>CM056709.1:4910000-7350000 GCA_029849275.1 Papilio elwesi
AAGCAGATCATTAGGCCTCCATCACCTTAATCTGCAGCGAAGCAGAAATATTTCTACTTCACGCCTGTATTCGGCGAAGTCGTATTTCACAGGAAGCCTGTTCCTGCATCATTGTTGTTTGTTGCGGGCTCTCACTTGATAATAATAACCTAGAATAAATAAATTGATCTCGCGTTTTTATCAAGGTTGTATTCGGAGACAAAACCTGTATATTGATCAAATCTCTTATGAGTGGATAGAATTTTTTTTAAAAACATCCGATCGGGCAAAAACAAAAATTAAATTGAGATGTATACAATACATTGTATACAATAATGTAAAATATAAGTATATTGTGTATTTAGATACAAAGTCTGTTCACGGAGCACATATTTGCATTTCTATATATCTTTGTTTAAATGCAGGTTCATGAAAGCAGTGTGGCCAGAAGTAGACGAGAGTAGGAATGAAACACCTCGGAGTACTACACCGGTGAAAGAAGTTAGAAAGAAAAAGAAAGATGTTGAACTTGAAAAGGAGATTGAAGCTAAGAAATCAGCTAAGAAGGTGAAGCAGATAAGCAGCGAGGGTTGGAGCCAGGAGTCGGATATTGAAGAAGATATTGAAAAGAGGTATAGTTATTTTTTTATAGTATGGTTATTTTTAGTACGCCATAGAAATGTACTGACTTTGTTCACAAAGTAAGTAATGAATATTGGCCTCCGAAAATCAATATTGTTTTCCTATAGCTGCAACTATGGTAATATCCACCTAGGAAACATTTTACAATATTATTTTTTGCCCGACTACAGAAGGGTAACGTCGCAGGTATGTATGAATGAAGGGTATCTATGTCCGTACCATTGTGACCTCTTGTAGCGAAAACGGCTTGACCGATTTAGAGGAGCGTGTTGTCATTAGATTAGTATTCTTCCTTCCCTCCGGCTTGTCATAGGTGCACAGTAAGTTAGGACCGATATCCTGAGGTAAGTCAAGTTTATTGATTCCTTAAATTAACTATTGCTTACAATAACTTTCTTATGATATACAAAGACAGGTGAGCAAGAGGGGAATGTTCTGTGACCAAAGTTTGACATCTGTCTGACTATTACATGAACAACGGATGTACCGGCCAGCCTTTATGACGGGGGTCGAGTAAAACACAAAGACAGTCATGGTGACTGCCCACAGAAGAGTAAACTTAAAAAAATACTTACCCACTTCGGCCTTTTTTTAGTAGGGTTTTCCCCTGCAGTGACACAGACTCCTCTCAGAGAGAGAGAAGGGGCCGTAATCCACCACGCTGAGGGTTATTGATGTCACATGTCTTCGAATTTAGTAATTCTAAGACATGCCGGTTTCCTTACGATGTTTTCTTTCACCGCTTTAGGAGCAGTGGTGATCAAATAAATGACACAAAGTAAAGCGCCTGTCGCGGGTCGCCTAAACCACTAAGCCACCACTGCTCAAATGAATTTTACTTCTGACTGATTAATAATAGATAATTCCTACAATTATCAAATGATCAATCTTGCAAAACGTCTATTGCAAGATGGGTCCGGTTTTTATATGTGAGAAGGCGGCAAATGAGCAAGTGGGTAACCACTTGATGTGATCCTTCTCATAGGTGTTCCTCTTTATCTCCTCTGTCCATTAAAAGGTAGGCAACTCATTAGTTTGTCGGAGCTGTGTATAGGTAGCGGAAACTTAGTATCAGCAGTTGCTTTGAGAAACTTATTTTTTTTATTAATTGATAATTTTACACATTGTTTGCAATGAATGTAAAAACAAATCTGCGAATTAATAAGGTTGATTCAATATTATGTCATCTATATTGATATGTTTTGGTGCCTAAAGTTTAATAGAATTCAAAGTTGAAATATCTCTTTTACACAGAAGGTAGTTTTGTTTTAATTTACATTCAATATTTTCTGTAATGTGGGTACATAATTATAACGTAGTGAGGGTACTTTGTTGACACTAAGGAATTAAATAGAACGTGTTTTGCGGGACCGGTTTTACTCAATGCGTGTGAATAGAATGTTGATAGATTATATTATAAATAGTTTTTGTATTAGTTAGTTGAGTCTCTTTTTATATTGTCATTATGAAATTGTATTGCATAGAAAGTGCTAGAATCAATACGTTTTAGCGAGCGAGGATTGAAAGACTCCAAGAATAAATCCAGGAATAAACACGTCATGGTGAAATAAAAAGAAACGAAAGTCATCAATTTTTCAACTTTTTGTTCTTTTTTTAGTAAAAAAATGGAGAAAGAGAAGCTCCGTAAACGGAAGCGATCGTTGTCCAGTCTTTCTTCGGATAGCGAACCGGACGCCAAGACAAGGAAGAAATTACTCAAGAAGAAAGTTAGTACAAAGATATTTGTATTGAAATCGATTAAAAAGAAAAGCTAAACACAGCTAGATATTAAAAAATCAGCATATATACATTTTACGATTTTCAATTCTTTACACACAACATTTCATCGCGATTGCTCATTCTGTCATCTATATTACATACAATTCACACATTTATTTGAAGTCTGTCTGTTCATTTTATTAGTCAGGCAATAATTGAAATAAAAAATATTATATTTAATGAATTTAATTCGCAGGCTCTTAAGAAAACTAAGTCGAAATCGGCCAAGAAACGTCGCATCGGAAAGAAAATATTAAGACAATTAAAAGAAAAGGACAAAAAGAACAAAAAGAAGAGTAAAATTGAGAAAATTGATGATTCCGACGACGACGACAGCGGTAAGCATCGGCGGATTGTTTACTGTATCGGATTGACTTATATCATATGTAGAATGTACCTACTCACTATAGATTGTGTGTATTTATGATTTCATTTACCTTAAACATTGGGAACATTGATGTTTGTGTAACATGGATTTATTATTAATTTGTAGTTTATTTTTTAATTTATTAATTGTATTGTCTCTGGCTTAAAACATTTAGTTATAACCTTTTTATAAAATATAAAAAATAATTTTAAACGATTTAAGAAAATTACACTAATAAGCAGTTTTATATGTACTTTTATAAACAGTTTATTTATAAGCACTTAAATACTAAATAAACTTTATTTCTGCGCAGACAGAAAAAGTAATAAGAAATCTAAAAAGAAGAAACAGCAAAAACAAAAAAAGAAGAACATAAAACGCAAGAAGAAGGAAGAATCAACTAGCAGTTCATCCACGTCTAGTAGTGAGAGCAGTTCTGATGAAGTCGAGAAAAGAGCTAAGAAATCTAAAAAGGCAGAAGCCAAGAAGAAGAAAGAGAAGAAACGTAAACGAAGGATGTCCTCATCAGAGTCTGCACAGAGTGAGGAATTGTTTGATGTAAATATCTTGAATAATATCAAAACGGAGCGCTTGACAGACGATGAAAAGAAGACCAAATCTCTTATGGACTTTTCCCCTCGAAGACAGCAGAAGCCCAGAGAAATAATAAATGTAAAAGAGTTGCAGAATGATTTCGTTGGTAATAATATACACATAAAGAAAGAGGTGACAGAGAATGTTCCAAGGGAATCAGAAGACCAGAAGGAATGCCTTATTCAAAATGATAGGATTGAAGATGGTTCTGTTAAAATTACTGAAGTTATTGAAGAAGAGGAAAAAGAACAAATCGAAGCAAAGATGGTAATTTGTGTACATAATTTTCTCACAATCCTAACGTAGGTTACTTTACGTAGTGTTTTTTCTTTAATATAAAAATAAATTAGGTACATAGCTGCGACCAACATATCTGCGAGGTGGCTGAAATTGGAACTACAGCCACCTTATTGAAATGTCAAACGGTTGTCATTGTCTGGTGGCTTATCGGTTGCCAATACCTTATTCAAAATTAGTTCACTTCTATTTTGGAGTAAATAGTTATATTTTAGATTTATGTTTTTACATACAAGTTGTCAGAGTACAGTCTGTACTTTCAAAGAAGTTGGACGAACCCGAAACATAATCTGATAAGTCAAAAAATAGCGTTTGCAATGTCCGCGCTTAATTCAATTACTCACAAGAATTTCACTCGTTAATTTAAATTGATTATAATTATGAATTAATAATATTGATTTATTAGTTCGTAAATACCGTTAATTATTATATAGGAATACCCAATCATTATTCGATAGGATCTATTTACCCGGGGAAGGTATTTGTAACGTAAGTTTTTACCTTGCAGGAATCACATGTTCCGGAAACGATTTCCCCAGTTCCGTCGCCAGTACCCCAGAAATCCCCAACGATCTTACAAAGCACTATCCCTCAAAAGATTCCTATAGTCGTCCAGTCAGTTTTGACTAATATAGAAGTGATTCCTACAATCTCACCGACAATTCCCCAAAGAGTTCCCTCCGTCCTACAAACTTCTGTTCATCAAATAAAACCAGTAATGGACGAGTCCAATATGTCTCTCTGCTCCTCCCAAGAGTCGGTATGCAGCGTGAAGCCATACGAAAAGGATGACAGCCATTTACGTCCGTCATCACAGAACTCCAACTACAGTTTCAACGATGTGATCAACGCGAGTCAAAGTGGACTCTACATGAAGCCTATAGAGTCGGTTGTCGAGTGCGAGAAGTTCCATGAGAGCTACCAGCAAGACAACTACGAGATGTACGAACAATTGGCGATGGCTTATCAAAGCGACGTCGCTAGTCTGGTAAGTTTTCTTAACTTTGTCCCACTTTACCTCATGGTACAGTCGGGATACTAAAACTCCAGTCAGTTTTAAAATTTGTTCCTTCATCATTTATATTTAGTTGATATAATAAGGTTCAAAATAGTGAACACTACTAGTCAATATGACATTCGAATTGAATATGGCTTATTTAATCGTCGGTGTGTAAGGGTCCCTGGTGCAAGCAAATCTCGACTTAATAGTGACGAACCTTTTTTTGACTCCGACACGAGTGTATACAATACGTACGTCACCTCTCCTGATGACCTTTGTTACATTACACCATAAGGTAGATTTTGTGTGTGTGTTTTAAACAACACTTATAGAAATTTCATTAAAAGTCAGCCGTCAGTACCGCGTCGACGTGTAATGTAGCTAATCTATAAAAGTAATTTTGAGTTGTTTAAAGAAATGTTAAAATTATCAAAATCTCGACCTCACAAAAGAAGACAGACGTATGCTTCTGCGTTTCGGCTGAGTGAGGTGCGGGCCCGATTTCAGTCATCTTCTGTTTCTCATCCTTTTCCTTATAATTATAGGATGGGAAAGGAAAGGGTCGAGGAGGGGATAAATGGATAAACGGGTAAAAGGAAATATCTGTTTTCCTGTCCATCCCCTCCTCTGTCCATTCAAGGTGGTATTATATTTATATTTCTTATCACAATTTTAGGAGCTTTTGCTTTTGTCGGGGAAGCAAACTTCAATCCTACCTCCATTGTGCCTTCCTCTTTACTCCCTGATACGTCTATTTTCATTTATTTTGTTGCATTGATGGCCTCCTTGGCCTTTCTTTCTTTTTATAAGCAATGGAAAGAATTTTGATTATAAAGTGAAAATATTCATGAGACTTATTTCTCATTCAGCAAGCGTCACCACCATCGCTGGGGGGTGAGCAGCGCATAGAGACGGTGGTGCGCTCGCGCAGCCGGGGCGAGATCAAGTGCGACTGGCGCCCCGGCCTGTCGCCCGCGCTGCACCCGCCCGCCGCCGTAGACAGGCCCTCGCGCTGGGGTCAGTACACATCACGATGGATGCACGTTTTGAAAAATTCTGGCTTCTTTAACTCCGTCCGTACCAACTTGGTAGTTGACGTGTCATCTCAGTTTGATAGTATTCATATTGGTCCAACATGCCGCCCTTTGTCCTATTATGTAGTCTTTGAGTAGTTTACGCGTGAAAGCGTAACAAACAAACACATTGACATTTATAATATTAGTGAGGATCGTGCATTGCTGCGTTATTATACATGCGATAACAAGTAAACTATTAATTACATCCCGCGAGGATGTAATTAATTATTCATGTTTCATAATTAATAACAGGTTTAAAACCAGGAGATGTGAACATTGTACTAACCGGCGGGAGCGAGAGCGCGGCGCAAATCGATGTGCCAACAACACAACAACAACAACCACAGCAACAACACCAACAACCACAGCAACAATTACAACAACAACAGAAACCACAACTCAGGATAACTCCACTACCATCACCGCAGCCTATCTACAAAATACAGAGCCTCGCTAATCGTACAGACACGGGTAGCGGTATAAATAGGTAAGCCATGATGTCTTCTTTTGCAAGCCGCAGAATGAGAATGAGGCTTGAATGAGGCGAACGAAAATACAATGTCTGACATAGTGATTGTGACTCTAATATGGCAAATGTTGGATTGTTTGTAAGGAAACGACAATTAAAATCGGCTTTCCGAGTGAGAAAACTGGAAGCCCTTTACCCATTTTTTCCCAGTTTTTTACGTTGACATATTGTTTACATATTCGAGCTTGATATGGAAAAACTGACTGAAGATGTCATTCGTTCCTTATTCTTCTCCGCAGTGTCATACGGTATACAGCCAGACAAGTTTATTGATTTTTTAAATTAACTAAGCCTTGTTTATCTGCTTTCTTATAAAAACTGATCTTTCAGAGTTAGCTATATAGCCTGCGTAATAATAGTGCTGAGTTTGTAGACACATGAAACTCATTGAACACCAGATTACGTATGATTTTTTTCTTACACCTTTCAGCTACGACGAAGCCTACATGGACATGTACGGTGCTGCTGACCGGCTGCAGTACGGTGACTGCTTTTCAGAGGGAGCCGCACAAGGCTCCTGTGCCGGCCAGGGCTCCTCCGGGCTGGACGCCGACACTCGCGTGAGCACCCTCGACGCTAGGATAGACCACGCGCTCAAGAACACCGGCAAGTTCACTAGTCTGATTCTTTGATTGTTGATCATGCTCCAATTAGTTTGTTCTTTCAGATGTTCCTTTTCTTTGTTAGATGCTTTAGTTGCCAAATTAGTTGACAAACTTAAAACATGAGCTTGAAAAATATATGAAAGTCATCTTTTTATAATTATAAAATTTACTACGTGATTCTGTGCATATTATATGTTAAGAAGTGTTTTTTTATCATATAATTAAATAAAAATAGTTAAATGAAACGTGACTATGCAGAACGGGACACAATCTATTTGCCAATTGAAACATTCAGATGTCATACAGACGATGTTCATTATTAATTATATAATAATCTGAATGGTGACAATGTTCCAGTTCTGGGCGAGGTGGCCAAGGAAGACTCTCCCCCTGACCCCGACAGGGACGCTCCGGAGAAAGGCATACTCCTTATGTGGGTATCATAGTTGTTATTATAAACTAATTGATTTAATTATTTTACTCTAATAAATAAAACGTATAGATAGATAGCTATAGAATTTGTTATGTAGAACCTAATTAAATAATAGTAAAGATATTTTAAAAGCCATGTAAAAGTTAACTATGGTAAAATATTTGTCAGCAGGTCCAGCGCTGCGAGCGAGGTTGGGCGCGGTGCCAAGCGCGTGAGTTTCGCGGACGGCTACAAGCCGGGACAGGACTCTGACGTCGAGGAACCGCCCGTTAAAAAGGTCGGCTCACATATTTTACAGTACTTGCAATTTCGATATTTTATTAGACATTTTCTGAAAAATTTAACACACAAATTTAGAACGATGATATAGCGAAGTCTTGTCGTCCAGTTACTGATTGAACGATTCCCTGTTACAGAGACGCAAGATGCGGCGCGTGGGATGCGCGTGGCCGTGCCCCGCGTCCCACCCCGACCATGTGGCGCTGTGGGATGCTCTGCCGCCGCCGCCTCCGCCGCCGGGCTCGCCACCGCCGCGAGCTGCTCCTCCGCCGCCGCTGCACCTGCTGCGCCCGCCGCCCCGCCCGCACCCAGCAGCGCTGACACTGCCGCCGCGGCTGCACAAACTTGGTGGGAACCTTAAGTAATATTATTTCTAATCGTCTACCGCTTACCGCGCTTCACACTGACTAGCCGTTGCGTGAAAGGGCCATTCAACCAGAGTACTATGCTTTTACGATTGACGTGAAATAAAGATTTTATAACATATGATAATACGTTATTAAAGCGATACCAGATGGCGCTGTACTAGTTATACATCGCGATGTACAAAAATAGTGTTTGTTGTAGTATTGTAATTTATTGTTGTTCATTTCAGATACGAACTCGACGATGCCAATGTTCATACCGTCGGAGCCGCCGCCCGCCCTCATCAGGTACCCTTAGCATTTGACCAGACTGTCACTGATATTAAAATATATATTATAGGCTGGCGCCGTGATGATCCGTTGAGAGCGGCGTTTATGTGCGGAACAAATGACAGACAGAACAAGCCAACTGCTCATCGATCGTACACGTAACAGATTGCAATGTTTACGTGTTGTGTGTAAGTGACACAAGATATGTCATAGAATCTTTTATTTTGTCATTTTCTAATATAAGGGTTTAAGTGTAAATATTAAAAATTATTTTTAAGATACAAAAACAATAAAGTGTTCCAAAAGGTCAGAAACTGGTTTTAAATTCGTTGCAAATAGCTTCGCGCTGAAAACCGAATGTCAAGATCTTGCAAAAGATAGGCATAAAATACCTCTATTTTATCCGCCTGGGTTAGGGGTTGACCTACACAAGGGCTTTATAGTCTGCATCCCAGGGCTCTGGATGTAAAGGACCCTGAGCCCCAATATAAGCAAAAAGTGTAAATTGAAAATCTGTCATGAGGTTAGGAACCCTGAGATCAATTAAACCCTGTATCATTCGATATGCGAGCCTAGTAGTAGTAGTAGTAGTAGGGGGCTACTTTACCGCAACCCCACGACTAGCGCGTATTTTGCGTGTGGGCGGGACATGGATCACTCCAGCCAGCCCAACTCCCCGAAGAATTCCAGCAACCCCTTAATGTTGCCGATTATCTCCGGGAGCGATCCCAGCGAACCAAGATACTTAACCCTGTACTGGGACACTGCAGGACAGTGTAGCATGACGTGTGACGCCGTTTCCTCTTCTTCCATACACGCTCTGCAAAGAGGGCTGTCAGTGATTCCTAAATTAAACAGGTGCTTATTGAATAGGCCGAGTCCTGTGCACGCTGCCACGGCTATTCGGATCTGCTTTCTACTTAAGTTATGTAACCTACTTGAGGTCCTCCTATCTAACTTCGGTATGGCTTCTCTCGTTTGTCTGCACTCCTTTATGTTATGCTATAGGTCGCAGTGAAGGATGTGACTTCTTTCCATTATCTTCGACCTGAGGTATGCTGGCGGTAGAGGGACGATAGGCTCTGGACCAATTGGTCGAATACTCGAGCCTTTGCGAGCGAGTTCATCCGCCGCGTCGTTACGTCTAGATCCACTGTGTCCTTTAATCCATTGGAGGATTATATTGTTCTTGGCCCCTGCCTCATTTAGACGCTGATGGCATTCAAAGATAAGGCCGGAGGTCATAATATTGCTGTTCAGTGCTTGTAGTACTGCCATGCTGTCCGAGAGAATTCGAATGTTTTCGTCTTTGACTTCTCTCGCAGTAATGGCTAGCGCTGCATCTATAACTCCCATGCATTCAGCTTGGAAGACAGTGTTGTAAATTCCTAAAGGCTTGTAGATTTTTATGTTAAATTCCTCGGAGAATACGCCCGAGCCTGTGCCTTGTTTCGTCTTGGATCCGTCTGTGTAGATCCTCAGATCGAGCTGTTCGCTTCCCTTAATGTGTTCCTCATATAGGTGAATTCTATATTTCTTGTCGAAAACATATTGCTTGGGGATCAGGTCTTGCTTGGCTACTGCAATGGGTGCTACTTCCTGTAGGGTTTCCAGAGCAGTAGCATGCGGGATCCTGTTTCTTTTCCATAATTTCAAAGTACATAGTCGCGCTGCTGTTTGGGTTGCAACTTGTTGAATATGGATGTGTAGCGGAATTAAATTTAAAATTGCTTCAAGAGCAGCAGTAGGAGTTGTTCTTATGCTACCTGTTGCTGCCATGCATGCTAGTCTCTGGCAGCCTTGAAGTTTGGTACGTGCGGTTACCTGTTTGGTTTTGGTCCACCAGACGATGGCACCGTAAGAGATCATAGGGCGGATGACTGATGTGTATAGCCATAATACCACTCTTGGTGTCAGCCCCCATCGTTTTCCAATCATCTTTTTACATTGCCAGAATGTAATGTTTGCTCTATTAACCTTGTACTCTAGGTGCTTGTTCCAGTTTAATTTTCTGTCAAGTGTCACTCCTAGGTATTTGACTTCTGTTGAGAGTTGTAGTTTAGTGCCGAACAATGTAGGAAGGTTGTGAGCGTCAATTGACCTTTTGTTGGTGAACATGACCAACCCTGTTTTTTTCGGATTTGCTGAAAGTTCAGAATCCAGACACCAACGTTGTACGATCCGGAGTGCTGCCTGAGTTAGGTCGCAGGCAATACTGGCTTTCCTAGGAGTGACCAATGTTGCCAGATCATCGGCATAGCCAACTGTGTAAAAGTGATTTATGTTTAGGCTGTTGATGAGGTCGTCAATAACCATATTCCACAGGAGAGGTGAAAGAACCCCTCCCTGAGGACATCCTTTTGCAATTAAAACTGATTTAGAGTTGGTGGTTTTAATTACTCTGTTACTTAGCATCTGCGTGATCCATTCACGGAGTGTTGCTGCTACCCCGTGATTTATCAGCGCATATATAGGCGAGCCTAACAAACTGCCTATTGAACGGAATCGGTGATCGGTTATATTTTTATTGTCACAGTGGATGGGTAAATGTGGTACATGGGTCGCATGGGGGCATCGGAAACATAATCCCCATCCCTTCATAAAGGTTGGCAATGCAACTGATGGTGTATATTTGGTTAACGCCGCTCACTTAACATCACGTAAACTGCTTGCTCGTTTGTTTTAACTACTTGTTTATAAATCCTTCAAGACTAGTTTTACTACTTTTAGACATCTTATGAGCCTGTCAGACCACTCTTTAACGGTTTTGCGCCACTCAAATCTACGTCCTGCCGTGCACCCTAACGATATAATCGACCCATCTGGCTGGAGGTCTGCCGACTTTGAGCTTATGGTCTTGAGGGTAATTCCTAAAATGAAACAACAGGTTTAAAAACAATAAAATAGATTTTCATTTATTGTGAGACGAAAAATACAACAATGGGACTTATCACCTAAAATGGTTAGTGGCAGACTGTCATGTCAAAACAACTGGTTGTTATACAGGCCCCGGCGTGCGCCTGCGTCTCCTACAGACTCCTAATTTATTATGTCTTTCATCGGGAAACACGTGGTACGTAACGAATAAACGAAAATATAGCGAATATATTAACATACAAAACGATACCATGACCTCTCTAATCACTGAAACCGTAACAAATATTAAACAAGTGAATCTTGAATACTTTCTCATTTTTAACTAACTTTTTTTTAAAAAGGCTTTATTGATTTCCAAGCTAATACTTAATTACTTACAAGATCGTTTAATAGTTTGGTATAGGCGCCACCCGTACGTCCCCGGCTACCGCAGGTCGCGGCCGGGCGAGCGATCGCTCGGGACGCGCCTACGCACCTCACAAAACAAAACGTAACAACTCTCATTACCTCTACTATGAAACGTTCTATACAAAATTGAACATTGCCGATTCGCTAAATCGTTTGACTTTATTATTATTTATTTATTTTATTATTATTTATTACTAAAAACAAGTGGGCGGCGAGCGGTCTGCCGCTCTTGCACGGGTCGCGTCCGACTCGTCGCTAAGTCCTTTACATGTCTTACTTTATAAATTGAAAATGCCACTGCTGCGATCCTACGTCGCCTATGCCTGCCGTGCGAGGACGCCGCGGTCCTCGGCGCGCACGCTCTACGCGAGTCGCGCACGCGCACGCCCGCGGCGCCTTCGCACTTTGCTATTTGCTCATAGAGAAAAAATTCCAAAATCAATTCGTTACACCGTAGACTATATTTGTTTAATAAACTTGAAGTATTTATCAATAATCAATAAGTACATTATAATAATTGAATAATTAGTATTTTGTTTCATAAGAGACTAGCAATACAAATAAATACCTTCAGCTATACAATTTAATGTTTATTTCTATTTAAACATTTTGAAGATGTTAAAAGTGGACTACTAGTGCCGAATGCGCGCGAAGTCTGCCTCGCGCACAACCTGACATGGATGCGTCTACTTTCGAGATATGACTTAAATGTATAGGTACTTAGAATTAGGGGAAAAAGGTCGTAAAAACAAAAAGAAAAAGTTATTGAAATTTATAACAAACACCTTAACTAATAGTTGAATAATTTAGTTGGAAGCGGTCGCGGGGCGCGGGGCGCGGGCGCGGGAGAGGCGCCCGCAATAGCGCCGGCGCCGCCCCCGGCTCCCGCGCCGTTCACTTCTCCACAAAAGCAATACAAAACATTTCATTCCGTGTAAGGTGACACGATGCTATGCGATAATTCCATGTTTTTTTATTATTTTCAAAAAACACACGCTCAATCGCTCTTCCTTGCGCTTAAATCTAAAATTAATAATTAGACAATATTTTTTATTTGTTCAACAGACGCGCGCGGCGACGCGCGTATTATAATAAAATATTTTCAAAACAATCGCAATAAACACACTAGTTAACAATACATAACTTATGCTCCGACGCGCGGGGTTTATCCCTGCGTATCAAAATCAAATACGAAACGTGGTATCTCCGTTTTTTTAAAATATGACTTTATACACAATAGCGTTACGTTTACATTAGAGCGATGGCAGCGATAGGTGTGGGGCCCGCGCGGCGAGGGGCGCGGCGGGCGGCTAGACGGCGGTCTCGGTGTGACTGTGGCTGGAGAGGCGCTCGACGTCGATGTCGTGCGGCGCGAGCGCGTCGCGCGGTTCGCAGTCCACGCTGGACGTATGCGAGAACCGCTTGGCGAGCGCCGTCTGCTTGCGTAGCGCCTCGGCCAGCGCGGCGTCCGCCAGCGAGCCGCGCGAGTCCAGCCCCTGCCGGAACGCGTTCACCACGCGGATCTGCGCACACGCATGCGTCAAACGCCTCAGTACCGCAGCCGTAGCGTTGGGGACGCGCGCCGACCTCTGGCTTACACATGGACATAGCTAAATTCCGTCGCTTTTAAAACTATAGAAATAAATACTTTGAGCAATCAAATTAAAAAAAAGATTTATTTCACCTTTTGGTGAACTCTATTTTTCCTTTAGCTACGTCCATGTCGTAACACCGGCAACCGACAGACGCCGCCTCGACGTCCAGTCTATGTACAAGCTGCGGTCGTCTGCGATCGCCTGGAGAAGTGAATTCCTGCGCCGTGCTAACAAATATTTTTACATAGCAGATGTGACACACAAAATTGCTATTTTCAGTGCAATTGACGTTCATTTTTAAAGTGGAGATATGAAACTAACAAAGTAATCTAAATCTTCTTTTTAATGCTTCTTGACAACATGAGATAAGTAACTATTGACAAATATTAATCAATTAAATTACTTTATATAATAGAGATTTGAGAAATTGCAATATTTAGCATTGGCGGTGCGCTTGAGGAATTCAACTTGCACGGTAGAACCAGAGAGCGGCGCAGCGGCCGGCGGCCGGTGACAACTCCTTTTAATTCGTCACAACAATTAATATCATAAAGATGAGGACAAACGATCCAAGGTTAAAACAATATTCGTGCGCTATAAATTAACAGTAATATACTAATAAAGGATGGTCGATTGCTTGAACCTTGGAAATGGGTCGATGGCACAACATCGAGAGGACAAGTCAGAAGGAGCGACACCGTCGAAGGAACTGTGTACAATTATATCATGAACATAAACGAAAGCACACCGAGCCATTAATTAAAGAGGCCAGAAAGCGTAGGTAATTCGAAATTCCAGTCACAGCAGTCCGCGTGGGAGGCGTCATGCCATGCACTTTGCATTACGCGCTCGTTTCATCGCCCTCTGAATACAGACATCTCACGGCGGCCGGGGCTAGTGCGTCGGTGTCGGTCTAGACTTGTCGGTGTCGGTGTCGGCGTCGCTGTGGTCGCTCTGTCGGCGGTCTGTGGATCATGCACTGTGACTGCATTCGGACATGAACCTTGTGAGCTACTCGCAAGCTGCCTATAGCGGCCAACACGAAGCAACATCAACCTCCAAACCGACCGCACGGAAGCAAGCTGTACATAAACCCTTCGTCTCGACCTGTCTTAAGCTGAAGTATATCTCAATTGTCAAACTAAAAGCTGTATCGTAGTATATGATAACGATGCTTCTGTGATATGAGATTCTATGAGACCCTGGTGTTTTTCAAACTGTCCTCGGTGGTCGTGTTTTTTTTAGAGAAATTGTGCGGAGAATGAGGCAAAATAAACATACAAACACTAAATACCACAGCATATAACGATGAATGATGCCAAATTAAATATAATTCTATAGAAAAAGAAGGCTCTATTGATTTCGGAAGCGCTACTTTAACAAGTGTCAATTTAATTTCTCGCTGTAGTTAAATAAAATTGCAAAAGTTAAGAAAAGTGCGAGTAATTTCATTTATGTAGTAATAAAGTTTAAATATTTAAAAACTAATTTTAATGTAATTACAAACAAAAAAATCTTTTATCTATGAATTTAATAATTATTAGAAAAAGCGTTTTCGGTGAGAGCTTTTAGACTAATACATTATAAGATTGAATTAATGAATGAATACATGGTATGGAATATTCACTGCATTTTAACTTTGATGTTTGACTAGAGAATGAATTGACTTTGATATGCATTTTATATTCGGCATCTTATTAATAAATACAGTTAATTTTAATTGCATAAAATAGTTTAAAAACAGAAACAACCGTTTTTCACCAACTGAAAGAAATAACATCAAATAATGAAACAGCCCATGCGTTTGTATAAACATGCGAGACGCGCTGACCTTTCCATTTCAACCAAAATATCAATAAAACATTTACAACGCCAGCAAACACCAGCATTTTGTCTGTTGAAACTGAAGGGTCAGGCCAGACAAAGAAAAAGGGACTGTTACAGAACGTATACAAGTTGTAAGTATAGAGTAAAGTTCAAAAAGAAAACAATAAAACAAAACCAACACAAAAAAGTAAAAATAAAGGAGAGATGTGAGTGATAGAGCAGGCTTTGTGTCAAATCTTACAGCTTGATCGGTGGAGGTCTTGCTGTAGGGCACCGGGATCAAGCGTTCTTGTAACTCGCCACCTATGACCTTCCGGGTGCAATGGGATTCATGGAAAGAAAATAAAAACAAGAACATGAAGTAAAAGACTCACGATACGAAGAGAGAAACAGAGGGCGCAAGTCCCTTGCGATAGACAGTCGGCGGACAGCGGCGCTTCCGATCGAACGCGATTCTTTACGAATTAATTTCAATATCAAATATTTTAAATTCTTATACGAGTACAGCAGAAAGATCATCGCACATCTAACTGCGATAAAGATATTGGAGTAAATAATGGCTACAATGATATTCACAATATTTTATATTAAACCATGGCAACACCGGTGTATGTACATTCGATAGTGGTATGGACAGTGCAGAGAGAATAGCGTTCGATACGTCAGCAGGGGGCCGCACGCGGCAGAGCTCCGGGCTGGACGAAGCGGTGCCTCGCGAAGCAAGAATAGACTTTAGGAAGAAGATTTCAAATTAAAATTAACAATAGAACATAAATAAACACTGGGTCGCATAATAAATCCTATGGTCTTAAAAAGCACATTCATGGGGTGTGCACTTAAACTATTTATTTTTCTATTTTACAGTATCCATCCAGGGCTCCTTTATATCCGTCGTTAAATAACATAAATAAAATAATGAAAAAAAAATTAAAACATATTTCAACATTGATCGGTGATACATAAATGTTTGATTTGTGGGTATACAATATTTTAAAAGCAACAACAAATCAACTTTCCATCGTTCTCGATTTGTCTGTGTGGGTGCGTGTGTGTGTGGATTGCGGCGCTCCTCGTGTGTATAGCTTTGTCTCTGTCATGCTCTATTTGAAGCACATATATTATCAAAACGGATTTTGCTCAGTTGCTCACGTACCAGATTCTAAATCAACATCGCCATTTATTATTGACTACTGTACAAGAAGCGGGTATAAAGTGGTATCACTACGCCATCTACATTGAACATTCCTGCAACATTTATTGAACAAGTCGTTGATGCTTGCGATATAATTTGTGAAAGCGGAACATATAGTTTTAATAACGTTTATAATTCATACTATACATTTACTAAATAAGTACAACATGAATTTTATTTCAAGACCATTCCTGAAACGAAATCAAACGACTCAAAAACTCAGATGGCCAATGAAATAAAAGTCATTGCAGACACACGGAATGCACAACCGTCTAAGACGGTGACCGTCTGCCGCTGGGTGGCGGCCATGCGGCCATGCGAGTGCAAGCAAGCGGCCAACATCAAGGCACGTCAATACGCGGAACAACACAAACAGTCCCAGAACGGCCAGTTACCTTATAACGCAGCTCCGCAACGAGGCAGTCGGGTGAAATGAAAGTTACTTTTGGAGTACAGATACTTTATTTCTAAACTTTAAGACGAGAAGCGTTAGAAGTAAAGAATTAACAGACGCCATATCACGCCGATAGGGGGCGGCACAATGCTACACTATTTTTCCCGATATAATTTTTGCTCATTAACTATATTAAGGCGTTCACGAGACTGCTAAAAGCGAAAGGTTTTAAATTGTTTAAAACGTTAAAATTAAATTTTGTTACACTTTTATTATCGGTTTACATCAAGACTCGAATTATAGTTTAAATGTTTTTAATATAATAGATTAGATTAGATTTTAGTTTATAATAAAATTCACTACGAAGTGCAACGAGTGATGAGGTTAAGATATCCACGTAGACTAAATATACTTTTAAACTAACATACGAAAGTATCTTAAACCCCATTATGATACTTAAATTTGCTTGAAATCTGATACTGAAGAAATAAATAATTAAAAGAAATAAAATAAGGATCTTAATGTTGGAAGACGAAAATAAGTAATTTGTGTGTATGTGTGTAAAATGTTTACATATGAATATAGTCAAGTAAAGAATTATATCAAATACATGCATTCGTTTGAAAGTACTGACAAATATTTTTAAGTACTATTCTATTTAACACTCCATGCACGTACAGAAACCAGTAGCCGCTACTCTTGTCAAAATTAAATGTTGAGGCAAAATCTATACTGGAATACACAGAATGTTGCCATTGAAATAACATAAAGATACTTTATTTAATTACACAAAGGCTACAGTACAGACAGAATAGTCAACACAATAAGGCTTTTAAATACAGAACTAAGAAATAAAAAATATAGATCACATCAATAGCATAATTAACGAAAAAGAAAAAATAACAAGCAAATTTAAATATCGTAAACCCTTAATGATAAAAGTTTTACTAAAGCTGAGTCGCACAACACTGTGTGCACGCTTCTTTATATAAACGTCATATCAATTTACCGCGTATAAAATATAATCTCGCGCTATAACTGTCAACTTTAAAGAGAAGAAAGGCTTCGCGAATATTTACAGAAAATCATTATATATTTATTAAAAGACATAAACAACCGAACTTTGTTCCGTCTGCCGGCAAATTGCATGCCGTTAATATTACTAAATATAATTTATTAAATTTTGAAATTGTGCACCATATTTACGATTAAATTCTAATTTAGATTTTTTTTTCGAAGATTCCTAATAAAATTTCTTAACTTAATACTTTTAGTGAACAATGTACTTGTATTTCGTATTTAACTTGATTGTATTAATAAATTGCGCCTAATAAAATGCGTTTGGGATTAATTACTTAACTGGCAGTAGATTTAAGGTTATAAACATAGCAACACTACACACATTCGCGACAATACAGATGATTACGAATTTATTTCCAAAATTATTTATTTTTGTTTGTTAGTAAGCAATATTTTGGGTTGGTTTAGTCGAGTCAGTTTGATTGGTTGGTTTTAATCATCGCTCTGATGCGATACGGGACTGAGTGCAGGCAGGGAGCTGCCTCCGGATTGCACGCTGATCCTCCGGTGCTCCGCCAAATAATTATTGACAAATATCCGACGGCCGGCCAATATGTCCGCCTTTTGCTGTAAAACAACATCACGGAGGTTTCAATGAGCCACCGCGGCAAGTGCGGCTCGTACATACCCAGTGTCCCCAGATGGGTTACCATACGTGTTGATTTTCCCGACATTTTTCATATTTTTTTTGGGAATTTTATAAACAGTTATATAAAAAAATAATTAACTGTCGCGTATGAAAACAGAATGGGGACTTAATCAGAAAGATCGTGAGTCCTTATTTCCAAACTTTGTTATTAATAGAATTACACTGAATATTAAGGCTTTTTAGGATCATTTTTTTTGTTACAATTAATAACATTAAAAATAAGATTTTTCCACTATAAAATGTGATAATATACATAAAAAAGCCCAATCTGGAGACACTGTACGCAGCATAGTTTTAACAAAACTGTTTTTGTTGTCAGTACGTAAAAACCGGCGTTCCAAAATCAAAAACCAGAAATTACAAGATATAATAAATTGGCTTTGGAACACCGCCGCTACTTTGTGATTTAATTAGCTATTAATGTGGGGAGTATTAGAAAGCGATACCGTTAATTAGTGGCTAATGTTGACTAGGGTTAGGGGGCATTCACACTACCTGGGTCGGGGCGTACGAGGGCATCCACTAGCAAATACTAAGATTAAAAAAAATATTATAATAATTGTAATTACCGTGTTGGAAGCGACTACTATGCGGTAGGAATATAAAATCCGGTATGTGAGCTACTTCGCGACGTTGGTACGATTTTGTTGCGCGTTAAGGTATTGTTTGTTTTTATTGAGGTAATCATTAAATGAAATATCGATACAATTGAAATAAATAACTTTATTCAAATGAATTTTTATTATATTAAACTGGTAGTTTATATAGCCGGTTAAAATGTATGTTTAAATTAAAAGTAAAACCTCTCGTTACATGAAAATAAATTAGTTAAAAAAATCAAATCAACTTATTACATAAGTACTTACACAACCGAGTCAACGATAAAAAATGAAATAATTGTATAAAGCCGTTTAAAAAAGATTTATTTTAATGATATATAGGGTTAATTTTTTTTTAGTTTTGGGTCAGGCATTTTGTATTTATCAGCACTTTATATATTTTGTACGACAACTTAAAAACTAGTGTACGGGTTTGTTATTGTGATAAATAAAAATGATTTTTTTTCTCCTAAATGTGAAATACTTTATATATTAAATTAACATTGAAAAATCAAAGGTCCCGTATAACATAAAGATGACAGTACCAACTCAAACATTTCCACTTTACATTATCAGAGACCGTCGCTTATAAAATACAAATTGTGCATACTCACAGACATCTGTATACATGCATGACGCTGTAACATAAGCAGTTTCACACTTTAAATGCGAAGCGAAAATAATTAGAATATAAATTCAAATTAAAAAAAGAAACAACATTTGTACCAAAAAAAAGAAGCATTTAAACATTTCTTCAATAGATACTCTGTACTTACAATCTAAGATACGGCCGCCATTTTGACGACTTGTATCGGTCACAAAATGGCCGCTCGCGCGCAGTTTCAACCTCTGTTGCGAGGCGCTCGTCAAAGCGACTTATCGACCTAATACAGTCGGGAGATGTGTTTTGTGACGTATCGTTAAACAGTTAAGGTCGCTATTTGTTCGACGGGGGTGAGTATGTACCGAAGACTTGACGTGCAAGACACGCTCATGCTTTCTAACTAACGTTACTCGAGTGTACCTACGTCACGCCGGCGCGGAGAGCGCGGAGAGCGTCGTAATAACGCCACCACTGCCCGGGGGCACGCGACGCGGACCTAAACTTACCGTTAACATCTGAAATAGAGCGGTTCTGCTAAGACTGGGCGGCCCCCATCATGCATAACGAGTGGCGAAAGAAAATGCTATGGAATTTGCTTCAAATTTTATTAGTAATTGTAAATAGTTTTCATAACATTAGCAAAACAATGTTTTAGACCTACAACTTGTAAGAGTTCTTTCGTGTCCAAGTACATACAGGCTTTGAGTGTTTCGTATCGACTCGGAGTATACAGGGGCGGGTGGATGAATCAAAACATACAATACCTAAAGACAAGACACGCGGTAGCCGTGGACGATAGGCGGCGTTCGATCGTTCGAACTGGCGGGTTAAAGTGGTCCCAAATTACTATGAAACAAATGATAACCGAAGATATAATGGAAATTCAATGGTAACCGAATTGAGGGGATACGAAGTCAACGCGCTCCTAGCCACACAAAATCTAGGGCTAAAGTATCTTGGTAAATTGCAAGTCGATAAGTTTAAAACGTTTCACAATTCCGCGACTCGCCTCATCTATTGAACTGTATCTCTATATAAAATATCACTGCTCCGATATACATTATAAAGGCGATCGAGAAACTTGTTACATATTTACAAACATGTTCATCTCCTAACAGCAGTGTTCGTTACATTGTCAACAGTGACTGATATACTCTCGGTACAGAGCCGAGTGAGGTCTACGCCAGGGCGGCCGCGTCCATCGGGGCCACTGCGTCGTCGTCAAATATTAAAACAACACATTGTGTCTTAAATGAATCGAAACATGTTTTGACGTTAACAGTACAAAGAATCGATTGATAAAGGCGCGGAAGCGCAGTAGCAGGCACGATCGGCGTAGGGGCTGCACGTCGGCCCTCTAACTCCATAACTATGCAACTTTATTGCTATGGACTACCTAATTTCTAAAAAATTACAACACTTATTTAAAACATTCTTACACCTACTTCAATTTAAGACTCCAAGACGTTTTTCGTATAATAAACATAAGTAATCGAGGTGTCGTAAGATCGCGCTGAGATTTCGCGGTTAAATAGCGTTAAGTACGTGTCGGTCGAGCGGGAGGTCGTGCGGGTTCAAAGTACGGGTATCCGGAGCGGTACGTACAGTACAATAAAACATCTCTTCAAAATGCAGTAACATTGTAACAAAACAGTAAAGGGGGCGGGGGTATGTAGAAGCTCTATTGGTGTGTGTCGAGTGATGTGGTGCGGGCGCGAGCGCGTGCGCGTGCGCGTGGCGCGAGGAGAGTTAGAATATGGTGGTCTCAGTGCGCGCGGCGGCGTTGGTGTTGGGCACGTCGTCGGCGTCGATGTAGGCGATGTCCTGCGGCGGCGCGCGCAGCCGCGAGCGCAGCCCGGCCGCCGAGTGAGCCGACAGCCTCTCCTCCAGGTCCTCCAGCGTCGACTTGAACGCGCGCACCACGCGCAGCTGCAACCAACACAACCCTCCCAGTGCGCGCCCCCTACACCCTCGCCTAGCGCCCCCTAGCGCCGCGGACCGACACACTACGCCACCGATATACCGAGTGTGGTGTGGATGTTAACGACTATGCCTGTATTCAGAGTATAAGGTGTGACGGACGTCTCTACGCATGCAGCTAAACGGGAACACCTGTGTACGCCGTGTGCGTCTGAGAGACGATCGTTGACCGGTGATCGGGCGCCATGCTGACTGAACAAAACACTAGGTGCTAGCGACAGCTGGTACTAGAGCGACGCGCCGACACCTCCGAGCGGAAGGTCCAGATGACATCACAAAGCGGGGCGATGGGAGGGGTGCTCGGTGTCCGGAGCGGCGACAGTGCGCGGGCGGACGGTGCCAGATGAAGGACAGCGAGTCTACCGGGGCAGACGTGGGATGCAGCACAGACGGGGAACAGAACTATTGAAAACTATCGCGGCCAGCCCACGACACCGGTTCACATTTTGCGATCACTTTAAACAGTTTTTAATCAATATCGGTTCGATTGTTATGACTTCAATTATTTTGATTGATTGGTCGAAGAAAATTTACTTCGAAAAAAATATTTTTAAACGATAACTTAAGAAATTTTAATGTTTGGCAAAATAATAATAAACTTGTATTTCATTAACACTTGAATACATCGCGACTGTTTAATTTAACGTAATTCTACTGTAAAGTTTCTAAAGGTACATATTAGGTAACATAATATCATCTCGTATATAAAAATTAATTATATTGATGACTTTTTAACAAAACTGTTTCGCGCGCGATCAACTGTCAAAATTGTATTTTAAAGTTCGTTGGCGTGGTGTCGTGCGGCCGGCCGCGTGGCTACGCGCTAGGGTTGTACCGTCAGCGTCCGTCGCACGCAGCGCGCCGCCAGCCGCCGCGCCCGCCACTACACCTCGGTCTCCAGCACTGGCCGGGGCTGCCAACAACATCTCTCAACGACGCGCGGCTCGCCCCATTCGACACCGTCCTACGTGCGCAGCCCTAGCTTTACAACTTGCTTGCTCTCCAGATTTGGGGTTTTTTAATTACGCTTTTATGTGCCGCTTAAGAGAAGTACGCTTTGTTCGCCTGGCAAGTGCGAAAATAATTTAAAGGATTAATTGAACATTAACACTCGTATATGGAATCCTAAAATCAAAAATAAAATGGACATTATCTTTACAATACATGTGTACTTTTTCATGTTTTACGTTCATATTTTTTAGTAAAGTACTGGCTGGCTGGAAAAATAATAAAATATCATATATTCCAAATAGTATTAGTCTTTCATAAAATATTTTTCATTTTAGATTTAGATATTTTTAATTTGGTTAAATGTGTTTGGATATTATTTATGATAGCATTAATATTTTAAATAGTTAAAAAAGTATTTATTTATTTTAATAAATTTGTCCAGGCGAAAAAAGCGTTCAATATGTGACTTAAAGTTTATTCTCTTCAAACTAGATCCCCATATCTGTTGTCGCTGAAAGCAGGCCAACACGGAAAGAGTGGAACCTTTTTCGTAACACAAGTACAAAATTAGAGAAAAAAAAACAAAAATTAAAAACGGAACAGTGTCTGGTGTATACTGAGAGGCATGTATGCGGCCATCTTGCGGCCGGTGTCACGTGATACGAATATGACTCGGAAGTGCCCAAACAAATGAGAAACGATCAACCAAAAATAAAAAAATAAACAATGAAACGAAAGAATCTGGGTTTGAAAACTGAAAATGGGAGTCGAATCGAGGCTTTAACTACCCTGTAGTTCATCTGGCTAAACTACGCCTAGACAACGCAGGGAGATGACACCTACGAAGGCTTTATAGGGATCAGTGGGGTTCACTAGCAATAGCACTTTTCTCACCGGATAACACGTAATTTGCCACTAAATGGCTTTAGCGTCTCATACGTTTATTGATGGGTTATTTATTTTTCATTTTTATACATCGTGTTTTAAACTTCGATCTAATATCAAATTCCATATGCCTATAAGGTGGCGGCACGCATTTTATCTCGTCATTTTAGTACATGTTATATTAACAGGTATTTAAACTACCATGCCTTGTTAAAGGTTTGTTAAACATCTATCAGGAGCCAAGGTGGTACAGACATTTGGCCATAAAGGTTCGTACTAAGACGATTTACAATTGTGAAAAATAAAATACGTGAAGTTGCATCACGTCGTCATACATTTAAATCGACATTACAATAAAATAAAAAATGTTCCATAGTTATTTGCACAATTGTAAAGTCTTGAGTATATTAGAAAGCTACACGGAATCACTTTTATTAAATAAAAATAAAAAACTAAGACCTCAACACGTTATTTCTAGACATGATACTCACCCGAGATATAGCGGCCTCGCCTACGGCGTGTGACTAATTTTTATACAATTAATACATTTTATTGACAACTACAACAAGCCTATAACGCAAAATAACAGCAAAGGCATGGTTCCAATTGGCAAGGCGAGGCTAACTACTGACATTGACAAATCCCCATCGTTCAGTTTGACGCTTACACCCGTCTGACTTTACCCCCCATCCCTTCCCCCCAAAAAGTACAGCTCGAACAACATTTATGGACAAAAACAAATAAAAAAAATAAAACAAAACAAAAAAACAACATTCAAAACACTGACAATACAACGGCAAAGGAAAAAGACGTTCGATCGAGGACGGTTACAATTCAAACAAGTGTTAGTACGGGGAGCATACGCGGCATGCTCTCTAATAAAAAAAATGTATACTCAACATTTTTCTATATATTTATCTATATCCACTCCACACTCTAATCAATGAACGGTATCGTTTGGCAGTAACTAGAACACAATTCGGTATAAACAAATGATACATTTAAATAATAAATTTACTATAAAACATATATCAATTAAAAATGTTACTGCCAACTTGTATCATGGGATATCGGTAACGTATATGTTAGTCGTTGCCTCAGGTTTGTGAACATACGGCGTTTCATTCAAACAAGAGCTCGGGTTGCTTTGGAACAATATCGAGGATGTATTGGGCTGGCGTATCACAAGCAAAAAAAACACTATTCTTAAAGTAAACAATTAAAAAAACAGACAAAAATAGTAAAAAAAAATCAAACAGTCAGTATGACTAAGAGAAAAAAAAAGATAGAGGAGAAAAAGAGATAGTCATATTCATACCGCCATGTTGTTAATGTTGAGTAGATTATATATGTAAAAAATAATACTCTACAGGGACGTAGTCATAGTAACTGTTTGAAGGATACAATCATGAGGGATAAGTAACATCGTCACAGCCTACATTAATCGCATGCCAATGGGGTCGTGGTACAGGGGTGGTTGGTTGTGGTGGTAAAGTAAAAAACAAATCATAGTCAAATAAAAAATAAAAAGGGAAGCGTCAGACTGGGTTCTCTGCGGAGCATGCACGGCCGTTACTCGCGATGTTTCTAGGCGTTCTAACTATAGTGTAACACTAGGCCTGGTTCCATGACAGACCGAGAGTGAGTGTAGAGCAAGACAGTAGTACACGACAGTCCAAAGAACAGTAAGAGACGGAGATATCGAGAAAATAGAAACGAGTCAAAGAAAACGGATGTCATGGAACCAGGCCGAATTTATATATATATATATTTTTAGAATAGTCAAAGAAAAACATTAACTAGTGTAGCAGTGTACGGTTGCCAAATTTGTGCATTTTATTTATACAAAAAAAATGTAAAGGCCTCATTGAAAAAAAAAACCAAATTTAGCAACCGTTCAAGTGTAAACTACGTTAATGGGCCAAAAGAATGTAGCGTTTTTACTAAAATTTACTCTGTAAAGTGTTTCTCTGTGTAGGTATACATAGAAATAATAAATATCGAATGAGAACACAAGTATAGGAGAATGAAAGTAATCGATGTAAGAAAAAATAAAAAGGAGAGTGAAAAATAAATAAATAAATAAAAACAATGAACGTATAGTTGTTTACGGTAAGATCTGAATTCGCTAGTTTTTTTTAATTGTGTCGTACATATAAATATTTTTCTTCTGATTCCGGCTCTACCGATAGTATGAAGAAGTGTATTAATAAAATAACTCAGCGTGAACTATTCTATGACGGTATTCTATATGCGTAGTATTAAAAATATTCGGCTTGTATGCAAGTAGAACAAAAGTAAATATATAATATTATATATAATAATATATATATAAAATGGAGTCGTATCGTTGACTTAGCGTTAGGATGCCCAAGGTATCCGCAGTGTTGACCTGTTGACTTTGCTGTTTAATACTTTATTTTTAAAGAATGCTGCGAACTTTAACTTATCCCTCTTTCGCTTTAAACACGAACATTTCTGCCACTCCTATATGCTTTTTTATTTTGAAATCATTATAAAAATATATTTTTTTAAATTTTGCATTTACTCAAGTAAGTTTACCAGTTTACTTAATCTTTAAATTATGTAATTTTTGCTGTAAACTTACTGAAGTAAAGATTTTGAATGCCGTAGAATATCATCATTTGGTTTTTATTTTTTCAGTCTTTAATCCACAGCCGCGTAATAACCATGATGTCTTCTATGACAAATAATAATGACAGTCTTTTGCGAAATATTAAAAATAACTATTTAAAATGTTTTCATTATTTAAAAAAATTAATTATAATATTAAAATACGTATTAATAAATCAAGTACTATGACAAGAAACTATCATTAAGATACTGTAAAGAATTGTTTACAAATTTAATAAAAACAACAGTAATAAAACAATTATTTACAGTACGACACATGAATTGTATTCAATAATCAATAAACCATCCCCATTTACTTTTTGAAATCCCAATAGAACAAGGACAGAAAAAATCAACATAACCCCCCCCCCCCCTCAAGGAAAACATTAACCCAAAAAATTACGAAATTGATCACACCCCATTGCGAATAGGCCGATTGAATAATAAACAAAAAATCATTACTTATTGTCACACTTAGTACTTACTAGATCATATTGTCACTTGTTAGATTATAAGTGGTATAACACAAAGTCGTCGCAGGTCGTCGCACAAAGTCGTGGGTTCGAATTCTCTGTACAAGTGTCGCCATAAACCACGCTCTAACTTCGATGGAATGGTTAGCAATTTGTTAAGGTGATAAGGAAAATATATCGCTCACTAACTGCTACATAGTCGACCCTGCTCGCACGACTGCAACGCTCGATGACAAGTTGGATTGAATAGTAATTACAATACCGTGAATAATATCTTAATAACAGCGCGAGGGAGTGACCGCTAAACGAATTTCCCTCCTTTATGAGCGGTCAGCAAGTTACCTGCAATACTTCGGGTAAATGTGGTTTAATTGTTGTAACGATAATTTAATATTGTTAAAAAAAACTTATATAAGCCGATAATTAAATACAAAAAAATAATGTTGCTTATCGATCGGCCTATTCACGTGACGTCACAAACCCCCTTCCCGCTACCCGGATGGTCCCTCGGGAGCGGTCGCGTGCGTACCTGCGTCTGCAGGCGCGTGAGGCCGCGTATCCACAGGATCTGGCCGGCGCGCGGCTTCTTATCCAGGTCCGCGTCGTAGTCCGGACCCGGCTGGATGGTCTCAGGGTCCGGCTGGCCTCGGCCCCAGCTGCGATACGTTCGGGATAATAAGTTTTAGTAAATTTATTAGTAAGATTGCCTTGCCTTCGTACTAACAGACATCTGTGTGGCAATCAGCAAGTAGGCTGGGCGTTGATATATCAGTTAGGTAGTTTCTTTCTCTCCCTCTCTCTAAGAAGAAGATAACTTGTTATGAGAGCAGCGGTTCCCTGTTTTCCTTCTTTTTAAAGTTAATATTAGCGTCTCAACTAATAACACCTTTGTTCAAATTAAAGTGTGTGCTCAGTGAGACAACTTTTAGGAAACATTAGTTTCATAAATTGTATGTTTTATAACATTGTGTATATCTTTTATATAGTATGCGTATTATTATACTCACGAAAGCTTCTTGGGTATCTTCCTAGTAGGCACGGTGGTGACCAACTGACCCCAGACCAGAGTCCCTGCTCCGAAGAACAGACACCACAGCCACTGGTCTATCGACAACCCCGCCGTACTGAATGCCATACCGCCGAACTGGATTATTATCACCTGGAATCACATAACGTACATTTTGATGTTACCACACAAGGCTATTACTTTTTTAAAATTATCAATCAAAACAAAACAATATCATCACATCGCCCATTACATATTATTACTAGCTACAAACTCCCACGTCGCTGGGTTCTTTTTTTATAATATTATCAGATCTATGTCTGGATGTAGGTCACGATATAGATCATTCCAGAATAATGTAGAAGAATAGTAACGTATTATCGAAAGATTTCCAATTTCCGTATCTTTTACACCCCCAAAAGAATACGCATGTGAACCATCACATCACAGTGACATTTCATTCATTCATTTTCTTGTTCGCTCTCCGCACATTCGTTCATCGGTTACCTGAGACAAGGCAGTGCCGATCCATATCGAGTAGAAAATGGGGTTAGTGAATAGTCCTTCGAAGACGTTCCTTTGTCCGTGTATCTTGCGGGCGTTGATCTCGTTGAAGAGGGTCATCATGACGAAGGTGTTGAAGATAATGGTAAAGTGCTGCGTGGGCTCCGAGCCGAGCGGCTGGCCGCGACCCGATGGGATGTTTAGCATTCTGTCACCTGGATAATACAACCCGCGTTTTTATCTGCGTACATAATAATATGTGTGTAGGTGTATGTTAGACTCCGAAACGGCTGTTCAGATTCGCTTAGCGGGTGATCCTTTCAATATTTGTAGCGACCGGTTCAACATAAATAGTGCTACCCGTGCGAAGCCGGGGTGGGGCAGATATAGATAAATAGGCATAAAAATAGCGTTGTAAAGGAAAAGTATACAGTTTCGTCCTTTCGCGGTCCGGCTGTTGCTGACTCATATCCTAGACGTAACTGATACTATATTAAGACGAGGCTGTTGTTTTGTGGCAAACTGTATACTTGAATGGTACCGATACCGACCTACAAAGAGCAGTGAGAAGATGATAAAGAGCTGGTAGATGGCCTGTCCGAGGATGTTCTTCATCATGGTGCGGCTGATGAGCGGCTTGGTGCGGCCGTACGGCTTGCGCTGCAGCAGGTCCGGCGTCGGCATCTCGGTGGCAAGAGCGAGTGACGCTAGCGTGTCCATTATTAAGTTCACCCATAACATTTGTACCGCCTGCAAAATTAAATCGATTTAGTTACTTTACTTAAGTATATAGGAATGTCAGACAGGACAACAACATTACTTTATAAGAAAAACTAGAATGAGAATTTTTCATCCTTATATATAGCATTTTAAGATTTTTTTTTCATTGAACCAGTTATTGTTAAATAACTGGTTATACATTTTATATAGGTTACACGTTATACAGCTCGTATAATTAGGTTTAGAATGACTATAAAAAAGGCTTCCTAGTATCTTATCAAGTATAGTACCTTTAGGGGGCTGTCCTGTATCGCGCAAGCACCAATGAAGGCCACGATGACGGCGACCACGTTGACCGTGAGCTGGAACTGCAAGAACTTGGCGATGGAGTCGTATACGTTGCGGCCCCACATCACCGCTTTCACAATCGATGAGAAGTTGTCGTCTGTCAGGATGATGTCTGATGCCTCTTTAGCCACGTCCGTGCCCGCGATACCCTGGAAACGGTACTCGATGATAGTGATAGGAGTATGTGGATTCGAACCCAGGTTTTATCTCCTTCCATCTATTCCTCTTACTTAACTAATATGACCAACTTGCTCGTTTATCTCTTTCCGGTAAAAAAACTAGTCCCTTTGTCTTGTATAGAAAGGCGTATTTATAATAATTGCTTATTTTTTGTCTGAAACCAACTCAAAAGCCATTGTTTGCCACGATTAGGCATTTAAAGTACAAGTAATCTATGTGTATTATCTAGAGATTTTTAGCGGGTATACTTGTAAAAAACTGTCAGTTCATAATTTAGAATGTGTGGTCTCACCATAGCGAAGCCGACGTCAGCTTTCTTGAGCGCAGGCCCGTCGTTTGTGCCGTCGCCGGTGACGGCCACCACCTCGCGCGTGTCGAACGCCTTGGATTCGATCATGCCCTTTACCAGCGTGTACTTGTCTGTGGGCGAGGAGCGCGCCAACACGCGCAGCTTCGGCCACACCTTGTCGATCAGGGTTTGTTGTACCTGACATACAAAAAATCATTAGAATTATATATTTCTTTACTATTACTGCCAAGTTATGCGATCTCGATTTTCTATTCAACATTTTATCATTCCTGTAATTGAGTGTTGCATATTTTGTACCTTTCTTTTATTAGGTTGTTTAATGTTAAAGAAATAAACAGAACAAACTAAGCCTCAATTCTGCTATTTTAATGCCATATGATCGGAATGCCTATTTTCTGTAATCTTTCGATCCTTCGCCTCGGATAATGTTTTGTCACGTTAAGCTTACCTCTCCGTTGGCGTCGCGGATCCTCTTGTTGAACTCCTTGCCTTCTAGAATAAGGAAGTCGTCGGAGGGCTTAAGTATACCGCACTTGACGGCGATGGAACGCGCCGTGTTCACGTTGTCACCAGTAACCATGCGCACAGTAATGCCCGCCTTCTGGCACTTGCGAATCGCTTCCGGTACCTGTTGATTACGGACAATTAGAACTAAAAACCATTGTGTAGGCTACTCTTTACATCCATCAACTTTCATAATATACTATTTATTACATTAACTAATTTATGTACGTCACATAAATAAAATATTATTACACACACAGACGGACAGACACATTCCGCATCGGCGCAATATACTGTAATGTATCGTACTTACACTGTTGTACTCTTGACCGCACACGTTGTTTTGTTCGGTTCGTTATTGCCCATGTCCAACTCTTATTGATTTTAACTTTATGTTACCATAAAGTACAATTTGCAATGACTAACTAAAAGACCACATCTTATTATAGAACGTAGACAAGTTATAAACCTGTCCTGATCTGACTTCAACCCAAACTCGTAAATAAAATCAGTAACGTGGTTATCATACAGATGCCTAGGGATTATAAATAATATGTTGTATTTGCGATTTGCAATGTATCTTTCAAGCGATAGTGATAATTACCTCGGGCCTGACAGGGTCCTCGATGCCGACGACGCAGAGGCAGGTCAGGTTGTTCACGATGTTGTCCTCGTCGTCCCAGTTTGGCTCCTGGTCTATATGCACCTGTTGCAAAAAGACAATATACTATTGTCCAATTCCCTATACTGATTTATGCTACGTCTGATTGTTATGGGTATTGATAGGCTGTGGGGGTTTTATACATAGGAGATTAAAAATTATAGCATGATTGGATGAACATTGTCAGGAACACTTTTTTTGTAATTCACCAATAAAAACGTACCTGGTTAATGTCCGCCTTGCCGGGCACAAAGTCCCTGAAGGCTACAGATATGGTTCTGAGGCCGTCGCAGGCCATGGGCTCGATGACCTGCTTCACGAGCCGGTCCTGCATATCGCGCGTGAACTTTTCCAGGCGGCCCTCGTGACCGTAGATGAAGGCGCACCTGGTGTATTGACAGTAACGATCAAATTAGGTGGAAACATTCATGGATGGCTCCAGAAAAAACTAGACATCGCTTTGATAGAATATTATATAAATAAAAATCAATGTTTGTTTGTCCTCTGTGCGTTTTAAAACAATTGATCCGATTGTGATGAAACTTAGGATGGATGTTCTGAAAATGTTCGCTAAAGTGGCTCAAAAATCTATGGATCAAAAATTGATTTACAAATTTAATTAAACTTTTTACAGATGTCTTTGACTTACAACTTTGACGTATTTAAACTTTACTAAAGAGCATATGCAATCAAATACTTTTTTTACTTTACGTGGCATTGCAATGCACACCGGGTAAAGCTAACATAATCGATCGACTACAAAAATAACATGAATTTATACAAAGGACGTGGCGGGTAATGGGAGTTTTTTGATAAATAATGAATGTTATACTAACTTTTTCAAAACAATCTCTGAAGCTCCCTTGGTGTATAGTCTGTAGCCGCCCTTGTACGGTATCACAGTGGACATGCTCTTGCGCACAGAGTTGAACGTGTAGACGCGCGTGAAGGACTCCTCGGGGTTGCGCTCGCGCACCGCCTCGTAGCTCTGGCCGAGCGCCAGCACGAACCCGAGCAGCGCGCACTCCGTCTTGTTGCCGATCTGCACCGGCGGCGATGTCGGATCCTGCCCCGGCTGTCACAGCAAACGATCACATTAGAATAACACTTAAATATATTAAATATGGTTTGACTTATTTCATAGTATTCATTTATTGTGAGACGAGATTCCTTAAGAAATACATATGTTAGGCGTGACTGTGAATTTGAATTGAATGATAATAAAAATAGCGTTATAAGGTGTGGCTTAAAAGTGGATGCTGTGATTAGAATTAAGAAAGGTATGCTTCGATGGTGACGAGTAACCAAACCAATTAATGTTACAATGTTGTGAAAGGCGCTGTAGGCAAGGGATGTCCCAACTTATATCGATCAGATTAGTAAAATACTAAATAAGGGCGATATAAGGAGTACCCGTAATCGATGATGTATGGATGTGAAATAAAAATGCGCCCGTACGCCAGAGTAGGCACGGTCTCTGCCTACCCCCTGGCCTACGAGCGTCAGTGCATATTTATTTATATTCCAATTATGTATGTATTTACGACATACACTACAGCTAGCGATAAAAAATGTAAATAATCCAAACCAGTGTTTTAAACTCACCATTATACCAGATGTGAACGCGCTGTTGACCGCTACGCCCTCTATGAGCGTCTCGCCGACCTCCGCGGGTATGTCTCTGAAGTTTGGCGTGACCTTGCACAGCTTCTCGCAGATGTAGGACTGCACCACCGTCATCCGGTTGGTCGTGAGCGTGCCCGTCTTGTCGGAGCAGATGGCGGTCGCGTTGCCCATGGTCTCACAAGCGTCTAAATGTCGCACCAAGTTGTTGTCTTTCATCATTTTCTGGAAAAGAAATGTTAGATTTTATTAAAAGTTTTCTATTAGATTGTTAAGACTTGGTATCAATAACCCATTGGATCTTTAGAGAATTTCGTTATGATTCTTTCATCGACTGAAAGAAATAAATACTTGAAAACACTATATAAAGAACAGAATACAAAATGCTAAATGGACTGGACAAAATGTACCACCTGTAGATGCATTGATAGACATATATAGATACTGCCATATTTACATACAGAACAAAGTAATAAAACTCTGTTAGAAACTAACCTTGACGGAGTAAGCCAGGGAGAGTGTGACGGCGAGGGGCAATCCTTCAGGCACGGCCACCACGAGCACGGTGACACCGATGATCAGATGTTTGACGAGGTTGTTGATGTACGTCGCCTTCCACGGCCGTTCGTCGATCACGAACGTGCGCACGCAGAACTGCACCACCAGTATGATCACCGTCAGCACCGCGATCGTAGAACCCGCGTAACCGATCTGAAGTTAAACACTTAAATTAATTAAACAAACAAATCTCTGCGCCAAGGTGTCTCCGACTAGATAAGTATCCTAATAGTTGCTAATAGGAAGTAATTATTTTAAATTTAATTTGTGAACCGCTGTCGGTGGGCCTGGCTAGGCACTGGGCATGTCGTAAAGTGCGGTCTGTGTGTATGTACCTGTATGGCGAGCTTGGTGAGCTTGGCCTGCAGCACGGACTTCTCCTTCTTGTGTGAGGTTTCGGCGGGCTTTTCTGAGGGCGCCACGTGGTTGTCCTCGGGACGGTGGTTGGCGCCATGGCTGTTGCTGGCCGCTGCTAGTGTCGCGTCTTCGTCTCCTGTACAATACAACATTATCAATTTCTACTCTAGAAGATCCGTTCTTGTTCGGTACGTCATTCACTTTAATTTAATTTATTCTGATAATCGTATAACACGTTCTATTGGTATAACCGATACTAAATAAATACAAAAGCGAGTAACGTATACATGTGTACTATAGGTATCAAGATAAAATCAACACAATTCTACTGTTAAACTAATGTATCTTTAAACGGTAAACGATTATACCTGATGATAGCATTACGTGCCTGACAACTACAATTATTATTAAAAAGTATACTTTCAATAAGAAGTGTAAGTAAATAATATATCATCTGTATAAAGTTTGCAATTCAATCTTTGTGAAAAAATAATTTATTTTAGTTTTGTATTCCAAAAGTTCAAAATCTACGAAAATAAATTCAACACTAGTTTGGTGAAGGTAAAATAGATACATTGAAAATCTTCTAAAACAATAATTACATTTAATATTTTAAATCGTAAAAAGAATTGTACCAAACAAGAACGAATTAAGAATAGGATAATAAAGGAAATATTTTATTGTAAAGATGCAGAAAATGTGGTCGGATTACTTCCGAGGAGGACATTTTGAAGCAAATTTAATATTGATTAATATTATTTAAAAATAAAAAGTTATATTTGTTTTATATCGACCATTAGTGCTAGAAAGGGATGCAAGCTCCATGTCAAAAGTGAAATTGTTATCATATTTCACTTAGAAATTTTGAAAAAAAAAATTAGTCATTATACAAACTATTTCATTCAACTATTAGGGTTGCTTGTTGTATGAAATCACATGACCAAAATTCATAGTAATGCATTATAACGTACACTTAAGGACAGAATATGTTCACAAGTTAGGCTTCAAAGCTTCTATAGCGTTAGCGTCGGTTAATTTATATGTTAAAGCGTTACACATTAATCTGGCCCCAAGTGTACAGGACCTTACAAGCAGCGTAGCAAAGGATGTTACTTACCGGTGAGGCTCTTGCGCTGTGTCCCCTTGCGTTGCTGCTTTTTAGCTTCTATAGTCATGATTCCCGTAAATCCGATGTCGTTTTTATATATTTCATTCCAGTAATACAAGCCATACACATTTATTACAACGGATACCGTTTGTAACATTTTATACATCATGCACCAAACACAACAGTTACACGATGCAGTTTAAATGTGTATGTTTATTTTTTTTGTTGTTTATTTTTGTTTCATCGTCGGCATGGATGTGGGTGTGCGGCGAGCCGGGGGCGGGGGGCGGGGGGTGGACAAAAAAATTTGGATGTCATTGAACTGATTCACACTAGACGAATGTCGGTTGCTCTAATACTAAGGGTTTCATGGAATACGATCGAGTATTTATGCCATTAATTTTTTTTCATGAAAGTCTTAATGCTTTTGTTTTGGGCACAAGTGCTCGATCGAGGACTAAACTTGCATTTACTATATGCTTTAGGGGCATACATTTTACATATTTTAAATGGATCCATCGAGATTATTTTATAAGGTGACAGGTTACTTATCGCTAACATAAAATACTAGACGGGACTATGAGAGCGCCATGCTACCCACAGGACAGGCAATTAGTCAAACACAAAAACAATACGAACAACGTCTAACACGTACCACCATTACCCCAAACACGGACCAAAACATCGAAGTCGAACTATAAAATAATCTCATATCCACGCCCGAAACCGGTACAAATTATAAACATACCATTAAGAAACTGAAACTGCAAATGTTTATTGATTTAATATTTTGACAATTATAAATCTATTTCCATTTGTGCTTTTGTTAAAAAAATGCCAGGGCGGTTTGTGCTTTTTTTTTAAACCGAAATTAACACTTAGGTCTCTATTTGTTATACGTTCCTTTATAAAATAGATGTCATGTCTATCCAGACTAGATCTTTCGTCTAAGAAAAATCTCGATTTTTTTGAGACCATAACAATTTTCTAGACTGAGACATACCTTTTAATTGAAAGTAGTTATGTTTTATAATTACTACCAGTTTCGTCGTCAATTGAATTCCCCAGGAGTGCAGTGGCTTAATCGTAAGGGGTAAAATTCCATTCTTCATTGGGGGAACACTAAATATGCAACTAAGCATCGGACTCTACAATGCTCATTTAGATTCAAGCAATTAAAACAATAATTACTACAGATTACAGTCTCTTTTATCTTAATAGGTAACTAATATATTTCATACATCAAACTTTAGTAGCTTGACTTTTTAAAAAAAACATCGATAAATTTATCGATACGACCAAATGAGCAAAGTAATTTGTTTGATCAACACTAAACTATATTTTGCAAGTTTCAACTATCTGGATACCATTTCTGTGTTTATAAATAAACATTTAAATAGCTACACAAAACATGTTAAATCTTGCTTTATATTTTTACAGAGAGGGTATCCAACCAACTAATGGGGACATCACTAACACTACGGCAGCCGTACACAGCGGAAGAGAACTGACCTTTCTTCATCTGCTTGATCTCCTTCTCCTGCTTGTCCACGGCCGCACCGAGCAGCGTCAGGATGATGCCGGCCTGTGAGTTCACACCTACCGCTGTCACCAACATCTTGCCGGAGCCTGGAATTATTTAAATATTTCATTTACTTAAAAAGTCTAAGATGTATGTATACATGTGATGTTACCTTTATTATGGTGAGGCAATGGGCTTCAATTGTATATTGATTGGTGATTTAATCAAATCCCTAAGGCATTTGATCATCAACTTTTTAAATCCTTGTCATCTAAATAAAGATAATTTCGCTGGAGTCCTTTCACCTAGACAAAGGGATTGGATCAAATCACTAAGTTTTTTTTAGAGAGGTCATCCCACATTTAATACTTTAACCTTTAATTTGATCATCATTAGGAATTTCATAAGATCTCCATTTTCATCAATTCACTGCGACATATACGTAAAAGTCAAAACACCTACAAAGATCCCCCTGCCGCCCTCATCAAGTAAACTTCCGCAGACGAATCTTGACCAGACCGTTCGTTTATCTTAAGGGCTTAATAACTGTTCATCGTAAAATACGTGACTGCCGTTACTGTGCTTTTAATATTGAAATGCTTGAATAAATTATAAGTCTTATATCAATAAAATAATTTATAAAGCATATACAAACTATATACAAGTCTCCTATCCGGAATAAAAGTACAAAATCCGAATGAGTTATGGGTCTAATCTAATAAGAATATTAACATCGGCGATGTTTTAAGATTTATAGATGAAGTAAAAGTTGAATTACCTTCCATAACATGAGTACCAGATAGCACCATTGGGTCAAAAGATTCACCCTTCTTGACATGGTCCGATTCTCCGGTGAGCGAGGACTCGTCGACCTGTAATCAATGGAAACATGTAGTCCATAATGTATCTATTTTTTATTCCTACATAGAACATATTCAAGCTTTTTGTTGTGAATCACTGTGATGCCTGCTTATCCCTTTGGGTTACTGGTGACTGCTCATTATTATTATACGTTTATCGCTATAAATAAACATAAAGCACATCGACATTATGATGATTTATTAATGACATTTCAATAAATTATTAAATAGGCTTATGGAACAATCAAATTAATATATAAATATATTATGTATCCGCTATATTGGCAAAGGATACTTCCTAGTTTAGAATAGCTATTACTTCATCTGCAGTGACGTCACTTCAATGGGTTATTTAATCTATAGTTATAGCTGATAACATTTGTTTGATAATGTTGCGACAGTTGTTAGAAAATGCTATTTATTTAGCACTTTATATGCTAAATAAATAATGGTTTACAACGCGTATACGTAATTACAAATCGTATGTTTATATTGTAACTAGGAAGATAATTGACGGGATTACAGTTTCAATAAGCAGAAAAGTATAGCTGTTTCATCACCAGTTGATTGCACCCGACGTTGCCCGACGTTTTAAGTAAATAATTAAAATATAGCCCTTATTACTCTTCTGGATAGTGAAGTTTATATTCACTTATTTCATAATTTAACCATTACGTTAGTCAATTAAAAAATCATTAGTTAGTTAAACATTATAGTTAATGAAATTTAAGTGCAAAAGTTAATCCTATTTAATTATTTATTCAATATAAAACGCCCCATTCATAAAATTTTTGTTCCATTTGTCGTGATAAAATCTGTGTATATCCGATTTGTTGGTTCACACGAAACCTGTCGGTATGGATGAGTAATTTGACAACTTCAAGTGTTCAAGTTTAAAAGTGAAAATGTTTTTTCAATTTATATTCCAGTCCCCGGTATCTAGGCAATGGGCGCGGCCATGTTTATCGGGCGTCAGGTAGCGATAATTTCTATATTTGCCTTGCCGTTTATCAGATTCCTGTATCGACGTGCGTCATCAATAGGGCGGTAATCGGCGGATATCAGCCCAGCAGTACCGTTTATTTTGTATGAACATATATGTCTAGTGGCTACCGTGTAATTGTATTATGCAGTTGCTATAGGGTTGCCAATTTTGATATATTGATATTACCTTTTTACTTAGACACGAGGAAATACCTATCTATGACTATAAGCATACAAGAACATAAACCCTACAAAAATCTGTAAATTGTATTGTGTATTGTTTTATCAACGTCAACCCTCCGAGGCAGGGGGAAGCGGTAATCAAAACACATATAAAGCGACTCTAGCTGGGGAATAAAAACACATTTTTATATAGTAACTGTTACCATCTGTATCTATATAAAAGATAAGATTTAGAAAATTACAGAAAAGATTTTAAAAAATCACTTATAGAAAGCTCAGCGAGTAATCTTGGCTATCTAAATAGCGGAACGACGCTGGGGCGTGATGCTAATTCCTTATAAACATGGAATAAAACAATTATTCAATTTGGTATTTACAAAATACTCAATCGAATTTTGACATTCTTCTGTCCAGGTATTTTGTTTAAGCGAGAATTGTAGTTTAAAGTATATACAGAACGGTCCAAATCGTGATGTGGTAAAGTTCTTCACGTTACCGATATCTGCCTACCTTAACTAAAGTGTTTGCCTTGTTTTTCAATTTTATATAGGGTGTATTTGTATAACAAACGAGTTTCAAGTGTATACAGGCTGTTGTGTAGATAATGTCTGACCTTGAGGTCGTTGCTCTGCAGCAGCACGCCATCTGCGGGCAGCAGGTCGCCGTACTTGATCTGGCAGATGTCACCCACCACAATCTCGCTTATGGGCACCTGCTTTACCTCGCTGCCTCGGATCACCGCGAACTTGTGCTCACCCTCTATCCTTGATTGAAGCCCTCTGAAATATAACAATACAACTATGCACTAACGGGTTTAAAACACCAATAATTGACACTCATCGGGATGAACTCGACCTGAAGTGTTAAGCGATCACCGCTATCCTATGAACATTCACAAGGACCATAGCAGTATCAGGCGTTACTCATTTTCCTAAAAAAGTCATAATACAGCTGCCGCTGCATGTTTTAACTAGCTATGCCGCGTGGTTTTAGCCACCGCATTAAAGAATTATTTTTGTGTCTGTTCGGTTCCTAAGAATTGTACCGTAAAGTTAAATAGCCTATAACATTCCTAAGCTATTGGAATGCGAAATAATTTTTTTTGTTTCCGATGGCTAGTTCTTGAGATTAGTGCGTTGAAACAAACAAGCACTTTAGCTTTATTATATAAGTATATAATAAATAGCAGTTACAACACGAAAAGCGGCAGTTTTAAGTTTTCTTAACAGTTGCAACCGCTAGCAAAAATAAATAAATTTATTTAAATACAGCTACTTCTACAAATTCATCTCGCAATTTTAATACTAGAATGTTTTATAGATCCAGCTTAACTAAAACATTACGTAGACTAGACTATATGTACAAGTAATTAAATTCCGTTTAAGTTCAATACGCGTGGAAGTGTCAAATGACACGAGTACAGTAGCGACAACTAAAGAAATGTCTTTCCACTCACCTGAATTGTCTCTCTTTCGTATAATCATTGAACGCTGTGACTATGACGACAACTATGACGGATATTAAGATCGCCAGGCCCTCGATCCACTGGTAGTGGCCCTCCTCTTCGTCCAGATGTCCTGGAACACGTGGCGAATGTTTCAATATCCGGCAATTTTAAGATGATCATAACAGGTCGGCAATTACATATTCGGTGCGGCAGTATTCAAGGGTTTGATAAAAAAAATAATGGTACCATATAGTTCTTTATTGGAATGTAATTCTTTAAAGTGCAATATTTCAAGTGTAAAAGTGGATAACCAACTGGATAGCTTGCCACTACCTACATCTTGTGAAACAATAAAAAAACAGTGTGTATCGCGTGTGTAGTGAATATTTAATATCAATTCTAGTTTAAAGTCGCTACATTACAATTTCAGTCATTCTCATCTCAGTACTAGCTTAAGTTATACGTGTCACCAACAGACCGAAAATAAAAATATGTCTAGTTCGATTATAAATTGGCAAAGTTCACAATTGATCGGTGACATGCATATTCAATATAAGGTATTAACCCGCTGCTCCCTTTACATGATAGTTAAGGGTTGTCGCCTGTCCTTCTCTAATGTGTTGAGTGTGAGCGAGACACAATCATTATTCAATTATGATACGCCAGTGTTGGAGCAATTTGACCCCGATACGATAAAAGAGGTGTTATAGGATTTAATGTCTCCAATGTATGTGTGGCGTGTGTTAAGGTTATTGTGACAAACTGAGTGACGTGAAATAGTACGCACAGGTCAAAAACTAGTCGGCCACTAATAAACGAGTATAGTATATCTATATGTTACAACGTAATACTGCAGACTTAAGTATATATAAAGTGCTTGACTGACTGACTTGATAAACTAACCAAAACTGTCTGAATAGCAGGTTACTGCTGCTTTGTTTAGGAAACTCAAGAATGGATCTCTTTATTCAATCGCTGGTACGAAGCATCCCTTCTCAGTGCGTAAACTCGTTTCTTCAGAGATGAACAAATGTATGAAGATTGACTTACAAATTCAAACCCAGTTTCTCTACAGATGTATGTTTCTAACGCTAACTTAAAGGTACATAGTACATTTTTATTGTGCATGTCTCTTGGACTATATTGTTATATAAATAAGGGCACAGAAATAATTACTACACAAAGAAATTCAGATTAATTACGTGAGTACATACTAAATATTAAACTTAAATATTTTATAAGAATTTATAGGTTTATCAATTTATAAATATTGGATAAAATTATTGAAATAAAATTTTGAATGGAATATATTTTAAATCGGTGATTAATTATGCAAGTTGGTTTATAAATTGTTTATTTAAAACTTGTATATTGAAACAAATCAATTTCAAGAGTTTATATGTTTTCTATTGCACTTTATAAATCGTTCACTTTTCCAACCTGAGGATAGAAGATGTCAATGTCAATTTCTTTGATTATTAAAATCATTCGATCAATCACTTGAAGTTGATTCAATAATTTCAATTGACAGATGAAATTGCCTACGGCCAGAGCTTCGTAATATTTCATTATTTCCAATACTACCAGTTTAAAATATATCTTATTTACTAAGTGATATAAAACGACTAAACTATGGCCAAGACTAAAGCAATGGCGGAAATTTCGACACTGCTAGTTTTCTTAATTAGAAATTTAAGATAAGGTTCAAATGAATAGAATTAATATAACATACATTATAAAAACAACTGGCGTTCTTATTTTCATTTCAAATCCCCCATTCTACTTCGAGGCATGGGTTGTGTATTTTTTCATAGACCAGTGTATCTACCCTATGATATCCGTCATTCTATTTTCTTTTATGTGAGAAGGTGGCAAACGAGCAAGCGGATCACCTGATGTAAAGTGAGCGCAACCCATACACATCCGCAACAAGCAAATGTGTTGCAGATGCGTTGTCTACCTTTAATGGACAGAGGTGGTCATAGACAGGAAAATGGATATATACTAATCCCCGTTAATCCCCTCCCCGTCCAATCCTCTTCCCTTTCCCATCCTATCCCTCTAATGAGGAACGGATGGGAGGAGAAGAGGACTGAAATTAGGCCTCCGGCACTTCACTCGTCAGACGAAACGCAGAATACTTCTACTTCACGCCTATTTTCTGTGAGGTCATGGTATTTCACCGGTCGAGCCGGCCAATTCGTGCACCAGATGTTGTTGTTGCGGACTCTACCACTGTTACTATCCAAAGATCCGGACCATATTGATAATTAACTTTATCTGTTAAATAAAACGATAGATTTAAAATCGTGAACGAGTCTCATTACGACCAATAAACTTAAAATTGAATCAATTTGTTTCAATAAAGTCCGTTTATTGATTTATTTATATAAATAAATCTAAACAACTAAAACAACACACAGATGGACAAACATCCAACCAACTATACCATCGCCGTGTCTAGCGGGCTACCAAGCAAACAAATAGGCTATCACAGAGACAGACGGCGTGCTAACACGTCCCGTGTACTCAAGAGGTCAAGCAACTAATTCAATAACATGCCCTAATGTCATGGTCCTTCGAGCTCTTGGTAAAATAAATAAACACGTATATGTCACGTGTATGAGAAGACGATAGGTTCCATGACCCATGATGGATGCCAAATTATTTCTTGATTTCTAACATCTTTCCTCTCGCTTTAGGTGAGGTGCCAGATGTTACTATTGAAAGACTTGCCCGTTATCATTTATACGGCGGAGATTATATTAATTTATTACAAGCAAACAATCTTTGTGATCGTTGTAATTTCATGATCTATTCCCCACTGCGGGATCAGGGAGCCCTCGGGGAACGAACTAAATAAATTATTGATAGAGAATTCCGCGATGGTAAAAGCGAACTCTATTATTTAAAGAGCCGCAGAATTCATTTACTTTTATGTCCAATGCAAGTGGACGGCGGTCTAAAGTTAAGTGGGCATGTGGGTGTGTTTTCAATTAATATTTTACTAGTATGTACATAGTTTAACATTCTAATAACTGCTAATTGATTTACGTTTACTTTTACCTGCTGTTTAGTTCAACTTCTAATATAATCTGCCATACGTACGGCTTACTATGCTACGGTAAATAACAACCGATCGCTCGACATTTTCATACCAAACGTTTGAAGCGAGATCGAAAAACCACGACGAAACAAATCATAAATGACAGAAAAGATATTAAATTATATACGACATGTAGGCACACTTTGATATCGATTTAGTTTAACATAGAGAAAAGTACTAAAATTTGGAAACAATCTAGTGTGGTGAAAAAAAAATTGAATATTCCAATGAGCTTGAGTACAGGATCATAGAAACGAGCAGTAGGGTAGGTGTTTAAAAATCTCTAAATAAATCAGTTTTCTTACCAATATCGTCTACTGTTGTCATTGAAAAAAGAAAATACGTTATGGATTATTTCTAAATGAAAACAAGCCTTATATTTTGACACCTTTAAAGTTAAACATCAGTATACACTATACATTAAATAAAAAAAAATATTAATGAATCAGACGAGATTATCGATGTCTTAGGGCTGTTTCAGACAGTTTACGCACGGTTAACCCCTTTTCGATCATTTCGGCATACGCGCTGGCTGACATTTTTTTTATAAGAGAAGGGGGCAAACGAGCGGCGGGAACACGGAGGTGCTCATGCCCATGGACACCCGCAACACCAGAGGAACGGCACATGCGTTGCCGGCCTTTAAAAAAGAGATAGGCTCGCTTCTTGAAGGACGTCGTCCTAAGTCGTACTGGTTTGGAAATACCGCCGAGGACAGACCATTCCACAACGTGGCTGTGCGTGGCAGGAAATTTCGCGAGAGAGACTGGTAACGATATGGTTTGAATTGAATGAAACTTCTTCAACAAATATATAAATAGATTACAGTTAATTCCTTTATTAGTAATATAGATGTATATTTTATTTGAAATGAAGTACACATGGAGGAATAATACTACCATCGGATGCATAGTCTTAAGGTATATAAGGTCATAAGTAAGTGGCAATATAAAAAAAACCATTTAAAAAACAAAAATAAGAAAGCAGAAAGGGTTGTTATATTATTCATAGAAATTGCGAGTACACTTTGTATCCTTTTCTTTACCTTCTAGGGAACAATAGGATATCAATTTATTCCTTGATACTTGAAAATGTACGTAACGACGGGATCGTCACGGGATATGACGCCAGAACTCACAGCCCAACTGATCAACCCTTTGAAAGGTCAGGTAAGTTGGTGTTCTCTTTATTACATAATATGTTCAATATTATAGTATTACTTGTATGATAGAATAAGGTTTCTTATCGTGTCATTCGTTACAAAGAAGATATAATAGAAAATAATTTAATTCCATTTATCTTTGCAAATAATAAATTAATGCAGAATTCGATACTAGATATCAAATTTTCAATTATCTGATATAATAAGAAAATGATATTGATAAATAAGAAAACATTTTCTTCCGTCGGCCAGAAAGCCCGCACGAAGTAAATCGACCAAGGGCCTCTGACTAATTTCCGTCGAGTAATGAGTTCAGAGTAAGTCGAGAGCTGTTTTACGACGCTTCGATCTTTCGGATCGTCTTGCCATCAAATAGGGTTCGCTTTGGTTGGATTTACGACCGAAAAACCCAAGCATGTAACCCTATAAAACTGTTTTGGTACAACGAATAATAATCTTAGAGTAAATTCCTATCGCAGGGTTATAATTACTTGTGGATGGTAATATTTACATAAAAAAGAAGATTAATTAGAATTAGAAGAATAACTTACCAACATCGCTCTCATCTTCGGACGGTTTGTAGAAACTCAATCCTAACGATACGACAGCGGCCACCTCAAGAATGATGAGGGTGACGTCCTGCAAAGCCTCCCATACCAAGGTCAGGAAGGTCTTAGGAGGTTTTGGCGGGATCAAATTCGAACCGAACACTTCGCGCCTGTGCTGCTGGTCTGCCTTCGAACCGCTAAGACCTGAGGACAAGTAAAACATTATTTAAATAAAAACATTTCCAGAACTTTTTATAATTAAATATTACAACATAAAAAATAATTCATTGCATACTTAACACATATAACTACTAAAAATAAACTTTTACTGTGGAGTAATGTGCAATATAGGACATAGACTTCAATATAATATTGCAAGTAAAATGATAGTAACAACCTATTCAATTCCCTATAATCAGAATCATATCAGCGGGGAACAGTATAAAAGGGATAAGAGTTTTTTTATGCCTTCTCTAATACGTGATGGGCGATTACGAATGTAATGAGGCAACAATGCTATGGAACATCGGCATTATACTTGTGGTTGGGTCAGAATTGTTAACGACTACTGTCGTTTTCCTTCGATTATATTGTATACACTTCCAACATGTAAATATAGTAAGAAGATGATAGAACAAGTATATTTAAAGTGGCAGGCATTTTCTATCTCTATATAAAGGAGGAAACTGCTATATCAAGGGACAACCTGAGATTTCTGATATTACGTGGGCCAGAGAAAGGCTTTTCTAGTCTAAAGTAAGGTATAAAAGTTTGTAAGGAGAAATAATTTTAATACAATGTTGACCTCAGATTCGCATGATCAATCATATTATATAGGGCTCAGCTTAGGCTGGAATTTGTTGATTAAATTACATTGCACTGTGGGGGAAGCCGTGAGGCTCAGGTTGTAAATAAATAAATGCTTTATTTACATAATAAGGGCAAAGTAAAATATCTATTTTTCTTTTTAGCTGTTGGTTAAGGTTTTAAGGAACAGTCGTTTTTAGTTTGTAGTCAGCATCTATTTATTAATTATTTTAACGTAAACATTTTTTCTGTTTCTTTTTCATATTTCTCACTTAAAAATACGTATATTCGTATATGATATTATACATCGTAATTAATTTTAAAAAGCAATATGTCAAAATGCTACCTGTATCGACGGCCACCCAATGTATGCTAAATTTGTATCCGGCCGTATGAATACTTCAATTTTATCATGTGGTTTTCCTCGATTGTTCCCAATTACATTATAATACAATAGACATGCCATTAGCGGTCGAAAAGCGCCTTAGTTGGGACGCTTTTTCTACAGCTTACGCCACGTTTTTTTTTTTTTTTTGACTGAAAGGTCACTGTTTGCCTTGAGGAGGCATTTACAGCTACACCGGGCTCGAGGCGGCAGGGCGCAGAGGGCGCCTAGCCTAAGCCTCTTTAAGAGTAACTTAGCTCGAGGGCTCCCTCCGTAGGGGGAGCCTCGGCTCGGGCCGTTACTTTAATATTATTACTGGATTGGGAGGCCACCGAGCTCTTAGGTCGCTTCGGTGGACGCTCCATGGAGTGACTCGGCTCAAGGGCCCCCGAGAGGGGACCTCGGCTTGGGCTGTCACTCATAACGCGTTTAGCATTCCGATTCGAGGGTGCCCGAGAGGGCCGAGCCTCGGCTCGATCGGCAGCCATTATCTGATTACAAGTATTATTACAATTAACATTACTACCACTTCGGAAAGCGTTAGCGCTGGGAGAAGAAGTGGCGGAAGAAACTCCAGCAACGCTTCTATCATGAGTAGGGGAGAAGACTCTAGCAGCTATGTGGCCGTATCTTGAATGCGATGGCCGTCCTCGCCGGCGAGAACGGTATGTGATTTTGTTACGAAATTGTTTCAACCTAGCCTGAGCGATCGTTATATTACGCCACGTGTTTACATTTACGCTAAGTGACAAACACTAGCTGTGATCTTTTTTCTTGTTATTTCACTTACGTTATCATTTTTACACCATTTGAGATGTGTGAATGTTGCTGTCACTGTCTTTGGAACAAATTTTGACCGGTGATTTTGTATGATTCTAACATATCTATAGGATAAAATATAATTGATTGTTCCATATTGCGTCAATCTCAAATCACCCTCAAGTCCGGGTTCAATAAACTACGTCTACTCGCTAACCGACCAGCGAACAAACAAACACGCGCGCGCTAAACGAGCGGTTTATTGTTGTGCGTAAGAGTTTACGCGAATCTTAAGTCGAGCGCGGTTGTAATGGTCCATTGAGCGTAATGCATTTCTTTGATGTTTTATTTTTATAATAACAAACAACGTGATAAAAATATTTTGTCTGCTTTGAATTCTTTTATAAGAATTGGGGTTGGGACCCCCCAACCTAGACTAACAGCTACCGTCCAAGTATGACGTGGAAGGTACCCAAGGGAAGAGGCTGTTACGAAACTAGTGCGTACCATGTTTTAACCACATCACATAAGATTGTGGCTAAGCGCCAGTTTTTTCAATATAAAAAAAGGCCTAGGACTATTACTAAGTAGGCAATCATTAAACGTAAAAAAATACTCTGGTCTGGTAACTGTTTGCAAAATTTAATTAATTATTTTATAATGATAAAAAAATATTCGCTAATAAACAAAACATCATATATTTATCGTAAGCACTGGAAGTTGTCAACGCTTTAGATAAAGTGAAAGATGAAAAAAATACTTAGCAAACTATTTTTAATTGCGGAAACATTATTTAGTGCCAGTAATAGCGTCAACGAAGCCGCAGTGAACACAGGAAGTACGCGAATAGACCTATAACCATAAACCGTTGAGAAGCCGTTGAATGGATATTACTCAGACGCGTGGGTAAAATAATTTTTCATTATGAGTTTTATGTTTAACCGCAACACGGTGTTAGTGCGTACGTTTATACGCATATAGTTATTCGAAAACAATGTTATGAACAATAGGGGCCGGAAAAACGAAACGAACGGAAAATCTGAGGGTACATATCTAATTTTATTCGTGAGTTATGACAACTAAAAAAGTGATGTGTTGTTGAGGATGTTGTTAGGGATGGGTTGCGTGACGGATGACATGAACAAGAAAGGAGTGAACAACATTTTTTAAGGTTTAGCCGAATAGGCTGCACACATTCATTCATGAACACACGTATACATAGGATTAAAGTTTATGTGCATAATTGTTAGAAGTAAACATAACTACTTGCAAGAAGGTGGGTAAACCTTTAAATGTCCAAATTAGTTCAGTCTCATGTACCCGGAATTACGAGTATATTCTGGACATAAACGATCGAATAAATTCAGTCTCATTGGGTGATGTCAAAGGCATTTATTGTAAATGGAATGGATGGAGTCTAAGCCTCTGTTTGTTATACATAAAAATTAGTTCCGAGCTATCGTTGGCAAAGCAACGTACATATAAAGATGTGTATCGATCGCGAAAAATGCGGCATTAACAATTCAAACTTGACCCAACTAAAAATACTAAGGCACTTTACAGCCGCCGAGTTCAGTTAACGATTGTCGCGAAAAAATCTTTTATCGACTTTTCCTATGCTATATTAGCCCAAAAATCAAAAGTGATATTGGATTTAAAAAAAAAACTAATTTGTTTACTGATATTTTTAGAGTTGCGTGGGCGCAATGCCAACAATCGAGCAGACAAACGGAATGGAAAATCATGCCCGCTATTGTGCATCACCTAAATACGAATCTAAACATAAACACTGTGCAGAATAGTGATGCGAATAGAATAGCTAGTAATTTAATAATTATATTCTGATCATTTTGGCTTTTCAATATTATATCTTGTTAATTCCGAATGCTAGTTTTGACGCTTTAGACATGTTCATGATGAGCACCAGAGTACATTTATCAATATTGTAAGCTGTGCAACTAAAACTAAAATAAGCACAGGTATACTTAAGGTCCGTAAAAAGGTTAAGTCGAAAGACGCGTGTCTATCTTGTTGACGATAATAATACAGGCATTTTACTGGTCACTGTCACAGAGTGACAGCTTATTATTTAAAGGCCGTATGTCCGTCCATAAACGCGTCGTGTCCTTCTAATTGAACGATACTACTGGCTAGTTTTAATTATAGAGTACATGACGATAGAAATAACAAGATGTCCTTCCTTTAAAATTACGAGAATATTGTTTATTTTCAAACTAAACTGATAATATACCTACTTATTCATGCCTAATTAAAACTTAAAATAGCATCATGTGACTAAAATTGAGAAAAGTATGTTTGGGTAGTGTGGGCACATGCAGAAAGGGAGAGAAAACAAATCCATATGAATTTAAAATGTGAGTGGCAGTGTCGTGCGGGCACGATGGTACGTCGTAGACAGCTGTGCCAGCATTGTTCCGAAACGAAATATCTGCTTGAGGTCTGGATTTACGGTGCGAGGGCTTGTAATATAATAAATCCAAGGGCATGGATAGCAGCTATCCGTATATTTTTAAGGGTTTTAAAAGATGATAATGATTCGTGTAATAATTAAACTATAACTATGGCCAGACCACAAGCTTAAGAACGCAAGTTAAAAGTGGTAGAGCCCGCAACAACAACATCTGTTGCCGAATGGGCCGGCTCGACCGGTGAAATACCACGACCTCACAGAAAACAGGCGTGAAGTAGAAGGATTCTGCGTTTCGTCTGATGAGTGAGGTGCCGGAGGCCTAATTTCAGTCCTCTTCTCCTTCCCACCCTTTCCTCATAAGGATAGGACGGGAAAGTGAAGAGGATTGGACGAGGAGGGAGTTAGCGGGGAAAGGGAATTATCCTTTTTCCTGTCTGTGCCCTCCTTTGTCCATTAAAGGTAGGCAACGCATCTGCAACATAAATGCCTGTTGCGGATGTCTATGGGCAGCGCTCACTTAACAACAGGTGATCCGTTTGCTCGTTTTCCACCTTATCACATAAAAAAAAAAAAAAAAAAAAAAAAAAAAAAAAGTAGTCCCGCAGACAAGAACCATATGCATCGAAACTGTTGCCTTTGTAGTGACGTACACATGTTACAGGTCGTAATTTAGTGTCGATATAAATAATTATTTAAACCCTTCGCGGAGTAACAGGAGTCAGATTGAGTTTATTATCGATAAATCGGCCGAACGGCCGGTAAACAGTGATGATACGAGAGAACGGGCAGACGCGCAAGCGCGTTAAAATTACGCCCGCAATAAAAATCAACGTACGGGCCGCGAATTTGGAACCTGAGTCAACGGCGCTTGTGTAAATTTAAAAGTAAAAATTAATCACATTATTCGATATAATGTGTTTGTGTTTCGTTGTCAGGCTTTTCGTTGGTCATATAAACAACGGAAAAATCTCTGACATAACACTAGCGAAAACGAAAAGAAACTTCGTGAAAATTGATCACGCGGACCTAACTAGGAAATATTCATGTAACAAGATTCGAGTGTTTCAATACAAAAGATTATCTAAGTAAAAGGAAAGCAAGGACTTTTCAATATATTTACAGATATTCAACAAAATTTCGGCTATATCATCGTTACCTATACGTTACGTCACTATTCAACATTAGGTTGCATTATGCAACACAGAGGTCACCTTGCCCTTCGGTTTATCTAAAGAGTTCTTAATTAAGATCGTCGGAATAATCATGAATTAAAGAAAAAAGTTCGAGTTTAAAAGCGATGGTATTTATATTGGAGCGTCAGCACCCAATTAATCTATTTCGCAGTGACAGATAAAATTGGAGCGAGCCGTTCCCCCGCGCTACTTCTGTTCCGTTCTTGATAGCTTGGGAATAATGGAGGCAAGGCTGAGGAGTGACGTCACGTTATTAGTTGATAAGACAGGCGACAGAGCTACACAGTACATATACACAAACAAAGGAGGTTGTTTAATTAGTTTTTTCTGTATTAATATTATCATTATTAGCAACCAATATATTATACATAAGTATCAAAAGATGTGTCTCATCCAGTGGTCTCCCGAAACCATGAACGATGGTCGAAATGATGTGATTTTCGATTTTGAATTTTTCATCTATAAGCACGATCAGATGTTTGGTTAATTTTGAAATAGCTTAAAAAGTCCTCTTATAAAATTTACTTACAAATGGTTTAAGTGGTTTCGGGATCGATATTAGGTGGTCGACTGTCTGTCCGGCCGCCGGTCGGAGACGGAAATAGAGCGGATTCGATGCGCGCCACCCGCGCCTTTACCATGATTCCGTTAATCTTATATGGAATGACAACTTAAGAGGAAAACTGCATTTCATTTAGCCATGCCTTTAAGCATCTAGACCATGTAGCTTATTTTGTAAATATATCTAAAATTATTTTTACGAATTCTTATGTCCTAAAATTATTTATTATCAACGTCTAGCTGTAAAATCTTTATCTCTGCCTACTCCAGTCTCTCAAAGCAAAAGTTTGATTGTAGTTGTTGGATTACATACAACAGCTCGATTTCTTTCTTTCATAAAAATGATATAAAATAAAACTCCACGTGATAAAAAACGTAAGGTCGCACATACAAAATTAGAGTTAATAAGGAACTGAAATAATTTCAAATTATAACATGCGTCGGGTTTTAGCGTGTTAATTAACGCTGGCAGGATGCGACTAATTAGCCAACAATCACACGTCACGGCGAAAGCGAGACAACGTTATCACCGTACACTACATTGACAGATAAAAAAATAGCTAAATCACAAATTGGATCGACTGGTGTACAGAAATCGTAATCTTTTCGCAGATTTTATTTAGAAGCCGTATATGGACGATTCTATCGGGGAAGTACAACGATTTCATAGAATGCGTTCGTTTGAAAAGAAAGGCGCTGGAGCCTCTGCATTAAAATTAAAAATAAACATACACTCATTTCTCAGATGTGCAGACAGAGATTATGGAAAATCAGGTGGCAGAGAAATCCGAGCGCGAACCTGACACACCTCTCTAGCTTGTTCTACATACATACATCTACGCATACAAGCTTGTCGTTTACGAATACTCCTTATACTGCCCTTCTTTAATATTATTTTTTCAATACAAACCGTCCAGAATTTAAGCAACGTTGTAGGTACTCATTCGCGCATGTTTACAATAAACTTCTCGCGAGGGATAGGAAAATACGTAAAACCGTCTTTTCGATATCGGTTGCCATGATAACACATATTCCCTATCGAGAGTGGAAAATGAGACACAAATGCGTGTAAACTCGCGGATAACAGATCGTTTCTGATAAAAAAAACTTCGCGATTCAATATGTTTCAATAATTCAATTTATTAATTAATAATAATAAATTCAATAGTGAAATAGCTGTTACTCTAAACTAGTGCGAGCTATCTTTTGACCACATCACCACCAATCATCAGACTAGGGCCGGCATCACTACTAATTATGTTGATCCGATTGCTACCAAACACAGGAATGTGCCAATCTGGACAATAACTGTAAATTTCATCGAAATCGGTCCAGCCGTTTAGGAGTCTATAGGAAACATAAGCTTCGCTTTTTATATACTATTTTTTTTTCGTAAAAAGTATCCTTTGTTACTTCTAGTACCTCCAAGAATATATGCACAAAGTTTCATGATGATCGGTTGAGTAGTTTTCGCGTGAAAGCGTAACAAACAAACTTACATTCACATTTATATTAGTAGGGATGGAATCGTGGCCTAGCGCGTTGTGCAATATAAAAAGTCTATGTTTATATCTAAACACGAAACTAAGTGATCAAGTTAGCTATAAAAATGTATCATAATTAGTAAAAGTAGATTAAAAAGTCCTTGCTTTTGTTAATCGTAAAAAATAATGAAATCTATTTGATCATCTAATTAATTAAATTTATCAGTTGATTGAAAATATATTATTTTATTGTTCCAATAATAGTTCCATGATTAAAAATTGATCATTATAATCTAGATGGATTAATTTGCTACTTCAATTATCATTAAGATAATGTGATAAAATTTATCATGTTCAATGTACTTGTTCGGTTGTTGTGAGCACACGAGTAATTGTGTCGAGGCTGAACAAGTTGGTGCAAAAAAATGTATGTAATTGTAGTCAGTTAAGATAATATTCAAATTAAAAGGAATGTGAATGAACAAAACTTTCAATTTCTTGATTAAAATTTTGTTTCAATAAAAAAATAAGGTGCATATTCTGTGTACAATTTACTCCGTAATTACTCTAAATAAAAGAGAAAGCGCAAAAAAAAGAATTAAATGTAAATAATTTAGAGTAATGACCGAAAGCTAAGATCAGCCATTTTCTAAAACGTTGGACTGAGAAGTGACGATCCTTTAGCAGATAGACACCAGCATTTTTCAAAACACCCTGTATTTATAAGCCCCTTTGTGGTTTGGAGACTAGAGTTGGATATGTGAGCAAGACAGGAGATGTCGTTTATCGTTTAGAAATACAACGATAGCCCAAATACAAATTTAAAAGAGAGGTTACGAAGAAAAATAATCACAATAAAGTAAATGTAAAAAACAAAAGAAATTCACTTCTTTATTGGCTCCAATTCGAGAAATTTCGCAAAGAGATGTAAATCAGAGAAAGGATTTGAATTTATGGGGCTGCAAAGTTTCGTACGGGTACGTTTACCAAACCGCGGTTAGAACGCTATTTTATATCCGGAAAAGTAACTCCGATCGGAAGGAACTTTGAGAAAACAATGCCGTTTTAACTCCGGCTACTTTAAATTGGTTGCAAAAAACTTTACTGGTTCTTTTCGAACAAATCGTAGTCATGTATTGTATGGAATAGTTTGGTATGGGTCAGATTTTCACATGACAGTGTAATCAACTCAAGTCATCAGACAAATTTTTGTCTAGCCCCAGCATGGAAGTGAAGAAGTAATTATTTTTTTTAATTAATATAATTACCTACTATTCTGAACAGAGTCAACCCTATGTAGGTTGGGTGCCTCTGCGTCCGTACGGTAAAAAATGTTGTAGCAATACAAGTATTTATAAATATTTCATAAGCACAATTATAAACAGACGGAGATCGTAAGTGCTGAAAGTATCTAAGAATTGATTACGTATTAAAAGTATCTAGGTATAGGAAACATGGCCGCGGCCAACGAACCGGTGACCGTGTGCCGCGCCGCACACCCGGGTTTACGACGCAGCAGTGGGGTGCGGCTTGGGATCTAGGGTTGTCACCTAAATTATAAATACTTGTTAAAAATTATGAGTAACCCCGAACCTATGACCTCTAGATTATCGTCATATCAATCCTGAGGTTATATTCTTCGCTTAAATTAAGTTATTAGTTAATTTATATCACAGATAAACACATTATTTTAAACTGATATTTCATTGAGAACAAGTTTAATAAGTAGATCAGTGCATGTTTGCAACAAAACATAGGTTTGAAAATTTAACAAAATATTCACAAACCAATTAACGATTTACAAAACATTTTACTTGAGATTGTTTAAAGTGATGAAATCTGTTTCGCAATTGTAAATCTCGCTTTGTCCTCTTTAAAAGAAAGGATAAGGACAGCCTTACCGGTTAGGGCTGTGCGAAAAATGGAGAATCGCAAAAGAAACTCGATATTTCGGGATCCCTAAACGGGTCTTGACCCGACTCTCGGGAGAGCCATTACAGGCGAGAAGCTAAGTATACAGCGGTTTTATTCCCCTCCGTAATATCTTTGTTTTAAGCTCTTTGCCAGTTAACAATGATGTATATATATTAGGCGCCCCTAATAGCCCTTACTTTTGTACAAAGACAAAATTAGAAAACTACAGTTGTAATTCTTCTTACGGGAGCTTACTAGCTTGTTATCATGAGCGGTCGTTAACAATTACGTCAGACAAATTTTATAATTTGATAAAAATATACCAAAATGACATTTTTATACGTCTATACGTATGCATAAATTTAGTATGTTATGTATGTAATGTACCCAACATTACCCAGATTGATGATGCTTATAAAAAGGCAACTCGTGTTTCTGATGCGTCAGAACTTTTATAACACTGAATACAGAATAAGTCATGTTGATTCAGAAGCAAATCGCTATCTGATGTTGCAAACGTTATATAAGGTAAACGAAAGTATCTTCAACTGAGTGAATTTGAGAAATTTAACGGTAATTGTAGGCAATCATTATCCGAATTACATTAACGAACCAAAATTTTATGACGTCATATTAATGTTATTATGTCATAGGAAATAAAAACCTGTGGTATATTATCTAAAGGAGAAAAGGACATATGTTGGTGTATCTAAGAATCCCTAACTATCACAAACAACTTAGAATTCCGCTGAAAATTAATCTTTCAGATATGAAAATGCATGAAGCGAGTTTAAATACATGCAGCTTCTAGCATCGCTTTCATGAAGGGAATTTGTTTTTGTTAAGCCACAAATATTTTCATATGCAGTGCGCATCCCACTTGAAATATGTGGTCATGTGTTCATCGATAGTTATTGTGAGCTTTACGCCCTTGTTATAAGATTCACGTTGTATTAAATTTTGCTCAGTTTAAATTCACTTGTAGTAGTATATTTTCGGACTAACCACTGTGCTTCCGTATTTTTATTACACAAGGAATACTAAACTCTACGCGTATTAACATTAAAGTCAAAATTATAGTGCAAGTTGATTCATGTTTAGTTTGCTGTCTAAATGTATATAGGCTGCGTTAATGTTTTCATCGTGAATCATTGAATCGCTGAATCGATTTTTTTTCTTACTTTGTATGTATTAAAGACAATCTTCAAAGAGATTATTTAAATACGGAATGTATTGGGAGAAATCCCAACAGGTCAAGCACCTCGGGAACGTTTAAGGAAGGTATGACTCATTGAATGCCAATAAAAAAGAAAAGCAATGTCTAAAATTGAATGTAGACACTTGTAACCTATTTGTATAGGAAAACTTTTACAGTCTTAGGCGAAAAACAAACAAATAGGAGGCAAAAACTCGATGTGATCACATGAGAATGTTGGAAAAGTCACAACTGGCGAGGCTTGCAAGCACCGCACTCATCAGACGGGATGCAGAAGTATGTACAAATCTCGCTTGATGCCCGTCTTATATGAGACCGTGTAATCGCTACTGGTAAGCTACAAAATACCAAACTTTTCTCTGCCTACATTCATACCGAGGTTTAATTTTATAATATTAACTTTTAAACTTTCAACTCGACAATGTCCAGTGTGAAACTGTGAAATCCAAAGTTTTCTGGCAACGTAATCTCCTGCCATTGGACAATAGTCAGCGTTTCTCGCAACTGTAAGCCAATAGCATCAACGTTACGAACTATTAAATTTATTATCATATTTCTGAAAGGATATGCGTTTAACTTTTGTTTTGTTGTTGTCCCGGGATTATACCAAATGTAAATCTTTCCTACCCCTCTAGGTTATCTGCGTCAGTGCTATTATATTATTATCTTCTAACCATCTTTGCAGTTGTAGGAATTGATTTGATTTGTCATGCATGCATTGATTGATCATGCAAGTAGACTGAACTTAATATGATTATATTCTTATTTTTAAGGAACACGGTAGCAAAGGAGCTAGCGGGTCATCTGATATTAAGAGAACTCTACCTGTAGGCACCCACAAGAAGCAAATGAGTTGCAGATGCGTTGACCTTTAATGGACAGAGGATATAGGAATAGACGGGAAAAGGGATATTACCTTTTCCCGATCCATTCAGTCCCGTCCCCTCTTCTCCTTCCCATCCCACCCTTACTGGGAAGAGGTCTGAATCCAGGCCTCCAGCACCTCGCTCTTCAGACTAAGCTTCTACTTCACGCCTGTCTTTTGTGACATGCAACAGATTGTTGCGAACTGTTAATAGCGTAACAAGATAGTGAAATGTTACTTAATTACAATATTACAATGGAAAATCTTTGTTCGAATCGTGATAGCCGGTTAAAATGATCACGTTTTGTTGATCATAAACGCGGAACGCGCTTCTTGCAGCAAGTAGCGCGCCGCTATGAATATGCAACATTTTACACACCCGCTGCTCCTTTGAGTCCGATAACATTTCATGGCAGGAATGATTGCGGAAGAAGTGTAATAAAAATTGATACGGTATAAAATCACTCCCCATAAATGCGATTACGGGTTTTATTTGAAATGTATAACGCGTTTAGACGATGGAATCTTTTAAAAATCGATTTTGGTATTTTGTTAATTATGACACGTTTGATTTTTTTATAGCACGTAATGACATTTTTAATCGATGTAAATCTATTTTAGTGTCTTCATCGTCATTCGAATTAGCAAATCAGACTCCCAGACATCTACGCAGCTGCGAATTTGAAACCACAAGGGAAATGTCTCAATCATTTAACAAAATAAAATAAAATCAGATGAAAATAACTAATTCAACAGATATAATAAGAAGAATAACCGACACACCAATAAGAATCACAATAACTTTGAATAAATTCATAGATTCGAGCTCTCAACTTGAAGCAAATCTCGGACAAATCCGTGGAGAACGAAATCCGGGATCATGCCTCCGCTGTCGTACAATTGATAGGAAAAAGGGTTCGAAACAAAATTGCTTTCTGACTCGCACGCCGCGATCAAAGTGGCTACGGGGAATGTAAAACAACAGAATATCGATGGAGCTATATTGAAGAAAAATATACGATTTTTATCTGTGATGAATCATGTCATTTCTTATGTTAAATATATTAAAACATTTATGTCCTCGACTATATTTGAAGACAGTGTTATAATATAGGTAACGATCAAATGGAACCTAATGTTGAGATAACACTAATTAAACGTACATATTAAATTCTAGTGGGACTAGATATTAAGAGTTAATACCCCTAAAGTCGAACATGCCTACTCGATTGTAGTAATTTAAGAATGAACTAATCTAATTGTATTAAGTATGTACGTACTCGTATGTAACGAATCACAAAAGGTAGTTTAACAAATTATCGTTACACATAACGGTATTGTTTAATAACTACACGTTTTTCACGCGTTAACTAACAAACATAAATGTTGCTGAATCGATTATCATTATCCATTATGCAAACTTTGAAACTAATCCAATTGGCGCAATTGCTCCAAGTGTAGTTGTAACAACAGTATAAAGATGAAAAACGCCTTCAACCGACATCTTATTGTTATTTAGACACTTCCCGATCACCTAGCAAACTTAAACTTTTTCAAATGATTTGAAATGCCGTCAAATTTCACAATATACAAAAATATTTATAATTTTAACATTTAAATACCCCTGTTTTATTTAATTATTACTTAATAAAACACACAAAACTAATTTCTCTTTAGTCTATCTTTACTGGAAATCGAAAATTGCAGAACATTTTTCAGTTCAGTTCGCATTTAGACCGTCTAATCTCCGATAGCGTTTGCCAAGTTGCCAAGGTTTCCAAAACAGGATACGACTGAACTATCAAACTGTCACTGACATATAACTTCAAATGGAATAAACATGCTTCTCACTTAGAATTTATACTGTGACTAGCTGACGCCAGCGGTTTTGTTTCTCCTTGTAAATTTTTGAAAGTTGATTCCGCGTATAATAACTTCGAATTATAGTTAACATGTGTCAAAAAGTTGTTACGGTGAACACATTTACTATAACCACGGCAACCGATATTTTTTATTATGGTTTTATTTATCTCGGAAAGATTTTCTAATCAGGACAAAAGGTAAAAACTTCGTGTAATTGTAAACAAAATTTCATGATCGGTTGAATCGTTAAGGAGTTGAAAAGTAACAAACAAACATATAAAAAAATCGCATTTATAATATTATTTAGGATCTAAGTACAAAACTGTTCAATTTATCGAAATAGAAATTGATATAGTAAAATTATTTTACTAAATTATTTTCGTTGTTTTAACCACCCCTTTGCACTCTGGTATTAGTTATCGCGTGTTACACTCACATTGTAATTATGACGGTGAAAAAGTGACGAATAAATTGCTACGACTAGTCCTGCTTTGGCGCCCCTCAGCGGGAAATCAGTGAAAAAACAAGTAGGCTCACAAGTTTGTAAATGTTACGATATGACTTCATTGGTTTGATCACTTAAATATAATGCCCCGCTTGTGTGGAAGGGAGAGCTCAGAGAAGTTACAAAGGTTAGACTAAATAATAAAGGTTATTTCAGTATAAATTCAAGGAATAATACATTCATTTGTATTTAAACACATATTTAGTTATTAAACTTCTGGACGTTGCGACGTCAATCCCATCTCAAACATTTGACATCACCGTAATGCGACACCGACGTAGCTTTCTTATTACCGTGGGATGTCGCCGTCCGTCGCGTCTTGGCCCAATCTAACATTACGCCAACGATGCAGCGACGTCCTTGCGTCTGGAGACGGTCTAACGTCACGTCAACACATTGACGTCCGTGTATCGTTGAAATAGCGGTGACGTCATCAGAAGTCGGCCGGGGAATGTGTATTGGCCAATAATTCTCGCTTGTTCTTAGATCGCCAATAGTATTTTATTTTTAATCGTCACGTGGTCACTGCAATAGGAGGGGGGGGGGTTGTCTGTATGTTCTGACTTTAGAACATCAATAAAGTCACAACACAACAGTTTATAATATCTCAACTCATTAAAGATGTTCACTACTGTACGGTTAAGGTACACAAAATTTGTAAGTTATAAGAGATAAACTACGACGCTGAAACGGAATTTCCGTAAACCGTCTAAAACGTTACAATTATTGCCATTAATTTAAATCAGTATCAAGGATATCGTTGGTACAATTTTAAAAATCTCTGGTTATGATGCATGCTCTGTTATTGACAATGGTCCAACTGATTAAAATGATGAATGTTCACCATGATTACAAATGATTCAGTCATTATCTTTAGTGATGATATTTCTGTTGAGATCATTTCTCAAATATTATCGTTGTTGATGAATTCTATTAAATTCAGATTTATAAGCACGACGACGAAAGTGAAAAGAAAGTTTATCACGAGTCGGAGAGAAATGTTCAAGAAATCACAACCGCCATTTGAAATGACTTAGACATTCGCTCTCATCAAAATTCATGAAAGTTACACCCGACGCTCGCTCGCTCGAGTGTCCGCTCGAAATTCAGAAAGAAATAATTAGTTGCCGATACAAACAGAATCAAACACGCAAAAAATAAGGTTTGCACATATATATTATATTCTGACTCATTTTTCATTTAAGATTTATTGACACAAGCAAACGACAATTAATAAGAAGAGTTACAGATTCTAGAATTTATCAAAACAAATTCTCTTTAACTAGTGTTAAGGGAATAATCTACCCGTTATTAAATCTACCTACGATTAAAAAGAAAGGAAACTTTAGTTTAGTTATGTAACTAAACAACCCGGACTTGTTCATAAAAGTTATCAGTATTTCTAGGAATATCAAATTTTGGTTTAACCTTTATTAGTACAAAAATGTGTTTTGAAATTAGCTTTTGTACTACAATGTATATATATGTGTTGATATAAACAAGGCAGCATCGTTTATTAAATAAAAGGATTACTAGGCGGCGCAACGCAATGGGCTCGTAATGCTCCGTACTAGTTACAAATTAATGTTTACCATTAGCGAGGCGATCGGAAAGGCAACACGAGAGCGTAAATGTTTAAGATACGAATAATGGTAATGCTCGTTCAACGAACTGTTTTCTCGAAACAAGTGTTTTGCGTGAACTTATAAATAAATCAGATAGAAGCGAAAGACGGCTAATCGAATTGATTGCGTTTATACTATGGTGGTTTTCTAATACAGAATTTGATTGAAAGTGGTTCAAAATTAACTTTTTAGAATATCAGTACCCTGCTACGAGTATATATATATTTTTTTTTAATAAGAGAAGGGGGCAAACGAGCGGCGGGAACACCCAGGTGATCAACGACGCCCAAGGACACCCGCAACACCAGAGGAACTGCAGATGCGTTGCCGGCCTTTAAGAAAAAGAAAGGCTCGCTTCTTGAAGGACCCCAAGTCGTACTGGTTTGGAAATACCGCCGAGGATAGACCATTCCACAACGCGGCTGTGCGTGGCAGGAAATGTCGAGAGAACCGCATATGCCTCCAGACGGCATGAAGGAAACAATTTTAATGGCGATCAGATCAGTATGATACAGAATTAGATGCGATGTAATGTAAAGTATGAATAGAATACACTTTTCATGTAAACACCAACAAAAGAAAATTCAGGGTTAAATGGAAAGCCTTACATAGTAAGAAGCTATAACACCATTAATATTTGAAGGTATGGGATAGAAAGCAATTACTGTTTACAAACCGAACATGCGCAATAGTGCTATGAACAGTACACTTAGTACTATGAAAACTACATATCACTAAGAGTCCAAGTACTTATTAAAATAGCAAAATATTTTTATAAAATTGTAACCAAATGAATAAATAAAAGTACCCACTGGTTTACCACATTGCTTGTGCAAAGGCATAACCAACCCTAACTAAATGACATTCATTAATTTTCCATATAAACGAGTTAAGCGAGCCAATGTGCTCGAATAGTTTGTTATATAACGCGAGCTGTACAGTTATGGAAACAATCCAGTAATTGCTTATTGCAACCGAATGTAACGCAATACGCGAATGTTATAACTCTATTCTCGGATTATGACGATGTAATTAGTTGGTTGTGAAGTTAGGTCTATATAGACGCTGATTTAGTGCTCAAACAATGCCATGATTGATTGGACACTATCGTTATACATTTCTCCAGTTTTGACGTCGCGTAAATATATACCAAAGTTAGATGGCCGTTTCGATATGGAGCAGATTGAATATGTAATTTAGTTGGAAACTTTGAATCAATAAGTTAAGTCGCACATGATTTTCCGGCAGTGACCTCGCGATGGCTTTCGATAGCGTGAACCGTCTGTTTTAAACGCTGCCGACCTATTTCAGTCCGCCGGCGCGCGGAGCTACGCTCTGAAACAATGAACCGAGCACGATAGAACAGGAAAGGTATATTTCCAGGTTGTAAGACAGAGCGGGATGCAAGTTTGGGCGGGCGTCACGTAGGGAGATCACATAGTACCCGCTGCGTTCTATTTCTGCACGCAAAACATGTCTCGGAATTCGTTTCTATGTGTCTGGGAACATTAGAAATCATGTGACTAATGATCCGTCGAGTTAAAACTGGAGATTAACGTGTGATGACACGGTCATCACGCGCTTTCGGGTCTTTCTCTCGTGTGCCCGCTAATTGTTCAGCGCTATAGCGACTGTGGCTTAGTACAGACGATGACGTGTTCGAGGTATATAAAACAACAAACTCGTTTTGTATTCCCAAGTGTTTAAACATGACGTAAGATAATGAACGCGGGTCTATTACCTCGGGTGAGATCATGACAGTTGTGTAACTTATATATCACGATTATCGCCGTCTGCCAAAATTAAGAGATAAATCAATCCGTTTGTCAACAATAAGTGCATGTCGGGCGTTGCTAGAATAAGCACATATGTCATCTAAGGTGTATAAATAAAACAATGACAATCGAAGTAAGGACAAGAATAGGATTGGGTTGCGGATGCGCGCGCATGAATCAAATTCCAACTAAAAAGCTCTGCACCATAGTGTAGTAAAGTACGATTTTTATACACTTCAATAATGTACTGGCTGGTACGTATCTCTTGCGTGTAAACAAGGTAAAAATAGCTCGATTGTTTCGTGTAGTTTACTGTACTGACCGCAATAACCTGTAACTACGGTAAATAAAATGATGTAGCGCCCCAATAACGCGCTCGCGTAACATAATGTTAACAACATCTTGGTTATTTGCTTTAGTCGCTCTGCAGTGAGCCGGTGATCCGTCTTTCACTAAGCTGGGAGATTTTTCTCATACGGGATGTACGTGAAAACTTCCACGTTAAGGTTACGTTGAGATCTCTCATTTTGTTACAATCTCCCCATAATATTAAAGGAAAGGAATATACTTGAATATCATTGGCCCTTAGACTATGCAAGAAATATTTTTAGTAATCTTTATTTTTATCGTTAATTTTAAAATATCTACATCACGATGACAATAAATCATATCAGAGTACTATAAAATTATTATTGTGTTTAGTTTTCCTTTCAACGTTGAATATGATACTGACAGCTAATGTAGTACAAATTATTCAGTGCGGGAAGCGCACGCGGCGCGAGTGTGGGCGCTGCAAAAATTAAAATTGTAATACCGGCCCCCAATGCCGGTCTGTTTATTTTAATCCCGGCATAAATATGAGGAGGCAAGAAATACCTGTGCGCGGTCAATCATAAAACGTTTGAACCTGGTTTGTTTCCAGTACGAACGGTTTTAGTGTTTCTACACAGTTCACCACGCTTTTACTTGATAAGTGTTACGACCCTTTTGCCGTTACGTTACCAATAGGGATTTAACTCACATAAATAGTAAAATATCTGCGTGTTGTTCTATGAAAAAATATTTTCATCGCATCTAGTTACTATCTAGTTATCTAGTTAATACCCGATTATTGGGTACACTGTAACTCCTTGTCACAATTGAGACCTAACAAGGGGCGGCGGACATCGATTGTCTTAAGTCTTTGTACGTTTGTATATATTAGTGTTTGTACGTCATCGTACCGGTTCTCAGTTGTAACGCTGTAGGCCTGATTTAGGCACAAAAGTACTATTATCATCTTCATTCCTAACATATTCCTGGGAATCGTAGAAAGATAACAAATTTTTATATAGGTCTAATTATATAGGTTATGTTGTTCATAAAATTAAATAGAATGGACAAAAACATTCGCTCTAACTATGATAATCTTGATTGAGAATAATTTCGAATAATTCTACTGTATCCGTATGCTTTATTAAGTTACGAAAAACAAAGATGTGGTACATGATACGCAAGAAAAGGAAATAGCTTTATCGTTGTTTCATAAAGCTGGGGAGGTGGGGGATTAGGAATATTGCGAGGTTGTGTAGCTCCAGGGGATGTAGAGAGGATGAGGTCATCGTTGGAAATTGATTCGGGGGCGAAAAACGAGGCTAAGTCGACGGCGCCGACATAGCATAAATTACTGGTCTGTTTGTCAAGCCGGCTCGACGTCTTTGTATCCGTGTCAATTGACGACACGAATTGTTTTCCATCAAATATGTATTCTGCTCCTAGAAATTAGATTACATTTTGCCATTAACAGCGATGGTGTAACAATATTTATAATCTTGCCAACAGCCTTGGCGTCCATATTGATTATGTATGTAATTTAATAAATTAAATGTATTTAGGTTTGTTAAGAAATACCATAGTTGTAATATAGATAGAAGTGAGCTTGGCATAAACCTTTTTAAGACTAATATAGTTAAGAGGTATCTTTTTACCTTTTGCGGCCAACCCTCTTGAGCTAATTTTGTTAGTGCCTTATAAAAAAAAGAATAAACTATAAGTCGAGATCGAGACGCTTGATATATTTAATTATATATTTTACTTTGTTCAAATAAATACAGTACAACTGAGGGCCGATGGGGCGAACGGGAAGACGCAACTTATGGTACACGAGATTGAGCTCGACCTGTTCAAGGTGGCGGGCGTCCACTGGATTAAGCGAGCAAGTGTCTAAAGGAGACCTACAGTAGTAAATCTTCTTCTAAACTCGTGTGAGTGCACCGAAGTAATAGATATACAGCTAGAAAATAGTGTTCAATACTTTTTATGTGATGGATACGACGTATTCATCGAATGCAATGAAAGCATGTAGTCAAGTACAATGTTAAAATTCTCCATTGATTATATTGCCGAGAGCCTCGCGTCGAGCCATAAAGTGTAGACACATTTTTCTACATTATTTTATGAAACGTGTAAATTAATTACAGCCAGGACTTGATATCGATTTTTTATCTCGATATTTTTCACTTCTCGGTTTTTTTTAAATAAATATGGATTCTATTCTCAAATCGTTGTGAACATTGATGTGGTTAAATATATCAAACATCGCTCTCGCATACCAAGGTCGTGTCACACGATTGTTACACGTCCAGATGATGATGATGTATATATATTCGTTATTTTTTCCTACGGAGGAAAAACCATGATTCTTTGTATCGGAATACACAAGGTCAATGGTACTTAGTAATTACCAAAAGCATCGTATTTTTTTTCACACCATATCACTTTTTATATTATAATAACAAATTAAATAGCATCCAAATTTTAGAAATATTAATCCTACCAAAAACATTTCATGTAAATTTGGTTGCCAAGGACAAGGCTTTTATTGTAAAACAGTTATGTGATCAATGATCAATAAACCCCAAGCTGGCCCTTTTTATGGTAGAAGTTGTCAAACGAGCAACACTGTAACAGTCTACCATTAATGAACTTCATCTATTTATCTACCAAGCAGACCAATAGATTTGTGGATATTGCGGTACATGTTTTAAACAAATAAACATACCTTCAGCGCATACATATCGATAAACGTGTATCAATCAATAAATTAATCAATAGAATTTTTCTAGAGACTTGTAGCTTTCGTTTACCAAATTATAAAGACAAATCGATTATAGTATTTGCCATTACATATTAAAAACACGGCAATTTTTACTTTTTTTTCGTTTTTTTAATGTAAGCGTTAAAAAAAACAACCGTACAACCTGTCTAAATTTAATTGAATGCAGTTGTCGCAGTCACTCAAGAATAGTTAAGTCTACGAGGCTACCGACTAATAATTCCATTTATTCATTAAATTTCAAATTAAGGAAGGAGTGCGCGCAGTCGGCGTGAAATTGTCTGCGATCCTCCGTACTATTGTTTCGCGACTTGTCTATTGATGAATCATGTTTGTTTTACACACAATGCAGGCGTAGTTACGGAGAAGTCGTCACAAGCAACGGATGGATACAATGAATTTTCTATCGATATATACAATTTATGAATAAATAACAATATATTTTTAATTTAAAATATACCTATAAAAACAAAAAACTGACTGACTGATATATCAACGCTTAGCCGAAATTATTTGGGAGTAAGCAAGCACTAAGGATTTTTTCTAAATTCATCCACAACGGTTTAAAGTAGGAGATTAAGGCTTTTATGTAGAAATACTTGTAATCAAACGTTGAACTCGAATTTATAATATTTATCGTATTGAATAAGGTCCAGCTTAGCTTGGCCAGCCGTCGTCTGCCTGCCTGACACAGTTTGTGCGGTATGAAGCCAGCCCTGATATTACGTGTTACGATGCTACACATTTGTCAATATTTTGGGTCATCACATGGTAGCCACCATAATATACCAATTAGTCTAAGGTCATGTTCACACCAAACGTATTATCAGCCACCGACTGTGAGCAGGCTTACTGTAAGACCCAGTGTCAACTAGAAATGCGACTACGCATAGCGTAATGGCGTAAAGTCGGTTGTCGTGAACAAAAGTCGAATATGAATTGGAAAATCGTAGCTGCGTTACGCTCGCTCTCACTTTAGTTTGCACGGCCTAAAATGTCCTTAGTTTACTGTACGGTTTTAATTTTAAGACTCGGGGACATCAATTTTTCAAAACAAGAATCATCCAATACATAAACCAGTTATAATTATATATCTTATTCTATGTATTTTTTAAAGATATCGTTCCACCCGACGTCTATTTGTACATATGTATATGTATGCACATATTCAGTGCTAATTTGGTAGCCTTTGATCTGTAAGCGGAATAGAACGGGTATGACTGAAAATGGAAAAACAATTTCACGGTCCACTTTGAAGTTAGAACAGATTGGATTTTGTTGGAATCGAAGTTAATAATAAATCTTTGGTTTTACTTATTTACAGGGTGGGAAGTTAAGTAAAAGGACCACTATCATTTGTCTCATTATTTTAGTTTTTGCGACAGAAGCTTGACTTCGAAGTATTTAATTTAATATTTAGGATTTCTGACTAGTTCTCTGACAGTATACTTTCAGAAGCATTAGGCACATGTTTTCTATTACAACGACCACGTATCATCAGTGTAGATTAGCGGATTACGACATGTTTATTTATTGTAATACTACCTTCAAACTTCCCGCTCGTGCAGAATTCGTATGACATCATATTTCATTATGGGCGATCCGAGTCTAGTCAATTTAGTGACGCGAAGTGACTCACATTGTTTAATGTGCTTTCCACATTCCAAGTTATTTTGAGACCCGTTTAGTTTACATTGTGGGTCATTAAATCGATTCAGTAATGTCGAGTAGATTTGTGTATATGTATGTATGCTATCGATTTCCACCAGAATTAAATGTTTGTGTGAATAATATATACGACTAAAAGTCTAAGCGTTATATTTTATGTTTGTAAATATTGGAATCACATCTCTTTATAGTTGCATCGGTCTAGAAATCTAAGATAGAATCCCAGTTAGCCTTGAATATACTTTCGGCAGTTTAGTGTTGATTGTTGCGGCCGTTTAGACATTCTCCAAACAAAATGTTTTGTCATCTACAACCTTGGGATTACATTATCAGCTTTTGATACGGAAATGGAATACAACAGTAATTACAGCCGGCATCGCGACGCCGCTCTCCAAACAGTCAGACGTCTTGTCTATATTAAGACGGTGACGTCACCGACCCGTTGCTCCGCCAATTGTTCACGACACTTTGTAATATGCATTTCATGTATATTATATTTCAAGAAACTAGTTGGTTGGGACATAAGCAGATTATAAAATACTACTAATTTGAAGGAATAAAATTAATTTATTCTTTCAAATTAGTAAGCTCTAGCTAAGCAAGCTCTAAGCGATATTTTTACCAGTCATTAATTCAAATAAATTATGGTTACTAGAATAAAAAATCCATTCCGAAGTACCTATAGCTATATGGTAAAAAATGGCCGTTTATCCATGGCTACGATTATAACTAGCTATGCATGTTTCCGAGGTTTCGTTCGTTAATTTGCGATGACTAAGCGATTGCAAGTCGATCTGTTTGTATTAGTTCCGACCTATTATACAATCATGTCGTGATGATTATGTCGAGAGGTGGAGAACAGAACATTTGCTGTTTTTAAAGCCTATTTTGATCTATGTTATATTTATTTAATAACAATGAAATAAGATGGAACTTAGGCACATTACAAAGTCAATGTACGTAATTGTTGTTTATTTTAACAGAAATATTTTATAGCTTACAACCAGTGAAAGATACTATTGGTAGCACTATACGACAGGGTAACCACGGCGCCCACGGGACAAGTGACGTCATCTACTATCACGCCACAAATAGTGTTCGTTATCCGGACATAAGCTGGTCCTGTCACGTATATAGCCAGCCTTTAAAGTTGAGGAATGTTACTTCCTTTTTACTTTAGTAATATAGATATTAATACACAATAGCAGTTAAAAAATTTAGCTTTAATACCTACAAAAAAACTGCGTATAAGTGATCGTTTGTATGTATGTTTGTATTCAATCGAATTAACAAATTTACCGACGCTCCTTTCAATGGTAGAGTAATGGAGTTATAGGTGTAATGATACGGTTTGGTGAATGGACCCGAGGAGGGTCGAAGCAAAGGTGTTAATAATTTGGTTTGGTTGGCGCATATTCATGGTATATTGTGTGCGTAGTTTATCGCTTATTACTTTTTGGGGTTTTAAGACCTGGTGGGATTGTTATTGATTATCGATTTCCGATTAGCCGCATCGTTACGGCACAATTGTAAACTATACTTGTAGGAATCTCAGTTGGTTGGCGTCTGGCAGACGGCCGGCCGTACAAACTTCAGCCAAAATCTATACAGTATAGTAGACTACGGTAATATTGTGCCGACTCCACATAAGTATGACAATAGTGAAGATGAAGCCATCATCATCGCAATAAATGCAATTTTTATGAGAATTGGCAAAAAATAATATCGTGATTTCTTTCCAAATTTTAAAGCGGTATATGAAGATAAAACTCGTTTTAGTTAATCAGACCATTATGACAGAGAGCACTTCTGAGTCCCGTCGCAATGATATATTACCTTATTTACGATTTTTTGTGTTTAACACTTACAAAGGCTTTTTGGAAACCCAACTTCTAAAGTCCAAAAAGGTTCAACAACCAATCTATAATAAAACCAAGGAACAAATGATGTGTATATGACGGTCTCAAGTATTGTAAAGTAATAAATTCGATACGCGAAGCAGTGGTGCGGGACTTAGTGATCGGCCTTCGCACGGCACATCAAGTGGATCATGTACCACACGGATGTACGGCACGGCTCGTTACGGGTGGCGTTACTCAATACTGTATTGTTTGTGATGTCGACGCTAAGAATTTCACAAGGAAGCCAATTCGCATGACAGATATTCCATATTTATTAAGTGTGTTGTTTTTTTATTTCAAAATTGGAAAAGGGCTTTTGCTGTGTGTCTACATCGCTCCATAAGTACTAAAATTACTTAAAAAAATATTTGTTTAGACATATATTAGTCAACTTGAATACCACAAACATTGGCCAAGACCGTGTGCTATTTATAACACCATTTCGCTTTAACTTTTATACAAATACCCTACTCCCCTACTCCTTTGTTACATTTCCTAATAATTCCGTCTTTACTAGTTATTACGGGAATTATCAATGATTTTTCCGAGAAAACTGTGAAGGTCAATTTGCTTATTGGATACAAACACTTTATAGCCTATAGATGGCAGTTGGAATACTAAGCATTGACTTGGATAAGTGCTAAGTCAACGCTTACTACACAATTGCAATTAATTAGACCATTAGTAGGTCCCAATATTACTAACCTAATTTGAATAGTTGAGCTGTAACAGTTCAATCTTCAAGATCCAATTACAATTGGATTTATGCAAGGTTTAAAAACTAAAAGGAATGGAGTGACCTCAATTGGCAGATAATAAAATAAAGAATGCTAGAATTTATTGCGATAAAAGTTGAAGGAACTTTGCCAACGTTGATTGATTTATTTTGCTTCACATCGGAGGATCAGTTTGCATGAAGTTATTTTTCATAACTTGCAAAGATTTCGTCGGCCATGAAGTAAGTAGATCAACTGTGAACGAAGGTATTTTACTTTTATATAAGTCAGGACTCTAAAGTAGTTTTTTGGTTATAGATTTTAAACTAATACTTTCTTTGGTAAAGTGAATGTAGATATACAATAGATATTCTATGACTTTCCTTCGGTTTCTCTGGCTACCTACTAGGAAGCGTTCGTTACTATTGTGATTGCTACAGATACGGACTAGTACTGGTCTCTTAATATCCGCTTTCGCGTTTGCCGTACCATAAATACTATGTATTTCAATTTTTTACATTTTATAACATACATTACACGCTACATGTAAGATTAAAAAGGACAGATTTAATTTTATAATGACAAGACAAGGCACTGTTGCAAAGCGTAGACTTTTAGTCGCCAAGGAATCGAACGCAAGGCCCTTAATAAAGAAGTCTTCATGAGTATGCATACGTGTATGCTATGCGTATTACATCTTGTGTACAGAAGACCTCGTGACCTGGTTGCACGTTAAGCACTCGCGGTGTAACGACCATCGGATTCTCTCTAATGCGATTTGACCAACCTTGGGCGCTACTATCCTTACCAGTTAAAGCCAGTTCTGATTACTGTTAGGGCTGCTTCACTCAATTCCTCGTGTTTGGTAAAAATAAATACTGTAACAATTTGTGCATGTGTTGTAGTTGAAGTGTAGAATCACGACATTGAATAAAGCGGCTGTATTTTGTGCCGAAATATATTGATAAACAAAATTGTAACGGCGGTTACAATTTCGTTTATCAAGGACGCTAAGATTATTAAGAGCAGTGGTGGCCCAGTGGATTATGCCCCGAATTCCGTACTGTATGTGCGGGTTCGAACCCAGGCAGGCAACTTTGTGTAATTTATTTCATCACCATTGCACCAAGAACGGTGAAGGAAAACATAATGCAGGAACCCGAATGTTTTCGAACAACCAAATTCGAACACATGTGCCATCCACCAAAACGCACCATGTGGTACGGCGCCTTCCCGCTCTCGGAGCGGAGGCCTATGTTCCTGCAGCGCGGAAACATACTAAAAAAGGGTGATTTGTTATTTATAAGTAGAGACTACCATATGCGACACTATGGTGCAATTAAAAATTTTATACTACGAAATTCTAGGTACCATACCATACCATACGCCCGTGAAACCGTTTTAGGTAGAATATGAGAATTAATGAATATATACAAGGTGTGATTTCTAGAGCGCTAGCCTGGACGCTTCGTTTTATTTCGCGTGCTTTTAGTGGAAGCGTACCTTAAAGCGAAAAACGGGCTATTCTTCTTTTCTTTCTTATTTATCGCTATTTTAAATTATGCCACTACAAGTAGTTTGTGTGCATGAAGAATGCGTTTAGGAAAACTTGGCACTGCGAGCCCGCCGCCAACGTTCTCGAGATGTATTTCACGGCGGCAGTTACATACTTTAAAAGCTTTTACAGTGAAAATTTAAACTGTTTCAAAAGTATATATGAAGTTGTTCTTGAAGTAAATGGGCCCCTATTACTGGCCGGTGGTTCCCAACGTTGATGTTGCTTTAAAGTGTAAACTCGCAGAAATAAGGTAATTTCTGCGTTACCTATATAAAATGTTTATATAGACGTTCATGTATGTGTGTGTGTAAAAGAAAAAATGACTAATATACATGTAGTATACACACAGAGACACAGATTTCTGTAATCAAGTAGGTAAACACTACGAAAGGTTTATTGTAAATTCATACCACATACAGTACGCACGAAAGTTTTTGATCAATCATATAAAAAGGGTTCAGTTAAGAGTGGACAACACCAGTCAAATTAAATTGCACGGCGGGTAAAAAGCGATGCGCAGACTTTGATATATAGAAACGTACACTGAAAACTGATCCTACTACTTAGTGAACATCACCAGTTAAATTGCCAATTAATTGGAACAGCCCGTCCTTCAAGCTCCCTCGCTTCACTTCACCTTCGCTCAAACCATGAGGTTAGTTCTTATCATTTACGCAATGTCATACGATCCCTCGTGTCTCATATATAATGGTTTAACGATGATTCCAATTACACATGCGAATAGGAATTCGGTTATCGAATGGGGGGGGGGGAGGGCGCGCGGTCCTTATGAAAATTTTCATTATTTAGTCGAGCCTAAGCGTTACGTAGACCTTCCGAGTATCGATCAGGTCGGTTCAACGAACCGCGGCCCCGGGCCTCGCTTTATTCGGCGCCCAAACGAAATTACTCGAGTCGACGCGAAAATTAAATTGACGACGTACGAGCTACGAATAAATGAAAAGCTATTTATTGTCACTCCAATCGTGATTATTTCTGTGTTTATTACTGGCGTACGATATGCTAGCAATGTATTCAATAAACTTTCCAATGGATTGATACCAATAACGTAAAAGCTTTAGCAGGATGAGGAAGCGTAGAATTCTTACAAGATGGTTAAAGTTGCGGCAAGGCATCATTCTTGTGTCGTGTCAATGTTGACTGATTATAATGGTGACAAATTAATAATGATTAGATTGGTTTATATGATCGGCAACTATGAGGTTTTACTCGTTTTATATTCAGGTACTGATAGCACAGATCTTGTAGAACGCCTTGGGTGGTGAAGAGCGAGAATGCTGTGTCAATTACTCAATCACTAACTGCTTCTTGGTGACATTTATAAAAATATCGTATGTTAATTGAGTGACATGAGTCACTCTCATTAATGGCTCATGCCCGATATGTTATAACCATTAATAAGTTCTCGTATCTTGTAATCGAAGCGGTTGAGATTTTCTGAGAGCCCGTTAAGTGACAAGTGTAGGAGGTGAACCACTCTTAATACAACGGGAACAAATGTCGCACTTGATGTCTGTGAACTATGTTAAGGTTGACGAATAATAAGACTAGAGTTATACGTTGTTTCATTGCAAGATATGATTGTTGTTTATAGTTATTCGAAAATATTTTGAAACTTACAAATTATAACGTAAATACCTTTGAACAATGTGCCTCGAAAGAGGGCGTTGTTATTAAAATGGATGAAAATAGCGTGGCAAGACATATTTATATTACAAACTAAATGGCATGCTGGCCACAGAACAGGTGGTCTATGGTATAACTTGACAGTTGCCGTAGAACGGGATGCGACATCTTAAATTAAAGGGGTCCGTATGATCTATGATTTGTGTACACCTAAAATGACTTCACGTGCAGCATCCGTGTCGACAGCCATATAACAGTTTTTGAAAACTCACATTGTATAAATATATATAATTGTATAAATCTCTTTCGCTGTCAGACAGTTGCTACCAACTATCGACAGAAACGAGTGTGGAACGAAAACTGGAAACATCAGGTCACGTTGATCTTCTATAATGAATGATTCCTACGGCGTCAGAGAATAGAATCACTAGATTCATTGATATCTTGAAGTGTAACGCTGCAACTGGAATCGCATCGGAGTGTTAGTTCAAAGCGAATTTTATCACGCTTTTATGAGCGCCGGCAGCGCGCTGACGTCCGCGCTATCGAATTTTACATCGGCATTAAAGCGATTTTACATCAACGTTTATTGTTCCGTCTCAATTACCGTCACTTAAGCGCATTAAATCCCAGATTGGCTCAATATTTATTGTAAAAATATAAGCGAGCCTTTGAACTGCGAATTAAAAAAAACAACATTCGTTTCTCTGATTCTACGTAATTACGTAAATGTAATATTTACGTTTAAGTCACGTATCGACCAGATTAGTGACATACTAAAGAAGGGCTATATAAGGAATACCCGTAACCGACGATCTTGTATGATATGGATGTAGAAGAAGCGAGAGAGGTATGCCAGGATCGCGCCAAATGGAAATCCATTATCTCAGCCTACCCCTCTGGGTTACGGCCGTGAGTGCATATTTATTTATTTACGTTACATGAATATCCTGATATTTTCACAACCATTTACATGAGTGGATATTTATGCATATTATTTGCAAATACGCGTACCTTCTTAATTTTATTATATGTAGGTTTTTTAACTGCCTTTCTTTTAATACGCGTAAAGATTGAACTTGATATTTCAGCCATATTAATTTAATATTAAGTCCTAAGAAATACTAATACACTCTTTCTGTGTAAATACTGTGCGACTTGTAACATGTTCATTAGATAATTAAACTAGACCCCCAAGAGTTAGGTACTCGACAAGGAAAAAAAAATCGTCCATTTTTTCGACTGTCTTTTAACGTTGTGGCCCTACTAGGGTCCAAGTCCACAAACTGACAGTCCACCACCGGCTAAAAATGCAAAATTTAGCACATTGTAACATACGACAGAGTTTAGCAACTCATTTGCTGTTCTCTTCATTTAATGTAAAACAATAAACACCTATCGTATTTAATAAAACTTGTAATCTTTGAAAGATAAATATCCCATCCTTTGTCAACTGAAGCGGCGTGTAAGCTGAATAAGGTCAATAAATAAGCCGGGGCCTGTCAGAGATCGTATCGTGAAGTCTGCGGGGCGAGGCGATACGGAGATACTTCGTCACCGCTGCTACTTCACGACGCTCGCTGTGTTGAGAGGCTTTGTGGGCTACTTATATCATCACTCGAAATGTAACTAATCTTATTAAGTTTATTACATCATTATATCGAGATCGTTATTTAGTAGTAGCTTCCTTATCGCAACTAAACGTGTATCATTGTAACACGGGATTATTCAATTATAAATAAAATATAGGCTTTTGAGAACCGACTCAGGTTTCCGTCAATTTTGAGTAATGCAATATAGTTTTAACGTTTAAAAACCCTTATGTGTTTAATAATTATTTACACACATCTCTCAATATAATAAAATTTGACTAGCGTTATAATAGATTGAATCTATCCTAGCAGAAAGAGAACTCTAATATAAATTAAGACACAACTGGGGAAATCTTACTCTACCAGATACGTTATGTTAATGTTATGAAACGGACAACACGTGAGCACATTTTTCCCGTTAGCACCAGGTAGATACGTGTTATATCTCCTTGTCTCTGAACGCAGTAATTTGGCCGACGTGTTCGGTTCTTCTTAGGGATTTACCCGCATCATTCACCGGGCACGTTTAATTTATAACATTTACTATTTGATTTCCCTAAATATTACTAACGACGATAATTAATATCTTATGTTAAGGTTTATATTATTTTAGTAGCTGCAAACACCCGCTTCGCTAGCTTATTTATTTTTCTTCTAATTATATAATTATTGACAACATATTATCGCAAAATAATTTTTAAGCCCCTCGTATATTTTCACCCGTACAACCATCCACATGCAACCGCCAGTGTGATTCTTGGGAACGTTGAGGCTAAAATCTCACCCACAATAACAATCGCTCTCAGATGTGTAGTTTTGGCTTAAAGGTGAAATATAGGGATGTCATTGTAGACGTCCATTTTGTGTAATAATAGATAAAAAAAATAGTCTCTATTGCGACGTACTGTGATATCAATTGCTTTACTTTCATCGACCTTATTATTTGCAATTTCTTTAAAAAAATCTTAACCATTCCAACTAAACTTAAAAGTCTAGGATATGGTTCATGACAATAGTCGAAGGCGGACTCGAACCCACGACCTTATGATCGGCAGTCCGTTACCTTAACCATTAGGCTATTGGCGCTTCTTTGCCTAATCATGATCATCACCCAATAGAGCCATAATATCCAAACAAAATTATCTTGTTGTACTGCAAGGTTCTATACAATGATGCATAGCAAAACTTTATAAATACGTTTTTCGTCTTCATTGAAATATTTTATTACGCCACTCATTAATGAGACATTGCCTACTTATTTTATATATTATATCATCATTAGCGTGTAATCCTAGTCCTAATCCTGAAAATTTGTAAGTATGGATGTTTGTCTTAAGGCAAAAACTGCTTAATGAAACTTTACTATAATATAGCTTATACATCAGAATAACATATAGGCTATAACCTATAAGGAATGTGAATAGTTCAAAATACAACGATAAATGTCAAGTCAGGAGGAAAAATTTCCGCCATATGCGATCTATTCTGGTGTGCGCTGCAAAAACCGTTAGAGTTACACGTACATATATACCGTATAATGGAAATGTTTACCTTAAATAGTCCTATAAAGAAGCCAGCGACAGTATATATCTATCTTTTATGTGTAAGCCATTATCGCCAAATTAATGAACTATCAATTAATTATAGAGCGAAATGAAGTTTGTCGGGGCAGCTAGCAAACAATATTATTCAATTAAACTAAATACAGTATTAAATAAAACATGTAGTGGTAAACTGGGATCATCAAAAATGTAATTGCCAGTATTTATAAAACATATATATAATTAATTAACTCGATCGCGTTTTAATAATTTTAAAGCTTAATTCTACGTATTTTCATGTACATGTCAATACAGGGGACGTCTTACGTCACGAATGTACAATGCTGGTCTGGTCATCAACTAGCTATAATTTAAGGGCATAAAATATGACTTCGTTTTCGACAAAACACGTATATTAAGGGCTCTATCCCGCCTCTTGTTCTTGAATTAACCGCCATTAGAATTCTTAAATGGCTGGCTATCTCTGGTCTTAAATGTTCTACAGATATTATGAAAAAAAAGGTCATAATACCATCAGAAAAAAAATCATCCAGACCAAACACACTGTATCTTTTATATGCTATATCATTCGAGTTTGATTAAATAAATAAAAAAAAAAATGCGTTCGCGCCCGTAGCCTAGAGGGGTAGGCAGAGATCATGGATTTCCATTTGGCGCGATCCTGGCACACCTCTCTCGCTTCTTCCACATTCAACCATCGCATTGCTCGTCGGTTATGGGTGCTTATATCGCCCTTTTTAGTAAGTCATTAATCTGTTAAGTGTTAAGTTTTCCTAGGGCGTCAACTACCAACACTGCCACTCACTTTTGCAACATTAATTTGTTTTGTTATTCTCTCTTCATTCATCCTTTCAACGTCCCCGGAATTACATTAATCTTGATTAAATTATTTATTATATTAAAAAATGGAAACTACAGATTGATTTAAAAACGAACACCTACTAAGAATACCATATTAAATTAAGATTATAGTGCGATAAATATTTACGTAACTTATTAATATTTAATGAGGTAGGAGTTCGACCAACGGTAAGTTGTTATACTATACATGGTTAGTATTTATAGATTATGAATGGTACGGAATGATAATTCTTCAGCGGTACAATTATGACGGGCCGACGTCCGGTCGGACAGCGCTGAATGTTTAATGAAATAACAGTAATTGTTTTGTGCCCCGTACACAATCTATCATAAAGTATTTATGAATGATATACGCCTGTATAATTTACATACATAAATATAATAATCATAATTGTCAATATACATTGGAATAAAAGTTATTTTACGGATTTTATCGATTTTATTTTATGGTTTTACCCCCGACGTTTCGAGTACATTACGGTCACACTGTCAGGTCTCTGACGTCACAACGTCAAAGTAGCTGGCGAAGTACCCTCTTATTTTCAATCATTATTTTTTCTCCGATCTATGCAGAATGAGCTCACAGTATCTTTACAGTATGCATGGTTTGGGATTTAATTTTATTAATCACAGGATCCCCAAGCAGGTGTTAGTACCCAGCTGTCTATTCTATTGAAATCAGGATGTTTTTGTTTTATTTCAATCGCCTAGAACTCGAAGGACATCTTGGTAGAAAGCGGTGTTCTTTTGCGAGCATTTGTGGTTTATAAAATCTTATACAATATATAAGATCTGATATTGTAAACGCGGTTAAATACGTTAAATTAGTTTTATTTAAATTATTAGTATACGCGTATATAGGAAATAAATATACAGTTTAACATCTGTATAGTGTAATGAATACTTTATGACGGAGATATATGTACATACAAGTGATTGCGACGCCCTTTCTACCACGTGTTACGTGCACGAACGGCTAACGTAACGTAAACATGTTCATATTTCAGAGTTGAATTAAAAAAATGAATTATTAAGTTAATATTGTTTTTAATTTACTCACTACCATCTCTTACATCAAGGACGAAAACTCTCTAAGAAATTGTTCCATTATCGCATTTACATCAAATAAAATAAAAACAAGCAATAATATGCCGTTACACAAATATAAAAAGGTCGCATCACGCAAAGGTAGGTTTAGTTACTACACGCGAAAATAAGGTTAGGACTATTAACAAGGGAAAAGTCGAAAGGTTTATGTAGAAAGGTATGGGTTATAAAATATGGAAAATTGAAGACTTGGAAATACTATCATCTCTGATCCTTCTGGATAATGTAGCTTTCTAATGGCGAAACAATTATCAGAATCAGTTCAGCAATTTTCGATTCTTAAATAATTTAAACAGTTACAGTGTACGATTTTAAAACGAGATTGTTATCCGTGGTGAAATTATCCTTGTTTACATTTTATACGTTTATCAGCTTTGATAATGAATAAGTTTTTGTGTATGTGGTGTTGCCATGCCTCACGTCAATCTATCGTTATTTTCTGATGCCACTCAAAATAAGCAAGCGAGCACAACGGTGTCGTGTTGTCAAATATGCCATTCACGGTCCCTGCCGAGCTCGCCCCTCTCGTGTTTATATTATTTAACGTAAACCTAATTGTACCGTGGACATCTCTGTAAACATTAGTGATGTTAGTATTATGTTATCATCTCTGTCGATATGTTTATAGATTGAACTCACGATTTGGAGCTTGATATAGCGACAATTTATTAGTCATTCAGATCTGTTGCAATCAACCGGTTAACAGATATCTTCCACATTGTGCATTTTCAGCGGCCTTCACGAGGTCATCGGTCCATTTGTATAGGGCGCCCCCCAATTTTTGTTCCTAAACATGGCATCCATTCCAAGACTTTCTTCCCCATCTGTAGTCGCTAATTCGACAAATATGACAGGCTCATTGCCACTTCAGTCTGCTTTTTACAAACTTCGAGAGCCAAAGATTTCTAACAATTGCTATGAAACTTAAAGTGCTATCAAAATATGACTAGTGTTTGGTTATTGAATCAAAATATAGTATATATCTTGATCTTACAATCCAAAACACAATGTACATAAATATCATGGTACTGACCGTCCGTGGGCGAGGTGTATAACTTCTTGCAGAGCTCCTGTGGCCCGCCGAGCGCGTTGATCTTGGCGAGGCCTTCCGCGCCGCGCGTCTCCATGAGCTCGCGCAGCTGGCGTAGGCTGACGCCATACTGCGCGGGCCGGCCTTCCACCGTCGCCATGGCGCCGGGCTCGCGGCCGCCCGCACCACGCCCGACCTCCCTCTAGATCTGCAACAATCATCATGTACATTACTGCACTTCTTCCTTTTCAACAGAGGTAAAACTGGTGGTAGACAGAAGAAATACCACCACCTCAGAGTATATCAGTACTAAGTAAAGGTGAGATACCTAAAGCCCAACTTCTTTTCAGTCCTTTACCATATCCTCCCTTCTACAAAGATTGACAAAGGCATATGTAACCCTTCAACTTAGCTTAAGCTGGTTACTTAACATAAGCTCTGTTTATCAGGTCTGAATAACCATTTACATGTTTGTTCATACAACAGTAAGTACAATTTACCTTACTATGAACAAATCATACCTTATTAAAGCAAGTGACCAAAGCAAGTAATCGCATTTATAATCACGGATTTAAACCTAACCTACAAGATTTAAACATCAATCAAGAGATTCTTTCACGTAACAGAATCTGGAAAATATAAATTCGATTAACAGGCTAAAAATTAAATCCTGGCCGTTAAGATTGCAAATGCGTACGCTTTACTCGACGAATTTCTAAAGCACTCCATCTAAAAATTGTAAAGTTCCTAAGTTCACTATGCTGTAGTCTGTCGTCGCATAATTAAGTAACTTCCTTCACTAAATGAAGGGTGTGAAAATTGGAACGACCCACGCAACATAAATAACATTGGAAATACCATACAAAGCTACCTGATCCCAAATATCCTTTTGATCAAAAAAATAAATAACCTGCATATGCTAACACTGAAACAAATAAACATAACAATTGATGTTAACATGATTGTAATAAGAAAAATGTTTCATGTCAATGTGACACGATTCTACGCCAGTGGAAGCCCACTTAAGATATTTTCTACGTACAACATACAAAAATAAATGTAATTTAATAAATATAAAGTAGAAACCAACGAGACATTCACGAAGCCAATGTAAACGACAGGCGGCGCGTATAGTGTAGGTTTTAGGGCTCATCAGGGTTGGCGGGGGCTGGGGAGGGCACACCTGCGAAGGATGTTACTGGTGTTTATGAGGCCATAAAGTCATTTCGCGCTCCACTGCACTGTCATGCATAATTTAGACGGCGACTGAGGGTTAATAAAACGAGTAATTTCATGAGCATGTTTGTATTATGAATTGATGTTCACTTTTAATGCGATCATCTGAATCCGAGGCGTATTAGCCGGCGCTACTTAATGATGTCATAAGGAAATGGAGTATCTTCACGTCGTATAAAAGCATTACGATGTATTTTGCCTTTTTATATGCTGATATGTCTTGAATTAATTGATTGAATTAAGACGGTTATTAAATTTGTTAATTTAGCGAAAATAAATAGCAATCGCAATGAATTAAGTGAGCCTGTCGTTTTGAATGTCTAGATACTAGAGACCGAGAGAGAGACCGGATTCTATTTTTTTTTAAAATGTTAGTAAAGATTTGACAACACCCAATTGAAAGTTAACGAGTTAATTTCCATATTGTAAGACTAATTTCCTTAGCCATGTCCGCTGAACAAAGATCAGTGCGTGTTTTCATACGGTCTAACCATATTTGGGTGTGGAGCGCCTAATAGCAATAGCAGCAGTTTCAAAATCTTCAAGTCATTCTATTTTGTCATTTAATCTTACAAAAATGTAAGTAACGTCAGTTATTAGCGTACTATAAAAACAAATACGATGTACAGAATTTAAAATATGCCGTAACGAAATTTTGAAGTTCAAGTCAAAGTTTTATATAGGTTGCGACTTTGAGTAATCGAAGAAAACGAGTCAAATTGTCAAGTGTTCAGGGAGGTTTATCCGCTTCACCGAGTACGAGTACGACACTACACAGGATGTTCAAAGGTTAAAGTAGCGTTTAAAGAGAACAAAACAAAGTACGAGACGCCTTTTATGAAGAATGTGCGAACATCTCGAGCGAGCGGGGGAAATTGCGCTGTAACACTTAAAAGAGAGTATTTAGTTTAAATAAATACTCTTCGATTAATTCTATATAAAGTGATATACCTAATACGTTTCCAAGTTAGTTTTACTAAATGTACTAGGTGTCTAACATTAATGTACAAAAGCCAAGTTGTTTTCGTCAGATTGTATCCGAAAATACACAAAGCCGATAAAAGCACAGCAGATAACTGAAGTAGGTGTTTGTTATTAGCCTTAACTTAAGAGCGATAGGAGGGGTGTGTCGAGTGGGGTGCTCCCCCTCCCAGAGGGTTGGTGGCATCCGGGTTGAGTGCCATTGAACGACCGGCAATTAGGTCGAGCGAGTGCCCATCTTTGTTGGATTCTGAACGCCGCACATCCGATGGCGGAATCTTCGACTTTTAACCAATGTCTAAGAGTCGATCAATTCAAAATTAATTAAATTACTGGCGAGCTTGAGTTAAACGTTAATTGGATGTTTTTAATTTAAGACGAACAGCGAATACAGACAAGTGTTTTTATAAGTGAAAACTTCTATACCCGCGTTAGACGATATTTGATAGGCGAAAATCTTATTGGTTTACATGAACATGCAGCAGCCACATGCATATGTTAATTTGGGGAAATTTTGAATTCCATTGTTAAAATACAAGGGTTTTCGCTTTTAATTAATTTATTTTTGAACTATTGTTTCGCCTTTCCCACCTGTTTTGAGTTTTCACTTCTGCTTGCAGTGCTTGACTGCCTATGACTGACTGCTTTTTGTCATATCGATCTTCTATGTAGTTAATATTTTTCTTCAATAACGTAGAGATAAGTATATATGTTGGTACTATTATTAAATTACTTGCTGGAAGCCTTGACTGCGTGAAAGTGGTTAAAGAGACGGAAAAACAGTAAATGTTGATGTATCGGCCCAAGACCATGCTCTGAGCACTTTAACTTTATAAATGTTTGATTACCCTTCATATCTCATAACGCTTACACAGCCTTTAAAATTATTAGGCTGGGGGTTTTGACTATTATTCTATGAAAGACTAAAACAAAGTAATATACTAAAGATACTGAAAATGTCCGACCTAAAATTAAAGCTGCCAATCATTTCAGGTGAACACAGCCTAATGTATACAAAATTTTGATTGAATGTGTTCTTAATAGGCTGCCGCGAGGGGAATTAGTCAACGTCAAGTCGAATCGCCCGAGCAATAAATCCCAGATTGAAAATTGGAAGCAAGCACGGACAAAACTTAACGATTCATTAATGCGGAAGGAAAAATTCATTACGTATATTTCGAAGGACAAACTAGGTGTGGTTTGTAATCTATATATCCGCTATTTAATCTAGTTTAATGTAATCCTAATCAAAAAGCAATCCCAACTACCAACGCCCCCTCTTTACCAAAAAAAGGTGACATAAGCCTACAGGCTGTTTTGTAACTAAAAAGCTATAAAGGCTGTGGCAACGAATTCAATAATAATATTTAAGTCCTGTTCTACATACTAAAGCTCAGTATCGATACTCGCTACCTACTCAACAATTCACGTTTCCTCGTATCTACGAAAATTACAAAAGAGTATTGACAGCGGATACAAATGATTTACGCATTACTCCATAACGTGGGCGCGCCACTTTGTATGAGTACGAAGATACCACATCTTGTACTTATTGTAATCGCTCTACGAGTATGAAACGAAGAGTGCGAGCATTTTTCATTGAATAAAATTATTATGAATTTATGGAATGTTAAATACATAAACCACTCAAGAAAAAACAAACTCGAAAGTAAAAATATTGGTTGATACGATTTAGTCTGATGTTTTAACGAAGTCATTGTAATATTTAGGTTCATTCACATTATCAAACATCAAGTTTACTCGATGTTAGATGACATGGCACACGCTGAATGCAATTTGAAAACATTTCACAAAGAAGTCCACAATTAACAAAGACACAATTATGAGATCTCTCACTCATCACACTCATCATATATCTCGACGAAGTTCGTTCCGTTCCTTCGAATAGTTAATAGATAGTTCATTATTCTGGCGATAATGGCTTACACTTAAAATATAGATACAGTATGCTGTCGCGACCTTTTTTGTAGGACTATTTACGTAAACAATTCCAAGACGTGTAACTCTAACAGTAGGGAGGAACGAAGTTTTCCGGGCCAATTAGTATTTACTTAGGTATGCCTCCCGCAAGACGGACTAACGATCTGATTAAAGTTCCGGGAGTCCCCAGTCTAGTAACGGTTCGGATATATTAAAATAGCCGGTTATTATTTTGGAAGGTCAAAATGTATTCATTCAGCGTCAGCCTTCGATAAGTCTTAACGTACGTCTCGCATCGCGTGCCTTCAGCGGTTCAATCTCGCCGCGCCTAGCTTTCAGTAAAAGTCAAACTCTATTTTTCATTAATAGATCCACGTTCTTAGTATCGTTTTTAAACTTTAATGTCATCCATCTGTATGGTAGTTACTTATAGGTGAACATCGGTCGTCGGCTTCATGTGCAATTTGATTACGTCTATTATCTTTAATTAAAATATGAGACACAAATATTGTTAGCAAAAGTACACAGAATGAGAAGACAATTAAAATAATTACAAAAGTATTCGAGCGCAAAAAAATCTTTAAGCCAAATAGAAATAACAAAAAAATACCAGCTTAATTTAAAGTAGCGCCAGTTTCCGGTACAACATTTCATTCTCCATCTCCCTTCCAATCTTCATTTACGTAAGCTAGCACCGCTCGAGAGTGCACTTAGGTGCCCCTAGAGATTTTATATGAAAGCCAACAATCGGGACGGGCGACCGTGTTTTCGCTGCCTCTTCGCTCTAATGAGATGTTTAAATAGACATTCTTGACGATCTGCGTTAATTAGGAAAACAAATAATGCGATAAGGCGGGAAAATAACCAAAATCTTTTATTTTAATTGGGAAAAGCAGCGAGACAAATTGTTGCCATATCAGTTTATATAACTGTTTTTTATAACAGAATATTTAAGTATTTATAACAGGATACCTTTAAAATAAAGTAAACACCGAGGAAATCTATTACAGACATATGTATGTACATATATCTGTTGTCCGAAGTGTGTACCAAACTTCAAGACCCGTAAAGCTTGCAACTCATCCTAACAATATAACTGGCACCATTAAGCAAATAACTATTCTGTGTTTGAAGTGGTCAGATGTCTTCCCCGGAAGCCTGTCGCATTCTAATGAGCGCCAGGTATTGAACGTCCCACAATCTTGTTAAAACTTTTCACCGGGTTCTTGGCACCGGCAAAATATACCAGTCGTACTTTCGCATAACTTACAGATGAATTATTGGTAATACGAACTCCTAAGTAACATTTCAATCAGGACGCGGTCAAACTAATATTATAAATACGAATGTGAGTTTGTTTGTTACACTTTCACGGTTTAACTTAAACTGATCAGTTTAAGTTAAACCGTGAAAGTGTAACAAATATTGCACACATTGTCCCTTTACCTTTTATCCTTTTAAACATTCAAACGATAAAAATAACAAATACGTGCGAAGTCGCTGGCAAATGCTAGTCTAACATAAAGCCTGTTCAATACTTTTTTTCTCACTTTCATATCGTAGCACTATCGAGTTTTAGGATTGAACGTCATAGGCGACTAAAATGTGACTCCGAAGTAAGGGTCTACATTATCTTGCTTTATATTTTTCTAACCAACTGAATTGGATCTCCGGTAATTAAGGACCCGTCATAATAAAATAATTCTATTACATACACATTACATATTTTATTTTTATCCATTTCATCAATAAACATAAGACTAGATGCGGTCAATGCCCACTAAATATCTAGACTGATGGATAAATGTTGATTGACGAATCTTCTATACCAAGGTAGTTACTAGTTTTAAAATAACTCAGAGTCTAGTAATAGGAAGTTAACCTTGTTTATGTTTTCTATAAACACTAGTGGCGAGGAAAATGTTGTCTTATGCAATGGTTATGTTGTAATAAAATAAACTAATAATGTTATTGTTACGTGTTAGCTAGTTCTATGCGATTCAGGGTTCCTAATAAGAATAGGATGGGAAGGTAAGGGGACTGGACGATGATATCCTCTGTCCATTGAAGGTGGGCAACGCATCTGCGATTCATTTACTTGTTGCGGATGTGTGGCGGTTACTTGGCATCGGATGACCCGCTAGCTCGTTTGCCACCTTCTCCCATAAAGAAATACAATATATGTCAATAAATCATTTTATTCATAAAATGTTGTCATGTTGTCATGTTGATTTACAACAACAATGAAGTTAATTTTTAATCTCCAGAACATTCGTTCCAAGAGTTTCGTTCGATATTCAAAGAAATCTTACGAGTACATTTGATTAAAATTACACATTCAATAGAAGCTTGTCGAAAAAAAATTATTGACAATCGGGAGCAAAAAGAGATCAAACAAAAACCGTTTAGAAAGCTTGTCACGCGTCTCGGTTTCAAAGGCCTTAAGAAGTAATAACTCCATGTATTTGAATACGTGTGTAAATGAAATAAATAACAAAACATGAAATGTTGCCGTGGTAACGTTGTTGAATAAACGAGCGAGGAAAATCTTAAAGGAAAGTAAAATATTTTTGTACATTATAAATGTAAGAATCATTTGATAGATAGACAGCAACAATTAAGTAGTAAGTAAAACTTAAGAGAAAGGCAGAGTGTAGTTGGTTATAACGCACGACCGTAATAAGAAAAACATAATTTTGAATTGTTATTTTAGTCATCCAACTTTGTTACAACATTCTCATGCCACTTAGATACTTAACTTTAAGTCCAAGTCTCACATGGACATTACTGGAGCGTCACGAACTAGTAATTTAATAATAATAACAATTTAAATTCACAAAAATTAGATTCCCATTACACTGTATCGTAAATAGGCTACATAGTAGCCTGTGGTAAGGAATTACAGTGTTTTCCAGTTGTATGCGTGTGTGTGCTAACTAATGTAAAAATATTAATATATGTAAGATTTTTTAGTTTACATCACAAACAAATCCTTGTCAGAAAAGGAATTTCAAGATAAGTTTCTATTGAAAAATAGTATGTTGAGGAATTTAAAGAAGTTATTAAAATCCAATTCCTCTACCACGTTATCCACCAATCCAACCTCTTGCAATTCATCGTCGCCTGTATATCTATCGCCGATACATTACTAATTTATATTCCAGTCAGAATACGTTTTCAAACCTAACACGTGGCTTAATCAATATTCTAGATGCGTTAAATACCGAAACTCGTATAATATACATATACTGCTCCTACATAGAACATCTAAATCACGAGTGACAGTGATAGCAATATTTGGTTGTCTGGACAGTAAAACAATGGCGTCGTTTCGCAAGAATACGACAAATATATATATTTTTTGGTTCGGTGCTGTACACGTAACTTGCGTTTTTTTATTATCTATCAACAGTTTCTTGACATAAGCTCTATATTATCTGTGGAAATAGTCCTAGTGATATCGAGGTATGGGCAAAGGTGAAGTATATTTTGGTTAGATATTAGTACATGGAAGCAAAGAGAAGAGAGAAAAGGACCACCTCCTTTTCTCTCTTGAGAGCGAGAGAGCAAATGATATCTTTTCACAGAGATGATTAAATTATCATCATGTAATGAGCATAGTTATAATACGTGTAGCATCCTAGTTATAATTGCGATTAGCAATAAAATATCCCATAATTACTAATATAGTTAACGATGTTAGGTTAGGTTATGTTTAAAGAGTCCATTCTGTTGTCAACACAAACTTGACCTCTAGAATCATCAAAGGCGAGTAAAGCAAGAGTTCAACCAAATTTGGTTTCTCGATTTAACAGGGCCAACACCTTATTTAGCTCAGCAATCAACTTGTGATTTATCAATGTATATATAACAGATAGTCTAGGCCCTAAGCAAATATCCAAAGGTCCGTAACAAATTAAATAATAATAAAATCATAAACATGTTATTGCTATTCCAAGCTACATTTCGCAGCGTAGCAACTTAGTTTCACTTGGTAACGAAATCGTCAGGCATAAGACTCTGATAAAAATATCTATTTGACCTAAAAAGAAAATAGGATGGAATATATCTTACAGCATACGGGATGAAACTTGGAAATTGGTTTTCCAACAAGAAAACTGCCAAAGACTCAACACTACTGATAGGGAATCTAAACAAACTTGCAAACCAACGTTACGATAAATCGACGATAACACGATGTTTCCCTGAACTATTTTTATCTGGGAATAGAAGTCAGGAGACCAAATTCAGCTATTATGTATGTTAGAGTATTGTTAAAATATGGGGCTTAGGAAGGTCGTCGATACGTTAAAATTATTCATTCAGCTAACACACATCTTATGCCTTATGTCTTAAGTACTTAAGTAAAAAAATACACGATCCAACACAATATTTTGTATTTAAGTAGGTAGATAGTAAAGCAGCAGTTTTAAAATACTACATTGTTATATGTAGTATATATATTTAACTTAGGGTCCTTTAAGGAAGAGAGCGTACTTCAATGGCGGCTGCGCATCCGCGGTTCCTCTGGTGTTCATGGGCGTCGGTGATCACCAACTTACTGCTTAGAATTGTATAGGTTATATTGAATAGTTTCAATCTTAATTAAGAGATATATACATAAATAATCATGCCGATTCTGAGTCGCAAACTCATTAAATAGAACATTTAAAACAGTAAACGTGACCAAGAACCTATTTACGTCATTAGATATGTGGCTTTAGACAAGGGTTAGGATCATGGCGGATTAAGAGATAGACCCTTAATTTAAGATTGAAGGTCACTATCTATCTTCTATCTTCATTAAACATTATATAAATTAGGACGGTGTTGAAAAGGTATGCTTTAGTGGTTCGACCGTAATGAATGATGAGTTGATGAGACGAAACAGTTGCTAGGCAAACTGCTGCAACAGAGAGTACAACCATAACGGTTGATAGAGGATGTTCCAGACAAACATGTCGATCACATTAGTGACATACTAAGGAAAGGAGATATTACGAGTGTTCGTAATCGAGGAGTGTATATCGACTGTTTAGTAATAGAGTATGGCAAGCGAATACGTCGTTCACCTGATATTAAGTGATCGCTACCCATAGGCTTCCGTAACAAGCTAATAACTCGCACATACGTTGCCTACCTTTAATGAACAGACGATGAGATAAAGAAAAAGGATATTTCCTTTCCCTATTCGTCCTCTCCACCGTTCTCATCCATTCGTTATTAGAAAATATTCCCTTAGGAATAAGGACGTGGAATAAGTAGACATAAACCCTGGCACATAACATCAGACGGAACACAGAATACTACTTCACGCCCGTCTTTTGTTTGGTAGGAGTATTTTGCCGATCGAGCTGGAGATGCAATAGATGGTGTTGTTGCGGGCTCTGAAACTGTTGAAATGTCTGGATGAGGGAGTAGCTAGAGACGTGTGTGAAGACCGTGTAAAATGGAAATCTGTGATCATATACCTCTACAGTCGTTAACCTATATTTAATTCTTAATAAAAGATAAAACTTAAGATTTAAGACAGCCGACAGTATATGTAAAGCATAAATTTGTAACGGTTACGAAAATGTGTCACCATGTAAGTAGAAATCGTGCAGTAAACGTGTGTTAATACTTTTTTACCAATACAGGTAATTAAAATATTTTGTAAACCGGTTAAATAGTTGCCGAAGTAGTGACCGTGGCTCAATTGGAATTGCATGTGATGTTAAAACGTGCATTTTTGTTATAAATCTAATTGGCTCTATAGAATAAATAAATAAATATGCGCTCACGCCCGTAACCCAGAGGTTAGGCAGCGGTCATGGATTTCCATTTGGCGCGATCCTGGCACACCTGTCTCGCTTCTTCTACATTCATACACCTACGCATACATGCTCATCGGTTATGGGTGCTCCTTATAGGCTATATAGATGGATAGATGATAGATGGCTAAAAGATTATTGAGAGACGAGAACAAATCATGTTGCAATTGCACCTCGAACGGCAATCATTTGAATAAATGTTTAAGGAAGTTTATACTAACGAAAGGAGCAAACGGGTGTCTGTCAGTGTTCGATTAAGTGGATCACAGCATTCAATGAGTTCGCTCTAACTACTTCCACATTTAAATAATGGCTATAATCGCAGTAAGTATAGTTATATTTATTTGAGTAACTCAATAACTTAAATAAACTGTTAATAAATTTATGTTCGTTACAATTTATCGAATAGTTAAAGTACCAGGGCGGCAGTGTTCGGAAGGAGGTCGATCGTAGATTCAAAACACGACGAGCCCGGCCAACATTCACCGCCGCCAATCAGGCTGCGTCGTGACTTGCGGTCCCGATGTATTATCGGAAAAAAGGGCCCGACGGGTGATGGATTTAGATATTGGACGGTGCGACAGCTCCTACTGGGTAATTTGCGGCGACTAGACGGGGATTTGAATTTAAGCTCGCTTTTCCAAGTACTTGCGAGACGGACGAATTGAAGCTTTCACTTTAGAGCTTTGTGGTTTGGGTTACTACGTATTTAACTATGGTATTTTGAAATAGAACAAAGAAGATTGTGATTTTATGAATATATTGCTCGATCTTTTTGTTTGGTTACAAATGTGAAATATTTAAAACAAAAACTTGTCATGTTTTTAAACCTCAATGGGATTGAAAAATATTTTATAAGAAAATCAAATATACGCACTTTATTTACAAAAAAGACTACTTGCAACGATATAAAATAATTTACTAAATAATAAAAAAAGGAAATCGCTGCTTCGAAATCCAATAGTATAACAGGGTTTCATTAAAAGTTGCTTAGGCGGACATTTCGAGTTTCGGCAACGTAAACTTTCCCCGACCATAGCCGGGAATAGGTTAATTATCCCAGGCTGCGAACAAAAATGGCCGTGTTTTAATTATGGGTCGGTTTAATTGCGGAGGGGTTTATTGCTGGTAAGGGGGGCCTGTTTTGACACAAATCGCACCCTGAAATGAGTTTTATTATACCGATAAGATCTTTCGATGAACAGTTATGAAGTTTAAACTGTTTAAGTTATCCGTTATGTTGTTATAAATAAACAACATGATTAAATTTATATAAAAAATTATAAATTGATATTTTACCATAATCACGTGAAGTCCATAATCAAGAAAGCCTAGCTGTTAGGTTTTTTTTTAAAGAGAAGGGGGCAAACGAGCGGCGTGGACACCGAGGTGATCAACGACGCCCATGGACACACGCAACATCAGAGGAACTGCAGATTTGTTGTCGGCCATTAATATATCTGTGTGAATATCGGTGGTAAGAATATATCTAGAGAATTGGAATTTAAATTCCTACGATTCATAACATGCATACCTTTACCGACGAGCATACGATAGTGTATGGAATATGAATGTTTGTCACAGTTGTGACGGGACCTCGCCAACTATAATCTCTGTCCAATCTCTCTCTATCCCTTCGCTTTAGGAGCGTGACGATTTTTTCTAAGTAATATCTGTAATTCCAATGTGACTTAGAGATCCTATTCCACTAAAAAGGTCGTAAGTTTCAATTTCAATATGAAAGCGATATATGCATTACTAATCCGATCATGATAGGTCACGAACCTATTTGATATGCGCATAAATTAAAGGCGAACAAATTGTAAAGGTGAAGTTAAGTAACGTAGGTCGATAAAATTTCGTTCATCCATGGACGTCTAATGCGGCCAGTGAGCCCCGACATGCAAGTTACCGCACGTTCTTTGGGACTTGCTATATAAGGCTCTGAGATTGTAATGTAGTTGTTATTGATTTGCAATAGGGTTATATTTCGCTTGATACCGTATCTGCCAATATTTAAATCACTCAAGTGGTGACGACATCGATAACTTAATGGAATTGCAGTAAACAAGGTTCAATGCAACTAACGTTATAGTTATAATTTCTAAGTATAACAACGATTAGGTTAATTTGGTAATTTAAGGTAATTGGTAATGGTAGGAAATTTAACATGCCATCACAAAGTTAGTAAATGAGATTTGACGGACATTTATAAATCCTGGATGATTTAGTGGTCCTAAAATATTTGTACAAAACAATCTATTCGACGCGATATGCGCATGTTTGTTCCTCTCGATCGATTTCGATGAAATTTTCAGGAAATCTTCATATTGACCTAGGGGGTGATCCTGTGAGTTTGCTAACGATTGGATCAACATAATTAGTGCTATCCGGGCAAAGCCGGGGCGGGTCACTAGTAAACTATATGACAATACACTGTGGAGTATTACTGCGCCACATGAAACTGTCACAGATCCACAATGCAGGGCATACATGGCAGTGTAGAAATAAGTCGGGCTTCAAGCAAATAGATTTTACGTAATACATTGCGGGAGTACAGCGTCGCGAAATAGGTCAGTAACAAAGCGCCCGACGGGATGGGTCGCCGCTTCATTATGCGGCACGAGTACATAACACTTCTGTGCTGATTGAATTACTTTTGGTACGTACGATTCATGTAAAGGTTCAAGACCAATTCCTTTCTCTGCTTCTTCTCTTTATCCCAACTCTCTCCTACAAAAGGCTCGCAGGGCACGAATACAACAGCCGGGAAAGGGGAGCCGTTTGCTGTCTGTGGGGTTAGTGGAAGGCATCTTCGACTAAGGCTTTAAGTCCCTTTAGACGAAGAATTCAAACGTCAGAAACAACTACATATTTATTGTTTGTTACCTTAAAGTATTGACGTTGGGACGTATAAACAGTTAGTTTATACCCCAGTACAAACTACTGGCTCTTGGCACTGGAAAAGTTGCAAAGAAATTTCCGTTCTTACGTAGGCGAGCACTAAGACAGGATTTTTCTAAATTCATCCCTTAACGGTCTCAAGTACGGGGATGAAAGTTTAGATTTTTGAATCCGGTTTTATTTTAACTTAGTTTAGTTGGTACCTTATAAATTCAATAGAGATCAATTACATTATTCCTTTTTCACATATAAAAAGAGTACAAATTGGATGGAAAACGTACACGTATTTTACAAAACATACTCAAGTGTTTCGAAGGCCTTTAGAACGCTGTTAAATGAATAAAATTTTCAGGTTTTATTCCATGAAGCTTTTGAAATTCACAAACTTTACAAGTGCCTACCTCATATAAATATACGTATTTCTTTTTTTTTAAACGTGGAAAGCTTTTGGTCACGTACACAGTTTTACGTTTATATCGAACTAGTTATCCGCCCCGGCTTCACCCGGATGGGTAGCATTAATTACGTTGCTCCGATCGCTGCCAAACTACAAAGGAACACCCGCTAAGCCAATAAAGATTACATGGCAATTTCATCGAAGTCAGTCCAGCCATTTCCGAGTAATGTAATCCATACAAAATTTCATATGATTTAAGATCAATACGACTTACAGAGAGTGATCAGGTTATAGCATCCGTCCTCTCAGTAAAATCTGTCCAACGCCGCGAATTATAAGCATTAAAGTTCAATCTAATCCGAATTCAGAATGAGACCGCAGCCGGCGCGGCTGTATGCGGTCGTAGTTTGCGGTTTTGATATACATTGGTCAAAGTGTGGCCCTGGTACGAGTACTGTAGCTGTACGTACAAGCTAATTTCGAACATACAACGTTGATTTTAGAGATATAATCGTATATGTACATAGTATATACACATGTATAGTGCAGTCCAAGGTGCACAGTAAGTCTGTGGAACATTGTCAAGAGTGTCTTATAAGCAAAACATGCGTGTTTTGTAATATTATATTACAATATTTAGTACTTAAACACCTGGAATGTTCCATGTAATGTCCAGGTCGGGGAATTATTGAACAACGTTTGTTTATGTGTAATGTCTGTGGGGGAACTGGCGTCACGTCTTGACCGGTTGATCACCTAACCGTGGGTTTAGATAAACATTTGATATAAAACATATTGTCATCTCAGTTTTTTGAGTGAGAAAGCTTGTATCGCGACACGATTTTACACCAGTGGAGATCCACGGTAATAGGCCATTTGCCCAAGCTTAATGTAATAGACAGAAAGCCTTGGTTTGTGCTAATACAGCAATGAATTACTTTTTTTTTATATTACAAAGTGGCAAACGAGCAAGCGGCCCCTAGAAATAAGTACCGCTACCCACAGGCATCCCCGCAACAAGCTAATGAGTTGCAGATGCGTTGCCTACCTTCATGGACGAAGGAGGGGACAAACAGAAAAAAGGATAATTCCATTCCCTGTCCATTTCCTCCTCATCCGTCAAATCCTCTTCCTCTTCCCATCCTTACCTTATTAGAAAAGGGTAGGAGGGGGAAGAGGACTACAATTAGGCCTCCTTACTACAAGTTGATATAAGAATATTTTTTCATTACTCACTTTCTTATACTTTCGGTTATTTTCTATGTTTTATTGTGCTTTAAAGTTTTGGTCTAATCTATAAATAACTTTACATTCATGCCTTGTTTATATTGCTTCTTACGTTAACATACATTCTTAAGTTTACATACACTGAAATTATGTCACTGAATCATAGCGTACAAGTAGTAGGTAAATGGGTATCTCTTGTAAGCGTGCAATGTTATTTTATTATTTTTTACACACTGTTTTATAAAAGCACACAGAACAGCTAGTGGCTGAATATTACAGATTTAGATCGAATCCCGGAAATGATTCGAGAGAATATTTTGAAGCGTAGTGTACAATATTATTTTGTTATGTGCTTACCATCTTGTAAAAATGTGTTCAGCAAAATAACCAGGTTTCGTATTTACTCAATATAAACTTTTCAATAATTGCATTTCTATAATTTTTCTTTTCTTGTATACGGCCCTGAACCAAGGGAACGAATATCTCATTAAGAGTATTTAGCAGACTTAAAATTATTTAATTTTTCGTAAGCCCTGAGAGAAACAATGTCGGTAGATCGTGTATTACATATTGGTATTAGTTTTTACTATTAGATACATTAATAAATACTTGAAATATTTATTTGAAAACACTAATAGGTGATGTATAAATTTACAAATACATGCTTAATGCATTTAATGAAGTTCAGTTATTCGACAGACGCCAGCAATATTATATCTTCAACGAGCTTATTATAAATTCCATAGCGTCTCCTTGAAAGAAGGGATCTCAACCTTACCTGCATACTAAAGTTGCACGTCTATCTGTGTTACATTTCTCACGTAGATCATATTTATAACACGGGTTAAGACTTTGATAAAGATATTCGAGTTATATAAACCCTTTTTCATAATGTAGTAATTAATTTACACGTTATGTTTAAATTACCTGTAGCAATGATAAATTATTATAAATTTACTTTTGCATTTGCCACTATTTCTTTAAAATGTATATAGAATTTTAGTAGAACCGTTTACCCTTTTAAAGTATTTTAATTAAGTTTAATTACGTTCTATAAAATATCTTAAGTAGTTCGTCTGTTTGTAATAAATGAGTCACGCTTGTGACGACGTCAGCAATGTGTAAATAACCACAGATTTTTTTTTACATTCTCATAGGACGGTGTACTTTCGTCCAGGACAGGCCCGCCAACACTGCCACTCACTTCGCAACATAAATTTCTTCTTAATCTTATTCTCTTATTAATCTTCTTTCATTCATCCTCTTACCATGCCGATGTTACAAGTCTAGAATAAATCGTTAACTTTTTAATCGAATAAGAAAACATCGAGACAATAAAATCGAACCAATAAATCGATAAACTAGGTTGAGAATCAGTATAGGCGTATGTTATGAGTCCGATAAGTCGTGTGACGAGTTCCGGGGTCCGCATTGATTGTGACGTTGCCGCCCGGGGAAGATTAATGGGGACTCGAACTCTAATTGGATGCGCGGTGTACTGTAAACACTACATCCCAGCAGGCTCATTGCGGAATATAAATGTAATGGCTAGTTAAACTAGGGATATTTGCTTTAATAGGTTCTAACGTCTATTTCACGTAATTGGTGTGGACAGTGACTACAAACTAGGCAAGCTAGCATGTCGTTAACGTGAGCAGTGAGCCTACACTCGTAGATACCCCTTTTTTATTTGGTAATCGTTAAGCGTAAATAAAGTGTAATAACAGAAGTGTAATGATTTGTGTTTTAGCTCGCATATATTACCTTGACTGATTTTATGTAACGGATTCTATTAAACTTGAAACTTTGTAAACTTATCAAATATTTTTTCATAATTTGTTGACCAGGATCATCAGGACAAAAAACATTTTATAATACGTAACAAGCGCTTTGAGTTTTTTTTAGTTGTTAAACTATTGATTAATGTATTCTGTAATCTCGTTACAACCGAAACAATTTTAATAACTCTTCCACTCAAGTTACATTCTACAAAATACAGGATATGATTTTTTTATAATTAAACTACCCGGCAGCTCATCTACAGTTTCTCTGATAATGTGGATGTCCTTGAGCGGTAGTTATTAAGTCGCCAGTAAGATAGTGCTCCTTTCCCGAATATAAAAAAAAATCTATTACAAAAAATAGAATCAAGATCTTTCGATGTTTGCATTTAGTATTAAAGAATAAAGGTATCCTAACCGTGTTCCGTCAACCTTAGAAAACTTAATAAAGTATGGAAAGCTTCCGACAAATGATAAAGTGTATTTCAGCAATTCTTTTGATATCCCCTGGGCGTAAGTGGATTACTGCGCATGGCTTGGGTCAGGAAGAACGTGACCTGCATCAACAGAATTCAGACTTTCACATTGTGATAGCTTCGGATACAGTTTCACTCGCTTTAAAATGTACGCATTCGGTTCGTCATAGATAACCCAAATACATTTTACATACCTTTCCAAAGTGCGTGAATATTTTATATGTCGCACTAGTAGTAAAAACTACCAATAGAACAATTTCAAGTGTTGGGAAATAGCTACAGAACATATTAAACTACAAATTAGTATAAAGATAAAGTGAGCACGTACAGTTAGAGATGAGGCCTATACTGTCATCATCATCCTGCCCTTTTCCCGCTTTATGTGGGGTCGGCATAATTAGTTTTCGACTTCCATGTCAATCTATCATCCGTCATTTCAGTCGTCACTCCCTTCTTGGTCATGTGATCTTTCACGAAATCCATCCATCTTTTCTTAGGCCTACCCCTACCGACATATCCCTCTACATTCGTTTCTTAAACTTTTTTTGTCACATGCCTCGAGGGAAGTCCTCATAACATGCCCATGCTAACCTTTTGCTCCTTAACTTTTCCACTATGGGTGCTACTTTCAGGCTTCCAGAGAAAGAAGAGATTATGGATTGCCAATTAGCGCTACCCTGACCACACCACCTTCGCTTCTTCTACATCCACACATGTATGCATATATTCTAGTCGGTTACGGGTACTCCTTATATCGTCTTTCTTTAACCTGATCGATATTCTCCTTGGACGTGCAACGTGAAAAAAACTTGGCATAATAAACGTTGAGAAACATACAAATCGATACGACACAGTTTTATTACCTTACTCATACCAAAACATGTTCCATATACTTAAAATTCAAGGAGTCCATTGTTGGGAAAAAATACTGAAAACGAAATAAGGATAGGATACGTCGCATGGAGGCAAGATTAATAACTTTATGACTCAACGTCGTTGCCCTTGGCTTGGTTACTGACAGTTAATCTCATTTCGGCTTACGTAAGAACCAATAGATTCTGCGACAAAAACAAAATTTCTATAGGACTCAGAATAATGGATTAAATAAATGATAGATAAGGTAGTTTAGTTTAGCTAAAAAAAACAGCAAAACATTTTTTCAGCAAAACAAAAAAAATACTATAACTAATTCGTTTGCGTAATCCACACTTTCTTATAGCATAAGCAAACGAGCTATATATCGCCTAATATAAGTGATCGGCGGCGCCCATAAACATCCGCAACACCAGATTGATGTTTTGATGTTGATGATTTCGCTTCTCGAAGAACCCTAGGTTAAATTGATTTAAAGAAACTAATAAAAATACTAAACACTTAAAAGAATATTTATTTTATAGGCAACGAGACACAGATATTATCGTTCATGTATGATGATGAAACATCACCTATCACTCAAGTAGAAGTAAGGTTTTTGAGGATGAACAATTATAATTCTTCTGTACTGGTGTTGACAGTGAACTCGACTTAAGCGGCTGAACCGATTTGAATGAATTTTTGTGCATGTGTTCAAGTGGATTCAAGGATGGTTTCGATTCACAAATAAACCCAGCAGATGGCGCTGCAATCTATGTTTATAGGTTCCATATAGACTCCGAAACGGCTGGACCGATTTCGATGTAATATTCTTGAAACTGTCAGATTCTGTGAATTTTCGTAGCGATTGGATCGACATAATTACACCGAGCGAAGACGGGGCTGGTCACTAGTGTAATATATATATATATATATTATGTAATAAATATAAAATTGGTACGTACCACGAGTGCGTGTCGCACCCGTCTTTCCGCCGCAGCGTATGGCTCCCTATTATGCTGCAGGTGGCGACCTGGAATGAAGGAAAACATATTTAGCTTTATGTTTATGAGCATATAAGAAAAAAGACTGAAGTAGCTGTCAAGATAACAGTAGTCAAGGATCAAGCGGTGCACTTAAGGTGTTTCAGAGGTAAATAATTTTCTTGAGTGTTGAAGATTGTTCGCAATTTTACTCTTGATGTAATAATTATAGTAGAGAGCCAAAATCATTTTATTTTGTTAGCGATAATAATGTAAAAAAGAAAACAAATCTTATATCGGAGCGCAGCACAAGTATTACACGTTGATTCTGCGTTTCGTCTGAGTGTGTCCTGACACTTAACTCTTTCCTACCACTTGTTCCTCTTCTATTTCTTACGTAACCTTTATCTCAAATACATAAAAGCAGGACAACCACCTGCAATTCTTCTGTCTACAACACTTTTGTGGTGACAGAAGCAAACTATACATTTGCTCCTGTCATCACAAAAAGCAATGGCTTCAGCATAATTGTTATTAACAAAAAGATGCTGTCTGCAACTTAAAGTTCACTTTAGGTCACACCATGAGCACTGTCGCCAATAAAGCAAATTACTATGTAATTTTCGTGTACAACTTGTATCGAGAAAAACAATTATAGCACTTCTTAGCACGGATACAGGCGAGGTTGAATTCCAACGCAACATTTCCCCGAAAGCTATTTCTGACGTTGGCTTGAATAATGATCTGGTAACGATTAATGAGAAAATAGGGAATGTTAGAGGTAGGCATGTACTGAGCACGTACGCAAGTATATGGACGGCGCCCTCACGAATACCGTGATCTATGAACGTAACAGATTTTTAAAATACTGCGGCCGAGACTGAAATGACCCAATGACAAAAAATATAGTCTTACATTTTTCGCAACCCTACTTAAAAAGGTAGGGAGCGGTCACCACTTGACTATCACTGATGTTATTAGGCCCAAGATCTTGAAAGAGAGCGCGCGTATTGTCGTGAGTTAGTAACATACATTTATGATTTACCTTTAAAGCAAAACATCATACAAATTCACCACAAAGTCCTACAAGTTTAATGATATAATTAAAATCAAACATTTAGTTAAATTAAGTGTTTTGCATAAAGCGTTTCGTAGAATTATAATTAGTACAAGCAACACAACCTCGAAATTTTACGAATTCGTTATTTAGATTAAATTTATTTTCTTCCGCGAATCCTGACTCGGCATTAACTTTCGTTCCATCAATCTCATTGCTTAGTAACGTCTTTACAACAAAGTTGGGGAAGTTGTATCGACTTATAAAAAGCCTCTTTCTGTAGAATAATTAATCAACCACAACAAACTACGATGAAATTTTGAACTGAACGCGACACAACGCGACGAAGATAATACTCACAATAGACGACATAAGTTAGGTGATGTGATGCCATGAAATCGTAGTTTTTTAATTGGTCGCTGTATTTTTTTATTAGTGCAGTTTCTCAATTATCCGTAACATAATAGATATACTAATCCATATTAACTACATGCAGTTAAAATTAAATTGGAAGTCCCTGACTGCATCAATAGACCGATACGCAAGAGCTACGCAATACCAAACTAAACAGTTACAAAAGTATAGTTTATTTACTAAAAATTAAGTACAAGTTGGTTTTAATTTATATTAGTCAAATATTTCCTGTAGAAATATAAATAAGGCATTGAAAAATAAATCAGTTCTACAACAATTATTCAGAATTATTCAATGATAGTATTGAAATATAGTAACTGCCAAGTCTGTAGTTGGAAGGTACGAGTAAACCGTACAGTAATGGGTTTACGTACGCCTAATGCCCTTAATCCGATACCAGCTACAGTTTAGTTGTTAGATAATAGACCTCCGCAAGTTTCGACTCGGAACAAAGGTTTTCCTATTCGGCGGAACAAAAGTGACCCTTATCTTTATTGCCTAAAGTGACTACATTGTTTTTGTTCAGGAACGTTAGCCTATCTTTTTGTATACAGTGGTCGCTTAGAATTCAAAATTATGTTACTTGTTATTATACTTTAGCCTTATTTTAATATGTATTTAGAATAACAATATGTTACTTTATCACTAGTCCCTACTAATATAAATGTGAATGTAATTTTGGTTGTTACGCTTTCACGCGAAAACTACTCAACCGATCATCATGAAACTTTGTACACATATTCTTGGAGGTACTAGAAGTAACATAGGATACTTTTTATGAAAAAAAATATATATATAAAGCGAAATTCCCTTTAGACCTATGGACTCCGAAACGGCTGGACCAATTTCGATGAAATTTACACAAATTGTCCACATTGGCACTTCCAAGTGTTTGGTAGCGATCGGATCAACATAATTAGTGGTACCCGGGCGAAGCCGGCCACTAGTAGACTATAAATATGATAAGCCTGAAAACATTCCAAATTAGATAGTTTTCTAATTTAAAATAATTATGACCAAAACTATATTAATGCTAATTCATAAATCATGTTAATGTTAATTAATACTTTAAACTGGGCGACAGAAGTTTGTTCTGCATTGTAAGGTTGTAGTTTTCCAAAAAGATATTTAGTATTCCAACGTCATACAGCGCCATCTCACGAAATGTTAAGATACCAGTAGACTGTCACCCTTTGACAACAATGCAAGTATAAAATCGTTTATTGTATAAGAAGACATACATAGACCAATGTAAAAATAAAAACCGTATCTCAATACGAAATTTGATCCGAATCATTAGATAAGTTTTCGAGATAACCGAATTATGTATACAAGAATTGCTAGCTATATTATAAGAGGTAATTTGGCTGGTGACAATGCGTTAAATGTCAAAATAATTAGTATTTTTCGGATTAAAATCAAAAGTTGGGCATTAGAAATATTAATGTTTTGATATAGCTTATAAAGTTGTCATCCCAATATCGGTGACAACTTTCTAGTGGTTTAGTTCTAACAAACTTTAATCAAATTAGAACATAATACAACTAAGCGGTTACACAATCATCAACGTTTTATTGTGCCCCGTCCTCGGAAGCCTGTCCAAACATAACGAATACCCAACGAGCCAATAACTCAATACACCCGAAATAAAGCACACAAAAAGACGGGCGGCCAGACCAAATAATCAATTAGGAACGACGTCTTTGGTAGCGCAAACATTTGCCTAGTGCGCGTCGGCAATCGCCGCGGCCTTGAGATGCTGCGACGATTTTCTAAATAATCCACACATATACAGAAATATACATTTAATTTATACAAAACATGAAAAACAGTTACCAACAATAGGAACGTTTCGCGGTTAACTTATTTAAATGGATAATTTTAAAATGATCTTTTGTTCTTTGCTAGTTCATGTGGTTAACTTTTATTTATTAGGTCTACACAAGGTGTCCATTCCTACCACATTCCACTTTGAATATCCATAAACTGGATTACGATATACTAATCAGAATTCAATTAAATCTAAGGGAAGTATGAATCTTTGATCTTGGTGTTAGAGACAAAAATAATCCTTTAGTGTGGTAACACATAAAATAATAATTAATTAAAAAAACTTCCGAATATCTACTTACTTATTCTTTTTAATTTAACGTCTGACTGACACGGTAAATATTTACCAAATTATATATGCAAAAAATACATTGCATTTGATAAGAAAGTTAAAGAAACGTTACATTTAATATTTTTTCAACAAGATATTAATATTAAAATTTGCAAACATAATATCACTCGTATTATGTTCTTATGATAACAATGACATGAAAAATTATGTGAGCACACTATATGTTTTGCTATTTATTTATATATTTAAGCAGTCACATGCATAATACGTCTGTGTAGTTAATGCTGTTGGAATTTTTTTTTATTATACGCCGACAGTGGTAGAGCCCGCAACATCTGATGCATGAGTGGGTCGCGTCGACCGGTGAAAAACCACGACCTCACAGAGCACGGGCGTGAAGTTCCCTTCCTCCTTCCATCCTTTGCTCAAATAATTTTCTTAAAGTTCATGGACGTCGATATATTATACAAAAGTAAGATGAACTATTTTTTTGTACTTATTGTTTTATATTGTAATTTATCCAGGCGACGTTGGGTAGGAATTGAATAGGAAGAAAGGTGTTTCACAAAGCAGTAGAGTAATGTCCTAAAGGGTAAAATTCGCTTTTATAGTGTACTAACAAACGTCTTTGAATGATATTAGTAAAATAATGTTATCAGGCAAAAGTATGGTAAGATTGAGAAAGGTATGCTTTGGTGGTTCGGGTATGCTGTAAGGATGAACAAAGATACTCTTTCACGAAACAAATTTATGTTCCAAAGTGGGTCGCAGTGTTCGCAGGAGACGTAGAGGCAAACTTATCGATCGTGATATGCTAAAGAAAGGCGATACAAGTAGTGTCCGTAACCTACGTGTGCGTAGATGTATAGATGCAGTAGAAGGGAGAGGTGTGCTAGAATTGTGATATATGGAAATCTTTAAACTGCTCACCTCTCTGGGTTCCAGGTGTGATATTTCTTTTTTATATTTTTATTTATTTGACAAACGTCCTTTGTAACAGGGATCAGGTCAAGGAAATCTTAGGATAGTTGAAAATATGCTTCAAAATTCTAAGGCTAAGGTTTCGTTTGTATAGGTTATTTGATTGGATTAAAGAATCTCCTACCAACCTACATTGTCAATGTCACTACCTCATTATGTGCTAAATCTCAAACATTATTAAACATTTGAACAATGACAACTTCCTAGATCAAGAGATTACGTTGAAATGAGCACTGGCATTGCGCGTGACTGTTGTAAAGTTATTATCTACTTAGCTCTTTCGTCGCCTTAATGATAAATAAAAAATAATACTTTATATATAGTGTGTAGTGTGTAAATATGTTAATACTTCGAAACTATATTTATATAATTATATGGGGTATTACGTTATCTGTGGGCAAAAAAACACCTAGCCTACTGAAATTTGGAGATGTAATTGTAACGTGATGTAGAGGTAGGCACAGACAACCGTTTCCTAATACTTATCAGTTCCAGAACCTGGTCATAATCAACACATTCGTGTTCGACGGTGATTTTCACCAGCCATACCGGCCCTCTTCACTATGACACCGGTCTGGTCGAAATACTTCTGTCTAAACCATTATCATCTGCCCTTTTCCTATCTGTGTGGGCAGCATAGTATGGATTACATACATATTTTTACACAATAGATCCATACTTCCTTCAGTCTTTCTTCTACTGTTGTAACCATGCACGTTCATTCTCATTACTGTCATGTAAGGGGCTATCAAAGTCACCACGCACTTATGCAACATTAGGTTTCCTGGTATTTATTCAATGATTTTCTCAGCTTTAGTCACAGCATCTTTTCTCACCTAAAATCATTAACAAGGATGTCATCTCTACGATGCCAATATTCGTAATTTGAAAGCTGTGTCAATTCTTTCATCATTCACTTCTAATCAATACTTATCTTTAGAATAAAACGTTACACTACCGTGTTTGGCATGACTTTGAAATGTTCGTATAATACAAATACTATATCTAGTAAAAATCACATTAGGCGTGATTAAATATTTGTACAATCGTAACTTCCTAGATCAAATTAAATGATAACAAACTTGCGCGCACAAATATTGCACGTGACAATTATCAAATTAATGTATTTGTTCCGTGGTCTTAATGATAAAAAAATCACTGTCTAGCAGCAAGATAGATAAAAAGTAAAATTATATAATTACAATTTAGTTTTGTCATGTCATCACAATCTCCTCCAATGTAAAGTGAATTAGGGTTGGCAACAAATCTAAAATCAGACAATTCCATTATGAATGGCTATAATGGGTATCGTATTTAAATGGTGGTTACTACGTAGCGTTTACTACCTCCTTGATGTCAGTTTCTTATAGCCTACTTCACAGACATTTAACGTTCTCTTCTTTATTTAAGGAAATTTATTCGTGGTATTTGCAATTTTAACCGTAACAACTTTGAGCTAGATGACATATGACTATCCAATTAAAATTTTGAAGTATTTGTCATTAATATGTCATTTACAAACATATCAATATCTACGATCAGAGAGATCACATTTCTATGATGGACAGCCCTAGCAGGGTACACTGGCATAATAATTTTAAATTTAGACGAACTTATTAGCAAGTAATACAATTGAATATGGAATATGAAAACCGAAAACTAGTAAAGTGGCATGTAGTCAAGCGAATTACGTACTTATCCCATAACGTATAGGGTATATTAGATACGCAGTTTCAGTTGGCATTACCAACCGTATTATATGCTTGTTGATTCTGTATGAAAAAAACCGGAATCAACTAGAAACAAGGAAGTGAATCACGCGCCTGATTATTCTGTAACCGTACCATGAGTTATTGTGATGACTTCACCACTGTTGCGACAGCGGGTGGATCTTTGATTTAAAAATACCTCAACGTTACGAGTTGCGTACCCGAAGTTCGAACGTGTATTGTTTTACAATCGCCGTATACATTGAACACACGAATATGAATTTTACGAAGTGGATCTATCATGAGATTTATTTAAAGACCTACTCTAAAATGAACACAAATGGTTAATTACACATTTCAGTAGCACCTAATGACTTAGTTAATTTTTCATTGAAATTTAAAAGTTATTAGAGGGGAAGAGAAAGGGAAGAATAAAATTGAAGTAATCTTCCATGAGTTAAATGCCCAACTCAAATTATATTAAGCGATGAGCAAGATGCTCATCAGATAATAATAATATGCGCTCACGCTCATAACCCGTAAAGGGTAGGCAGAGATCATGGATTACCATTTGGCGCGATCCTGGCATACCTCGCTACTTCTATACATGCTCGTCGGTTACGGGTGCTGCTCATATCGCCCTTTTTAATAAGCCGCTAATCTGATCGATATAGGTTCTCCTACGGCGCCCCCTGTCAACATTGCCACTCATTGTTGCAACATAAATTCGTTTCGTTATCCTCACTTCAATTATCCTTTCAACGTGCCCGAACCACCGAAGCATATAATTCTCAATAGATAATTAAGTTCGCTTATCTAGACTAGCAATAGGCAGAAACGATTGTATGTTAACACTGCCTTTTATTCTACAAGCAAGAAATATGCGATGGAATGGGACCGGTACAATAAGATTGTTTTTCTGACTTTTACATCAATAATCAAATTGATTGTAGAATGCCTATATAAAACTTGTATATGCATCCCCCAGTATGTTAGAAGTGAGAGACGAAAAACAATGTATTTTAGACTTTATTCTTACGCTTGTACATATATTTGCAGTGTCTGGCGACGGTTATTGTAAACACGTTAATTACATTGGAGCAAAACAAATATATCTTTCTTAATGTCCACTAATTAAGAGAGTATATCTTATATTTACAATTAACATAAATTGGTTTTTTGTATGGGAATGCACTGCAAAGCGATATAGTAGACGCAATGAATGACGCATCCATTTGGAAATAGTGAAATCGTTGATGTTTTGTGATGCATGGTACATAATGATAAAAGAGAAAATAACTTTAAAAAATGCAAAATTGATAGAAAATATTCATAAAAGAAGAGAGTGAGAGGAAGAAAGAGAAGCGGAATCAAGTGAGTTCATTAGCGGTAGAAGTGAAACTTCGTATTCTGGTTCATTGGTAAGAGAATGAGATGAATACACTATAGAGGTGATAAACAGAAAGAGAGAGAGGAAGACAGAGGGATAAATTGTAGCACTTAAAGTTACATTATATTACGTTTATGTACCATAATGTTACTTTAAGTGCTTATCTTTAGATTAAATTGTTTAATGTAAAAATATTAAAAAATAAAATTTAATTCACACCGTCTCAAAAAAAGTTTTGCTACAAAAAACACAGAATAATAAATAGCACTACAAATAGGCAAGACTGCACTTTCACAAATCGTTTTCTATCGCAAGTCACGTTTAGACACCGTTAGGAGCTAGACTGGCCTGACCAATTTTAGTGTTATGGTGTATCTACACCGCAGTTACTTTTTGTGGGGATACGGAATGCAACACGATGACATTACGTAACATTCTTCAACTTTTGCGACTACTTGTTATGTTTCGGATGTTGCCCACTAACACTCGGAAACGTTGCTCCACAAAAAGTTACTGCAGTGTGATTCCCATTTATCTATAGTCATTCCAGTGAGACTAAAATTGTAAACGTTTTTGCTTTTTGTGACATGTCGTTCAGTTGCCTTGATGACGTCAAACACCTTGACGATATTGTCATTAGTCTAATTAAAGATAAACTATTGTTAGTCATAAATAATAACAAGAACGATAACCAACGACAAAGATGAACTCTGCCGGTAGATTGGAATATTATCCAAGCAACAAACTAGTAAGTTCGTGTAGATATATGGATGTTGAAGAGGTGGTAAGAATATTAGAAACCATGGCTATATTGATGCGATGTTACAGCGGAATAATTCGATTCCATTTCGTAGTCGCCGAGACGGATTAGTAATATAATTTACGCTGAAGATAAAATAATAATGACGTCATAACCATCACTGACGTAATTGCAACGATTTCCTGCCTGCGGAGAAGTGACTTATTATTCGGAAATTGGAACAATATGATAAAACTTTGATTGGTAATAAATTAGAAAGAAAAGCTAAAGCTAAGCTAGGTAAAAGATGATTGGTTCAACATTCGATTTACAATAACTGTAGGGAATCGATTCCTGACTCTATCAAGACGGAACTAGTTCACTAGCTAGCTTCAACAGTTTAGTGTCATTGGTTATGGACTTATTCCCGAGAAGGCTTGGCGTAAGACATGTGGCCAGCTGTAAAAACTGGAGCCAAAACCTTTTACAGTATGGACTACGGTCATACTGTACCGACTGTGACTGAAAAGGACAAGGAGATGATGATTTTGATTTATACGAATATCTTGTATATTGTTATAAAGATATCGTTCGACGAAATACCTAATTTGTCTTATGAATTAATAATTAAAACAAGCGATGATTAATTACAAAAAACAATAAACCCTAACTGACTGTACTGTATGCCTATGACGCTCCAGGGAAGGAATATAATGACACCTCACTCTTTAAAATTGGTCAAGCCGTTTAGAGTACAGGAGGTAAAACCAAGCGAGACATACGGGTAGTATGTCCTGTCACTCGGGCAAAAAGATGACGATGATAAATAAGGGCAAGCTAAAGTTACATAAAGAGAAACGCATTTGCCGAATGATCGAAGTTCCGCAGAACTTTAAATTTCATTGATCATGACGAAAGGCTTCAAAGTTGGAAACCTTATTTGATTACTGGTAATTAGAATAACAATTTAGGGAGGATCTCATTAACAAATATTTAGGATTAGAAATTTGACGTCAAACATGAACAGTCTTTTGTCATTTATGAAATAATGCTTCACATATTTTTAAGCCACGTATAAGATTCTCAATTGGTGTATATTTTTTTTATGTTTGTTACATAATTGAATGTACCAAAAATTCTCAACATTGCTAATGTTCTAGGTAAATTACCTATAACAGAATCACATTTTTCTTTTAAGGAAGCACGCTAAATGAAAATTTAAGAAAAACTTTATTCGTTTGCACAAAAGAAACACTAAACAACGATCATAAATAAGTACCGTATTTAAATAAAGAAATATAAAATCTACTTTCTGGGCTATGGACGTTTTTGATCCTACATACAGTCCAATTCTTGTCGCCAATGTAACCGATGGGGACACGACAGTGAAAGACGGGGTTAGCGGACGGACTGGTTTATTTATGAACTCACTTTCTAATTACAATTTACCATAAAACTACACATAATTATTAATCACCATAGGCATCATTATAGACTTGACTGCCCAAATGAGTTTAACAATTACAGTGGTAGAGCCCGCAATAACAACATCTTTTGAACGAATGGGCCGGCTCGACCGGTGAAATACCACGACGTCACAGAAGACAGGCGTGAAGTAGAAGTATTCTGCGTTTCGTCTGATGAGTGACGTGCCGGAGGCCTAATTGTAGTCCTCTTCCCCCTCCTACCCTTTTCTAATAAGGAAAGGATGGAAAGAGGAAGAGGATTTGACGGATGAGGAGGGGATGGACAGGGAATGGAATTATCCTTTTTCTGTTTGTCCCCTCCTTCGTCCATGAAGGTAGGCAACGCATCTGCAACTCATTAGCTTGTTGCGGATGCCTATGGGTAGCGGTACTTATTTCCAGGGGCCACTTGCTCGTTTTTCACTTTGTAATATAAAAAAAAGCATTACAGGTGAGAACCTTTTGTACAATATTGGAGACACAAAAAACTTGACACTGTAAAGTATGTAAAATAATTGAAATAGCGAGTAGAAGTATCAAAAGATATTACAAGAAAATATGTAACCTGCATATGAATAAACGTAGTCATAGAATCTGTTTCGAAGCTTTTATATCAAACATTAGGCGTTATTCGAAAACTGGCTGACCTTCTCGGCAAATAGGCGAGATAGGATCGATCCTGAGACGATGTGGGATGACTCACGTCTACAGAATACGCCTCTCTTGGCTCGATATATAATTATTACGTGTCTAGACCCGCGGCGTCGACCGGGCGCCGACTATGGAAATATAATATTCCTGCATTGACATTTTTGCTGTATCAATATATAGGGATGAAATTAGGCCGCTACACTCGATCTCAAAAGTGTTATATACCTCCACATATTGCATATGGATTACGTAACAACCATAGTTACAAATACCAATATATAACTATAAATAAAAATATGTTTGATACCAAAATTAGTTTGAACAAATATGTCTCAAAAACCTAATGATACGCCCTGTAAGTAAGGCAACCGATTTCCCTAAATTTGGGGACACCGTTTTCTTGCATCTATCGTAGTTATGACAATATTATAGTTAAGTTAAATTAATAGTCATAGTTGGTCATTTTTGGGTTAGCTTTCCTGTACATTCCAATATGTACCTACGGATTACCGTAGGTACATATAGTATTAAGTAGTCGGTATGAAAGTAATTATATGACATGTATTTAAAATTATGATTCTCTTATCGAATATTACACTACGACTAAAAGGAGTTATTGTAATTCAAAGCGTTGATGTCGGCAGATTTAATAAAAATCTACACGTATATGAAACTATATATACTATTTTATTACAGCTTATGTTTTAGAAGAAATATGATAGAAAGTTAGATTGGATAACTCCGTGTGCAGAGAGATAGATGTTAAATTTCCCGATGGACCGGCCCAATGCCGGCTTTGCAAATTTCCAATATTCATAATTTGACCTACTCTGTGATGGATAGTGCCGTCGTATTACGTGTTTTAAAGGGGTTTTATTTATTAATTTTGTATTATATAATTTTGATGGAATGGTATTTAAAACGTGGTATTAATTTTCTACATTTAGTTTTGTCTCTAACACGCAAATTAGGAGAAGAAAGAGTATATAAAGCAGTTTTTATGTAGAATAATAGCAAAAAGAGAAAATATGACCCATTTTCTGTAGTAAGGAATAGAATAAAAAAAAATTCGAGCGACTCGACCATACTACGTACATTTGTCTACAAAAAAAAATATGTATCTCTTATTATTTGTTCTTTGTGGATATTAGATTGTAATATTAAAATTTATTATGAATTGAATTAGAATTTTCGATGATTAAATTTATAGATATTAAGATACTGGCAAAATATGTTCGTAAAGGAGCAGAAGGCATACCTGAAGGCAAGACGAGAGCAGTGACAAGGCGAAAGAGTGCACAGGACGGATAACACGTAGAGGCGCTTACGTTAGCTGAATCTCTCCTTATCTCCATATCACATCGTGGGCTCACTTAATAGTCCAAGAAGATCTGGCTCCGTCGCTCGCCGCTGTGGCGCGGAGACCAAGGTTCTTTTCACGCAAACTCCTCACCCAATTCATCAGGCACTCGACTCATAATTGCTTGTGAATTTTCGCGCGACACCAAGGGGGCACACATTATATTATGAAATAGTAACGGAGGCACGTGCTACCGCGGCAGAGAGGGACGGATTCACTGAACGTCCTTGGCAAGGGGGCGCGGGGGCACGCGGGCGCCTGCGGCTTCAGACTTTTCAATCATCCCCCGGGGGAGCAGGACGGGCGCATGCGGATGTCGGGCGCGGGAGAGAGAAGAGCAATGCTGTGCTATTGACCGGCCGGCGGGCCACGCCTACCCGGGTGAGACACGAGCGCGCCGATGTTCCGAGTGAAAATCGAACCTCGGTCCCGGGCAGTCGCCGCCGCCTGCATCAAGGTTACCCTCGAGCAGCGATGCACTTCCCTACGATTGAACGCAATACTAATATAGCTACTTACCAATAACGCACCCTCGGCACGAGAAAGTCGAACTGAGTCGGAGCGAGCTCCCCGGCGATGGAAAACAAAGTCGGCCAGTAATAACACCGTTCGATATCTGAAACTTGGCACGCGAGCGATGTGGCTTGGCAGAACAACACGCGACTCCGTAGTGCGCGACTAGTATCCTTACGTTCGGCACACGGCTCGGCTAGTACTCGAAACGAGGTCCCATAGTAAATTTAGGGTAACGATCGCCGGAGGGCCACTAGACCGTAAAACTATCTTCTGAATTCCTACGTTGAAATAAATTTTTACAATTCTCTTTATCGTCGGTTCACAGAGTTTATAAAGTTACGTAACACAAAAAATAAGGTCAGAGTTGTAGATCATTTGCGTTGTCTGAATTGACTCTTCGCCAGAGCTTATTACATGCCAGTTAGGAATCGATTTCCTTTATTGAATATTATATATTTTAAAAGAATTTGACATCCAAGTTTACAGATATTTTATACAATTTAACATTTCATTTTCTAGCGACCTTTCTTAACAACGATTATCTCCTTACGTGTTCTTAAATATTGCCAATGGACTGAACTGCTGGGTTTCTACAAGTTGTAAGTTACGTAACATCTTGTGGCACACGGAAACGATAGTTTATTAAATATAAATATACGTAAAACAGTAAGCTTTGCGTTCGTATTACCATCGGCTCTACTTTTCGCGTTGTTAGCTTTATTTATTCAAATACAATTTGTATGTATAAATATCGAAAGGGCATAAACATGAGATATGCTGTTTCAGAGCCACCATAAATAACTTTATCGATACAATAACTTTAATAATAAAACTATAACCAGAGCCTGGAGGTTAGTGCGACAGGGTCATTCGGAGGTCGCTGGCGCCAGTTTTAGTTAGCTTGTAATAGCTTTTCAACTAACTTGTACCAGTTACACTAAGACTATTTTATATTTATGTTTCATTCACCCTGCAACAGCAAACCATGATGTTAACACTATATATATATATATATATATATATATTATTGTATTTCTATCACTGTCTACACCAAATGAGTTGCGAGTTTGACGGCCTTAATCAAAAAAAGTCTGTCAAAAAACACGTTATATAAGTTACTAATTGAGTCCACTGAGTCATAATCATAGTTGGTTTGTATTGTACAACATAAAAAGCGATTATGGCATTCGTGCAGGCAATATTTTCGTAAATGTCGTATCGGATAGGCGCTGATGGGTGCCCCAAGCTCCATAAAAGGTTGCGCGGGCGTGGGCGCCGCCTTGACCCGCCTGCGTTTTCGCGTGTGTACGCAATGCTAACATTTGCGCTCGCAGTTTTATTTCTTATAACGAAGTCGGACGGACCAACTATGTCTACGTACTACAACAAACATGTCAGTGCGTCTTAGATTTTATATCAAAGAGAAAAATAAAATAAGCTCTCTCGTCTATCCTGAATAGAAAGCGATGGCAGTAATTCTCTACTTTTTAAAGAATAACTTTCTAATTTTGACAACGTTGTGTCTGTCTCCGTCAACACATAGCCGAATGTGCATTTATATTTTAACAGTTTTTTATGCAGCATACCTTTATATACATAAATTTTGATTCCGTCCCACTATGACGTGGACACCTCCAAGAGAAGATTGAATAGGCTGTTACTGTAAACTAATGCGTACTATCTTTCGACCACCATTAACATAAGGTTGGATCGTGGTCAAGGTCTAGTTTAGTCAATACGAAAAAAATGCATCACTGCAACTAAATTCGTCACGTAGATTCATTCAGGTCACACTGCCAAAATCGAAAAGTTGAAGGAAAACGAGCCTTTAAACATACAATTGGGGCGACGTATTCGTCAACTGTCGTCCATCAGTAAAGGAGGAAAAAGGTCTCACTCGATCTCCATGTAATCATGTAATGGACGTCGGATAAGGAGATTTGGAAGGGCTGACAAATGTTTGTCTATTGGCCGTTTCGCTACAAACATTTACTATTTGTTTGCTCGCACAATTCGCCCGCAGTTTTATTGAAAACCTTGACCCGTTTTCATAATACAGAAAAAAGTAAAAAAAGATAGATTTTTTAATTTAACATTTTTTATAGACGAGACAAGTTGGATCTTCATTCAATAACACTTACCATCAAGGTGAGAACTACATTGTCACGCAAATCGCAAATCATAGAATATCCTGTTAGCACGACGTTCGCGCTGCTCAATCCGAGAGTAGTCTTATGTCGAATACCAGTAAAGTCACTCGTTTCATATTGTTTTTTTAAGTAACTTAACTTACACTTCATTTGTTAATAATCTACAAACATGAGCCCTTCTGTATTAACAATAGAATTAAAAATGGAATACAGAAAGTAATTGATGAAATAAGTCCCAACTAGAAGATAATGCAAATGCTCAAAGCATTCAACCCATCTTGTCTAATATAGCAATTCATTCCGTACTACTATCGACAAATAAATTACATATTAATAATACTTAAAAGTATATGATAAATAAATTAACAACTAAATACACCCCTTACAAACTTTCCCCGAAAACTAAACAACTAACTAATATAAAATGTAAGCTTTCTGTTTGGTGTATAATTTAATTTGTACGTTCAAGTGGCACAAGACTTGTACTCGAGTTAACCTTGACCGTTTCACTTAACGAGTTGTTTTTGTAACTTCAAGTTAATTCAAGGGTGTTAGTTCATGAAAAGAGCAAAATTTTGAAGGCGAACTAAGGAATATTATTTAGTGAGTCGAAGTATTGTAGGCCTTTGGAGTGTCGCCAACGCCGGCCGGCCCCGGTGCCGTTGACTTAAACGACATTATAACGCGTTCAATGTGGACGAAGCAAGCATTGAATAATTCTCTAAGCATACCATTAGACATCATCAAGTCCCTGTCCTTTTCCCGCGTTATGTGGGGTCGGGATTGTATGACCGTAGTCCATACCGTTCTTGGTCACAGTTTTTACGACCCGCCGCCTGCCTGACGGCAACCCTCCAAAGGATAAGCATACTATTAGTCAATATCTCAATTGTTTATTGTAAAACTATTTACAATAGTAGTTTTTGAGGTCATAGAATAGAAACACGATGACATGACATAAGGCTGCAGCAAAACGACACAGTGATGTACTAAAGAAGGGCAATATAAGGAGTACCCGCAACCGACGAGCATGCATGCGTAGATGTATAAGAGGTATTGGATGTAGAAGAGGCGAGAGAGGTATGCTAAGATCGCGCCACTTGAAAATCCATAATCTCTGCTAATCCCTCTGGGTTACGCGCAGATTTTAATTATAAATATTAAGTTTACAATTACCGCATGTAGTATCGTTAAACAATAAAATCTTGAGACTCGTGAAGTGTGAGGAGCGAGGAGAAGTGAAGGGGGGATTCCAACAATGTGATATGTAGTTATTCTTTAATTTCTGTTTAAAATACAAACGGACATATGAGTCCGCCCATCGTATTGATAGTCTTTTGTTAGTGCATTAATGTATTATTAAATAACCATTGTTAACAGACAAAGTCGTTACAAAACAACGGTGTATGAAATATTTTGAAAAGGAAAATATGTATCAGTTGAATGAAGTCGTAAATATAGCAAATATCATCTTTTCGACTGCATATTGAAGTTATAATATAATAAATTTAGAGGAATAAAGAATATTAAAGTGGGCGTTGAGTTTTGACGTGATTTGAGGACGTATCGTGACGTTCAATTGTTGTAATGAAATGTGTAAAACAGTGACCTCCAGCCTATATAATTGGTTTGATCATTATAATTGGTACATTTGATTTCATAAGCTCACGTATCTCAAGGCGATTAACAACATTAACACACGGATGATGCAGCGTAGAATTATATAGTTTTAAATTTTAAGAAACATATTTTCTAACGTTATTCTTTCTATACTAATATTACAAAGAGGTAAAGCTTGTGAGGTCGTAGGGGGTAGGTAATAACTGGATCTACTGAACTGATTTTGAAAATTCTATCACAGTAAGAAAGGTCTGTCCCTGAGTACTGTCTCATATATCTTCTTGTGTCATGATGTTTGTCCGTGATAAACTACTAAATCGATCATTATGAAATTCAGTCACTATGTGTAATTTCATCTAATCTAAAACCTTGCGAAGCCGGGGCGTTCAACTAGTATAGAATAAAAAAACTAACTTCATCTCACTTGATATTGCTACCGATAACGATTTCTTTTCTTGATGCACTCTAGGTCTGCGCCGAAACCTTATACGATGATTGTGTGAATGTAATTTGGAGTCTCGAGGTGTTAAACGGTGGCAAAACTTTTAAACGCTATAATCGGTAAAACACCTCGTCTGAATATGCTCTCAGCTCGGCCGGCAAAAGTTTATAAAGCCCTTTGCGATAAGCCCGTTATAGATCTACGGGCAGTCTCTACGAAGATGAAAACGATATTAAAACGTTTTTATGCAGTTACAAAGAAAGAATATGCCATTTCAATATTTTCATTCAGTCTATTTTCTTAGAAAATCTCATTGGAACGGGCTGCGGTCGCAGCGAGGCCATTGAATGAACTAAGAATAACGGTAATCGAAAAGTTTTCTTTAATATTTGTTATGAACTTCAAGTAGATTCCATTCTACACTTTTTTTAAGACTTATGTAATTACTAAACCAACATCTTACTTGAGAAGCATTCTAGTAGAAAGTTTAACAAAGTTATTTTTAGTGTACCTATGGTACTTTTAGTGTGATGAAGGCATAAATAATTCTCTTAAATCTGCCACCTATGTTTAATTATTCAAAGAACCTATAGTTGAAGACCACTCTTCCTGTCTTATTCTCAGGGAATAAAGAGGCATCTAAGTGCATCTCATTACTAAGGATTAAATTCGTCATTGCTACTCAACATCTTCTTGTTATTCTTAAATAAATAAACAAATATGCACTCACGCCCATAACCCAGAGGGGTAGGCAGAGATAATGGAAGTTGTTATTCTTAATTATTTAGAAATTTTCTTATCGCATATGTGTATCATATACATTTTCTTTGCTTTAATTAACGCATGCGCAGTACTTAACTAGTAAAGATAATAGGACCAAGTACTGATCCTTGTGGAACCCCGTCAGAATCGGACTGGGTTGAAAGGTTCATTTCATGATCTTCAGCATCGAAACAATTGTTTTAAAAGTTTGTACAGTCGTCTAGATATGAATCAAGTACTTCAAGCTTCGAATATGAAGTCTCTGTTTAAGTTATCTATGTAGTTATAGATAATAAATCTTCGCGTTCAGAGCACTGGACTGTAAACGAGAATCTTGACGTCCGCCGGAACAATTGAGAGTCCTTGCCGTCTAATAACTTTTGCGATAACATTGTTACTGCGCCGCTATTGTATAATTACATATTTGACATCTGTTTCTACGATATTAATCTACAAAAGTTGTTTATATTTAAAATGAATAGGACTTTAACATAATTGCAAATAAAACAATCTATTCAAAAACAGGGATCGTAGCTGAGTTTACGCATTTTAGTCACTCCGGACGTCTAGGTGAATATCGATATACCAGGCGTACATAACAGGCTACCAAATTTAGACCAATTAACATCAGGTGGGATTGTGGTCAAGTGTTTTTATACTAGCCTCACCCGCTTCAGTTTCGTTCGGGTAGACCGAAAAATGGAAACATTAAACTCGCTCGCTCGATCTGTCCGTTGGTGAAAGAATTTTTGAAATCGGTTCGGATGTTTTTGAGTTTATCCGGAACAAGAAACCAAATATATTTTCTGTTCAATATTAGAACAGTCAGAAAAGTATATAAGTAAGTTAACATCTATAAATTACAATACTGTTGACATCAAGGCCGTCTGGGCGGACAAGGGATATATTGAGATGCAGTGACTAAATTTAAGGTGACAAAGAAATATGCGGTTGGTAGAATTTTGTGCATTAATACGTTACGAGGTAAATAACCCAACTAAAATGTATGTTATAACATAAATCCATGGCCACCGTACACGCTATATGTTGCCAGTAACATCTTTCGCAAACGCGACAGATGGCTCTTAACGCGCCCGACAATGTTTGTTAATCGTTTCACGGAAATTTTAGTGCAAGTAGTTTCCTGGAGGCGTTATGTCTCTGTCAGTGAATCATCGACGACGCTCGTATAAAGTCGTCTGTTAGTGGAAACAAACACTTTATACTTACGTCTTGTTATAAATGCTTGACGAGACTGACAACGGAAATAGATACATAGTATAAAGTATGGGTAACCAAACACCTGTATGCTTTATAATTTAATCTAGAAATGTAATATCAGTGTTTTATTAGCAAAGTGGACATGCAAATAATGATAGTAAGATATTATCTTGTGTAGTCATATGTAAAATGAAGACACTTTTGGTCTAAGATACAGTAAAAGAAATGTATGTAATAATGTAACTCGCAACGAGTTACGCGAGGGTTCAAACTAATTTGGCTTCTGTGATTTAACAGTGTTGGTCTCAGATTAATCTCGGCAACCCACTTGTGTAATTTATTAATGTACATATTATCTAACATACAATCTAGGTCCTGATCAAATAGATAAAGAAATAGACGATTTCTGCTACAGATGTAATAAGTAGTACCGCACATTGCTTTTAGGTTTAAAGTATTTGTAGATTATTGTTTGTAATATCTTACGTATCGAGGCGAGGGAGACGCGACAAAGTTCTTTTCCTTGGATAATCTAAATAAGGCTTGCAACGCATCCCGCGTGCGTAATATCTTTCGACCACATCTCCACGTAACACCAGACCAGGCAAGATTGTGATCAGGCGTTAGTTTATCCATTATAAGAAAAACGAACATATCCATCTCTCAGCACGGGGTAACCACGTCCTCGTCCAGTCGCCTCATGATTTAAAAACAACCATTAGGTGCAAAATGAGATCTATTTACCTTCTTAGTTTACAACCAAAATAAAAGTACATTTTCCCGTTTGCCAGTAGATCGAAATGAAAACAAACAATAAATTCAATATATTAAGCCCGGAAGCCGGCGGCCGGTCGTGTCGTATTTACGAGTAAGCCGACCTATTAGAAAAGTTTCGGCATGGGCCAGAATATTATTTCTTTTCGTAAGGAGGAAGAAACTAATTCGATCCAATTTGGCGGCTGCAGTCTTCCCCTTCCGTCGCCTTGTCGTTGATAATGAGGCGTGCGGTAAGTTCGTTTTAACTGGCAAACTATAAATGACTTATATTTATCTATCTATTTATTAAATACGTAAATTAAGAAAACTTCATGTAGTTTTATTACTCTCTTTTTTACTGACTTTGATAATAATTTTGTTTACATTTCATTTTATAATTATAGCTAAGAATGGTGGAATAATATCATTCATGTTCATTCTCTTCTCAGGTTGGATATTTTAGTTGTAATTTTTTGTAAAAAAAAACCAACAAAGCGGGTGCTTGAAACTAATTTATGTATAAAATGTGTGGATAACGTGACTACTAATATTCTGTAGTACCCTTTTGTAGTCGTATAATCAACACAAAAGAATAGTTTAATTCAGAGTGTATTAAAGCTTGGTACAACAGTTTAGTAGCTGTACACTGTAACAATACCTAACCGAACAAAATAAAATAGCGTTTCAATCGTAAAACAGAGAAAGAGAGAGCAGAGAGAGATAAATTTACAACGTAAAGGCAGCCTTACGGTGGACTTTAACGTGTACAATGCTGGTTAAAATTATCTACTTGAAATAAGAGTAAGTGGTTTTGAAGAACGAAAATGAGACATCTTTATACGAGAACAAATATACCGTATACATGCTTATAAATAATACTAACCGTTAATATAACTGCATGATAAGTATCCTTGAGACAGACTCTGAATCAAAATTGATGTCTCAGTGATACATTATTAATCATTTGGATTACAAATTTTTCAAAGATGTTGTGTGAAATCCATTAAAAATCACAAAACTGAGTTTTTGACTGTCTATTACATTCTAATGTCGTTTTTATCGTAGTAGGAAAAGTATGCACAGAATAAATAATATTAGTTTTAAAAACTCCAAAAAAAGGTTAAGTTCCGTTACATAAATTATCTATTGTCATTTAAATTTGTACCCAGGTGAGATTATTCTCAATTTTGAAATAGTGTTTTTTCTCATAATCGCGTACACTAGAAGAAACACACTGCGACTAGAAGAAACTTATGACAAGATATTACTAAAAATATCTTGTGATCGGTTCTTGATACAAGTGCATTTTCATGAGCAATGAAAACATTTTTTAATCTAAAGGCCAATAATCAAGAAAAAGCTAAGAAATTATTAATCATACTGCAACTGACAGAAACCGTTTAAAATCACGGTAATCCCGAAATAGTGCCGCATAACGTACTATCAAAATAATTTATCGAAAACGTGCCCCAGTTCAGGTCGCGGCGCGGCTAAATGACCCGTATCGAATGCAGCACAAAGGAGCAAATCGCATATAAACAATACGCTCGCGCGGCTGGAATAATCAACTGGCGTTGCGGCTGCCAAGTTTACAATCATTAAACAACTATTTACTAACTAGATTTGTTATAGAAATCATATTAATCTTATAAGACTTGAGGAGAAGAAGTACGGGGAGTCTGCAGGGGAGGGGGGAGAGGTCGATCGTTGTATTGTGGTACAAGGCGACTAAGACACTTGAGAGATTGGACCATAGCCATCCTATATCCAACGAAGTTATTCATTCTCTAAAAAACACTTGTGTCCGAAAGATAAAACAAATTATGTGGAAAATCTAAAACCATTTACTATTGATTTCTGGTTTATATGTAATATGTATGTCTCGATAAACAAGAAATCAATTCTACTAGTTTGCACTTTCCCAACGTAGTATTAGAGGGTAGATGTAAAAAAATTCAAACCTCGTAGTTATATTAACCAGGAGGAGTAAGCCCTTTTCTTGAAATACATTAAGTCGTTTAGGTTCGGAAATAACATATTCCTAAATGACATGATTCATTTTGGAAACGGAAGAGGTTAGTGTTTTTCCGTGTTATCATTCGATCACACATGAGCCGATATCGCTAATCACTCACAACAGACGCGCTGGGCTACGTAGCGATAATACACAAAAAACCAGCCAAGTGCGAGCCGGACTCGCGCACGATAGGTTCCCTATCATTATCTATTAAAATGACTGTGGCTGACGAGGACAATTGAAACGATAATATTGAAATTATTACACTTAAAATGGTACACAGCTTATGTTACGTGTGACTGTACAATGTGCCATTCTAATAGTGAAATGGATACATTACAAACAAACGAGTCTTTTCTCTGTATAATACTAACTAGCATACTAGGAACCCACCCCTAGTTCACTCGGGTGGATAGATAAATGAATAAAAATATAAAATATACCCAAGGCTGCTCGCCGACAGGAGAGTTTTGAATTGGAAATCAGTACAGTATTTTTTGAGTTTATCACGAACAAACAAACAGTCTCACCCTTATTATTATAATATTAGTATAGAAGATTATGTCTAGACGAGCTTGATTGTAACACACACAGTTTTCATTATCATTAACAATACAGTCTCAGTAGCGAGGCCATCACAGAATATATTACTAAGTTACCGTTTGAACAATTAATGTAAAAAAGATACTGTAGCATATAATGATGTAAAATATACGGTTGGGAGTAGTGGGCGTCGTGATAACGTAATCTCAGCTGGACCGACTGACTAGAGGGTGGGTATGGCTCAAATGTGATAGTGCAACGCACTTTATGTCTGGAGGGTAGGTACACAATATCGTTTTGATTTCAATTACATACAACGTATTAAGAAGTTAAAATATTATTTTAATGTTCTAGAAGTTAAATTAATTTATGTATTGAAACACCCAATGAAATAACAAAACTCATATTACTTTTAACCTAAGTGGGATAGTATCTGTCTAATAAGTTTCATACCATCTGTGCTTTACACAATAAATAAAGTAGTACGCAGGTCTTTGGTGGCAACACTGACACTCGGACATCTGTTTCCGTCACGTACGGACGTGCCACAGTGCTCTGTGCTACTTGCTATTGATAACAGTTTTATTATTTAATAAACAAACACAGTGAAAATATTCATCCAAACCGAGCCGGCCTCGATAATTTAAATTTTAAAGCAAAATTAAAAAAAAATGCTACTTTAAATTGCTGCCCTCGAATTGTTACGCGCACTCGGAAATATTATTTAAATTAATAGGTAGGTATATTTAGGTAGGTAGGTATATTTATTTATTTAGTAACTATATTTAGCAGACCGAGCTTCGACCTTGTGCGGTCCAGAGACGGATCGCTGTCCGCCGATTGCCGACGTCTGGTGTAGGGGTCACCCTTGTGTCACCAAAGAGATAGATGTTAAAATTTAAATACGAATATCTTATTTGTGTAATTAGATACATTAAATCTCTACCTTTAGTCAAAATATACGCGCTCGTCTTCGCATACGTGCATCTCTTACCTGAAAAAGAAAACGAAAGATAATTAGAATTGTATCTCATATATTTCAGTCTATGTGGTGTGAAAACAAATGGCCAGCCCAAAATGTGATGGTAGGTGAGTGGTTTAAATACTTAATTATACATTTCAAGCAAACTATTTGTTGCTTGCAACCATGTTGAAAAACAAATAAGTCTATTTTCAAGTCTAACCGTAAAATTAGGTAAAGCTCAGTAGACATGCTTTTCTTAACCCAACGATCAGTCGTCCTGTTAACACGCACTGTCCAAACAACTACATAATTGACGTAACAATCGCAAAGGATAAACAAATTGGTCCTGCGGGTCAGTCCCCCCCAGCCGCAGTTGGCCCCCCAAACAGTTAACTGCTTTTGAATGGACGATCATTTGTGACAGTTATTGGTGTGCATGTCACGCCGAACCTTGACGTAATGCTCAGAATCCAACACAAATAAATATACAAAAAACTTGTTACATTAGCACTTCCCATCAATTTCTAATAATAAAATGATGGGAAGGGGAGGAGGATTTGAGAAAGACAGGAAGATAAAATATATTTTTTTTCTGATTGTACTAGTCTTTCCATTAAAGGTAGACAACACATCTGGAACATATTAGCTTGTTACAGATTCCTATGGGTGGTGGTCTCTTATTGTCGGGTGGACCACTTGCTCGTTTTCCAACTTCTATTACATAAAAAAAACTTAATATCATGCGAACCGCTTGCTCATTTGCAATTTTTATTAATCAAAAAACCTGTGATATAATCTAACGAGACTATCAAAAATGATATCTCCTTCGATAACCGTGTGGACAAGCCGTTCTTGGGATGCTCGTTTCGATCATTATATGGGAAAATGCTATATAAAAATCTAACAAAGGTAATACTTTAAGCACTAACATTACGATTCTCAATCGATACTCAAATATATTAGATAACTAGTGACCCGCCCTGACTTCGCCCAGGTACCTACTAATTATGTTGATCCGATCGCTACCAGACACAGGAATGTAGCAATCTGGACAATCCCTGTAAATTTCATCGAAATCGGTCCAGCCGTTTCGGCCGTATAGGTCTGTAAGAAACTTATATATATTTCGCTTTTTATGTACTATTTATTTTTTATAAAAAGTATCCTATGTTACTTCTAATACCTCCAAGAATATGTGTACAAAGTTCCATGATGATCGGTTGAGTAGTTTTCGCGCGATAGCGTAACAAATAAACTTATATTCACATTTATAATATTAGTAGGGATATACTAGATTAAGCTAAAATATTGATTTGAAACTTAAAATAAATAAAGCCTTATTCAAACTTCGGTTTCGATGTTTATTTTCGCAACTGATTGTGCGGTCGACGGCCGCATTCGTGCATTCATTAACAGCAAGCCTGCGCCGATGCCTCCCACTTCAATCGTGACCCGACAACTAGTAAACCTATTTTAATATATTATTTCAAGACAGTTGACTGTAACGAATAAATATAGAAGAGTGTATTCGTAAAATGTTTTACTATACGAGATATCCTCGTAAAGAAAAACATTGTCACAGCCATGTTTACTACCAAATCATTTTTTGGAGTAAAATACAGATTTTTTTTTAATCAGTGGACACAACGAGTTATTTTTTTTCAATACACGATGATTCTATACATCAGGGTAATAAAATTCAAATATGTTTAGTTAGTACACAAACCACTGAAAACCTGAAAGTAGTGTGTTCATTGTTTTAGTGCAGGCTACATTGTTTGAAGGGAAACTTCTTTAGCCGCGATACACGATATTTATTAGGGTTTATCTTATAGGAACGCGTTATTATGCGTCATCAAACTTTAATTAGGAACAGTTTTCATTTATTTTTCTCGTATTCAACTTTGAATTTTATTGTTAAGACACAAGGGTTTATTTTTGATAATTATTTATCCTTTCACGCCTTTCCACCTGTTTTGAGTTTTCACTTCTGTCGGCAGTTTTTGTACGATAATGTAGGATTTGTAGATGTAATAAGCTCTGTTATTAAAATTTAGGCCGTCCAAAAATCACCCCGCCTAAATAAGATGTAAAACAAACCTGTGTGTTCATAATGAAGAGGACAATTAATATTTCACTACATTTTAATTTTAATGCAAGTAATTTTTTTTGCTATTTTCCTTATTTGTGTCCAGTTTACAAGTTACAATTCAACAATATCAATAACTGTCTACTGCTTAGCAATGTTACGTCACACAAAACGATAAAGAAAAGGGTTGAAAGGAACACTACTCTGGACGTATGCCTCCCCCATTAATCGCTACAAAGATCGGTCCCCTGCTGGCCTCGTCTGGGCTCCCGCAACCTTGACCAGATCACAGGTACAAACAACGAATGTAGAGTTATCAATCGAATAGAATTGAAAAGAGAACAAACATACGAATATATTTTGCAATGATTAAAGGATTAAAATAAATCCTCTAGATCAGAGTTTTATGGTTTGCGCCCACCAGTAGGTCGCGAGCGAATATTGAGTGGGCCCTAACGTTATGACCCGACCAACTTGCTTACGGACGGACGGTACTTGCACATTCTGGTTTGCGGCTATATCTACTCCTTCATCTGAGACAGCAGGTTGTTTGTCGTGTGCAGTGGATCATGTTATATAAATGTTCACTTCGGAAAACCTATAAACTGATTAACGGGCACGTTGTCAAGGATGATTAACTCACAAGGTCACATATTACGACACCGATTCTGGATAGTACCAGTTATTAAACGATCATTATATTGCAAGAGTTTGTGTTACACAGTTTGATAATGGAAATTATTTATAGGATCCAGCGTGCGTTCGAGTATATTTAATAATGTATTAACTCATAGCACGTTCGCCGGCATCGCTCTGTTGTACCTAACGTCGATGTTTGGACAAGTCGATTGATGTACACGGATGTTCCGCTCCTGTTTAAGCCCACGCTTCAAAGTCGTTAGCTGTTGTGGATATAGTGCCGTTGCTATGAGGTACTGCGATACGTTAATCACTAGTGTATCTATACTAGCAGGCCCAATACGCGTTGTGTTATTAGCGAGTATTTCCGCCAATTAAAAAACATCAAAACAGATGAGAAGGCACGACAAAAGTTAAAAAATAAACCCTTGTATATTAAGAATAAAATTCAAATTTTAATACAAGAAAAATAAATTTAAAAAAAACTACGAACTCGATGGCAGCGCCATCTACCGGGTCAAATCGTATATCTAAACCACCAAGGGCCCCGAGCACACAACAAATTTCAACAACATGCGAGCATTTAGCGATTTCGGAGGAGCTTATTTACATTATACACACAGAAGACATTAATACATAAAGAGGTGTATAAGCAGAGCATATACACCTTTTTATATCTATATATTTATATATTATAAATATCAAAGTGCATCAACCGCTCATCATGAAGTTTAGCACACACATTATCAGGGTTACAGAAAATGCCAAGGGGTGTTTAACTTTTAACACGAAAATAAAACTATTCCCAAAATACCTAAACCCCGTATTTACAATATCGGTTGCCATGGTAATGTTTAATGGTTTGACAATAACAATTTTTGAAAATATGTCATCTTACAAATATTTCGAGTGTGGATAATGAGAAAGGAATCTTGGGCAACAGTACATCTTACAAGTAAAACACAACTAGAATTAAGTTGCGTTTGTCTATCCACTATTGAAAGTCAATTGCTAAGTAAAATTATGATTACAATCTAGATCACGAGTGTGGTTTTAATAAACTAAAGGCGAAAGACACGACTTTCGCTGGAGCGAGAATTTTATTGGATGTCATCTGCGTGACCTCCAGACGGCTACATTTTTACGTTTAATTTTTAAAGTTCCGTGTACACATTCTCCAAGTGTTTTCAAGAACATTTCTTATAAGACGATCATTACAACAAAATTACCTAAGCTCTATTGCGCTTTACTAGCGAAATCATATTGCACGTCGTTGGTACTCTGAAAAGGTATACGTAATTGATGAATAAAGAAAGATGTGAGTGTACATTTACAAATATGAAATTTTCCTATATTTACAGTAGTTCAGATAATGGAGAGGTTTTTTTATATGAAAGAAGGTGGCAAAGGAGTATCCGCAACAATCAATTGTGTTGCAGATACAGATGCGTTGCCCATCATGCTTAAAAAGATTTCTACGTCACGCCTGTCTACTACTGTGAGGGCGTGGTATTTCATTTGCCAATATTTTGGCAAAGACAAACAAATAAGAAAATTTTTCCAAAAAAACTTGTCAAGCGTTCAAAGGAATTTTATAACGCTCCTAACCAAGTCCTTGTGCCAACTCCTTTATTTTGCTAACAAATTACATTTTTATGCGATCATACGCGATATTTTGAGACACATTTAGAGGTTCAAATTCGTCAATAATTTCTTCTCTCTAATGTTGATTATTTTATGAAGAAAGGTAAACTAGACGGAAGGCTTATAATTAATGATAGTATTGGTAATTGCATTAAGAGAGTCTTATTCGAATCAAAACTATCCAGTTATGCAATGATAGTACACCATTATTAATAAGACCACTAGCTCCATCTCTTGCAATAAATTCATAACTATACTTTTAAAGTTAGAGATAGAAAAGAGAGATAAGTTAACCCGTCTAATGGTATCGCTGACAATCCGGATAAGAATATGAATAAATCCCCACACTTAGAACTCGGTCAAGCTGTTTAGAATACAGGAGATCACAGTTGAACGGACATACATAAGTCGTATAGAAAAGTGTGGGTTTAAAGATTGCCTGCATACTATGCAGTGCATAGTGTCCAAACACTACTTTTCTCTTTATTAACCGACCGCTTTGGTTGTTTTTTTGGACTTCTCAGCTATTTTAGGTAGGTCTTTGTTAGGTTTCCAAATAAAAGGTACATCAATGTATTAACAAAACGTATACGCTTGTGCATGTAAGAATGTTTCGATATTCCATCAATTTAGAGATACGCTATACAATAAAAACCTAACTTATCTAAAGATCTGTATATTTGTATCTAGGCAACTCCAACGTAGCGTAAAACTGTTACATCATTCGATATAACGGAGCGCTGAGAAAACTTGAACAAGTGGGGCGGAGACGCAAAGAGCATCGCCTTCGTTTGCCCGAGTACATTGAATTGTTTTGTTTTGCACCTCTCTAACGCTAATGCCCGAGAGAATAAAATTCACTTGTGTTTGATGCGTTTTCTACATTAAGACCTTGCCACACTTTGGTCGGAAATGTGGCAAGAGTTTATTTTTACTTATTTTACATTCCGTTTGTTACAAACTCTATTAAGTACTGGCTGTTGGTTTTCGTGTTATTTCTGTATACTGTAGCTTTCTAATGGTACACTATTTTATCTTATATAATTATGTTAGTAAGTATACAAGTATTAATTTTAATGTATTCTTTGTTTAGTATTTTTATAAAATATTAGTAGGTTTTTGAAATAATTTACGATTATTGTAATCATTCCTAAGCTTAAAAGCCTGTGTTAGGGATATGGTTCACGATAAAACTCGAATGGTGGATTCGAACCCACGACTTCGTGATCGGCAGTTTGTATCTTTAAGCATTAGGGCATTGACGCTTCGAAATTTATCAAACTTAAGTATCATTTTTAAAATTTAATTGATGTTTCAATTCAACAATTTTTATGTCGATGAACTTTTACGAGAACATAAATTAAAATGTTATGTTGAGTTTTTTATTTATCGGAAGCGATATAATTATTGTAATTTTTTCAAAACCGGGAAATCCCGTATCAAAAGATTTCAAGGTGATCTCACAATGAATCTTATCTTTTTAGTTATTGATTAGTTGGTTTTAATAAAGTTTTAGTGATTTGTATTCATGATATGTCAGATAAACAATCTCTCTCCCATTATTTTAATATATTATTAGATAGATAAAATAAAATTATTAATAACATACAATAGTAAAAAAATACAGGCAGTAGTCATAAGGACTGCCGACAGAAGTGTAAACTCAAAACAGGCTCGACAACAGTTTAATAAGAAATAATCAACAAAAACCCTTGTATCTTAATAATAAAATTCTAAATTGAATACAAGAAAAATAAATGAAAAAAGGTCGTTGAAACTGTTCTAAATTCAAATAAATTCCGATCGCTTCGCGCGATCACACTTTTCGTAACGCTCTATTCGCGCATTCACCAGCTTACCTCAATCGTGCCTCCAAGTCAAGCGTGCCTAAAGAAGTTTTACTTCAAAAAATGGTATTGTATACATGTAAATAAATATGTCGGGTTAGCCCCGTAGTCCATATCTTATACATATGTGGACTATGGTCATACTGAGCCGTACTTTTGCCTACAATTTTTAAAACTAATCCCAACCCTCCTCGGGAATATTGGCTGTACTTAAGTATGGTTTTATTAGTGTGATCAAAGACAAGTCCGTTGTCGAGATAGGCATGTGTCGCGAGGACTGTTATTGGTCGGGCGCATCCCTTCTCGTCAAGCTCGCTAACAAAAAATAACAATCCATTAAAAAACTTACTGGTCCAAGACTGTTCGGGTTTGAATCCCTGGGTGTGAGATAGTGGATTACCAAACTATGCTACCAAGCTTAAATAAGATATAATATTTGTTCATTCAGAATAATCAATGACATTCCATACTGTCTTCATTATCAACTAAAATATATGCATATTGGCTTCTCACATTGAGTTAATGCATGCATAATGAGTTCAATGACCCGTGCATAATTACATAAACGCTTTTCTACATTCAATATGTCACGAACACACATTCCGATCTACATTAACACGTTAGTTTGTAGACATACGTTTAAAATAATAATCCATAACGTATTAACGATACTCGTATATTGCAGGGTGTTTTTTGTCTTATGCCGCCAAGGAATACATTTGTTTGAGGCGAAAATTTCTTAGACGATATTTGATCCTCCTGGAACCTATAAGATCCTCCCTGGATCTTATAGGTTCCAGGGAACAACATGCATCATCAACACGAAACTGTCACGCTTTTCTCGTTAATTTAAGTTTTCCCATCTATCGGCTGTCCTTACTACCTGTGTTTTTTTTGTTTTTTTTTTTTTTTTTTTTTTTTATATTACAAAGTGGCAAACGAGCAAGCGGCCCCTGGAAATAAGTACCGCTACCCATAGGCATCCGCAACAAGCTAATGAGTTCCAGATGCGTTGCCTACCTATAATAAACAGAGGAGGAGGAGATAAACAGGAAAAAGATTCGAAAGTTTAATTTTGGCGATGATCACAGATCTGTTACTCAATTTATCACTTACGTATAAAAAAAACATGTTATAACTAGCCTTCAAAAAACAGAAAAGGCTTTACTCTGGATGCAGCAGCTCGTTTGAGCGTACAAAGGCTCTGCAGGCAAACAAACGCCTCGCCTTTTTGCTTGTTAAAGAGGGGTGAGGGTGAAAAGGTACATTGAAAAATTGAAACAAACTAGGGAAATATAGCATGTTTGTGCTAGCTTCGCAAGCAATGTATCAAGTCAAGTAAAGAGCTATACGGGTAAGACCGATCTTCAAATTGTGACTCACGTTATTTAATAGGCTTCATTACTATATCGTACACTTTTAGAGTAAAAAAAGTATGTCATTTTATTAGGATAGAAAAACCATGAAATGATATTAGCTTGTTGACAAATTGTGGGCATCGAATACTGATTTTTCGTTCATGTTGTCAACGGATACTCTTCAGTGTCTCTGTCTTCTTTCAGTGGCTCTTCCTGTAACTATGCATGATCGATCGTTATCGGTTTAGTGACGGGTTGTTTTAAGTTTTTAACGGTTACCAATTTGGTCGATATAATTGTAAACATATCTCATATGTAAAAATATCTCGAGCCATGTTATAAATTGAAGGGAAATTGAAGTAAGCAAAATATTATTTCATAATTTGACGATTTACCTTCGGCAATTTGTAAACTATCGAGACACATCACGTTAACAGTTGTAGAGCACGCAACAACAAAATCTGTTGCACGAATGGGCCGGTTCGACCGGTGAAATACCACGACCTCACAGAAGACAGGCGTGAAGTAGATATTCTGCGCTTCGGCTGATCAGTGAGGTGCCAGAGGCCTAATTCTGGTCCTTTTCCCCTTCCCATCCTTTGATAATAGGGAAAGGATGGGAAGGGGAAGAGGACTTGACGGTGGAGGGGGTGAATAGGAAGGGGATTTAACCATTTTCTGTATATCCCTTCCTCTGTTCATTAAAGGTAGGCAACTCATCTGCAACTCTTGTTGCGGATGCTTATGGGTAGCGATCACTTGTTATCAGGTGAACCGCGTGCTCGTTTGCCAACTTCTTCAAAAAAAAACGTTGCTATTTCATTCAGTTTACATTTTGTAGTCAGTTTATAATATCGCTAGTGGGATTATAAACTAACAAAGTTCACAATATGACGGCGATATATATAAGTCCATCTACAGAGTTCCCTTACGAAACTTTTTACTATAATACAATATACTATTTGATTGACGCGTGACAAGTTATAATAACCATAAATGATATCAGTTTAACAACTTTACCATTAAATAACAAGGCGAATCGATCGACCCAATACATAGAATATTTTGAAGTTGAGTAAACCTTTCAACACACACAAACACCTATAAACAAGACAAGCCAAATATAGTTTAATTATACCCAAGGTGATAGAAAAATATTAAGGCAATGATGTAATACAGTCGGTATTGCTGTGACGGCCTCTCTTATTATATTACAGAGCACGTAGGAAGACAACACACGGCGTAAGTTGATCGCAAGCAATTTTAGCACTTACAGACGTACAGTGTTAAGGTTGTATTAGTCAACGTGATTCAACGTGGCTTTATCATGACATTTTAATTGCAAATACAAACGTCGGGTGGCGTATCCGTAGCGTTGACTGACTATGTGTCATTTGATAATGTTTTGTTCGTGTTGACGTCATATTACCTGGGGTGTATATTGTGTGTTCCTTAAATGTAGTGATGATTAACTTTTTATGAGAAGGGAAATGCAGCTTCTCAGCTGTTATGTAATCCCCGTAACACATCACAAGGGTTCCTAACGAGTTTCCAGCCTTACTTTACTCCACCTTACTCTTCAAAAGAGGCCAAGCCACTAAGATTACAGAAGCCACAATAAAATGGGCATTCATACATGCGTGCGAAAAACATACCCCTCCTTTTAGGCCAGTCGGATTAAAAGGAGAGAAGAAGGAAAGAGAAGGAGAGGCTATTGTCACTCCTCATTCAGTGGTATTACTCAGGTATATTAAGCACTAATAAATTAAGACCACTGATGTCGCTAACAGGAGTTAGCTGAATGGACTGGGGAGTCGGCCAACTCCTGCGATATCTACCACAGTATGTATTCCATTGGTAAATATATACTTTAACAAGCTAATACTATGATTTGCTTATTGTGACTTTCTGTATCTCATCGTTAACACGACTTTGAATTAAACCTAGGTATGTCTCAATTTGTGCTCCATATATATATATATATATATATACAAGAGCAGGCAACTTTTAAGTGAGATCCGGATACAGTTAAGAAAACACATCCTAGTACTAAAGCAACATGTTATTTAAGCGCTTATTAACTTAATGAAAAGGGACTAGCCCACCAGCTCTATCTTCTCTATTGAGTTGAAAGGAAGCATAATAATATTTTTTTTACTTTATGTATTACATATATACTATACATATACGCTATATATGCTTTCATGTTCTCTCTCATAAAGGATACGTAGTAAAGTTTTATATTTTCCATCGTCTCGTAAAATATTCAATAGTTCATTGTACAGAGTACGGGTTCAATCGCATTTTTCTTTATATAATGATTTTTACCTCCGTGCTCATTTACTTAAGTAAATATATATTTATATTATACCAGTGACCTGCCCCGGCTTCGCCCGGGTACCACTAATTATGTTGATCCGATCGGTACTGAACACCGGAACACCTGCTGTGCCAATCTGGACAATCCCTGTAAATTTCATCGAAATCCTACATGCTTCGCTTTTTATATACTATTTTTTTTCATAAAAAGTCCTACGTCACTTTGAATACTTCCAAGAATATGTGTACAAAGTTTCATGATGATCGGTCGAGTAGTTTTCGCGTGAAAGCGTAACAAGCCAACTTACATTCACATTTATAATATTAGTAGGGATGATACACCTTTAGATTAACAATTTTTTCGGCTCCCTTCGATATACCATATATTTTGGTCATTACTAAATAATTAATTACAAATTAAGGAGAAATTCAACGATTATATTAATTAAATTTTACGTTTAAACCGTTACGTTAAAATGATGTTCGATTTAATTTTAATTTGGAATTAATACCAATTCAGGAAACAATCAATAGGCTACCACTCGTGACATTTAAAGACTTACAAAAACTTTTAAGCTAATTATCGAGCGGCCGCCATCTTGTATGCGCCATTAAGTTGCGCGCGCGCATCCCACGCACCACACAAGTACTGGTTCGCGGAGGCGTAACCGAGACGAGGTATTATGTCACTGGGACATGTTGTGTTAAGACAGAATAAAGTTTGGTGTAATTTAATATTGTTATTTTGTTTAATACAATAAAACAGTAGGTAAATTTATAAATTTAAGACATCCTCTGTCGAGTTCATAATATTTTTTTAAACTAACTGTTATCCGACTGATACGCCATTCGAAACATTTAATATGATGGATCATATAGATTTGAGGTGAATTGAAATTGGATTACAAATTTAAAACTTTCATCCTTCACGTAACACCTTTAAGGGACGAATTTAGAATAATCCTTTCTTAGTGCTAGCTTACGCAATAAAAGAACAGAAATATCTGTGCAAAATTTCAAATCTCTAGACCAGTTTGGGCTGTGCGTTGATATATCAGACAGTCAATGTCTTATTTTATATATATAAATTAAAGGATCATTTTGTGTTATTTGTTCACTATCATTTCGTGAGTCATTGAAGTGACCTACCTGGCGATGACGACTGCTGGAAGCGACTTACAATTCGCTGACTATGAGTCAGGAGCTAATTCTGACACAGAACTAGATTGGTATTCGTACGTTGACATCAATTCTTGGGATAATAAAAGGTAAGCACGGGTTTACTAACTTATAGATCACATAGTAGGATTCAATCGCGTTCCATAAGGTTCTAAGGTCTCACAATTCAGTTATTTTGGAAGTTCACTGTTTGGTTATTCAAAAATAGTGTCCTAACCTCTTATGGTTGCTGGTTAAACTTGTTCCAACAGTTTATAATTGAACTACAGCTTATTACTGCTCATAGATATCTTTCTAATAGATACAAAAGAATTACAACGGAAACAATATAAAATTTACAATGATCACACCCCGAGGAATAAACAGATTTTTCATTTACAGAAACTTATAATTTTATATTTGAAAGATTTATCTTAGAAATATTTCTGTTACCCGTCTTAAGTAGGTAACAGGACTTGGCAAAATTTTAATATAATCTTTGGACATTCTACTGAACGTTGCTATAATGTTGGTTGTATTGACAAGTAAACAACGCAATAAATGCAATGTTCTTGTTATCCTTGTTGCGTAGACACGCAGATTCGCACACGTAAGTTTATTACAAATAAATTCCTGATAAACTCACCGCTGAATACGAAATGGGATTGTACGTGTAGGTATTCTGGTATATTAATATGATGACGTGCTTTGGTATCAAATCATAACCATAGAAAATATTCTGTATTACTGGAGCTCAAGGTATTTTACAGTTTAATAAGCATGTATTTTAAATGAAACGCTAACCTTAATAAAAATCTTAATGTAATGCAACTTAGTATTACTAAGAGGTGGTGCTTATATTTATATTTAAGTCAATACGAAGAGAGAGGTTAAGTTGCAGGTTTTCATAGCAGATCACACAGGCACAAAGTTTTTTAAATCCGTCGTATTTCGAAGTGACATTCGAATGACGTTTGCTATATAATGTCAGAACACTATTTAAACTGCAATAAACAACTTAATATCAAATTGGATAGGCAACAGTATTGCATTCTAACAGAGAACATATTACAAAAAAACTATTCACTCGGCAAACTGGCACAGTGAGTTATGTCATTCTCAATTAAGCGCCAAGGAAATCCGATATTAGAGTGGCATTTGTTAGCGCCGCTGAATGAATGGAATCCTTAGAGGATCTTTGCAGATAGTGATGTTCGTTTTGTTTGCGACATAGAGTAATAAGATTGTATATTAGTACAAACTATAAATCATTTTTTTTATTGTTAAATATATCTACATACATATTAGTTTAAACAATATTTTCTTATAACTTACCCTATTTTCAAATTTCATACATTTGAAATCATAAGTATTATGAAGCTCCTAAAATTTTTTTTCTGAATCTCCATACAAAAAATTCAAGGCAAGCATTTATAAAAACGGATGAAAAAATTTCATCTGCCTACAGTACAGACCAAAATTGTTAATATGTACACCAAATAAAAACCTCTATAAACAAATTTCGGGCGTAGCAATTTCTGTACAACTTTGTTATTACGCTACCAGTGAACTAGAAGTGCTCATTCACAAACTAAATTATGCAAACAAATTATACAACAATTCGAATACGCTAAATTTACAAACGTTTCACAAATACTAGTAACTACAATATGTAATGTATTATAAATAATATGTCAAATATATCGGAGATAGATGTATTGCGGAATGTCTCTGTAAACGCATCCTCTACAGACGATGTCAATGGTACGGACATTCATTTCACGAAGAATGTGGACAAAGACAAACTTCAGTCCACAACAGGACGCAAGCATTATAAGGTCACGCTTCGCAGTCTAGAAAGTGAGTTCGTATGCGCTCGTCGGCGGATCGAGATCGACCTCTCTGCTAAACCTCTTGGCGAGCGGCTCGTCTATGAACTATCTTACAGCTCGATTTGTCTTGTTACTCTCTCTTCATTATTATCAACATACCAAAACCACCGAAGCATATTTTTCTCAGTTCTAATCACAATATCAACTTTTCCCTTATAACGCTATTTTGAACACTTATCATTCTAATCTTTTACTTCCTATCAAACTGGTATTCTTCTCTCTCTTGTCGGTTTTGTATCAGAAGTTTATTTCCGTGGGCGTGTTGCCAGCCAGACGTACAAACCTTCAACCCAAAACACACACACACACACCCTCTACTTTGGTAAACGAGTCCATCGGTCATAGCTGGCAAGCATTACGTAAAAGCGTAGCGTATTGAAAAATAAAATCGATCTAACAGAGACGCTTTACAAGTACTGTGATGTGCATAAGTGTTATGCAACCTCATTTTAACTGATATTAGCTCTTCTTCACTTAACATCAGGTAAACTAACTCGTTTACTTTTTCTTCTATACATAAAAAGCACATATTTAATATGAAGATCAATCAACCTTGCCCTAAAATACTATGACCCGATTTGGTAGACCTTTTAATCACATTAACACCATGTGGTGACGCTAGGCGTGATGTCAGCGCGCACTGACCCTTGACCTCGGCCCGAGTGACTCACGGTGTGCGATAAGCTCTCAATATAGCACTATATCGTCACAAAAAGTATTGACATATTGAAAACAATTCCCAAAAATAAGCACATCTATATATTTCTGTAAAAAAAAATTTAAGTAAGAATGTCCAAGCAGATTTTTATATTAAATAATTACAACTTTTTTTAGATTACATACTTTACCTACTATTAAAAAAATCAGGGAATATATTAAACAATATTAATTAGTAATTTAAAAAGCCTTTAAATATGTACATATTTATAACTTTATTAGGAAGATTTTTTACCGTTGGCCTAGGCCATAGGTTCATTGTATACGGATGTAGTAGCATAAAGCAAAATTATAAAATAAATTAGTTCAACAATATTGTCCTGCTACGTTTTTTTATAATAATAAAAATACTGGATTTTAGATGGGTTTTTAAGTTAAGTATGTTTTCAGGCCTTGACTTGTTGCTGAAAACGTAGAAATATTTACGATCTATTGGCATACATATAAGACATCAAATATACCTTTAGGATATTATAATTTTAATAGCGTGTATCAAATCTTCCGGTAAGATTCCAAACTGATACCTCCAGTAGCAATAAAATATAGAACCATCAGACATTACAATGCTATTAACACTTGGAGCAGAGTATGAATATTAAAGAGATAATTATGCATCAACAAATACCGACGGGCGAGCAATATAAATGTGACGTCACCAGATGATATCATACACTCATGAAGTCTACACTAAAGACAAATGACAGAGCGGGACAATCACTAGCCGTCTCTCTCAGATAACTTAAGCAAAGTTAGAAAAGAAACGTGGAATATCTGCCGAACTTATTAGTTACCTATTGTTTTACATTACTCTAATAGAATTTATATTAATTCGAAAGAATCTACATGAAATGCAAGGGTACTATAATAAACAATGCAAAATGCCATGCCCGGTGTATGGTGCCAGGTTCCTGCACCGCAAACCTGATCGACTATGTTGAAAAGTGACAAAAATAGGTTGACCCTGCTTCATAAATTCATGATTGTTAAAACTTATACAACTTGTTAAGAGTTGTAAGACAAAATTGACATAGAATATACTATGATACCGTAAGTATTTGCCCTGGCATACATTCAACCTCGTATCGGTTTACCAAGTTTTCGGCATTGGAAACCCACGGTCATATGAAGTCCACCTCAGAAACTTCTCCGATATTTGTTTTAGATTTATACTATATATTGGATATATTGAGAGACAATTTTCGCATTTACCTACATTTGGTGTTTGTTATTAAATGTGATGTGGGTATGACTTGTAAATCCTTGCACGCCATCAAGCGTAAAGTAGAATACCTCAGTCAGGTGCTTCATAAGTTGCTGCAGGTAGTAATGAGACAAGATCGAAAGGAAAAACATCCTGGACGTAGTAAAGTCGACGTTGCGACAACATAGGGACACATTTGGTTAATAGTGGGTGACATGTCAACATTTCGTTATAAATGCAGATTACCATCACTCGATCAAAATGAATGCAAGTATGCATTAGATAAGTCAAGATAACGGATTGACGCTTTGAGAATGTCCTTGTAGCAAAGTACGCTATTATAAAATGTGATCATTTTTTATTAGCGAAGTGAACGAAACCTGAAAGAACATCTCATCAATGGAGATAGCAGGCTGCGCTGGCCAGGTCGACTTGGCTACTATCCAAGCTTCGCCGTGAACTACTTAGAAGGCAATGCTCCTCTATGCTAGAGAGATAATAACAAAAGTTTATGACATTATAGTTCTAAAGCAATAAAAAACACATGTAGATAGGGGTACACAGTAGGTCAACCCTTAAAACATTTATCTTTTATTTTGGATGGAAAACTAAGATATGCGATTGGGAAGGGACAACTTGTGACATTTTTGAACATTTGAACGTTCGTGCCGTAATGGGGTACACAGAGAATGCCCATTTCAACATAGCAAGACAACTACGAACAGCCAGTAAGTTACGGGTACCCTCTATATCTCAGCTATAATGCCGATTCATCTAGTCAATCTACTAGCACTGCCACTCACATACGCAACATGAATTTTGCCTCTCACTCTTCAATCATCCATAAACTAGATAATATTCGAAGAGCTTGCAGTGTCTCAATAGGAGTTAAAGACGTGACGGCTTATTCAATCTTGTATAGGTTGTTATATTTTCATATTGTTAGCCGACGCTCGCCCGGCCGTCATGAACGGAGCTACGTCACCGCGAGGGTCAGCAGTTTTCTATTCGCGTTCGAGTGACGCGCGCGCCGGTGACGATTCCGAATCGCTTTAAATACACTTCACCCCCCAAAGCGTCGCGTCGATCGCACATTCACTGTAGGTACACTCATTTCAACGGATGGATATAAAAATACTGTAGTGTTATTAAGTTGTAACAATTTAATCTGTACTTAGCAATGCTTTTAATTATCTGGACGGATTATTACTTATTAAAAAACCGATATATTTTTATAGCAGTTAGTACAACTGTTCCCTTGTTTAGGAAATCGATGGCAAGTATGTTTTTTTTATAGATTAAGAAGACAAACGGGCAAATAATAATCTGATGTCAAGTGTGTTAACGATTGCTGTAGCTTCCCCTTAATACGTGTATAAACTTCAACATATCTATGGTCAGAGGATGGCAACATTAATTCCCCCTTAAAAGTGAGGTAGTAATATTAATGTGAACGGTTTAATAAGCCGCTCTTCAATAACTTAATGAGCCATTCGCTTAACAGCTTAAGAAAAATATCCTGTATCAAATTAAATCAAGACGTATGTCAGTAACCAAATAATTAATAAAACACACATTTGTAGAGCTAACAAGTCTCGAGTGACTACCGCTATCAACCATTAAATACATGAAACTGCTAAAAAATTGGAGGTACTATGCCAGAGTTTCTATGAGAGTCCTATTGATCTTTACGCTTCACTTTATACGAAAAAAAAATACTTCATATACAACGATTTTCCTGGAAATCAAACCGATATGACTTCACTGAGCTGTCGAGTCTCTCTGGCGCGTAATTAATAGCATTTGGAGCGGCGTCACGGCGGGGTAACGGCCGTCTAGTCGCCATATTTCAGCAGATATCGCCACCCTCCACTCTGCCCCCCCCCCCACCACATATACTTCACCGCCGACTTTCCGACGATGCAAGCGTTGCCAAATCGGTGGTAGTTATTGCGAAATGAATTGAAAAGTCGTTGAATGTACAAAGCAAATACTTTTACGACATGGGTTGACTATGTATATGCAAACTATATATGGACTATAAAAGCAAGCAAACTAATCTCAAATTATTTCTTAACTCAATATCATTTTGATTTTGAAGTTAATATAACATTGTACAGATTGTGATATTATACCGTAGATCATCTGATTAGTATCCAGAAACGGAAAAAGAACTGTAGGAACTGGAAAAGTTCACAATTGCACCTGTTGTTGCTGGAAATTATCAAGTACTGACTTGGGTCCTGCCTTTTCCAGCACACAACGGTGGAGCATTATGATTGGTCTGATCCCAAAACACAATCTTGTCGACAAGCTATTAAATGGCAACCTCAAATAGAATATTTCAACTATTATTATAATATAGAACATAGATATTTTATTAATACAATATATGTGTAACAAACAGAACATAAGACACCAAGTATGTACCAAAACCACAGCCAGAACAGTGGTACAGCCAACAGCATTAGCCAACTTTTGCATTAATGAGCCCGCTCAACTATATCGAAAAAAACTTTTGACTGCTCAATGAGCCGATGCAAGCTTCATTCCTTTGCTAACCCCACTATATCCTTACCTTAATCAATTCATTCATTCATTATCAAAAATATCTACCTTCCGAGCCATTTATTGTTTATTTATTTCCTGCATCGGAATGGGTAGTTTTAATTGTTATAAATCAAATATTGCTATGCTGTATATATTTTGTGTTAAGTTAGTTGAATTCCTATGTTTGCTGTACTGTTTTATGAGTTGAAGTGACAAATAAGTGAACAGCTCTACGGATACTCATTCAATTACTCAAACAATCTCAGTTAAATTTTATATTCTGTTTGTAATCTGGTCCAACTTGATAGATACAATAGGTTTTATTTCAATTTATGATTTAATGCAAATTATTTAAAGCTCCTAAGTTTGTGAAAGATGGCTGTTGAATTAGTTTATTGTCACAACACTTCATGTTTTGACATCTAGCTGTTGTCTCGTCGTTATTGACACTATCAATAGCATCTAGCTCATAAGTTGCCTCCCTATAATGGACAGAGGAGGGAATAAACAGAAGAAAGGATAATACATTTTCCTATCTATTCCCTCCCCCCTCAAATCCTCTTCCAATTCCTGTGATTTCCTTATTAGAAAAAGATAGAAAAGGAAAGAGAACTAGTGTACAGAACTAGCGGTAGACAATTAATGTTATCCATACATATCCTAGGTTGGTCTTTGGCACAAAATACACATAGTTTGTTTGTATAGAACAAGGGGACCAATGACGATAGGCATCTGCAACAACCTAATGTGTGTCAAATGCGTTGCTTGACTTTAATTTAATATATATTTCCTTACCCACACCCCATCAAATTGTTTTCATGCTCCCATTTCATCCTTATATAGGATAGAAGGGAAAATAGAACTAGAATAAGGCCTCTGGCACCACACTCGTCAGACGAAAGGCAAAATACTTGTACTTCTGTAAGGTTGTCAAAAAGGAATTCATATGAATAAAAGATAAAAAAATTATTATGTAGGTATATCAACAATAGGAATTATTGCTATGCGAAAAATGTGTTCTTGCAAAACTATAATTCCTTTCATTTTTTATTTATCATCACATCTAATAAGATGTAAGTTATTATTGTGTTAAGAGTAGGGTAGATAGAAATAATTTAATGCCAGTCCATAACATATAATTAGTATAAGAGCAGCCCATGGAGTTTATATCTATTGTTATAAAAAACTAGGAACCCCATATTGAACAACAAACAAAAATATAGAACAATACACACAAGTGAATGAGATGAAAGGCTGATATCACCTGCAGTTATATATCTTTGAATTTTTTTTTTCATTATGATGATGGATAACTGTCATAGTGGAAACACATGTTTACAAAGTTAAGCTTTATACAACACTAGTGACCCGCCCCGGAATTGCATGGATAGTTTTTCCATACAAACTTTCTCCCCCTACCTTGGAACATAAGGGGATGAATTTACAAAAATCCTTTCCAAATTTTCAAGTCTCAATGCTGTAGTAGTAGTAGTTTGGGCTGTACGTTGATATATCAGTCGGTCAGTTTCTTCTTATTTATACATGGGTGATATGCATATGGATTAAATGAATGCCATATTCTTATTATATAGATGACATAAATATTTATAACAAAGATTATAAGGCATTGCTTCAATCAATATAAGAGCCAGACAAGTTGGCAGAATGGGTTGAATTGTCCTACTTTATGTTCCAACGGGAATGAGGACAGGCTCTATCTAACAGCGGGCCATTTATGAATAAAATAGAAAAGATTTATGGTCTCAAATGAATACTTAATTGCTATGGCAGATCCAGCATCCACGTAATGTTTTGGCATATTGCCCACCAATATTTTACAAGTACTTTTATTTATTACATTTTATTTTTCTTTTAGCATTTATTATCATTTCAGTTTTTACAATACAAGCTTTACTTACAATATAGAAAGAGAATATAAAATACACATCCATAACCATGATAAGTGAGAATATTATCAGCCATAAGTAATGTGTTTTTTTTTAATTCCAATGTATGGCAAATTAGAATGAACATGTAAATATTAGTGCAAAAGGAACCTAAATTATCAGTACTTTAATCTGATACTTGGATCTTGATAAAATTACAATATGTAAAAAATATTACTTTAATTTTGTTCTTTATTAATAATGCACTCCTAGGTAGCTGTTCAGTTCAGAAATTAATATAAAACATACATACGGTCACAAAATGCACCAAGGTCCAATGAAAAATAAAAGTTTCATTGAATTTTATAACAATGAATTTTTTCATCAATCTAGTTGCCGCATATTGTTGCAGTTGATAACAAAATAATATATCTGATAGTGAATTTGAAACTTTATAAAATATTTTTAGAGCAAGCATTTATTTATTAACATATTTGATAGTTTTAAGTCTTTTTAAATGCACTTGTAACCCAAAATTACTAAGGTTTTTGTTGAGAGCAATACTGAAGTCATTCTGTCAAAAGGATTTGTTTCCATAATTTATTGAATTATTTGTAATAACTCGTGAATATTTCCATATATTTAGTATGTAAATCATATATGAGGAAATAAATATGGGCGATTATTCTGCCTTACAAATATATACAAAATATTTTTAAATTCCGACATAAGCTGTGAATACCGCGGATATTGTATAATATGCACTAATAATACCGTGTTGTCCACAGCAAAGACGGTTTGTCTAGTAGCCGATAATGCCCGAGTATTTATTTTTACCCGTTACGTGTGCACAGCTGTCTACTTCGTCTCGCCCCGGCCAAGGGAAAACGAGATTCTCAACTAAACTTATTCGAAGTACTTCTTATTATAACTTTGGACATGCCCATATAATTAACAATGGATGTAAAGACATATACCACTGGGGTAGCTCGATTCGCTATATTTGGAACAGGTTTTAATCGGACCCGCAAGAGAAATTGTCTGCCCCAAATAGCAATGTTCAATGTCCGACTTATCCAAGCATGAAAAGAGCCCATTTAGTGAGTGTACTGTAGTAAAATAATATTTCGTACCTTTTTAGTCCCCTGCAGCTGATGACACGGACACAGAACTGATTTCCAAAAGAAAAATCACAAAAATCAACGAAAGTACACAGGGCGTACAATCACTAAAATCACAGCCAATGTGGTTCATGCACAAATGACTAGTCGTACACTAGAAGTTAACAGAAAATACACAGATTGCACTAACTTAAAATCTATGCTTTTCACAAATTATATCTAGTAAAACTGAAACGAAAAAACGCGCCAACTGTCAAACTAAAAAACTACGAGCACCGACGCGCCGCGCAACCGCGCGGTTCGAGTCCGCTTTTATGACTGGTTGAAGTTGAACGAAGGCACCGCACAACGCACGCTCCTACACAAAATCCGTCCATCCGTCACCACACACCCGACGACAATTGGCAGAACGTTACGGCATGCCTTTGCCGCAATTTACTTTTCATTTATAGTAAAACAAGGGCAATTTAGTTATCGCATAATTAATAAAATATTTTACTAGCGCTTTCGTTATCTATATCGCGATGCGACAAAATGAGATAACCGCTCGAATGTAGATTCTGGCGTTAAAGTAATACGGCCATATTGAAAAGACCTCCGTAGTAGGTATATACTTTTGAACGAGTATTCATCTATATTTGTGCGGGATAGACGACGGCCAGACGCGCATGCGTCGTACGGGTCGCGGGCGCGGGTGCGACGTCAGCGAGTGAATGACAAGCCCTGCGCTTGTATTAACCGATCGATTTTAAAAGAATAGTTGTGCCATGAACGATGAAGCTCTGAAACCGCTTTCTCTACTTAGTATCATAGCCGTAAAGTGCATTGCGCATGCGAATAGAAAACCGGTCATATTTGACCGGTTTAAAATGTTAATAGGGTAATAAAGCAGTATATATGTGTATACATACTTAAAATAAATTTAGAACGGAAATAAATGTAATACAAAGAGAGCTATACTTTCGAGATTTATAATAATATAATGTAATGACGAGAGAATTGTTGAAACCGATAATTATAAATCGCGCAAATTTATATAAAGAAGTGAAATTAAAATTGTATATATCTATTTTGATTACGAAAATCAAGCTTTCATATTCTTTTTTTATGAAATATTTACAACAAAATGCTTGCAAAATGGCACTTGGCTTGGTCATCCATTCTTATTAAGGAAACTAGATTCATGCTTGGTGGACGAAACGTGCATGTGCGATACGACCTACGCATTTATTGCATTATAATTATTAATGCAAAATATATGTTAAAGTCTTAGTTGTCATGGTTAAAAGAACTAAACTAAGTATTAGTAAATTATTCATATAATAACATGTACATATTACTTCTTTACCTAATAAGGGCCGCAACATTATGAACATTATCTATGAACATTGCTAGTCGAACTGGTTCGCTGCGAGATAGTTGTCGTGCGTCAGACGTTATCTTAATGATTTTTTAAGGCCCTGTAACGCATTGTCAGGTTTTTAACGGTAATATTGTTGTTCGCACCTACTTTATTTTTTATTTAATCTTACTTATTATAAGTGAAAACTTCTTTGGCCACGTGAACAATATGCTCACATGCATCAGGAACATGCTTATTTGAATTTAGAACAGCTTCGAAGATTTTTTTTTATATTTTTTGTCTTGTATTCAATGATTGTTAAGAGACGAGGGTTTATTTGTGTTGATTATTCATTTACTGTTTATTTATTTTTGGCATATTGTCTTGTGAGTTTTCACTTCTGACGGCAGTCTAAGTGACTGTGTTTTTTTTATTTAGTCTAGTGATGTCCACTGATAGTGTATGCCATGTGAACATCACATCAACGTCCGCAATGAAGAGTTACGAACGCATTGCCAGCAATTGTTAGTCTTTTGTAGGGGGTGGAGGAGTCGTTAAAAAAGAAATAAAAACAGGGATAGAAAGAGGAACCTCACGTATCATACGAAACGTAGAAGCATTAATACCTATAACTTAAGCTTGTTTTTACCAGATTGACCCAGGAGGGTCATGTCTTTCGCGGGCATATTATGTATGTCCGGTCCATAGAGAACTCCTGTCAGAGGTCATGTTACTGCTCTATTGAACCAGTTGTTGGAGATAGCTTGAGATCTTATAATTATGCAATGCTAATAAATTGTCGGACGCTATGCCGAACACTACTCGGAACTTTTATAGTTTGTAATATGTATAGGTGTATACTGCTGTAGTGATCGTAGAGATTCTAACTTGCACAATTGTGTTTCTTTGGTACTACCCAGTACCAAAGAAACACAATTAATTCCGAATAAAATAACCAAATTTATTTAACTAATATCTTATAAATTATCCAATAACTAGCTAACAGTTTTACCCGCCGTGCTTTCGATTTAACCGAAAATTTTCTAACTTAAGCTGAACACTATTATGATTGGCCAGTTTCGTGTCAGTGTCGTCAATGACCAAGTGTCGTTTTATTTTAGACAATTCACATAATATTTAAGAATATACGCTATATGTATAATTGTAAAGTTTTACTTAAATCCATTCAGTAGTTTTTGCGTGAAAGAGTAACAAACATCCATACATACAAACTTTCGCATTTATTATATATATATAGGATTATCGAACCCTATTGTTGATGTCGCTTCGCACATTTATCTCGCTTGCACACAAAACTCATTCGCACACTCACACGTCCCGACAAAAAGATGCTGTAAGTTATCTCATCAATATCGTTTAAATCGCACTTTAGGTTCGAAAAAGAGCGGAAATGACGCTTATGGCGTCATTATATCCAAACTATCATGCGAATTTTTATTGCATGTACACAAATTATAGTGCTGCGTGTACGATTTTACCTTCCTATAATCATTTATACGGGTTACATAATTTAGTTTGATCCAGGTTTTTGAAATCTGGTGACTCTAAAGTGGCAACAATTATATTCGTCGTGTAACAAATGCATGTAAAACACTATCTATTTCCAACGTATATACCGGTGGTAGGGCAAGATTTTGCAAGTTGGCAGTGCACACCAACACTCTTAATTCTTTTTTTCCTAAGCACTGTGTGTTACATTAACGATTAGCTTTGACGGGCGAAGAGTTTAGGCTTACTTAGGCAGCCTAGCTGTAATCCATACAAATATTATAAATGTAAATGTAAGTTTGTTACGCTTTCACGCCAAAACTACTCAACCGAACATCGTGAAACTTTGTATACATATTTTTGGAGGTACTAGAAGTAACATAGGATACTTTTAAGTTACTTACTTACCTGAGGATATGAGAGCAGGCCTAATTTTAGTCCTCCTCCCCTTCCCACCCTTTCCTCATAGGATAGGACGGGGAGGGGAAGAGGATTGGACGAGGAGGGGGTTAGCGGGGAAAGGGAAATATCCTTTTTCCTGTCTGTGCCCTCCTTTGTCCATTAAAGATAGGCAACGCATCTGCAACATATCTGCCTGTTGCGGATGTCTATGGGCCGCGCTCACTTAACATCAGGTGTGCCGTTTGCTCGTTTGCCACCTTATCACATAAAAAAAAACCTATACTTTTTAAAAATCGAATATGTTCCCTATAAACCTATACGATAGACTACAAAACAGTAGGACCGATTTCGATGAAATTCACAGGGATTGTCCCGATTGGCACATTCCTGTGTTTGGTAGCGATCGGATCGAAGCTGGAGCGGATCACTAGTACTAAATAAAACTACAATCTGACGTAACTTTGCCTTCCACCAGAATCGGGATTTACGCCTGAAAATGCATTGCTCTTGTAAGTTAGAGGGGTATGTAGATTTCCATTTGGCACTTTTGAAAAACAATGTATCACTTGGCTCATGTCTTGGTATAACTATTAAGTTATCAACAAATTTCTCCTTACCTCATGTTGTGGACTGGAAAATCAGTAAAAAGAAATCAGTAAAAACTTTTGCTAAATCGTCGCATTGGTTCGCGTTAGGAACTAAACGTTGATATGAACCTAAAAATAACTGGTTAACAATGCGCGTGATTACTTCATTGTCTGCCAACGTATCGCACGTGGCGCGACGGCCGGATTTAGTGTTGCCGGTTTTATTTAGGGACGTTACACAATAATTTATTCGATACTAAATTCCTATGAATCGATACCTATCAAATATTTATTTGACAGAACCCTTAGACTACAAGTTACATTCAGCGGAATTATTAAAACGGGTTCTGGCTCTGCTATGGTCAAGGAAAGGGTAGCTTCGTCTTCACACTCATCAGACGAATATTAAGTTTATTTCTTACTAATTGCAAATTTACAAAAGTATTCTACATGGTTATTATTATTCAGGGTTACATATAGAACATCTAACACGTTTTTTTAACGGCAGTTAGTTGACGTTTTAAGTATACTATTGGACCAGAGCTCTACAAACTCACGGTCCGTCAATGAATTCTTAGGGATGTTAGCGAACAGAATATGTTGGGTATCGATTTTCGTCGAACATCATGGGACAATAGTCATACAGCCCGCAACAATAGTAGGGTCATCTACAACAACATCTGTTGCACGAACAGGCCAGCTCATACCACGATTTCACAGACGTAGTAGTATTCTACTTTCGTCTGCTGAGTAAGGTGCTGAGGGACTAATTTGTGGCCTCTTTCCCTTCCCATCCTCTCCTAATAAGGATAGGATGGGAAGGAGAAGAGGGTTGGACAGGGACGAGATAAATGGGTAAAAGCAATTTATGTTTTCCCTTCGTTCAGAGGAGGGGACCTCCTCTGAACATAAAAAAACCAAACTAATTTTTGGTAGGGGAATATCTTTTAGTTTCGCGTGAGCAACATGCGTCAGCAACACGCGTCAGCAACATGCTTATTTGAATTTGGAACAGGTTAAACGAACTTTTTTTAATTATTTTTTTTTCGATTTGTAATTTGCTACAATTCAAGGGTTTATTTTTGTTGATTATTTATTGATTTTCCTTCCCACTTTTTTCACTTCTGTCGGCAGTCCTTATGAATGCCTTTTTTTTCTTTAAGACGAATCAATGTAATTGCTTTAAAAATTAAAATCATTTTTGACGACGTTAATTCAATTTGGAACGATAAATATCAAAACAGACGGACAGATTGACTTTGCACTGTTTAGTCTATGAACTGTTTGAACGCTTCTATTTCAGAGCACAGTCCGGCTGCGAGTAGCTCTGGCAAGGCTTATTTATTGCTTGATTATTTCCATACAAATCTAACAAATTTTTACTACTTTTTTATAGTCCCAGCTAAAACATCAACGATGCAGAAGGAGACTACTGGACAAATTCTAGACGACGTAATGTTATTGGCCAACCATCTTACGCCAGGGAAGACAATTGAAAACGACGGAGAGATTTGTGCGAAATGAGAAAATCGTAATCAACGTGTAAACTTCTAGACCTGCTTTGGCTTTTAATTTTCACCAGATAACTAACTACATAGAGGGGTTGTATCTACGAAAATGTTCCTGAAATGGAATAAGCACGGCTCTCGGGGTCTTGCATAATGCATAAGTGCCTTTTTTTTCTTTTATCCTGAACATCCCAGGTGCAACAAGACCCACTTTGGTACGTCATCAGGTAGGACACCTGTTCTGTTCGTATCTGACTACCGAACGAAGAAATAAAATGTCACCAGTTGTATTTATTGTATGATAATTGCTACCGTCGCCTTGAAATGTGATTACTAAGTATAAAAATAATTAGGTATACATTATTTACCTCTTATCATATGTGGAGCACATCTTAAACATTTCGTGTGTCGCGTGTAAATTATCACAATGCGGCAAACTTATCCAGGATCTAAAGCCTGATAAAAATAAAGCAAATTGAATTTCTGACGCATTTGGTGCGAGTTTTGACGCACTTCTTTAAAACTGATAGCTCGATTGTGATAAGCAGTGTCGCAGTATCACATCCTAGCTACGCATCGTTGATACTATGTTGACTAACTATTTAATTATATAATTGATCAATTAGTAACGACCATTACTTAATTTTAAAATAAAAACAGATGATGTATGACAAATCGTCTAAAATATGTTCATATTTTTTGTGTCTAAAATAACTGTGAATGAAATTGAGGAATGCATTTTTGCTGTTCAAGTTCCATTCCTATCGGAGGTTAAAAATGATTTATTTTATCTTATTGTAAAAGTTGCGGCCCTTAGGAGCGATCAGGAGAAACACTAGTCATAATTTATTATTCTTAAATTAATTTAAAAAAAAATCCGCCCAGAGACTGTCAAGGCTCACTGTCTCTGGTCTCAAATGTGATACAGTATACACAATTAACCAGGAACCTACGTTACCTAAAGACGATTATTTTTGTTTTGTTGGTATAATTTTTTTACATTATAATATCAATTAACCTTTCAAAGCACGATATTGCTATACTGGTATTTCACGCTGGTGCGTTCTGTCATTCATTAAAAGATATCTTGCCAAGCGTTACATAATGCTATTGAGTTGCGAGTACAAAAGTACTCCGGACTTCTTGGCACATGCTGCATCCAGCACGGCTTCTAACTACGTCTTTATTATATTTATTTGATATATGTAATATTTTGATTTAAAAGTACACCACATACTAATCGATCCTAGTTTTAATCAGTATAAAGCAGTTGGTACATTCCATCGAATTATACAACTACTGACGGTATACCGGCTTGAAGTCGTATTTTGACGCTTCATGTAGTAAGTGAAGCACCAAGGGCCACGGCAAGTTTAAATAAACTGTTAAGCGCTTGTTTATTCTTAAAAATAAACACGCCTAGCTTAGATATTATGGATTTCCATTTGACCCGATATGACCTCTCTCGCTTCGCCTATATGCTACTTTTTTCAATCCTCACCTCGATACATTTAGGTCAGAAGTGAATTTAATCTGAATATAAACCTGGTGTCGATATTATTTGACAGTTATGATTTTTTTCTTATCAATTTACCAACGATGTTTTATTGAATTATCAAATAATGATAAATAAACGACCTTAGTATCGGGAATTGATTTAATTGATATCGTATAGATATTAAAAATACACTACAAGTAGTCAAACCTGTATTCTTCTTCGAAGTACTAATTAGGGCAACTAAAACACGAATTCATCTAGATAGCCGACAACTCATCTCCAAAGGTGGATTCGATTCAAGGAATAATCTAGTGATGCTTCGGAATTCTCGAGGTGAGTTGGCGCCAGGAAGGCGGCAGGCTGTAAAAATTGTGACCAAAACCCATACAGTATCGACCACGCTCATATTGTGCCGACCAAGAGATGATGATGATTAGAAACTGATCCGATTGTGCAACTAGTCATGTTCTCTGGTACATTCATAGACAAATGACAATGGAACTATCTATGGTAACACAATATCGGGATGCACGTATTTTTGGATTTAAAAAAACTAAATTCAAATGATGTAACATGTAAAATATTACTTGTTCTGTTTGTATCATATAATCGTGTATTTGTTTGACTTGTCGAAATTGTTTAGAATAGTTCGTTACAGTTTCGCTATGTTTCCGCAACCCGCACTGACAGTAACAAACTGGACTTGATTAAAACAACGACATTCCACGTTAGTTTGGTCTTTTGAAATTATTATTGTTTGAAAACTTCGATGTCAGATGCGATGTCGATGCAGTGATCGTGACAATCTGGAGGAAATCTGGTTTTAACTTACCATTCGAGACGTTACAAATCAAATTCGGACTTTTGCATATAAAATTCGGTTTTTCATAAATAAAAATCAGCCTTTTCTATAAAGCCATGCATGCGTATAGTTCAACAAATAAGTGTTGGAAGTGGTAATAAGTAGTGTCTAACTCCTTATAGGCAAACTCCGAATTCGAGTTGTGTATGGAATAATTTGATTGCAGAAGTCCGAATTTAAGATTAAAAACTTATACTTAATGCTTTCTTTGAATTTAATTTCAACGAAAACATTGTCAAGAGGTAGATGACATCGTCTCTAGAATTATTATGTATATTCCTTAATGTTTTGTTACAATTTCAGAAAATTGAATTTAATATCATCTCACTGCTTTTATCCTCGTATGTTGGGTCGGCAGAGTATAGCCGTAGTGTGCATTGCATAGGTTTTGGCTACAGATTTTACGACCGACCTGCCTGCCAGACGCCAATACACGGGAATATTAATATACATGCTATAGATTAATTAGAACAATCAGAAAATGATTCTCATTAGGAAAGAGGATAAGGTTGGAAAAGTTTTTATAAATGACTGCTCGTGGCAAGCTGTTGCCAGACATTCGCAATAACGGTTTGATTTAAAAAAAAGATTTTTATACGGTTTACTCCGACATTCAATTTTTATAGTCGTCAAATAGACAAAGTGATTCCTAAGGAAGGTTTAAGTATAGAATCTATTAAGGTTGAAGTATGACGATGATTGTTGACGAGGACGTAATAAGGATGAAGGAATTTACGACGAAAAAAAGGTGTTATGTGAGAATGAAGAGATACAATAAAAATAATTATATCATCACCAATTATATTTTATACAGATATGTTATACGGAATGATAATGCAAAAAGTAGCAGATATGCAATTTGCGGTCGAAAATTGACTCGAAAAGCGTCCCACTCAGTGTAAAAATCATACAAAATCACTGGTGAAATGTGTTTCTAATATATTGACGGTAATTTCATCCACACATGTCGAATGTTGTAAAAATTATAGCGTAATTTAAAGTAAAGTTTGACACTTGAGTATAAATGTAAACACATGACGCGAACTAAAGAAAAGACGTCACAATTGGGATGTTTTCCAGTCTTACTTACTTACTTTTCGCCTGCTATGACCTATTTGCTAGATTTTCGTATTGTAATATCATTGGTTATCATTAATACATAACACAATGATTTTATTAAGAACTTAAAGCAATATGTGGAATTCGGATTTACTGCTGGACAAGATAGTCGTAGCATAAGATGAAAGCGGATAAGCGATATCCAATTTTTAAAAACGTCAATTGCAGCAATGGCGTCCCCGTTAGATATTTTTGAGTATCAATTTAAAGTTTTTGCTATAATTTTGTGCTGTATTATTTCAAGACGATTTTTACTCTACAATTATCTGATCCACTGCAGTCTTTAAGATCTCTGCGACCCCCTGGGACGATTTTGGAAAAAGAGCGATCGAAATCAGAAACAAGCGGTCGAAAAATTTGTCAACCGTGAGGTGAGACGAGTAAAATACTTCCATTTGATAAATGTCAAAACGTAGCGAAGGATTTACGTATTTTAGCCAGTTAAAAACACTGGTATATCGAATGCGAGAAGCTACAACCACTCTTCATAGGGTTCCGTACCCAAAGTGTAAAACGGGAACCTTATTACTAAGAATTTGCCGTCCCCCTGTCTGTCTGTCTGTCCGTCTGTCACCAGGCATCTCATGAACCGTGATAGATAGTTAAACTTTCACCTTTCGTGCACGAGTCCGACTCGCACTTGGTCGGTTTTTAAATGTTAATACCGCTCGATCTCAAAAATAACATTTCATTATTGCTAGTTTTCCGAGTGTACAAGTCGAGCACTCTTTCTTTAAAATCGACCCCCTGGGTGAAATATGGATGGCCTACTTCCAGTAGTGAACACCGCTACTTTCGGATCTATAAAATAAACAATTTATACTTTCAATGTTATATTTTCTATTCGCTTGTATTGTTGTGTCAACGAATCATAAGTAATCAGTGCCTCGTTTTTATGGAGAGAAAAATCGAACGACCTATAATTTTCGCTTTAATAACCACCGTCTGCCATTTAGAATAACAATAACGGCGGAATAAATTAGAGCAGTGATAGTTTGATGCACACAACCTCCCCTCGGTGTCCGCGTCGAAACCGTAATTTTTAAAGTACAGCTTATGAATAAATAAATATATTTTTCTGATATGTGCATTTATATTTATATATATATATATATATATATATATAACTGTAATGATTAATATAAAATAAACTTAATAAATAATAATAATAATAAATCAGCCTTTTCTACAATGTCCACTGCAGGGACACAGGTCTCCTCTCCGAGACAGCCGTAATCCACAACGCTGGCCCAACGCGGGTTGGTGGATGTCACATGTCTTAAAGTTTGGTGGTTTAGAACCACCGGAACATGCCGGTTTCCTCATGATGTTTTCCTTCACCGTTTTTGGAGCAGTGGTGATGAAATAAATTACACAAAGTAAAGCGCCTGCCTGGGTTCGGACCCGCAACCTACAGTACGTAAGTCGGGGCCTAAGCCGCTGAACCACTGCCCCTTAAAATAAACTTAAAGTTAATAAAACAAATACTCTTAAGTTATAAGAAAGATAAATAAAGCTTCTAATTATTTTTATATAAAAAACTAGACAAAGGTAACACACATCATAGGGTTAGCGAAAAACTTAAATTATTCTTCTAACCCAAAACGTCAGCGGATAAAAGAGTCGATGTTTACGAGCGGTTTTCTAAAACAATTAATTATCGCATACATTGTACAGAGCTGGGTACGGAGCTTCCCGAATTTAAACGATTCCCAAGGGCGACATTGAAACGGAGTCGTTAGCGTCGCCTCACAAAAACTGGCAACATTTTTTGAAAGAAGTGAATGATTACAAGTCGTATAAAGTCACAAAAACTTTTGTACGTTGTAATGCATACATTACATTTTAATAATTTTTAACTTTACTTTAGTATGCTGGAATTAACATAAGTATCCGCGCATTGTGTTTTCTTTTCACATATGGAAAATTAAATCATGTTTTCTTTTTGTATCAAATAGTTAATTGAAATAAGAAGATGGAAAGTAATCTGTGACGGGTTTTTCCATCTATACAGCCATTGCTTCCAGGTTTTCAGCGAGGTTATTGGTCATGGTCATTCATGCGTTAGCAGTAGTTGATCCAGCATTAGCAAGGTAAGAAGTAAAAATTCAGTGAATTCTGGGGATCTTTATCATAATTATCACGCTACGTGTTTGCGTATAATCCTACTGAAAAGTCGTTATTACTAAAAAGCCATGTCATTGATGTAATAACAGAGGTTAAATATGCGTAAAGTATTGTATTATATAAACTTACATCATACATACATCATGTGTAATATTAGAGCTGTCCGAGTTATTGTAGTACCAAATATAAATTGTATTTGCTGATAGTTCTTAAGCAAGGCTGGTCGGCGACGATGACGTCACTAGAGGCGCGCGCACCGCACCATCGATCCGCACCGCACCCTAAAGCGCTGCACTCACTCATCGTCTAAGCGAATATTATTAAAACACTCCAAGTAAATCGCTGACAGCGCTTGTTTATTCTTTTTAACACAAGACTACAGCAAAAGGTCACAATCACCTTCGACTTTTAATTAAAATCTAGATCCGAGTTGTTATTTTTTTTCTCTTAAAAAGAAAGTTTTTCTTAGTTTTGCTAATAAACCTTTTATTACCAGTATTGCTACATTTTTTTTATAATTCAAAAGTTTTTTTTTAAATAAAAGGTTAGCCCGTTTATAATATATGTAATTATTGTTTTATGCTGAAAATAGACTTGACTCGACCGCCTTGACGTAGCGATGTGGAAGGTGAGCATAGAGGTATCCAGAACACTAGGCGTGGTTACCGTCCCATGGGGTATCGGGTCCATCTTAGATGCACACTTGGTCTAGACAAAATTAAGAAAAAATAATTTATTGATATGGTAAATATTCATTCGTCTTTATGAATATACCTCCGAAACGGCTGGAAAGATTTTGGTTAAGATTTTGAAAAAAATAAAATCAAAAATCACAAATATACCCGGTAGGTTTCACTGCCATAGGAGTCCAGGATATTTTATTTTATGGCTAAGCTTGCTTAGTTTCATTCAAGACAACCTTTAAAATATGTATTTTTACCAACAGATGACAGTTCGTATGTATGTACATAAGGCACGAATTCTTGCAAAGGCCCGGCTACTTTTCTTAGCATGTACAACGGCCCTTACTTTAGGTTACACTTTTTTCGGTTTAGCCCTCAGTCCGCAAACAATTGATAACTTGCGTAAAGAATACCGTTCAAATACATTATTTACGTAGAATAGATCAACTAGTTTGTTTGTTTTTTAAAGGAATTATAAAAAAATGACTGTGACCTTTTCCTAGAAGGTACTACGAGCAATTCAATTAACGTTTCATTTGTACAATCAATCCAACTGCACACCAACAGTGGAAAGATGTGTACCGACATATGCATAATACGTACGAAAGACTCCAATTAGCTCATATCTGTTAATCAGATGCCTATATTTTTTTATCATAATTAACATTTATAGATATTGCTATCAATAAGTCACGATACTTCATTTCTTTAAGTCTTCATTTGTGTTGTAGCACTGCACTTAATTTGCACTTTAAAAAACTGTTGCTATGTGCATTAACAAAGGTTTGACTTAGCTTGGATATTGATATGAATCGTCTTAAATATACAAAAATATAGATATAAAGATTGGAAATAATGATCCAACTAAAATTGACATCAGCTATTTAAAGTTTTACGCTGGACCTCTTGTCACAGAGCACTTCAAGCGACCATCGTGATATGTTACCACGGTGACCAAACACAAATTTGGTCTCTTCGTTTAATAAGGACATAGTCGATTTAATTTTTTAGCAACAGATTAAAATAACCTTTATTAAGTAAAGAGTTGTACGGTGTAACGTCAGATGGATATCCGACTAAATTGAGTTGGCACGCAAGGTAGAACGATGACGGATGAAGGTATCATAATTAAATCACAAGGCGATAGAAACCATTTTTCCTAGATTATACTGGTTTGCCGTTAAATCTTTGCATTTTGAAGTAATAACTTTTAATACATAATGTTGTTTACACCAAGGCTTAGTAAGCGAGCATGCAGGAATTGGATGTGTGCTGCAGATGGCAGGATATCTTTAGAAGAAAGGGGAAGAGGGTTTGACGGGAGAGAGAATGGATTGGAAAAGTAATATCTTCTCTTCTTTTACCTCTTCCTCTGTCCATTAAAGTTTTTGTAGTCTGTTGCAGATGCCATCAGATAGCGGTCACTTAATATCAGGTGCACCGGTTGGACGTTTGCACGCTTGTACGTAAAAAAATGTTAGCGTCACATTCTAACACCATGCTCACACTGACGAAAATATTCACTAAAATATGTTGTTATCTGTCTCTTGATATCTGAATAAACTCAGAAGACAATATATTTTAACTCACGATAAAGTAACAAACGAACACAATATAGTTTCGTCGCTAGTTGTTCAGTAAGAGTCGACGTGAGCTTGCAAGAGATCGAATTCCACGTACGATATCCTTATAAAAAGCTTCTATATACCAATTAGTATTATACATAGTGTATGATTATGAATGAATGAAATAGACAAAGTGACCGCATTGACCGAGTGTGTTCAGTGACCGGACTGTACGCTCCGTTACTATGAACGGGCAGACTTGGGTCGTCTGCCCGTTTGACGTCTACCTGCTTTTTGCTAGCAATCCGACCGATAGATAGACAAATAAAAAATAAAATACAGCCTAGATTACTCGCTTATAGAAGGTCTATTAATTGGTGAAAGAATTTTTAAATTCGGTTCAAAATCAAATCAGATTTTTTTCTTTATAATTTTGCTAAAGATAGAATTTGTAGGCCTCCCACAAGATAGACCGACTTTAACAGTACATACAACGATTTACGTAGAAAATGAATAGTTTTATATCAAAGATAAGTTAGTAGTTAGTATTAAGGGGCTATTCGTTTTCGCATCTCCACGTCTAGGGCGTATTTCGAGTGTGGGTGAGGAGGATCACTCCAGCCAACCAAGCTCCTCGAAAAATCCGATTGACCCCTTGGTAATGCCTGCGATCTCCGGGAGATATCAAAGAATATATTGATTGCAACATTTTTAAAACATGTATGCGTTCAATATCTTCTCAAGGTAAGAGAAATACAACTTCTCGTAAGTCTTTATTTTATGTAAGTTACAAACTTAGCGTAATATACGTAAGTATTTATGAATGTTATCCGACATATTGCAACAGAATATGAAATGAAAGAAAGAATACATGTTTAAGTTTATTCACATTTCAGTCGCATGCTTTCTTCCTTACATTTGTTGTGGGCCAAGGCAAAAGATAGAACCGTGTTTGAGTTTAGATATACTTACGATTCTTAACTCTACTAGAGTAGGTTGGGATAGTAGTCCTAATACCTACCCGCTTTTTAGGTTCCGAAATGAGAACCTACCACGCTATCAGTATTTCAACAGCTGTATATTATAACCACTAAACTAAAATATATATTCTGTTTTTTTCTGGTTTATGTCGACCCGGAAACTTTTACAACTTGTATTACTTTAAGTTAATTTAACTCTGTGTTACGAATCCAGTTTAAAAGTTTAGACAGTTCTTTAAGCATTAAAATAAATGCTAAGTAAGGGCCCGAACTAAGTGACAAAGTACTAAAATTAAAAAAAATTGAACTTGCTCAATTTGCACTCGTCTTTCTTAAAAGCCTGTGTCATATTTTCCTTAAAGAGGCATCTTCAGACGAACAATCTACATAAGACAAGATTTGAATTCCGCTGCCGCTTATCATTTGTACCGGTCTCTATTGTCAGCCGTCTCATTGATTTATAACTTCAACCTCGCCTTTATTTCAGTTCTCTGAATATCATCATTTGCTTTTTACGATCTTCCACGATTTGTTAGCATTGTAACCACGCGGTGGCTAATTTAGTCTCATAGTATCTTTTTTACGTTCCTTACCTTATAGCATAAATATTCTTTTTTATAGATAGCATGTGGATTGTGTGAAAGATGAGGGTATGAATTCAAATACAACGGCTGATAGAGGAGAACATACTGTGCCGACCTCAGATAGATGGGGAAAGGGGAGGAAGATGATGATGATAGATAGCATAGCTGAGGGCGAGAGACAATATCATAAAGAATTAAACAGACTTAAGGTGATTATAACGGCGTACGGCAAACGATTGCCAGCTTCAGTTTTTCCGAAACATTATGACATTGGTGGACCTTTAACAGGAAAGTGAATAGACAGTGTAAGAATTATAGCGGCAACATTGAGCACCGAAAACACCACAACTGAAGAGCATTCTGCTGTGTTTTGTCTGGTTATCACCTTTTCCTTGTACACCCCTTCCCTTTTTTCAATCGCACAAAATGCTGTTGCAAATCATGGGGTTGTTGAGTGTGTTTAGATTACTAGCGTCCCGCCCGGCTTTGCACAGCACTAATTGAGTATACTATACTAATTGAGTGTGTGCGACAAAATATCTTGGTGCTTGGGGTAATGAAGAGTGGGATTCTGATCAGGAAATCTAAGCTCGAATAGTAAATACCCGAAACTTATTTAACAAAATGAAGAAAGTTTTATGTTGTCGTCAAATAAACATAAAGCTCGGATCGGAGAGAGATCGGAGATCAGGATTTCGCAATGTTACGTCTGGTCTGTCGTCACCTACGGTAGCGAAGCATGGACTATTAAAGAGAATACCAAGAGACTCCGACCCATCTCACAAAAGAATCCAACCTTGAAACCCATCTCTTTGTTGTAGCTTGTAGCAATAGCCGCAAGCTACGATGCCTTGACGACTACACTACCGTCCGGCCATCATTAAGTAACCTCTCGAATGTTAGATCGATTGAGAATATCTACATCTTACGGCCCACTCAAAATTCGACGTAACCTATATATAGTTTGTCAATTTCTGGTTTTGAAATTATTATTTAATTTGTTTGTATTCTTTCCACCGCAAAATCTATCGATTCAGGTGTCTTTAAAATAGCTTGTTTAACAATGCTTGTTATTAAAACGTTTATCAGCTGGTACCGGTTTCACATGTGCCGTCCGCTCTTGAGACTCTAGAGGTAGACAAGAACTGATGGCGTTGATTCGTCACGTCATACTGTCAGGTACTTCCCATCTTGTCGCCGTGTCAATGACCAGCTTACCAGTTTTTTAATAGGTAAGGAAATTTAGTAGGTAAGTGTGTTTACTTAGAAATATAAAAATAATTAATTAAATACTAGAAGTGTTTAATTAAATGATATGGGTATAGTATAACTTATATTAGTCTAAGTAATTGTTATGAGCCCGACATCGTCTGGGTGTTTGGGGCAGTAGCGGAACCAGTATTGTCATTTTGAAGGCTGAGTATTTTTTTTATGTGAGATGGTGGCAAACGAGCAAGCGGATCACCTGATGTAAAGTGAGCAATACCCATAGACATCATTTAATGGACAGAGGATAGATAGGAAAAAGGATATTTCCTTTTCCCCGTTAACCCCCTCCCCGTCCAATCCTCTTCCCTTTCCCATCTTGTCTCCTTTATGAGGAACGGCTGGGAAGGCGAAGAGGACTGAAATTAGGCCTCCGGCGCCTCACTCGTCACACAAAACGCAGAGTACTTCTACTTCACTCTTGTTTTCTGTGAGGTCGTGATATTTCACCGCTCGAGCCGGCCAATTCGTGCAACAGATGCTGTTGTTGCGGACTCCACTGTAGGTTTTAGCACGATAAAAACTTAAGAAGGTAATGTAATTCTAAAAATCATAAGAATAATAATTATCGAGTTAATTTGTCACGGACACGAAAATCGATTCGTTTTCAGACTTCATCCGTTGCGTTGTTGTTTTACTTTATGCAAACAAATCTTTTGTTGTGTTTGACAAAACATTTTAACTCTTAATATCCTTTGACACTATTGTGGACTAATAAAGTAAGCAATAGCTCTCAGCTTTTCCTCGAGAAACGTCCAAATGATTACTGGACGTGATCTTATTGCAGTCCTATACATTTCTGGCATTTGATTCCTACAACGATTCGTACTTGTTTGAATGAGTGACTACTCCATGACCTCACTTCAGAACTTCTCTGTTGGCTGCTGATATAACTAAAAGATTTATTTTTATAGTTGTGACAAATTTGACTCATGAAATATAATTTATAAATTAATTAACAAAGTGTTAAAAGACGGGATTATCGTTATAAGCAAGGATCCTTACCTTAACGGATTCGTCAGACGAATGTAGGCGACTGCTCGACCGGTATCCGCTGGTGTCTTCGCGGCCGGCGCCGCATCACACAGATCTCGCACACTGCCACTACACACCCGCGCACCGTCCCCACCGCCTCGATTATACCAACTATTACTAACCCTATTCCAACCCTACCCGAAGCCCTAAGCTACACAGCCGAACACATTTTGACAGTTAAAATAAGACTAGTCCACCTATAAAGCACCTAAAGTCCTAACAGTTCGTCCGTTATGGTCGTTCGAAATTTATTTTTTTAATAATATATTCAAAAAATGGTGTCTGGCTCCCGCGCTATTACCTGTCTTGGTTTTTGTGTGTTCTAATTCGCAACGGAGCACTTAACCTACACCCGTCTCGCTCCATATAAAGCGTTTTAAATTAAGGTGTCGGTATGTCGATCTCTCTCACACGTATCGCAGGCACGTTAATCTGAAACAATAGAGGGTTTGATTAATCCAGTGGTAGTTTGCAATTAGCGGCAAACAAAATGGCGTGTCGTATTGTGATTGCGGTCTTTGGTAATTGTATCATTGTTTTCAGGTCAAAACTACGGTGTTGGCAATATGTATGTCAATCTATGTTATCTCACTTGACTTTTATAAATCGAATTGGGGTCGATAGAACTATCGTCCACGTCGTTTTTTTATAAATTTTATGTAATCTAAAACATAAAAACTTTGTTTTAAGACTTCAAATTTTGCGAACGTTTCAAAAGATGCCAATACAATAGTTTCATATTGAACTTTGATTAGAGCCGGGATCATCAGGTTAAAAATTACAAAAACGCCATTTAGAAATCTAGGAATTACAGCTTACTTATTTTTAAAAAATGGTATTGCTTAGCTTATTTAATTTTTATAATTATTAGAGTGATTAAAAAGATAAATACAATGAAAATTATATTAATTATGCCGTCTGTTTCAATACCTATTTGTACTTGTTACTTTAATTGGTAAAAGATTTGATTTTATCTAAATAGGTTAAATATAAGTCACGTAAACATTTCTGAGTGTATGTGTTGTAAACAAATAAAATGAAAAAATGTACGAGCTCACGGAAGCAATAATATTTATAAAAATACTAGAACACGTAATTCACATAACTTGTTCCTATGACGAAAGCTGGACTAGTATAATAAACAACTGGTATGGGAATAAAGCTATTTTACTTGTTACTTTTCGTTTAAAATAAGGAAGATTTAAAAACCATCACAAGGCCTGTCGGAGTGTTGGACAGTTAAAGGGATGGATGAAAAGATGAGATGAGTCCATGCGGCAGAAATGTAATTACTGAGATGGATGTAGTACAGTGAGGACTGCAAATTGCTCCACTGACAAGAGCGACGTTCACTTAATTTGATGATGACGATTTTGGCAGAATACCAGCGCTGGTAGCTCCTGCGAGTACTCCTCCTCCTCCTCCTGCCAGTATATAGAAAAGTATAAGATAATATAAAAGCAACTAGGCATGTATTTCGCACGAGTGTACGTACTTGATTTTTCCATGCGTAAAAAGTTTTAATTGAAAACGTAGCTCCATTCCAACAGCGGCCACTTTACCATCTGTAAAGTAAATATGGAGTACACTACGAAGTCTGTAGGTATTTTATCTTAATATTTTTGGATGTACTTGCATGCGAGGTGTGCCAAGGCATACATTCATTGGTATTTTAAAAATACATTTCAAACGGTGAAACTGTAAAAGCCTCTTCTAGATTCCCAGTGATCAATGATCGATTGAGCGTAACAAATAAACTCACGTTCGCATTCAGAATATTAGTTAAGAAGTAATGTTTAAAAAAAATGTCTGTCGAACACTTCCGGACGCGCGATATGGAACATAATTCCAAAATATATTTATTCTCCGTGGTTGGTCTTCCGAACTTGGCGCCAATAAGCTATAAACTGTCATTAAAATGTAACATTCTTGTTTTAACCTTATTACCTAGGTCATTAGAACAGAGTTGCCTGGCACTCGACTAAGATGCGATGACGTCATTACACTTAGCAAGTAAACAACCGAGGGCGGGCTCGAGACAAGGCCTTTTAGCTTAGTCTAACTTAACAAACAAATCAATATTTTATAAATATGTCATCGGCCGTTCGTAAAATTTTAAGTCAATTTATAATCAGACTAGGCATATTATAAAATTTTAACAATTTTTGAACTGAATGAATCATTTACAATTTGACGTACCTTCCATATCAAACGCAACAACCCTAATTTTTCTCTCATTCTTATATGTGGACTATCACGCCCAACCTAACGAACAAGCTTTAATTTTCATCCATTATAACCTAAACTTTATCGTATTAAAGCAAGCAAAATATCATTTCACAACTTGACGATTTAACTTTAACAGTTTATAAAATTGCGAAAAATAATAAATAAAATTAAATTAATATTCGTTCAGTTGACAATGTTTTGAAGGCTTATAATATGCTTGACAATCGATCAGTGACATATACGTAATTAGTTTTAGCGTATTTTTTTCTACTGTCGTCATTGATTTCTTTTATCGCGTGCCAGTATTGTAACGGAAATAGCATTTTTGTGCGATAAAGAAAATTAAGAAAACTTGTTAGTTTGGTCGCCTTCCGGTCAATTAAAGTAAGCCTCAGCCGACGTCCCCAAGGCTCACACGAGCCAAGTTACTTTTTAAGGGATTTAGGTAGATGAAGTCCTGTGAAATGTGTTTAACAGTGGTAGAGCCCGCAACAACAACATCTGTTGCACGAATTGGCCGGCTCAACCGGCGAAATACCACGACCTCACAGAAAACAGGCGTGAAGTAGAAGTACTCTGCGTTTCGTCTGATGAGCGAGGTACCGGAGGCCTAATTTTAGCCCTCTTCCCCTTCCCACCCTTTCCTCATAAGGATAGGACGGGAAGGGGAAGAGGATAGGATGGGGAGGGGGTTAACGGGGGAAAGGAATTATCCTTTTTCCTGTCTATGTCCTCCTTTGTCCTTTAAAGGTAGGCAACGCATCAGCAACGCATTTGTCTGTTGCGGATGTTCATGGGCGGCGCTCACTTGACATCAGGTGATCTGCTTCCTCGTTTGCCACCTTCTCACAAAAAAAAACCATAAATGCCTTGTCAAAAAACTTTATAGCTATTATTAAAAAACAAATACGACAAAAATGATTAATACAATTTCTTCACAGATTAAACGATGACAAATCATTTTTTAGATTATTGCATATCATAGAAACGTAATAGAATCAATTAATTACACACTAGTACTATTTCTGCGGCTCTGTCCTCGATGTGAGGCCACACGGCGACACGCAAGACCGGCTAACTGTAAACATGTCCGGGTTTAAAATAAGCGTTCATCATCTTTGTCATTCATAGATTGCGATAGAACTTTGTTGAGCTGCGTGAGTTTGCGCATTGTTGGCAACATTGGACATGGTGCCAACCCTTTACACTAATATCTTCGTGACCTCCTTGTGAACTAACATTGGTGACAATATTTACTCATTCATCAAGTAAACTAGATTGAAATTTGTTGCGATTTGAAAGCTATATCGCTATGGCCATTAACATTAAACATTTCTGTCTAATAGTTTAAAAATTGTCTATTTTTAAGCCATTATAGCCAAAATATAAAAAAATGAAACATACAATACCTTTGAATATACAGCTATGCATACGCATTTTATAATGTTATCGAAATAAATATTTAATTGTTTCTGATATTTAAAGAAGACACGTGTTGCCTTTATCGTATGAAATATGAACGAATGGTTCAAAGTTGAAGAAAGAAATCTGTGATCTCTGCCTATCTTGTTGCGTTACGGATGTGAACGCGTATTTATTTATTTACAGCTTGTCGTCTATGAGTATCAAAAAGGTGGTCGATATGTCTACAACAGTTGAGTCGAGATATTCTCATTAACTTTTTTTTTCAGTTTTAGAATAGTATTACGAACACGGACAGTTGTATTTGGTGTTAGGAAGAGAACATAGCGTCGAGGAATTAAGACCAGCTCCCCGAAGACTGGCTACCTGTGTAGGTCAGGACCACCCCAACAACTATAGTTAAGGATATTCAATATGCAATTCGCTTAGAAACACTTTAATAGCGCGATCTAGAACTACGATACGACTATATTACTGCGACACAAAATATTATATTTTTGTTATTATATTCCTACTAGAATCCTTTACAAATTTATTAAAGAAAATTAATTATAATAAAATTACATTCAAATCCAATAATATAAATTTATTTTTACAAGATATTTATGTTTAATATTATTTAAGCATATAGAGGGTCTATATGCTTATGCTCCAATTGAAAAAAGTTTAAATAATAAAAATAATACTTATATATTTTTACAAAATAAAAAGTACAATGCTTAGATTAGAACTCAAGATCTTTCTTTAATATAGTTCGCAGGATAATGATATGAAAGTACCCTCAGTTTAAAAGTTAAATGAACAATGTACACAATAATGTTTCAGGAGGGTACATAGGATTTTACAATTCAGTACGCGCTTTGTTGCGTGAGACAATGAGGCACGAATGTGCAAATAACAATTTAAATTATACTTTTACTGAATTCATTCGTACAAAAATTCCTCATTAGTAACGCTTTTAGAAAGTAAATTAATTTAATTACAGAAAATAATTATAACGCTTATAATTCTGTAATTAATAGTCATTTAATTTTATAAAGGTATTCCATAATCGTCTAAAATCAGCCATTTGCTTCTTAAAATTATTGCCTAGAATTCATATTGCAATTACCTAAGTTTCACAAAACCTGCCACCTGTTTTTTGACGTCTTTAGTAACAAGGTATACAAGGTAACAGTATGAAGTCCACTATAACATATAGGAGGGGAGCCGACGATGCTAAACTTGTACATCCTCGACCGTCATGGGGACCTATTGGATTTTGAAGATTAAATGGTAAGTTGAAACTAGAGTAATAGTAAATATGGGAGGAGAAAACAAATTATGTGACATTTTTACTTCTAGCGCCACCGCTAGAAGTAAAAATGTCACATTGATGATTTCAACCTTTCACCCTTTCCCCACGGAAAGGGTGAAAGGTTGAAATCACCAAATTATCGTTTAAAACGTTTTTATTAACAACAACTCGCGCGGTTTTGTATTAGAATAGACGACTGATTTGTGGCGTAGGGTACTTGACAGGGTCCAAGGTAGAAATGTAAATCTGATACGCTCGAGGATGTACAGAAATCCCCGCTTCCGCTCCTGTAGCAATATTACATATGTCTATCTACTGTAACAAGATAACAAAAATTCATAACTTATTATTGAAAAATACAACTAATTATTAGTATACAGTTAAGAATTGATTTTTAATTGCGTAATATTTTTTTTGACTTATTTCTCAGTGCATTTTTTATTTTTGAATATATTGTTTTGTAGTCGGTTTTATTTAAATTCAAAATTTTGTTTATTTATATATGTATATATAATAGTTGAATGATTACATTCAAAATCTTCCTAAACATTCTACATTTTACTCGACTACCATTTATCTTGTATTGTTGGTTTTATCGTACAGCGGCCAGTATAAACTGAACTATCTCGTCTCCTAAATCGATAGGAAACCGATAAAGTATTCGAGTATACTTAGGTCAATAGTTCTGGTCGTGATACATCAAGAAGTATTCTCGAGTGTTTCATGGCTATTGACTAGTTTACCCTGAGCTCCGGCTGCGAACAATGTTGAGGAAATATTTGTGGGATCGGAGATCGCGATTGTCTGGACATTGTACATACTACGTCCGTGTTATTGAAGCCCGGCCAAGACGTCGGGTGCACGGCCAAGAGAAATAAAGTAGGAGCAGTTATATTACAAGCCATCCGCGGCTAGATTCACTGCTGCGTGCGTCCATATCAATATTGTTATAGTTAATTATTGTTTAAATATATACATAAAATATATAGTACTATATCCGCTCCGTATTCGCTCGAGTAGCACGCATACTTCAAAACATCACTCACTAGGCCAATCTGAACTAATCCCGAAAATTTCATCGAAATCGGTCCAGCAGTTTGGAAATCTAAAAGTAACATACATACTCAAATCGCCTTTTACATATGTTTATATTTTATGTATTAATATATTTAATTCATGTCACGGAGTGCAATGAGGTTAACTGAAAAAGAGAAAGAAATTGTAATGGTTGCGAAATGATGCTCTAAAAATCTACACTAGAATATGTCACGTGATGAGTTAACTGTCATTGCACATTTTATAGGTTAGTTATCTGCTTAAAAATTAACTATTTAATCTAAAATTAATGTAAGATTTGACATAGCAAATAAAACGCCTGTAGAAAATAAATAGTTTCAATGTATACTTTTGAATATTGCTATTTTATTATAGGATAAAAAAGCAAAAAAGGAGCTGGTCGTCTAACGTTAAGTGATCATCGACGGCCATGAACAACCACAACACCAGAGAAACTACAGATACGTTGCCAGCCTTTAAGGTAAGAATTTACTGTTTTCTTGTTTCATTTGCTCAAAGATTAAGAACCGGTCAGACAGCGAGAAATGTAAATAAATTTGACATAAATGTCTGATTAATTTGAACTTCTCACACATGTAGTCGTAACGTCTACTAGTGATGTACTGTGCCTCGTTAGGTCAATATATCGATGCGGTGATGTAATACAATTACGCAGGCAGCTTATTGCCGATAAATTCGCTCGAACTACATATCCTTGTCGACGGTTTATGGCGCATAGATTCACTTTGTTATGGCCAGTCTAACATGTAACACAGTTATTTATTTAAATATACTGTTAGGGTTTGGTTCGAATGAGTAGAGTTAGTTAACTAATATTTAATAAGAATATACGTAAGTAGAGGGTGCAATTCAACTAAGTGATGAAATAATCTATCAAAAAGCCTTTACGAATTTAATTATTAAATAATTATTGGCTTACCTAACCTAACCTTAGACTCTTACTACCCTGATTAGTGGGAAATGACCGTGAGAGTTGTTTACTGTTAATAAAATAATTTTAGGGTCATATTAAGACACTTGACATATTCCAAGACTACGTCAAAAAAAAATAGAAAAAAAAGTCGTGTTATAATTTCACAATGTATTTTCTACGGCTTTTTCCGCTCCAACAAATGCGTCGCAAGAATAAAGTGCGAGAGCTCTTCGAGCCGAAGTTATTAAAAAAATGGATACACCATTTTTTTCTCTTGCTCCATATATGAAGTTGGTATGTTTTCACTCTACACGAGTGTCGGAGTAGCATTATACGGGTGAGTTGGTCGAGGGACAAATTTCACTTTGTGATTTATATGTATATTATAATACGGGCGAAACAAAACTCTGGTTCTTTTGTTTTATTATTATATCGTAAACGATCAGTCATTAGGTACGTCACTACCATTCGTAGTGTTGTGACGTTAAGAAAGTCCAGTAATCGATGTATTTGTAATTAAAATAGAATTAGATTGATATATGCACTTTAACTAATCGTGTGAAAAACCCTATGTTCGAATAGAGCAAAATGAGCAGAAACAGCGTAAAAATCATGGATAGAATTAAGGAATACCAAAAACTTAAAAAAATCAACAATACAAATAAGCTAATTACATTGTTTGAAATGCTGCACACTAATTACAATGTTTATGAATAACGCCATCTAGTTGCAAGTTTTAAATAACAGAAGATACTTTGTGTAATATATTGTGAGTTTTATTTTCTAATATTTTTAATTAATATTCTCTGAATAATTATCATGTACAAATAGAACAATATATAAAAAGAATGAACCGAACAAATGTTTAAAAATTGGAAGAGCTCATCAATACAAATCCATTAATTACTTCACTGATACAATGATTAATTAACCAATCTCAGAGTCTATTACGTGTACAAAGAAAAATTGCATAAAAATATTCATTAATCGTAAGGCATTGTATTTAAAAACTAACTACTACAAACTAACAGAAGACAGGCGTGAAGTTTTTTTCTGTGGGAGGTGTTTGTGGAAAATAAAATAACCCTTTTCCTGTCTTTTTTTGTTTATCCACTGATATGTCCATTAAAGGTCAGCATCGCATATGAAACTCATTTGCTTATTGCAGTTGCCTATGGGTAGCGGTCACTTAACATCATGTAAATCGCACACTCGTTTACCACCTTCTCGCATGAATAAAAACTAAAAAACTACATACATACACAATGATACATTGTCATTACATTGATTACCTCACGATCTCTGAATCGTTATAGTTTACAATGGCAATAATTCAAAACAACGAAAAATTATATGAAATTTACCATCTGACCTTAATGCATAAGTAAAATATATTCTATGACACATCTGTCTTTTACTCTATGTTCCGTCTAGTTGTTTCAAATTAATTCAATTAAAAAGTACCTTTAATTATTTTACAACAAGTTTTGTGAATTAATAGCTCTTCAATAGTTTTTTGTTAATCTTTTAAGGTAAGATAATTATTGTATTCTTTATATTACTTATTTGTTTATAATATATTTTAAAATATCAACAAGAATTACAGGTATTCTAAAATATATTATATAAAAATGGCGTGTCACTGGCTGCCGAGTTTTATGATTCAAGCAGCCAATGGCTTATAGAGGCACGTTAAAACATTAAATATTAGTGTGTAATAAATAATTATTTTCATTGAAAGAAACTCATTCGCCTTTTCTTTCGTCATAATAAGTTGTTTTAATTCCGCTCTTAACAGATGTCTACATAAAAAAGGAATGAATAGAAGTTTCTAGTCTAGTAATCATGTTAATTTTATGCAATGGAGTAAATGGTCTGCAATGTGATCACTGCAGATATATTTTATGAGATCGCGTTAAACCTTTGCTAAATTATGTTCATAAATACAGGAATAATTAAAGGGCAACTGAGTATTAATACATTTAAATATGTTTTTAAGACAAAAATATATTCTGAAAAGACATCTTGAAGCTTTTTGCAATTCCATTGTACTAAGAAACTTCTAGAAATTCTTAGTTGAATATGTTAAAAAAAATATGAGAATATTAAGTTGAAATAAAACATCACATACATTTCATATATCAAGAACATTTTTTTCGTTTCAAGTGTAACATTTTTACATTTTCTTCTTGAGTAAGTGTACACTTACGGCAAAATGAAATTATTTCTCTGATAACATGAAGGAATATTTTGTCTGAACGAGCATGGGCAGAGTGCCAAGTCTTTACTCGGCATGAGGTATGCAATTATATTTTGTAGGAATTATATTTTGAGGGTATTAACCCTAAGTAACTCTCTCGGTTATGACAAATGTCAAATAAAGTTATACGGTGGATTAAACAACATACATTTTCTTTGTTATTCATCAACCCTGTGTACCACCCTTGTCACAGATGTTTTTAACTGTATATCTGATCAGTGTGTATTTAAGTATGTATTCTATCTATATCTATAACTATGATGTTATCTAAAATAAAAAAGTTGCTTGTCTGTTGTACCAAATGCATCGTCATTTCCCTCAACGTGGATAAACGCGCGATGAACGCAAAATATGCATGATGATTCTAAACGTCGCGTTATCGAATTCGCAAGCGTCCCCTAGTTACGTTAAAATGTGTTCTAAATTTTCTTAAATTGTATCTATAAACTTCATAGTTTCCGATACAAGTATTAATGTTTGTATAATGTATTAAGTTAAGAAACGAAGGATCCGAACATCATGGTAATCTTAGGCCACTACTGTAGGGGGTGGGTGTTGTTTAATGGGTTGGGGGTGACGGCTGTGGGTGTCGGGTCAAGGCTGGGCAGCCGTCGCAGTGTCGCAGTTTAATGCCTCAAGATCTGTCATTAGATTTACTGGAGATTATTTTTTTTTGTCAGCATCCGTCGGAAATAAATAAAAAAGGGGAGTTTTACTAACTGGCAAATTTTTTAAATTAGTATCATAGAGTGCTTTTGTATGGGTTTTTCCTGGTGAAATCTTAACATTAAAATGTCCAGCGTTTAATGTCAGTTATAGTATCAAAACTGAAAAATACTATTGATAAATAATATTATGCCCATTGTGTTTGAAGAATTAAAGAAGAACCGAAGGAATTTGTGTTTTCAGAGTTAGAAATCTCTATCTTTAATTATATATAGCTTTTATTTTTCTCTAACGCGCAAAATAAAAATTCCCCCGAGCGACGCGGAGCTCCACAACTGGTGTTAAATATTAAAGTAAAAGGGAACCGTGCCGAGCAAATCCAAGTCATTTAATTCGATGTCTCGTCGCGTTTATTGGATGTCGGCGGGAAATGAAGCGGAAGGCTCGGATCAAGTGCGGCCATAGCTTCCGGCCTCGTGCTTAGCATAACGCGACTGTGACGCCACCGACCCACCCATGACATCAGCGAACGCCCACGATGTTTCCGAGACGCCATGAGGTATCGATATTGAATTGTCACAAGCAATAACATATAAATTACGAGAAAACCATTAATATCAGTTACATATAGATATTCATAACAGCGTTTCAATGGCTTAATGTAGAAAGTCGAATCAAGGAGTGTGAGATGTTTATATGTGTCCTAACGCCGCCTTCTGTCACATTTGTAACTTAATCTTGATCTGAGGAGAGCTTTAGGTTAGGTTAGGATAAGAAAATTGAGATTAATTATTAGAACTAAATTAAAAAGTTTTCTTTATTCATATTGTATCATATTCAATCGTTCTGATAAAAAAATACAAAAGCAATTCTTTCGGTAGGATTTAGATAGATCTGATTACAAGAGACATAAATCATGGTACTATTTACGCCATCTATGGACGGCTAGCGGAACTACATTCCGCTAAAAGCTCACTTTGATGCGGCGGAAGTACGGAACTAGGCTGGCAGAGTTTGCAGACAAGTTGTTAGTGTTTTAGAGCCATTTAGACCATTAGCGGTCGAGTGGGATTCTTTATACATTTCTGTTTAGACTTTTTGTGACCGTAATTGTTTGTTGGGTAGTTTAAGGAGCTCGTTAGTGTAACGGAATGTCTGGATTGTGATGTTTAGTATAGTTCATACTAAATAAGATGTCTGTTTGTGTGATTTATTTAAAAGTAGTCTCGGGTAGTGTCTAGGTTCTCTTCTGAGATAAAAATACAATTTCTGCTATGCATAAGACATTGTGCGAGAAGATTTACAAATATTTTATACATTTAATAGCGTTCGTTTTAGAGTATCCTGGCTTCTCACGGCTGTGCCCGTAAGCTCAATAATTTTTATTTCCGTTACAAACATGCGCTCAAATCCGTAACCCAGAGGGGTTGGCAGAGATTACAGATGTCCATTTGGCGTAATCCTGGCACACCTTTTTCGCTTTATCTACATCTGTACATCTACGCATACACGCTCGTTTCGTTATGGAGACTGGAGACATTCATAGGTGTTATACCTTCATTGCTTATATTCGGATACGGTACGATACTCAAAATGCGAAACATATGAACTTATGAAAGACATCCGGTTAAAACCGGATGCCGGATAACAGTGTAGGTAGTGTAAAAAGAGCCGGTAAAGCAAACCGTTACCGCGTGCGGGCACCATTACAGTGTCTTTACGACTGGTCGCCGGTCGCCGGCTCGACCGGCTGCGTAATCCATCGATCGTAAAACCTACGCAGTTATCCGTAACGACGGATATAAAGTCCCCGTAAGACGGATATAGTGCGTTTAATTGTATTTTACAATTAAATCGGCCGTTTTACGTTCCTAGACGAACAATAAACTCATTGTTAAAAGCTGAAAGAGATAAAATTCCCCATAAACATGAATATTTTATTTGTAAGATTATTATTTTTGTTCATGTTTTTCTGCCCTTGCATTAATGCACTGAGTTGACACTCAAAATGTTCTTGATACTTCTTCAGAGAATTTCACTTTAATAAGCATATGTTTAAAAAAGAACTGTCAGCCGTAGCGCATCAGAAGTGAAACTCATCTTAACTTTATAAACTTGTGACCTTTATTAATGGGTCGTTAAGAATTTTTTTACGAAGTATTTTTTATCACTAGACACGATTATTAGAAATTATTCTTTTCACACTCATCTCATCATATATATATATATATATATATATATATATATACACTCACGCCCCTAAACCAGCGATGAGGGCAGAGATTAGGGATTTCCATTTGTCACGGTCCTGGCACACCACTCTCGCTTCTTCCACATTCATACATCTACGCATACATGCTCGTCGGTTATGTGTACTCTTAATACCACCTTTCTTTAGAATCTTATATAGGTACGCCTAGGCCGGCCGTGGGATATTTTCAATGCGTACCGATTAAGATATTTGTAGGTTTACTGTTACAATGTATGTATTGTACTATACGCACCGAAAATCCCTAATGAAACAACGTAAACCCGTTGACGTGTTTTGTTTAACTAGTTGTAAAGTCGCTTTTGTTAAGACTGAAATTATTTTACTGTTAAATACAATAGAAAATGACCTGAGAGTAGAAAGTGCGGACGGAAGGCGCGCGCAGGGTAATACCGCAATTGGCCATTTCCTGTCCGCGACACATATTCATTCGGCGAGCGTGTTTTCATTGTGTGACGTCATACGGCTAAACGATTTAATTTACGGTACTTAAATATATCGACTATTCCATAGAATTTATTTGAGGTTACTTCAGTCAGAGTATAAATAGTGTAGGGACAGTGACGGATTTTCTAGAAGGCTCGACCGTAGGGCGCCGGATTTTAAGGGGGGCAAATTTGGTAATGTATGTATGTCAATCGTCTAGTTATAAAGCTGCATTTTGTTTTGTAATTTGTACCAGTTTGTAGTGAAGTCTGTAAAGTTGTGTGTTTAATAAACTTATTATTATTACATAATGAAATATATAAATACTATAATAAAACTATGAGTTCAAAATTACTTTAAGCTTTGCTTAATCCCATCACATTTGGTATCCACGTCTTATTAAGGTTATCTGAAATGGAGTGAGTATATCATTTAGACCAGAGCACTTTCTGTTTCTGAGTTGTCAAATTTATATTCAATTAACAATCCTATCTAGTTTATTATTTTTAAATAAAGGCAGCAAGAAAACTTATTAAGATCAAAGTTAACTATTACCCTCTCATGTTAACTAGTCGTATAACTTACAGTTAAACATTACCTTCGTTTGTTACTTCATGATATAACAAAACTCGTCGCCGTTATCATAAAGATCTTTAATGATTCTCGTCTTCATCTATGAATAGATTCAAATAAAAAGTATTCCAACAACAATGAACTTGCGTGGTAGAATGGAAACACGGCTTACATAAGCGATATTACGGCGGTCGCGTGTCGCGTGTCACATGAGTGACAGCCCCGTGGCTCCTAAACGACAGTCCTTTGACCCTACTGTGTACGTTATTTTATATCTCGTAAGTTATATTCTATATTGGGTTCTATATCACTCATGTGTTAATATTTTGAACCTGGATTAGGACCGAATTACATTATGTAGCAATAATTTAAATGAAAGAACACACTTCGCTTGTGTACATAGAATATCTATTCATTAAATTAAAAACAACAAGGAATTGTACATTATTGCACACTTCAGACCACTCGAAACTTTAAACCGAGTCCGTTAAATACAGCCGTCTAGTGGTAATTGCACACTTGCGTCCGTTCGATCGTCGTATAAAGACTCGTATTCACTTTAAGAGACCCAAGACAGAAATAGACAACAGTAAAAATGTCTGCATAGTCTGCGACTGGACATTGTGGTTAAGCTAGTATTTATCTATTTAAGTGTTATTTCAAGCATTGTACAGGAGGTTAAATTCTAGACAGAGGTTGTAAAAGATAAGGACAATATCATTTTAATTTCGTTTTCAAAGATAGAGAAAAATATGATATGAACCTTTACAAGGAATGGACGCTTATCTAGATTAAGAGTAATCTAATAATAGCTACCGATCGAGCCGAGGCTCGGCCCTCTCGGGCATCCTCTAATCGGAATGCTAACCGCGTAATGAGTGACAGCCCAAGCCGAGGTTCCCTCTACGGGGTCCTTGAGGCGAGTCACTCCACCGAAGCGGAGCATCCGCCGAAGCGACCTAAGAGCTCGGCGGCCTCCCAATTCGGTTATAATAATAAAGTAACGGGCCGACCCGAGGCTCCCTCTACGGAGGAAGCCCTCGAGCTAAGTTGCTCTTAAAGAGGCTTAAGCTAGGCGCCCTCTGCACCCTACCGCCTCGAGCCCGGTATAGCTGTAAATGCCTCCTCAAGGCAAACAGTGACCATTCAGATACAAAAAAAATAGATTAATAGAATATTTCATAATATACGAGATAAAAAGGCAGTGTTTTAAAGATGTCTTAATTTGTCTAAGATGTTACAAATAAAAAATTCAGATCTCGCTTTACTTTACTTGTATTTTTTAGTAGCTGTTCCTGAACAAATATTTTAAATCGGCCGAGTAGTTTTTGAGTTTATTCCTTACAAACATACAAAACCACAAATCTGTCTTCTTTATAATATCAGTTTAGATAACTTAGGCTACCACTATAAATCGCCGCAAAAACCTTGCCGTCTCTTCCAGTAGAATATCGCAACCTTGAAACCTTCCTTAGAATTTATCAAATACGACAATACCGGGGTAAATACGAATGAAATGATAACACAAATATTGTAATGAAATAAGCAAACAAAACAAATCATTCAAAAACCTTTTAATAATATTCACCATACAATCTACTTTAAAAAAACTTTGATGTGCAAAATCGTTTACGTAGTTGTATTTCAGGGTGCTCCTACTAGGCCTTTATGTTAGTAATACTAATATCATGAAGTAGTACATTTGTATACGCGTTATAAATTTTAAATTGATCAAATATTTCATCATTTGCATCAGGAGCATGATATGTGAATATCGACGAGGCTTCGATTTCACATCCGGCGGAAGTAGCTCCCCAACGCCACCTGCGTCCACCGATTTCCGAATATGATCTTATATATTTCATTTCCTTTAGACTCGAGTGTTTTTAACCATTTTTCTCAAAACCAATTCGTTCTCGGAATGGGAATTTGATGATAATGAATTGATGATAAAATTAAGCACTAGTAATCGAAGAGCATGTACACGTGGTTAAGTGGATGAATAAATGACTAAAGCATGTAATTATCGTGAATAGAAAGTCGTGATTGATTGACTTCATTTTTTCAATAAAAATATGAGATCTCTGGTATATTTACTTTATATCTACTTATTTTATTTACAACATTCCTCTGCTGTTTACAACAAAAACAACGTCAAGCTATTTTATTTATTTTTGATTTACAAAACAAAATTCAATCCTTTAAGACAGTCCCGTGCTGCCTTCAGTCGACAATTTAAATTTCATCTCGCTCTTTGTTATCAAGATTAGGGTATTCATTATTAAGCTCCCCGACATTTCTTTCGAGGAAGTTATCCCGGGGCTTAAGTGCGCCGGGAATCCCCTTCGGCTTCCATTACGCAACGTCCACACGCCGTCGTTATGAATATTTTAATATAAAGCTGCGTTTACACTAACATGCTGACATCATCTGTATTCGATTATGTTCATTCAATCTTCGACGTTTACAGCCTTAAACGTTTCAAAGTTTATAATGGAATTAAACTCAGAGCTTATGGTTCAATATGAGCAGCAACAAGGCGTCTCGCTCCTCGATGACTCATTTTGTAGTCGACGATAAAAAAAACAAATCTCCATTGTTAACGTCTTAAATTTTTCACACGGATGGAGCAAGATGTTTTTTTTTCACAAATGCGACCTAATTTTCCTAAATACAACATCCTTGTATAACAATAACAAATTAAAAAAGCATTAAAAAATGCCCTGTAAACAATTTCATAGGACATATATTTTTAGAAATATAAATAAATGTGTACCTTTCGAATCGTTATTACGTAACAACGATAAATCTGTACTGATATTTTGAAAGTTTGTTTGTAATCGGTAAACTGTGAAACAATTTTAATAATTCATCCTTACCAACATACCTTTACTAATTGGAAATTGTATTTGGTAATTCGTTTCAAATATTAAATAAACTGATAGGCACAGGTTGTAATTGACTTTTATTGTTATTGTAAGCTGTACTGGCTCGTTTTAGGTTAGGTTAGGTTAGGTACATAACAAAATTAGTCTATGGTAAATTTAATGTATTAGTTATGACCACTGGTTCGAGCGATGCCGATTTACTCGGAGAGAGTAGGTAGAGACCAAGAGAAAAAGATAGGTTTCCATAAATTTATCATTTCCTTAAATGAGCGAAAATAATGTGAATTAAAAAAATCTGACAAGACAAACATAATAATAAATATTTCTTTTTTTGTAATATGCGAAGTAGTAGTAGTCTCAACGGAGGAATAAAACGAGAGACGCCGAGAATCGTTCGCGTGCCTTCGAATATTTTAATCGTACTTCTAAAGTACTTGTCTATAGTTCCAACATAAATCATAATCCACAATTCAAAAATACTCTTAGTTTATAGAATAAATCTCGTCCGAGGCAACAAATAGGGCTATCAAAACACTGTATCGCTTCACCCAAACATATTTAACCCTACCCGTCATCGTAACGCTGCTTCGATCCCCGGTCTATTTCCGTAACAAAAGCACCTCTGGACAATCTCGATGTGTTTTATGCGACGCCGTCAAACGGTTGAAAAAAAAAACTTTACACAAAACAGACGCCGACTTCAATGGCGTTATCGCTGGGGTCGCCTTCGTTTGTTCGTTCGACTCGGTAGAAATTCACACGAGTTTTATTGTTTTGCGAAATGTTCGAATATTTCGTTTACACTTGTTTCTTTTACATTTTATTTGTATGAATTGATTGGTGTCGAAGAGACGTGCTTTCTGGTGCTTTTGATCTTGCCTTAACGTTTGAGTAATTTTAATGAATCCAGGGAAACATGGCGTTCATACAAATACTCCTTTGATCTTATATTTCTTTATGTCCTCACACCACCGATTCTAACAACATTTAAAAGTCCACTGTTTGGCACTTATGGACCTTAAGATCGTAGTTAGTAATTGTTCTGCTCCTCTTCTGCAACCGCTGCACGATACGTAGGAGCTCTTGAGGTCATGCGTCGTTATGGATATGACATTTTTGATTCGGAGCTCCATAACATCCCTGCTGTGGCGCATGCGTGTACCGGCTCCATCAGATCGGTTGCAGATGCGCGGAGCACAGTTACGCGAACATACTGGGTACTCGGCTAACGACTATGCGTTTTGTTTTATTTTATTTTAATATATATTTCCTTCCTCTTGCCATATCAATAAATCTGTATCGATATCTGTCACACTCTACCGCAGCTCAATGATAAACATAAAATTGTCCCCAACCTTTTAATGTAAGCGACGTATTAAATCGTAATTTCGTATTCCAGTCACGTATCATCAAATGACAAATGGCCCGACTTGCCGGAACTTATAAATAATGATATACATTGAATATTTTCTATAAACATATTAAATTAAATGATTAATGATTGACATGTATGATGGGGATATTTTGTTCATGTAACTTTTTTCTTTTACTAAGTATACACTGCATGTACAGTCCGGGTTCGAAGACCTTAAGCAGTTTTCAAATTCAAACCTCTAGTGAGTTTTACAAGTATCTTATGAAACAAAAGTATTAAGCGAATAACTGTAAATGAAATAATACTTACTGGACATTTCCAGGCAAACCAAATAGTCAATGTTATAAATATAATATTCGATTCAAATTGGGAAGATCGAATTAAATATTATGTCCTATTTAATGATCAATGTCGACTTAAAGGTGACGAACGAGTGTAAGACACACATCTGAGCACTCAATTCGACTGGAAAGAAGATGTAGAAGACGTATGTAGAAGACACGCTATAGTTACTTAAGTATATGTTAAAAGGAAAAAGATACGGGTTAATATTATCATATGCAACATCTGTTTAATAATATTGTCGTCAAAGGTAGGTGATATAAGGATATGAGAGATCTGTAGGAAGACATACTCCCCTGATATTGGTTTAGGTATCTTTTAAGACGATTTCTTATGAGAACAATATACAAACACGTCTACGCAAACAAAATAAATGTTTGTTATTAAAACACTAGAGCTCACACTCCCGTGCACTTATTTTGCATATAAGCGAGAAACGCCCGAGAAGGCTGCATTTTACCCACACTATGTACATTTCTGCAACGATCATTGCCCTATTTTTTAAAAGAATATTTTTCCTTGTACTGAATTACAGAAAATAGGTTGGCGACACAACGGATCGCTACATAATGTTGGCGGCAATGCTTAAGTGAGACGTCAGGGCGGTGCCGCATCTGAATAGGGTACTATACATTTTACATTTCCGAGGACAAAAATTCAAAAAGGATTAGCTGAGCCCTTATCATCTTCTCATCTCCTTGGATCAAATTCATATCGTCTTTGCTTCAACTGATATTCGTCCCCACTGGACGTAGGCAATGGGGGAGCCATTGACTTACATAAAGATTGGCCCCTTGCTGCCCTCATCTAGTGGGATCCGCCAACCTCGACTAGATCATTGGTTCATCTTGTAAGAAGCCTAGCTACGAGGACGCTGGGCAGACCTGTACGTCGCCGCCATTCGGCCTCATCGCCCATCTGTTCCGAGAACAATGTGTCTGGTTCATTGTTACTTAAGGTTTGCAATTCTTCGCCGATTCTTCGGTTACTTAAGTTCTACTGCGAAGGACATTATTTCTGGTGGTCCATTGCCCTTTGAGTGACCTTGAGTTGTCTAATGGTGCAAGCAGCTTTACATATGTTGTTGAATAATTTAATAGAGTATAATGGAGGTATTTATGAATGCCCACGATTCGTCAATGGTTGAGATATCCTACGTCTTACCCTCTTTGATCTCTCCGTAGTTTTTACGTATTCATACTATTCATAGCCTTAGCAATATTCAGGTTACTAATATAACTGTAACCAATTTAGTTGACAGACATCATAGTCAATATAATTATCTTACTAATATTATAAATGTGAAAGTTTGGATGGATGCTTGTTACTTCTTTACGCCAAAACGGCTGAACGGATCTGGATAAAAGGCGCGAATATAAATTATATTCTGGAATAATACATAGACTACTTTTTATCCCGGATGGTAATGTATTTTTTAAGATCCATATATTTATAGAAAACTCTCTATAAGGGTGAAAAAGGTGAAATTCTACTCTTCAAATACTACTATACTACTTTGGTGAAAAAAATAAACAAAAAGGCGAATCGCAAATCAAAATATGTTTTTCTAAATTCCGCGAAATGATTAAGATGCAATAAAGACTAGTCTTTTTGGAAGACTTTATTCCTTTCTTTTACGCCCTCGTGTCCTGATTTTGTCCAGAATCGCGTGGCCAACCTAGGAGCATACGACAGTCGTTAGATGTTCGGCGAGCGTGCTCTGGCGTCGCTCCAGCAGAGCGGCTGCCAGAAATAGCATAGGCGACGGCATCCTCGCGTTTTAATTGTCCTTAGTAGACCGTTTGGGTACTTTTTTGTATCTCTTTCGTACATATAACTACTTCCAATAAGTCATTAACTACTTTATACTTGCAGATATTTAGACGCTCTTGAGTATGCAATTTTGCTTTATACGTAAGAATGCTTACGTTAAAAACGTAAAATTGTACAAAATAAGCGAAGGCAATGCTTTAAGCATAGTTAAATTACAAATTTTTATGACCCAATTCCATTGTTAAGCGCCAATAATGTGACTGTCAATTTTTTGTTGTGTGAAGTTAATTGTTGTCTTTTTTTGGCATTTATAATATTGAATTATAGTTACCTTAAAATTTGTCAAATATCACCGAAGCAAGTGCGTACCTGAAAAACGAGAATGATATTAATTTTGAGGCAAAGTAGCTAAAAGTTTCTCATATTACTTTAAAATGATTTAATTACACCGGATTCACGTGGCAGCTCTGTAACGAGTTATCGTTTTTATTTATTGAGATACAAATTTACATTGTTCACTTACATTAATGTTAACCGTATTTTTGTGCGACCGGGCGGTAAGTTCGCATATCTTTAAGATTAATATAGATACTTAGTTTTGACCCTAATGCTTTTTAACATCGTGAAACCATAAGCCTTTAGAGTTAGGGTAAATTAACGCTGAGGTCTAAACTTAGAGTTACACGTGTGATACTTAGCGAACGTGTGTACTATCGATTCGAGAGTGTCGTAATAAAATAATCCATACTAAAACGTAAGATGCATTTATGCGTAATATGTACAAAATAATAATTATTAATGTTTAGCGTGTTGTGTTAGTTATTGGTTAGAAATACATAAAACAAATTACATTTAGTTTGTACAACGTAAGTTTCGTGCTTAAGAGATCTCTGTCATTATTGTAACCCACGCTTTTTGTTCTTAATGATGTCACTTGCATTGTTATTGACGGCTTAACGAAGAATAGTCAAGCTTCTGTGTTCAGATAACATCATGCTTCGGTACGACATACGAAGAAGGTACCTTGCTAAGTTATCAGCATTATTTCAGCAGTAAGATGTTCTCTCGAAAGCGCTTTACATCCAATAATATCAATATCTGGTAGAAAAAATGCTCAGGGTAAAACCAGATAGATAACCAACTTTAACACAGTTAAAACTACTATTTTTAAATGTTATATCGCTCGAACTAAAAAATATAATTTAATCGGTATTGCTTTTGACTTACTTAGTGCTTTTTTTCAAAATCCACCTCCCGACATTTGATATTTGCTAACTGAGCGCGGTGTCTAGTTACGTTGGTTGTAGAACAACGATGTATTGTGTTAGACAACAATGGGCTTATCTTACGTCAGCGACATCTAGTGCGGGAATCGATCGTACAGACAAATGTAGAACACTGGCTGTGCTACATTTATACGAAAAGGCTTCTGTAATAGTGTATAAAAATATACACTACTATGTTTTCTCACTCGTTCAGAAAAGGCATATAGGTATTTAAAATCTTCGTCGTTCGTAGCGAGGTTTTATTATGTATTTTTAATAGAGATAAATGATTCATTAGACGGTAGAGGTATGAAGATGAATGTAGATAAGACGAAAATAATGGAAAGAGAACAAAGTAAGACAGTAATTGAAATAAAGGTTAACGGAAATGTAGTGGAACAGATGGAAGAGTTAGTGTATTTGGGGTGTTTGTTTAGTAGAGATGGTAGGCATGTTAAAGATTTTGAACGACGAGTGAGTGCGGTAAGCAAAATGAATGGGGCTAGAGGTACAGTAGTGAGGAGGCAGAATGTGTCTATGAAGGCCTGTCTGGCAATACACAATGCTATACTAGTCCCCACTTTAATGTATAAAAGTGAAAGCTGGGTTTGGTGGGAAAAGCATACTAGTAGAGTTAATGCAGTTGAGATGCGATCCTTAAGAAGTAGTGTGTGGCAGTGTTGGTAGGGGAAGCCCTAGGAAAACTTATATCGATCAGATTAGTGGTTTACTAAAATAGGGCGATATAAGGAGCACCCATAACCGACGAGCATGTATGCGTAGATGTATGAATGTAGAAGAAGCGAGAGAGGTGTGCCAGGATCGTGCCAAATGGAAATCCATGATCTCTGCCTACCAATGAGTTTAACCACTGGTATTCGATTCTACCAGTAAAATTAAAACCTACGTTTTGACATCTATCAAATGAAAATATTTAAGTTGTCTGACTTCAGTGTTGACTAATTTTCATACGGTAATATTTTCGACTACACTTTGATCTTGATTGCCCTTTTCCAAGAAAATACCTTCTAATTTATATGCAGAGAAGTTATGTAAAATGCAGGTTTTTGCTTATTTTTTTATGTTTTATTGCAACAGTATTTATACGTTTTGTAAATTTTGCATGGAATACAAATACATTTGTGAAACAAAATCATATAAGGTTGGAATGGCATTTAAAGTAAGATAACGAGTTAGGATAAATTGAAAACTAGTTCAGCTAAGTAAAGTTTTGTCTCGTCAACTCCTCGTGTTAAGTTAGATTAAGTTAAAGTTGTAGTTTCGTAGTGCAGTGCACTCTGAACGTGCGAATCCGCGAACGATTTTATAATTATTATAAAGACCGTTCAACACAAAAAACAAATAAGCTTCCGTTTATAGATCATAAAATAATATGTGTTTGTCCCACCTTTAGAACATTATTTAATATTTTATAATAATATTTATTTTATTATTCACAACATAAGCTCGTGTTGAAACGTCAAAAGAATTTTTTCGTAGATTTAATTCGGTTATAAACTATTTCATAAGATTCTAGGACAATAATTTTAGTCTAAGCCTGAAAAATTCCTCAAGAGAAGAGTACCTAAGGAAGTTTCCGCTTCAATGTTATATTCATGTTTAAATTGATCTGTTACAGTTACGAAAACAGGTTTTACTGGAATATTTTCATCTTAGCAGTAAGGATAATCATGTGTTAAACACACTTGAACTGATCTTCTGTGATTCATTCTTTGCATCACCACAAGGTTGGAAAGGATCGCCAAACCGCGCGGATTTATTGGCTCTTACGTTATTTCTTTTACAATAGCAATGTTCCAGGAGATATAAACTTTATTATACGTATAAAATTCCGTCTTACTTTCCTTCAGGGCGACAATCAAACCAAACAGTCAGTGGACATTAAAACAAATTGCCAAAAAAAAGTACAGTCCCCACGACACAGTTTGTAGGTCAGGCTCGCGCCCGGCTCGTAAATCCGCAAGTGTGAAGACATCCCTCGGGATGAACAACGAGGGAAAGCGGCAAATGTAAAAACAAGTGAAGTGAATGAAGCTTTGTTTTAAATTCATGATTTTCATCTGACGAAGGTGACGAATGTATGAAAGGGTCACCGATTATACAGTTAATGTAACAAGCCACATATTTTATTCAGTAATAAGTTTATTGGGCATTTTTAGTGTTTTTCACTGTATTGTTTTTATCTCTCGATTGAATTAGTTAAACCAATTTAAACTAGATGGCGTTATACGTTATCGCTAAAAAGTTGCTAAAATATTTGAAATTTTAAAATATTTATTTCAATCGTTTTATATTTCATATAATTTTAAATTTAATTATAATTTAATAGATTTATGATTTAATAGCATGTTTCCTAGAAGCAGTGTTATTAAAGTAGCTTTTTTTTAATTTATTAAGATACAAAAAACACAATTTATTAAAGTATCTTAAAATCTAATATAGGTTTGTCTAGCTAAGCGTACTAAGTATACAGAGAAGCCGGGGTTTGATTCTCAGCTACCTGTCCACATAATTCGTTAATACAAAAATCAATTGCTCCGATTTTTGACCTCATCGTTTTTTGAATATATTAAGGTCGGGAAAATGTTATAACTATGTCAATTGTATAAAGTTCAAACGTTGTTTTTAAGGCACGATATATTTTGAATATTAAACTCACTTACTGGCATCCTTTGGCCGGTAATAGTAAAATAATAGTGAATATAATAATGCCAGGAGTTGTGTTTTCTTTTGTTATTGAAAATGACTGGTATTTTCTTGGAGGCTTTATCGGACCTTTACAAGTTTACCGGATATTTCTTCTTGCATCCCGAGGGACACCCGTGTCAAGTGAACATTCCCTCGAGCCCGCCTCGAGCCGGAATAATCTAAGCTCACTCATGCGGCCTGCGTTTATTCGTATTAGCTAAGCGAGTGCTCCCTAGAGAGCACACAACTGAAATCTTTCCTAATTGATAAATTAGTGGCCTTTGTAACTTTATATGGAAAAAAATACAGAAGATAAAATGAATAGCCTTTAAAATATTCTTGGACGAACTTCGTAGCGTTGAAAGTCATTGTAAAGAGATGAGAAAGTACATATTTTGTATATTTGGCTTCATATTGTATATATAAACTGAACATAGTCATCGAAATATTTGAAGGAATAACTTCTGACGTATGCGGTTGATATATTTATAATTTTACTGAACATCCATACCCCCACATACCTTAGAGATTGTAATTGGTATTTAAAAAATATTTTATGTGAAATACCGTATTTGCTGTAATAAGATTAATCTAAATTTAAAGTGTACTAAAAATGTTTATCATCGAACTACGTAAAAAATAAAGTAAACCATTTGGGTGAATGTTTTTAAACGAACAATATACTACACGCACATAACCTATAAATATACCGACATAATTTTAATTACGCATTCCGCTTACAATGCGCGCGTTACTCCGCTTGTACAAATAAATAGTGGGCGGCCATGACGCATGGCAACGCCATCTGTTGACGACGAGGGAAGTTTTATTTTACTTCGATACTTAAGACTCTTGATATAAAAATTACGGTATTTCCACAAAAATCTAGCCTTTGTTCGTTTTTAAATCAGACAATAAATATGATTTTAGTTATATATAATAAGGTATTAAAAATATAAGTTGGTCTTAAAATTAATTCAATATTGTTCAATTCAAAGCTTCACTTTTTCGAAGTCATTTTCTAATTGACAAATAACATAATTGTTCATTAATTAGCACAATAAACATTATTTATGATTCAGATTGATACAGACTGATGATAATAATGACGTGGTAGTATTATTTACACAACAAACATAAAAGTTAGTTTTATTACTTTAGTGTAAGCAATAAATAATTTAACCTTATATTTAAACTGTCAGTTACATATTTTACAACTTACATATTTAAATATTACAGTAAGATATTATTATAGATGGTTGCCGTGGGCAGATATAGAGTTTGTTGCAAATCTAACACAATAAAACAATCAGTTTCCCCAGCGATCAGCGACCTCCTGACCCCTTGCAAATGTCAGGGGTCAGGGGACAGCTCACCAGCGATGGACTATATATCGCGTTTATTTTACATTTTTTGATTCACTACATTTCGAATACTTTACAGCGATTTTATTCCAAGCTATATTCCAATATGTATTCGCGTAAATATAAGAAAACAATATAATAAAATACTTTAATATTTTACTAAAAAAAAACAAATCCCATAATTTAATTCTAATTCTAATTAATATAATTGTTATACCCTAATTCGGATGCCATTTTTTATAATTAGGTACGGTTTTTATCTATATAGATGCCTTTCTCTCACTAGCGCGAAGTTTCCGAAAAGGCAATTTTTTAGAGCGCCATCTGTTGGCCTTTCGTCCTTATCATCCGTTGACAATCGTTGTAAAATAAAGAAACGTAAAATTTTTGTGAGTTCAACACAGAGCGAAGCTCGATCGATGGCTGGTCTTTCTACAATATTAGTATACGTAGATATTCCTTTAATTTTGACAGAAGTCTTGAAAGGAAACGAAAGGCCCAGTTATTATTAGTATATCTAAATGTTAAATGGTGTAGAAGTTATGACGGAAATGGGTAATGTACCCAACTTCCTGTGCTGAGTCTTTATAACTTGCTGTATAACGCAAGTGTTCACACAGCATGTATGTGTTCATATAAAACATGTTGTTATGTCTCTCTTTCTACCATAAAAAACCGAAATGACAATAAATATTTTATATCAATGTTTTCCCCAATGTGAACTTACGGCTACATGTTCAATGTACGTCATATTTAGCTGGAACAGAGCTGCAGTGCACTAAGAAATGCTTCGCTGTACAGCACGCCAGCGTCTATAAATAATCTGCAACAAATATGCGGCAGTGTTTGCTGAATGAGATTTAGTATTGTCATCGCGTCTTGACATTGACATTATTTGAGCAGTTAGAACGATAATAAAACATATATTTATAGTCAAATCTTAAAAAAAAATATAATATTGCAACATTAAGGGGTTGCTAGGGTTCTTCTAGGACCTGGGCTGGTTGGACTTATCCAAACATTCTTGAAAGGAAGTGTTTATTTATAGAAGTCTCCAGGTACCATAGACAACTACAATGTCTTCTTCCTTCTTACTTTTTACCATTTTTAGATTGAAAACTTACAAGCGAACCCATAAGTTTTCACTTCAAAAATTGTAATAACCGAGTTTTTCAAGTGGACAATAGATGGCGCTAGTAGGATACTCTTCTGCAATTATTGTAGTATACATTTTGCTTAATTCTAATTGTAATAAATATAGTAGAGTGGTAATACAAATTGTAATCCAAGAGTTCTTCAAAATATCCATAAGTTCATGATCCATTTCAAAGCTGAGGACCGAATGTCAAGGCGATTGTCAACTAGTTGTAATAAAAAGAATATTATGTGTCCGGAATTATACACCATTCCCTGCATTCAATAGGTTTAAATAGAAAGCCTTAAAAGTATCTATATATATTTATATATATTTAGATACTTAAGTTATTTTAAATATATAAAGGAACTATATTGTTATTTCGTATTTTTATCTTTTCACTTCAAAACTGACTTTTGTCTAATAGTAATAAAATTTAGAAAAAAGATTAAGAAATAAAGATTAAGAACTGTTAACGTTTAACTGATAAAAATATGGGTAGTCCCGTCTTTTCTAAACAACACATCATTTGTTTCATCTTTTTTGTTTTTTACAATTATCATTGTGTAGCGCTTGAAGCTACACAGAATGTTAGATAACACATTTTTATATCCTAAAAAAGTTTATATAAAGTGTGAAATAATTTGATTAAGTGAGGGCGGTCTGAGTGTAGATTTAAGCAAGGTTAAAAGTCAAAATTCTGATGATTTAGAAGGGATGATGAATTTGATTGAGCCCCTTAAACCCTCCCCCACCACTTGCGAACTGCCAATACTGTGAAATATTTACATTTACCTTGAATTATTCAGGAATAGTCAATATAGTACAAGGAAATGCGTCATTATAATTATTTACAACATGGTTTTATTTCAAAAGCGTTTACTCTATTAAATAAAAAAATGAACATGACATTGTGATCTTTTTATCTGAATAGGCGTAGCCAAAAGGTCATGATCTACGTAGGTCTACGCCGTAGCCTTTTGTTCGGGTAGATCTAAGTTCATTCGGATACGGGTGTTAGTAAAATTTTAATCGTAAAATCTTCCATACTTGTAAATTGACCCCATGAGTCCCACATCCCTAATATAAATAGGGGAAGATAAAATAATATTTTTCTTTTTAATCACCGAGTTTTTTGGATTGCAAAATTTATAGGGAAAATTTTAATAAGTATTTTTAATATTACATACACTCAGAAATTTACTGTTTTTTTTTTATAAAACTGATCGAATATTTTTATTATTTAAATTGTTTAATATTTAAAATATGACTTTGTTATCGACTGTAAGGAGTCTCTGAAACACCGCAGACTCGGATTTAATGTAATTGTTAGATTTGTGTGTTAATAAATAAATTTATGCTTAAAATATTTAAAGAGTAAAATATTAACCAAATAAATTAAAAAGTATGAATGTTCAATGCGTTATTTATTCAAGACGAGCATGTCGAAATGGATTTATGGTTTGTGCATTTTCTGACCATAGATAACAGCCATTATGATTTTTGGAAACCATACAAGCGCATTGAATAGCAGATAGCTATCTATACCCACCCCGTCGTAAATAAAATGAAAAGAAAAGTTTTTTCCTCCTTTCCTTTATTTAAAACAAGAAAATATATGATAATTTAATTAATATAAGTTAAATTTTAAATGTGATCTTTAATTCAGATTTAAGAAGATTTTTTAACTCTATGCCAATGTGATGTAACACATAATATTTTTTTTACTGTGTAACTAGATGTAAGAAAGAGTGTTAACTTTAAATTCGGACACGTACAAAATTTGTTTGGTGACAAATTTATATGTAAATGTCCTAATTTAATTTCTATTAACTATATCGAATTAAATATATTTTAATATATCTGAATTTGATTTGCAGAAGTCTCAAATTGAAGTTTCTGTCCTCGCCCGGTGTATACTAGTTACTATTACATACTTAGTTGCTCGTTTCACTACCACGTTTCCAGTTTGTGAAAAGTCAATAGTCAATAGACATGTGGCGACATCTGTAGCGTTTACATTACAAACGTTACATTTTCTAGGTTATCGAAATATAAAATATAACACATATGACCAAATGACGCATTAACGATTAACGATACGTTATCATTGAAAAAATATTTTTTAATTGTAAAGTATTTTTTAAGATAATATTTTAAATTTCACTAAAATGATCTTTCAGTGACTGGGATTGGAAAAAAATTACGTTGATAGATTTTCGATTCATGAGAATTTATCGTTGCATTGTTATACGGATTTCGAGGTATTATTGTCTGGCATAACCCCTGGGTATAGTCTGCCGGAGCGCCCGGCTCGTTTTAAATATATCTTACGTGTTATCGGCTCGCTGGCTCCTACTAACTAGTCCCCGGACACTCGCGACTCGGTGACTAGAGCACCTCACACCATTACGGACCGATCGTCAAGCGACGCTAGAAAATTCAATATCACACAAGAAAATCATCTTGCCCGTGCGAAACAATAACGCGCGATCCTTACATAATTCCCGTCCGCCATGAGGAACGTGCCACGCGAATAGCGCCCCTAATAACAACGCCCCAGTGGCGGTCCGTGCGACTGTACCGTGTTACAGAGCTGCGCCGGCGTTTGCAACCTTGAATTCGGAACGCACCTTTTAATTTTAGCCGGTTAACCTAGATACGGGCACCGAATCGAGTGCGCCGGATCGATATTCGCATGCGCGGTGTCTCGTCGTTTTAAAATAGTACGGCGGGTGTGTTGCGGTGCGGAGGTAGCCGGGCAAGGTATGGCGGCGCCCGACGCTCGCGGCCGACTGCCGGCCGCCGGGAGGCGCGCACGCGCCCTCCGCGCCGTCGTAACGATCCCAAGCTTCTCGCCTTCGCCTCTCACTCCCGAGGAGAGATCGCCCCGCGAGCAGGTGTGCCAGCTCGGCCCCAGCTCCCTCCCGGCGACCACTAACTCCCTCTGTCCCCCACCGAAGCCTCTACGTAACATAATTTGTGATGTCATCAACACCATTTTCAACATTGTAACCAATTCTTATTCAATTGTATTATGGTATAAGTAGTGTGAACTTTTCAATTTTCAAGTAGTTTAAACGTAGCGCCTCTAGTGGTGGGAAGTCAAACTAAATTCTAAAACACGAATAGCTTAAAAAACGCTATTTAGCTGGTGAATTAGTTGAAAATATTTTTTTTTAATCAATACAACTAATGATAGTTATGAAATTACTATCATTACTGTAATGATTATATAGCTTTCAACTTGGAAAGGTGCGCACAGTGCCATCTATTATCAGTTGAATGAAACTGATGAAGTAAGTACGATTTTTATAGTAGGCGGTTATCGTAACACAGCTCTTAAGCTCAAACATAAGGCGTTGTTCAAATGTGGCTTATTATGTTTTAGGACAAGTTTCAACTCCGACGAGGATGTATGTTTAGATTTAGAAGAAGCGAAAGAGGTGTGTCAAGATCATACCAAATGGAGATCCGTAATCTCCGCCTACCACGAGCGCATATTTGCTTATTTACTTTATCTATCCAATCTCCTTCCATTATTAGGATGTAGGAACAATCGACCTATCTATCTATATACAAATAAAAGGCGGTGTATGTAAATATCGTATCTATTTTTCCTATAACCTGCAGCGGGAAGACCGATTTCGTTGAAATTTACAGGATCGGCAGAGCGGGTGTTCCTGTGAAGCGTGGTATCGGTCGAAAGTTTGCTCTTAACTTATACTACTGTCTCTGTATTCCTCCCATCCTCAATAGGTGCTCCAATTTCTAGCCTGTGACTGAATTTCTCCTAAATCGCTTGACTTATTTTGATAATAAAATTTGTGTGTTTGAGTGGGTCCTTGTATGGTTTACATTCAGAATTAACTCGGTAGATGGCGCTGTAATCAAATTCCAGAAGATGTGTTTAAATTCCTTTGGTCGCCAATAGCCTAATGGTTAAGGTGTTGAATGCCGATCATAAGGGTCGTGGGTTCGAATCGCCATTGAACAATTGTCGTGAACTATATCGTAACACAAGCTTTTAAGCTTAGTTGCAACGGTAAAAATAATAATAGAAAATATGTATATCGAAAATCTACTAATAATTCTAATAAATAAGGACTCTAGTTTTATAAATATAAGCCACAAAAGCAACACCCGCAAAGTAAATCATGTCTTACGGCGATGTTAGGAAATTTTGAGAGTAAGTCATATGCCTACACGCGACTTTGAGGGTCCACTTTCTTGCACTCAATGGGAAAAATTAAAAACTTCAAATCGATATTGTGATTTATTTTTAAAATTATAACTGTCATTTACAATGGACATCACAATGCAAGAACATCATAAATATAACGCCTACTGTAGCGCAAAACTTATCAATGAACTGAAAATATAACAAATATAAAAGTAAAATCTCAATATTGAACTTTTCATACATAATTTATGTCAAAATCAGTAATAAATACGTAGAAGTTGTAAGATTTCTATTTGAATATTTTCATGTAATTTAATTATTATTAATAATTGTTAAAAAAATGTTGAGTACACAATATGTTAAAATACCATAATAAAATAATAAAAAACCTAACCGATTTCAATACACGAACAAAATTCTATATTTACATGAAATTTTATAATTAAACATTGTACATAAATTTGCTAGTTGAGTTGTAAACAATGTACAGAACAGCTCATAGTAACAAATTGAAGATATAGTCAATTATTTTTTATCGTTTATTTGTGATAAATTAAAAAAATATACAATAACCACATATTGTAGACAATAGAACAAGCAAAATGACATTACATGCATATTCAATGTAATAAATTTGAAAAGGAAACAAGACAAAGACGGTTTTATTAAATTTGTCATTTTATTAAAACGCAGACAACTCATAAAATAACAAAATAAATTGGAACTTTTGAATAAACCAAAACAAGTAAAAGCAAATTTAAAAACCAACAAATTTCGACTGACTGTGCGTTGATCATTATTTTTCATACACGAAACTCTGTGGAAGGAATTTAATGATAAATCACACTTCAAAATGGTCTAAGCCATTAAGTCTAGTCAGTCACAATGAATAAAACAACTGACATACAGACGAGCAAAAACCTTACCTTACTTCTTTGTCAGTCGGGTAATGGTATGCTCTGTACACAACGTTAGACTCTGATATATTTGGAAATATACAATTTAAATAGGACGCAGTAGTATCATTAATTCTATTCAGCTGATTAAGATTATAAAAATCTTCGAGATGGTGTTTTTAGATCGAAACTAAAAAGACCTACAATCTAATGTTTGTCACCAGCAACCAGCTGCAGATATAATTTTTAAAACATTTTGTCGTTCCATGTCCTAAGATCATTTAGCGATTGGTGTTACAATAATCACAGATAGAATTGCAATTCTGGGAATTGACGATCTATGTAAACATTTACCTAACAACTAAAACATATTACATTTCATTTGATAAATTGACAAATTATATTAATTATATGACCTCCGAAACTTGTGTTATTGATGACCTTCAATGTAAGTTAGTGATATGGCCCGCAGTAATCCGACAAACGTTTTGGAAATCGAAATTGGATTGCGGTGAACTGAACAGACCTCCTTTAGTTCGGTAGTTTTTGAAAAAAGTAGCTTGTATTCCGTAAAATGATAAGATTTCATACGTAGTGCAAAATAGACGTGGAACTTTAAAAAAACAGCATATAGCAGGGGAGCCAAAGATGCTAAACTAGTACATCATCGAGCGGTTCGGACTTATTGTATTTTGCAGATGGTAAACATAAAAGAGGATATAGTATATTTTGTAGCGTCGGGTCTACATTTTTCATTTACGATTTCTTCAACTATTTCCTTTATAATAAAATTAAAAATTGACAGCGCTAGAGTCCAGATGACGGTTTTGTATAACTAGTTTGTGATCCCTGTACAAGGAGTACATGGATCACAAACTAGTAGAACATCGCGATCAAATCGTCCGACTCTTGAAATTATCCCCCCCCCCCCTACCTAAACCCCGACGTACGCGAGTAAGTCCGATGAACGTTTATTTATACAAATTTAATTAGCTACCTTAAGCGCGCACAATGCTGCCTACTGTAGCACAAAACTTATCAATGAACTGAAAATATAACAAATTAAAAAACTATCCCCGCTTCGGCTCCCGTAACAATAGAATTAATTACAAGTTTAAGTTATTAAACATCAACCATCGTTAGTTTGTAATCTCACTAGCGATGTAATAAGACTAGAGAGATTATAAACTTAAGTTGTTTACAATCCGACGTTTACATCAATGCATGTCGGATTACAATGTGTGTTAGTTTAGACAGGGGCCGGACTACCGGGGGTCCACTTTAATTTGATATCTGCTCAATGCTTGAACTATAATTTTGAACATACAAGTCTAGGCCCAGCTTAAATTTACGTAATAAGCTAAAAACCACACAACAGCGTTTCATTGTCCGCCTACAAACTACATAACAATCTATATATACATTAAAATCTCATTTGTATCACATCATTCATTCAAAAATATAATCTTAAATCTATTTCTAAGTCATCATTTTTTTCTGTCTAATTTAGGAAACTTCGCTAAAGTGTTAGCACTTTATTTTTTTATATCAACAACTTTGAACTGTATTTTTTAGTTCTTTGGATGTACGCTGAAATAAGGTTCTTGATACTTTTTATTCCTCAATTATAAACTATAAAAAAATGTGGTCCGCTAACTGTACTCTGGGATATTTCATGCAGCAATTTTTGTGCCCGAATATTGTTTTATTTTATTTAAATTAAAACAAATTCATTAAATAACAAAGGTACAACAATTTCACTGTGATTTCATTAAAATAAAACATCAAAACGCCTAACAACAATATTGCAATTAATTTAGTAATAAATGACAACTTTGAAATAAATCGGTTACAATAAATATCTCTCCTGCTAAAAATTATAAAATGTATAAATCAAATGATTAATTAAATCAAACCGCTTAACGTTTGCGTACTTCGGTATAGGTACCGACAAGTTTCGGACCTGTCGGAGGTTCTTTTCTGATTGAGTGGGCTTAGTTCGTGCTCTCACCCCGTCTCGCATTGGACCTGCGACAGGTCTGGAACTTGTCGTTACCTAGACCAAAGTACCCCGACGTAAGTTAATCCGTTTAATTAATAGTATTGTATTGTATATGATTTCTCACGAAACTTTTTTATAATTTTAACGTCTCGTTTTAAATAAAACAAATTGTATATTTGGCTACATTTTGAAATCGATGAGTTCTTATGTTCAATATTGTAATAAAAATACAAACAAAACGATGACGTCTATTTCATAACGATTAAAGTCAATAAATAACAATTTCATTACACTCATGAATTCATTCCACTAAAACTGTTACATTTGTTAATCGGTATTAATATAATAATAAATTATTTTAGGCTTCTTAACACTAAATTGCTTTATTGTACTCATAGCTAAACTAATTGCTAAAACTAAGCTTTAAATAACTATGCACATATAAAACTAAAAACTGTTTCTCGTTCATACATATATCGTGGTCAAAATCGACATATTTATCATATTATTTTTTTTATGGAAGGAGGTGCAAACGAGCAAGCGGTTCAACTGATGTTAAGTGACCTCTAACCGTAGACATCCGCAACAAACTAATGATTTTCATATGCGTTGCCTACCTTTAATGGAACAGAAACAACGGCTATTTCCTATAGGAAAAGGTAGAGGATTGGAAGGGGTAGGGTATGAATAGGAATTCATCCCCTACCCCATCCAATCCTCTTCCTCTTCCCCCTATCCTTAGTAGGAATAGATGGGAAGGGGAAGAGGACTGATACCGCGCCTCCGTCATTTACAACCGGTTGACTGTCGTTAACAGCATAAGCTGGCGACAGTCATCTGGTGGTAAATATACAGTTAACCTGAAATAATGTAATAAGCAATGGTAAGTTTTTTGAACTTGGATCATGAAGAAAGATGTTTGAACTAATTCTGCTAAGAACGCCGTAGTTTACTGATTTTATAAGACTACAATAGCGACTTCACTATGCAAATAGATATAGAAAGTCTACTAGGGTTGTCAGAGTATCGATATAAATATGTGAACTTATCGATTTCGAAAATGATATATTTTTCTACATAAAAACAGTTTTGATGAATAAAATGTTGTAAAGTTTCCAATCACATGTACAAACATAATATCGGCTTCATTGTACTGTGATACACAATATTGTCTAATAATAAAAATAGAAATTATTTACATAATTGTCTATAAATGCTACAATAATTGGCGCTTAGCATATATCGATATGGCGTCACGTACGGACAAAAGACGTTATCATATCGACATCAGTTTATCAGTCATATCGAATGCGTGGAACGGAATGTGTTGACATTTCGAAAAAGAAAAAAATTGTCTATAGTTTTCCGAAAGTGTACCGCCGCAACCGCAAAAAATAATTATCCACCAAACCAGAGAGTCATGTTTTTAATATCAATCCTCGATTTATTGTCTATGAATGACATATGCACATGTCGAAAAGTAATTTTCTTTAAATCACTCTTTTTTTGGGATTTATATCACAGTTTGAGCTGCGTCCATAAACGTGGAAGCTCCTTAGCCTTTCCCAAGATAATACTCAAAAAACGATAAAAAATAGGAATGCATCGAAGTAACATCAAAGTCCAATTAGTTCATTTCAGATTTAATTGGCACTGAATTCATTACAATTAAAAATTGTAATACTAGACAATACTGTAGGGTAACACTATGATTGATTTCAAAAGGTATAACTCAAATACATTTCATTTATTAGTCTTAAATATAAAAAATAATAAAAAAGCATTAGTTGAAATCATTTATCCTTTGGTATAATCCAATATTCTATCACGTTCGTTTGTAGAAGCATAAATCATAGAATATCATTCAGAAATCAAACTTTCAGTTTTAAGAATCGCATACAATTGATTTTTAAAACGATTTAAGTACCGGGAACGTTATTGCCGTATTGCAAACCGAATATAGAGAGGATAACGAAGGCAAGACCTAGGAACACCGAACCCAAGAGATCTCCTAACGCTGTTAAGTATGGAATGGCCGCGTTGTCAGGATCTTTCTGCTTCTTCCACATAAAGTGAATCAGCATGTATGCCAGGTACAGGAGCATCATTACCTGGGAAAAGACGTGAGAAAATATTGTATCAAAAGCTTAGAAACTTAAGTCTATATCAACTCTTCCAGCAATCAATTTACTTTACACTTAAAAGAATAAACCAAACATCAAATCAATTGAAGAATGAGTGTGAAACCAATCTCTCTGATGCAATGTGTGCAAAGATGTACTTCCAACATTTTTATATTTTAGCGTATACAGTAGTGAACTACTCGCATTAGAAATTCTGATAAAGATAAAGTGTTTTTAAATATTGGTCTTGATTATTCAAAGTTAAAAGGCATCACAAACCTGCAACATAGAGCACATGAGGTAGGTGAATCCGAACGCAAACTGTATGCTGACGAAGCCCTGGTAGATGAAGTCGGCGACGATCATGAAGACCACCTGCCCGCACACCGCCAGAACCAGTAGCATGCGCGCCACCTTAGCTGCCGCCGCTACAATAACACAATATCACCTTTAAAACAAAAATTTACAAGCGCGCCTGTAACCCTAAGGGTAGCGAGGGGGTATATTTCTCATAAAAGCGGTCGAAATCGGACACAACTGGTCGAAATTAGCGATTTGAAACGATTGTACTAATAGTACAAGCCAACGGTGAGGGGAGACAGGTTAAATATTTTCATTTGATAGATGTTAAAACGTAGGCGAGGATATATTTGTTTCTAGTGGAATTGAATGCGCCTGGTAAAAGCGATCTTTTCTAAAATTTTAATTCACTAAATCTCTAAGATAGCATATCTAATCTAAATTAACCGTTTTGTTAGTTTTTCGTGGAAGAAGGAGAGACACGAACAAGCGGTTCAAGTGATTTAAAGTGATCATCGCTACCCCATAGGTATCCGGTCGAACCAATTTATTTTCGAAGCTCTTCTACTGTTTATTCTGCGTAGAAGACGGCAATCAAAAACGAAGAAAACAAAAAAATAAACTGGCGAGTCATTATTAAGCGTTCAAAGTTTATAGCTTGTAATTGAATAATTAAAACATGGTGTATACTTTACTTCCAAAGAATAACGTCTTCCAGGGCCACTCAACTATCCTCGTGTTCTCAGGCAGGACGCCAAGGATGGCCGTCTGGTGGAGATGTGTGGTGAGACGTGAAGACTGGACGCAGACCAAGTTGCCGCCGATGCCGTTGACAATCGGCTGGAAGACCTCGTAGCCCTGATACTTCTCAACGGCCTGATCCAGAACTATTCCACCGATACTGTAAAGAAAATATTTTTAATTCAACTTAGTTATATTACGAAATCTTTAACAACGTAATGTTTGTTTCATTCGTCTGGATTAAAGTTGCTTATTACATAGATTTATACATAATAAATCGTGTAAGAATATAACTTAGTAACTTAGGTTTTAACCTAGTTTAATTGTTAAATCTCTTATTTCTTAAAATTCGATCGAACAGGTTAGTGTCCAAAATTATAATGCTTTCCTATTCCCTATGCTACTTTGCGGAAGCGGTAGTTTTTAATTTCGTTTTCTTCTGCCCAACATTGGCCCAATGTTTAAAGGGCTTCATAATAATCTACTACTCTAATTTTTTTAGATAAACAACAAATAAGGTTATTAGACACAATTACTATACTAGCATAAATCACACGAAGATAACAGACATGCGACCGGTTCGATGATGGCATCTGATCTAGAGGTCGCCACTGACTCACAGTGTCTCTGTCAATGTCAATGTCGGTCTGTTTGTACACGTGGTACATCTGACATTGTTTACTCTATGCCAGCTAGTAAAGGACATTTCACGAAAAGAGGTGTACGGAAAGATATTTGTTTCTTTGATTTGTTATTAGTTGCGGTTCCTAGAAAATGTTATTTCAGCTGCTAAATGGCGTCATTTCGTTTTACACATGAACAAACAAGTAAAAATTGAATGCGAACACGTTATCGGTGACATTATTTGATAAATTTCACTGAAATTGAATCAATGAAGTTGGAATATTGGTTCTACATATACTGCACTTTCCTCGATGCAATCCGCGTCATTTGGAACGGAATATATTATTAAATGTAAACTGAATGTATGTTTCGCGTTCAAAATTCGACCGGTAGTATTTAAATTAAGTCAAAATCGATCATGCTACGTTCATTTGCGAGATAACTAAAAGTCCAATTTAATCAGGCCTTGGTAAAGTTAATACATTTACATTATTTTCCACAATTACATTATCTAATCGTCTACTATCATCATTACAATCATTAAACACAATATAAGTAGCTATTATATAGATTTTAAAAGAAAGTCTGAAAAAATTAATGTCATTTTGCCTTCCGTGAAAGCACAGAAGCGTATATCAAGATTTTTTTTTAGTTCGTGACAATATCTAAAGCCTTCATCTACAAGCTGATTTAATGGACGGAGGGAAAAGGAAAAAGGCTATTTCTTTTTCCTATCCATCTCCTTCCCCCTCTTCCACTTCCACTTCCCATCCTTTCATTATTAGAAAGGGAAAAGAACTACGACTAGGTCTCCGGAAATGTAGGGACGTACAATTTTAGTTTTATATATGTAATGGATATACTTAGGTGAAATAATTCTCTTACCCGCTAATGAAGAGAGCAGAAATGACAGGCGTCCACCCCGTCATCAGCACTTTCTTGGTGTACTTGTTCCTCCAAACAATGAACACCCAGAGTGGCAGCAGGCTGTAGTATACACACATCAGTGCTATCGGCTGCCACAGAGATATTTCTGTAAATAATTTTATAATCAATAAACATTAATTTAATTAAGAGAAAAGTTAGGAGAAAAACCAGAAAACGGACCAAGATAAAAACAGAGTGACACCCACGGGATAGGAAAAGGAACAAGGAACCACAATCAAAACGATGGGAAAAAGGATACCGAGAGTATAGCAGACCCATAGGGATACACGGAGATTTTTGGAGGAGGCCTATTTTCAGAAATTATTAATTTAAATAAAAGAAGAACGGAGATAACAACATTGAATAACGACTTCTTAGATGTGTTGTGCTGTGCGCACATAATAACAGTGAACAAAAGTCAGTGGAAAAGTTTTCGTTCCAATTCTAAGACAGAGGAACGAAAGAGGGGACGAAAAATAATTATGGGTTAGGTTCAACACTATATTATTTTATGGAAGTTCACATGATGTTAATTGATCGCTACCCATAGACATACGCAACGCACAAATGTGTCGCAGATGCGTTGCTTACCTTTGATGACAAGAGGAGGGATAAGCATGTAAAAGGATATTGCCTTTTCCAATTCATCCCCTCCCCATCCACTCCTGTTCTCCATCTTTTTCTTCTTAAAGTGCCATCTTCATTCGAAGTTCGGTGATCATTAGGGCAACTTGCACTCTTGACACCGCGGCTCTAAAAACCGAACGGGTGCTCTTTCCGAACCACTGGCGTAGGTTTTTGAGCCAGGATGTTCTTCTTCGGCCTACACTTCGCTTTTTGTCCTACACTTCGCTTTTCGCATGTTCTCCATCACATCTTGCATTATAGGAAAGGACATATAGTGAAAGGGATAGAAGAATTAAATTGATCCACCGGCACCTCACTAGTTAGACAAAACGCAGAAGCATACTTCTACTTGGCTAGTGTTGACTGTGAAGTCGTGGTTATCCTACCACTGTTAAAAATGTCGATATGTCGATGATTATTAGTCAAGGCTAGTGAATTTATAAACTGGTGATGTTTACAGACTTACGGTGACATATAGACGTGTTCTTGCCGACTTACTTATTTGATCGTACATGTACTGCGCGGTGACAGCGAGCACGGAGTTGCTGACGATGTCGCCGATGGAGGCCGCTAGTGGCGTCGCCACGTTGTCCGGGTTCACTTTGAACTTCTGAGACCCGAATATCACTAGCACCATCACGAAATCTGCAAATCATACCTCATAAGAATTTGGATTTCGATCTAGATTTTCTGTCGATTTCAACGTTTTTAGTTGACGACGACGAATGTCCAGGTTTAGCCGAACCCTATTTATTACTTGATTATATAGACCCGAGGTCATCTTTCATGGAATTATCCTTACAAACTTTCATTCCCTACTTAAGACCTTTAAGGGATGAATTTGTTAGTGATTTATTTTTTATTATTTCTTAACAGAAATCTCTGTGCAAAATTTGAAGTCTTTGGACCCAGTAGTTTGAGCTGTTCGTTAATATACCAATCAGTTAGTTTCTTCTTGTATATATACAGATAATAAAATTGAGTACGAGACACTGACCTAATACGAAGCAGGTGGTAGTCGCGGTGAAGACAGCGGAGGCGATGAGAAGCAACACGAAACTGCCGTTGAAAGCTCTATCAGTGATGGCGTTGACCACAATGGCGAACATTGACACGACCGTCGCAGCTACTATTGCTTGTACCTGGGCGGGTAACGATACATTCAAATTTTTCCTTTTTATAGCGCAATATCATAAATAGTCTTTTTGACGATTGTGTCACTAACATGTCCGAATCCTAATTAGAAAAGTATATGAAGGAAAAAGGACAAAGATTATGCCTACGGCATCTCACTCGTCTCATTCGGGCGAAGTACAAGATATATTTACACTTCACGCCTGTCTTCGGTGAGGTCGAGGTATTTCACCGGTCGAGTCTAGAAGTGGCTTACCTAGTGGCAATGAGTTATTCAATTGGATTCCTGTTTGGAACCTTATAACACAACAAGGGAACAGTGATATATCTCTATGTCTGTCGGATGACTAAGACGCTAGAGGTTGTTACAAAAGTTTTTACATGATAGTTACCTGAACTAGTGATATGTTTCCCACTACCATGGATATGACTTCCCGTGGGGTTTCCATGTTACCGAGGTTGGCTTGCGTTGACAGTCGCGACGCGAGGCACATGTCCAAATTACCTGGTAACAAAGGAGAGTCAAATGTACTATCATTTCCATCTTTTTTTTATTTAATGTCAGGCAGGGAATTAGAATTCAACGCGTTGTTGTGGTATCCAGAATGAATAAAACAATATTATCACAACCAGTGAACAAATACCGTATATTAGCATTCGTTCTAGTCACGTACTTTTTATTTTTTTGCATTTCTATTCGAACGATCTCACCATGACGCGGATAGGAAACGATTTAATTGGAAGTGTTGCTTTGGACAGTGTAATTTCTAAATTCGCCTATGTAATCACGAAAAGCCTTTTTGTACGTGTTCGGATATTATTACATCATAAAATTTTAATAGGTGATGCTAACACTGTTGGGAATTATTTATAACAGTTTGCGATTTGACTAATATACGAGACAGTCGGTGACAGACTTGCAACTGCCGGGCCATCTTACCACACATCTTCAAACCAAAATTAGTTTTCGTTTTATTATCTTTACAAATTGCATCTAATACTTTATCGATCAGGCATGACGTAATAAACGTCGATTGTTAAAAAAACAGTACAAAAGTAAACAGTCTCGCTGTTGCGCGAGTCACATTAACAGAAATAGAAATCGGAAGACAAAGGATCAAAATATAAAGATAAATCAACGTTGTCATAATAATTCTTGTTTATTTTCACACGAGCCGTTTATTCAATATAGGTCCGATGTCGTTATCACGCTCGTGATTTATATATATGTCACCGTAAAATTGCAAACATCGTTACTTTATCACTCTACTCTCCACTCTCTACTCACTCACTAGCCATACTATAAAATAACGGAAAATTGTGTACCGAATTTACAATTTATTATTTTTACAACATTTACAATTTGACATATCGTATCGAATGTAACAAACCCATAATTAAATTCTTGTCAATAAAATATATAAAAACTTGTCGATGTGAAAGATTATTTGAGAAAAATCAGTTGAATTGTCAATTTTCAAATGTTCACATGTTGTAAACTAACAGTGTTTACAATTTCATGGGGATATATGTACGTATATCAATTTGTTAACATGAAACAGTTACTAAATTTAATAGTTAAATTATTAAATCTGAGGGCATTTTAATTCTTCATATGTGAACATAAAGAAACTTTCCTTTAAGGACAAGGGACTTTGCAAAACAATCAACACATTAAATATCACATAAAGCACTTGAGTTGATAACATTGTTATTGTACTACAATGTCTCAAGAATTGAGTGCTTTATCTATATCTCTACATTACAGTAAATGTGGTTAATTGAAAATTAATTATTAATTATTTTTTAATAATTATCGGATGTTGTGGTAAAAGTTAGAAATTTATACATTTATGTAAGTATTGATAATGTGACCTTAGTACCGATGAAATTTAATAAATAACATACGCTAAACATGTTTTAAACTAAAGACTCAAATTCTACCCCGTTACTTTTTTCATTCAAAACGAGACATCTATACAGATAAATAAAAATGAAGTGTCTGTATGTAATATCGAAATAAAATTTCCGTACTCAAAATACATGATACATATACGGTACTTTCATTACATTTTTTTTCATTTCGTGTGTCTGGATGTAACGGGTAATCTCCGAAAACACGGAACCGATTTTGCTGAAACTTTTAATAAAAGATAGGTAATTCTTTAAGGAATAACATACGCTAAATTTATTTTAACAAAATAATTAAGGTTCCGGGCAAAATTTTTTTAGTGTGTGTATTATATTCACCTATATAAACATCGGTCTCCGGGCTAGAATCTCTCCTAGGATTCTTTCAGATGTCCATAATTTTGTTCATTAGAAAAAATAATTTACGCGCGGTTTCGGATACCGGGGACTTTGTTTGGTGACAACAAGACAGATAATCGAAAAATGGGACGATCCCCTTCAAAACGGGACGTATGGTCGCGTTTAATGTGACTCGACAATATTTAATCTTCACCTAAGGCAAGAAAACAATTCATGCACACCCATCATATTCAAACGACATCAAATTAAATTCTAGAACGTTCTTTTTTGTTATTCATAGTAAATTCTACACCGCAAACAATACAAGACAATTGTCTGTCCACAAATTACATAGTTCGTGTGACGATTCAATCGTAAGGCGTGCATTTTATGTACCGACGATAATTTTATGAATACCCACATAGTCAACTACATACAACTGCTTGTAGCACTTAGATATGCATGTAAAAAGTATAGAACATTGTTGCTAATTGCTTTGACAATTGTTTTTAGATTAAATTATTAAAACATAAGGTACGATATTGTTCTAAGAAAAGCAACTGTTTTTAAATCTTATAGGTAACAAATAAATAAAACACTAAGATACTGAGTTTCATTTTCTATCAGATTAATTAAAAAGTGAATAATATATTAATACTTAATTCTAACTATTGTAAATGCGAACGTTAGTTTGTTTGTTACTCTTCAACTTCTTAACGACTCAACTGATCAACATGAAATTTTGCACAAGCATTTTCAGGAGTAAAAAAAATGACATGGAGTACCTTTGCCCAGAAAATAAAAATGTCCCTGAGACCCTGTTCTTTATCTTTAATTCGAAGTTATTATATATACGCGGAATTTCTAACGTGGGAAATATTAAGCACATGCGTGCGAAGTCGCGGGCAACTAGTTGTTATATTAAATGCAATGAATAACATATTTAAAACAACTTACCTTTTAAGCCAGATAGAGACGGCACTAACACGAAAATGGCGGACACATTCTGGAAGACCTCCCAGTTCTGAAACCAATACAAAATACAAAACTTGAAGAGCGTCGCTCGGGTGATTTTAAATTTTTTACGTTAATAAATAAAAAAAATCCTAATAACACAATATTTACATAAATATAGTTTAGAGTTATTCATTACAAGCAAATATTTCCTCATTATAATTTTAGTATAGCTGAATGATGAGAATGTCTTGAGGACATCAGTATCCAATATTAATAACAATTTTAATCAAATTGTTTACGTCTTGAACACTACGTAATGCATAGTTCCCTCTTTCGACAATAGATGGCGTTTTATAAATTTGGTATATGGCAGCACTAAATCCGTGTTCACAATGTTATGTACGTACCCTGACACTCCCCAGCACTAAACCAGCTCCGATGGTACCGCAACCCGCTATGAAGAATGGAACAGCTACTTGCATCAGCGTCGTCCACCATCTTTCTTCCTTCTTCTGCAAATAAAAGAAAAGCTTTAAGGAACGCAAGCGATTTTAAAATTAATGGCGGGCAATTTGAGTTCGATCAAAAGTTAAAAAAATAAAGATATAACAAAAATAATATAGTATATATTAATAATTTCAGGTTCCGGTGAGAAGGATATTGTAATTTTAATGATTGTTATTGTTTTACTTTGCTTCAAGGTCTTAATATGACAGGAGGTCAGTTAATCATTACGTTTAGTTAACTTAAAAACTACTCTAAGAATCACGTATAAAACGTATTAAAAAAAACCCTCCACCTTTTTTTGAAGTCAATTAATCATCAAGTTAAATCAGATGAATCTACAATTTTAAATATTTTCTTAAGTCAACTCTATAAAATGTGAAAGCTGTCAAAGATTTAAACTGGAATACAGATTTAAGGTTAGACTCGCAACTACTCGGCTTAATCCTAATGTGTTACACATCAAGAATGCGTTGATTCGATAGAAACTCAAGCAAACTACAGCGCGCTGCGATGAACAATGCTATTGATGTTTCGATGTAACAAATTTCTCACGGACTTTTACCCACATCATTTCTCTTATGCGTGGATAATGCAGTATACCGTACGGTCGGAAGACAGTTAAAACTACATTAGCAGTTAACTCTAAACTATGTAATAAGACTAGTCAAAAGTATTTTACACTGCAGTTAGTAATAGTTGTAGACACGTGATTTAATTCACAACTTCCAAAGATTTAAACTTGCACGGAACCTCGATTCTTTTGTTAAAATTCATTTGGCCTAAGTTATTCTTTACAGCATTACTTATCAACCAGTAACAGTTACATCAAAATCAGTCCAACCGTTTCAGAGATTACCCGGAACGAATAAACTTACAAAACTTTTAAAAAGTGGGTTGGTTATAGGTATTATATGCATCATGTGTATTGAGTATGGAAGTTTTTACTTATAACAGACGCTTAAATTTTATCTGTATTTGCATTGCAAACTTTTGTGCGGTTCTGTTTGATTCGGTCGGGTAAATTTGTCAATTGTTTCTCTTAAGGTGATGATCCTTGCGCTACTTCAGACCGCCACGCCGCTGTTTTTACTCAAGTTCTCCGCGAGTCATTACACTCAGAAATGTAAAAAAAATTACAAATATTAAGGAAAAACACAAACAACATATTAAATAACAATAGTGAGATTATATGACGTGTCAATGACATTAACAAAACTGGGAAGGAATATCTCTATCGAATTGATAATCCATTGCATTCATTTGTGTCCATTTTCTTCTCCTGATTCCCTGGCGTGGGACAGAAGACGTCCACAGTGTGCAGCCATCTCTGCTCTTGTCATGAGTTCTATTTTGAGCTACGCGTTTCGTTTTTGGGCCATGTCACCCCGGTCGATGTTATAATACTTATGTTATTACCACTGCCATATGCTTTAAACGTCGATGGTACGCGCGAATTGTCGGGGATTCAATGCAACATTCAAAAGCAGTGAATTCAGCAGTTTTGCTCGTACGGTAATAATTAATAGATTTAACTAAGCAATAAATAAACGTTATGTTAAGACGCAAAAACAGTCGTGTGCTAATTGTCATTGAAAACAACAAGATGTGTTTGCTCAACAAATAGTTATTGTAAGTTATTATACACTAACAGGTAATGTACAACGGATGTCACGTATTTTCTTTGGATTATAAGAGGAAAAACCATAAACTGCCGTACCATAATATCCATAGACATATCATAAACCTTCTTAGATAATAAATAGAAACTAAATAACATTCGTTATACATGTCAATATAACTGACCAGTTTGAAAGCTAAAACAGAGATCCCATGGACGCAATTGTCATAATTTGAAAATAATCCGATCTCAATAATTAATCTATTATTAGATTATGAATTTCATACGATTACAAACCATTATATGTGAACGTAAATCATACATGGCAGCAGGGCTTATAAACTGTACCTTGTTAAAATCTCCCCCCCCCCCCCCCCCACGGTCAAGACGGGCCACCCCTTCCCAGATCACAATTCTGGATCCGCCACTGATGATAGATTATAATCTTACCCCAGACAGAGGTTGTTTCTCGGCATCCGTCTCTGCTATTTTCTTGTCTGGATCCCCTGGACTTTTCAAGTCGCCGTTAGAATTTAAGGACGCCATGGTGAAAGCGGTGTCCGGACAGCCAATCTCATCTGTAACAAAAATAGAGTGGAAAAATATATACGATGACCTGAAATGACGAGCACAGCGGGGAGATCTCCTTCGTTGTAAATATGACGATTTAACCCAGTTACTTATTATATTTATGTTATTATAGGATACTTTTATGAAAAAAATAGTATATAAAAAGCGAAGTATGTATGTTCCCTATAGACCTATAGACTCCGAAACGGTTGGACCGATTTCGATTAAATTTACGAGGATTATCCAGATTGGCACATTCCTGTGTTTGGTAGCGATCGGATCAACATAATTAGTGGTACCCAAGCGAAGCCGGGGTGGGTCACTAGTATAAGTATAAAGTTACAAGCTTAAACCGACAATAGTCCAGCCTTAGCTGAATCCAATTGAATACAATTGATCATATAGATTCGAGGTCAACTTAGACTTTTAATGGATGAATCCAGAAATATCCTCTCTTAGTTCTCGCCTACCGTCTCTAGACCCAGTAGCAGTACTCAAGCAAGTTTGGGCTTAAGTTTTCACTTAACATCAAGTTGGTTGATTATAAAAAAATATAAAAGTCTATCATCAGGTCAACACACTAATTAATATTTAACTTTTAGCTAGGTCGTACACGTGACGCTATCGCCGCACGTTGGACACAAACATGACCTAGTGATTGTTTCTAATCAGTCCGAATGTCAAGCGATCATCGCGTCCCCTTGTGGTCAATGTATTCCATGTTTAAAATTTTATAAGACTGGTCTTACGTCTTTTCTAGGTACAAAAATTTAACTTTTCCTATCATAAATGTATTTATGTAAAATTAGAAGCAAGTTTATGTATGTTAAATAAATTATTTTTATTTGTTATAAGTATGAATAAAATGTGTTTCGGCAAGGCCAAGCCACACTGAAAGCTTTCGAAAAAAAACTCGTGACAGAAGTAAAAAATAATTTTGATTAGTGTTATAATTATTTTTACGGTTTCAATGAATGGATATGATTGTTGAGCTGTTAAAGAAACGGATGAAATGAGAAGGCATGCGGCAGAAATGCGAATGTTGAGATGGATGCGTGGACTAACACGAATGGATGTATGTTCCAAAAGTCCTTCGAAACGACTGGACCGATTTCGATAAAATATACAGGGAACGTTCAGATTGGTACAGCGGGTGTTCCTTTGAAGTTTAGTAGCGATCGGATCAACATAATTAATGGTACCGACTAGTGGGGCGTTTCACTAGTACAGTGTAAAGTTCATTCGTAAAATAGTTTTCTTAAGGCATCCTCATATATTGGTATTTCCTTGGCTGATGGTAACTTCATAACGAAATATGATTAAGAGTTGATTTATTTCGTAAAATTATTTTTTGTTTAATTTTTTTACAAATTTAAAGTGCTACCCTAAGCGCTCGGCAAAGGTGTATTAGTATGAATATAGACCATACGCCAAAAGAGACTATGGCATCAGGAATAAGGATTGTAAGTTTACACATTTTTGGTGTTGGGAGGAAAAGGGAATATCCCAAAACCTGCTCCCTAGATATAAAAGTCTACCAAAATAACTGACGTGTAACGGTATTATCAAGAAAGAATCTTATTCCTATGAAATATGACTGTCCAGAACGGAGTTTGTTATTGCAATTGATTAGATATAAAAGATTAAATCTTAATCTTGTTAATTTAATTAGGTGCGCATTGACTGGCAAAATATATTAATACCTACCTTGAAAATCATTTGATCGGTGTCAAAATCGACCAACGGCACAATTGTCAGGTCAAACCAGATGTGAATGAAACTCACCCAGTATGATATAGCCGTCCATTCTTCGCCAGTACTTCTGGATGGCCATCTCGACATGAGCACCAACGTTTACCAGTGACATTTTTGAATTAAACCCAAATTCCCAGCTAAAAGGACACTCTCCCTTCAACCACAACGCTCGACTACCGATCCATTGCGTTGGAATTAACGAAAATCAACTGCGGAATTACTATTTCCTGAACAAAAACACTTAACATTTCTGGTTTGTGAACAATACGCAACACGGAGTTACTAATGTCAAAAGTATTAAAACCGTTTTTTGGAGGACGCGCAAGAAAGAGTTTTTAATCACATTTTTGAATAATGTAGTCGGCGAGTGCTTTGGAAATAACGAAATATTACTACAAACACGCAGATAATACTATAAAAATGAAATCTAGCTAGGATAATGCCCTAAACGATTTTTAATTACATTTTTGTTCGACACCGTTGACAATTAACGTATGAACCGTCGAAATGTCAAACATAACTACAACACAGCACAGATTATGCAACGAAGGCGGGTATAATAAAAACTTTTTAGAGAGCGCGCACAAAAAAGTTTTTAATCAACATTCTTTGGTTGACACTGCTAACAGTGCGCCAGTGTACGGCTAAATGAATAATAAAATGCATTCACTTTTAGAGCAAAGCATGAATAACAATCTCGAATGAGGGTCAAACGATAACGACAAATTACCTAGTTTGCTTTCAATAATGAACTTTGTTTGCGCTTAAGAAGACGTTTGATAAGGTTACCAACGTACGCCCACGAGATACGTTAATTATACATATGTGTTGATTTTATGACTGAGTAATTAAATCGACAGATTATATGAGGAAAGTTTTTATGAAAGGTCAAGTCAAATATCAACCATAAATCTCATTTAGGATTTTTTTTTTCTGAAAGGTCACTGTTTGCCTGAGGAGGCATTTACAGCTACACCGGACTCGAGGCGGCAGGATACAGAGGGCGACTAGCCTAAGCATCTTTAATAGTAAATAAGCTCGAGGGCTCCCTCCGTAGAAGGAGCCTCGGCTCGGGCCGTTACTTTATTATTATAACCTGATTGGGAGGCCGCCGAGCTCTTAGGTCGCTTCGACGGACGCTCCAAAATGACTCGGCTTGGGCTGTCACTCATTACGCGTTTAGTACTCCGATTCCAGCGTGCCCGAGAGGGCCGAGCTTCGGCTCGATTGCTAGCTATTATCGGATTACATGAATTACTAAAGCTAAAATTACTACCACTTCTTACTTCTTCTCACTTACGTGTGTGATTTGGCTGCGAAATTGTTTTATCCTATCCTGTGCGATGGTTATTGCATCGTCTCTATAGTTGAGTACGTCTACGCCTTTTTTTTGTTTTCGAGGGGGAAATCTTAACCAAGACACCCTGCTTCTGGGGGAAAGACAGGGTTATGAGAGGTTTTTACTTACTAAAACCCCCCCGGTGGCCATCCTCGAGTGCGATAAATGGGGGCTCCGGGATCTCCGGTGGAACGCACCGGTGCCCCTTGCATAGAGCTTGCGCGCGACCCTGGGGAGCAGGCGCTCCACTTGCACTTAGCAGTGCAACGGCAACACAGGGCCACGCCGTGTTGCCGTCTTCCCGGGACGTACGTCTACGCCTACGACTACGCCTAGGTCGTCTATAGCTCATTTAGGAGAAACGTCTGTCGTCTTAATAATGAGTTTAATGCCGAGAACTGTGGTGGCCCAGTGCTATAGGCCCTACTTATGTACAGTAGGTCGCGAGTTCAAACCCAAGCAGACGCCTTACTGTTGTGTAATTTATTTCATCACGACTGCTCTAAAATATCGTGAGGAAACCGCATACGTGCGATATCCACCAACCCACACTGGTCCAGCGTGTTCGATTACAGCCCCTTCCCACTATCGAAGAGTGTCCCGGCAAACATACTAAGTAATAAACATAAACATGGGGAAACATACTAAGAAAGTCTGATTTATTACTATGACTATTCATTCCCAGTGAGATTATAAACTTACGAGATTCATCATCAGTCTGTGATGTATTCATGCTGTCAGTTTTTATTCCAGCAGTGCAGTAAAATACACACACGTATATACACACAGGTACCGGTACCTGAACTTTAACACCAAGTTTTTTGTACTTTAGATGCAACCACTAACACTAATCACCCAGACATGCAGGTACACATTATGTGTTCCTAAGTCGTCGTTGTCAGTACGTCGAAATAAATTAGAAAAAAAAATTAGCGGTTTTTTTAATTAAATATTTCTAAGAAGATGAATACGATTTGTCCTTGGACATACAAATGTATTGGAATGCCTTTCTCGAAAATTCGATTTTAAACTTGTACCATAACTGTGTTCATAATTCATAATATACCATAAAAGTTATAGCGTAAACTAGCTTCTACCGACGGCTTCTATCGGGTTGCTACCCTTAAATAATTTTCATAAACTGTTGAAAATATAATGACTAAATTGCTTTGTTTTTAAGCCCTTGTCCTCCCCTAAATATTAACCCAGGTATCTATTCACTCATATATCTATGGAACCATATGGCCTAGAGACTTGAAATTTGGATGGAATATGCCTTTCGCCGAGTAGAGGTCAGCTAAGTTGTCCTAACGCGTGTGCAAAATTTCATGTTTGATTAAGCCATTACACCACACAAGTAAAAATGTAATAAACAACATTCGCATTTCTATTAAGTTAGGATATAAGTAGCCGTCCATTTCTTCGCCGGTCAACGGACCATGTATTTTACCGAATTTACGGCGGTGTAGGATTTATAAGGAATGTGTGTGCAGGCACCGGATACCGGTCCGGCGAAAAATATATGATTCCGTTTTATTGACGGTCCGTCCGGTGAATAAAACGGACGTCTACATGCGCTGTAACACATAAAATTAGTGTTACATGTTAATCAAATAATGGAAATTTTGATTCTCATCTTTAACCCATGTATTACCAGTTCTTTGATTTTGACGCGATAAATAAAAAGGTAAAATTTATGCACTATATGCTCATTCCTTTCAACGTTTTTCGTTCATGTTTTTAATAAATCTGAGTGATTACATATTATATCGATAGCAGGCATGACAACACTATTCATTAAATTTTAAATAGATGCAGCGGTACATCACTATTAATAACAAATCGTTATCAACGTGAGATAGTATTAACATGAATTAGATAATAAACAAATACATTTATCAATTTTGTCGACGATACAATCATTTAGACATGTTTGTTCAAATATTTATCGTATTTGTGATATTACTGACAGCTTATTAGCTTTCTGTTCTGTCTGTGCCGCGGCTTCGCACGCATTCGTTTTTCACTTTCCACGATTTTTTAAGAATGTGTCTTCAAAGTTATTGGCAAAACATATCATTACTATGGCAACCGATAATGTAAATGAAGGTTTTATAGTTTTTAATATTTCCCTTTCCCTCGTCATGTTTATTTTCGGGATAAAAGGGTTCCCTATGTTAAATTCTGTATGTACGACGATAAGGTGTGCAAATTTCAAGAGTTTCTTATGCCTTAATGAATCAATTAATAAAGGCATAACAAACAAACAAACTTACAATTATATTATTATAGTATTAGTGATGATTACAGAGATTAATACGTTATTTAACACGTTTATTAGCTTGGTATCCATTTATGTATCTATGTAAACTGAAAGGAATATGACGAAATAATTTACAGTCGCAGAAAGTTTGCTGGTCCGTTCATATTTTTTGCGTGTAGTTTTAAAAACGCAGCTTAAAAGATTTTTTTTATTGTTGTTACTGAATTTTCAATCTACATGTTCGGTTTCTTACGCTTGTATTTGCTATGAGATTGTGAGACCCATTAATACAACAGCTACAGCTAACAGTGTGTCTAGGTACTTGCAAAATCTCCGAAACTGTCCCGTTTTGAACTTTCAATCATCATCATTTTAAAGATCACAATATAACTACACTAAACTAAAATTCGGGCATGTTGAAAGGATGAATTAATTGAGAGTAACGAAACAAATTTATGTAGCAAAAGTGAGTGGCAGCGTTGGCAGAGGACGCCCAAGGAGAACTTATATCGATCAGATTAGTAACATACTAAATAAGTGTGATATAAGGAGTGCCCATAACCGACGAGCATGTATGCGTATGGATGTAGAAGAAGCGAGAGAGGTATGCCAGGATCGCGTCAAATAAGCTAACGACAATATTAGTGAAAAGCGCACCGAAATCGATAAAGCCGTTTCCGAGATTAGCGCGCACAAACGCACAAACAGACAAAAATTCTAATAATCATTGTTTTATATACATAAGGTTTATTTTTATTGGTTATTTATCTACTTTTAAAACTTTTGCCGCGTCTTTCCGCTTGTTTTGAGTTTTCAGTTCTGTCAGTCCTTATGACTGTCAGCTTTTTTAAAATAAAAACAGCTACCTTTTAAAATAAAATGAAAACAGTTTTTATGTACACAACAGTTTCTATATACGATATACTGATGTATGTGACAATCAAAGACACAATCAAGACAAATTATAAATACCCAGGATATCTTTGTTTCATTTAAAGGTTTTTGAAAAATCATAAGCCTAATTTCCTAAGCTAGAATTGTACAATGTTTTCCGGGGTTTTTCTAATTCTGTTCAGAATTGCGGCAAATGTAAACACGTTTTCATTGTTATTTAAATAACATTTACATGAATAAAATGGTGGTATTTAAGAGTTAAATGGAGGTAAAATGGCATCATTATAAAAATTGCTGTAATATTTTTTGCTATTATGGTTAAGGAAGAAGACGAGGAAATAGTTCACCTGACGCACTTCACAATATCAGAGGAACTGTAGATATCCGATTCCTTATGGGTTAATTGGGTAAAAAGGAAGAGATAAGAAGAAACTATTTTCGTCATAAGAGCCTACAGTCGCGGAACGTTATAAGCCAGACTAAACAGAACTAATGTCTTTACTTGACGTCAGTTGAGCCGAACTATTGTCATATCACAACTGGTTCAACCAATATTCCGGGCGAGGTTTCAGTATACAGTCAGATGTAGATTCGACAATTTGGTGATCTCTCGCATGCTACATCTACGCATGCATGCTAATCGGTTGTTTAATTTCATATAGGTTTGAAAAAATGTCAACAATTTATGTAAAAAGAAAAACTACATTTGTAAGAGAAATACAAGTTGATTAAACAGTCCGCATAAGTGGAAATGTGTTTATAGCTCCTTTGTAGAGTCAGTCGCTCGCAATCTGCAGTTTATACTTGCCAGACTTGGAGTAGACGTTTTTACAATGTTAGCACATGGATGTAAAATGACAAAATACAAGGCGTATAAAGATAATTTTTTTATCTACACTTATAAATAGGAGAGATTTGTATTTTTGTATGTTTGTAACGACTAAACACAAAAACTAGTGGAACGATTACAAAAATTCTTTCACCTTTTCAAGCTGTACTATCATCGAGTAAAATAGGGTTTGTATTTTTTTTTCTATCCCGGTCGAAGCTGGTGCAAACTGCTGGGCTTATAATTAATTATATGAATAATTAATTAAGTTTTTCATTTAACGAACTGACAATGAAGGCAAGTCAATGATGTAGAAATAGAATATAAAGTAAAAGAGATAAGTAATGAATGAAACGAAAATTAAAATAAGGGCAGAGTTTTAGCATTTCGCAACAGGCGAGGCTACCAAAGCCTACCAATAAATTAATAAGAGTTTATCGACCGAAAAGCTGGTAAACGATATTATCAGTATTTAAAATTTATGATATCTATTTAAGTATTTCTTTGAGGAAAAGCCAGAATTGTCCAGCCCAGTGGCATAGACCCCGACTTACGTACTAAAGCTCGCGGGTTTGAACACAGGTAGGTAGGGCTTTACTTTGTGTAATTTATTTTATCACCACTGCACCAAAAACGCTGTAGGAAAACATCGTAAGGTAACCGGCATGTTGTAGATCCACCAAATTCGAACACATGTGTCATGTACCAACCCGTACTGGGCCTGTGAGGTGGATTACGGTCCCATTCTCTCTCATTTTTAATCGACCTATTATGGTTGCAATATTGCCACGGGTCAACTAGTCTTTCACACATCGTAAAATTTATATTTGGTCAAATTTACGATATATATCTGTTATTTAATCAGGACACATACCTGTACGTTAGATAATGTGTAAATTGATAAAACCCAAATGGTTTTCCGATATTTATCTAGGGCCATCGCTGTTTAATCGTAAAAAGCAAATTAGGTTGACCTCTTGCGTAACTCGCCGTTGGAGATTCTGAGGCCTAGTTTATATTGACGTACAACGGAGTGTTAAATTTGAATCCTAGAATAATAGGTTAGTGTATGTAGAAAAGCTGGCTTTTAAAAGCTGAGGAAATCACTAAATAACACGGCACTTACCGCTGATAGTAAAAACTGGGTTTCCGTTAATGTGGGGCGAGTATTCTTCGACTTTATCTGATGGTTTGACGACATCGGGCGCTCCAACCATGCCTGGATAAACAAAAATATACCTTATTGATATAAACTGTAAAATTAAATTCAAACAAACTTTAATGACACGTGAAAGCGATGCTACAAATGGTAACACGTTGCTCGGATTGATCTCTGTCTGTTTTGTATGAAGTGTACAACAACAAGGCTTTCATTCAAAATAGTTAGGCTTTATAGGACAACCAGTGTTCACACTGCCGAAAACGCTCACATAAAACATGTTATGTGTCTCTTTCTGACTGAAAAATAATTTGTCTGTGTGAACTCAGGCTTTGTGATAGTAATTAACTTCTTTTATTGTAAGTAAAATAATGCAATCAATAAATGATTACAATTTGTCGCAATATGATACTATATTTTCATATAAGCTTAAATAAATCAAAATAAAGTTGTGAAAGTAGAATAAAATATATTAAATTAAGCAATCAGAGAAAGATGTGTACATTTAATTTATCGTAATAATTACCTATGAAGACCAATAGGGTAATTAATTGATTTTCATTAGGTTTAAAATTTAATAAACCTCTATAGTCGTTATAAGAAATGTATACCCACATCATACCGCAAATAAACCAGTAATTAATGTCGGTTTCTCAATTTATAACTAGATGGCCCTTTACCTTGTCATAAAATAAAATCATTATTAGTTAGTTATTTATACAACACGACAAATTATACTTTAAATGAAAATTAGTCTAACTGTTTAAATCTAGATGGCGTTATTATCAAGTTAAAATGAAATTGTTATTTTTACATTGAACTCGTAAGGACATTAGGTCAAAGCTTGTTAAATTTATTTCAGTTTGTTGTATTGTACTGTCGACTTTTGATACGCGTGTAAAATTTTCATGTCTATCAAGTAGCATTGAAAGTAGAAAGATAACGTTACATTGATAAATCCATAGATGCGTCAGTATGCATATACACGTGTTAAAAAGAAAGTTTAATGGAACTTTGACCGATAGGAAGACGTATTTAGAGAGCTCATGATTAGTCGGATAAAGGTTGGTGATTAATTCCGATGGTTGATGGATTAGTGATATATTAATTAATTAAATATTATTGTACGGCGGCGTCGTTTCTCATATTCAATCCTTGATAGAGATATCAGTAATCTTACATATATACATATGTAGATTAAAACACTATTTCATAATATGTTTTGACACAATGGTAGCCGCTTGGTATGGCAGTGAAATCTAAGACCGAAGCCGTACAAAGGTAAACACTTGAGGTCATTTTATTTAGGTCAGTAATTCAGCGGAATTGCCGTCTATTATCCGAAAAACTGTCTCTGAACCGCACTGCTACAAGTAACACATTCGAGTGCTTTAAAACACTTCTGATTCAGTAGTGTTTTAAAGCACTTCAATGTGAGAGGAGACGGAACATGAGGAAAGAGTTGTTGCTGGCTCTGCCGTCGTTAGGCTCTCTATTGACGCGGAGCGGACTCCGCGGCACTACACCGAGAGCACGACTGACTCATTCGAAGCGAGCGGTTGTTTTAATTCCTCCGTTTCTCCGCTTCGTATCTCCGCTCCGCTTCCCCGAGAGCTTTGATTTCTTTTATATATTAACTGTTAAAATGTTCGTAGCTTTCCTAATGCACATAATAACATCTATTGACTTTATTATTAAGAAAAGACTTTACTTAAATAATTATCAGCATGATTTCATAACCATTTCGTGATATTGATTTGCCCTATGAAACAATCAGACATGAAAAATGTTTATTGGGCCGTCGTTAACTTATCGCAGACTTTAATTTTTATCATCTACATTTTTGCTCCTACTGCGATACCTGGTAACAGAATTTACGACAGTCGCTAATCACTTGAGAACGATTAATTTATTAGGTACATTTATTATTACGCATAAATCTAATCCATTATATTTATTGTTAAATTAATAAATTATGGACCTGAGATAGCGTAAATTAAGTGATATTGGTTACGTATCGAAAATCTTAGTTGTCTTCCGTACGCCTCGAATACACAGGGATCTATCCTGTTTATCACGATTTTTATCCCTACCAAAATATATTGATGTTTTAATAATAATCATTACATGGGCAAGTTTATTCATATATTTACAATATATATTGGAGATTTCAAAATAAAAAATACAATACAAACAAATAATTTCGGTTCGGGCATGTTGAAAGGATGAATGAAGGGAGAGTAACGAAACAAATTTATGTTGCAAAAGTGAGTGAGGCAGTGTGGGCAGGGGACGTCCAAGGAGAACTTATATCGATCAGATTAGTAACATACTAAAGAAGGGCGAAATAAGCTGTAGCCATAACTGACGAGCTTGTTTGCGTAGTATGGGTGTAGAAGAAGTGAGAGAGGTGTGCCAGGATCGCACCAAATGAACCTTTGGGTTACAGACGTGATCGTATATTTATTTATTTATTCACAAACAAATAACATATAATATATACTACACTAAACACCTCTGTAAACTTCGACTAGCTACAAATAAAAATATCTATATCTTTAGATATGATTTAAACGCCTTATGGCAAGCGACATCTCCGCATTTCTCGATTCAAGTTCAAGCGGCGGGCTCGACGCAGTTGTTTAGCTTTAGCATAGTTTCGGTCAACAAAACGGTTTTCCGCTGTACATTAATTTAAAAACCGTTTATATATAGATAGAATTAAGAATGTTATAGTAATCTAATCGGAGACCACTTTGAATGAAATAAATTATCACCTAAAGCTATTGTTTTCTAAGGAAGGTGAAGAAGAGGAAAATACGAACAAATTCATTATCATTAAAAGGCCAATTAAAGAAACATAAAATTGCAATATAGAATTGTTAGCCTTAAAAAACCTTTTATAAACTGAAATAATACTGTTTGTTTTATCTGTTTTTAAACCGTAAAAAAAGATATAATACGGGTTATTTTAACGTTACTCGTTAAACGCATTCACGAAGGAAGTATTTGTTTTCAGCGAGCATTAGAAGTATCCGGAGATGTTCCGACTAGTATACCGAAACATCAAGTGACCTCCAAGCAAATTAGCCAGTGTTAAGGCCGGTGCAGTTTGTAAGGCGATACCGGACCTCTCGTGTGTCCGAGCCCGCAAGTCTTATGTTTAAAGTAAGCTTGCTTAGAAACGGCACGGAATGAATTAATCATGAAATATGTTCAACAATCGCATCACGGAATATTAACTCGATGTTTGTGAGCACTTAAAATAGCCTAGCTTTACTTCATTTAGCAATGTCCTTGTAATTTTATTGCTTACCGGAACTTTTGTGACGTAAATCGCAAAGATGTCTATGCTAATATTAGTAAAGAGGAAATATTATACTTTATTTATTTATAAATAACTAAACCTGCGTGTATTTAAGTTTAAACGAACCCGTTTTACAAACACTTCTTTGTTTTAATATAAAATACTTTATTGCACAAAAAATGTACAAACGACGGAAAAGTTGCTGGCAAAGTACCCGCTTATTTTCAATTATTTTTTCTGCTTCGATGTATGCAGATTGAACTCACGGTATCTTGACGTCTTATGCTTGATTTGAGATTTAATTTTATTTAAATTCACATGACTTTCAACTTTAACGGCGTAGACAGGCATACACTCTAGCACGCTGAACCCAAAAATATAAATTTAGGCAAAAGCTTTTAAAGCTTGCTATCGAATGACCGAATGTTAGATCATAAGTGTAGTATACTTAACTACGACATACCATTTATACAATTATTCAATTAGTGTTTAATTTTGTCAACACAATACCTAATAAAAAATCTTATATCCTGTTCGCTGTTGAATCACTTAATTCGTTGAAACCTTCGCTAGTAGAATATATGTAATGCAATGCAAATTAGACAAGAATATATGAAAAAAATAAGTGGTAACCGCACCAGTTGTGGTATTTGCACGACCACGGACCATAACTGAAAACCACGACCACACAGAACACCGGTGTGAAGACTTGTGAGTTACGTGACGGGACGGGACGGGAAAAACACCGTCGGGCCGCGACCGCGAATTAATACCGCTCACCCTGAAGAAGGACCTCCGACAGGTCCGAAACTTGTCGGTACAAAACACCGAGAAAAACGCGAACGTCAGTAAAGCCGTTTCATAAAAAGTTTAAGGACTTTACTCCTTCCGAGTCACTGTCACGGCGCGTACGCATTAATACTCCATACCCCATCAATGTTTAGATCCACATCTCGTCCCAGTCCTGTATGCATTAGGCTATAGACTTCGCAAGTCCCGTCCCCTTGTCATTTCTTTGCTACACTAAGTAAACTCTCGATCGTTAATAATACCTCGCAACTATTTTAGCCAACGATTCTATGACTTAATCGTATTACGAGTACAACCTAATACCTTATCACTGTCGGATGTAATCAGCAATGTTAATTAACGCCAATAACAAGGTCAAATATGTCATCATAACAATCTGTACGCAATAAATAAATGGAAATTGTAAAGTAATCGAATGGTGAGAGTAAAATCGATTACGATAATCTTTAATCGATTCGGCACTCGATACGGCCGACGAATCGATTCAGACACGGTGAGCACAATCGCGTTTTTGACCGTACGATTTGATAATATTGTATTATATATATTTAAAAAAAACGAAGACTATAGAAAAATACACAATGAAATTTTAATTTTACTCGAAACTAGCAGGACGTTCATCAGACGGTAAACCGTGATAACTTCACCTAAGCTTTCTATGCAATGGACAAACCGGAACAGAATAATAATACGGCTAATCTTATTTTTAATGAATGTTGCATCAATATCAATTTATTGTGTTCTACTCGTGTACAATAACATTATATTATATAAGTCAAGAAATTGTTTAAAGTATGTTAATAGTATAAAAAATTTACATTAAATCACTAAAGTCGTAATTTTATAAATGTTATGTACACCGTTGTTTTCATATATATAAGACTTAATTCAATGTTAGTTATAGTTAATGGTAAGTGTGATATATATATGATGTGGATGTACTAAATAAATAAATAAATAAATAAATAAAAATAAATAAACTTAAAAAAAAAAAAAAAATAACATGAGACTTCAGTCTATAACGTCACATAACGTTAACTGAATGCTTGTTAAATGTTGATGATTAAGTTGTGAGACGGAGCACGTGGAATGGTAAGAGACGTAAGTTGGCGGGAGCATCGCATGCGACTCAGGTGTCATGTTATTGTGCGTGCGTTGTAGTCGATTAAGCAGTCAAAAATGTCAACAATGTATTTTATGGTAGTTGGCACCAAAAAAGGGAAATTAGGTCGTAAAATTTGACTTTAATTTTTTAAATGTGATCAAGTATTGCAATAAATGGAACAAAAGCCAAATAGTTAGCTATTTGGTTGCGTAAGCACCTCTCAAATTAAAACGAAGTTCAGATTGTACAGTTATGAACAAATGTATTACGAGACATAAATATTATGTACGGTCTCAAGGTCTAACGATTAGAATAAGTTAATTGAATAATTTTATCACCTAAAAGTACAGATCTGGCGAATGAGCCGCGAATGTGCAGCTCGCGAACCAACTAAGCAGCGAATGTGCGCACTGCACACGAACGTTTGACGACCTACACATTCGAGGCGCATTCGCCAGATCTGGACGCACCTTTAGTTCAAATACATAAAGTCTCTTTAGTTTCAGAATCCTATACACCTTTTTTGTATACTTACATGTATATTGCTTTCAATGAATCTTTTATAAATCATCTATAAAATAAATTTACTTTTAATATGCATTGTATAAATAGATTACGTTACGACGTTTTTACGCAGATATTTTATATCTGCGTAAACACTGACGCTGTCACATAATACACGATAATATTAATTCTTTAATTTTTAGATTCTTTTCAGATATGCTTTAAACATAACGTCATAGAAAAAAAACCCTTTCAAACCAATGATAATGATATCGGGCTCGTTATAACTTTTTTCCGGTAAAAAATTTAAAAAAAAAAGAACAACTTTGTTACTTTTGTCAGCGACTATACGTTTTCTCGAAAACAAAATGCAATAACGAAAAATAAAGCGCAGAGTGGCGCAAGGGCAACGCTCCACTGCCCCCGTGGCGCAACCAGATTTGCTTTCACAACTCATTTTGCTCTAAGCGTTGTAAAGGTCCCTATTCACCTGACTTTGTATTGTAGTCTTAATATTTAACTTCACTTGATGTTATTTAACAATACGATTCTATGATAAAAGTGTTATTTTTATTTTAAGGTTATTTTTTTTATAATAGAATTCATTATTCATGCTCATAAAGGTAAAGATGAACATCCCTTTTTGTTTACGATTCGAGACCAATTGAGTAGCATAAATGTAACTTATCAGCTATGATAGGCTAGGCAGCTTATTATATCGAATATAGTCTGTTTCAAGTGACACAGCAGTCAGGTAATCCGAGCCCCGGATACAATCGCACGTGTCGAGTCACGCGACCGCATGTTGCTGTCGCCTTGACCGAGACCTTCCACGCTGCAGGTATCCCTTTGCGGCATTCATAAATCAAAAATCCGTAGACACGTTAAACATAAAACTTCTTATAAAAGTAAAGAATAAAAGAGATTGGATTTAAGAATAGAGAGTATCTCCCTCTCCTAAAGAAATACCTGTCCTTACTCTTACCCCACCTATGTTATATCTTGTGTCTCTCTCATGTAACGTAACATTCCTGAACGTGACGCGTCCTCGCTCTAATTATCCAACCGCCGTCTAAGAAGTTTTATTAAAATTTTAAATTTGCAACGAACCGCGAGGGAACGCGAACAGCGAGGACATCACTAAACGCGATATCTACGATAAAATTATTAACACCTAATAAGTTTGTGTGAATAGTGTGACGTAATAAATGTAGCGACAGGTTGATAGTTGTAATGTATAAAGTACTAGTCCGCCCCGGCTTCGCCCGGGTAGCACTAATTATGTTGATCCGATCGCTACTAAACTAGCAGGATCACCTGGTAGGCTAATCTGAACGTTTCATCGAAATTATTCCGGCCGTTTCAGAGTCCACGGGAAACATAAATAAATACATATACACATCGACTTTTATAGACTGTACATAAATAAGCATGTTACTAATTTATATATACAAATAAATTATAAAACATATCTGTATAACATACATATATATTTGCATAATTCTAATAGAATACTGTCAGCCGAAATAAAAATGTGTACATTTGACACGTGTACATAATTCTCATTTATTTCTTTTAACAAATAAGGTATAGAACAATGTACCATTTATGTGACATGGGCTATAAAACTTTTAAACGATGCACCCAGGGGCAGACCCGTAATAATGTACACTTAATTTTATGATTATGTTTGACAAGAAATACAATGATAAAAAGATTGTTCACGTGTCTTACAAATGGATTTCAAGACAATATAACAATATGGTAACATATGGTCACGTATGTTTAGTAATTGATGACAAGATTTCTTTTCATAATCGGCTTGGGTCAATATAATGTTTCAAATGATACAATTGCTAAATATTCCTTGCAATAAGCAAGCTTACAGAGTTCTTGATTAAAATCTTTCTTCTAGAAGATGTCTTAAATATTTGCAAATTATTTCTAACCATAAATCGATTCTTCTAAAGATAGCCGGCTGGACTAGTGAAATGACACGACCTCACAAAAGACAGAAGTCAAATAGATGTATTCTGCGCTTTGTCTAATGAGCGAGGTACTGGATGCCTATTTTTACTCCACTTCCCCTTCCCATCCATTCCTTATAAGGATTGCACGGAAGACGAGATAAATGGGTAAAGGAAATATTATTTTTTCTGTCCCCATCCGCTGTCCATTAAAGTAAGGCAACGCATCTGCAACTCTTGCTGCAGATGCCTATGGGTAGCGATAACTTTATATCGGATGAACTGCTTGCTAGTTTGCCAACTTCTTCTATGAAAAATGTAGCACATTTAATATCTCTTTTATTAAAGCAGTTGCAATAGTAATCAGTTATCAATTGCGTTGACAAATCGAAAGCTGCAAGTTGAATGTATAATCTCTGCTTACCCCTCTGGGTTACGGGCGTGAGCGCATATTTTTTTAATTTATTTATGAAAGCTACGCGTACAGTTGACGACAGATATAGTGCCGCGGGCCGATTTGGGCGATAAATTGATAATTGTTTTATCGTTTGTCACAACTGACCACACCTTGATAAACGATCAATGTGTGGTTGTAAAAAGATTAGTATCAGAGTATAATTAATTCGTTTTAATTAATAGATAATGTCAAAATAAAAGCTCGGACGTCAATGTGTTTTTATAACCTTTGGTGTTATATTTGCTATTCGTTATCAACATTGCAGGTCAAAGTACAAATTAGCAATTAGTAAACTGAACGGTGTCAAATTTGACAGTAAATTTTTGTGCCGAAGTTTCGTTCGACTCTCAATGGTATTTACATTTAGCTTTAGATTATTTATAATAGAAATTTCTAATTGACTGACGAATGACACGTTAAACACATGTTAGGAAACCGACGATAAAATGAAGATGATGAATCCGAGTTCAGTTCCCTATCACACAGGTTCAAATGACAAGTTAAAAATACGCAGACTCAACTAATGATATAATCTGTTATCTGAGGAAAGATGTTTTTATCAAAAGATATTGAGATAAAAGTGACACCGGTTGAATCTGATGCCGTCAAATCGATGCAATGAGGTTTATCATTTTTTTCAAAATATTTCTATGATAACGACCATAGTTAGGTGACACAACATATGTTTTGCAATTTAAACGTCATGGACACAAACCTGTTACGGTTATCTTCAATTACATATAATTTTGCTTATACTTAGAAAAATCGATCGCAAACTTATTGAGTCTAAAACAATAGGTTCATATAGAACCAAATAGGCTGCTTGATCATTATTAGGGTTCCGTACCGAAAGGGTAAAGCGAACCTATTACTAAGTTCGCTATCCGCCCGTCTGTCTTTCTGTCCGTCTGTTACAATGTATCTCATAAACCGCGATAGTTAGACGGGCAATTTTCATATTTATTATCATATTTCGCTACAATAACTGTTGATGAGTAGACTGTATTTAATTTGTATGTTGGATGCTGGAGTCAAGGCAAGGTAATCTAGACGTCGGCACGTTATTGTATGGACTGTATTTGAAGGACTTAGTTAAAAAGGTTACAGTTAACATAACATACATGACATGATAATTTTTCTCGTTTTTTTAGATAATGGTACGGAAACCTTCGTGCGAGAGTCCGACTCGCACTTGGTCCGTTTTTATTATATTTTACGGTCGCTGATTAACGCGCTATTATCCTATACGTATCAATTAATATAGTGATAATGTTGGAACTGTCTTATTGCACGTGCACCTCTGTACACGTGACAGAAGCTTATTTAAAAAGTAGAATGAAGTTACTTTTTTACCAGGGAGAGCCGTGCGTCTCCGAAATACTGCGTGTGCTATGTACACATAATATCTCAATGCACAATGTGTCTTGCTAATTTGTTTTGAACTTTATATTAATTTCCATTATCATCATTTAAAATCATCATATAACTAACAACAAACATGACTAAAAGTTTGACCTATTCAATTGAACATATACATGAGTGAAAACCGCACCCAAATTGGTTAAGCCGTTTTTGAAATTATAACAGACATACAGACAAATAGACAAAATTTATAATAATCATTGTTTTAATGACAACGGTAGCGTAACATAGCAACAACTTACTGTTTAAATCTGTGTTAAAGATTTAGCATATGAAATTATTGTAAGTAAAAATATATAAAACTTGTGCTATGCCCAGACGACCTGTAACAAGGTCTTAAAATGTCACTGTAATCCCTAGACAACGGGCGCCTCAATGTGACCCGTTAGATACAGCTTTAATTCAGTCCTTATTCGGCCCGTAGATATGTTTTGCCATTATATCACACATTTATAATTTATCTTTTTCTGTATTATGGTCATTTTATACAATGGGTATATTAAAAATGTTTTCTAGGTTATCGGACTGTTGAGTTGCAGTTGCGTTGCCTAACTTTAATGGACACAAGAGGTCATAAACAGAAAAAAAGAATAATTCCTTCTCCTATCCATCCTGTCTCCAGTCAAATCCTCTTCTTTTTCCCCATCATCTTACTTATTAGGAAAGGATAGAAAGGGGATAAAGACTGGAATTAGACCTCCTGAACCTTACTCATCAGACGAAACGCAGAAATATTTCTACTTCACGCCTATCTTCTGTGAGGTAGTTTTTCACTGGTCGAGCCGCCAAATTCATGTTGTTGCGCGCTCTACCACGGTTAATGTGTCGACACGTATTATGAAACGAAATCGCCGCGCCGCCTGTCCGAACGCGATACAGTTTAAAACTACTAAACGGATTCTCATACGGTTTTTGGCTATAGATGGAGTTATCGTCTTCCTCGTCGTGTGAATGAAGCTAGTTATGAAATCAAATATGGCGATAGGATTTTTTTGTTAATTTATCAGTACCGCAAGCGAAACAAGGTAACCAGTGGTGTCTGGCCACGTGACACGAGTAAGTTTATTCTCACACTATGGAAATGACGTGCACGTCCAATATGCAAGCTAACTGTAGCGCAAAGCTGATTGTCCGTGCGTATGTTATAACAATGTGCGACAAAACAATACGTTCACACGACCACAAAATGTTTTCAAAGCAAAAAATGTAAAATCCCAAACAAAGTCGGGTGAATAACACAGTTTTTATGTAATCATTAGCATATGCTGTCAGATATTAAATACGAATATTACTTGACTCTGACCAACGATATTATAATACAAAAAGTATCAGAAGCCTTTTCTTTAACTTCATCATGAGTTCAAATTTACGCTGACAAAAAACTAGTTGTCCTCTTTTTTCTAATAATGCTGTCCTTTTTACACCATTTGACATCTTTCGAACACTTGACCCGTGATATGGGTATAACATATCCCTAATATCCCTACTAATATTATAAATGTAAATGTAAGTTTGTTTGTTACGCTTTCACGCGAAAACTACTCAATCTATCATTGTGAAACTTTGGACACATATTCTTGGAGGTATTAGAAGTAACATTGGATACTTTTTATGAAAAAAAAGTATATAAAAAGCGAAGTATGTATGCTCTCTATAGACCTATAGACTCCGAAACGGCTGGACCGATTTCGTCGAAATTTACAGGGATTGTCCAGATTGTCACATTCCTGTGTTTGGTAGCGATCGGATCAACATAATTAGTAGTACCCGGGCGAAGCCGGGGCGGGTCACTAGGCTATAAAATAAAATACCATTGGATCGGATAAGAGTCTGCTGCTCTTGGTCTTTAACGACTCAACGGTCAGGGGTTGCAGAAAAAGACCGAAACAATTTTATTTTTGGGATAAGTACCCAATATTTATCTTTTATCGCAAAAATTAAAGTGTTCCCAAGGCACATGAAACCTTCATTAACAATATCGGTTGCCTCGATTCATGTTTGGACGATAACAAATGTTGCCTAAAATTCGAAATTATCTTACAAAAATTTACAACGTGGCAAATGAGATGCGATTGCGCGCAATACCGTGGGTAACAGGTAGAGTAGTAATTCTAAACTTCAGCTTACGGTAGGCAGACTACTCGTACATAAAGGCCGGCAACGCGTCTGCGATCTCTTTGTAGCTGCGGATGTTCGTGAATGGCAGTGGTCACTTAGTTTTAGGCGGCCCGTTGCTCGTTTACCCCTTATCCAATTAAATTCTCCAATTTCGAAGATTACGTAATGAAACTAGGAATTGGAGAAAAGGCAGATGGAACTTTGTTCCTAACACTAGTTCAGTTACCAAGGTAACCGCCATAAATTTACTTTATAAAGAATAGCATCTAATAAAACGGATGGATTAATTGTTAATAAACATAAACAGCACGATAGAACAAAACAGGACAGAAATAAACATTAATTAACGTATTACACAGGCTTGCAATATCGCAGACAATGAAATAGCTTTTCACATGCGTCAACCTGCAGCCTATAATCCAGTTTCACGTTATTTAGTCGCGCTAATAGCCTTGCATGACAATAGCTCGTGCCAGAAATACAAATACAACTGTCGAGTCTTTACTCGACCGAGCACCTACTCTGTTATACGTCTTCTTAAATGTTTTTATGTGTTTTTTGTGGAATAGTAAAAGTACATCCAAATAAAAGGAAAAATTCTTGTTTATTAGTTGATATCATTGTATCATGTTCACCTAATAGACGAAAAGATTTCTAACGAAGTCATCAACCCATATAAGAAAAAAAGTTGAACTTGTCCGTATAGAGCAAAACAGAAAAAAACTCACTTGACTCATCTCTCTGTCCTTTTTCCACCTTATGAGGGCACATCGGCTTCAACTTCTTCAGCTTCAAACTTCAATATCAATCTATGATCTGTCATTTCAGTCCTTCTAGTCGCCTTTCACGCAATCCATCCATCTTTTTTTAGGCTAACCCATATCGGAATATTCCCCTACATTCATTTCTTAAGCCCTGTCACATTCTGCCTCATAACATACGCATACATTGCATTTTAAGAGACACTTAACAAATTATACAAGTTATGGAAGACTAGTTATCCATCAAGCGAACAAAACAAAGAAGATTGAAATGAGAAGAAGACTGAAGAAGATAGACTGGAAACAAATAAGAACTTTTATTTTATATTGCCTAGAATTGAGATGAAAAAAAATAAAATGAACATTCATTAAGGCGCCCGAAACATAATTCTATTTCATTAATTCCAATATGAGGAAAACATATATAAGATCCCCAAATCCATATATATCAAGTTTTTCTAATCAACTTTAAGTGTAGGTAGTAAGGTATATATTCGCTTGAAGTTCTATTGTTCCAAGTCCCAAAATGAATCAAAGGAAGAACCTTCTTACGCACCGTTGGCATAGTAATGACTGTACTCAGCGCATCACTTCCGTGTTAGTTGAATTATTTTGCGTCTGGCCGTTTTGTACTTACTTTTTAGTCTGTTGAACATTAATTTATCAGCTGGTGATTTTTTATGCTTCAGCGATGTTTGTAGTATGATTTTATTGTAATAGATGGCGCTAATAGTCTTAAAAAATCGTACTGTACTGTTTACTTTGTATATTCTTTGATTTTCTAATTTTCGTATTAAAATATGGATAAAATCAGAACAAAAGAAAGATTACTTTTCTACAATCGACATATTCACTCATTATGTTATTCTTATTACTTGTAAAATAAATTAAAAATAATTCCGAAGAATCAATTTTATCAATAATAATGTCTGATATTTTGTGTTGGAGTTGTCATTATTTGTTATTGGTACTCATATTTACGTTATTTTAAACGGTTTTTTATAACTCACGTGTCACGTTTATGATTTATAACAACTTTGCCAGTATCTTGTTAAGTGGTATACCGTACATTTGTGACAGTATTTACAGGAATGACAAAAATGATATAGCTTGCCCGACTCGCCAAGTAGAAATCAGTAGCAAAGTCACGTAGCACCAAGATGAGTAAATTATTTTAAACTATTATTATTATATAATTGTTATACTAATAAATAATATATATTATAAATATATATATATAAATATATATATATATATATATATATATATATATATATAATAAAATAATTTTAAAAATTTTCTATTGCTCGACTTTGGTGACATCTATTACTGGAATTACAAAATTCAATTGTTACTTCCAACAATATACAAGTTGTATAGGATGTTAAGTCTTAAGTACGAACCCCAAAGGTCACTGACCTAATTAGAATTCAGAGAAGAGAGAGGGAATAACTAATCAATTAAGGTTAATGAAACCAGTGTAATACGATTTCACAATCAAAGTATAATTTCTTCACCAACCAACTTTCTCACGACGTTAGACCAGGAGTATAATCGTCTCAATTTACTCGTTAAATCTGAAATCTTTTTCTATTGTTATTTTGTCTTTTGCAGCCATTCTCACGTATAAACGAATTACAAATACTCTTGGCCACACTTAATTCGAACACCACAACGTGCTGGACAACGCCAGCCTGATCCTATAGGATTTTAGTAGCGATTTGGTAGAGAAGTTTGTGTTGCGATCGGATCAACGTAATTTGTAAATAGTGCTATAGATAATCAACGAACAAACTCCCGCTAGTTCGGGCTTTGGTTTGGTCCTAGAGACTTGAAAGTTTCCACAGAGTATTTAGTCATTATTCTTTCATCTCCTAAAGTTCTAAAGAAGGGAATGAATGTTTGATGGAGTAACTGCCCGTGTGTAACCAGTGCCAGTCGCTAGTCATTAACACAAAAAGATTATAAATCTTTCATAATCGTAAATTATTTATTTAATTGCATTGTATTTATTTATTTTCTTGGTCTGCTATAGCCATTGTACCGTAAAACTAACAAAACCATTTAAATAAGACCCCTTAGTCGGGTGTAAGAAAGATTTTTGTTCTATAATACATCAATTTATACTTTTAAGTTACTGGGGTCAACGAGCCTCCTTTAATTCTTAGTCAAAACGTTCAATGAATACCAAATCTAAAAATCGATACTACGTGACCGATCAAAACTAATTAACGACTTCTTTATGTTTTTTTATTACATTATTTATTGCTTTGTATTCTTTTTGTAGTGCAATGACTTTTAAATAAAAAAGTTAAGTTAGAATTGATGAATCAAAGAATCCTCCTACCCTATCAATTTGTAGATGCATCTTCCCGGATTACAATAATATACTCTCAAAATTGTGTTTTAAAAGAATTACTATCAAAAGAGTGTCTGGGCTAGTTTTCTATGTTCAAAACTGTATATCACGTGCCTTATTTATTTCTAAACAAAGTAACAATAAAAATAAATAGTTATTTTTGTGTTGTGGATGTAACTTTGAGAGAACATCGTGAGAGTTGTTGTTCTCTCTTTTAACTATATTTGATTAGGGATTTTACTAATCAATTATTGTCATTACACTACTGTAGCCAAAATGAGATAATTAAAATAACATTGCGATTTTGTATTGTCGCCCGTTACACTTACAAAGCATAATATACAATAGGTACTTGTTCTTTAAATTAAATTATTTTTTCACAGGTTTGAATGTAAATTATAAATGCTCGTTTAACTCTTTATCAAGGCCCCCACGAGTGACTAAACTTGGCAAACAAATAGGATATGAAAACAAGCATTTCGAGATCATTTCACACATAATTCATATAGATATCGCCATTATTTATCCAAGTTATTCTCAATTGTGCGGATTTAACATGTGACGTTTAATAATCATAAATTTAGGAGCTGTTCTGCTCTTGTCGGTGGAGCAATCTCCGATCCTGCCTACATTGTTCCTTCCTTTTGACTTCCTGATACGATACGCCGTCTGCTTTGTGTTTTATCTGTGCCATAAAAGATCATCTCGTCCTTCCCCTCTTCCTTATATCATTGTGTTTATAAGATTGTCGCAACAATTTACCCCTACGATTCTTTTTAGTTTCTATCAAGTGCATAGCAATCGAAAAAACACATTTGTGTCATTGAAGTTAGTTGCAGAAGAGCGCATTTCACGTGGAGTAAGAGAGACAACTGTATACTAGAGCGAGAGGTGCGAGGAAGAAAGAAAATGTCCCTCGACTCCGACATCTGTTTTCTGTTGCTGCGTACTTATGGCTATCTTCAGATATGGATACATTTGTTAGGATTTATATACAAGTGATTCAAAACGAGTGCCTATTGACACATTTGTTTCAATGACTTCAGCATTGTTATCGCGCTGCTTCTTGCCAAGGTTTCCGTCTTGCACAATCGCCATTAAATTCTTCAGAAATACGTAGTCATAGCAATTAAAAAGACTTACGATTTGGTATTTCCTCTTTCTTTAATGGATTCAGACACAATAGGTAACTTAAATTAGTTAAGCATAGAATTAATTTTCCTGTAACACATGGCAGTTAATGTTATGTATATTGATATATTTTTTGCTTATAATTGTTAGTACAAAAAAGTAAAAAAGCCTTACGTAAAACATACTACTGGCTAGCCGTTCATAATTTTAAAAAAAATATTTTAGCGATGGAAGATATTCCCTACCGTTCCCTAAGCTTTTCACTCCCATAATTTATGATTAAAAAAGAGGTTATATTTATTAATTGAGTTTTCATTAGTTATTAAGGATTTCATACACACAACTATGTTAATAAAAAATATATTAACTGTGCTGTATAAAATCCTATGGTGTATGGTGATTGGGATAGTATTCGCTGCCTTAAAATTAATAACTTATGCTTAAGTGACATTATAAAGCAACTAGATGTTTCCCGCGGCTTGCCAATCATTTCTTTTTTATTTTTCTCTTTGGAAATGATTTATCGAATATAACTTATTGTAACATCACCATGGCAACTGGTATTGGAAATACTTTTATGTGTTTCCTATGCCAGGGAAAAGTTTATTTGAGTTCCTGATTTTATATAGCTTATCAAATAATAGGTTATGTGCAAATGCACAATTACATAGGCTTGCTAAATAACAACAAATCGGTCTAGTCGTTCTAAGGTTATAACATCCAGACAGAAAGACGATTTTTTTTAAATGACCGTACAGACATACTTTACGAATTTATTGGTTGAAATAGATACAGATTATAGATAGGCTAGGTACTCTACTATTGTCGCGTTAACATAGCGGAAGAAATAATGTTATATGTTATTTATTTAACGCATATTGTACTCTTCAGTCCCGTCCCTTATAATTTTTAATATTGCCAAACCTATGTACGCCTAAATGATTATCCCAAGATAACATTGGTTTGATACCAGAACTAATAATAGCTAAATTACGAGGCGTTAAAACCAGTGCACGATTAGTGTTATCCATTGATTAGATATAAATGGAATGGCATGCAGTATAGCAGCACAAGGCTAAGTGGACGTTTGATAAGCTGTGTAGAAGCGCAATTCACAAGTACAAGTTTATACGTTTTTACTTAGCCCCGCCTTTCTTTTTTGCCGCCGCAGCGTAGATAACCCCCCACAAGATGGAGCGATGATCTGGTTATGGTTGGAGACCACTGGATGAAGGATCAAAGGGGGGCGGCCCACGTCTATCAGTGGACGTCAATCGGGTGAAACGAAGAAGCGGTGTTTTACACTGTTATATTGAATTAGCTCTCATAAGATACGCAATGAAATCCTGTTTGATTTACAGCCAAACAGCCTGGAAAGCAAACAATGACTTTTGGAGCAAACAAGAAAGTTTCGGTCCCTTGCGGCACTCACCAAGTGAACTACCGCACCCTTGAACCAAGAATAACTCATAAGTCGTGTTAATAGGCACTCGAGGAACAATTTACATTTTGAGTTGTTGAAATGAAATAATAAGGTAAAGTTAAGATGTATCAGAAATAAGATAAATGAAAAGAAAAGATGCGGGTGACTGTCAATAGGTCCAGTGGTAGAGCCCGCAACAACATCTGTTGCAAGAATGGGCCTGCTCCACCGGTGAAAAACCACGACCTCGCGTGAAATAGAAATATGCTTCTGCGTTTCGTCCGACGAGTAAGGTGCCTAAGGCCAAATTTCAACCCTCTTCGTTTTCCCATGCTTTCCTAAAAAGGAAGAAGGGGAAGAGGATTAGACGGGGAGACGCATTTATCGTCTTTTTTTTATTTATCGGGAAAGTCCTGTCTATCTCCTACTCTGTCAACCAACGGTTGGCAACGCATCTGCCAATAATTTGCTTGTTGCGGATGCCTATGGCTACTCTATAATTATGCCACGTCGCGTACTATTTTGGTATCTAGTAAGTAGATCGCGGTCAGAATTGGTAGGAAATTCTATAGCATCCACCACTTGGACATTCTCCGATAATCACTTGTTTCTATCCGAACAAAATGACAGAGCGAAAAAAACCAAAGAAATCAGATAAGCACTAATTATAAATATTTTGTCACTAGAAGCAACAGATTATGTCTGATAATCAATGAGAAGATATTCAATGTGAGAGAGCAGAGAAAAATAGAGTGTCTCGAAATAAATAACGATTATACCACACAAAAAACAGTTTATTTAGAATGTCATCTCTATCTGTCTTCACTCAACGTCATATCTTTCTTCACTCTCGTGTAACAAAACGTGCTTCAAAGTTTGACGCGTGCCTAAATATTTCACTCTCGGTTCCCGTTCAATAATCAAATCAACCGTAGCAGTTCAATTTAAACATTATTCGAAGCCAAGATCTATAGATAGCGAATCAAATGATAACTTTAATATATTACTGGCAGTAAAATTATTTGATAACCACTTTTATTGACATTGATAACGTCTGACTTTCAAGGTATTATGAAGATTGAAAACTAACTAATATTTTTTTGACATAATAATATCAAGTTATGTCCTATAAGACATTATTTAAACAAGAAAAATAAATTGCGAACCATAGACGTTCAGGACTTATTGACGATTTAGAACTTATATCGATCAGATCACGATATGTGTAGATGTATTTTCGATGGACGTAGAGGAAACGAGACAAGTAAGCCGGTGTGATGTAGCAGTCAGTTAGTTGCTTCTTTTATTTTAAATGTTGAGTGCGTCACAATGTGTACTACCCACTACCGCATTTATTACGATATTACGTATTAAATTAAAAAGTAATATTATTAACAATATTATTTAACAAATAAATTAAAAAAAGTAAATAAATATGGATTTTGGATTTCCATTAGGCACGGGCCTGGCACACCTTTATTAGTATACAAAAATGATCAGACAAAGAAAACTTCCACATGAGGAAGATTTCAAACAAAGGAAATGGGATAAATTGTTATATCGCGTGATATGCTTTATCAAAATTAATTTTATCAAATACAAAGGAAAATAATAAAATAATGAATCCTTATTGTTTTATGGCTGTTTGATTCCTGAATAAATAAATAAATTAAATAATTTTTTATTTTATATTGATAGATTTAAAGGTTAATTAATGTTTGTCCGCTAACATTTATAAAAATGATATTTCCTTGCGAATTAACTCCAGCACACAAATCTATTATCAGAGCGGGTTTAACTTAAATAAAATAACACTTAAATAACTATAATAATAAAACAAACGCAGACAATAAATGTCAATCTTATGAAAATATGTTTGCAGAAGCATTTCATTGTAAATATTAATTACACGCCATGCGTGTTAAAATGTTGACACTTGTAAACGTATTGTGGAATAGTCGTGACATTGAAATAAAACCTATATGACAGATAACTTATTATGTAGAAATATAATTTCACAGACAAAAAATAACTCTTGACCAACATAACAGATATTACTTATAAACAAATATATTACGCATTATAATCTATTGTAATTTAACGTATTGTAATATTTTATTGCACAGGGATATTGTAAAGGCCCTTAATGAATTTTATTTGACTTGGTGCAATCATCAAGGTGCGGTAATTATCGACTGCATCTCTTATCTAAACGCCGATCGATAATATTTCGTACGAAGCGTTGTTAAAAAAACTACAAGTTATATTTAATCTCTGATGACCAAAAACTATGATTTTACTGTTAATATTTATTGCTGGTCGCAGATAGAGACATTTTTTCAAACAATAAAAGCATTGAGACCGATTGTATTACAAATACCCGGGACCACATTTGAAAGCGAATTTTAATATGCATTCTTTTTGTGAGCGGATTCTTAGGAACGCATTTATTTTTACACATCGAACGATAAAGATTTATTAAAGGTAAGGTTTAACCAACCATTGTACAAAAATTTTACCTGCGTTCATCGCTTACCGATACTTGACAGGATATAGCCCCAGTGAGACCGCAATTTTTTTGTATACTTTCACTCAAAAAAGTATTTATTTATTTTAATAATTAAAATAAAATTATACATTTAACCTTCACATGAAAGCATAATAAAAAAATAACATGCAAAACGCAAATACAAAGATAAAAAACACTTACTTGCAGTTGTTTCTTCTCTGGATTCCTTAAATTCTAATATCACAGGATTTTAAGAATAATTTAAAAATATTAATTTATGATTAATTAACACACACTTAAAAACACTTATTAAGAAAACTTTATAAAAATAAAGATATTTACACGGACTATTTACACTGGCCAGTTTATTTTTTCTTTCTTCTTGCCATGCAGTTGAAGAAGTTCTAATTTCAAAATGCAATTACATTTCGACGTCATGCGAGAGCGGAACGTGAATTTTGAATTCGGAACGCGCAGGTGCGTTCTGTACGGCGACTCCGAGCGGACTGTCTTCAAGGTGGGCCGTCCCCGGCCTTAATATCAGGTGGAGAACTCAAATGATAAGGGCCAACTCAGGCAATCTATGAAATCGCAATTCCAATAAAATGTTAATAATTCATATAAAAACTTAACCCCACAAAAACCATTTATAATTTTAAAAATAATCTGTGAGATTTTTTTGATAGCGGTTTTTAGTCAGTGATTTTAATTGTCGAAACAAAATATAATCATTGTTTATTGAGTCATATTAATGCTTAACATTTTTATTACATTATTATAGTTGTTTACATATTTTAAATTATTGCAAAATTTAAATCATTTCGATGAACACAAACAAATTATAGTTAATTAAAAAAAACAATACTTACTTTTCAAAATCAGTCAAACCGTTTAGCAAGCATACGGTCACAATGAAACGGACGTACAATCATACTCGCGAAAACATTACCTTCCTTCTAGGTCAGCAAAAGAAACGATATTTTGCTATCAATGACTTGAGTAGATATATTACATATATTATAATACCAATAAGTATTATGTATGATATGACGAAATACTAAATATACATTTTTAGTATGGCGAATTATAAAGGTCCTCAAAAGCTTGCGCCAGGGACTACAATTTATTTTACTCTTATCGTCTTATTTCCATCCTTGTATAATCCACAGATTTTATATCCTATCATTATTTATAGCACAATTTGTAAAGAATTTTACAAATAATATGACGCAAATAAATTAATAAAACATTGTGTAAGCCTAAAATGTAAATCATCCCCAGAAATGTGAATGTAAGTTTGTTTGTTACGCTTTCACGCGAAAACTACTCAACCGATCATCATGAAACTTTGTAAACATATTCTTGCAGGTATTAGAAGTAACATAGGATACTTTTTATGAAAAAAAAGTATATATATAGTATAACCTACACAGCATGGACTACAATCGTAATATAAATATCAATGTGACAAGTCCACATGTAAGAAAGGCAGGGGAATGTTATGTGTATTTGTGAGGTTGTCTGTTTATTTACATTTTATTCGTTTATTTTACAAAGAAAATGGCTTTTTCGATGTTATTTTGGGTGCACATTTTCAGGGGTATAGAAAAGGAAGCGTGCAAAATCGCGGGCAACAACTAGTACATAGATACATCGAAGATTGTTATGAGAACCTGCTTAGTTATAGTGAGTGATGTACGCAAAATATTTTAGCGTACATACATAACAATAAATTATTTATTTTAGAAACTGGTCTTGTGTCTTCGAGTGAATTGATAAGACAATGCGGCGACTGGATGACTACGGGCGAGGGTATGCCGGCAGGAACCGGTCCGCTCCCCGGTCAATGATCGCGGTACAATATGCGTTTTTTACTGCCGCCCGCCCGACAGTCGACGTCAACAGACTATAACAGAGCTAAGAGCCTGCTGTGGTAGAGATGCTAATGAATTTTCGATTGGCACAGTCTCGGCACACCTCTCCCTTCTTCGTTCATACATCTAGCGTACCCTCTTTCTAAGCGGATACTTAAATATACATTATATCGTCCTTTTTAGTAAGTCACTAATCTGATGGAGACTAGTTCTCCTATGCCCTAGGGCGACGCCTACAAACTCCCAATCACTTTTGCAACATAACACCTTCTCGCCCTTCAGGCTTCATCTAGGTAAGGCTTCATATATAACATATATTTAATGAGAAAGATCATTAAATATATGTTATTCTCTTTTTTAAAAATAAGTTTTATTAAGTGTACGGTTCCGAAAGCATATTTTTTTCTTTTCCGAACAGTTATTCTATACTGTAAACTACGAGGTTATCAGAATACAATGTCCGGAGAATTGTTGCTGTGACTTTTTATCGAACTGAAGAGACGAGAGAGTCTTTGACTCGTATTCCTTTCGAGGCTTTTCTTAGAATGTAACTGTTCTGTAATGATTTTCAGTCATGCCATATAATAAAAAATTATGTGTAATAATTTAGTTTGATGTTTCGTTATATAGAAGTACAAAAAACAGACCAAGTGTGAGTCGGACTCGCGCACGAATGATTCCGTACCATTATCTACATATAAAAAAAACACTTTTTCGTATGCGGCTTCCTTACGAAAAAGTGTTTTATAAAAATTTATTTTATTCCTTTTTTTTTAGTATTGTTGTTATTAACAACAGAAATAAAAAAAATCACTGGTGACAGACGGACAGACAGACGGACAGCCGGACGGAGTCTTTTTATGGAAGAAGGTGGAAAACGAGCAAGCGGAACAGTTGATGTTTAGTGAGCGCTACCCATAGACATCCTCAACAAGCAAATATGTTGCAGATGCGTTGCCTTCCTTTATTGGACAGAGGACATAGACAGGAAAAAGGATATTTCTCTTTATTAATCTCCCTCCGTCCAATCCTCTTCTCGTTCCCATTCTATCCTTATAAGAAGAGGGTACGAAGGGGAAGAGGACTTAAATACACCTCACTCATCAGGCGAAACGCAGAGTACTTCTACTTCACGCCTGTTTTCTGTGAATTCGTGGTAGTTCCCCGGTGGAACCGGCCCATTCGTGCAACAGATGTTGTCATTGCGGGCTCTACCAATGTTAAATGAGACATAAATGCGGGCAAGCCACAGGCAACACTTAATAATAAAAATAGCTCATATGTAATTTTAAATGACACTAGTGTCTAATTTAATATCACCTCAAATGATAAAGTTCATTAGCCTAGTAGCACAAAAGCGATGGCTTACATTGTTTTAACATGCAATTTAATCAACTATAATTACATATGTAGATACATAAATACGTATTAGTTAAATTGAAGCCATACAAAAACGTATTTTTACTCAACGCTACGCGCAGCCTAAGAATTTTTTTACATTAACAACACCTCTCTTTTATAACGATCGTGGAATACAAAGCATAACAGATGATCTGAATTAACTACGATTGGTATCGCTATCGCATATTTCCAAAATATAACTTGTCTGAACACTCGTGATGTCACAGAACGTGCTGACGCCGGAAATATTTTGTAGTGCGCTAATACAACTTTCACTATTCCAAAATGTAACTCGTCTCAACATGCGGGATGGCATTCAGCGCGTTGGCGTGTCCATTATGTAAAAATGAGCGAAAGTACGTCCTGTGCCGACCCTATGTAGGCGGGAAAAGGGTAGGGTAATGATGTTTGATGACGTCAAACATAGGTAAATAAGAGGCACTAGGAAAGAGGATTTCAGTTATCTCATTCATCAGGCGATACGCAAAATTTAATCACGTCGGAAAAATCGTAGCATTTTCCCGTCTCCGGTGTACATAGGAAATATTATTCACAGATTGCTTTGCGGTGGAAGTGCACTACAAGGTGCGTAGGCAATTGTATCTACCTGCCTACGCACGAACCAACACTCGATTCAAGCTTCTTCTGTTTTAATACGTCCAAACTTCATTGATCATGATCGGCTACCACCCAACCTATCTTTACTTTTATTTGATATGCAAGCGTGGGGGTTCCCCTACCAGTCATGTCTAGACATTGCCTTCATATCCCTTCCTCAATTGTTCAACGTTATCGAACTACCAAAAACAATCTTTATCAATTTCAATTTCTTGATTCAAACCACATCTATCCAAGATAACATTTTATTTTAATTTTGTTTATAAATTGTTTGTTTTGATGATACCTGAGTCTATCTATGATAATACTTCGTTTACTAGGATCCATCGCAACTCATTTGCTTGTTGCGGATGCTTATCAGTAGCGGTGACTTAACATCAGATGAACCCATAAAAACATTTTAATAGGCCTACTAGACCCTGGAAATTTCACAATTCTCAGGTTATCTGCACGTCACCGTCTGACGATTGAGATGTCACAGGTCCAATCTTCTCTAGCGTCTACATTTACCCTTTTGTAGATAAGGTTAAAACACATTTGCTCATATTCTACACATATTCTTCTATCAATGGGTAACGGTGATCGCTCACTTTAAGTCTTACGTAAACCGGTTGTTCATTTACCTCCTGTACGATAATATAAGCTATGCAAATACGTTGTTGGCTGAAAGATGCGTATTATAACCCTTTGTGAGTCAACGACATCTTTGTTTCCTTTATTGAGGAAAAAGTAAAAAAACTTAACTGCGGCCCCAGTATGTCATATGCATTGTACACGGGGAAACCCCAAAAATCTATCGGACTACTGAAGATGGGTGTCATGTTATCCATGTAGTAATATCTGTAAAGTCCAAATTTTTACGGTAGTTACATTTGACACTCGTTTTATGCGCTCAGGCATACGCACAAACACAGTATGCATTACCGAACCTTTCCGTAATATATACGACGCTCGGTCCTAGCCTAGTGCTTTGACCCCAATGAGTCACATCCGACCCAACAGATTATTGTCAAAAAGCAATTAAGCTGACCACCTTTTCCTTATCGGGCTAGGGACTTCACCACGCTATTTGAAATAGTGGCCACGAAATATGACGGTAATGATCACCTTAGATTTACAATTTTAATGAGTGCGTATTGATGATCTCGCGCGCTTAAATAAACATTGAGGAACTTTATTTGACTACAGCCTTGCATACTTTTTTATTTTTTTCAATAAATAATTTATTATTTCATTTTTATGGCTTTAGTGTCTTGCATGCACCCTTATTCACCATGCATGTACAGCATGACACTCACGTTTTAACCATCGTGTGCCCTTCTTTGTACGGTGATCGAGTAAATTGTTCTATATTCTTAGTTTCGTTTAATTTGTACGTAAAGTTATTTGCACTGCACGTACACTGACAAAATCAGTACTGATACATCTGAACACATCAACTGATACTTCTTCGCAAGAAATTGTTAATTGACAAATAAACGTAAACCAATTATAATGCGGTGATCGATCATAAGCCGTCTTAGTTTTATCACTCTATTCAATCGGCTATCAGTTATTATTATTATATTGTACTTTAATTACTGAAGTACAAAGTGCAAGTATTACCGTACTCAGGTGATTCTTTGTTATTCCCATCATCATGGTCATGTATTTAACAATGGTATTACCTTAATCTCAATTCGATTAGGTACGTTACTGCACTGCCCCTCACTTTTGAGTTTTTTTTATGTTTTATTCCTTGTTTACCATCACTAGATGTAAGCTATGGTACGGACGCCAGAGGGGACCCTCGAGGACGTAGGATTTACATATCGGGTGTACCTTGGACCATGGTAAGTATCCTACGCAATCAGTCATCTATGTACGTGTAGCCACGCACTTAAGGTAGCCCGTTAAATTTGTAGAAAAAAATCGATCATCGGACATAACTCCAGCGCGTCGGATAAAGATAGGGGGGGAGGGTTGTTTACATGTTAATAAGTGTGTATTTTATGACGCAAAGGAGTGCGGGGATCGCAATTTTATTAAACAAAAGAGTCAACTCATTCTATTTTATTTTTAACACGTTTGATGCGGTACCAGGTCTAAAACACCTGGTACGTGTCTCGCCTACAGTGAGGCTAAGAAAAGTAACATTTAATGATTATTTATAAATCAAATTAATTGTTCCAATTGTTTTGCTACTTATACTTATTAGTTATTGGTGAAGTCACGCGTATTATAATTCGACAAAATACAAGCGCATTATCAACTTGCGGGTGTAATAGTAATCACATTACTTCAATGGTCTACTTATATTTAAAAAAAAGATAACTACGTGGGGATATAAATAAATATAGTAATTTTGTTAATTGAGCAGTTTAGTCTTTATTGAAGTCTAGTTAAACTTAGAAGTCTAGTTAGGCTTTTTTTAACAGTGGTAGAGCCCGCAATAACAACATATTTTGCACGAATGGGCCGGCTCGACCGGTGAAATACCACGACGTCACAGAAGACAGGCGTGAAGTAGAAGTATTCTGCGTTTCGTCTGATGAGTGACGTGCCGGAGGCCTAATTGTAGTCCTCTTCCTACCCATTCTAATAAGGAAAGGATGGGAAGAGGAAGAGGATTTGACGGATGAGGAGGGGATGGACAGTGAATGGAATTATCCTTTTTTCTGTTTGTCCCCTCCTTCGTCCATGAAGGTAGGCAACGCATCTGCAACTCATTAGCTTGTTGCGGATGCCTATGGGTAGCGGTACTTATTTCCAGGGGCCGCTTGCTCGTTTGCCACTTGGTAATATAAAAAAAAGACTTTTCCCGCCGTTGCCGCGTTGGACGGTATTTGGTGCGGGAAACATGCTTATTTGAATTTGGAATAGTTTTGAAGAATTTTTTTTCATTTATTTTTCTTCGATTTTGAATTTTATTGTTATGTGTCAATGATTGATTTTGGTTAATTATTTCTTATATTTATGCGAATACTACACATTGAAATAAAAGTATTTTACGGACTTTATCACTTTTATTTTATGTTATTTGACGTGAAAATAAGTGGGTACTTCGACAACTCTTGACATTGGGAAGTCTGACACCTCAGTCAGTCAGTGACAGTGAGCGCTGTAAAGTACTCGAAACGTCGGGAATCTTTTACGGTCTTGTTCAATCGGGAAACGGGAAAAATTTTGAACTATTGTCGTACCTTCCAATAAGTTTTGAATTTTCACTTCTGTCAGCAATCGTTATGGCTACCTGTGTTGTTGTTTTTTTAATAAACTAATGCATAACCGCAATCCTACCTAAGGTTGAGTGTCGACGTCAATGAAAGACGGTACGGTGGTTTACCCTAATGGGTAAACGTAATTTGTTTATCACTTTAAGCGTGTCTACCAACACGTGTCATGAATATATAAGTTCTCTATTCTCCTTTAATAAAATCTGTTACTGCGGTTATAAATAAGCTGACCGAGGTACCGTTTCAAGGGTATCATTGATCTACAATAGTTTGAGGAAAATGCATAACGTGAGGTATCTATAAATTTTACATGAGATGGTGACAGAATAACTATCTGTTATGGAGTTATTGGACGATATTTCTGGTGGTTTTAATGGTGCCACAACAGCGTCATAATGAAGTGTTGCTTTTAAATCTATTTGACACAAATGTTAAGAAGAATACCGAATCAACGATTGTGATTGTAATTTTAGAGACCATTGTGACACAGTGGTCGCGGAAGTTATCAGGTCAGAGCTTTGTTTTTGATAATATAAATTGAATGCATGCAAATATATGTATCGTGAAAATATATATGTGCATGATAATATATGTATCATTATATATATATATATATATATATATATATATATATATATATTATATAAATTCTTTGTTGTTTTATGTATGTAATATCTACCCTCGTGGTAAATTTTTGTAACTTGATTTTGCGTCTAATTGCTTGAAATAATAATTATTGGTCAAACGGTCAAAAAGTTATCATTTTCATTTCATACATTACATTTTACCCTAGCGACCTATCCCTAAATTATATTTTTCTATCCCCTGGGAAGTTTTTTTCTGAATAAAAGGTACCCTTTTTTCTTTCCTGTACTCTTGATAATGGCGTGATCTGTTGAATCGTTAAGGAGTTAAAGCATAACAAAGAAATAAACTTAGTTACGCATTTATAATATTACTTAGGATAAAGTTTAAATAATAAGTAAATCAAAACTTAGTATACAAACTTTTTAACACGTTTAGTAAGAGTGTATGTCCTGAGTGTCCAACTAGGTAAAGTTAATTTAGCTAGGTTGAGCTGGTCTTTCCAACAACGAATCCTTGGAATATACATACGCCAGCTAGCAAGTTAGAAGTTTCCCTTAGTTTTTAGGGTTCCGTGCCCAAGGAGTAAAACTAGACCCTATCATTCTGTCACCCGGCTGTATCTCATGAACCGTGATAGTTAGACAGTTGTGATTTTCACAGATGTACTTCTATTGCGGATATAACAACAAATAAATTTAAACCGGAATAATATAAATATTTAAGGAGCTCCCTTACAACAAACATGATTTTTTGGCACTTGGTACGGCACCATTCGTTCGCGAGTCCGACTCGCACTTGGCCGGTTTTTATATTCATGTCAGGTCTAAAACGTAGGTGAAACTTAAGGAAAACGCGTATCACGACTGATGAGCACGACTTCATTTTGAGGATTAGGGAATTTCCCTCGTGATTTTAAAACCTATTTCAAATGTCTTATTGCATTAATATGTAATTTTATATTAATAAAATTATTTATAAGCAATCAAATATAAATTGTCGTCATTGATATTTAAACCAGTTTTTGGGGTTTTCTATATCAGTGCGTGGTACACAAAGCTAGATATAATATATACGTAATATTGTACGAACATGGTATAAAACAAGTTCTTACATCTCATTAAGCCCAAGCATTTAGCGAAGAAATAATCTATGCTACCCATAAACATTCTAATTCTGGTCCCCTTCCTCTTCCCATCTCCTATTTCCTACCCTTTTCCCACTTTTTTATGGGGTGACGGGCTATGAGCAGCCGTCAGTTAGTATTAGGAGAACCGCTCGTTTGCCGCCATCTTGAATAAAAAAATGCTCTACCTTAATTTAATCTCTCCTGAACAAAGACGCAAAGTGGCTAGCCTCTCATTTTAAAGAATGCATTTCGGAACAGTAGTATATTATAGTTATTTCCCCTGTCTCCATTTTACCATCAGACGTTTAGATAGATGGTTCTTTGTCTGGTCTATCCTTTAAGTAGACATAGTTGCGCGTTCGGTAATGGATTGGAACAAGTTTACACCGTCCAACTCCAAAAGAGTGAATAGGCTGTTACAGAACGTGCGTATCATCTTGCAACCACGTCACCACTTATCATCAGGTGGGATTGTGGTGTAGCGCTAGCTTAGCTTAGCTTCATTATTAAAAATACATTTTTTATTTATTTTCAACTATACAATATTATACCAATAATAGGTCAAGAGTTGGTGCCTGTCATAGTATCAACTGTGTGACAGCACCGGCGCCTTTCCTTAACAATATATTGAGCTATTTTTACATAAATTTGAATAGTACGGTTCTAGGTGTTAATAATGATATACATAAGGGCTAAGAATATATCGTTTATTCAACTAGCTCTTTTGCTGCGCGGCAGGCTATAAGTAAAGTGCTTTGTTTTCAGACGATACGATAGTGAAGTGGCGGGATCAGTCCGTTTGGCTCGTGTGGCGAGTGCTAAATCAACATTAACCTCTCCCTTCTTTGTACCTAATTGAGGTATATATAGAGTATAAATAATTTACGATACAATTTGCTATTGTCTCTTATATCGATTACAATCATGTCTGGGTGAAACATCGCCGTTGTTTATTTTAGAAAAAAATACTTTTTAATAATAATTGTAAGGAAATTAGTGATGGAAATATAAGAATGGAACTTGTAATCGTCAGATTAAAAATAATACATCATGAAAGATAAACTTAATAAGCGAAATAAACCACTTGAAGAGACACTTTGAGGAAAAACGGAGCGCGCCAACGCATTGCGGTGTAGCACGATACACTAAGTGCTAAGCTACGGACAAAGAATTCCTCAGCTTTCTTTTTGGTGTAAATACACGCCTGAAAATTGCAAAGAAACCTATTTTTCTTTCATGTTATAAGGAAAACGTTAACGCGTTGGCGCCCAGCGAATGCTAGACCTTCGACGGGTCTACTTAATTAAGTACTTACTTAGTTTTTACTTTGTACCAACTACCCTCAAAGGGGTCAGGTCGCCCTTCTCTCCTAAAGAACAATCTTATCCGTTTATTTGTTTGTCTTTCAATGATAAAATGGTATATCGTTACTTTGAAGTATTTAAACAATTGCAAGTATCAAGATATATGTGTCACGGTTTGAAACTACACCTTAAAGACGATATTGATGATAGCTAAATAAATATTAGTGTGACGCAAATAGAGAAATCGTTTTTTAATCATTCCTATCGAGTTGATCTTGATTGTGAAGCATACCACTGATATTTAGATGTATATCTGTACTATTTAATGTCAGATATTATTGATTCATTTGGAATTCCAAATGAGAATACATTCACAAGGATACTGAATAAATAAAAAGCGACAAGGATAATCATTTAAATGTAAACTCCATCCATAGAGAAAAATTGAGTCGCAATTTTGGTTGACATAAAGCATTTCTCTCGTTGTACGAAAATACAAAGATGACATATCAGGTTGTATATAAATGTTTAGGGCTCACAGTTAGTTGAAATTATTGACCATAATGTTGATACATCTACTAAAAAGTGTGACAAGAGCAACTTGTGAACTGAGTTATTTATTGACATAAAATAAATAAATATGCGCTCACGCCCGTAACCCAGAGGGGTAGGCAGAGATCATGGATTTCCATTTGGCGCGATCCTGGCACACCTCTCTCGCTTCTTCCACATTCATGCATATACGCATTCATGCTCGTCGGTTATGGGTGCTCCTTATATCGCCCTTTTTAGTAAGTCATTAATCTGATCGATATAAATTTTCCTATGGCATCTCCTACCAACACTGCCACCCACTTTTGCAACATATATTTGTTTTGTTATTCTCTCTTCATTCATCCTTTCAACATGCCCGAACCACCGAAGCATACCTTTCTCAATTCTAGTCACAACGTCCACATTTAAGCCACACTTTTCCCTTATAACGCTATTTTTAACCCTATCATTCAAAGTCACGCCTAACATACTTCTTAAGGATCGCATCTCAACGGGATTAACTCTACTAGCATGCTTTTCCTGCCAAACCCAGCTGTCACTTCCACACATTAAAGTGGGGACTAGTACAGCATTGTGTATTGCCAGAAAAGCCTTCATAGACACATTCTTCCTCCTCACTACTGTACCTATAGCCCCATTAATTTTATTTCCCGCACTCACTCGTCGTTCAAAATCTTTAACATGCCTACCATCTCTACTAAACATACACCCCAAATACACGAACTCTTCCACCTGTTCCACTACATTTCCGTTAACCTTTATTTCAATTTGACAATGCGACGTATTTGTCGACAGCAACAATCCTCCGAAGCAGAAGTGAAAACTTCCTTAGCCGCAGACGACATTTTGTATGGGAAAATCTTATCTCGCTTGAACATACGCAACATGCGTCCGCGATATGCTTATTAAATTTTGAACAGTAACGTAATAACGAACGCAAAACATAAGTTGACGTTGTGACGATTTGACTTCGATAGCTTATAAACTGCCGAGAAATGTCACGTCAAATTGTGAATAATACATTTGAATTTGCTGACAGTTTATAAACTGTAAGAAGTGTCAAAGGATCGCAAAAACGTAATCGCCTAGAGATTTTCTTCGCCAACCTTTAATTATTCACCTCTAATTATTAAGTGAGTTTCTGGTCACAAGACGCTCTATCCTATCACTGTTTTAATTAATTCAAATTAATTTTTAAAAAATCAATCAAATAACAAAAGCAATAACACGAACTTAAAGCAAGCAAGCAAAACAAGAATACAAATTGTCTTAGCACAAGAGATTGTTGCAATGAAGAGTCAACAAACATTGTATCAGTCAGTGATCTGATAATCATTGTATTAGTCAACAAATTATCAGGGGCTTATCTACGTAAGGGCTATTTGGGTTGCAGCTCAGGGCCCCGTGGATATAAATCACTTGTCAACGAAGAAGAACGTTTTTTTTAAGTAGTGCCTCAAGTACCCCACCAACTCACGGTCCGCCGCAGTAAAGTATAAGAATGATATTGTGCTTGTAATAATTTATAACAGAAACCAATCAAGTTATGCACTAATTTATTTGTAAAATATATCATTTCAATTGTGTCTATTTCCTTGATACTTACTAACATTAAATGGCAATTAATTCAACATAGAAACAACTATATAAATGGTATTTATGTAAACGTCCAGAAAAAGTTTAATATAAACCTATCACAAGCCAACGATAGATGGCGCTTTAACAAATTATATTAGTGTTTGTATTCAACCCGTTTTGTTTCCGTATTAATCTAAGGTTTAAATTTAAGTATTAACTAGCCACTTAATGTAATTTTGTTTAAATAATATAATATATTTTTATAAATGTTTGCCTTAACTTTTAAGGCTTAATGACATATAAACCGAAGAAATTTATTGTAGTATTATTTAAGTTATAATTCTGAATAGAAACTATTTTAACCTTTATCAATAAAATATGGAAAATGGCGATTTTAGTAAAAGTAAATCTATTACTAAATATAATTAAATGTTTTGTTCTATAAATTTGGTAATAGAACTTCGCTTGATAATTATTTATGAGTTTTGTAAAATATCATTGTGTTACTAACTTATTCAAATCGATTTGATTCATTAATATATTTTCAACAACTGGCCTTGTGGTAGCGTGGCCGAGCGGTCTAAGGCGCTGGTTTAAGGCACCAGTCTCTTCGGAGGCGTGGGTTCGAATCCCACCGCTGCCAAACTTTTTTCCACAATTGGTATAATGATAGTATTAAAATAATATACGTACATTTTACCCACGCAGTTAATTATATTTACCAATCAATAATTTAAATTATCTAATCAGTTATACGTGCAACATACACATGCAATTACAAAACAGCTGCAAGCAAATCATTTTCAATAGCTATCTAATGAATGCAATATTAATTGATTGGTTTTAATACGCTACAGAAATAAATAAGATAACGGTATCCGTAAAGAAATTCGAGATGTCTCCAAGTGCATACCTGAACTATTTGTATACGTACAGTCGAGGAAAAAAAGGGTTTTTAACTTAAAGTCGACATTTGCTCGTAATAGGAATTAAGAGAAAGGAAAATTATCAGTGAATGAGGACATAATTGATTTTAATTTCGTAAAAAAGGCGGCCATGGTTTGATGTTGATATGAGTTGAGGTTATACTGCAATGACTCTTATTGTTATATAAAGTAAGAATAATTTTATATGCAGTTATCTACTTATTGCTTTAGTCTCAAAAAGTACTAAGAGTCAATCCTAAATAATATTATAAATACAAATGTGAGTTTATTTGCTTGTTAGCTTTTCTGCCTTAACGACTCAGACTTATAAAATTTTACACGCAAATTTTAGGGCTACAGAAGAATACAGTTAATCCCGAAATAAACGCAGCAGTATGCTTTTACGTTTCGTCTAACAAGTGAGTTTCCATTCCTAATAATATCCCTGTGTCAGTCCCCTCCTCTGTCCATTAAAAGTAGGCAATATATCTGCCAATTAATTAACTTGTTTGCTATGAGTTAACCGCTTGCTCGTTTGCCGCCTTCTTCCATAAACAAAAACCCGTTACCCACACTACAGGCAGAATTAGTTTAAAAAAATAGTTCACGTCAGGATTCTACGTGTTAGTGATATTACCACGATCACGCCGCCCGTTTATAACTTAAACGCAGTAAAACTACAAGAAACCGACTTCAATTCGCAAAAATCCTGAATAACTTTGGAAACATCTGTGAGTAAACGAAAAATATCGTTTAAAAAAAATGAAATAGGTTTTTTCGAAGTCAGTAAAACAGAGACTGTCGCTGGCGCTACCACTTCTAAGGACAACATTAAAAAAAACAACAAATGTTATATTTAACCTAGATTCAAATAGGTTTAATAATGATCATTTTAATTCGGAATGAATCGATTTATAATCATCTAAAATTACTTTAACTGCGCGCTTGTGATTAAGAAAGGTTAAAAAACACAAGAAAGATGAAGGTTAGGTAGAATGCAATGTTAGCTATAAACGCCAAGGGTAATAACCCACAAAGACGTCAAGGGACTTCATTTTTTAATTGGTATTGAAACCAGATGTCTATACTCTATTGAAATTGTTTAAATGAATAACAGCATTATTAATCGAGTTGTAGACAGATATTATTGATTAAGGATTGGCACGGTGCCGGGACACTTCTATTGATTCTACTACATCAGCGCCTACATACTCGACAGTTATGGGTACTTTTAATGCCGCCTTTCTTTAGTGTATCATAAATCTGGTTGCTAATATATTGTAATGGGCAAACTTTAAAATTATGATGTTTTGACGATAAAAAAGTTATTTTTTATATTTATTAATAGTGTTCTCCAAGATGATGTAATTACACCACCAACAATGAATTTCTAAATAAAATACTACTCAGTGCTTAATAATTTTACAAGATTTTAATCGTGTAAAACGTAAACATGGAAATCGCATGACGTATTTGTTCAACACCACCGTACAAGATTATATTACATATATTTTAAATGCAACTCGAGAAAAGTCGGTTCTATTGCTTCTAGCACAAATAATCATAAATCATATTTTTCGCAGTGAACGGCAAAGCTTATTTATTAGACCACATACATATTATGTATATGTGTATTTAAATGCGGCATTGCTATGCCTTTAAGCTTATAAATATTCCAGGAAATGGGTTCCGTATATATCAAATATATTTTTAATTGATATTAGATAGATTTTTTAAACAATATAAACCTGTAAAAATTATCTTATGGTATAGAATGTATTTTTAAGGTAAAACTTGTATCGTTTTAATGTAAATGTTTTTATTCTGCGAGTTTAATTTCATACTTATTGTAAAAATATCTGATATTATGATATACATAAATAAAAATGAAGATGTAATAAAATATTTCATAACATTTGAGTTCTCCACAAGATTTAATGTTTGTAAGAACCACGTGGTTATCACATCACATAACATATAGGTCACTTAACAAAACTCGGTACGTATATTGATTTGCACATTGTTTGTAGAGGAGGGAAAAAATTTAGAAAAACCAAAAGTAATAACAACTTATAGAATTGTGCAAGAAACGACAAAAATAAATAAATTTTGTCTACACACAACATCCACTAATCGCTTCTCTATACAAAGCAGAGTTCTTTAATGCATTCAACGTCGAAAATAAATTCATAACACTAATCAATAGGCGTCTAATCATCTAATACACTTTTTCTTTCATAACTCACTCACCATTACATGGCTGAATTCACAAAAACTCCGTCTACACACAACAAACACTGACGTCAGACTGCTTAATGTCTTTGAAATTCAGAAGACACAGACATTCGATTTTTAGAAAAACAGCTGTGACCAATCCTATAAGAGCTCCCTCGCCCCCTCTCAATGCACCGACTTTCACGTGAAAAGAGGAAATCGCGGTATAACGATAGGTCTCACATAAATGGCCAATTAATTTTCGGAAGCCGCTGGAAATTTCAAATTCAGCCTTGCTTAAAACGAAATGAGAGTAAAAATACACGGTTTAATTTGACAATACCATTAAAACCAGGCGCTGCAATCGCGTATATTGTGTTTCATTTGCGTAAAATGAACGCCATTTTCTAGCTGACAGTGAACACGCGCGAGTTTTACCGCGCATGCGCGACAGTCACTTTTAAGGGCAAGGGTGAATAGTGAAATCGGACATAAATAAACGGATCCGCACAAACGATAATGCCAATGTCTATTTTTAGATCCATAAACAGATTGTCTGGCGCTCCCTTATTAACATCAAACAGAAATGGAAATTATGTGAACTATTTATAATAATATTCTCGTGTGGTGACAATTTTTTTTGTTATAATTATATAACTTTTTGTACCAATAAGAGATGGGAATACTAACATCCAACTAATTGAAATTAAATTGGGCTAATCATTTTGCTTAGCTAATAAAGTCTTTGAATTATACATTTCAGAGCACGTCGTTTGCGCTTGTCTTCTAGAGATAGTAAAGATGGTACTACCACTATGCTCAGTACGGTACCAATAAGACCGAAGTAAACACTCTGATAGGACTCTTCGCCCTACCATCGAATCTTCAGTAAGCCACAGTGTAACATCTAACAGAGCCTGCCCAATTAAAGTGTAATATTTATTTTTTATCTATCTCTATAAAAGTGAATTGTTGCGACTTTTTAGCCAAAAGTACACATCACAGAGCAATTGTGATTATGGGTGGTTGTAGCCTCAAATTTCTCATGTGTCACTATGGCGGTTGCATGTGGATGGTTGTTAGGTCTGTTAAGGGTATGTGGGTTGAAAATGTATTTTTCGGTATTATGTAATTAAATAAATATGCGCTCACGCCCGTTACCCAGAGGGGTACACAGAGACCATGGATTTCGATCCTGGCATACCTCTCTCGCTTCTTCTACATTTATACATCTACGCATACATGCTCGTCGGCTATGGGTTCCCCTTGTATCCCCCTTTTTTAATAAGCCACTAATTTGATCGATATAAGTTCTTCTAGGGCGTCCGCTGCCAACACTGCCACTCACTTTTGCAACATAAATCTGTTTCGTTATTCTCTCTTCATTCATCCTTTCAACATGCCCGAACCTCCGAAGCATGTATGTGTGTGTGTTCCCTATAGATTCCAAAATGGCTACTCGGGCGAAGCCGGAGCGGATCATTAGTACATAATATATAATGCTGATACGATTGACGAACACTGACGATTGCATTAGCGTTGTACAATCGCACAACACATTGCAAACTGCAAATTGTGAACCGAATGTATGATTTGTTAATTTGATGTATCCTCTCAAATGCAATTAACCTATTTTTTCTTTGATAAACATTCTTTTTAAGATATTCGGTACTTTTGTATTATGACTATATGTCCAACCTAACTTAGCTAAGCTATAATTATTAAACTTTAACGCAATAACTCAAGCAAATTATAAGTCTAGCATTTGACAATTTGAATTAGACAGTTTAATCAAAAACTGTAACTTCCGTCAGTTTATAATATGACTAATGAGATTATAAATTGATTAAATATTATACATCACTTATTTTAGGTAGGTACAATCTAGAGTGATCGTTAAAGACGCTAAAAACAAAATGTTTATGAATTTTCTTATGACAACCCCAAAATTGAATCCCCAACTTTCATCAGCGATTTTACATTTACCACCTTCAGGTTTATTGTTGCTGAAAATACTGCCTCTTCCAATGTTCAATTTATATCTGTACCTACCAAAATTTACCAAATTTGCTTCCAGAGAATTGATATAAGATTTAGGAGTGAAATGTGACAGACAGATGGAGCTGCTTTTGCTATATTGGATATTTCTAACATTCAGATTCATAATTTCTAAAATCGCATAATTCAATTGAACATATTTCACACTTAAATTACGAGTGAATGTAAAACTCTATCAATGAATTAAATTTTTGTGGTACCAGTGTCAAGTGTTAGAAGAATTAAATCATGGTTTTTATTTCTGTCAGATGATCGCTTGACGTAAGTAAGACAGTTAAGTAAATATTTTATTTAACAGTTTTATTACAATTTCTAAGAAGATTCATTTTCTATTTATTTTATTTACGGTTTGTTTACGTTCACAACAAATCATATCATAAATTTAGTATTTAACTAGTTGTTGTCCAACCGATCTTGCGTTCGAATCCGGACCATGGTAAAATTATAAATCATAAAAACTCCCCGCAACCTACGCTTACGGTACTCCACATTACAACCTCTGCGCTAAAGATAGGTACACAACATACTCGAGGAAGCATTTCGCCGGCAAAGCTAAGTAACAAAATAATATATGAAGAGATGCTAGGTTTCTTCCGCCACTCTCCCAGCATCAACGGTTTATGAAGTAATGATAGCTCTACGAATTATTATCTGATTAAAAGCGACCGTTTGAACCGTGATTTGGATCGCTAGGGCGACGTTACGGCTGAATGCTATAAACATAATTACGTAACAGTTGTACGTAAGAGCTTAGCCGCCTCCTAAACCCGTAACAAGAAACAAGCGCAAGAACAGAAGTGTAAGGTCTCTTACTTTAAAAAAGAAGCTTAGGCTAAATTAAACGAAACTAACTGTAAAACTGTAGTTCCTCTGGGGAAATAATAAGATTCACAGCAGCATCACGTCTTATTGTCCTGTGTTTAATGTAAAAAGCACTATAATTAAGGATTTAGCAGGATAGACAAGAAAAACTGAATATTTAATTTATTTTTAGTTACAGTACAGTGTTACATACAATAATTTATTATATCACTAACTGCCAACTATTGGTACCAATAAAAATCTCCATACGTTTTAAGCATCCAATTAGATTTATATAGGATTTATAATTTGTGATGATAAAAGTTTACTTGGACAATAATTTATGCAATAGCATAATTATTACATAGGAGCCTAAGATTACAAATATCCATTATAATCCACTACAACCACGATTTATGGAGTGTGTTATGGAAAAAAGTTTGAAATTATTCTATGTTGACTTTATTTTACTATAATTGATTACTGTCATCCTTGTAATTTAAATTAAATATTGTGTAAGATGAGACGAAGAGAAGACAATATGGTTTTTATTTTATTTGAAAGTGTGCTGAATTGGAAATAACTCTTTAAAAATAATAAAAACATTTTCGAGGAAAATAATCATAAAATTAAAAAGACAACTTATTTCAACATATTTGAGAATTTAATTATATATCTAAATTGTTTTTAACTATGGCCACATTTAGATCCGTCAAAGCGCTCATTGGTCGTCAAAATTTGTCAGGTTGACTCGTCATCACTCTTCGAATTGTCATACTTCTCAAGTAAATTCGCTTAACGGCTTTTATATGTTCAAAAAATTTTTTCGATATAAATTTGAAATATCTAATTCGCCTCTAATAAAATAAAAATAAGACGAAAAATTCATAATGGATACCAGAACAGCGCAAAGTAATAGCAGAAATCGTAAGTGTTGGACACTGATTTAATAAGTAAGCACCATTTAAATGTTCATAGTTTAAGATATTAATTTGCAGGTTTTTTAAAGTTATCCTTAAAGAAAAATCACGCAAACGGTGTAAGGGTTACTAAGATACTGAACAAAAGCTCAGGTGTTACAATCCTTGATGAATCATTTGATAGATTACAAATGAATTTCACAAAAAACGTAAGTACTCACAAAAATAGTTTGTAGTATAACTTTTATTTTTTTAAGATAACATAATTTCGAGTAATGAGGTCGATTAAACTCAATAAACTACGGAGGTTAATACTATTTTGATATTTAATTACATACTGCATTGGGATATTAAAGCTATTAGAACCAATATGTTCTCTCGATCAATCACCACAGTGCTTTAGAGAGATCACTTTGCTAGGAACCCACAATATTGGCCCAATAGTGTGTTTAGTTTAAACCATTTTAAGGTACAAATACATGAGGAAACATACATGCATTGTTATTGCATTTAGTTCTGTTATAGTCTAGATTTTAAAGATAAAATAATTGATTATTTGTTAATTCCGGATACATTGGACCAAGGGTACTCAATCATGTTAAATGGCCCATGAGAGTTGAAACTTACAAAAAAGTGGGTATGTTATCTTATTTGTTTTATCTATGCAAGTGAAGTTGGGGCGGTTTGCTAGGAGTGTATATTTGTAATACAAATATAATATAGTGTTATGTTGATTACTTTAATTCCCTAGATATCACCAAAGAAGATATATTCTCCAATTGTAATAAATGACTCTTTTGATGATGAGCTGCCTCAGATGGACCTTTTGAAAAATCAACCTAGCAAGGCGGGGAATGTAAGCATCATCTAAATAACTATTTTAAATTTTAGATGCCTGATTATGGAACACCAAGGCTTCCTTTCCATGCTTACTAGGAATCCACTCATAGTAAGATTAAATATTAATATAATACTCCCAGTATTATATGTGATTGTGAAATTACAAAATGTGTAAAGCGTTTAAAAATAATTATTCAGTTGAACAAATATTCAGTTGTATATTTGATTGTAGATATTAAACTCTACCCAGGAAGAAATATTTTCAACACCATTAAAAGAATCAATGCCTAGTTTTGGAGGATGGTCACCAGGCCAGAACATTGTGTGTGCAAAACCGAACCAAGTAACAATCCCATCAACGCCTAAAGATGTTGCTAATGAATCCCTTGAAGAGTGTTCTATGAAGAAGATACAGCAATCACAGAAGAAAATACTTGATGATTTGTATGGTGACACTTGGAAAGGCATTCCATCACTTCTAAAGACATTATCAAAGAAAAAAGATGACTTTAATATTGTTCCAAAGAAACTATTTGACGACGATGGTGATATTAAAAGTGAAAAGGCAAGGATACGAAACGACATAAAACGAAACAAGTTATTATATCTAACAGAATCTGAGACTAAAAAAATCAATAAAGAATTGAATAACACAGATAAGAAAGGTAAAAAGAAATTGTATACCGAAATTGTACCAAATACACCAGAACCAAGGATGAAGAAAAAAGATAACAGGAGTGTTAGCAGCACTACCAAGAAGCTAAAGGGTTTATCGGTGACTGAGTTAGTGGAAGTCATGAAGAATGATGTTGATATTCTTACCAAGAAAGTTCAGAGTATAAGTGTAACCAAGAAACTTGAAACTGTCACACCATCAAAAGAATTGGTTGTTAATAGACTAGGTTTCCTCGGGTCTCTGGCAGGTAAGATATTAAAAAATATTATTTATATATTGAACTATAATAATAAAATCATTTTATTCAGAAAAAAAAAGTTAAATAGATATGACAAGTTTATATTGTATGTCTGTTTGTTCGCTAGCAAGCATTTGCTCCTTTCTTTGTCTCCTTCCCTCCAAGCCTATGTATTCCTTTTTGTTTTCAGTTCTCATCTGTACTTTGCCAGCAACCCTCTTGACTTCATCTACCCATCTTCCTCTTTTTCTTTGCATCATACCTGCATACTATCTTTTTCTACCGGTCTTCCTCTTTTTCTTTGCATCATACCTGCATACTATCTTTTTCTTCTTAAGGTGGCTCTCCGACAAGCGGAGTCAGTTCTCCATAATTTCTTCTGTCCTTTAGGGGTAGGGGGGCACGCGCAATGCCGGTCCACTCTCAGATATTGTGTTGTAGTCTTAATAGTACATAATTTTTTATTTTAAGTTGAGAGGTATTTAAAAGATGTTATGCTTTCCAGACAATGTGCCATCATGGAGATGTCATCCGGAAGCGATACAGTATCGGGACAACTACAAGTCGTTACGCGAACAACTGACTCGCCGTTTGTTTGTTGACTTTAATAAAATCGTATTTGACAATGTATTGGACGCTGACCTGCCGATCTTATGGGACTCCAAGCTTAGGAGTACTGCTGGGTAAGATGCAAAAATCGGTTTATATCGTATATACATAATAATTCATTTTATTTCACCACCGGGTTGGCTCGACAGGCTTGAAGTACAAGTGTTCTACGTTTCATATTACGATAAGGTGCCAAATGCCTACTATCAGCCCTTTTCCCCTTCTCACCATTTCCTAATGAAGATTGGATAGGAAATGCAAGATGATTGGACGGGTAGGGGATGAGAACATCCTTTTTCTCCTCCTTATGTCCATAAAAGTTAGGCAGCGCCATTTGAAATCCATTTGATTGTTGTAGTTAGTTGGGTAACCTATGGGTAGCGGTCACTACATAAAGTGAACCCCTTGATTATTTGCCAACTTCTTCCATAAAAATAAAAAATAATAATTTCAGGACAACAACAAATAGGCTGTTAAAGAATGCTAGAGGTGACCGTATCCGCACTTCCAGCATCAAATTATCCAGCAAGGTGGTGGATGCACCGCAGCGACTGAGAGACACACTCATCCACGAGTTATGCCACGCTGCAACGTGGCTCATTGACGGCGAATTGCGAGCTGGACACGGCCCCCTGTGGAAGAAATGGTAAGTTGTTTGCTCCGGATAGCCCACTTAGATGTCATGAAGTGCCAATAATTTTAAGGCTTTGCGGTTTACTGTTAATGAGTAAATACATACGAATCGTAGTTAGCCCCAACATTGACTTTCGGTTGTGAATGGCTGTAGATGCTGCTAAAAATTTACAAAAAAAAAATTGCGTTTGAGAATATGTATACAATTATCAATTATTCAGTAAACATTTGTTGACAATTTATAAAATACCTGGTCCAACTATAAACTGAAGTCCACAATTTGTCGGTGAAGTATGTGGACATATCCGCGATCCTAATATCTAAAATGGAACATATTGGCATTAGAGGAGTAGCTTTGGACATATTTAAGGATTATTTGACAAATCGATCTCAATGTATTAAATTACAAGAACTAGTAGAAAAGAATCTTAGCTTCGGTGTCCCTCAAGGTAGTGTACTGGGACCTACTCTATTCCTTATATATGTAAATGGTCTTTGTTTATTAACTATGCCTAACACTAAACTTTTCTCATAAGCAGATTATACTGCTATTATTATTCATGGAAATTCTTCGGAAACTGCACGTCAATATGCCGAAAATGATATTTCGACAGTAATGAAATGGCTGTCTTGTAATCTTCTCACATTGAACTTGGATAAAACCAAGTATATTACGTTTAGTTCCCGTTTGTCAACTCAACCGCACAGCAATAACTATAAGCTAATTGCGCACACTTGTCTGCCGTCCCAGAGAGAAAACTGTATTTGCAAATCTATACAACGATGTTCTGACACCAAATACCTCGGTCTTGTAGTTTTATTATTTAGTGTACTATCACACTAAATTGGCGTAAACACATATTTCAATCTGCTGCTCGTATAAAAAAACTCGTGTACCCATTGACTCACTGAGACCTTCTGTTGAACCACGTCTTCTAAAATGTCTTTATTTTGCACTAGCTCAATCTCTCTTGACTTATTGTATTTCAGTATGGGGTGGTACTTATAAGACTAATTTACTTGCTTTGGAAAGGGCACAAAAATCTATTTTAAAAATCATGCTGGGTAAACCTTATACTCATTCAAGTATAAAATCGTCCTTGTATAAAACTAGGGATGTGCTGACTGTAAGACAGTTATAACAAACCGTTATGCGTAAACACAAAACAGTACCCTATACACGAAAATGTCGGTGGTAAACGTCGAAAAGACATTGTCTGCATTTCTCAAAAATTTAGTACTGCACTATTCACCACTTTTTTGTCTTGGGTTCTCGCCTCTTTCGTCCATGAAGTATAAATATACTGTTAAGAATTTTTTACTGAAATTAAGCTATGATGAAACAGAAAATTTACTATGGCCTGATAGATGATATTGTGACATACATACATGCAAACAAACACACACACACACACACACATATACCCATAAAATAAAAAGTTAACACCTGGACCCGTACTATTCAAATATATGTAAAAATAGCTCAATATATTGTCAAGGAAAGGCGCCGGTGCTGTCACACAGCTGATACTATGACTGGCACCAACTCTTGACCTATTATTGGTAAAATATTGTATAGTTGAAAATATGTTATGAATGCTCTATTCTGTTTTCAGGGCGACGCTTGCTTTGAAAGTTCTACCCGAGTTGGGAGAGATATCGCGGTGTCACGATATGGAGATATACTTCAAGTATTGCTACAAGTGCACCAAGTGCGGATACAGGTATGTTATTTATAGTAGAAGGTGGCAAAAGTGCAATTAAACAAGCAAACATACAAACTTTTTTGTGATATACTGAAGAAAGGCGATATAAGGAGTACCCACAATCGACGAGCCAAGTGAGAGATGTGACAGGATTGCGCCGATTTGTCTACCCCTCTTTTCTATGGTCGTGTCGTCGCACGTACGACATATTATATTACTTACCTTAGAAATGACTTCAAGCTCGTCAACCTAGAGTTGAGCTGAGATTATATATTTCCATTTGGCATAGTCCTGGCACACCTCTTTCTCTGCTACATCTTCTCATACATTCTTATCGGTTTCGGATACTCTTGATATGTGGCCATATTTATTATGATATCAATCTGGTTGATATCCCGCCTAGGATGTGACCTACAAATACCGCCACTCAATTTTTCAACTTCTACCATTTTATTTTGTTCATGCATCATTTTCAGACAGATAGAATATTTTATAAATTTGATTTAAAAAAATTACCGTGACGGAAAAAAATTGTTGGCAAATTTTCTATTTCGCTCTTTCATGTAACTATTTATTACATGTTTCGTACATTACATTAAAAGGGTTTTACCACTCACTGACTCACTCCTATCACGAAGAGTTTAAGCAGGATTGTCTGGAAATTACGTGAATAATACCCGACTCAAAAGTAATCGTATCAATTTCTAATAATAGTTATTAAGTAATTTTACTATGAATGAATATGTCACGATACAATGATACGAAAGAATACATAAGAATATATAAGAACCAAACGTATGATAATATGCCAGTTGGATGGAAATATTATTTAAAAATATTCGTCAGGTCGAGCTTCGACTTTCTGCGAACGGATACGGACTGGGGTGCTATTGTTCAGGACCCTAATTTTAGGCTCATGATAAAAAAATGTCTTTTATTTTCAGTATAAAGCGCCATTCGAAATCAATTGACGTGACAAAGAAGTGCTGCGGCTACTGTCACGGGACCTTCGAGGTGATCGTTAACAGGAAGAATAAAGATGGCGTGGTCGTGTCCACTCCCGCAAGGAAAGCGGGACCCAACGGATTCGCGCTTTACGTGAAGGAAAACTACGGGACCTTGAAAGACGGCACGAGGTCCCATGCTCAAGTGATGAAGTTACTAGGTGAACAATTCTCTGCTAAGAAGATGAATCCAGAAGAAAATTTTACATCAGACATATGACAGTATTGTTCTTCAATAGTACGATGATTTTTGTGTTGACTATTGACAGTCTGATGCGGAAACTACGTAGTAGTACCCCAAATGGGTAAGGTGAGGTACCCAGCTTGATAAAAGTACCGAAAATGAATTAATGGAAGTTTCAATTTATATGCTTTAGTGAAGTTTACATTGTACATTTGATGGATCTCATGTACAAACTACACAGCCATATAGTTTCCAAGTCAGTACAATGCGCTGTTAATCACTTTGTCTATCTTTTGACGTTTAAATGATGTGTTGCAAGCTGTGAAACTCAGTTCACCAAGATCATGGTAAGTGATGGTATTAAAAATGCAGATGTGAGATTTAATCTTAGAATGAATTGACAACCTACAAAGTACTTTAAACAAATACACGCGGAGCGTATTTCTTCAAATATGAGTATTTTAGTAATCAGGTTTGTATTTTATAAAACAAATATTTAGGACAATTGTAACTAGTTACAATTAATTAGTTTTTTGACTGTATTTACAAATTTATAAAATGCTGTTTAGAGACCCTAGTTTTATAGGTTTGACTTATGATAAAAAAAAACCGAAGGAATATTTTACCAGATTTAGGTGATAGATTTTATTCGGCAGATTCATAATGTATTAGACGGGTAAGTAAACCAGTGCCATCTATTAGTGGCAAGCGTATTCCGGGTGGAAACTAAAATTAGTAAACTCTTGTTATATAGTTTAGCCTTTCGTTAACAGATGTCGCTATCTTAAAATAATCGAAGTCTTAATAAATTAACGAAATTTTATCGTAAGATATTTTACATAGTTTTCGTCACGACTAATAGAATGGAAATAAAAATATAATTTTCTTAACTTTTCTGTAGTTATTTATAATTGAGTGAACTCTGAATTAGTTTATTCCCATCGGTATTATGCTTTCTTACATCTCGTATATTTAAAAGAAAAAATACACCAAGTTATCGAATAGAAAGAAATAATATAATAATATAAAGAAATAATTATAGTTTTTTATTCATAAAGCTTATACATTATCGACTACTTGCAGTTAGTTCAATGTTTTGAATAATTTTATAAATGTGTACAAGGTTTGTATATAATATTATGACTATTAAATAATAATAATTTATTTACTATACATACTTTGTAAGTGTGTAATTTATATGGATTTAATTTAATGGACTAATAGATAATATTGTTAAGCGCTTGTGGGTTGAGCCGTACTCGCGTATGATTTGAAATCCAAGCCAAGTGCGTTTTCAGCACTTAAAGTGTTAATAGGAATTATCCTTTTTCCTGTCCTTCCTCCTCTGTTCATTAAAGGTAGGCAACGCATCTGCAACACATTAGCTTGTTGCGGATGTCTATGGGCAGCGCTCACTTTACATCGGGTGATCTGCTTGCTCGTTTGCTACCTTATTACATAAAAAATTACATTTTAAATTTATGGCAATAAAACAAAAAATAAATTTTAATACCGTTTTTATTTGTTTTTATACATAGTAAATGTCAGTTTTTGTTAAATGATAAAAGTAGGTACAGTCTTGGAAAGATTAAAGAAAAATATATAATTTACAACAAATTCCGAACGCGTTAACATTCAGTTTTTACCTTCGGGTGCAACTATGTCTACCCGTTATATACACGTAATTAGGAAACTAAACGAGAATAAAATTTAAAAATAACCGTGGCATCGCATGGTGCAATATATTCTACCACACTTAAACATACAATTTTATTTACATAGGAATTATGAATTATATGAGCACTGAGCTAAGTCTCGCCACTTTCGATTAAATACAAAGTAATGACAGTTTTAAAAGTGTGTAGGTTTTATTTTGCCAATTATAAATATTCTTTAGTATTTCTCCTAATCTATACAATTATTTCTTTTATATATATATACCTATCTATCGTGAAGTGCCAACATTTATTACGATGGAATTCTGTGCTCTTAGTAAGAGTTGAAATAACGTTCAGGTTTGCTGACAAATTTCTTACTTTTCAATGACATTATAATACAAAAAGATATCCCATTAGCGGTCGAAAAGTGAAGACTCGAAAGCGTCCTAATATGGTAGGAAGAGCTAATTTGAAGGAATACTAAAACGTAACATTAAAACTTATACTAACAGCACTGATTCCAATATTTTATAAAATATGTCCGTCAACATTTCCCTCGGGTTTCAAACATTAACTATATCAATATAATTTATCTGATCGAAAATTACATTCTATCATAAATTCTGATATTTCTAAACGTATGATTGTTACAAAAGCTGCTTTAATAATTATAAAATAAATGAATTATGGCAGGAATAATATACCGTGGGGTGTGTTTAAAATTGTGTTGACTAGGCAAAAATGCTTTGTTAAATTAAATCTCAAAATTGGCTTATCTTAGTGCCGAATGAATGAATGAATTTTAAATGTTTACTTAACACATGAATATTTATTAATAATCTGTGTAATAATTTACTATAATTTTACGCAATTCCAATCATGTTACTAACAAAAGTAGTGTGAAACAATAGTACTTACGAATGTAGCCACAATTGGAAAAACAATTATTTATTTAATATGTAACCGATAATTTATTTACAAGAAATGAACTTGATTATCGCCCAACCCACATTGTTTTGGACACCATAATTAGCATGTTAGGATTTACATAGTTTACTATTATAGTCGAACTGTTGTGTATCTGAAGTTAGCTCTGAAATACTACGCATTTCTACGTGAGTGAGACGAACATACACACGAGAGCGGGATGTGTGACAGAGAAAGTACATAAGTCCCGTCCAAGAATCAATTTTGAACTACTGCACGACTACTTGCCAACTTCAGACATGCAATGCGAAAATATTGTACTTAAGCATTTGATTTTATACAAACAGTATTAATGTAAAGGAATAATAAAAAGTAAACTTTATTCAATATCACATTGATTTTTTATGTTTCACTTATATTTTTCTGAATATAAATTGTTAAAGTACAATTTAACACGTCAGTATTATAATAACTCGTCAATGTTTGAATACATTTAGAATTCTCGTATTTAATTTTTATGTCTGAAACTTACAGGAATGACATATGATCTTAACCTGAACACCACTACGATCCCGAGTCGCTGCAATAGTAAGTAGATAAAGTGTCCATTTTCACCTTTTATATTTGCAGAGGCCATACACCTAACATGATAATAAACGGGGCAATTGCTGGTTAACAAAACATGGCATTTCAGTCAAATGAATCCTCTTAAATAATAAACAGGGCCTGAGAATAAAATAACGCTATTTACAAAAGGCCGTTATGATCGGATCTTAAACGGATCCCGCATTAAACCTATCTATCGAATTTACAATGTCTATACAATGAGATCCACGAATTTCACGTGAACAATGAACGTTAGAAACTTAGATCCTCTGTCGCGTTCGACAGGTTTATGGTGAATCAGGTTTGCGAAGGACCATCTTCGAGTGGTCGGAATCGTACGAAGCCGTCCTGAGCGACCAGCATGCTGCCACCACCTTCGCTCGGGTTGATTTCGTCTTGGGGCTGTGAGTAAGAAGCTTCATAGCTACAATTCCTGGGGGCCGGTTGAGGCGTGCCTAAGGCACAAGGGTAGGCCCTATCGTTAGGATCTTCAGAGAATCCGTAAAGGTCAGTCGATGTGGGCCGATCAGGGAAACCATTGCCTTTACCACGCTTCTGACTCCCGCTGGAATTGATCATAGCAGTTGAAGGCGAGTTGCGACGTTGCGAGCCTCTGATCTGTTGGCAGGGGGTCTCGTAACTTCTGTTGGGGTTGAGGGTTTGTATACCAGAGGAGTGGTAAGACGCGTTCTCCGCGTTGTAATTGCTATATTCTTCCGGCATGTGCGGCTGGTGGTAATGGTGGTTCATGGAGGGATCGTAGCCCATCGTCATGCAGTTCTGTACGTTCTTGTTCTTTGCTCTGTGCTTTTTACGAGGATTGCTATTCGTTCGAGAGGAAACTCTGTCGTAGGACATGTGTTTAAAATTGTGTGAGCTTCTATTGGACCCACCGTTGTAGTTTTGGTTCTTAATATCGCGGATAAAGTCACTGTTGCTGCCGTACTGGATGACGTTGTATTCGTGGTCCAGGGGGTCATCGCCCTGCAAGGACTGTATGGCGGGGTCGCAGTTTGAGTAGTGATCGTCTGAAGCTGACTCTATGCCGTTGTAACCGGCCATGTTCGGATGGTGTTTGATCAAATGGTTGGTCACACCTTGGCCGGAGGCCGCGTTGCTGGATTCGGTGGAACTACTGTGGCCGGCGTTAGCTATGGAACTGTGACCGGAATAGTTCTCTGTTCCTGAATTATTATCGCAGTTCCCAGCCAACGTGCTCAGCTGGAACCTTTGGTGTTCCATCACATTTGGGCCAAAACATTGTTCGGGCATCACCGGATGGTGGCCGGCGGTTTCGTAAACCGGTTTCCCGGTTCTCAGTGTGTACGTCTTAAGATTGGTGTTGGTGTTGCATATAGTTGGATAATCTGATTCAAATTGCTCGTTGCTCGACCCGGCCGTGCAAGGGAAGAACCCGGATATTTTTTGTCCATCTGTTTTTTCGTGTTGCAGTGAGGCTACTATTCCGATTTTAAGACTTATCACCCACGAAATAAGAGCCACCACACTGATTTCTATTAAACGTAACGAGAACTGGTAGCCCCACTGCAGCCAATCGAACTTCGTCATGCTGACTTGATTGATTCCTATTATCCCGTATATCTGCAAAGTCGCCATTAAGACGAAAAGCAACGCGGTCGCTAGATTTATATGTATCCCTTGATAAAGATTCTGGAATCCATGGATATAATTGTGACTTTTCTTCTGAAGAATGGCTTTAAGCATTTTATATACATACAGATAACATAGACCCAATATAAGGCATACTATGATAAATATTATCTGACAAGTTAGTCCTAATACCCTTTTTTCGACTCCCTGAGGGGTCCTATATATTGTATTACTATTTTCAAAGATATGCAACGTTACACATGTTAGAAGGAGGATTCCGCCGCCGACGATGATGGTTCGACAGCGGAATAAGAAGGAACAGCATTTGTTCCTATAGTTAGCACTGTTGGTTAACAAGAACAGAATCGTGCTAGCGAATGCTATAGCCAGAAATATTTCGGGGACGTGCAGTAGTATTTCACTGATGAAAATCGGCAGAGAATTGTTGATATTATAAGGATCGTAACAAAGGTAGAATATCCTCATGAGACAAACAAAGACTAAAATCAGATGTAGTATTATGAAGTAATACTGCGTGAACAAATGAGTGAATTTGTTGTAGCAGATTATTTTGAATATTGAATAAACGGCTAGTACTGTAAACATGACTGTGGCTAGGTAAATATGGATGTTCCAAGCGAATGGCCAAGTCACGCCGGGCTGTTGCATCGGCCCATTGTTTTTGGAATCCTGTTTCAATACTTTCTTATCAGAATTCACGTTTGCCAGATTGTGATATCTCTCTGTAGACATCTCCGGATCTTTTAATTCGAAGCCTATTGTTGTCGCGGGCATATAATTCTCATTATTCCTAGTGTCATTCCTATCTGACTTGTTTGTTGAATATTGTAGATTTCTTCTGGTGTTAGTTTCTCCGTTCTGATCTATGATCAAAGGTCTGTCTATATTCATTTCTGGATCTAACACTGCTAGAACTGATCCTTCGGTCGATGAATCGCGGGTCGAATCACTTAAGGTCACACTTGTGTCTTTAGTTACAAACACGTCACTCTTGGATGTCTTCTCTGGCGCGTGTTGTGGTTTCGCGGTGACAGTCCTGAGCAAGACATCCGGGATGTCCTCCTTCCTCCCGTTCGATCCCGACAGTATCCTGGATATTGTCGGGATGTTGAGCGAATTGGGCACGAAGTCTGTGAAATTGGCCTGATCCGTGCCATGTTTGATATCGCCGTCTAATTCGTCAGGCTGCAAAAATAAAATAATATAATTTAGTGGAAAATACAATATTAATATACTTAGATCACAGTTCCATTAAAGAGAGTTGCAACACAAAGTTTTTAATTGAAGTTTGTTTCCATTTTAGTAACAAGTTTTAGCTTGATCGATTGGTTGTTTGTATATTTTAATAATGTCTCCAAGGTATTCTTTCTACATCCAAGCAATAGTGAGCTAATATTTCATCTGACCTCAAGCATAACTGGGCTAATGGCATGACCCGTACTATAAAGATCGTACGGTTTAAACGTGTGATATATGTAAGAAAATGAAGCATTTTTTATTTCCTTATTTTTTTATACAACTAACATTTGTCTGAATATAAGTTTTCCAGGTTTGTATGTGTGCATTAAGTGTGCTTATTTTGAGCCTCAGGGCATTTATACGCGAGTCCCAGATTGGATGGTTATGACATTTGTTCAGGGTTTGGGGGATGGCAGTACTCTCAGTGTGCTTGGGCTATCCTGCTATAATTCAGGTCGTCTCATCTCATAGTTTTAATAGATAATTTAGGTGACCATGTAAACAATGAATCAAGTTCCAATTCTCCGCTGTATTTTTTCAATTGAGTACCCACCTTATGACTGGGTGTATTGAGTGGCTTTTTCTTCTGCGGCTCGAGACCGGGCGGGGGCGCGGGCGGCGCGGGGGGAGGCGCGGGTACTTGCGGGGACGAAGTTTCCTGCGAATCGCATAAAATATTTGGCTTAGTTCGTAGTTTATGAATACATATTATTATCTAGTTATGGCATCAGAAGAAACTTGGAAAATATATTGGATTAGAAGGTAGGAAAGGCTTGAGTAGCTCGTTTGTATTCTTATGGTGCTACCAAAGAAGAAAAATAGCTGCCAACTGCGATCAGTAAGTTATTCGCATGAAAAAATTACTAACACTGCGATAAGGACGAGCTACTTTGTGGCGATCTGAATGCTATTAATGAATCTTCTCTTCAAATTTGGGTAATTATACGAGCCGTGGCCCGCGCGTTCATCCCCAACACGAGGCGAAACCATTTTAATACGATTGGTCATATAGATTTGAGGTCAACTTACAAATATTTCTCCATACAAACTTTCTCTCCCTACTGAGATTTTTAGGGGATGAATTTAGAGAAATCCTTATGTAGTGCTATAACATCAAGTAGTGCACAAGTGTTAGGAAGCGTACCTGTCCCGGCGGTCTGATGGGTATCCTGTCGTGCCCGGGGCCGAGCGAGGGCGGGGGAATGGGGCGCCTGTTGAGATAGTTGTTCCCGTCTGTGTTTGTGCCTGCAGATTAACCATTTATTAGCCATTATTAAATTAAAAAAATCAGGTTTTAGAATCCTTGTACTTTAACACGTTCATTGCCATACAGGAAACGTGAAATGATGTGATGACAATTTTTTTTTATTTAATCTTTAATTTTTAACTCAATATGTCTTTAATATACTCTTACATTATGTAAATAATATAAAAATTATATATCTCGCTATATGGCGTTGTAATTAAATTAAATCAAGAGATATCGGGTGATTGGCAATGAAACTTGACGACTCTTCACTGGACGTTTAAGGCTCTTTTACTTCTCCAAGTTCATGCACAAAAACTTGGTAAGAAATCGTCCTTAATGTTTTTGAGTGTACTACATAAACGTATTACATACATAGTATTTACTTCTGGTAGAAAACGCTAGCATTAAAACAGAATTACATAAAACTATTATGACGACTTTGCTATGACCATAAACACCCGAATGCTTTCTTTTTTAATGTAATGGAGACTCACCTCGTAGTGTCGGCTTATCGGCGAATGGATTCCTATACTCTGGCGGCAAGGGCGGCGTGAAGAATGCCCGGCCGGGCGGCGCGTACGATGGTACCGCGCCGCTGCCCACCCCCGCCAGCAATGCCGCCCCGTGATGCTGCGGCGGTCTGACGAAACACAAACATAAGTTACACTTAGGTAAGTGACATGAAAAAGAAGAAAAATAATGCTTTGTTCCAATCATATGGATTCATCATAATGTTTCATTTCATGTACTTTGAAGGTACGTGAAACATGTCTCCCTAAAATCCACTAAGATTTTAATAAAAGTCTCTTTTGCTATGTCAAGTAAGTGTAAAGGTTAGCTTGGAATTCTATATATGTGAGGGAAATCTGGCAGCAAACATATAAGAAATCTTGTTATTTTTTATATAAATATTTAAAAAAATTACAATCAAGTATAAATTGTTTAGAACAAAACATCTGTTAACAAAGTCCAAAATAATCTTATAAAAATATTTCTACATAATTTAAACCACTTTAACTAACATCGACTATTTAATGAAACTTTTTAAAATAGAATAGGAACCTATTTCACCAAATTTAGAGAATACAGTTCGCATCAGATAACTTTAGACCGAATCTCTAAATTATCCAAGTTGCAAATCAAAGGCAATTCATCTTTCAAAACCCTTCTTAAAAAGTGACCTTCTTATCTTTAGAATTTTAGTAGAAGCTGTTTTAAAATCCGAATCACTTCCTAAGCAAATAAACGTCGCTACCGAAGTTTTAAGAGCTCAGAATTCAACGTTCTCCAATCCCGATTTGTTTTTTACAGCCGACATTAATTTTATTACGCAAACCAAAACAAATTTACCGCGTGTTTCCGTTGTATTTTAGTACTGATGTTTAAATATGGAACACCTATTCTGCTCCCGGCCTCCGAAGAAGATACTTCAGCATAGTTTGTTCCACATCAAGATAGAATTTATGTAAACAAAGAAATGCTACCCATACATGGCGCCCATTACACTTTTTATATATTTATCGAAAATTTTGTGTAAATCGTTAGATAAAGTGAAGTGAAGTGTGTGATATGGATAGCTCATGTCATTAGGTTATGTGAGAAAAAGTAGTTTTTTGAAAATATTTTGGAATTCACAAATTTTAACATAAAATTTAAAAAAAATCCAAAATTTAACCCTTTGTTTACAAAAGTTTCACCTTGATTTTGAACAAACTATAATTATATATCCTCTAGTAGAGTTCCCTTGTTGCTATTTAGCGCCAACAGTCTGATGGATAGGATACCTTCTGGGCCACACGCGGTCGTACGGTTGAATCCGCCATGCGATTATATCTATTATCACTACTGCCACAAAAGCTTAATTGGAACGGTTGAAATAATGTTTGTGAATTGTTTACACAAATTGATACATTTGATAAACGCTCGGTACGCGACCTGGGATTTAATGCATCGTCCTCGTTCTTATGAAAACATCAAACAATTAAGCTATTGTTACCTCAAATAAAGTTGTTAAACGGACTTATTAGTCAATTGGTTTACAATTGGCGTTCAAATCACTACCACATAACAAGTCATTGACTAAAAAATAAAATGATTTATAGGGAATAAAGCATTAACTTGTCTATACAGACAACATTTTCTTTGTTAACGAACGAACGAAACGGCTGGCTTAATTTGAAAATAGAATACGAATAATTTATTTTTAATGCCATAACGGTTGGCAACAGACTAATTGTGCCAGTATTTAGATATAATACTTTGAAAGTTTCCAAGCCGGATAATTAAAAATACCCGGTGTCTACTTCTAAAAGTGGATCAAATCTGCTTGAGCGTAACAAAATCTTTATTGAAGTAGGCCGTCGAGTCAACAAGAAGGTTTATAAGTAAAAATATTTCCATATCTATTAGGATACATAGAAAAAAAGCAAAATATTCTCTGATTTGCGACAATGGTAGTATAGTATAGTAGTATGATATTTAATTCCATTAAACAATTTTCAGGTTATAAAAATTCATGATATAAAGAATTTCATGGCTCAAGGCGATAAGATAAATTGCAAATGCGGACAATGCGTTATGTTGTCAGTTCTAACTTCAATGGTGTGCACCATACCAAGACAGACCTAATTCATAGTCCTTATTTTTATTCCTTTTTCTTGGTTCGGTTCATTACTGGTGTCGTGCTCATCTTGACGTGCCTTCACTGACTTGTTGACTAGGTGCTTCCATACCACTCCTTGTACGGCTCGACCCAGGTCAGTGGGAATAGTCCTAATTACGCGTATTTCGAATGCTGTCAGAAGCTGGGTTTTCTTCCTGCTCGGAGCTCGAGTTTTTACATTTGTAAGTTTACGTAAACACGGCCATTGAGTATAATTATGCGGGGTCCATCTAAATGGTTTTTTTCTACGAAACGATTCATTAAAATGCGGTTAACGTCGCGAAAATAAAGCGACCGGGCGTCGAGTCAGCGGGCATTTTGCCAATTTTTGTGATTTCCATACACGCAGCATAATATAGTAAGACCTCCAGCTTAACCGTGACGACCACCAATACATGGGTCATTTTACACTGAACACCATCAGGTCAACGGCATGGTTCAACTAGTACGTATATCGCGAAAATCTGTGAGAATTTAGAACGGAGACGGAATTTTAAATTCCGAATACGTCCCTGTTGTGGTGGGGGGTTATTGCAATGTCGTGCGAATTTGCACTTTATTGAAATCGAGCGATATTCGTACGTATGCGGTTTAGCCGGTTGGCGACACACGTGACAATTTATGGGAGAAAATTAACTCACGTATGTACATATTTTAACATAGGATTGTGAGCTAACGGGCGGTAGGGAATTTAAATTGAAATTTCGGTCGCTGCGGAATCGAACTTGTGGAACGCGGGCTAATTGCGATTGCGAGCGTAGTTACGGTCATTTATTCTAGTTATTTAATATATTTTATATTGTAAAGCAATGTCACGCCATGTTCGGTTTCATTGCAATTTTAGTGGAATATTACACACTACAAAGTGAACTGTCAACAATTTTGGATAAATATTTGGTGTTCATTTTTTCAAAATAAAGCTACGTAGCTTTATTACAAGTTTGTTTTAATTGTACGGAGATAATCGAATATTAAAATTTTCGAAATCGGAGCCGTAAACCGAACATTGAGCCACTGAACTATCACCAAAATACCACTTTAAACAGTTAAAACTCTTAGCTAAATAAAAAAATTACTGAAAGCTATCTTAACCTTACCCTTTAAAGCGGCGTCAGAAATAAAATTAAGGGAAGCTAAAACTATCTCTCTTAATACAGCCATATCGCAAAAAGCGCTTCCTGAGATGATTTAATAAAAATACGCATTAAGCTTTACCTAAACTACATTTTTAATGCAAATTTCTCACTAGCGTAGCGGCCGAAAAAAAATTCGGTTAATTAAAACCACTGGCCTAGAATATAATTTAAAAAACAATCACTCTAGTTTTTATTACACTGTGCTGTAATACTTTGAGTACCCGCCAATTAATGTCTGTTGGAAGTTTACTTTCAAAAAATATTTAATGTTGATTAAAAATTACGTTGCCTAAAAAGCATTTATAATGTGTACGCGCAATGACGTCACATTCTTGAAATACCGAGGAACTCCCTCAACCATAAGTGTAAAATGTTATCAATACAAATTAGACTGAAGAAGTTTCGCACATTCTATTTAACACTTTCTTCTTGATTTTCTTGATTCATTTAAACACTTTTCTCTTCCTGTCGTTTATGATCAAACTGTTAATATTTTTTTATTATACAGTGTAATGTGTATTTTACATAACTATTTAAAAGCGCCTTTTTAAAATGCTTTCAAATGAAAACATGCTATTCGATGAACAATATACATAGGCTGTTTTAGAACGCAATAAAATAAAACAGCTATTTTATAGAAGAAAAAAAACGATAATCTTTCAGTCGACTAAAGTGAAACAATCTTACTTATTGGAAAAAGCTGCATTGACCCGCTTTATTTTAAAATACAAAACAAAACATTGTAAAAGCCAATCGCCCTGCAATCGGTTGCGTGGTCAAGAAACAAGTTCCATACGGCAGGCGAAATGAAAAATCTATATACAATGCGACCGATTCCTCCCGTCGGGATGTACGTTCAATAAAAACATAAATAAAACAAGAAGCGATCCGTGGAACAATGCGAGTGTAGTTTTGCAAAACAATAGCGGTTTAGATTAATGGTCGTCTCTCGGAAACTGCGCTGGCTCTGGGGCGTACTTCGCAAAATATCCGCAGGGCGGGGCAAGCGATAAGCGGAAGCGATATGCAAAGCACATCGTATCCTTTATAAGTAAAACCGTTAAACGGAATCAAATGGAACTCAGAATACCCTGATCCCAAAGACTCATTTCCACATTAGTTACTTATTAATTCATTTTTTTTTATAATAGAAGGTGGCAAACGAGCCCGCGGTTCACCTGATATCAAGTGATCGCTACTCATAAGCATCCGTGACAAGAATTGCAGATGCGTCGCCTACTGTTAATGAACAGAGGAAGGGGTAAACAGAAAATGGTTATATTCCTTTCCTATTTACCCCCTCCACCGTCAAGTGCTCCTCCCCTCCCCATCCTTTCCTTATTATCAAAGGATAGGAAGGGGAAAAGAACCAAAATTAGGCCTAAGGCCGAATGAACAAGAGAATAGAATATAATCGTGATAAATAAATTGCATAACAAATTTATAAAAGATCGGTTTTATTCAAACCTGATTTACTAAACAATTAATTTTATAAATTACATGAATCAATTGTCATTAAATATGTGTGTAATTTTGTACTTGTAGCATTATTTATAGATATAAAAAAGTTCCGTCGCGGCGTCTGAAGGCGATACACTTAAAAAACTACTCAATGAAATTTAATACGGTTTCCACTAATAGACTCACCGCGACTTGATTCATGCATAGATGATGGCCTTAACATTGAGTGCAACAATTACAATGATGTTGACAGATCATAGAATTGTGTGTATTTTCGATAACATTAATTGCTGATAATGAACATTTTACGCCGCTTTTGACTTGGGTCGGAGCTTACATTACGGATTTGTTCGTTTTGACAGGGGCGAATTAATGTTTCAATCATGCTTAGGGCGGGATTTTAAAACGCTCGCATCACCCAAATCCCACCAATCTGCTTACGATACAACTGCCACGAAAATATATGACTTCACACTTAGCACCCTACTAAGCGAATTTTTAGATTTTTATTATAATAAACGACGTTGGGACAGCTGATACGACATGATTATATTAGAAGGAAAAAGAAGGTGAGAAGATGAGAAAGGCCAAGAAGTGCATTTAAACAAGTGAAAGAGAAAATAGATGACTTATCTGAGGATGCCAAGACGAAGGTTTCAGATTCCTCCACTGACTAGAGCGAGAATTTGAAATTCGAAATCAAGTTTACAAGTAGGAAATTCCCAAAGACGCACACATACGCAGCATATTTCGACTACTACTAGAAATTGACGTGCAGAAATTGGAAGCGATTCATCCGTCTGTACGATTTCATATCGGTCACGTCACACCGAGCGTTCGGCCAGCGTGCTCCGTGACAAGTCAACTGTTAGGGAGCTCAAAGATTTGATCCGATTCTGTAAATAACCACACGATAGTAGTGTATCGGTGTCACGGGAATTTACAACTCGTTTTCGCATATAAGTTTCGCCATCTTCACGAGAGTATAGTATATGTATCTTTGTACAATGTGTTGATGGAACACATAAACAGTATAATTTAGCGTAAAATATAAAATCAGAATCTCACCTCATTCAGAAAATTAGCGATCAATTTGTCGAGGATCGCGATCAGCTTGGATCAAATAAAAAAGAGGCAACGAAACCTCTATCAACGTGCAAAGCCAAAATAGAAATGAAAACCGATGAACAAAAGGCAAGCGTGAAATTCGATAAATAATGTATTCTCAAGTTGAGCTGAATGATTCTACAGCGTGAAGCTTTTGCAAACTTGAAATGTTTGGCATAATCTGAATTTGCGAAGAGATTTATAGCATCATAGCTCGAGCTTTAGCCTTTCACGCGGACTAGGAATACAGAAATCAATCGAGCGGCCTTCGGTACTACAACGATTCGAGAATTGGCAACTCCAGTGGCAATTTATTGTGTTTAAGGGTTGTGCTGTCATCGTATTACGAATATTTATGATGGGGTGAACGACTCGATTTGATGCTAGTGTAAGGTTTATACTCAACAAAATGAATGCTTCGTTAGATTTATTTACATTTGGCATATTGTTAATATATTTTTTCGATAGTCACGCCAAGAAACCTTAGAGTGTTACGGATATAACTAAATCTACGTGAGCCCTTGACTCAAGTTAGTATTTAACTTGAACCGCAGTTAAGAATATGGCGCTATTAAACGTCAAACCGTGGTTGAACTTAGACGATTCAAGGCAAACACCCACTTAAGAAAATCGGTCCTTTATACAACGTTTAAAAGAATCACCCTGATTACTAAGTTATTGTTCTTGTGCTAACAACTTGGAAACTTAAAAAGCACCTCACGCATTTAGATCAGACGAATTCTTAAGTCTACGTCGGTTAGCGGTATCATCTTCATAAAAAAACATTGATAACGATTTTATTTTTCTTATAACAAATGTACCAATTTTGGCAAAACTCCGTAATGAATTTTCGTATAAATTCACCTCTCTTTGCCAGACACAACGTGTGATTTATAGTGCTTTATCCGTTACTATGCAGGCGCCTAAGACGTGATATGTTTTTACATTAAACCATATCATACATACCATTATAATCTTGAGTTAATGTCAGAAATCAATGCTACATGCTGATGAAGGGTTAAAGGATCATCTTGACTCTGATCGAAGTTGTTGCAAAATAAAACAAATATCATGCTCTCTGCTCTGCTGCGTTGTTGGTTTCTTTTTCTAATAAATGATATCCTCTCTTGTATTGCTGTTATTTCTATTTATTTTTATTTAAGTGAGGGTGGTCGGGATAAATACTTCTCTTTTCGCAAACAGTGGTAGAGCCAGTAACAACATCCGTTGCACGTATGGGCTGACTCGACCAGTGAAATACCACGACCTCATAGAAGACAGACGTGTCGTAGAAGTATGCTTCTGTGTTTCATCTTATGAGTAAGGTGCGGGAGGACCAACTCCAGTCCTCTTCCCCTTCCCATCCTTTTCTTATAAGGAAGGCGAAGAAAATTTGAAAGAAGAAGGAATTGATAGGAAAGGGAAATATCCTTTTGTCTTTCTATCCCTCCTTCTGTCCCTGTGTCTATATAGGTAGGTAACGCATCTGCAACTTATTTCCTTGTTGCGACTTAATATCAGGTGAACAGCATGCTCGTAATACATACATATCCTGAACACGGCAGGAATTGTATTAGTGGCTCCGATTATCCTACTAAATTCGGAATGAATGTAAACTTGGCTTCGTTGTAGTTACCGATTGATCTAAATGATCAGCAATCGAAATTACAAATATTACTTCAAAAACTAAATCAAACATCCAAAGCTTTCGATTCAAAGGCGAATCGATTTAGTACTCTCGCTTTCACATCACTAAAACGATGTATCGAATAGAATCGAAGTAGCTGATAGTTGGCCCGATGATTATGCAAATGTTTGTGAGGGGCCGAGCAACATTGCTTGTTTCCACGAGCACGATCCTCGTGCGCTCGTGCAAACGATCGTGTAACAATCGCTGTTTTAATTAAATCGATTACCACTCGAATGATGATTTCGATTCTTTGTTTGAATTTCTAATAGAGTTGAACGTTTTATGTTTGACATGAATAAAGACTGTTATGCAAGACGTCAAAATAGATTTTAGAGCCACGTAGTAACTTTACCTGTTGCATGTATTGGGTTGTTACGTACATACATACATAAAGGTGACAATACTTTTACCAATTTTCGTGTCATTCGAGGAATAGCTGGCAGCAGGTGGTGATATAGTATAAGTCTAAATTGTAATGGAATATTTTTTAATATATTTCTGTATGATGCTTGAGAATTTGAAGTGGCATTATTCTGTAGAGCACATAACGCCATACATAACCTGCTCAGACAACAATCATAGACAAATTGCATTTTTAAACATGTCCTCTATGCCAGACAGACTGAAAACAAAAAATAAACATTGTGCCGCTCGTTTTTTTTTGCTTTCGAACAAGTTCCAGCAGCACAAGGACAGAATGATTCATTCGAATACAAAAGGGTAAGTGTTCGCTTACTCGAAACTGCTGAAGTCCAACGAGATCTGTAATTATTTAAGCGTTACACTTGGCACTGTCAAAGAATGCACCCGGAAAGGATCTAATGAGCAACTTTCCGGGATGCCTGAGGCGTTCGTACGTGAACAACGTTACCGGCACGCTTAAAATTGCGCTTGAATTCGCAAGGGCACTGACGACAGTTTTCTGAAAAAAAGCCTAGACAGCTCATGGCTCCTATAAAAAGCAAACACGCTTCTTTGTTGGAAAAAAAAGGAAGTGATATGTCTGGCACGAAGGGATGAAGTGGTCTTTTTGTATTTTCCACAACCCTTTTTTATTTTTTTCTATACATTTACATACTAAGTCTATCAAAGTGTTAGTCTTTAGTTCGATGGTTGGTTTTGTATCAATATGCCGCGACCAAGCATTATATATATAAGACTGTTTTAAGAGTCCGCCTTCGGTAGCCTTAAGAGACGATTATAAATTTATTTCTACTCTAGTTTGAGACTAATTTATACAAAATAATAAAAATATAAGAAGCTAAAAATGGATAATCTACTAAAACGCCATGATAAAACGCTTTAATAGATTATATAAAAGTTAGAACATCAACAAAAACCTTTTTACTAAAAAAAGTCGAAAAAAAATCATAATGGATGCTAATGTCTCTTTACATAATACTGGCTGAATTCCCAATCGTTAAAACAATTCAAACAGTGTTCGGGAGTTAAAAAAAATGCAAATCTGACAAATTCTCGGCGTCACAAATTGAATTCGACGATAAACAGCATCGGCGTCGGCCGGCCAGCGAGCTCGCAAACTTCGCTCGACAATCCCAACGACAACTTTGTTTTTATTCAAATCAGAGCTTACATAATGAATAAGCGGAATATAGGCCGTCGAAATACAGACAATTGCCTGTTTTTTTCGTCCCTTCGACTGAGCCGTCCTTGAGAATGTAATCATTCACTATTCCCTCGAGCTGTTTATTTGACACGTTTTTATTACTACCTAAAGTATAATCGATTTATCATAATGAAAATATAATCGGTTGACGATCTAATCGATATTTCATTATATTAATATTTATTCGCTAGTTTTAGCTTAAGAACTTGTATCGGTCAGAATAGTGACTTATTAAAAAAGGCCGATATAACCGACGAGCATGTATGTATGCTTAGATGTATGAATGTAGAAGCGAGAGAGGTGAGCCAGGATCGCGGCAAATGGAAATACATGATCTCTCTGCCTACCCCTCTGCGTTACAGGCGTGAACGCATATTTATATTAGGTTCTACAGATGTTCTTAATTGAGTTATTTTGATCATTTCGTCTGTCGTTATATCTTTTATTTTCTAAGTTCTTTATTGCCAGCTGTAATTATGATGCAAATATGTGTGGGAGCATCCGCAGCAGGGCAAGACACGTAGTGAATTCGTTTGAGTATTTTTTATAAAATAAGAGAAGACAGACACTCTAGACAGTGTTAAGCTTTGGTAAAAACACATCTACACTTAATAAGCCTGTCATATTGATTTTAAATTAATTTGTCTTTAAAATATCATATACTAGCAAACTATCCGGCTTCGCTCGGATAGATCTACAAATATAAAAATAATATAACCTATGTCACTCTTGATAAATGAGCTTTCTATTGGTGAAACAATTTTTAAAATTGAATCAGTAGTAACGGAGATTATTCCGAACAACCAAACTCACAAACTTTTCCTCTTTATAATATTAGTATAAATGTTATGTAAAAGACACATTATTTTCAAATCCCATTATAACCTAGCCAATATAAACTTATTACGCAGTAGACAGCGTGGGTGTAAAAGTTAATGGACGTCGCGTCTTGCTTATTTAAGTTAAAAATGTTTACACTGGAATATATTTTATAAAATACTCTTCAAGGTCTCATTAGTCGCTTTAAAAAAAATTCTCGTGGTGGTATATGTATATATTATAATAAATAAATATATTCTCACGCCTGTAACCAAGAGGAGTAGGCACAGATAACAGATTTCTATGTAGCACGATTCCGGCACCTTCTTACATGCACACATCCACATACTTGTAAATTACGGGTAAACCGGATCTCGAGCATATAAGTTCGTGAAGGACGGTCTCCAAAACTGCATTATTTCGTTCAATTCTACTTCCTGGGACTAATTTAGTTTGTTTTATTATACTAATATAAGACTACGATAAAACAGTTTGAAAAAACATAGAAATGTCATGCAGGAAACAGTTGAAAGTTAGCAGGAAAAAAAGAAAGTGAAGATTGGTCGGTCAAACTTGACTTTTTTATTGTCCGTGCGATATCCGAACGGGTTGGTGCGTTGCCTTTTACGGCGGGACGTATTTAATTGCGCGGAAGGGATCAAAGTTTTACGCGGCGCGCAAACGGCATTTAACTTTAAGGAGTCTCCTAACTCGAGTTTACGATAATGATTTAATTTATGCCCGGAATTAAGCTGCGCTCGGAGATTCGCCGTGTTGTTTTAGGGTTTTGTTTGGGAGTTGCCTTAACTGCCTCTTGTAATTAGTAAAAATTAATTTCAGCGAGCGGCAACAGAAAACGCCTTTCGTTAGCGACTACGACGGCGTGGAATTAATGAGTTCACTTCTGGCGCCATTATGATGTCAAATTTACTTGAAACTTTTTTTAAAGTAAATTAAAGACAACCCCAGTAAAATCATTCATGAATATTTCAAAGTCTATCAAACAATTTAAACGATCTATCCGAAATCTGGAATGATTTCGGATAGATCGTTTCGAATTAAGAAGATGGCGCTGTCCCCAATTGATTGTTCGCAAGCTTACCTTGGCTTGTGATAGGTGGGGTTGCTGTTAGTCTTGAGTATGTCGGCATTGGGGACGGACGTGGGCAGCGCGTGCTCCCGCTCCAGTTCGCTCTCATAGCTCTCCAGCGGCACGTGCTTGCCGGGAAGCGGGTCCGCTGTAACAAAACATAATAATCATTAATTTACGTACAGGAATTTAAATTGGATAAAATTCTAATTTTTCTTATTTAAATACTGACAGTGTTTTCTATATTTATGTCTTTTTTCTTCTTTTTCATTCTTTCTGTGGAATAAAATATCTTTATACGTGCTACTCAGGTACACAAGTATGGGATTAAAATAGTAATGATTTGAGTTCGACCATGTCTGCGTTTCTCATTAATGGTCATACAACAGACGAATATAACGCGATATGCACAAGTCTCCATTTTTGATGAGGTGTTAGTAGAGATAAACAGGATAAACGATAGTTTTTCTTCCAATTCGATGCACGAGAAGTATTCCTTTAAGGAAGTCAAATTGACTTTAATACTTTAAGACTGCGGGACTCTGTGCTCGTACGTTTCAAATAAAACCTACCGACCTACGACTACAGACGTGAAATTCGCACGGAGTAGACTTAATCCACGGATCCACGGGTCAACGTAGTCTTTGTCTCTGGATTTAAGGAATTCTTTAATCCAAAAGACGCAAATCACAAATCTTTCTATGAATCTTTAAATTACTTTTAAACAATTTAATGGTGTAGTCGAAGTAATATCTTTTATATTAACATTTTACTACAATAAAGTATAATATAAGAATATATCTCTAGTATTCTTATTTACAGGCACGCACTTATTATAAGTGATACTGTGTGACACGCACAAAGATAACGAAACGCTTTTAGCTTATTATCGCTAGCAGACCTCAATTATGCCATCTTTAGTATAATATAATATCGCCCTACCCTCACCGAGATATTAACGCGAGCGTGAGACACACTTATAGCATTAGCGTTCAGTAAATTACATAAATATGTACATAATTAGTTGCTATTACTTATACGGTCCACATTCCGACGCAAGACGGTTTTACGACTGTCGAATGAGATGCGGCATCGCTTTTATATTTTAATCGTTGTATAAGAGAAATGGTTATATTACGTGATATTCAACTGCTTGGGTTTATGATACTAATTTATAACTTCGAATAACGTTTAAAATATTAATTTATAGAAGATGTACAACTATGACAGCTTTAATTCTAGAGTTATATAATTTCTGGCGTCTTCAGGTTTGATTTCAATATTGCAAGGATTATAAAAGTAATTTAAATCAATTCAATACGTTCAAAGCTTCGAAAAAGAAAAAAAGATAGCTGAACCCGAACTAATGTCTCGCCTGCAATAAACGGGTTAAGCTCACGTTTCTTCATTATAAAATAAAAAAAACTGTTCGAACTGTATCGTTGCAACACTTACCGGGTCCACTCCAATCTAAACCATCCCAGGACCCATTCCAATACTTACACACAACATTAGTGCAGCTGTTTCTGAGTTCAGTCACATACATAGAGACGCACAGAAGAAAAATACTCTTTCGCATGCTCACAACTCTAAACCCTACGTCATAAGACTTGCTTAGGATATTTAAGTAAAACACTTAATCGTATTCGTCAGTTAATAAAAACAAGTTACAAAGATTAATACCTTGATATTTTCTACTGTAAACACTATTAAGGTTGTATTAAGGCCATGAAACACCCACCAGGCTCCGTTAATGAATAGCTAAGCGCCTCGCATTGCACTTTGACGAGACTTGAAATGTGTTCGCTCATAAAGCAATCTTCTTATTAAACTTGTCTCAAAGTCTAATACAAGTCAACGGGCCTAGGGAATACGCTACTTTGTAGTTCATGAATCATATATGACATGTAATGCCGCGGCGTAATCTATGTTACTGTGTCAATATTAAGTTTGAAGTGGGTACGCGCCTAAAACGTTTATTAATTAGGGGTTAGCGTTTGCTTCGATTTAAGTTCGTCGTTCCCAAATTACGTTCAAATATTATACAACACTAGCTTTGCACGGATAGATTCTCCATTTAAACGTCCCTTAGTTCAGACCTATGGGGGTTGAATTTAGAAAAATCCTTTGTCTCGTCCCTTACGTAATAACATAAAATTTAGTGCAAAAGTTCAAATATCATGTCTGTGTTGATATATATGTGAGTCAGTCAGTTTCTCTTTTATACAGATAGAGAAAACGAGAGCCTATTTCTTGCCTTTTCATCTGAACTAACTTATTAGGCAATGCTCCGTGTTGCATGACAATATATTTAAATATCATTTCTAAAGATACATACAAATGTAATAATCTTCATACAGTTAAGAAGGACAGCCGCCTATTCCATATTATTTATTACATAATGAACAATTTTATATCCTGCGGAAAATTGGATAAATGTTATTGCAAAAATAAGTATTTATTGGGGAGTGAGGGATAAATTATGTAGCCCGGCGCCTGACCTTTGTCGGTTTATATTTTCAGCTCACGATTGTGTGAAAAAAAGGTTATTACACGGCGCGCCGGGCTTTTACAAAAATTTACCGCACCTGTTATACGGCGATGCTCCGAATTCGCTTGTTTTATTCAGGTTAGTGTTTGCATACGTTGGGCAGAGTTTTCTATTTAGCACGCTTTTATTAGTTTGCTTTAGATTTTGAACCACGTCAAAACGTCGGATTATTTGAAACATTACACACTTATCAAATACCAATGACAATGCAATAATTTAAAAAGTTCGTTCCTTTATCCTTACCAGAATCTTCAGGATTTCCAACTTCTAAAAAACGCCATCTAGGTGTAAACTATAACACCAAAGATATATCACATTTAGCTTTTATTCAAGTATGACAGGATTAAGGCTTACCCACCTGCCAAGTCTACTAAGTACAGTTAAAGAGCTGTTGTAAAAAGTACTTATTTCTAACGACAACTGGACTTCGCATACAAAGTTCTCTTGTATCTGATTGCATTAAAAGTACAAGTCACAAGTCCAATGTTTAGTGTCTTAAAAATATTTTTGTCACATTTTTTTTACCAATAAGCAGGTCAATCTTCTGGTTTCTAAGCGGATTGTGAGTGCCCAGTTAGTCATGTCAGAATAAAGACAAAGATGACATTTTTGTAATCAACATCTGGCCGTCAATTAATTACTTAATATATTATTCGTATTATTATTAATGAACAAAGAAGATCGAAGGTCGCGTTGTCTATTAGAGTATCTATCAGACTACAAACGATGAATAGACATAACAAAGTTATCGCCATTCCTCCGACCCATTTGATTGGTCCCACGCACTGTGTATTTATATGCGTATGCATAAAGTTTTCGCTCGCGACTAGGGATGTGCGTTACAATTTTATATAAATAAAATCAGAACAACAAAATTAATCGCTAAAGTTTACGGGCGTAAAAATTTAATTACTAACCAATTGCAAAACTGCGAAAAAACCGTTTGTGTTGATTGGAACAAGTTGCTAGCTAGTTTTTCCGTCCTATTATACCCTTTGAGAGAAGACTGAATAGCTTCATGTACCATCATGTTCAATGTAAACAAATTGTGTTATTAAAATGAATGATATTCGAGATTATTCTACACGTATTATATTTGAATTACACTTTACATCGAAACTGTATCGAAAAATAGATCAATTTAATCAGTTAATCGAGTTCCATAGGGGATTCGGTTTTAATTTAGATTAGAAACTTAAGAAATTGCACAACCCTAGTATAAGTACGTGATGTATGGTTGGTAGATAAATGTGAACAATGGGAGCCCTGTCCGAGCCTCGCGAGCTGTTTGCGTTTCTCACGACTTATCAAATTCGTAGTTCAGTGGAAGAAGATAAAGACTATTGTTCCGAAAAGTTTGGGTCAGAAGTATTTTGTTACTTTCGTAGCGGCGCGGAATTCATAAACACGTCTTTGTTCCGTAACCCAGTTCGACAATAGTTCACGCGCGGGTCTCCACTGCAAGCGGGTAGCGTTTCTGGTTTAACATATTGCGACAAGCAATTGCTGTAATTCCAAAATAACTTTTTTCAGAATTTCGTTAATAAAAATTGAAACGCAACACGATTTATGAATGTATTTCTTTATTTCTATCTTTGCCGGTTTAATGATACAATAATAATTTAAATTAATTTAATTAAATTGCGGAAACCGCAACAAAAAATAACGACACCTTTCGAACAGTAAAAGCCAAAATGTATTATTATTTATTTATTATTTGAGTGGGACTCAAACTCACTCTTCGGCTCGGTTCGCTGATTTAATAAGATTATTGTTTGCTGTAATATTGTCGGGCGCAAATTTGCATGATGTACGCTAGAGGTCACAATAACGCTGTTTAGAGCGTAATGTCAGTTATTTTACGCGTGTAATCTGTGAGCCACCTTCACGCAGAGGAAATATAGAAAACCACGGTTTTGAAGTAGTACAGTAATGTTTGCGAAACCACAAGTTAATAATTTTGTCGATTTAATGCGTCAAAGAATTCGACTCAACTGCACAACTGTAAGCCGTTGACAATCACTCGTTTTCTCGGCCGCTGTTACTCGGGCCGGTCGCAAAAAGTTATCAGTTCCACCACGCTTCAAAACATCAAAGAAATTTATTCTCCATATCATACTAAACAGAGTCTTGTATCGCTTGAATGTCCGCTAATTGCAACTCAATTTATGCCGTCTACAAACCACTGTACTAAAGTAGGCCTCATGATATACCAGCCAATTGCATCTGACAGCCGTCTGATCGCCGATCTCGAATCGCTTATCGTTTGTTCTCATTGTAATTGAATAGTATAAAATTTCTATGTAAGACCTTATTGAGTTGATTAAAAAGAAAGTGGGTCCGATTCGACATTTCGTGAACAACAAAATTTTCTATTTTTTTTTAAAATAAGCCAGTCGAAAAAGGTCAATGGTACATCGAAGTCTCTTTGTACGGTAATATTGGATTTTCGGCTTTCCTGAGTCCCCGACTCGAACAAATATAATAGCATTTTTAATTAAATTTCGGGGAAACGCTGAAGAACATATAAATCGACACACGTGCAAAATGTACGGTTTTTTAGATATATTAGCCGAATACGTAAGGTATTTTCACATAGCTTCTTAGCGGGGTAAACAATGATTCGTTTTATCGCTGGCAATTCGGTTTGGATGGATGTTCTCTGATTGGTCAATATCAGATATGTGAAGATGTAATCTTCGATCTCGAAGCGCTGCCATAAAACGTATCGATTTGTGCCATGATATAATATGTTATGTAACACTTGAAGATAATAAAAGTATAGATTAAATTACAAAAATAAAAACATATCACTTTTGAATGCTATTCTTTTTTTGTAAATATTGGGACTAAGAATATCAGCTTGGTGAACATTATAGAAAAGGTTATTGGCGAATAGACATACCATACCATAGAGGTCCACTCCTCAAATTTTGTAACTTTTCACTAGATGACGTTATTCTTAATTCAAAAATGTTTTTTATCTGTAAAATATTTCCCGAGTCACATTTGGTTAGTAATTTAGTCAGACGTACCTCTTGCGCGTTTACTTCCTTCTTTAAAAAAAATCTGTTTTCCACCCTTTCCTTATAAGGTTAGGATGGGAGCGGTAAAAGGATTGGACGGGCAGGGAGGGGGTTAACGATGAAGAGTAAATATCTTTTTTCATGCATTGCATCTGCAACACATTTGCTAGTTGCGGATGTCTATGGGTAGTGTAGTGTACTTAACATCAAGTGATCCGCTTGCGCGTTTGCCACATAATTCCATAAAAAAAGACTAGACTTCAATGCGATTAGTGCGACCCGCGCGATTCTACTAGTTGCCGACGCATTGTATATCTCACCGGCGGGAGCCGCAAACAATCGCACACGTTGCGGGCGTAAAACGGGTCGTGAAAATGTATTCAATTTACATACATATCTACAGAACCCGCGGCCCCGCAAATGTGGCTGGCGCGTGTAAAAACCACTCAGTGAGATCTTAGCCTTATAGGTTATAGACACGTTTTAGCCGTGGACGTTTAAGAAATAGCTAGGAAATATAAAACTCAAGGCCACCGCTCTCATTACGATGGATGGATTAAACGCCCGTCATGCGGGCTTTCGAAAATTACTCCCGAGCACAGGTTCCTTTGCGATTTATTTTTAATCCGTGTATTTGGAAATAGAATTATATATAAATTCTTTAAGCGATTGAAATTGATTTACGTTCCACAATATTTTCTTCGATGTAAATCCGGTTAAATAATTTTTTGACCTGAATCGGCTTGAAGTTCTTAACTTATGTATGTATATTTAATTATACCAAGGAATAGATATTTTTCGAATGTGATTTTTTGTAGAACGGTTACAACTTGATTACTTAGTAGATCTATGACTTTCAACACAAAATAATAATAATCGGCCTTTTTCTATACGGAAGCGGAAGCGGACCGTTATCCACCATGCTGGTCCAGTGCGGGTTGGTTGGATGTCACATGTGTTCCAATTTGGTGGTTCTAAGACATGCCGGATTCCTCACTATGTTTTCCTTCACCGTTTTTGGAGCAGGTGATTAAATAATGTACACCCGATCCGACATAAAGTTACAAAATCGGTTAAAATTTATGTATAATAATTTTCATTCAACGCTCGGGGAAGGGTAGGACAGAGCCATCTCTTAGGAGGTACTAACTTTTTGATGATATTAAAATGCTCCTCGGAAAAAGTACGTCTAATGAAGACTATGAAAATTTAAGTGTCTTTTCTCCCGTATATTTTTATTTTGCTTTTAACATTTTCATCAAGGTCTATGGGATCCAACTTGACAATAAAAGTGTTTACGTACATATGGCTATGGCAGGGTAGCCATGAAAGAGTAGGATAATACTAAATTAAACTTTATTGCTATCCATTATATTGTTAAACACATACAGACGAATTGATAACCTTTGAAGTCGGTTAAAACAGTGATCTTACTGATACTTTTATCCTTTTTTACCTAATGCACAAAGTCCCCTCTGCATTTGGACCAGGAATATTGCCTTTTCTTTGCATAGTTTGTCTTATTCCATGTAGAACACACGTACTTGAATGAGAGGCTATGGCCAAGTGATATATTTCATTTAAGTCTTATATTTTGTTATAAGTCCGTAGTTTTCAGGACTGTCCCGTGAACCGTCCGCCGCGTGGTGACCTCGTCTTAGTCGACGTGTGTAAATATTTCCGCAGAGCAAACAAAAGGGGTTGTGTTGTGTGCTGCTAATTGACACTTACGAGCTTATATCGAGTCGACACTATTAATCATTTCGTTTGTACGGCGCGGCCTTATTGTCTTTGTAACGTCGAGTTCGAAATTCAATAAGAGTTCGGTTATAATTTTAGTATTACATTAAATGACAGATGCCTTGTAAATGTCAACAATATTTGATTTTAAATTATAATTTCATTTACTACCAAACCTTCCAGGCTTCGCTCGGGTAGGCAGTAAAACGAATAAATAAAAATATAGCCCAGGCTACTCAACAATAAAAGAGCTTTCTATTAATGAAAGAATTTTAATTCCATTGGTGGTGACCCTTAGCCCACCTGGACCCGCCAATGCTTCGGTATCGAATAAATTGTCACCATTTCACAATTTAACGGTTCGACTACGGTTTACAATCGGTCGGTGACATAAGCACCCATTCGTACTGCGTACTCCTTTGCTCTATCATTTGAGCTTAGTAAATGTACCACGGTCATTTTCAATGTGTCACCATTAGGTACAACAATGATGCAGCACGATTTGAATCACCTAGCCATCGAATTCAAATCGTAATTACAGACGAAATCTTTACAATTTCCAAACGTTGAATTACTGGGACGGGAGTACAGTGCTTGCGGTTGGCGAGCAATCATCGAATTAGGACAAGAGAAAAAAAAACTTAAATAACGAAGCGATCGAGCGAACGAATCGGTGAATCAACGCGCGCGCACGGTCTATGAATCACTGTACAGTCAACGAAAAAAGTAATGTGTTAATACATTGTTTGAATAACTAGTGTAGTATTAATTAATGGGGTTCAATTCCAGCAAAGTAAAAAAAATCATATATTTTGACCATTAGATAGACCATAGATTTTTGGATAAAATATTTTGTTACGTCATAAATCCCAATCGAACTTTTTTGTTTTAAAAAGATGCAAATTACCAGTATTTTTTTTATTCTCTAACTTATACATATATTAAAAACAAATGAAAAGTTTATATAATGAATTCGGAATTTCTTTTATGTTGGATTCTCTGAATACTTTTTTGTAGTAGGAAGCAAGCAAACATGTCACATGAGCAGTACAGCCAAGAAAGGAATTGATAAGATAACACAGAACAAGAGACACTTCTCAGACGAAATACTGTTGCTTCTGTCTGTACCACTGAAGTCTGAGCCATCTTTTGTGTTGACGTTCGCTGTCTTAATTTAATCTGTTGGACTTACTGAGTTGTTTTTTTTTAGTTCTGCATGTGTGCGGTAAAACATTTTGTTCACGTCTGTACTTTGATGAATCAATCATAACAATCGGGCGCTTATTACATTTGACAATGAATGCGGTTTAGTTTTAGTTATTGAGGTCGATGTAAATGGTAAGGTCGTACGGGACATTCGGTCCCAACATGGTCGTCATTAAGACCTTCGATAACCTTTACAACATTCTTGCAGGTTCTATTTTAAGAGCGGAGATGACTAACTTAATTGGATTACATTGTTGCGAATACAATTTAATATCAGTGGAAGTATTTGATATTTATTTATGGTGCTTATTAATTTATTGGAATGTGATAAAGTGTAATGTATGTTTGTCTTTAAACTTATCTTTGAATGCTTCATATTATACACATTTTAGTATCCATACCCTAACGGAGATAGTCTATATAAATAAATAGATATGCGCTCACGCCCGTAACTCAGAGGGGTAGGCAGAGATCATGCCATTTGGCGCGATCCTGGCACACCTCTCTCGCTTCTTCTATATTCATAAATTTACGCATCGCTCGTCGGTCATGGATGCTCCTTATATCGCCCTTTTTAATAAGCCACTAATTTGATAGATATAAGTTCTTCTAGGGCGTCCCCTAACAACACTACCACTCACTTTTGCAACATAAATCAGTTTCGTTATGGTCTCTTCATTCATCCTTTCAACATGCCCGAACTACCGAAGCATACCTTTCTCAATTCTAGTCATAACATCCACTTGTAAGCCACACCACAGTCTATATCATGTGATTAATATTGTAGCGTTATTGGTAACGTCCAGAAAGCTTTTAAAATTCTCAACAGTAGACAATATTAATATAAGCTATGCAAAATAATTAAATTGAAACGGCTTTACGAATAATGCATATCTCTTACTGGGGAGAGACTACTATATATTATACTGACCTGGCTGGACCGATTTCGATGAATGATTAACAATTGAACCAAGTAAGTTAGGTCACCTCTACTATGTACTCGTTTGTAATCACAGGCTTGTTTTATAAAATTGTATAACAGTTACATAGGAATATTGATAATAACAACACAATGTGATAAATTAAGTAAGTGGTAACAATTCAAAGAAGCATTATATACGCATTGTCTGAATATTATAAATAGTATACGTGTAACAACTAATTTCGCCACCTTCCTAAGTTTATTGTAATAAAGTGTGAAGTAGTTTAATTTGGAGATCGCGAGAGTATTAAGTTGATGGAGTGCTTGTTGCGCTGGAATTAGGTACGGCGCTCAGGTGCGCGGCGCTTCATATTTACGAGAGGTCATAATGAGTTCATAATGAGGGTTAGTCGGTGCCCTCCCGTGAGATTCATTAAAGAAGATATTAAATTGTTCCGGCAGCTATTGAAGCAGTTACATTTCAACAATGCTTCTGGACTAAGATATCGAACTATCTTTCTAACAATAGTTAAGTTTTTAATGGAACATTTATAACTGATATGTGGTAAGAGGTAAGTGGGTAAGATCTGTGCAGCATCTACTTTAAAATCCCTACTAATATTATAAATGTGAATGTAAGTTTGTTTGTTACGCTTTCATGCGAAAACTACTCAACCGATCATCATGAAACATTGTACATATATTCTTGGAGGTGCTAGAAGTAACATAGGACTTTTTAATGGAAAAATAGTATATAAAAAGCGAAGTATTTATGTTCCCTATAGACCTACAGACTCCCAAACGGCTGGACCGATTTCGATGAAATTTACAAGGATTGTCCAGATTGGCACATTCCTGTGTTTGGTAGCGATTGGATAAACATAATTAGTGGTACCCGGGCAAAGCCGGGGCGGGTCACTAGTCATCTATAAAGTAACTTGACTTTGGCAAATACTTATTTAATCAACATTGAGAAACTCATGAATGTTTAACATCCTATATACGTCTACTGTTAAACAATGGTCCCTCCCCGAAGTCTCGTACTGTCCTCCAGTTCATTGCTTCAAACTCGACCATATCGTTGGTCACAACCAAGGAAGTATTCAATTTAAGTCAATATAACTATCGTTTCTAGCACATGCTTGTGTACTTTTCCAGTTATCATTTCTCTTCAATGATCATACGAACGAAATATTACTTCTGTCCACATTGTACTTAAAATCTGCTAATAAAAGAATTTCACACAGAGAAGTAAATGTTATGTAGAAATAATAGTTACCTTTATATTATCCCAACCTTTGTCTATCGGCAATTCTATATCAATATCGGCATTGTAATAACGGAACACGTGATTGAAAGACGGGGTACCGGACTGATTTTACACATAATTGCATCATATTATGAACCACCGACATATTACAAACGACTCATATAAACTACCTACAATAAATACACCCTACTTTATTATACCCTACAATACATAGTATAGGTAGTTACCCGCAGCGTCTGCAGCGGCGGAACACCACAATTAGCTGCCACTCTCGGACCCGACTTGCAATTGTTTGCTTGTCTAATTGAAACGAAACGGGGCAATGGATCAAGCAACCGAAGCGCAGTCTAAATACCGTGGGAGACTCGCGGTCTGTAGCTTCAATTTCCTTTTCTATTAAGTTTCAAGTCTCAAGTTTCAAGAGTAGTTAATAAACAAAAGGCAAAATGACGGACGACAACTGTGACCTGTAACAGCCGTTAACAAATTTCAGTTTTGTATAAAGCAAAGGAAAATTGGAAACAAATATTTTTGTTTTAAATAAGATAATTTCTTTATGCTCCTTCCAGGTGGGTTGCTGGTCTTTGTCTTCATAAATTGTGTACTTGAGAAATATGCGCGCTTCTCATTCAGCTTTATCGTTAATGCAAGTTTTAGTAGGAAACCCTACAAAGAGTAGTTATAACTTATATCGGATTACGTTCAACAAATTCGAGCGGTAAACTAACGGTTATCCAAACTTGTAACTTTTAAACCCCGAAAGTTCAAAGAAGTCATAAGAGCGTATCGAGAATTACACTCACGACCCGACCTACAGCCCTGAATAAATAAAAACTGAAACTCCAAACCCGAATGCAAATTTGTAGCAACCTTGGCCGTGTCTTTTAGAATATTCGGCAGCCATTTGCTTTAGGCTGAGTGGGTTATAAATTATTTGTAAAAACTTTCTCTCTCACACACGATCTACAGCTGGTACGTGCCACTGGGGTGGCGCAGCCCCGCTCCTCTCACGAACTCCTAAATAGAGACTCAATTGATATTTATATTTTCAATGTGACAAAATTTCTTAAACTTTTATAAACGTACAAATATAAGTACAACACTAAAGTCTACTGGCAATAGTGCCTATGAAGGAGCAATGAGAAAAAGAGATATAAGGAAATTACGAATACGAGGCAAATAAACAAGGATTTGGTTACATCATAAACTGTCCGCAGCATTCTATAATAAATAAAGTTGACGACCTCCATTACTCAGATCTAAATCTTGAGTTAATATATATCACAAGAACAAGTTGGAATCCAGATTCGACGAAAGCTGAAACTGGGACAAGATAAATGTACATTAAGAAACGGGACAATTATCCATTCCGTTGTTGGCAGACGAGAAAAAAGCGTCCGAAATAGGAACTAAAGCGAAGAAAACAACAGCACAAAACGTATTCGCAGCTCGAACAATCGATGCGATATTAAGAAAAAGATAAAACGCGATCGCAACAACTCACACAGATAAAGCTAATAGCGAAATCCTGTTAAGTGGTATGGAAGATAATATTGACAATAGAAACGGAAACAGCACGCAGAGAAAACTGGACGGTAGCGTAGGGTTTACTTAAAGGTATTAAGGTGAAATGAAAAGACAGTTCTTTAAGGCGCATTATAAATTTAAAGTTTTTTTTTCTTATTTCCTGCGAAATCCCATCGCGCCGTCGTCCAACTCGGCGAAAGTCATTTTGTAATTTTTAGTTCAGGCGAAAAAAATAGCGAGTCTGTCTCGCCGCAGAACCTTTAAAGTGGCGCAAAATGAGACCAAACGAGCGTTAATAATTTCTATATGAAGTTAGCGTTGCTTTATATTCTCGTGGTGTGCGTAAAAGCTTCGACGATTTATTGTAATGGAAAAATATAGTGGCTGTCGAAGACATGAGACCCGGTTCTTTTATTATTTTAAAATTATCTTCACTTTTCTGCTGCGGTATACGATGGACGTATCATATTTTTGTAAAAGAATATTAGAGAATAAACATGCCTCGTTCGTCAGCTGTGACATAGTAGTTATCTGTACAACATTCAATTTTCCTCAAGGTGCCTCAAGCTCAAGATTAAAAGAGTAAAATTTTAGTGATGATCGAACTTTATTTTGTACCCAAGCAAAAACTTGACATTGTTAAACATAATCTTTTAGAGACTTGTAAAAATGTTAATATATTAAACTTGTATTATTAGAATGTAAACGTTGTAAAATGACTGGTATAAAAGTTGACAAGGAAATCCTATGCACATAATATGATCCACTTGTCTGAGGCCTCCTCAAGATACAACGAAATTTAGATGCTTAAGAAACAGCGCATGAAACCCGTGTTAATTCGGGCTCATCAAGAACTGCAAGATTCCTCTTTGTTTTGTCTGATAACTTTATTTTGTTTGTAGTTTCTGCTTAATATGTGAGCACATAAATTAAAATGGCAATGAGCCGGTCGTATATCCCGATTTACTGACAGTCGGAGGAGAGTGGGGACAATAATAATTACTTCTTAAGACTTTGAAAGAACATAATATAATTAATAAAAGCTAGTGATCCACCCCGGATAAACCAATTTGAAGATTTCCTGAAAATTTCATCAAAATCAGTCCACACTTTTCCGAGTTTATAGCGAACATACAAACCTACACACTCGCCTTTTATTTATATAGAGACAGAAGATAGCTGTTTAAATTCCTTATATGTCCCGGCGTTATATTCGATAGGCTTTGCGGGTTTAATGTTTCGTTGCATCGTCAGTGCGACTGGTCGGAATGAGATCGAGGAGGCGAGGGGCGACCGCAAGCTGTTCCGTCGGCACGCAACTATTGGAAATTTGCGGTGCTCAATACATACCAGGTTAATAGAACAATACCTCGATATGGTTTTTATTTGAAAGCCAATCAACGATAATACACAATTTAAAGTTTTGTGATTGCTAGGTGCGTGGGTGAATTTTAATATTGTATCTGGCAATTACAAGTTTTAAAAATATAAAATATAAAAAATATAGCCTATATGATACACAGACTATATTTCTCATATCTGAATTCACACCATTCTTCATTTTCCGTTTCTTCATTCCATATCATTCTCATTACTTTCTTGGCTATATTCTTGACCCTTTATCGCTCCGCATAACACGCCCGTCCCACGCTAATCTCTTGATTTATAATTATTCTATGACCGGTGTTAGCTTTCAGATTTTTTGTCATTTTTTAATATAAAGCGTAAAGCTTCGCCAGCACCCCACGGATGTAGCAATAAATATAATAAGTATCCCCAAATCGATAACCTGTATTATTTCAACGTTATATGTTTGTAATGTAATTGTGTTGTGTATAATTGGATGACGTCGTCACTGCATCAAATGGGATTGTACTCGAGTGTCAGTTCATTTATTAAATCCAAAAAAAGAATATATTAAACTCCTATCGAATGCTACATTTTTAAAACGAAAACCCAATCAACGGGAATGTCATTTTTAATATCGTTGTTGATAAGTTTCATGGGTTATTTTATTAGTAAAACTAGCAGTGTCCCGCGGTTGCACGCGCCGTTTAACTCCTTATGTTAAGTAGCCTTCCTTGATAATTAAACAGTTAAATGCTAAAAGAATATTAGAAATCCGATTGATAGTTGCTGAGATTAGAGCGTTCGAACAAACTCTTCAGGTTTATTATATTTATATACTATTATTGATAAAGGTAGCAGAAAACTTACTGTTTGTAAATCCAATATGATTTTGCAACTTCTTTTACCCCCATATCGCCTACCGATTCTAAGAGAAAATTATAGCCTAAAAGACGAGAAAAAAGAGACTCACTGTGTAAAAAATATACAATTTGTGTATAAACTTTTGCTTTATTAAACGAGGTTTACATAGACCTTGTGTCCCTCGCGAATAAATGATTAAGAACGGTATGTAGTTCCTTCAATATTATGAAGTTGAAGAAGAAACGTCGCTTAATGTTATTAAGTTGGAAGCTTTAAAAGACTATGGGCGGCTGTCAAAGAGCTATGTGAAATTAGAAAATAACCGACGAAGAAATTTCCATTGACTTTCATCCGATAATAAGCGAACGGATGTCAGGAACAAGAATGACGCTTTAATTAAAATATTTGAAAGTAATGAAAGGAGACATGCTGTATTAAATTATAGCATATATTTTATATTAAAAAATAAGTGATATAAACATACTATCCGTATCAATTCACACAATTGAAACTGTAATCAATTCTTTTATTTTACGCTACTCGTCGTTAGATGGCGCTTAACGCCCGCAATGGATTTTAAGCTTCTATAAAATCAAATCGCTTTTCCATAAACATTAATGCTCAGTTTAGATGTGAAAATTAATGTTTAATATTAGAGGTATTTAGTATATCAAAAGCATTAACATAGTAGCTTTGTAAAAGCATATTAGATTTATTTTTAAAATAAAATTGAGATATACATATATTATCTTTATTGATCTAAACCGGATAATAGATAAACATGATGTCTCGTTTACATTGGATAGTTGAAGACTATGCACATACATAGACCTGGAAGACAGATCCATACATGTGGATAAGATCCGTAATTATACTGTTTACTTTCATACATACACTAGGCGGCTTTCATCTTGTATGGTCATATAAATTAAACTTCTGTAACATCTGGAGGTTTGCAATAATGTCCATTCCTTTCTAAATTTCTATGAAATTCACGTCAAATTCCTCATCTGTCCTCAACCCCGAGATATACCAGGGTGTATCATCCCCTCCCCTCCGCAAGTTTCAGCACCCAAGAAGGGTTTAACGGGAGCGTTAGAGACCCCGAGCCTCCATTATAACGCCTCCTTAATACACAAGAACTTTTGCAATTAACATTATTTTGAATGCTACTTATTTATTCTATGTAAATTCAGTGTTAGGCGTACTCTTCGTTGTAGTTACAAACTCTCATTAACTCTTTCTTTTAATCAAAAATGTAATGAGGAGCGAAACAAGTGAAGTCCTTAATATAGACAAACGTTTACAATCAACTCACATAATTTACATTTTGTATTAAAGAAGCGACCTTTTTCTTCTTCAGCGAATTGAGATCCTGAAGGATCATTCATTAAAATGTATTCAGTCCCTAACTCCAACTAAAATAATTTATGAGCCGCAAAAGTGATCAGTAAGGTTGGTGCTCATAGCGATCTGCTACCGTCAAGCTTCAGTCTATGATTTTTCGGGTAAACGGAAACATAAAATTTGAAAATATTAAACTTCTAAATTAAATGTTATCAAGACTACTAATACTAAGGATACACTTTAGTCGTCAAATGAAATTATTTTTATTATAAAAAAACACAGTTCCTAAAAAGTATTGTACAAAGTAAAATATTATAAAATGGCTGTTATAGGAGGCGTCGGAAATGAGGTTTTTTTAGCGATGTTTTAAAATTTGAAGTTAAAGTTTAAAAGGTGCAAGTTATTATTTTCTTTTTGCGTTCTCAGGATTATATAGAAATAAAAAAATAAAAGCGGAAAACAAGTGAAAGAGAAAACTCGTAGTAAAACAACCAAACAAATCTCTGACCCAAAAAAATGTAACAACGCAACGTGGAATACAAAACTTGAAATTCTAAAAAAAAAGAAAACAAACCCGGACGCAATTTATCATAAGTTGGATAACAAACTCCGCAAGAGTCGTAGCAAGTATCCGTTTTTAAACATCGTCTCGGTCCAACTTTCTAATCCCACTCGAGAGGAACTCTCGGGAAGCACCGGGATGAACATAACTTAGCCGCGTTTCAACGGGCAAACTATTTTAGGAGTGAGCGAGGAAGTGCCGCGTCGGTAACCTTTGCCTCATTTTTTTACCTCGTTTTAAAACTAAGTGGCGGTGGCGCCGGTAACTTATAGTCGAGTTTAAAGCTTCGATGTACATTAGTCGTTTAACTGTTCATAAATTTATCTACGTCACTTATCCTATAAAGTATTTAAGTTAGGTATACCAAGTAAGTACGTTAACAATATTATACCAAGTTTAAATCGTTTCATAACTTCAAATATTCTGAAATATAATTGCATACAATTTCATCCAAATAGATAGAGCCGTTTCTGAGATAGTCGATTGTGCATTTATTTAGGTACTAGCGACCTGCCCCGGCTCCGTACTAATCATCTAAAGCCAGCAAAGAAAACGTGACGTGTGGCTACAGCCTAGACTAAATATGTTGAAATGTTGTCAATAATGTACACTGCCATCTGTTGTAATTCAACAAACTCTTATTTTTTAAGTTGGACCAAAATACAGCGACCAAATTTCATCTTGATCGGATCGACATGAGATTTATATAAACATATATAAGATATAATGTGTATATTAACAAGAATTGCTCGCTTTATATAATAAGGTATTAAATAATTCAGCGGTATCAAAGGTTTGGTAACAATAGAAATGTTTCATTAAGTTAAACTCGTAACAGTTAAGTAGTAGAACGGCTAACTTACTACAAAGACCTTAGATCGCGTAACACGAAACTTAACTACCATAATAAAATCTACTATAGGTACAGACATGAAAAATTTTCTTTCTCCTTCCTCTTATTTAAAGTGACGAAGGCAGACATGGGCAGAAAGGAGTATCACATATTAATAAGTATTATTGCATGAATTGAATGGTGATTTACCCTTTTTTCATAGAATAAGGTGAAAAACAAGCAAGCAGCTCACCAGATTTGAAGTGACGGTTTCACAAAGGCATTTGCAAAAAGATAATTAGTTGCAGATGCGTTACCTCATCTTTAATCCACAGAACAGTGGGACAAACTAAAAAAATGATAATTCCTTTTCCTATTTATCCCTCATCCATCGAACCCTCCTCCCCTTGCCATATTATAAATGGATGGCAAGGGCAAGAGTACCAAAATTGACTTCCGGCACCTCACTCATTAAACGAAACGCAGAATACTTCAACAATCCTTTACGCTTATAACCTACGAGGTTATGGTATTCCACCAGTTGAGTCGAATCATTCGTGCAACAGATGTTGTGTCGAGCTGTACCACTGTTAAGAAGACCTTAAAATTTATAATTAATAAATCTTTAAATCTGGCCAACAAAGGTGGTATTATTACTTTAGAATCTGATATAATAAAAGTAAAAAACTGATCTCTGTTATCGCTGGATAAATCGAGTGTTTACGTCGAAATTGAAATAATAAAAGTGTTGAGAAGTTTTAAAACGTCTCCCGTAAGTGATACCGTTTTATAGTTTCCGCCGTCGACTCAGTTTTACTGCCGCGTGGAATACTTGCACAACTAATTTCAATTCCCCATCGCATTTAAAGTCAGCGTAAAGCTTCCGTCATTTAATATGCTTATTGTCTATATACTTCATTTATATAACTTATACTATTAATTAGTGTAGACCCCGCGAGTTAATAATGCGCAGGAACTTGGTCAAATTTACATCATATAAATATGTATATATTATTTTAGTTGAGTTATAAAATATATTTTGTTGATTAAACAGAAAGCGGGATGAGAGAAGCTGTTAAGTGTACACATTCATGTAAATTAATTGACCGAACAATGTGCATTCCTTATTTACCCGACTGACCCAGAAGCAGGGTAATGTATTTCACGCGCGTATGTCTGTCCATTATATTGTGACCGTCTGTAAGCGGCTTGACCGATTTTAAAGAGTGAATCATTCGGTTCGTATTCAACCTCGTGATACAGTTAGTCGGGTTTTTAGCTTTTTAAATTGGCTAGTACCTAATCTGAATAAAAATGACAAGTCAATATGTTTTCACTGGCATTCTTATTACGAGGTTGCATATGTAACATAGTTAACGAGAACTCATTGGTACATCAGTTTATATTACAATTATTAATAACCGAATGTCAAATCGAACAGCATTGTACTACCGTCACTTTCACTTCGTCTTTAAATTTTACTCGAAACAGAGCAGGCTATTAAAACACGATCCCGAGATAATTGTAATTTTGTTTCGTTAAATTTCATCCCCACTCATTATTTAATTCGACACGGCTGATCGTGAAGTCTGTAAAAATTGCTCCTCGAAAACTTTCCAATGAAAACTGACTGAAATAAAATTTTGCTCGCGTTTACACAACCCTTATTCATAATTATTTTGATACTTTCGGCACATTTTATATGTATAGTGAATAAATATTTCATATTTTCAATATTTCTCAATGAAATAACAATTTATTCTAGTCAATATGCTATGTTTTGCATAAATTATGATTCGAATCCTATTCGTTCTTGCGTTAAGGGAACTTAACAACTTGAAATCAGTTGATTGTATAAGATCGGTGGATTACGTGCGATGGTAGACTTTTTTAGACAAGTCTTTTTTTTATTTACCGTTACCTTAAACGTACCTATTGACCACATCACCATTAAAATAGATGGAATTATGATCATGGTTCGTTTATTGATTACGAAGAGAGAAGTACAATAGCTATATGTAATAAAACACCAAAGTAACTGCCTACCCCCATTGCATACATGCATGAGATTTATTACGATTAACTGCTATTTATAAGTATTGCTCTCATATTAGTTAATGAGACATAACAAAATAAAATGAAGGGAACAATAAAGTTATATTCAATTAGCAGCGTAACCTCCCTTAGTATTTGCCTGGTTTATCCGGTATCCTTTTTCCGTTATTTGGCCGAAATTAATTTTGTAAATCAATCATTATTAGGGGCGCTCCGCTGATTGCGCCCTCGGGCCACCGCCCTTGTTATAATACCCCCTTCTACTAAAACCCCCAACGTAAGCGGCTCTGTATTGCAAGCGATAGATTGTAAAACGTAATGTATACAAAGTCACTTAACCCATTGATGGACGTAACTACTCCAGGTTTGAATACTTTGTATTGTGAGAGAAGCTATTGTAGGTGAGGGGGGGGGGATTGTTCTATAATTTTCATTGTTAAGGTTGTAGAAAGGTCCTCTAAAAAGTCAAAACCAATTATTTATACAAAGTACAACGAATGTTTGACGAGGTGCGGAGTTTTTTCCATTCATCGCTAGGATTTAGTTGCGATTAATTATACACGGGAACATGTCCGTATATATATATATATATATATATATATATATATATATACATACATAGATATAAAAGAATTACTGTTAGGTTACAATCGACACTTCCGCTCATTTCCGCAAATGTTTTTGCTATAGGTACTAAATACGATTTGGTTTGAGATGCATATAATAAGATTATATCCCGTTACCGTATGAAGGAATAACCCATACTTTCCATTGTTATCATATCTGCAGTTCCAACGTTAATTAACAACTTTAAACTTGGAAACAATCAAAAGTCAGGCTGTTACCGTGTCGAGGGGAATTGCCATTAGAAGTTTGGAATCGACCCCGGCTGGGATACAGGCCCACGTCTAGCACGGGTGTACACTGCGTTAACACATGGTAAAGTTATTACGACAGGCCTTGTTTAAACATGGTGCTATTGGTTATAGGAAGCCGTAACTCTCCTGTTAGGGATACCGGGAAAGCGGTTGTTTAGATTGTGCGTCTCCCGGGTTAATTTATAGGCTCCTATTTCTTCCACTGACAAATGTTACACCATTAGGGCTATATTGAATACCCTTTTTTTCTTCTAAATCAGTTTTTATTGGTAACGTTATATCGGAACGCGTTATATTGTGTTTTAAATGTTGTTTTTGGACAGCTGATAGCCGTGGTTAGTGGCACTTTGATTCAATTTCATGCAGACAAATGTCCGTGAAGGTTTTTTTACACAATAAATCAAATTTTAAAGCAAAATGAAAACAGTATTGTTCAAATAACAGCTAAATTATATTTTGTCTACCATTGTCTCATCTCTTTTTTTTACTTTTACCCATTTTTAAAGAATTTCCAAGAGTTTAGATAGCATATTGACGCGACAATAAATCTAAAAACTGCTAGGTGTGATAAAGTAATTTACCGCCTCCTGCGCGAACTCGGAACGAAAACAAGCCCGCTCTTTACACGAGATGAATCCTCGCGTGCATTCAGACACACGGATCGGATTCGAGGCACGTACACACTGTTTCCGGGATATCCGGGTCCGAGTGCGGCGCTATTCAGAGCCGGGTATAGTCGAGAGAAAACATCGTGATGAGACCAAGCTATTTTCGAGGCGAGATGAGTTTAATTCTCCGAAATTCTTTCAATGCAGGTGAAATATACATAAAAATAAATAAGCCCAATTATATATTATAGGATTTTATGGCGTGCACAAAGATCCATAGAGAAATGGATTTATTCTCGAAAACGTCGCAGGCGCACATATTTTATTATAATATCTATATACCACAATTCGCGTACCGAAACTATAGACATGAGATTTTCCATTTAATTGTAAGTCTATATCACCATGGTAACTTTCGTCGATGCCATCCGCCCACATTTCTATAAAGATCTACGCAGCATCTCTCACATATAATTGATGTTCAAGTCTTAATTGTGGAACGCTATGCTTGCCTAATGAACGAGCGACTCTCGACATTAAGATACCTTCAAATACGAAATCGATGAAGTATGTGTTAGGAGTTATTAGTAAATTATTTAATATCCTGTATCCCTTTATTTTTTATTTTGTATTATTCGGAAACTTTCTATCGATTTATTATAGCTTAGTTGTGAAATACGTTTGCCAAACTTTATCAATTTTTTCGAACTTATGATGTCGGTTCTTTAGATTTCATATATAAAACTAGCTAAAAATTGTACCCAGTCACATTTTGGCACTTATAGAGCTTAAAGGTTCCGTGGCAAGCAAAAAACAATTGTCAGTCTCTTACGTACTAGGATTGCTACTTGGATTTCGCAGGAGTTCATGTATAATTTTTGCAAATATCCATGCAAGTAAATAAATCATTGGAAGTCATGTGAATGTTAGTGAAACGTACAGCATAAGTAAACACATCCCGAAATGTTTGGACTGAGGAGAGAAATAATTTCTCCACATCCATCCAAATGGACGCGATAGAATTATATCAAAAACAAAAGCTCACGTTCCATTAAATATCGAAGATACGAAATGATCTCATACATAAGAAATAACATTGGAATTACGTGCCCTTGATGGCAGACGTTGAGGTATTGTTGTCTTTATATCGCGGGGTAACATTGCCAAACACGATTTTCCCTTTTGTGTTCTAAGGCTTTGTTTTTTTAACATTATCCAAGTAATATTTTACTTCAAAAGGCTAATATGGCTGATTACTTCTGTAAGTACACAACCTGCAGTGTTTCACTTGCGTGGTTCGTGAGGATTATTTTCTATTTGCTTGAAAATACGTAAATCGAAATAATTAAAACATTACACAAAAGAGTTATAGCGTGAGGAGGTTCACGTAATCTTAGCCCAGTCGAAATAAGCTTGTTCGTGGTCACCCGATTGCAAACTTTGTCAGGTTATAATCAGACTAGACACGAACTGTCAGCGAATTGTGAATCATTCACAATTTGAAGTTTTATTTCTCGACAGTTTATAAAGTGCCAAAGTCAAATTAAAAGTTAGTAGTATAACAGAATAAGTTTGCCTTATAGGTATTATTTTATATAATAATCGAAATGAAACGGAAGTCAAGGGCTGCAAAAAAGTAAAACCAACTCCGGCCTACCCTCTTTCTCTCTCTCTAATCTCTTCTTCTCTCAATTTGCTAAAAAAATAAAAAAGAAGAATAAAGACAAAAAACAGCAAAATATTTTGCGACTGCACTTGTTGGGTTTCCACTCGACACTAGATGGCGCTAGGTGCTTCTTAATAAATTGCCGATGCTAAAACCCAGGGTTTCTTTGAAAAGGACATGAAGCGATTAGGTTCGCGATATGAAATACGTTTCAGAGGCACGTAAGCAATATAGAACATTGATACGTGTTCTATTTTGCTTACGAGAAACAAATCGAAAAGTTACAAATATTATTTTTATATTTTAGAGTATTATTGAGTGGTGAGCCTAATGAACTGCCATAAGAACTACGTTAGCTATTTACTTACGAATTTCAGGGAACTGTAAAGCATACAAAAATAATACTTTGTATAACCACTAAAAATATTAACATGCGGGAGGAATGCCTTTCTTTTAGGTAGAAGAGGGCGAAGACATTTTCCATTGAGTTTCAGTCCATATGATGTAAGCATTACACCAAGAGCCCAACAATAACAAATATCAACAAAAATTGTAATAAAACGTAGTAAGATTTGGTTTATTCATTAATTATGAAATAAAACGTGTGCTAAGTAATTCATATGACAGCTGTATTGTACGGATGAAGGTCAAGCGGGGTCCGTCATGAAAGCTCACTGCCAACAGTCCGCGTCGCTCAGAAAAAGCTCCATTAGGATTTGTCCTAATGGAGCTTTTTCTGTGACTGATCGCTGCTGTTGGTGACAAAAGCGCTCACCTGTCTTTATTCAGACATCGAATAATCCGATTTAGATACTACACTCCTGTCGAGATCCGATACTTTCTTGTCAGTAGTGCGTCAATTGAAGAAACCTTAACTTTTACTACATATTTTTCTTTTATTTATTTATTTATTAGAGATAGAGCTAATGTCGCATGCATGGCAAAGCGACAACAATCAACAATTAAATTTAATTAATACTTTTAATTTAAATCGACATACATCTCCGCTCACTGTTAGAAATTGTAAAACATTACTTAAGTCATAATATCTTTTCTTTTATGCCTCCCAACAAACCACATTCGCTTCTAAGAAATTGATAAAAAATTAATTAAGATAAAATTACTTACGCATAGATAATAATCAAATTTTCGGGACAGTATAAGGGGTGATCTGAAGTTAGATACTGAAGACGTCAGAAACTAAACAGCAAAAAAATACGAAACAAAAAAGAACATGACAAAAGAATTGACGGCTCAAATGTTTATGACATTGGAAGTCGCAGGTATAAAAGAACAACAGACGCCCTAACTGTATTTGACTGGGCTCTGTTGTGTTCGAGATTAACAACGGCATAGGACATTTTCGACAAAGGCGTGTACGAGAGCCAGAGGTTATTACTTATTACGTACGTAGAATTTGCCGAGACAACGTTGGTCCTTTGAAAGAGCTTTGTACAAAAATTAATTACAGAGTGCGCTGTTTGCAGTTCTATTTCAAATACTGACTAATATTAACAAGGAAAATAAAGCTGAAATATTTAAAATGATTAATTACAATGCTCGTAATGTATCCTAAAGATAAACTGTTTAACATTTTAAAAAATCCGAGAGACAGGATTTGGGCCTGGCCACACCTCACTCGCTTCTTCTGCGTCTATACATCTATGCTCATCGGTGACAACATTAATCGAATCAAGTAGACATGTAAAGATAACATAACATTTAACAAGTGATGATGGCATGGATCCTGAGTAAATGTCCTGAGAAAGTGGACTAAACACATTTAAATTTAACATTTTCTAGTATAAATTTTCTCTTTGCGAAATCTCCAAGAAAGCAGCGGGAGTTCATCAACTCTAAGAATCTTTAATATACCCTTTAACTAAGATTGTAAATATTATGCACGGTATTATGAAGTGAAGGAATAATAATTCAGTTTCTTGGAAATTTCTTAATATAATTTTTAATATTAAAGAAGAGTATGAATTTGTAAAATATTCAAGAGCTAAGGGATGCCGAGTGCGCTCTGTCAGTTGCTAAGCCATTTGCCGGGTGCAAGCGGTACGCGAATTAATTTCATCTGTAATCTCATTAAATAAAAGAATAACAAGGGAGGGAAAACTTATTCCCTTAATGAGTTTTTTATACTCCACGTTTTGCGTTCACGTACACTTTCTGTTGGCAAATTAGTCAGTTACTACAAAATTAATTATATCTCACCATCATAATCACAAGAGGTGTATAGCGGACGGGGGGTTTATAACGAAATCAGTACTTGTGCTTCGGACGTTTTCTTATTTCTCTTTTATCACACCCTCTCTACTCGAGTTCATTGTGTTATTAATTAATTTTGCTTCCAAACAAATTAAGGAATTGTATGCTCATATTTTATAGAACGGGACAAACTTAATTTGGTTAAAAAATCTATATTGTATAAGAAAGCTATCAAGTTACCAAATAGTGTTTCGTAATGAAGATTCGACTCTATTTCTTAAAAGATTCACTGACTTACACATTAATATTCCTAATAATTATCAAAGGAATATTGTACAGGAGTGATAGTGAAGCCAATATTCCACACATTTAATACACGGACCGCAAGTTCATTATTAAACAGGATTCAATTTGGTTAAAACGTGGGGAAGACGTTTGACCGCTCCAATTCCCTGGTTAATAATTTGTACAGAATGTACGTTTTGGACGTGACTTATGAATTATTTCATATATTTTATATTTTCTTTAGAGCAACCGAGCAAATAGTTCAAATGATATTAATTGATTATTGCAGCAAAATCCATTAGGGATTGTAAATTTACCGATATTTGAGACAGCTCTCAGTTTTTTTTGGAGAAGTGACCGCTTCTCATTAAGATGTGGGCGCTGAAGCACCCAAAAAATCATCAAAAATCACAATTTTTTTGTTTTTGAACCTAGCTCTACCCTCAGGAGTATCAAGCCTAACACTTAAGGGTTCACATTTTTGCATCGGTGTGTTCCGTTGGAGATTTCGATCCTCTTGTTCCCGAAGGTGACCAGCGAGAGGGTTTCAGTGGGAAGAAGTCCACAACAGCCTGTCTTTTCCTCAGAGGATAGAATATTGTTAGAAGATCCCCCCCCCCCTAGATACAAGAAAGTTACAAAATTTTCATCAGTTTGATAATAAAATGTGAGTGATTATATTACAATGTCACTATAAAAGTTCAGTTCAATTTTAAAAGTAACTGATATTAAAGATAGCGAAGCCCTGTCATAACATAGAAGGGATGATCTGATATTAAACAGTAAATTGAAAATGATAATATTACACAAAGTCGCGGGTAAGATTTTATGTACAATATTGTAGAGTGAAGCGAGATGGGGACGAGATGAGAGCTGGGCCACAGCACATGGCTCCGACAGCCGAGGTAATGGCTAAATGAAACAACACGTTTCAGCCACACATCTTCCTTATACGGTCGTTTGTACGTAGCTTTTATATAAGAAAATCCCACCTATTTTAACATTAATAAGCAAACCCAGTTAGGAATGGCTGCAAAACTAACGACCACTACTTTTGTCAGTCTGATGTACACAGACATTCATAAGCACTGCAGACAGAAGCGAAAACTCAAAACAGGCGAGAAGGCATGACAATTGTTCAATAAATAAATAAATTATTATCATCCCCGTTACGTGAAGCCCCTATTGTTATTGCATCTTCTACTACTATCTCAATCCTGGTCCTGATCAGTTTAGTAGTTTCCGAGTTAATTAAGTTCAGATGCGGCGATGGACTTTGTTCTATAAAATATAATAACTCGTCATTTGGATGGAGATGTCGGATTTCTTTTTTCAGTTTATAGACAATATAAGACTAACCTAACCTAACCACAAACATTGATAGAGTAATAAATACGTACAATATCGTACTAGGAAGTAGAGATGTTACGTAATAAACTAGGAAAAATAGCTCGATTCCTTGCTTTAAAATAAAAAGCTAGCTTTAAAAGGCGAAGAAATCGTGAGACGCGGTCACGTCCGTATAGATTTGATTTCCACGGCTACCTACCTACACTTTCTTGGCGAAAAAAAAACTAGGAGAAAATATATTTTCGATTGCTAACATTGGGATGTCCTCACTGGAACCCTCGTCATTGAAAGCCTATTTCTTCCCTTTTCATAACCAATAATACATTGTGTAGGTAATAATGTCGAACATTCTTATTGTCCAATAATGTAGTAGTAGAAGAAAATTCTGTGTTATTGTTGTGATTTGTACGGAATAAAGATTAGATAAAGATTTACCTGGGAAGAATAAGGCTTCTTATGGTATTTAGTGTGTTTAGTTTTGTAATTATGTATGTGACACGGAGCGATTGTTAATTTTGTCAGTTTACAATCCGACTAGGCAAATAATAAACTCTGTCAGCAAATTGTCTCTGTAGCCATATTTCTGGACTACACATTTCATCTGTGCGTGTGAGGTGGATTGATTAATTCCAAACGGTTGGACCCATTGTGTTGACATTTTTGTGTGAGTTCCGGGATGGTTTAGAATCACTATTGGACCCGGTAGGTGGCGCGGTCGGGTACCAGGAGATGTTTTTTTAAAGTTTTAGACAAATAAAAAAAATACATTAGCTGAACCCGCTAAAAGTAAACGTTCATGTATGACAATGTCTACTGATTCCACCAGTTACATGGTCCTCATTATTTTGTTGACAACAACCTTCATCACTAAGTAAGAAACATATGGATAAAAGCATTTTATTACGCATTTGAACAAAATACTGAATGGAGACGGCATTATCTAAAACATTAGTAGAATATAGATAGAATGGAGATGTTATTCAATTATCATATATAATTCGGTTACAAGAAGGGTTTTATGGATCACTAATTGACAGAGGACGGATGGAGGTACGGAGATGAGTTTTAAATGAGTCAGATAGGATAGCGGGTTGATAGTGGGTATGCGGGCGGACCAACTTTGCGGTCCATACGGACGATATGTTTATTGACTTTTTATTAGATGTCGATACAAGAATCGGTGTAGTTTGCTTCTATTCGAATTTAATTAACATTATTGTAGTGAGGAAAGTTACCATCGACATGTTTTTTAATGTCACGGATATTTTCAGTAGACGTAAGTTAAAATGTGTAATAATTGTGTAAATAGTTTCCTTGCGTACTTTTTAAGCATTTCAACTGAGCTGAGTTTGCACCAGGAGTGAGTCTAGTAATTAAACGTAGTGTGTGCCTACATAAAAAGGGTGAATAGGCTAATGCCTAAATAGTGCGTAGTTTTTCAATCACATTTCAGGTTGGACATTAAAACCATAAAAACTAATTGAGAACCTTTTTGAAGTCGGTTATAAAAGAAATAAATTACGACAGGGAAATTTGAGGCTAATCTCAAACGAAGGAGAAAAAAATAAAAACGCAAGCTTTGTAAAAAGGTCTCAAAGTAAAATAAAAGATGTTTTTATTGCGAATTACGGTTTGACTAATTGAATACAATTAGAAGTAATGATTTGAATTCGATAATGTCGCTTCATTGTCGTCTCTGATAATTAACAAAGCGGCACACTCGAAAAGCTCGAGGCTTCACTAAATATAACCACGTACACACACACAACTATTTAACTAGGTATATATAATCAATAACGATGATTTTAATGATGTTAATATCCCAGAAGGATTTGTATTAATTTTAAAAAAATAAGTTTATTAAGCGTTTTTCTAAATTTTGACAAATAAAATTACCAAAAATGTTTAATTTAGTTTAACCCCAAGGTTTATTGGTCGCAAATATATAAATATTATTTAGTATTAACAAAACCTAAGTTAACTAAATATTTACAACACGGTAGATTTGTGTATGTAAATTAATTTTGGTAAGCCTTAAAAATGTAGTTACAAATTGTATAATTTTCACCGTATCTTACATTTTGCTATTCTAATTTGGCATTTCTTTTGTTAATAAACCAGTTCTTTAACTTTTATTCTAAACAAAATTGTAATAATGTAAATAAAGCATAATATGAATGTAACCTTCATTTTAAAGTTCATTTATCGAACTAAAATTTTCTTTAGGTTAAAAAATATTTCCAATCTTTTTTTTTAAATAACTAAATTTTAAAGTTAAATTCCACATGAATTACTAGTTTACTTCAAGCCAGTAACAATGAATAATAACAATATTTTATACTATAGTGACAGTATCGCCGGGCGACGGTATCGGTTCACTCAGGCCCTATCTAATTAATTACTCGTGTGTAGATGGGCCTCATTAATTCCCCTCAATAAATCTCTTTGATATCAGAATAAGGGTCGACACAAAACATTAACATATAAATTGCAAACATTATTACAAAGTTCACACTTACCTAAGACTACCAAAATGAAACACAAACTAATATACAAGATCATCAGGAATCTTTGGCAACTAATAAACTAATTTTATCACAAACGAGCACGGCAATCATCTATGCATTTGCCGATAAATTATATCACAGTATACATCACTAACTACACAATGTCGGCCGCACTGCGATCCCATCAGGCCATCACTATTATTACTAGCACATTATTTTTTTTAAGCCGAGTGCATTCGATCCGTAACTTTTTTCACCGTATCCCCAGAACTTAAAGTTTCGGTCATCGTACGCGCACGACGACAGAGCTGTCGTCTGTACACTGTCCCATCACTGTGCGATGTAGAGTATGCGTTCCAACCAACTTTGACGTTCGTTAGTCACTTCGATAACTGTTTTGTTCGAATTGTACGATCGTTACACGACGGCGAGCGGCACAAGTCCAACCTCGACGGCAGCCGGGACGCGACTGGCGTGAAGTTGTTCAGGATTGGCATAGAATGAAGAATGCGCGGCGCATGGTTGCCTCACCGGCCGCGTTCGTACGCCACTCCAGCTAAAATGTAGAGTCGCCCGATTGCTATTGTTTGTAAGCGACACCACGTCGCTTGCACGGAGTCGGTTAATATAACCAGATCGACGGTCGTGCATTGTCAGTAACGTCGCCCTCGGTCTTGGCCGCTCTTTCGCTACGACAAAGATAGGTGACTGGTAGCCCAACTATACGAATTGTTCCCTTTCGGGACATAATCATATTCCGTCTCTTTCTTACGTGTATTACAAATGCCAGGTAAAACGGTCCATGTTTGTGCTCAAAGAAGCATTTTTAAATTATTATTACAACTTGTTTATCACAGTTCCTTGTATCCAGATTTCTGGATGATGATTACATGTATTTAATATCACGCCATTAGTATTGTATTTCAAATAAAAAAAAACCGCACATGTGAATAAAAAGAACGGCGGATGCGGAATTTTGAATCTGCGTTTTGAATGGTCGGTAAATTGCTTAATTCACATCCGAATGCAAAACGTATTTCCAGTGATTACTGCCTCGTTTTGTTGGTTTTAATTGTTGCATGTGGTGTTGTGTTGTGTTGATAATACAACACTAGTGACGCACAAATAAAGTAATACAGTACTAGTGATGTAGATGTATTGCTTATAATGCGATTTTACGACAACTTTATTATGTTACGAAAGGTTTTATTTCTAGTTGTAAAGTTATATGACTGGGCGCATTATTTCATTTTTTGTCAAACCAAAAGATATATGCGTTACTTACTATTTCGAAAATCTATTTAGCGTAAAATGTCATTGAATTAATTACTAAAATGGCGACTCTTTTAGCTTCTATCACAATCATCGAACATTTTAGTGCAATGTTTAAGTAATCTTTACAGTGAAGACGACCTCACAGAAAACAGGTGTGAAGTAGAAGTACTCTGCGTTTTGGGCTGACGAGTAAGGTGCCGGAGCCCTAACTCTAGTCTTTCTTATTAGCATAGGATAGAAAGGCAAAGAGAATTTGACAGTAAAGGGGATGAATAGGAAAGAGAAATAACCATCCCCTTCTCTGTCTATTAAAGGAAGGCAACGCATCTTCAATTCATTAGCTTGTTACAGATGTCCAAGGGCAGCGATCACTTCATATCGAGTGAACCGCTTGTTCGTCTGACACCTACTACTATAAAAAAATCATTTAATTTCGCTTAGCTGTGGTCAAGCTGCTTGAATAATCCAGCCGCAATTTTTTTTATACAGTAACTTTATTCTTGCTGCATTTTAGTTGTGAACAGAAGGTCTGATCATAGATACTGTTTTTATGTAAATCATTAACGGACAAATAACTCCCAACCATAGTAAGTCTATAATACGATACAAAAAAACTAGAAAGTCGATTATAATTTCATACAACTGACACACTCAACCGCTAACAAACCCACCCCAACCCAAAAGAAGAAAAAACCACCCAAATCCATCCTCGAGTAACTAAAAACTTTGAATAAAAAAGTTTAGTTTAGACAACCATTACGGGGGTGACCGATTTTTTTGTCAAACAAATGTTCCTCATTATAGAGTTGATTAAAAATGTGGTTTGTTTGTTTAGAGTTAAAGTTTATTTTAGTGTGGTGCCGATGGTCGTGCAAGGAGGGAGTATGGTCAACTTGTAAACGACACTGCTGACACAAATCGTTTGGTTCCGATGGCAGTTTCGATAAATTCCCTTTTAACCCATTACGATATTCTCAGATACCTGCGGCGATGTAGCCGATACTCGTAACGATCACTGTTTAAACAAGAACTTTTATGTATTTCTAAGAAATTCTATTTAAATGGTAAGTTAGCGATCGCCCTGATGGAGCACTTACTCACCAAGTTAAATTTAAAATATTAAGTTAAGCTTAAAAGCCATTAGAGACATCATTTTCATATACTTACATTCAAATTATTTTGACTACTTTGCTAAACTAGTAGGTACTATCTTTCGGATCTCATCATCATATATAGACTTACTATATGTATAGGGTTTGTTGCGATTTTAGCTTTATTTTCTAGTAAAAACACTCGCATAAGGTTTGTGTTTGCAGACAGATCAGAGCTTAAAGCCATCCTATGGGTATGTTATATTTATAAATCCAGTTTACTTTCTATTTATGTGTATGTCTCCGACAGATTGTGAGCTTCGTCAGTTTGTAATTGGACTTAACATACCATAAACTGTCAGCAAGTTGTGAACTGAACGTATCATTTACAATTTGATGTGGCATTTTTCGACAGTTTATAAACAGTAGAAGTGAAATTGCGAAATTTGCTGGCGTTATATCAAAGTTAAGGTTAGAACGGAAGATAATTTTACGGTAGGTTCGTTAGGTTGGCTTGATGGTTAATATAATATCTCCAAAAGATGTTTATCAGACAAGTTTTAAAAAGAAAAATGTTTTTTCTTAGATTTTTTTTTGATCGTAAAATTGTCAATGATTAGATGGGATCACAAATTGCTGACAGTTTGTATATCATAGTCAGTTTACTGTATGTACTCCAATTCAATTTTGGCTAAAGCCAGAGTACATCATGATAGGTCAAGGTAAGTCGCTTATTACAACCCACATTTATTTGATAACATTGAATGGAAACATATAGGATGACCTTATTCAGTGTTTTGTACACAATCCTATAAATGTAATCTATTTGGCTAACGCCAAATGAGAGATCGAATCTCAAGCTTTAAATTGCAAGTGAAAGGCTTAGGCACCGGGATGTTGCAATTTACGATTCAATTGAACACTGACAGACGCATAATCTGTAGAACCTGATCTGTAATTTCTTCTATTTACGATTAAGATGTTTTATTTGAACATTTATAAACTCCAATTTGCAGTTACCATAAATTCTATTAACGTTCAAACCTCTTAGCCTAATAACATCTGCATTAAAACATAAATCAGTTTTGAAATCGCATAACAGATGGCGTTATAGGTATGTTTGCAAAAAATTCCTATGTTTTATAACAAATGCTATTTATTACATTGTAAGCTGTTTAAATACCTATATTTAAAAAAAAAGGTTAGTTATCGAATTAATAAGTAAGCTTAGTGGTTAAGTGGATCAAACTTGAAAACTTGAAATCCAGGTACCAAAGGTTCGACCCTGATTAAATAGTAATACTCCTTAAAAATTAAAACTTAAGACTCTTAGAGGTCAAGTTAATATTTACTCAAACATTTTCTTTATAAGTACGTGATACGAATCAATAGTTTTGGAATCAAGACCCCATATTTATTGAGTCTTTGTAGACATCATCACCGTTCCATCCACTTGATCGGTGGTCAATGGCAATGCGCCACTACTATTTATACTATCTTATACATTTACCCATTTGAACCATTTTTTGCTAAAGTGCAATTATAGTGATAACAATTGTATGCAACGAATTGAAGCCGCCCGCCGTGTCCAAACTTAATTTGCCACGTTACAAACATTTCTTGCCACAAATATTCAATTAGTCCGGACGTCGAAGGCCCCGGAGTCGCAGCTACCGCTACCTGCCAATGTGAAACTTTTTTTGTCGTTTCGACCAGGGTTTTGTGAACAAAAAAAGAACATAGCGCCGAGCATAGCTGTATTCTGAGCTTTTTATTTTTGTACTACATTCGCTGTTTTGTAGGCGCGGCATATAGCAGGGGAGCCGACGATGCTAAACTTGTACATCCTCGAGCATCATGCGGACCTGTTGAAGCTTGAAGATTAGATGATTAAAAGAAAAAAGGTTATACGACGTTATTACTCTAAGCGGTGGAGGAAGATCTTTATTTAGGATTTTTGTTACTTCCCTGAACTATTTCCTTTAAAATAAAATAAAAAACGACCCTGCTTGAGGATTTCCAGTTAACGGTATTGTATAACACGTTTGTGCTCCCTGCACAAGGAGTACATATCGCTCAAATCGTCCGATTATTGAAATGCACACATAGCATTAGCATGTGGGGGTTGTTTACATGCTCTGCTCTTAATCTGACGCTCTCGAGTATGTCCGATGATCATTCTTGTACAAACTTAATGAGATTTATGGTGTAGGATACTTAACAGGGTACTTAAGTGGGTAACTAAGCTACACATTTGCTATGTCAAACTTACGCGCTTGAGGATGTACAGAAATCCCCGCTTCGGCTCCCCTACCAATAGGAACGCTCGCGGAAAATTGTTTCTATTGAAGAATTCATCGACTGCGATCTGGCGTAATCGTAACACTCTTTGATCTTCTTTTTTATGATCGATCGAAGATTTTGGGGCAAAGGTTATAAAGTTTGATGAATTCTGCTCAATCAACTTACAGACATCATTTCGAATAGGTGTCATCATTCACTGATCTTTCAACATTTATGATACAATAAGCTGAATGAAAAGCATCCGTATTGTGTACATTTGTTATATTATGAGTCATGTTGAAATAATTTTGTAATACAAAAGCGAGAGCTCGGAACGAGAACAGATACGAATCTAAGCCAGAATTGTAAGTGGCAACCGAAGCATACAATAACATGATTCCAAAACCCTAATAAACAAATACACAAAATTATCTCACAAACATTTTTAGATACTTAAAGACACGAAACTTGATGTGAATTACTTGTCGCTGCACAAACAACTGTTTGCGTAAATATACTTAAGAAATCAGAAAATCCTCTTATCAGTTATCGAAAGTAGTAGTAGTAGTTAATGAAACCAAAAAACTGGACCTAGGTCTCCCCCATTGATCGCCACAGAGATAGGTTCCCTGCCTCGCCCAGTCGCAAATAAAAAACTCTCGCAATCTTGACCAGATCATCGGTCCATCTTGTTGGAAGTCTATCTTCGCTGCGTCGACCTGTAACGTCGCCGCCATCGCTCTAATACAATTTTAAGTTGTTAAAAAACTGTGCAACGTACTGCATACACCTCATTGACTCTCTGGTATGTTTTAGGCATAGCCGATAGTTTCTCAACCCCATTAGTAGAACCCTTCGCGTTTAAACGAGGGTGTTCATTGTTCCCGACGAGACGAGACGTGTATTTGTTTTGGTCGGAGGTGATAAATATAGTTTCGTCGAGACGCATACCTGCGGAATGTTCTGGAAGCTAAACGGACGGACAAACAGCGCTGCGGGCACGGCACGGGTGTAAGTGACAAGTTCGTGTTAATTGTTGTGCGGTCCTGTCGCCGAGCACTTTATCTGACGTTATTAGTCGAAATTAAGAGTTTCATGTTAAATAGACAGACAGATATCTATACTTATGTAATACATCTGATTGACTGGTTGACGGTCGCCAATGTTACAATACATTTTAGTCAGTACATACCGAGCGTTTTTTGTTGGTTTTTATGTCTAGGTATAAAATCAGTCGCTAAAAAAAACGACTTTACATTTAAGATAAGTCAGCTAAGCTAAAACGTTTAAGAGTTGATTCATAAAGAAAGTCGAGTGATTCAAAAGCAAGTTTATGGTACATACGAGGCAACAGTGCACGAACTGTTCGAGATGATGTAATGCATTGCGGTGGTCGCCTAACTTCAAGCCCGTTTCCCATTTTGCCTCCTTCCATTAGATAACATTTAGTAAATCCTATACTTCTCTACATATGTAAACATATGAAAGGTCATTGCATTCGCAGCGACGCTCACCTTGTACCGAGCACTTCCTGCCCTGAATAAATAAGCCGATGGATTTGCATACGGCCTGATGAAAATTCATTATTCATTTAGGGCCTCATTAGCGAACCGCAATGTTATAAGGACCGGCCGAATGTTCGAGGAACCAATTTAGATCCGTCGCATTCGAATATCATTTGTAATGAACTATATAATCCTTACTAATATTATACAAGCGAGCTTCGGCTTCGGCTTTATTATATTGATATTGACAGTAAAACGACCCACAAGACAATATCTAACAAATATTTTATAGGGTATTTAGTTAATATATAAGAGTCTCAAAATAAAGCTGTTTGTCAGTAAATAAAAAAATAATATTCAAACGCACGAAGTACTATCGAGTAATTACGATTAACGGAACTGCAAGGAAATGCTCAAAGCGAACGCATCTATGTATTTAACTAGTAGGATCGGAAGCTTCACTAGTGGCGTACATTGATTAGCAATGATGAGATTCATTAAGATTTCAATATCTTAATGCTTTTCGGATTCACTTAACCTAACCTAACCCGAATCAAATTCTGACGCAAATCAATGAAAATATTTACCAGGGGTATTTAACGATAGTGGTTTACCTTGTTCGAACAGTCCAATATTCTTCACTAGAATACATCTTGCGTGGGTGTAACGTGGGATACGCTACAGAGGAACACTTTTAAATAACCATGAAGTAATACTTTGATAAGTACACTGTACAACGAGCCGTAAGTCAAGCGGTATAGCAGAGAGGTAACCCTCGATCCACTAACAAACCCGTAAGAACGTATATCCCCAGACTCTGTCGAAGCTTGACCTTATAACGCTTGCGACCCGTTGTCAAATGAAGTTTGCTGCTTTCAACACTCTTCGTCAAATCGATGTCACTTATCGTACTATTGACATTGCAAACCAAATAAAGTTGCTACTGATGTCCATTGTTAATTGCAATTCGGCACTATTCACATCTCAAGAACACAACACAAAATAACGTAAACAAATAGATATATAGTAAGACTATCCTAAGAAGCTGAGAACTCCCTGATAAATAAAAAGAATCAACTCGAACATAATCTAAGCAATTACGTTATAAAGTTTTGATTCGATTTCTCGCGGTAAGTGATGTATTGCCTCATATTTCTAATCACGCTGCACTGCTGTCAAAGTAAGAAAAAAAGAGTAATGTATAATATACCTGTTATCAAATTTTCACGGTAGGCATTAAATAATTGGAAGCACCTGCGGCTTATACAGCGCTGGCTAAAAATTGTAAATGGAAAAAAAATACGGTCCACCCTTATTAGTGTTACATTCAAACACAACAGAAGGCCGCCTCTCTCTTGCTGAAGAAAAACATTTCCTTGTTTATATGGAGCTGCCTGTAATTTATGAATAACATATATGTGGTTGTAAATTCAAATAGTTCTATGGTATGAAAACAAACATTGGAAATACGATGTACGGCCGATTTATGTAAGGTTTGTCAATTTTTTATTAAACTAACAGCAGTGCTATGTTTACCGCCATGATAAATAAACATCAGTTTCTTTTAAAGAAAAATGGCGGTGATCATGTTTCTAGCAAGACATTTAATCGCACATTCAGGAATCGGTTGTTAATTTTCCCTACCATATATCATGTCCACTCAAGGCTCTAAAGTCTAACAAATCATTATAAAATTGTATTTTAATTTGTTAGATATCCAAACAATAGTGGAATGCATATATCTGTTGGAAGACATTGAAAAAGACTTAAAACTAATACAGTGTGATGATGTCGCTATAATCTTGAGCTTTATTCAACAAAATACTGTCGACAACAAGAGTCTCGCAGTTGGTATTCAGGTGCGTGTCAAATTATCAGCTCAGTGCTTGTACGCCCTCATTAAGCAATTTCACACTTGGCGCGTAATTTTTGACAGCTGCATGTAAATTCGCCTTTAAATTTGCATTACCAATGAAACCGCTTTCGAGCAGTCATCGAGCGATTACGAGCACGTCTCTTGCCTCGAGGCCGCGAGGTTCAATTTGTGGAAAAGAGAATTATATGGATGTGTAGAACATTAGCTCAACTATTATACGTGTTTCGGTTACTTTAATGATAAAAAATCGCCAAGTTGTCAAAGAAGCAGATGTCGATAGCGGTGATCTTTTTGCAAAATTCCACACCCGATACCCCAAAATGCAAAAAAAAATATTTAGTCCTATTTGAACCATGTTTGTAAGTAATTAAATATGTAATATAAAATTTTTTTTAGAATTACGTCAATATTTTGTCCAAAATTGAAACCATTATTTTAAACCAAAATTTGGCTTAATTTTATTTTAAATTTATGAAATTCACAGACATAAAGTCATATATTTTTTAAATTATATTTTAGTTTCATTACGTCTTTAGATAACAATCGATGTAAGTGTCAATACGCACGAATATACAACATAGTAATGGCTTACACGCAAAACCAAACACAATGTGTTGCGTACTAACTTGATCGGCCCGTCCGGAGATGGTGTGTGCGGTACACAGCCGCAAATCTACCCCTCGCAACCCACACACAAGGTTTGCAATACAAACAGATGTGATTATAAACTTAGGCACTGCCTGTTCTCACTATATCAATACTTTTTTTATGGAAACTTCGATACACTCAGTTATCTTTGCAAAAAGCGATGCAATGTTATGAGCAAGTGAGACAACTCTTTTAAATATCAACTTAATAAAGTCTTACTCGTCTTGTGATTTATGATAAAACTAGTTGTTTCCCGCGACTTCGTGCGCTTCTAAGAATATCAATCCTTGTTTCATCCCCGTCTGGGCAATTTAATACATATAAAATGAAATCATTATGAGCTAAACTATAAATTTTGTAAGGATGTATTTTATGCTTTTAGAAATTTTAAAAATAGGGTAAATACTTGCCGACGTCATAAAAGCAAGTTAATGTCAAATTTCGCGTTCGCATATTTCGGATGGACGTCAATATATTTGGCAGTAAGGTCTTACTGGTATGTGTAGATAAATAAGTATTTATGTCGTTTATAAATTAAGAATAAGTATCTACTGCTACAAAAAAACCATCTGGCAAGTCACTATTGTAATAAAGAAAAAAAGCAAAAGAATAAAAAAAATCCAAATTACGAAATTCATTAAAATCACATTACGAAATCATGACCATCGGTATTCATAAAGGCTATCGAAACTTCCAATCTTATCCGTCCGTAACGGAATATCTTTATAAAAATTTCACTTCTCCTCGCAATTAACCTTGTACATTTATTTGATTCATAATTTTGTAATATTGGCGATTGTTTTTATTCACAGAGATTGTAAAGACTCCTTAAATTAGTAGTAGTAGTCATTGTAATATTATTCAGGGCTAACTTATTATTATTATGAGGAATCTGAAGAGAGCAGATGACGTTCAGGCTAGATATGGTTTCATGGTCATAGCTAGAGGTAGCTAAATCATAAATATATTCGCATATTTTATAATCATATTGATGAAAAATATACATCGTCGGCTTATGATATCTCCATTGTGATGGCGTGAGGTTAAATAGAAACTCAACCATATTCGATATCAAATTACTTAGAAAATAAGTGAACACAACCAGTTTTGTTCCTACATACAGCGATAACATATGACAACCACTTGGTCTTATTAGTAATGAAGTTTATCTCAAGATTTATCAACTGTGGCCTATATGTGTACACGTGTCGCAGGCTATATAATAAATTACAAAATAAAGATCTTATACTTTACATTTCAACAGAAAACACAGTAACAACTCTCGTAAATCTTTTGTTGCACAACAAACAGGTTTCCAGCGCTGTGGAGATAAGTCTAATGGCAATATAATCCTCATGACTCTAATTTTATCCGGCATAACACCAATACATGAGCTAGGTGTACGCTGACAGTTTGTCCAAGAATACGCATAACGAATATTAGTAGCGTATTAAAATATGATGGCGCCTATTCCATGACCACCGTGTGAAGCCAGGGCGGATCGCTAATTTTACATAAAACAAATTAATATCAAATAAAACAAGTTAATCGAGCGTACAGTGGAGCGATTGTCAAACACTTTGAAAGCGTTCGTTTACGAATTGATGGGGCGTAACCGGAATGTCGTATCGTATACAGCAGGACTATTAGCCTAATAACCAATAAATAACCTTATAGTTCATTGACAAGAGCACTTATGTGTTTTTAGTTCGACACCAGGTGGAAAAATGGTAATATGGTATAGTTGTAAATGGTAGTAGGTAGGAATTTTAGGATAGCTATTATTGGGTCCGATAATTAACAAAAAAAAACACAAGCAATAAGGACTGCCGAAAGAAGTGAAGATATGTCGCGACAATAGTTTAAAAATAAATAAATAGAAAAAAACATTGTCGAAACTGTTCCAAATTCAATTTTTTCAGCCAGCCATTCTTCAGCCTAACCTATCAGATTTTCCCCTACCAAATGTCTTCGCGCTTCTAACGAAGTTTTGACTAAATAAAATCAAACAAGATTTTGAAAATGCAATTGAAACGTAATAGAACTTCGTCAAGAGCGGACACTCCTCTGTCTACCTCTACTCCGATGTCATTAAAAAGCAATAAGACCTTGTTTACTTATTTTCAACTAATACAAAGGCGAAGGAACAGTTTTGACACATAAAAAAGTCGTCTCGTCGGTATCGGAGCCGGCTAATCCCGGGCTCGAGGTATATAAAAACACAGTTACGACACATCTTCATTCGATACGTAATCTTTTTTTCTCCGTCTCTCTCCCGAAGGTTAAATTAACTAGTTGATGCATGAAGAGCGGTTTGTTCTGGTCACGACTGTATACTGGCGTGTTATTATTTGCCCCTAATGGAGCGTTGGTAATTTTTATAAAGCACTGCGGTGCCTCAGTGACTTAGTGTAATTTATCCTGGACTTGTTTGTGTTTATTTTATAATAATATTTATTAATTAATCTTATTTATTTTAGCTCTAATTCCATAAAATCTATCGCCATCCTTAATTTTGCTCATTAGATATTCTAAAAAAAATGTAAGCTATGTAAAAATTGTAAATTTTTAAATAAAGAAACAACGACTCTGGGCTCATTATCTGGGCCACAAAAAAAAATCTAAATCGGAGAGCAGTTCGGATGAACAAAGGAAACGTAACAATTGCACCACCATTCTGGAAATAAAACGAACTCTTATGAACTATGAAAACATGTATATTGCACTATCTAAACCTCATGAAGTCTCCATTAGAGATCAGTTCTGGCTTTGTGAAGGTTTAGGCTCACATTAAAAACCGGTTTTATAAGAAAATGAGACTACAAAGAAAACTCAGGCATATACTTTACTGAATTATAAAAGTGACCATGACTTCGTCTGCTTTTAACGATTAATAATGCTTTTACTTTTTCGTTTTGAAATAAAGTGTTTGAAATCCTGAAGAGTCGAATTTCTAAAAATCTTTTCTTAATGTGAAATCTCACTTTCTTAGGTCTAGTAGTTTTGGCTGTACGTTGTTAAGGTCCGTTAGCATATTAATATATATGGATTTTCTAAGAATTTCTTTACCCTTTTCACTTTCATCAATTGCCATGTTAGAATTAGAATAGTGAAAAAAAAAGTACAATCTAGAACAAAACGAAAAAGCTATATAATAATAAGTAAACGGTTCATAACACAGGACCGCATGCAGCTAATAACAGTACGGTCGAGTCCCATTCGGCGCGGCCGCAATTTGAATTGTGGTCGCGCCACACTAGCGGCGGCGAAGCGTTCGCAATTTGCGGGACGCGGCTTACCGATTAAACACACGCGATCCCATCCCGGTTCCCGACGCGATGGCGTGATGCTAGGGCCACGGCGCACTTAGGGCTACCAGGAGCACAATTAATGAAAATAAAGATTAGAAACCGAAGTACATAATATTTACCGATTGGTCTAAAATAAGCCTCATAATCATGTACGATTATGAATTAAAAAAAAACACGCCACCTTATTGTTGTGGGTACCGGTGGTTGGACTGTTCTGTTTATTTCAAGACTACTATTACAACCTCTTTATATATTTATTTTTTGTTGGTCAGTATATAATATAACGTATTCTAGGTATATAAAGAGAGCCCAGTGGACAAAAATCAGCCGAAACGACGGCGATGACGCACGATGATGCGCTACCGGTTCCTACTTCAAACCGCCTAAAGTAAGGTAACAAAAATTACCGTGTAAGGCAAAGTCTGCCTTGTTTGTGCCTCAGTGTTCAAGACATTCTCAGTGCTTCACAAGCATAATATGAGTTTTATACAAAATCCTTTGCACCCCTTTTTCATTTCATCACTGTTGGTCGTATATTATTTATCATCAGATGAACACAGACCCTGGACCATGGCCGGGAGATGATGAGATGAAATTCTTGCTGAATTTAAAAAATATAATCGCGTATACACAAAATCAGCCTCTAGCGTTAGACCAGAATACTTCGAATTCAATTTCAGCGACTAGTCGGTCGGTAGACTTTGTACAATCAGACGGTAGACCTGTGTGAAAACTGTTTCGATTGTATCGGCGCATAAGTCGAATAAAACTGCAGGGTGCATATAGTCTAACTGAAACACATACACACAACACGACCAAAATCTAGGGCTAAAAATGTAAATAAGCCGAGAACGATAGTTAAATTATTAAATTCATCTCCTAAAAGGTCTAAAGTAGGGGGGATGAATGTTTGTATGGAGAAACTATCTATGCAAAGCTGTGCATTATGTTGAAAGAATATATGTTCAAATGCTCAAGTTCAATGAATGAAGAAAGAGCAAGAAGTAAAACAAGGTAAATTAATGTGACAAACGTGAGTGGCAGTGATGGACCATATTATTGACATACTGTAGTAATTGGACGTAATTCATAATACTGCTATTAAATCTGCCCCTTAAAGCTTCTAGTTGAAAATATATAGGTAAAGAGACGGTAACAATAAACCCTCCAAACAATCTACATTCCGAATACGACTGGGACGTTTATTAAATATTTCAACTTGGCACATTTCATCGAATTCGAACATCACGTCCACAAAGGGCTCAATAAATTTCATCCAAAACTTGCTCAGCGGGCAACTTTGTGAAGACGCAACAAAAGCGAATGTTTTTGTACGTATTCGCAGCTACGGGGCCCATCGGAGCGCGAGATTCGGACAGATGGCGACTGCTGGAGCGTGCGCAGCCCACATACTTAGCCTGTATAAACCCATTAGGCTTTGTTAAAGCGCAGGTTGTGGAACATCCAAACATCTGGTATATCTCAAATATGGCTTACAAAATTTACCTTTCAAAATTGAAGAAGGTAATAAAACAGATACAATACTTACAGAACTAAGCAAAATATTAATATTTTTTTTGGAAGTTAAATGTAGAATCTTTTTATTGGTGGATAAAATATAAACGAGCAAACTTAATATTATCTGGGTACCTATCAACAATCAAGTTAAAATTAACTCTACTTCGCAATAACAAGTGTTAGATAAGTTGCCGATTGTTAAAATATAAAAGGCATTAGGGGAATCAACATAATTTTCCAATACCTTACAATCTAATATCTTATCTTGTTTTGATCATAGATCAGCGTTCACAGTGGAAATATTTTAAACTAGCAACCCGTCCTAGCTTAACTCGGGTAGATAGACAAATGAGAAAAGCTTTCTGAAGAGCTTACTTTTTCTGATAGATTTTTTATCGGTTGAGTACTTTTTGAGTTTATCCGGAACAATGAAATATTTTATTTTGTATTAGTATAAATGTATGACCGTAACAGAGCTGCCGACAATTTTGTTTCAATGGAAAGGTGTTTTGTAACCCAACTTAGGCGTTAACTTAATAACGTTGTTATCAAAAATGTTCTTACAAACTAATATAGTGAAGTAAAGGCGGGGAATTCAAATCCCCGAGGCGATAGTGCTGCTATTTCCATTTCAGTGATCAAACAGAAATCCTTAATAACGAAACGCGCGCTATCTATCTGTTCATTCGGATAGAATCTATTCAAAACATAGTATCGATGAAATGAAATACGACTCTTTTATTACTATGCTATTTTAGTTTTTTTTAGCTCGTTCAGTGTTCGAAATATAAATGTTTTTTATTTGTTTTTAATTCATCGAGAGAATTTTTGATTTTGATTAATTTAAATCAGTGTTTGTGCGCTTTGAAACTGGATGAGGACATAAAGATCTAGCTACATATATAACTACGATTTCTTTTACGCAAAGGAACTGAGGAATTAGACGATTTGCCAGACTCAGGATCCGTGAAGATTTAAAAATGTTTATAATCATAAGGTCGTTTTTTGTTTGATTCTGTTAACATTTACACTCCTCGAGTACGAGTTCTTCTTAACGCCTAAAGTATACGTACGTAACTAGTAAGGGAAAATTTGGCTGAATGTTTTCATCTGTTTAAGATTTAAAGCTGTGGGAGACCATTATATCATGAGTTTATATCAACATGACATGTGTCCATTCTCGTCTTAACGATTAAGTGAATACTTTAGCGTGCGTAATGATATTTTGTTATTCGAGATTCAATCCGGGTGATCGTGACACGCGATAGGTGATATACTTAATGGACTAATATTATCTCCATTTCATTTCTTAGCAAATATTTTTTAAATATCCTAACATAACAACATGACACTGGTTTTGTTATGGAATAAACGAGGAGAACGGAAGAAACGAGGACAAACTGCATGCAGATCTTCATGTCGCAACGACGTAAGCGTGACAGCATCACAGAAGTTTCTCTTTATTCAACTCACGATGGAATGACGCCTTGTTGCGTAATAAAGCCAGTTTGTGTTATTTATTTTGGCTTATTTTATAATAGATAACAATATTTTATACGTGCTCATATTTTTGATCACATTTGATACCCGAGTGGAGAGAGGTTGCAACCTGTGTTTGTATTTTTTTATATACAGAAATACATACTGTAATAGATACAGATTAAATTGATGACTTTAATATGAAGATGTCGTAAGATGAGTTTATTTCAAAGTCTAAATGATTTATGTATGAATGAACTAGTCTGTCCTTCTCTTTTTTCCTCCGTGCCCAGCGACCATCTTACTAGGATAGGCTGTGCAGGTATATTTCCATTACCCTCTGTCAAAGTCAAAGGAGTCTTGGTGTTTTCAATTTAAAACCGAAAGATTGTTTTTAAGCGAAAGCTTAAGATTCCTAGCAATTAAACTCTGTAAAAAACTAATAGCCCAATCGAAGTTTGTCCTGAACATAATTAATTCGGTCAGAAGTTTCTGCAACTCTCAAGCAACGTATTCGCAAAACTAATTGAAATTTTAGCAAGCCAGCACAATTATTGAACTTGGTGTTCAATCTGTGGTATTAAATAACGCTCGATCTCAACTTAATTATTTAACTTTAACTTAATTAATGGATTTAGGTACTTTCAACTGAACATGAACCACCCAATAATGCCATTTAGAAGGTCACAGAGAATCTTCACACTATAAACACGCTGCTTCCCGTCTATAGTTCGAAATGTATTAGATGTTGTGTAACTCAGATTTACCACTCTGACATTTCTTTATCTGTGTCACCGCCACATTGTAAACATCGTCAATTTATAATTGCACATATTATAAACAGATGGAAAGTAGCTTCATACTTCAATTGTATTACTACAATACAAACTTGAAGAACAAAAGTTTATTACATAATATATTTTTACAAGTGATTCTAATTGAACCTCCCATTTTGCTATATATGCTATATATATTCGAGAAAGATAATCTCCGTGCCATTGTACATACTAATTACATATGTTTATACAGCTATGTACTTAAATATAATATGATAATTTATGTGTATTTTGTTGCCACAAGAACATACCAACCCTTTTTTACACCGCATAAAATCGCATAAAAGTTTAAATAAAATTTATGACCTAATTCTAAATTAAATATTGGCCCCTTGGGTGTCGTTAATTCGCCTACAGAATGCATCATGAAGGGGTACAAAATTAAGAAACGGACCCTCACGCGGGCATACACCACTGATTGCAGCATCAACATCTATATATGTTGGGATTACGTTGTTAAAAAGTGTTGGTGTGTAACAATATTTTAATTTTGGTAGGGTAGTGCTGCTAGCGCCGTAGAAGTTATAAATTAGTATAGGATTAAAAAGAATAACAAGCTTATTAGGCCTCATACGCACTGAGCGCAGGCAAACGCGGGTTCGGCCAGCTCCTTGCCGCGGTCGGAAACTTGCAGCTGTGCAGAGTATAGCGATAGCCACCAACAGCAGAATGGACGAATCCGCGTGTCTATCCGCAGTGAGTATAAGGCCTTAGGTAATATAGAGGAGATGTGAGGCATGCTGACATTGTGCAATCAATACGATAAATAATAAGTTTGTTTGCTATGTTTTAAGTTTTTCCTGAAGAGTTAAGCAATAAAAGACCTCACTTGACCATCGCCTTCTTTATCTTCGCTTCTATAAAAAGATCCACAAGCAATGATTTGATGCTACGAGTTGCACAATATGAAAAATAATAATTTTAAATCTAATATAATGTAACATTAGCACTTTTATTTTAATTAATTAGATGAAGTACTTACCTTTCGTTCCTTAGGGAGACATGAAAGCAGAAAATAAATGAAAGTTAATTATTATACATATAAATGTAATATACATTTAATATTGTCAAGGAACCCAATTTAAAAAGCCAAGACCATAAGTCAATGGTTAGTATGTAAAAAGGGACAAGGGAGAAGTTTATTCTTTGCAAGTTTAAAAGCAACAATTCAGATTATGGATAAGAGTTTCAGAGACATGTTCCTTCATAGTAGCGTTTGTTAGTGTTTCTACTATGGTTTTAACACTTAAGTTTACTAAGCGGCCCACAGCTAAACGTTATACCCAGGAAAGCCATTGTTATACCCACACACTGCCTACTCGTTTTTACAATAGTTTACACCCATCATATTCACTACATTTCTATTAAATACATCTCTAAAGGCGTTAAAGCTATTAACGAACACTGAAATAACACTATAAAGTAATAAAGGTTTGCAATATTCTTTCCCATCAAAGAGTTTGAATCGCTTTGCCGTCTTTTTGACATTAAATTAGTAATTCTCGCTTAATTCGTATTTGAAGTCGCAACTCGTCGCTGGGCCAGCGCTTTCTGGAGGAGCGAAGGGCTGAGCGCTATTGAAACTATTTCTATAAACTGTGAACTCAACACGCCGGCAACAAACTGCATCTTTGTGTTAATACCAAGCCGTGACTTCAAACACTTTCTATAGGGATGTATCCATTTAATTACTTGAAAGGAATGCTACAGAAGTCACTAAATAAGGTTTATCATTATTAAGTCCATGTTTTCAATATATTAATTAATATCCATGTTAACATGTAAATAAAATATTCCAACTTGCATTACAGAGGGCCCCAAAGTATTGAAATAATCCTCTCGTTTTTTTTTCATTTACATATCGTAATTATCTCTTAAATTTATTTAAAAAGCGTATAGGGTTTTTTAAATAAACTTACATAACTATGTATACCAACGTCATTTTATAATAAGTAAATATATCCGTTAGGTTCATTGTACGAACAGGATAAGGAACTTTATTCAACATTATCTCGAAAATATCAGGGTCATAATCGGGCAGGAATACTGACGTTGTCGACTTTGGTCTATCGAAGACGAAGTGAAGGATTTCTTAAGGAATGTACACCTTTAGATCGTCAAGAGCTTGTATGATGTATAGAGAATGGATACAGATAAGGTTTACCATTCTTCAATCGTTGGGAGTAAAACCACCCAACATTTAAAAAATGTAGGACTTGACGAACATGAGCCGCGTGTTCACGTGTTCAACATAATATTAAATCTCACGCAGATTCAAATGCAGGTAATCATTATTTTTCTTATAAAAACTAAAGATGGACAACAGTGCGCTGATACAAAAATTTATGTGTTTAGTTTTAGAAACACCACTCGAAAACTTGTATAAGTGTTTTATGAGAAGAAACTTCGAAAATACAAGAAAATAACTAAAGAAAATCATCATCTTGTTATTACCCCTGAAGTTATCAATTTATAATATATACTTGTCAATATAATTAAAATACACCGATATTAAAATGATTGAAACTATCGATAAAACTGTATGCAATCGTGTCCCATCACTAGATTTAAAGCGACCCACAACGAAACTTCTTAGGATAGTTGAACAGCTAAGATAGTTGGCTTCTATTACGGACCAAGATACAAATTTGCTCGGACTACGTCAGTTAGGGCACTTTGACGCCTAACCTGCGTGCTGCGTTCGGGATTACTTCCTTGCAAGTTGTTGACGTGAAAACTTACAGCCTTAAGTTGTAGTATGAATCGTAAATAAAATGTTAAAGATTAGATATGCCTAAATGAAAGGAATACATCGATAACTTAAGGAGGTAGCTTATTTACGGAGAGGACATTAGGTAGGATCTTACCTTTCGGGTGATTAGTTTAAAGAGGTCCCATTTAATATCCTAAAAGCGCAAACAGGCACATCCGAATCTTTTCTACGCCCACATACCGATATTTAATGAATTATTTAGATTTTAATGAAAATGATAATAGACTTTTATTGTTTTTTTTAGAGTCGACCAATAACCTTGATCTCAGTGAGATAATCAATAGGAAACATTAGAATTTATTTTTTATATGTTATGTACATAAACCCATGTCTCAGTTCATAATTAAATAAAGTATCACTTCAGCATATACGAGCGTACATTAAGGTATTTATTAGTAGTCCAGTATTTATACATTTGTTGTATGAGTGTACTGATAAATTATGGTGATGCAAGCTCATAGGGCCCGTCACCTCATCTGATTTTTCTTATGGTGTTGCTAGTAATATTCGCTCATGTTGCGCGAGGCCATCCTTTTGTTACAAAAATAAAAACAACTAGTTAAAGAAAATCTTGACCGGAATCAGTAAAAAAGATAAAAGACGTAAGAACTTTTATAATGAAGTGAGAAAAGAATATTCCACCGTAAACAAACAAACTCGTCTAAGAACAACCTTTGTAAGCAATCAGCGAGTTCTGTTAAACTCCAAACGAGGCATAAAAAGTAAACTCGAGGGGACCTTTTGACCTCGTTCAAATATTTAACTTGAAACACTTAAATGATTGTCTCGACTTGTGACGTGAATGGACCGATCGTTTCTATTGGGTTTTGTGTGGCTTAAAGTTTGGGAAAGATTCATTTTTCACCACTTACTTTGATTACGTCACAAGGAGTCAAACTTAAATAAGTTGCCGAAAAATTCCGTTAAAGTTTCCGATAAATGGTTTGCAAATTAATTAAGCGAGAGTGTTGTTAAAGTAAAAATTTAATCTGAGATTTTAAATCTTGTATTTATAATAGAAGTAAAAGTTCATAAAATTTTAAATGTATAAATAAATACCCAATTAAACACGAAGGCACCAATTGCTATAGAAGCAGATAAACATCTATGTATTTTTTAAACTGGAACACGAGATAGAAACGAAGTAAAAAGAAAAAAAAAATTGACAAACTTTGAATTTCGAATGATACTTTTTTTAAGGAAAGCAAACAAAAACGAGTAAAAATATCGGCAATATATTTGGAAACTTAATTCGAATTTAAAAGGAGATGCAACTGATAGTGAAAGACGGCCGCGTTTTCAACTAAATCCTCTTTTAACGCTCGCTAATCCGATTCGGTTTTTGTCACGGTTCCCCTAGTCTGCGATTAAATTACCCTCGTTTTATCGGAAATAACGGAACTTGTTTACGGGAAACTCCAACTTTCTTTTTAAAAATCTACCTCTTACAATTAATTTTTTAGATTACTATTGCAAATATTTCATTATTTTATTTCCATTACTGAGACATTTAAAATGATAACATTTATTCAGACATAGAAGTGAAAGGCATTTAATTTCAATCACATTTCAAGTTACAAATTTAACTATTGTTTATACCCCTATAGGTACAATCCGAAGAACATCTATAATTTTTACATTACATTTAATTGTATATTTAAAGTATTTATTAGAAACACAAAACATTCCTTCCAAACAATGCAAAAAAAAAGTAACAGGCCAACCGGAAAGTTTGAAAGTTTATTTACACTTGTATGCAAGTCGAAGTGGACGAGAGGTGAGTTTTGTAGGGGCTTCGTTTAACACTAACAAAAACTTCCAGCTCAGTCAACACGTGTCGATGTGGCCACGTGTTTCATATCAAACGGCACCGCAACGTTACCATCATAGTAACAATCAAGTTGGAGCGATTAATTGTTACCGAGAACGTCGGCGATCGCCATCTTGAACAATGAAAACATAACTGCTATCTGATGAGCTTGTGGGGAATTTGTACAGCAAATAAACGCGGCAATCTAAGCTCTGTTACGACTGTGATGCAAGCATTATCAATCACGGTTAAAAATATTAAAAAGTTCGGTAGCAGTCGCATCAATTCTATGTAATCAGTGCTACCCGCCCGAAGCCACGTCCGATCACTAATTAAATATGTAATATTTGTTTTATAGCAAGAAATTAAGGCATTTTTGTAACACCAAGGCGGAGTAAGATAGTAGTGGGATGGAGGGAAACAGTATTTTCTACCCAATTGAGACTACATATCTCAGCCATTTTAACTCGTAAGCATATTAAAAAACGCTAAATATATAAGAGGGTTTCACTGTTTGCAGTTGCAAGTTTTTTATGTACATAGAAAAAGTTCGTCTGTCCATCCGCTACCGCTTAAGCGTATGCTACAATGACCGAGCCGTAATCTATCGACGATCCGGTGTCGTGTTACCACAAAAATATTCAGGCCGTGTCCCGCTAAACACTGGCTAATCGTGCTCGACTCATATTTCCATTGTTCAATTGTTTGTCAATATCCGATTCTCTTTAGGGACTTCATTACAATACAGGAATAAATTTCCTGACCACATGAGGGATACAATATTATTTTAGGTATTTCAGAGTACCGATGCAATTACAAATATCGTTTTACTTTACATAAACGATGGTAATTCTAAATCATTGTAGCTTTTTTACTTGAAATCATTGCAAAACTTATTCACAATTATGTTGATATTCTCAGAATATAACCAATGATTTACCAGAAAATTCGAATAATTAAATTTAATGATGGATTTTTCATAACTGGAAATAAAAAAATAGCCATTGATTAATTTGTAAGAACTATCAAAGATACGATCGAACATTAATAACTTACGTCTTTACTTACGCCTTGCAGCTAACTTATTGACTCTGTGGATGTTCGATTACATGCCATATTTTAGTAGTAAATAATATATTTTAGTAGTTATTCTTTGACTATGTATAAACAATCTTTTTACTTTGGACAAAAACAAGTATTTGTACATTTTGTAGCCGAAAATATCATGTTTTTTACTTCAATTCCATTAGTTTATTCACTTCTTTTTCGCTAACGGGTTAACTTTGATTGCAAATTAAATGAGAACTGAAAAATGCATACCGTCGCTGAAAATTGACAAAGTTAAAAAGGGTTAAAACACGCGAACCACTTAACCCGTTTAGCGTAATTTTTCCGTCGGCGTTTCCGAGAGGCATGACATCAATCCTTTCACCCACGACTAAAAGTTTCGAAGGAAAGAAAGTTGAGCTTTTCGTATCGTCGTTATTAATGGGCGGAACTAAAAAGCTCGTCAACGAAGCTCTGTTGCGTCGGTATTAAGTCGTGTGATAAACGGCTAAATAAGGGCAGGGTATTTAGTCGGAATGAAATCATTTGTTAAACGGATAAATAGGAAGCGGGTATTTTTCACACGGTCTTGTTATTGCATTACATCCATTGGCAGTAGCAGTTTTATAAAGCGCATTAATTGCTATTGAATCTTTTTATAAACTACCTGCCGATGTACAAAAAGTATGTTTTGTACAGGGGACTTAAGTTAGCATTCTGTAGTATTTAATTTTCGACGCAAAAGGAAATTACTTTACTTCTCTACCTAATGTTTTTCGTCTGCTATACCTTCGTATAATGTCTAAGATACTTTACTTGTACTTTACTGAGAAAATAAGCTAAGAAATTCTAAAGACCCAATAGTTTTTATGGGATGTAGGGAACTACAGTCACCGTACATCATTTTCATTGCAAATAGGTTCAAGTTAAATATTCATCGTCAAGTCATTGGTAAAGTGTAAACATAACATATGATACGGCGATTACCATTTCTCGGGATTACAGCAATTCGCCTCTCTTTAGCCAATCATCTCAAAGTGTAACCAATCGTTAGAGGTAGAAGAATAATTAATAAGAAGGCATAAGCTCGAAAAATGCTGCTTTTTTCACCCCATTCAGTGAGTGAGTACCTAATGTCAAATCGGAACATTGTGGTTTATTTTCTTTTTTCACCACTTTATATGGTGAAGTCAATCGCATGCCGACTATTAAAACACGAGCCAATTACCTGAAACAAAAAAAATATCATTAAGTCTTTATAATTTATAACAATAAAATATAAAAATACAAAGATTTCGGTAAATGTAACACATATTTCATATTAATTTAACAATAGATATATTTGTTTCATAGGTTTTAATACTAGTGATTGTAAAATCCGCGCCCTAACAAATTATTACTAAAGAAACTAAACGAAATGCTATCTAGATCTCAATTCTAAAAGTTCTAGAGAGCACCTACTACTTATATAAAATAATAATTATGAAGTGAAACTCCTGTCTCTTCACCAACTCCGTGATATAACTATAGCCTATAGATATAGGAATAGCCCCCTACAACTAACTAACTATAACAAAGAAAATGAAAACGCAACAGTTTAAAATACGAACTTTTATTTTCCGACCGTACAAGAACAACGGGTCGAGTTCGTAAAAAGAAATCTAGCGGGGCAAATATATAAAGATATAGTATAGTGCAGACTATCAAAACTTACGATGTCAGACGTCTGGGAAGACAGGACTAATGCAGGACTCTCTGGAGACATTATGTACACCGCATTACGAATGTACACGAACTTACAACTAAAAAAAGCATAGGGTACAAGTCGCTTTGAATACCTTTAATATTTAATGTACCGCGCAGACTAGAGTTCAAAGAGGTTTAATGTCTTTATTTAATTTTATCATTATTATTTTTTAATACAATTTTATGTTTGTAACTGTAAGGCGCCCTAAAAGTCGGACCACTAATCACGTAATGACGGTGGATAATGCTTGGGTGCGGAAAATGGAAAGTCAGAAAGGCACTGAAGAGGCTACATTCAGCTATTGACATTGATATTAATGATTTTAACATGTTATTGTAAAAAAACACATTCTTTAAACGCTACTTAAATAAACGACTACTTGAAGCTACTGTTGAGATCGAAATGCAGATAAAATTATGATAAAGAACACGCGAGGACTATCTCGGCAAAAACATAAACCACGTCAGAACGTCAGAGGATGAAAGACGCGTTACATTGCTCAAGCGTAATGTAAACCACAAAACACTGTGACTAAATGGAAAACGAAAAAAAATAAGAACACTGTTGAGTGTCTTTTAACTCTGTTGCGATAAATGCACATAATGATAGTCCTTTACACCATATAATATAAATGATTGTCTTAGAGTTATCGCAAAATAAAACCTATGGGCGCGAAAGTAAAATCAAGCGCGGGTGGCACACCGCCGCGCCGCGCCCCTTGCTGCACTCTGCTCAATGTGCTCTCAATAAATCGACCGGGCGAAACACATCCAGCAGTTAATACAGCTAATAAGGTACCACAACATAAATTAATTCTAAGGCTGAATGATATTTGCCGGGTCAGCTAGTATAGTATAAAATATATACTTTTATAAATTGTACCATAGCATTGAATAGCCGTGATAAATGCTCGCGACCTCAATATGAATGCTAAGAGTATTAAAAAAACTAGAAGTATCCAGCATGTTTATACCCCGTATAAATCGTTAGGTTAAGGTTAAGCGTTTAATGGTTTTGCAATTAAGAAAAACAAAACACGACATCATTATTTGTGGTTTCGAATGCAAAACAATTCAAGAACGTTTCTATATTGACTTCATGTTTCATGAACGTATAGATGACAAATATACGTTCATTTTTTATGATAATAATAAGACCGTAAAACCACAATTCCATACGTATATTTTCACTCTTCGTGTAGTAGTTAAGTGACTTACAAAAAGTGTGTATAAATTAAACATATCGTATACACATATCACCATAAATATTAACATAATAAAGGCCGCAATAGAATAACGCCTTAATACCTTATCAAATAAAGTGTGTACAAACAAAAACACACGCAAATCCGGCTCAGATTAGATATTAGCTAAATAAATGAGGTCGCCGAGTGTCGGCTCCTTTCCCTTTGTTCCCTACCGAATGAATATGAAGGATATTAAGGTTATTAAAACGAAACACGGCCTCGTCGATGTATTAACAAATTGCTTACGTTTTATGTCATAAATAATATACAGCCATAAATATTATCATTCTTAACGTTAATGCAGCAGGTAGGGTTAACAGTGATAGAGCCGGCAACAACAACATTTGCCCTAATGGGCTGGCTCGACCGGTGAAAACCCACGACCTCACAGAAGATAGGCATGACGTAGAAGTATGCTTCTGCGTTTCGTCTGATGAGCGCGGTGCCGAGGGGAATTGGGCCAATTTCAGACTTATTTCCCGTCCCATCATATCTTATAAAGAAAGAATGGAAGGCAAAGAGCATTAGACGTGGAGGGGATGCATAGGGAAATACAATATTCTTTTTTCAAATCGATCCCCTCCTCTGTCCATTAAAGCAACGCATTTACGACTCATCTGATAATAGCTTGACCTATGGGTAGCGATCACTTCTTCCATTAAAAAGGGAGCCTATTACCGAACTACCGGTGATGCTAATGGTACTTTCAAGTCGCGTAAGATTTTTAGGAATCATTACCCAATACTCCCGAAGGATGAAGATACTTTAAGGTACGGCCATCTGTGTTGTTTGTTAATTGCGATTTCTAAGGAGTAAGAAACTAAGGTGTGAATTAGTATCGAGACACATTATGAAAAGCGAGAGGAGTTTATAATAGGTAAAGTTAATAAATATTATCAATTAGTAAATGACTAGTATTATTACTTATATTTCAGTTATTATTGCTTATTGCGCACCCCAACCCCTACCAGTATTTCGAGTGGCAATAATCTATATAAATATAGTGAACTATGAAAATATGATCCATTGAAATTTTCGTTAGCAGACTATGATTGTTACGCCGGTGAACTGTCGGTAGCACTTGAAAACAATGGCGCAGCTGTTGATGGGGATTTCGATGACAGCTTGATTGATGAGTTTCGTGTCGTAATATGAGGTTAAATATAACACGCGTATAGCCTTATTTTACAATGTCATCAAAAAATCAAATAAAAAAAACATAAAATGTTATCGATACCGCAAAATTGTATCGATCGTTACTCTCGTTAAATGTTCATTGCAGGCAGAAATTGAATTACATTTTAATTTGTTTAACAGTACAACCTTAGTCTTAACAAGTTAAGTTAAGTTAACTATCAAAGGTCTACTTTAAGTGCATTAAAACACGCGCCGTGTTCTCCAAAGCCTATGCCATAATTTAATATTAAACTACAATATAATTATTAAAACTATCGTGAGATAGTATTACTAAACTTTTTAATTACTTAGCCAAAGATACTTTTGCCTTGAGGTGACAGGCGTAAACTTCATGTGTCGTTGAATTTTATTTTTATATCTTGACAGCACAGTATAAAGACTGAAAGACGATATCTCAATAAAATCGTCCCATTTCATTTGTAAAAGAAAAGTAAAAACAAGTCAATTCAATGTGGTTAAAGCACGAACAACGTCAGTAAAGATTTCACATGCGTTGTACCTCGAACGTTTAAACGATTTAAGTGATTCAACGAATGAGTTTAAAGTAAGACTTCATGTCAGGGTAATAACGGATAATACGCGGCGAAATTGTTTGAATTAAAAAAATGGCTTCGTAATGCGCTTTATGGAATTTAATATTATATTCTGTGTAAATTGAAAAAGGCGAGCTTTTAATCCACCTTGGGATATATGAGAATATGAAATGACACGATGTCTTTCAGAAATAAATTAATATTAATAAAAAAATATAGCATGAGCCAGTAGTGCTATGACCATCCCAATCATTAACAAAGTAAAGACGCGGATCATGGCTCCCGAGGGAACTCTTGAGTTCAGTAGACGTATTCTGTGAGGATCACGACTCACCATGGTACCGAGTAGTCCTATTAGTGCAACAGATGCTGCAGAATTAACTACGAATAGACCAACCATTGCACCGACTAGTGCACCGTTCAGCTTGAAAATAAGAAGTAACATGGCCCCATTGACTGTAATTTTTTAAGTGAAAACTTCTTTAGTAGCGTTAGTGGATATTTGGCAGATTAAAATATTATAGGTTCGCGTGAAGAGATCGAGCAACACGCTTTAGCAACATACTTGTTGGAATTAATAAATAACAGTTTCGACGATTTTATTTTATTTTTCCTGTATTCAATTTTGTTGTTAAGGTTTATTTTTGTATTATCGCGCCTACCCTACTGAGTTTTCACTTCCGTGTGCAGTCAGTGTGTTGTTTTTTAAAAACTAATGTCCTTCTTATGATACGCTTTACTCCCATTTTATTTAGTTAATAAAGTACAAAAAAGCTCAATGACAGGTCATAGAAGAATAATGCCTTGAATAATTTAAAACGTAATCACCATTAATTAATAAAATTATGAGCCGTATTTTTTAAGGAACAAAAGACTTTAATATACTTCACACAAGGTATGGGAATGACGTGAATCACATTGCGCTGGGGGTTATCGGTCGACCACCACCCGCCTATCAGGGACAAAAGAAACGCTCACTAAGGTGACTCAGAACGCAACACAAAACGTGTCGATAGATAATAGAGCTAGCTGTCCGCCCGCTAATTGACTGTGATTCATATTTTTTTTTATATTTCCTTGTTGATAGCTAAGAAATATATTAGATATTGTCAGTGTAGTGAAATGACTTCCTTTTGTCATCCATTCTTACCCAGTCTGCCGGCCCAGGTATCGCTGGAAAGGTGAGGTTGAGAACCACCTGTATGAGGTTCAGGTTGAAGACTGGCGGGAGATAGCGCGGGTTCAGGATGAGTCACTGTGCGACTCTAGTTGTTAATGATATGATTATTGTTGGAAAAAATATTGAGATAGTAGCCTGGTAAATATGTCTTAAACCTGAAGGGATATCTTACTTGAAGGTTTACCATTTAATACACAAATGTCCTGGATTTTCATGAGTAGTGGTAATCTTTTATCGTCAACGAGACACAACTACAGTGGTAGAGTCCGCAACAACAACATCCGTTGCAATAATTGCCCGGCTCGACCGGTGAAATACCACGACCTTACAGAAAACAGGCGTGAAGTAGAAGTACTCTGCGTTTTGTCTGTCGAGTGAGGTGCCGGAGGCCTAATTTCAGTCCTCTTCCCTTTCCCACCCGTTCCTAATAAGGGGGATAGGATGGGAAAGGGAAGAGGTTTGGACGGGGAGGAGGTTAACGGGGAAAAGGAAATATCCTTTTTCCTGTTTATGCCCTCTGTCCATTAAAGGTAGGCAACGCTTCTGCAACACATTTGCTTATTGCGGATGTCTATGAGTTGCGCTCACTTTACATCAGGTGATCCGCTTGCTCTGTTGCCACCTTCTCACACAAAAACACAACTTTTTTGTTTACCACATCTTCTTTGAATACACTACAATGTTAGGTAAACATTAAAGATATATCAAATAAGTAAGATATAATTGATTTGATAATTTTAATAGTTGAGTTTGGCGTCTCTTTACTACTGTATCGTGTAATTGACTCATCACATGTTAGTATATTCAGACAAAATGAATATAAACCAAATCATTCAAGTAAGATTATGCAGCACAAAAAGCTTATATCATTTACTTAGCATTTACTATACAGAATTCTTACAGTCGCGTGCAATCCCGGAAATATTTCGAAGACTAAAGTATATAATATTATAACTATGCGCCTAAGTTATGAATCATAAATATAGTTACATACAATCACAACTTACTAATACTTCCACGTTCACATACTTTATAAGTGTCCAATGCGGGTATATTTCAGTAAGCAGTTGAAAGCGAGTAGCCAACATACAAGTGTTGCAGCAGTCCGCTGCCAACATTTCCATTCAGCACGTCGCACCATATTGAATTTGATTAAACCAGTAATAACGGAAGCAATATCAAACGCGAAGTCGTTTGCAAACGGGCCCAAGGCGGGCGCTACGAGAATCAATACGCCAAAGGAAGTTAAACATCACAACTATGTTGTGCTAGTAAATGTTATTCGTCTAATAGATTTAGTTATTATACGTATTACATGCATTTAGAAAGCCATGTTCGACAGAAAAATACTCGAATGTAAGATCTACATAGCGATTATCCACTCGCCTGCTCCGCACTCGAAAAACCTTACTGTTCTTTTGGATGGAGCGTATCATGCTCATGCTCCAGATTTCCGTAGGTAGACTATAGTGAATGCGCTGCACAGCCAAGTTATTTTAAGGCTTCCGATCTGAAGGCATTAATAAGAGTAGATAGAAGCACAGTAGTCCGAATTTAGAAGACCTCTTTAAAGGAATTGTCTTATAACCTAAATGTGACATGAGACGAATCTACCGAGCACGTCAGATGTTCTCTCGAGAAATTAAAAATTATATTAATATCTTAAATCCTGAATTAAAGGCATAATAATTCCCAGAAGTGATAGCTCGCGAGTTGACCTACGTCAAATGTTCAATTAAGGACAAGATGGAGCATTAACAAATTCACGCCATTATAATATTCATAAAATCGTAATTCGACCTTAATAAATAATTCGCGCTTTCGAGCGAGCCCCGCCGCCGCGCCTGTAATGATATTTTGATATCGCGATCCCGTATTCCTCTACGTGATATTACGTTCAAATTGAATTCCCGGCCCAATCAGTACGTACGCGTGGTGCAGCGGCTGTAGACCGTCTGCACGAGGGGTGATTTGCAATCATCACGGAGGAAATAGGAAAAAATAACTGTTTTTTTTTAGAAAATGTAATAAACTAAAAATAAATTAAGTCAAATATCAGCTCAGTAAGTTTTTGAAGCGAGACGATAATTGGACGAGAATTAAAACAGATATTTTAGGGACGTGTTACGTTTTAACACATTTCCGTACTTGAGTGAGAGGGAAGATATCTCGCAAGTGGAGTGAAGGATACACTGAATTACAAGACGATGAGATAATGTAGTGCCGTGCATGTATATCTTTCTACATATTGATCAACAGCGCATTCGCTAATCAATCTCTGACGATCAACACCTAGTCAGATAAATCTTGTGAGAGATCCTTTACCTCCTATCGCAGTTAAAACTATTTTTACGTAAATAATGCTTCCATTACTGTAAATGAATCCACATTTATTGTTAGATCTCCCTTCTCAATTGTTAACATGTTAATCAAATCCTCACGCAAAACAAAGACTGTATACAAATATTTTCCTGAACACATTCCCAGTAAACAAGCAATATATTTGCCGTCCTCTGTTCCATGCATATATGTATAACACAATGTAACTCGTACTTTAAAATTACATTTAAAATTCAAAACTAATTTGAATTTCGAACAGTACTAAGGAGCTGTGATTGGTGGGAGCGAGCGCGTAGACTATAAAAGGCCGTCGTAATGCATGTTTCATTATCACCATTGTGTCGAAGCGACGCCTGCCAGACGTCTGGGCGGTGGTTTATTAATGCCAGGGGTGTGATCCGAATCTTAGCTATTCGATGTTGTATTGATATGCCTACAATCATTATTAGCGCATTTAGCAAATCGATACTTGTTTAACGTATTATAAGAATACTCGCTGACGGTATGTAGTACCTAATTGTAACGTGATAGTTAACGTAATGGGTTCCAATCCCACACCATTGTATAAATCCTTAACCTTGTAAAAGCTGACAAACGAGCAAGCGTTTCACCCAATATCAATTGATCGCTACCCATAGACATCTGTAACAAGCTAATGAGTTGCAGATGTGTTGCCTTCCTTTATGGACAGACGAGGGGATTAACAGAAAATTGTTATTTCTTTTTCCTATCCATTCCCTTTACCGTCACGTCCTCTTGCTCTTCCCAGCCTTTCCTCATAAGCAAAGGATGGGAAGGGCAAGAGAACCACAATTAGTCATCGGACGAAACGCAAAATACCCTACTTAACGCCTGTCTTCTGTGAGGTCGCGGTATTTCACCGGTCGAGCCGGCCCATTCGGGCTCTACCATATTAATGGGTACCACACACCACCATTCGGTAATGGGTACAACACACCACCATTCGGTAATGGGTACCAGACACCACCCATTAATGTGGTAGAGCCCATTCGGGCTTTTATTTGGTCAACAAATTCTAAATTCAATGTATTAAAGCAAAAATATAATTCTTCCAGAAAAGAAATACGTGCAGCGCTATGCGTACTTCCTTACATCACAACTGGGTCACATCAAATTTGGTAAACAGCGAAAAACAGTGGTATATCGACTGGTACATAACAATTAAAGTAGTTAGTTAGTAAAGCAGGACCCGCTTAAGAAATCTGGGCGCTCGGATATGAGACGTAAGTGGCTACGCAGACGCAGCTGCGCATATTTCACGCAAGTCCCACGTTCCTGTGCACGAGTATACGAAAGCCATTATTAGTTTTTTTATTTCACAGCCACTGTATAAAGGATTGAGTTAAATACATACACAACTATACGAAATGTTCATTAATTAACAACATTTGAAATCTGTCCGAAAAAACGAATATTTTTAACATATAAAATTGAATAGTCGGTCTTTATGATAAATAATTACTATTCAGACTATGTTTTAACATGCCGATTAAAATTTCTCAGTTATTCCAAATAGAAGGGTGGGCCGTAAACAAAGGACGCCGGGAACTTGATGGGGATTCTTCAGGGACATTGTTAGTGACCAAAAAACGTCACACTGATATGATTATGTTTTTAAAGACAGATATCCAGTGATATTGCTAAGCTGAGAATATTTTCAAGCGAATATCTGAGCTCTTAAATAAGTCTCTGGAATGTTGTATCATATAATTCTAATAACATATTTATAATTCTGACGTATCAAGAATTTTTTCGTATTTATGATTTTAGGCAGATTTTATTTTAAAATTTAAGTGTCAAATTTGTCTACTTTAATTAGAAAAATCCAACAATCTTTTAACATAATACATAATTTTTAAACAGCAGTAGGAAATTTGAGGCCCAATACAATATTATTTTTCTACTTTGCACACAATAGCACGAAATTAATTCAAATCAAACAAGGGAACAAAATTACCTCCAGTTTGTGTGGCATTATTCATTCTGTAAAAGCAGTAAATAATGGTAATTTCATTTCTTTCTAACGTTCTCGGGATGCAGATCCCGTCTGAATGACACAAGAGCTTAGTTCCACTTATCGACTGTGACCTAAAACTTTAAATGTAAGGTACATCTTACCTTGACTACGCAACTTGACAAAACAAAATGATAAGTGCAATAAATATGTAAGATAACTAAGGCAAAGAGCAGTAAAAAGCGGATCAAATTGTCAACGCCCCAGATCTTTCCGGTCGGTTTGATCTACCGGCCTTGGTGAGTGATATTGCGCCTCTTTCATAATTTTTTAAATATTAACCATTGTTCCGATGAATTATTTGTAATCGTTTCAGACGCTGACCAGCCCTCAGCCAGCTTATTAATTACCAAATTTACACTACATTACCTTAATGGTTTTGTATTCACGTAGAACTTTCTTAACTAACAGAACCATTTTTGAACAGTTACTCACATACTTACGAAAAGAACGATTAAAATGAATTCCAGAAAATGTAATTACAGGCTTGATATTTATGTCTCGGATGAGCTGAGCTGTATGCTAACAACAAGTTCCTAATTGCCTTTCAGATTAAATAAATCACTACTTTATTTCACCCGTAACAGGTGTTAATTTTTAACTATGTATTCCTTTGGTTTGATTTAGGAAGAAAATCTAAACTCCATTGCAGGACGAAATTTAAGTCAAAACTCTTCTGAGAGCAGAGAAGTTTCTTTATTATGAAATTGTATGATCATTATTAAAATGCATAGCGGTAAAAATAATAAACATATGTAAGCTCTAACATTTTTATCGCTTGTCAATCGCGAGGCTGCACTGTGGAGTGAGGGCCTTAAAATCAAAAATACATCATTTCGTCCGCTTCATATAGAAAGATATTTGGAGCCGCTACACTGGAGTTCGGAATTAATTAACAATATTATATTGAGATTTGTGTTTTTCTATCAAAGGGCGCTCTCGTCGATGACAATTTTTTTATTGCTTGTCGTATATTAAAATGATATTTTGGGTTAGTTAAAGATTGTCTGCCTATTTGTGTTATCGTTTCTCGTCATCTCTATTCCAGTGTTTGTAAATGTGGCCGGAGGAAAAAATGCGTCGGTCGGGTTGTGTTGGCGTTACGTCACACACTGCTGTACTTAAAGATACGTTCGAACAAGTCTCATTTGTCTCGCCTCTGCGCATCATTTTAACAAGCTTTGTCTTTATATTTCTATCATAATGTTGTCAACGCTTTTATCATTGCAATACGATTATTATATATTTTTTTTATAATTTCACATATTATTATTTATCCTTATAATCCACATTTCTACACTAATATTATAATGGGGAAAGATTTTTTTGCTAGTAATGAGTGAACTCTAAAAGTAGTAAATTAATTTCTTTGATACTTTTAAAATTAAGAAATGAATGAATGAATGCATTTATGAAGCCAAATTACTTAGGGTAGAAATTCACTATACGAATCATACGAGACAAAATTACAACTAAACCTTTTTTAGTTTGAGCGCTAACAGCAAAGATCCTAAATCAAATTTCTCCTTTTTCTAATAATATTCCTGAATCTTATGGACGATTAGCTAACACGAAACATGCCGCAGTCCTAGAAAATTTGTGATATTTGGAAAACATAACACAAATTTGCCGCATGCACAAATCTACAAATCAAATCTAACATCTGCGTCGTTGCACATACCTATTTTATACCGAGCGTTTTGTCGTCGATTTTATTTATATGAATACATAATGGAGATGGTCATGAGCTTGTAAACTTAACGCCCGCGCCATTCGTTTGGACGTCGACTGACTGGTACCTACATATATTTTTATTAATCGGTTTCAAAGATCACCATTTTGTTAAGGTTACACATTAATGACTGGATTCAAATCGATTATAACATATAGTAGTGGCGTCTTGTATAACAATATAACTATAGCCCGGTACTTGTATAGTCAGACTGCTATTCGAGAGGCGGATCAATCCAAGTGGATATACATAGTATGTATATAATCTTTTAATTCTATTTGTAACGAAATTAAGTTTAAACAATTAAATATGATCAATACAGATAGATTCATAGGTTAAATCCAACAATAGAGTATGACATGAGTTTATACTGGTAGGTCTGTTCACTTTATAAATATTATACAATCAACAAGAGAAAGAGAATTCTAACTGAATGCAAAATGATAATTAGCATTGTAGACAATCTTATTTTTTAAATATCAAACAGTAAATAGCCAGCTGCTTCGACGTCAGCGAGCAATTATCCTTAAAAGAAAATGAACGCCGTAGCTTCATTACCGACCATCCGTTACAAGTGGGGAAAAAAGTTAAACAACTTCGAATTTAAGTCTTTGTGCCCGCCGCTACTGTACAATCAACGTTTCTTTCCGTACACCACAACAGCTATCCCCTAATTTCACCCGGCTCCCCATAACAATGTCGTCTAACACCGAAATGTCATGGGATGTGGTATCAAAATCCTTCCCGGTCATAATTAGAGCGTCTGGTTGGGGTTAGCGGTTAGGCTGATCACACACGTAGCGGTAATAAAGCGCGTTTTTTTTACTAGTAGCCCGCCCCGGCTTCATACGTAACAGAGCATGATATTTTTCTGATATAACAGTACACAAAGCTATTTATCAACGTTCATAGTAATATTTCAGTCAATTTACACAAAAAACCTTAAAACTGATTTAAACTTTCTTTTATGAGCCACTTAGTGTGTTGGTAAATCAGATATCGTTTATCTCAGTTTACACTCAATTGGTTTAAAGACGTGATAGTTTTATTATCATCTTTATAATGCTTGAAGGTAGCAATAGAAAATATGAATTTACGTTTAATTAATATAATTGAAAGAAAATACCAGAGCGTCCCAGGTTCTGGTATGTAGTTAAAAGGAGACTCAATTTATAGTCGGTATATGATGACATTTCATGGCATTATTTATCGATTTTCTCAAACTCGATCTAAAACCAGCTTAGAATGGCACAAGCTGACCCCCGGGGCATGATTACTTCGCCTCCGTTCGTTTACTTTATCGATGATAGATAAATTCGCGGCAATTGATTATACGGTTTCGAATTGAATTAATCGATAGTAGTGATGGGATCTTATGAAATATTATCTTTTATTGATTATATGTATGTATTAAATAATTTAAAATGCAAATTCATAAGTTTTATTGCTGTAGGCGGTTCGATTACCATATCCGAACAATGAATTATTGTATAGAAATATTGATACGTACTAAATTAAGACTTCTTGCGTAAAACATGTTGACAATAAATTATGACAGCATAATATATGGTTTCGTGTTTAATTCCGAGCCGGACACAAAAGAAATACATTCATTACATACATACAATTTGAGATACATATGCTTGTGAAGCGATTTTCAATCGAAAATCGGCGATCATTAAAGTTACTGAACTCTTAGTTCCGCGGCTTAGAAAAGAAAAGAGGCGCTGTTTCCAAATCAAGGCGTGCTGTCGCTTTCTTTGGATCTTACCCTGTACGATGAACTGTAGCAATTCGTATTTTAATTTACTATCGCAGAAGAAGACTTGATATAGTTTGTGGCATCCCTAACGCGGCCGCAGAGCGCCGGCCATGTAATTGGGCGCAGAGGGTCATTTGCATTCAACAAAGGACTGTTTCGGCCGCCCTTATTGATTGCTAAGCTGTTTCATTAATGTACTGCCCTCTACATTATGACTCCCATTTGTTATGATTAGAAATAAATAATAAAAAATTGTCGCCAAGAATTATTTATAACAGTTAAAGTTAAGTTCATTTGTAGATCCGAGATAAGAGCTTGATAATAAAACCACCTGATTCAATCTTTGGATGATTAATATTATTTAGATTGCCTGTTTTTTTAATAATAATAATTTATCTCTATGGGTTACTGTGGTCTACACAATAAATCAAATAGTGCGTAGATCTGTGGTAGGCCACACTGACACTGACATCTGTTGCCGTCGCGTGTCACGTGTCAAGGTAGCACTTGCTGTTAATAACGAATGTTGATGAATTTTTTTATTTCACAAGCAAACATAGTGAACATAACAGTTCCACTGTTCACATCTTGAATCGAGCAAACTAATAAGAGCTTTATCATACGTTAAATAGGCAGCACTATTCACAAGTAAAATATATTGTAGTTTTCTATATATTTATTGTTCAACATAAACTGCGATGATTGATCGTTAAATTTAGTCGTTCGCTACAACCCCGGACGAATCGAATTGATTTTCTCGGAAGCTATGTATCAATTCCCCAATGTGATTAAAATACGTGTAACATAAATAATTTAACATATACATAAATGTCTTAATTATTTACCGCATGTTTGTATAAGCCGTTATAAGGGCACAAGGTTCAAAATTCAGTTGCATTCGTTATATTTAATTTCCAAAAATTCTCTAGCTTTATTAAAAACATCTTTTTTAGTCCTGGCAGCATTATTAAAAAAACTTTTTATTTTAATTTTCGCAACATTTTCCATATCGAGGCGTCTGAGTCTCGCCACGGAGCTCGTTGCTCACCTATCTTTTGTTTTCGGCCGCGTTTTTACAAAATTTTAATAATGCAAAAACTATTTTATACATTTAAAAATAAAAAAACAAATAACAGAACAAAAGGGAAGAGGAAACGTACAGCTTTTTGATAAGTACAATTGCGAGCACAATTAATAAGAGCTGAGTTCCACAAAACAATTGAAAAAAAAAACTGAATAAAGCACAATTCTACAGGAACATTTAAGTTATAAAAAGCTGTAATGTAATCAAAATAGAGTTGTATTTCGAGCAGCAAGGAGTATATTCACAAGACGAGCAAATTATTTCCAAAACAGTGACACCGCAAGAACAAAACGTCATTGTCAAGCATTCGACAATATTCTAGGAAGGCGATGTGTAAAAGCTTCACATTTCTTTAAGTGTAATCTTGTTTTGTTGTACACGTACTGGAGGTAATTATAACGTTGACAATAACAATTTTATTGCTGTCAGCACTAAAATGCTTAGAGGTCGTGATATATGGCCGTTGACGACGTTCCATTGTTCTTATTTCTTTTCTTTAACATATCAGCCGATAGGCGAGTGGGTAAAGAATTTGTAGAGGATAAGCGAGACAAATTGGTCGACAAACATATGCCGTATTGAGTTATTAATGTAAGGCAGTGATTTATTTCAGATATTATTATATATATTGAATTCTTTACTGTTACAAGATGCTTTATAGTTGTTTTTTATGATAAGAAAGGTTTTTAAATGGAGGATGATGAAAATCGAATTGGATTGAATTTTAAATCGAAACAAATATATAAATTGTAAAGCGTAATTAACTCAGTACGGGCAAACAGTTTATGACAAAGGTTAGGATTCCTATACCTATATTATTTCAAAGGATGTAGTGGCTGTGTAGTCATTGTTCTTAAATTGGAATACTATTCAAGTGACCAAAGAGACTAGGGCAGCAGTAGCAGTAAGATGCATCTCGATTTTCCCCTCGAACCACGCATTGTACAATTGATTCACTTAGCGCAATAAATCTTATATAGAAAACTTTGATCTATGTGTAATAGGACAACATCAATTATCCCCTATATACCTACAAAAAACCAGTAGAAATAGCGAACGGCTGCAGAATAACCACCCACCAATAACATTAATCAAGTTTGGCGGACTATTGTAAAACTTGAGTGCTTAACGAAAACATGTCGGTGAGAAGCGAACGAATTGCTTAGAGTAGATCATGAGCACCGCCGTACTACTTACACACGACTTGCATACAGAAATATCTTATAAACAACTCCCTAGACGGAAGCTAGTAGGAGCAATTTAGAATATATGAGTCCTGTACGGTTACAATTTCGAGACTCGTATGTTTGTTGTGTAGTGTCGAAATGGCGTTTTATTATTCCTTTATGTGTAAACACTAAACACTAGTCGACGTCTGTGACTTAGTACGTGTTTAGTTTAAAAAGCTTTCGAATGCCGTTCGGCGCGTGCAATCTTATGCTTAGGAAATATTACTTTAATAATCGTCAGTAGCCGTTTGTTACTAAATAACCAATATTCAAATATATGTAAAAATCTAATCGTAAAAGAAAATTATGCCTTCCATCTGTTATTTGATCAGGACCTAGATAGTATGTACATTGATAAATCACAAGTGGCAATCCACTTATAATTTATCAATGTCCTTATAATCTAGGTCCTCGTCAAAATAACAGATGACGGTACACATTTCTTACGCCTTATCTTATACTATAAGCTTATTTTCACATCTAAAGCGATTCAGGTACAGCATAGTTCGAAATCCAAGCTAGTGAAATCTGTTCACAATAAAGCAGATACAAGAATAAAATTATTTAGATTCGCTGCCTTCGTCAGGCAGCACCGGAAGGGAAAGTGTTCATGTATGCGACACGTAGCGACGGCATTTTCCCGCGTGACTGTACCCCGTGCGACCCCGCTTGCGGATGCGGTATTTTTATTTGAAAAACTTACGGCTATTCTGAGGTTTTCTCGTATAATCAGGTATTCAAAGGTCCATAGGAGCGAGATATTTTTGTAGAACCACCCACGTGAATATTTTATTTGGTATTTTTGTGGTTTCTATTATTTGTTATATAATATTTTAACGGTTATTTGAGTTATGATGCCATAAAAACAAAACGTTAAAATCAAACAGTTTTTAATAAGCATAAGGTGGTTGTTCGCGCCTCACGCCATCACGTCCCGAGCGCGTTTTGTTTAGTCTTATTTTCATACTACTACTGCTCCTGAAGAAGCTGACTCTAATAATGTCATATTTTACTTTTCATAGTACTCATTAGGTACAAATCTAAGATCAATATTGTCATTGATTCATAGCCGATAATAGATCAAACGTGAGCCGTGTTCCGTTATGGATGGCCTTAATACCGCCTTCGCTAGTATGTCATCAATTTGATCGGATGTAAAAATAAATGCATAAAAAGAGATTCCCTCTTAACTAGCCATTGTTTTAAGCAACCAAGTTCCCTAATCTTATAATGCGTTTAGCTTAGATTAGCCGCATCTTCAATCAATTTTTCAATCAATCACTTGCTTTAGAACTCTTAGAAAACTATAATTAAAATAGCAATCTGTAAACAAATACATGTCTAAATCAGAACAAATTACTTAAGGTACAACGCACTACTTGCCTTAATGAAGAATCTTCTCTTTATATTAAAAACAGCGCGATGCAAATGCGATCTCCTTCGCGATTGCTTCCCGGTGACACGGCTCGGATAATGTGCAGTAGATTGCAAGGCGATATCGAATTCGATGGGTTTTACATACATATATGTAGTGTGACCGTATTTTTAATATTTTATTTCAGGATGACTGAATTTGTATAAAGAAATGGAATAATTGGTCATACCTGTATTTATTTTTATTTAAGAAATGGTTTCTATGTATTTTAATAAATACATCAATTTTTTGGAGATATTGCACACGGAGTGAAAACAAATTGCAACTAGAGTACTACACTGAAGTACCGGATGATGACCGGTGAAATAAGGTACTTTAATATTGATTTAAGCGATAAAAAAAATTATGGCATAACTATGCTAGACTCCCCAAGAGGTGCCATAGATATCATTAAGCCCTCTAACGACTTTATTATATTTTTTATTCTAGTGATCTCTCTACTCTCTGATCACCTGCTTATTTGTCATTTCAGCTATAACAAAAATTCATTTTACATACATATAAAAGTTCACTATCATTTCAGATAGGATTGTTTTGTATCACTCATTGTATTGCTGTTTATTAATTTATAAATAAATCTGTACTTCTGATAAACTTGTGGACATTGTAGTTGTGCGTCTCTCACGACTTGTATTGGGAATTTATTGTGATCGGTAAGTTCGCATTAAGAGAGTCGGGGTTCGCGAAGCGTGTGTTTTTAACAACCCCTATATAACATTACCTGGCAAACGATAAGATGTTCTCGATTTTAATGGGCATTTCATTCAAATTCAATTTGCCATTCGGGCGTATTAAATAAAAAGTAAACGATACTTGGACTGAAATTGATTCGGAAGTTAGATGTTACGTATGTCTCTGTTATTATTTTTACGTAGTCTGAGGGACAGAAAAATCAGTGAACAATTTTAAGCGTATACACATTCTATGTCTAACGAGTTCGAGTAATTTTTGGTTCCTAACCATTATTAAGTCAATATAGCTTAATTGTATTTTTGAAATTTGACTTGGAATAATATTGGTCAAATAAAGCTTTGTTGAATATTCGTATCCTTTACCAACCTTTTAGGATTAAACTGTAGTTTTAACTTTTATTAAATTAAAATCAGCCGAGACCGGGCACTGGCTATCTTGCCTTGTAAACGAATACCTCATGTCAAAATAATTTATGACGCCGGCGACATTTTTTTGCTTACAACTCAAAAACCATTCCTGGCATGTATCGCATTTGCTCTTCCCCCTCGACTTAATCCTGCCAAGGATCCATTGGATTTGATACTTAAAATATATAGCATTACCGAAAATGCTTTACAAATTTGCGACCCAATGTCTAATAGAATAGGATTTAAATTTGTAAGTTTTGTTGTTTTTAAAGTAACGCAGTCATAAATTAAAACGGTCCCATCTTGGGTTACTTTTTAAAGGACGACGCGATGGGATGTTTATCTCGGTGTGTTGACGTTAACAAAAAGCCGTAATTCCGCGTTTCCCGAAACACTTTTTAGGGTTTTGCGCAAACGATGCTATCCTGTGATTAATTGCAATTAAATCTATATATAAGAGAGGAATAAGGTGATATATCAATGCACACCAAAAACGACAAGAGTCTTGTTCATTTTATTCAAAGCTTACTTTTGTTATTTATACGAAGAATGAATTTTTAGAAATTAAACCTAATGGGAGCGCATTAAAAAGCGAACGAAGTCGCAGGCACTCCGTAGTTATCACATCAAAGCACTAATAAACAAGTAAGGAAACCACCGTCTTCGCTCTCTATTAATATTGCAGCGTTGAAATCAATGAACAAAGCATTATACGATTCAATTTGAGCGATCGAATTAGAGCGGGGTCCTTGTGAAATTACTCCGTCAGTGTCGAAGTTGGCACAGCCGAGTCTGAACTGAATCCTCCGAGGTGTAGCCTTAGTGGCTTGCGCCTAGACCGCGCTAAATTAATTAAATCCAAGACCTGATTACGTAGCTAGCGATCTCCGAGTTAAAACAATTTGTTATCAAAATGTTTGACAATCTTAGTTTAATGGAATGTCTTCAATTATTATTATTTATATGATTCTATGAAGATTCAAATGCTATATTCCAAACGGTATTTCTACAAAGAAAGAATAAAGAGAACACAGAAACATTATTTCTAAGAACGCGTATTAGGAAGTATATCAACAAGGGGATAGAGACTAGTATTTCGTCTAGTATTATCTCTAACAGCAGAACACGTAATAAGATCCTTCGGTGACGGAGTCTGCGACGACAGGAGTGCTACGCTCGATGGGAATTGTATCATTTAGATTTAGTCCAGTAGATTTCGAGGATAACTTCTGCATAAATGTATAAGACGAAGGTTCGGGGAATAGTTTATATCAGTACGAATTAATTACGAATTTACTACGCAGGCATCGCCGTACTCCGGGGTTACGTTGATTAAAGGATAACGTAACAACGTTCTGGCACGTTTCTATGAACTTTAATGCCTACAGCTTTACCTAAACTACCTGGAAGGACCAACACAGGCTAAAGTTGCAATAATATTACCTAATTTGTTCTGGTACGTTTATCAGTAACATGGATGTCGATAAATGAATATACAATTATTGTGCGTTTTGAAATATACGACACAAATTTTGCTTCTGTAGGGGTCGAATACGAGACGTCTTTCAGCAGTGGCTGCAGCAGCCCAGTAGGGCGGGGCTACATACTTTATAAATATAGGTATTTAATTTCAAGATACATTTTAATCATTTTGCAAATTAAATTTCGAATTTTTGGTACTTAAAAAGACAAATTAAAAAACGCTGAAATGTAACTTTAAATGTCCGAATTTGAAGTTGCAGACATAAAACAACGTGCAGAAGAACACTTACACAGGCCACCTCTGCGGGAGAGAGAGGAGGGGGGATCTTTTACATACGCTAATATAAATTGTGAACTATTCAGAAGCATCATCACCAAACAGGTTATAATTCTTAAGTAACGGCCCGAGCCGAGGCTACGCTCTCCCTCTCCGGAGGGAGCAACACTCAAAGAAGCTTAGGCTAGGCGCCCTTTGCAACCTAACGCCTCGAGCCCGGTGTAGCTGTAAATGCCTCCTCTAGACAAACCTTGAAATAACCTTTCAGTCACAAAAAAAGCATCATCAACAATTTAATAGCATTGTCACGCTAGTCGGTGTAGCAATCTCCAGATCTCAGGGTCTATATTTATTAAAAAGAAAAAACTGTGGTATTCTTCAACGCATAATTACGTATTTCAATATCATAATCGTTTCTACATCCTTATTTATGCGTTTACAATGGTTGTTGATGGCGTGCGTGCAAAGCTGTCGCGCGGCGCGCGGGCACGCACAGCGCACCTGACGCCGGGCTTCCGTATACAGTTACAGCACTTGCACGGCCTCCGCGTCTGCCGCCGGTGGAACCAGCGGTAGCGGGTTCGATTCGTCGCTTCAGTGATTTTATACTACATGTAAGAATTAGAATAAGTCTTGTTGCCTCTCGTATGCCATAATCGTTCCCAAAATATATTAACAGTGGTAGAAACGGGAGCAGCAGATGTCGTATGATTGGAGTGACTTGCTCAAGGAACAAACGTGATGCAGAATACAGGCGTGAAGTATTAATTATGTGTTTTGCAAATGTGTTAGATGTGAGGTATCGTCGGACCCCAAGCAAATAACAAAAATCCTATAAATAAGAGTAATTAGGATAGAACTGTGCGATACACTTTTTTAATTTTGAATAAAAAAAACACAGGAAGTCGTAAGAACTGCCGACAGAAGTGAAAACTAAGAACAGGTGGTAAGGCGCGACGATAGTTTAAAAATAAATAAGCAACCAAGAAATATAAAGTCAAGGCTTTATTTTTTTAAACAATAAAATTCGAAATTGAACACTTGAAAAATAAATGAAAAAAAGTCCAAAACTGTTCAAAAATCAATTAAGTATCTTGAGCGTGTTGTTCACGCGAACCTATAATATTTTCCCCTACCAAACATCTTCTGACGCGGCTAAAGACGTTTTCACTTCTTAAAAATTGTTAGAACGTTATTCTGCGATGTAACATACTCGTACAATGCGCGTTGTAGTTATTTAAGCGATCTAACTAAAAAAAACTTTAACTAAAGTGTCAACTGTCGATAGAGTTTATTTCTACGAAATAACATATAACAGCTTCATTGAATATCTGATTCGGTGTTAACGGCAAGTTACAACGAGGCGACGTCCGTGTCGCGTCGTGACGCAATCGCGTCGCGTGCGTTCATGCGTGCGGAGCTATGCGGCGGCATGCACGACCATCGCAGCCAGTCGGCGATAATATTAAGTGACGTCTGCTTGCAACGAACTTCTTACGACTCACTCGACTGTACCTGTTTATGTTATGGAAGTTTCTTTCGCGTTATCGTAAAACAAATATGTTAGTGAGGATATACATATTTAATGTTGTCATATTTATACCTAATGTATTTATTCGTCCTTCGGATCTCGCCTTTCGAATACATTTCTTCATGATTTCCGATGGATATGATGTCTATGCCATAATAAGAACGCGCGTCCTTACTCTGCAGAGCAGGGGGTAGCACCAATAGCATCCTGTCCATAATAGCTAACGAGATAGGATGTATCTTATATCAATCATTGTAGGGAGGTCCACAAATGTTATTAATTGTTCGTTTGTTGTTCTTTTGTTACTATATCCTTCAATAACATACTTTTAAGAAATTACTGTTTCTAACAATAATGTTAACGAACCTGAAATAAATCAATTTAATAATAATAATAACGATTTAGATTTATGTATACCTATTTCTGTGTGCGAAGTCCGAAATCAGTAAATGGCGTAGTATGCAGTCAAGATTTACGTTTTTATTTGGCTTCGGTTTATTTATTTGATGGTATTATATTTTTAAAAGGACTATTATTTTATACAATGGAACGTTGAATGTTCACATGTTTTTTTAACCTTTAATTAAGATTGAGCCTGATAGTGAAGTAAAGAATGTACAATACATGTCTTTCATTTATGTTTATAGCCCAAATTATGTCAAAGGCATTATCTCTGTTATACTATGATTGTACTCGAATATCTACGAGAGACAAAAAGTAATAGGTATATTTTTTTAACTTGTATAAATGTTAGCTACAGATATTTTTATATACCTTAGATAATATATTTTTCACATGGTTGAAGGGAGATATTACGAAATTTGTTATCTATCAGTGGAGTGATGTTGACGATGTCCATGGTCGTATCGAATAGGTAATGTGTCGTATGTATCGGCGGCGTCATTCACGTGGCTCAGTGGGACCAGATTTGTCCTTGCCAGGTGACCAATCCCACGGCAAGTCTCCATTGTGCGATAGTTATTGTTGAATCTTTTTTGCCGATCACATTACGCAGGAATTATTTAACATTCTGTTGCCGGCTGGAACTCAGTACAATTGACGTTTATATTATGTTTATTTCTATTTATATTAAGTACCAAAAAAAAACTAAACGAATTAACTATTCGTGCTGGCGTTATAAAAATATAGCCTATGTCACTTCTTAATAATGAAGTTATCTAAAGGAAATATAAGTATTAAAAACGGATCACTAATTTCAGTATTTTTAATGGAACATGATTGCAAACGAGCAAACATTTCACCAAATTCGGTGACCGATGCCCATAGGCAACAAAGTAATGAGTTGCAGACGCGTTGCTAACTACAATTTACAGAGGAGAAACTATCCATCCCTTCTCCCTATCAGATCCTTTTACCTCCTACCATCCCATCCTTATTAGAAGAGGATAGATGGGGGAAGGCCCAGGCCTTAGGCCTCCGTCACCTCACTCATCAGACGAAATGCAGAAGAGTTCTACTTCAGCCGTAGTATGCCCATTCATGCAACAGATGCGGGCTCTGTCACTGTTAAATTGTTATACCATTATTACATTTTCTAAATTAATCTTGCGTAATCCCAAAAAAAAAGCACCAGTTCTGATTAATAAGACAAGTAAGATATGTGAACTTAATTAATTTCTAATTATATTAGGGTTCTGTTTTGGGGCTATCTCGCTATCCACAACACACATAATAAATAATAAATTAATAAGCTTCTTAAAATAATGTACTATTAATGTTGGTACGAATATAACTACTAACTAGAGTTCAAATAAAAATATAACGGCACTTTTTAACTATCGCACGACATCAGAAAAAATTAATGGTGTATTAGAATTTTTAGTGGCCGTCGAATGTTCATCGCGACCTATAAAATACGAAACAGTAAATGTAACCGGTGGATTCAGTTCTCTGCTCGACCCCCGTGGCGTTCGATGGATTTATAATAAGGCTCATTTCTAACGTACCGATGGATGAACAAAAAATGGACATTACCTTTTTTACATATATGAATTTGTCATTAATAAAAAAACCATACATTTTGTAGATGACATCTTGGAGAGTAACGTAATGAAATATTTAACATAATCATTTTTTTGTAAAATAACGGATTAAAAATTCAAGTCATAAGATTTCACTAGTAGTAGTAGCAATTATTTATTTAACAGTGGTAGAGTTAGCAACCGGTGAAATAGCACGAACTTCACAGTAGATAGTAGACAGGAATGAAGTAGCAGCCTGGTTCTGCGTCTCGTCCGATGAGTGAGGTGCCACTGTTAAAACTACAGAACTCATTTACATAACTCTTTCCGCATTTGAACGCTAAATTTTTGGTTACTAATGTTCAATATAACATTTCATCTAGGGTGTGACCGGGCTAGTAATAGTTTATCATATGTAAGTACCGTAGTACTGATGCTGAAATGTACTCCATCTGTTTACTTACATGTATATTAGATTATTATTGTAGGTTATATAATTTGTAAGTGTATGTCACCAATCGATTGTGAACTTCGTTGTTTTATAATCGGTCTAGGCATGTTCTAAGCTGTCAGCAAATCGTGAACTGAACGAATCAATGATAAACGAATCATGTCGAACGCAACATAGCTATTTGTTCTTTGATAGTTATATATAAAAATAATATATTAAAAATATGGGTATCATGTCTAACCAAACGAACCCAACCTATAATTATATTCCTTTTTAAAAACTGACAGACTGCTAGAAGCTGACAGTTTATAATATGCCTAGTCTGATTATAAGCTGAATGAAAATATATGTTCTAGTTGCACATAAATAAATAATGAATTATTGTCGTTTGCGTAAATATTGTTACTACACTATTTAATATAAACTTCGAAGTGGAAGCTAGATATTGTATCCACAAGATAATCGATGGTCAATTAGTTATGGAGATTAGACATAATTTGTCCACGTCTTTCGTTCGTAATCCCTAATAGATGAGCGCAATTTAATTTGTTGTGTGTACAATATCTGACCATAAATTGATATATGATAATGGTCCAAGAATGTGCTATGGGTAATTCTATCTACAAAAGTTTTAGATGACGCTGCGTAAATAAACTAAACTTACACAAATCAAACACATAAAGTTTGGATGGAAAAGGGACAATCGTCAATTGAATGAAACGAAATAAGTTGAATGTTTTACTTGATTTTTTTTTTAAAGAGACAAAAGAGCAAGCGGCTTATCTCACACTACGTAATGACATCCGCATTTATTTCTAATAGTAGATTTGCTTAAAAGGAACAAACTAACTAACAGAAAGAGAAGAAGAGAGGATCTGGGATCCGCAGCACCTTCTTGTGCTAACATCATTCATCAGGAAAGCCCTAATACTACTACTTAAATCACTAGATAGTGTTTACTGGAAATCCAAGATTCTCCGTTAGTCATATAAAACAAAAAATCGATTTAAAATGTCGACATTTTGTCGTATCGGCAACGAAAAACTTTAACTTACAAAAATTCCGTACACTAATTTTTACCGTAATTAATTCCGTCAAAATTCAGTAATACTACACTGAAAAGATAGGCGCACAAATGAAATAATAGAAATAATTTCCCAATCTGTACATTTGCATGTTAATTTACGCTAAGCTTGATAATTCATTCGCTGACAAGTTGAACAGTGGACCGATAAATTTTAGACCAATATCAACAAATATTCAAATGATCGCACGACGATGAAAATTGGTCATTAAAATTTCATTATGTAAATAGGTTATGTTAATATTATCCAAACAAAATATACATCATATTCACTGCGTCATTTTTTTTAATTGATGAAAGGTATTTTTTTACTTATGTCAGGTTCCAAACGTGATGCTATTAAAGTATATCTCCGTGATCTGTGTAAACAGTTTACGAATATTTACGGATATTTAAAGAGTTAAAAAAGAGCTACGATATAATATTTTAATATCCCTAATATTATACCTTGTTGCAGATCTCTACTGCATTCACTTTACTCGTTTGCCACCCGTCTTCCTTTAAAAAGATTAATAGATTTTGAAACTTAATTAACAATAACGTTTGGCATGGTGATGTTTCATGGTTTGACAATAACAACAAAGTTATTATACGCGGAATCTTACAAAAATGTGCAGTGTGGAAAATTACAAACGAATGCGTGCGGCGCCGCGGGAGCAGCTAGTATTATAATATCTCAGCAACGAAATCATAAATAATATAGTTGCCATTCATTTCAAATTTTAATATGATATTTTTGTATGTTAAATTTTTAATCTGCATCGTTCGCCATGACCAGCGTAAATTTGTTTGAGCATCGGCTTAACAAAAACAAGGGCTATCACAGTGTTGGCGCGGGTTCACCCCCGCAGCCGCGCCATTAGTACTCGTACAAAAGGAGAACTTTATTCATTCATCATCTTGCGGAATCTGTTAAATCTCTTACAGAATACTTTTGATGAAACTTTGCTTTAATCTGAATTCGATACGGCTTTACTATGGAAAGAATTTACTTTGAAAATAAAGAAATAAATGTTTATGAGCTTAAAAACACACGATCCCAGTGGTTAGGAAGCTTAGCTTTCGATTTGCTGGTTCAAGTCTCACCACAAATCCTTGTTTAACAATTATCCGATGTATTACTACAAGCAATCTTCCTCTCGCTTTGCTCAAGCTCCATGTGAAGGGGGATAGCGATTGCTTTCTTTCTCTGTCCCAGTTGGTTCGAAAGACATGAGAATTAATTTTATACAAAAATACACGTTAGCAAAAAATAATTCTTAGTTTATTTTCAATCGAAAATGAAATGTACGTATTTTAAAGCACTATTTTATACCAATTCAGAAAATGTCAACTAGTTTCTTCTTAGAACGAATCATTACTTCCTCATAACATTTAAAAGGATGCAAAGAGACGAATAAATTTGAAAGTCTACGCAGTTATTAATAAAGCAGTCTCTTTTCAAATAAAACTCCGCTTTACTTAAAAAATGTTATAAATATTATATAATGAAATTCCACTTGAAATGTTCTATATTAGAAATGGATGGGAAAGGGAAGAGGAGTAGAGTTCCCACCACACTCATGACACGAATCGCAGAATACTTTTACTTCACTCCACTTCCGCGGTATTTCACCGGTCGAGCCGGCCCATTAGTGAAACAGATGTTGTTGCGCGCTCGACCAATGATAAGCTAACTTAATTCAACTTAATTTATCTACATCCATTAACACAATGTTCGTAGAAACGACAGAACGACAGCCGTGTACAGTTCTACGCAGCGTAAGTATATATCCCGCAAGTTTGACCGAGGATCCAAAGGTTTTGCTAGTCTGACGAGAGGACGAGGGACCGACTTATATGACGATTCATGAGGGAGGACTACGACTATCAGACTTTGTTTAAATGCATAAACTAACATAATTATATATCTAACAGAATAATAATTGTCTGAATCGTAAGCAAAATTATGTCAACAACCCCAATCTGACACGAGCGCCCTTGTAAGTTAACATCGTAATATTAAGTAAATACAATGTAATGGGCTTCTATTTGAGCAAAAAGCCGGCAGTTTGTTACCGAGTAATACATGAATAGGACAGGCGTGCCCGCCCGAGGCAAGGAACTAAATAGACTTCGCGTTACACGACATACGGGCACCTACGTATTTACCTAACAATTTCACAAAATCGCTAATTACACGCTACGCCTAGTCCTCAACAAAGGGTGAGGCCCTTCGAGCCATCTTTTAACTTCAATCTTATACGTTTGAATGAAGATTTTATTCGTAAGGTGATAAAGTTGAGAATTGAAGCACACGGGTCAATTCAATTGTTGGACAGCAATGAATGAGTCTCTAAGGGATGTTCAGATGCAACTTTTTAATTCTACTCAAATAAACGTAAGTACGTTTTCTGTACAACTATAATATTAGGCCTTACGTGGGAGAGATTAAAGACGATTTTTCAATGTTTGATGGATGAACGTAATAAATAATGTAGGTAGAAACAACATGCCTGTAGGATAAGCGTTGCCATTGAACTTAGTTTGGCATATCCGCCCTTTTTTCGTTGCCAGATGTCTGAAAGGTCCGCCATTGTGAGAGAAGTACGAATGAGTGCCCAATTATATTGTTAATTTTGAAAATATTAAGCTTTGAAATATTACACGCTGGTTCAAATAATAAGCCATTATGGGTATAGTCGGCTTGACAAATGAGGGGAATTCGCGTTCGCGCGGGATCCGATTTCACATGGCACTGCCACAAAAGGCGATAAACACCTCAGTGCTAATATGATGAAATTAATTGATTCCATTTCAAAAGATAAATAAGGTGGACACGTTATAGAATATCATGAAAAAGGAATAATACCATGAGATTAATATTTCTTAATTGTTTATTACTTATTTAACTGTTAATAAATTTATAAATGTGTAAAATAGTGCTTTATGAAAGAATTGACTTCACAGTTGGTCACATAAGAAGTCATGGTATCAGGATGGTTCAACGGTTGACTTTATAATAAGCCCTAATCAAACCTAGGAGTTTTAATAAATCTACCTAGCTATGTGACGCTGGCCGGCTTCTATTGGTGAAATCGTGAATGTTGGTTCAGACAACTTGTCAACAAGGTTATATGCATATTTAGTGTTTAGCCACATCGCGAGTCAATGAATTTATAAATGTCTCTTTAAGGCAAATCATATCCATCACCTTCTGTCGATCCTATTACATTAAAGAAGTCGTGAAAGTGTATTTTTTATTTTATAACTCGCGTGGAATGAATTAGTAAGCGCGTTGTATGTGTTAACATTAATATAGTTTAATTAATAATTTAAATGTTTTACCGTGAATATAGCCAACTGGCACAAGTGATGGAGGTTAAAACCGAAGAATAATCAATCTTACTCGGTGATTAAATTCTGTGCTGGTGAAGAATCGACAGGTTATTTCCTACAAGATCATTTATCTTAGGTATACGGCTGCTTGCGGTCTTGAACGTGTTCTATATTATGTTAAAATATATGTACAGTCTATGTATGAAATGGAGACTAAAATTATTTGATAAAAGATTAATAAATTAGAGTGAAATTACAAGAAATTAAAAGGAAAACAAAATTTAAAAATGCACACACAGCCTACAGACAGCTTAAATGGCGATGGACAGGACATATGCTAAGAGAAATGGAGTAAGCTAGTAATTAAATGGTATCCAAGAGATAGTAAAAGAAATATAGGCAGACAAACCAAAAGATGGGAAGATGACCTCAAGAAAGTAGCTGGTCCGATATGGACCCGGTTAGCAAAAGACAGGAATGCGTGGAAATCTTTAGAGGCGGCCTTTGTCGACAAACAAGCTGTTCCACAAAAACACCCGGTTGCCGATTATTCAGATGCAACTTCAATTTATCAAATAAATTAAGTTTTATTAAGTAGGCATGTTTAAATTGTAAAGAAAGAAACAGCAATAAAGGCTATTTTATTTATTAATAAATTATCATTTTGTCACCATAATTCTTAATACTTATTTTGTACAAAAAAGGGATGTAGACATAATTTAATAGCGCCTTGAGTCTTGCTTGATATAGAAGTGCTAGTGACCCGCCTCGTATTCACACTGAAAGTTCCTGCATACGAACTGTTATCCTCTAGTTTAGATCTTTAGGGGGTGAATTTTGAAAAATACTTTTAACTGCTCGCCAGGATCAAAAATATAATATATATCTTTCTGCAAAATATTCTATAGGACCAGTCGCTATCTGTTAATCTTTATGTATGTATTTATTGTGGATAGGTATACATATCTCGAGTAATATATGAATCGTTTTAGTTGGTTTAGAGTTAATTGAACGCGATGCCCGCGCATGCCAACATGAATTATTCATTAATTGTTACAATAACAAGTAACTGCGTGTGGCTGGAAAGATATCAGTCAGTGCGATATTACCTTTCATTTCGTTTGCTGAAATATATCGAATGTTTTGAATATCAAAGCAATATCTATTATAATATATATGAGCAGGGACGTCGGGTTACGTTACATTCATATATTAGTAGCTAGGTTACTCATGCAATATGTCTCTTTCAACAATGTTAGTTTATAATCCGACTAGACGTGTTATAGACTGTCAGCAAATTATGAACTGAACGAATAATTCACAATTTGACGAATCGTGGTCTAACGTAACAAACCTTTTTGTCTTTCTATATAACTATGATGTCCGACATAAGTATTATAATTTTGCAATTTCACTATCCCAACTATAATGTAAAAGTAATCGTGAGTTTTTTCTTCGTTTGTTTGTCACGCTTTAACTCTTTAACAGAAAAGGTACAGAAAATTTAAAAAAAAACATGGTATACTATTAGGAATAGTATAAATATTACGAACCAAACTGTTGCTGAGGTACTGTTTTGACAATAACAACTTTTTGACACCATGTTATCTATACTTAGAAGTTATTATACGCGAAATCATTATACAAAAATTTCCGACGTGGAAAATTAGAAAGGAATGCTTGTGAAGCCCCATGCAACAGCTAGTGAACATTACGCTTGGATAATGAAACTATCTAATGGTAAGCGTTTTGTGGTTAATCCAAATATTTTTATGTGTTATTCGGCTAACGGTAAAAATGTAAAAGTAGGCCCTATTAACTAACTTTAACCGTCACACTACAACTGAGTACCTCTAACGAAAGTTATATAAAAAATTGAATATGTACAACAAAGAGCAGTTGCTAGAAAGAAGGGGGAAAACTGATGGCACGCTCGTGACGAAAGCCATATCAAATTCATGTCCCAAAAAAGGGACCCGACTGCAGCCTTCCAAATAACATCAAGTTTTTTATTTGTCGTAAAAAATATACACGGCTAAGTTTTTAACGCTCGACAAAATTTTTATAATTGTTCATAACGAAAGGAAATAAAACGAAAGTTGTTTACAAATTCAATGAGGAATTCGGATTTCTAGAACATTGAAAGCAGAAGTTACCAGAAGTGCGAGGTGTGTCAGGCTCGTGCCAAAAGATATGTGGGGGAATAATGTTTTTATTTATTTATTTACTAGCGGATCCAGACGTTGGAGCCACAAACGTTGTCTTGACTGCAATAGCTGTACTGCTAATAGGCGCTTAACGTTTTTTAGTTACTAGTCATAAATAAAAAAAAATCTAGTTATCGATTACAGCGCCATCGACCGGTTCCAATTGTGAATTTAAACCATCCCGGTTCTCACTAAAACATACACATGAAATTAATCACATCAGTTCAGCTGTTTAGGAGTAGTTCAGTCACATACCCACAAATTATTATATTACAATTTCAAATGTAAATAACGGAGTCTTCTTTGGTCCATTGTAGGAATATCGCGGTAGAATAATTGATTCCCACAATACAGTGATTTACGGGATACAAAGTAGATGCCACACAGTACGTTTAGCCGTTTAAGCCTAGCCTGGATGTGGCTAAACGACATACGGTTAATGCGAAGTCGTTCATTAGCTAAATGAGCAGGTGCCTGCGTGACGACTGCTGACGCACCTAAAACACCAGCTGGTGAAATTATAAAGCCAAGATTATAGGTTGCCATTGCATAAAGACAGAGAAAATTTGTTTTGATGCAATAAAATGTCTGACAGATTATATGAAAAACGTGATAAAACGAACTCAATAAAGATACAATCTGGATTAAGAATACAGTTGGCCAAAATCTCTGTACTCTTTATGAAAGCATAGAACGTGAAGTTAACTGTGCAACTTATACTTGGTAATACCATACATCGTGATTATATGATAGGAATTGAAATAATATTTTTTATTATTATTTATTTGTTATGATTATATGGTAGCCGTTACTTGCACCCCTACTGCTTCTGAACTATAGCGAACAGCCCTAGATATTTCCTAACGGATTCCATTCTACATATGGCTAAGATGCCACGGACGCATTAGAGGCGTCCCGCTTTGTCTAGTGCACGCGACCTGTGATTGAAATTCTTCGCCGACCCATCACAAAGCTGTGGCCGGTCACAGGAGCAAGGCATTCAATGTCGTAGTAAGCTACGAACCAAATCAATCTGAATAGATGAAATTATTGTGACCTTGTTACTGCGTTATTTATTTTTAGACTAAGCGAAAAATTTGAGAAATCTACTTAAAAATAAATAAATATGCACTCACACCCGTAACACACAGGGGTAGGCAGAGAATGCGAATTGCCTGTTGGCGCGATCCTAGTACACCTTTCTTGCTTCTTCTACATCCATCTACGCATATACTCGTTGGTTACGGGTACTCTTAATGTCTTCTTTAGTATGTCACTTCTCCACTTCGGCAACATACATTTTTATGTGTGACACTATGCTAATATAGACATGTTGAATCAGTTGTCAATAAACAAATACATATAATTCATAGATTATTATATAATTTATTTCAATATTACTAAAAATAAGTTCGTCAATATTTGAAACAAATACGAAAAATATATTAGCTGTATGTGCCTAACATCGTGTAAACATAGCCTACAGCTAAAAACGAAAACAAAGAGGAAAATGGACATCCGTTGATCATTACTATCTGATGAAATAATCTTATTAATACAACTTCCATATAAAGCTACATAAGATTTTATATGAAAGTTGTATTTATAAAGAGTTTGTTGACTTTTTTAGTATAAGATCGGGGGGCAAACAAGCGGGTCGCCTAATGTTAAGCGAGCACCGACGGCCATGGACATCAGCAACACCGGAGAAACTGCAGATGCGTTGCCGACCATGGTAACAGTATGTTCTCTTTTTGATGAACTACCATACTACTATATACACTATTTTGTGGAGTTAGAGCGAAACTCAGCGGCAGGGATTGCTCCGAACAATTCTTCCGAACACTAATTCGTCTGCTAATCCACTGCATGAAATACCGAACAAAGCATTCCAATCATTTTATATACTTGAACAATTATTTAATTTAACCGTCGTTGTTCTATCTAATTAGAAATATTTTTACTCGCCTTTAATTGATATCGCATGTCAATGTACCTTGTGAGGCATTGCATTGCATTTCTTCATTCATTATATTCAGCATCGATGTCATATTTACGTTAGCACTCGGAGTGTTGCCACAATTAATATCAACTGAAAGCAGCGAAGCGCCGACTCGGTTGGTGACAGAGTAATGTAAACACAGATGCAATGTTTCACTCATAGACTGGCTCTGGTCTCAGATTTGTTTGAGGTGTGGTCCGATGGTCCTGCGGTCGTGAGCTTATTGCCTCTGGGTTGCTCATACACTGTGGTGTTTCGCAATCGCCGTGCGGTCGGCCTTAGGAATTTTATTAGATCGGTTTCGGATGACTTCATCGCGGTCTCGGCGTTGGAATTGGCTGACGTTTCGAATCATTTCTGCTCGGTTACACTGGTATGTAGATTAAGGTAATAAATTATACGCACCAATAACGGTAAAGAACATGTTAGTACGTATAGAAACAGGCTGCCGATAGAAGTGAAAATTAAAGAAAAAACTATAACAGTCACATTCCACCACTGACTATACTAACAACAATTTGTAAACTAGAGTGATAATACACGATTTATAAATTTACTAGCGCCATCTTGTGCAATAAAAACATCTTGTTATAAAGCTATAACAGATGCTTTCTTAGAAAACCTATTATCTAAAATTTAACCTTTAATATGATCTATTTAAAGGTCGATTTGACTTAATTTGAAAACAAGAATAATTACAGTACACGAATAATAAGTCTACTAGCGCCATCTATTATAATTAAAATATCCTGTTATAGAATATAATGTTACATTTGTGTTAATTAATTTACCTACACAAGTATTAAGGCTATTTTATTCCAAGATAAATAAAAAGGCAAGATAATTAATAGAATGAAGCATTATTCTCGAGAATCCATTACTCGGAGTTGTTTTGTCCGGATCTTAGCCAGTTAATTTGCTTTCTCATTCCTTTTGCGTTAGATAATTAATGTTACCTTCATAAATTAGTACTTAGAATAAAGATAAGATAATTTCAATAAAAAAACGTAGGCTCCGAATTTATTTAAGGCGTCTTGAGAGAATACAATGAACAATAACGCCATAAGTTGAACTGCAACTCTGTTGCTAAGCTGGAAGGACAAAAGGACGAAAAACTCAACCCCAAAATCGTATACGAAAGTATGGTAGGTGTTTCAAAACCTTGCAAAATGGCTTATAAACCCTTTTGTTGTTTCAAAAGATTTGACTTTTAGAAACTAATATGGCATGTTACATTAATCTATTTAAATTTATGTTAATAAGAGTTATTTTAAGCATTCTATTCTCCAATTCTCCAGGTCACAGGTGTATCTGTGATGTCCACTGTACCGTATAATAGCTGTATCGAGCTACCGTCACATTGTAATCATTAATTCTGATTTGATTTAGAAAAAAAACCAGAAACATTGTATTGATTTAATAGTTATTTGCTCTTCTTTTCACAAAGGATTTAAAAATGTTGATCGATTAAAATAATTTCCATCGCTCATTGATTAAAAAGAAGAAACAAACAAACCGGTCTTCCAAAAACGGCAAAGGTTGTCAACGGTACGGGAGTCGAAGCACGGTTTTCTGTACATTCTCAGACTGTCAGACATACTTACTCGGAGTACCTTGGATAGGGGCCAAGTTAAGTAGGCTACACCACATATTAGTCATCTCTGTCAGCTGCGCGCATAGCAGCCCATAAAATTTGTAAAAAAATCGAAACGACGCAAATAAGTGCGGAGATCACAAACATGTTAAACAAAACCGTTTAGTTTATTTTAAAGGATTGTAGTCCACCTTTTTTTCGTTTTACCATCTTATCTTCAAAATGCAATAGTTCCCCATGTCGCTCGAGGATGTACAAGTTTAGCATCGTTGGCTCCCCTGCTACACTACATTTCGATAGTCTGTTTATGATGCCAAAATAAGCAGAAATAATTTAGTATTTTAAAGAGTCTATCGTTATATTAGGCAACATGGAATTTATTAATATATCTAGCATGGCTTAACACTTTACTACATTCTAAAAGTATCAAAGGTCAATAATATAAATGTCGTATGTAACATAACACTATGGCCCTAAAAAAAATCCATCCGAAGATGAAGGAAATAAAAAAGCGTGTTCATGGCCGTATTGCAAATAATAAAAACTATCCCAAAAAAAACTTCAATATCACTGGCTGGAAACACTCTTATCTGATACATAAAGAATAAAGTTTCGATGTGAAATTCCAATACGGAATATCGATATAAGGTTAAACTAGTTATCGAAGCGGGTATCGGGGGACCCACGTCGATGATAATCCGAGAGATTCCATTTTGCTTCTTGTTTCTTTTTTTTTAATTCTATATCTTAAAAGACTAACCAACGATTGGAGATTATTCTATCTGTAGAGAAAATCTCCGCAAAACATTGTGTGTTCCGTACGATTATTGGACTTGAAAAGCGTTTTACGTAATTTATTGTGCTCATGTACTCGCAGGGATTGTTTTTTTAAAGATCCTCGAGCAATTTTATTAAATCTTAACTGCACATAGACTTAGACTAACATGGTGCAGGAAAAACTCGTAGCGGATTAAAAATCACTCCTATAAGTTTTACAATTTATACACTTGTAACTATGTAAGTAGAAGGGATTTTTGGAAATAGTTATCTTAAATCCTGTGTCATATGTGCTTTGTAGTAATTCAGTAGCAACTAATAACTTTATCGATTTGTAAACCAAAAGCTATCAGAGTTATCGCTTACTGTGAACTCTATGCTATTGTACGGGCGTAAATCTTGCACGGCTCTGTTACCCGGTCGGATGGAAACATCGCGCGCAACTGAAATGTGATGCAACAGGAGTCGTTTAGTAGAAACCAACACTATCGGATGCTGTACGCGAAGGTAGTAACAATTACTAACAAACTGTAGATACCTAGGAGATCGGCGTAGACGTTTTATACTGAGATCGATACGCTGCAGGTTGTTTAGAAGACTTGGTGCAACAAGAACAGATTTTTGTCATTCAAAACCAACCCTAGTTATTTTACATTAGAGTTACCAATATATGAAATAAAAGTAATCCTTTGTAATAAAAAAACACTTTAATTCTGATCAGATCATATCGTTCCAACATACGCATTTTGTCCGAGAACGCAGCAATCGGACGGGTTATACCTAACCCCTGCCACTTTAAACAACACGGCATTTCTCTTGACGCCCGCAGGACATTGCGGGGGCTTTTTGCTCCCCAACGCATCGCTATAAAGCGGGCAGATTCGGCTGCCGCTCACCGCGATGCAATATTTCAAGAGGGCCCCAAATCTCCCCCAAAGGCAAGGTCAACAAAAAGTCCCACCGTCCCTCTCTAATCAGTGCAGCGCACACGATCCAACGCCGATTGTTTACGTAAAACCTAAACCAACCGTGGACTTCCATTGCGCTATTGTTTGGTTTTCATTACGACATGTGCGCGGGAGGTCGTCGCATTAAAATTGTATTGTTGTAGATATTAAATCCTGTACAGCAGATGTGGGCGGAAAGAAAAATCTCTAACGCGAATCGTATTAGCCAACAATATTTGTAGAAGGCGACCCGCTATGCGGAATTAATTTTATATTTCGATTAACTATAACTGCTCTTGAATACGGGTGTGAAAAAGTAATCCAATTTTAGAAGTTTAATTTGAACATAAACCCAAAGTAGTGTTGTGAAAAAGAAAAGTTCAAAAGAAACCTACTTTAATGTGAGAAAATTACTTCTGTCCATAAAAGTGCACTTTGCTATTAAAGTAATTGCAATAATCTTATACAATAATAATCGTATTTGGTGTATTATTTCTTTATTAGTTGTAGTTCATAACACATAGACATTTATAAAAATGTCAATGTCCGATTGTAAGACATCATTACTCTCAACTTACAGCGCCATCTTTTGCATAAAAGATACAACCAGAATATCAAGGCCGATGTTTTCGATGCGATTACGTTTCATTGTACGGACAGCTTTATTCAATAGCTGGTTAAATAAATCCAACAATTGAAAGGCTTTTCCACAAATACTAGTAAATCCAATGGTTTATTTTGGAATTAATTGAGAGCTTTTGTTTCAATTAATGTCATAGCTTGCAACGGCGAACTATTGCTGAGCCATTCTAATTAATAAAGTTGGCCTAACAACAATTTCAAATTGAATTCATTACGCACAATTGGAATTGCTGAATACTGCGATAGTTAAAAGATAAATTGAAGGGGAAAAAAGGAGGAAAGATACGAAAAAAATGTTGTCTGTATATACCGAAACAAGAGCGAAACGTTACAGCCATAAGCCGTGATACGTCGTAAACGAAAAAAGCCGTGGGAGAAATCTTCGTAATACTTTAGCCGTTTATACGGCTCTTGCGGGATAAGGGTTGCCACTTCTGAGAAGTTACATTATGTTGTGTGATTTGATGTTCGCTGAATTTTCACGGCCGTTCTGTTTTATAGTTAGGTTACATTTGAATTTACAGCCCTAGCTAGTCTCGCTGCACATAAATATTTTGTCCCTTTTTATGCATAACTTGGAACTTTATAGACGGAAAAATAATTTTATAAAAATGTTACTCATATATTTTATAGGATTTAGTGAAATGAGTAGAATGTAGTTGTCAAGGGATTACCAGAAAAGCTAAAGACGCGTTACACTCACGCCCATAACTCAAACAGGTAGGCAGAGGTTACGGTCCATTAGGCGCGGTCCAGGCACATCTCCCCCGCTTCTTCTACATCCAAACATCTACGCATGCATGCTTGACCTCTACAGGTACTCGTTTACCGTTTTTAGTAGGTATTAGTTTTTTTACCGTTAGTAGTATGTTAGAAGTATTTTGCGTGTTATGAAGAGCTTATTGAATTGAGAAAGTTAAGAGTTCATCTTCTCCAATGATTTATCTAGAATAACGAAGTAAACTTAAAAAAAAACAACGTGATGTAACCAACCGTATTACACCACCATCGAGAACGAGATTTGAAATCGCAGCGGCGATAAACTAATGATTGAAGCGTTGCTGAAGTTTCTTCCGCTAGTTTTCTGAACGATAATGCTTGGCAAGTGCAAGAAATTCCAAGTAAATTTTTCGTAGTTTGTTTCGTAGTAATAGTAGGAATTCGCAATCTTTTGTAAATTCGAATCCGATGGATCACAAGCGTGATTATTTTTAAATGTGGTATAACTTTGTCACTTCACCCATAAAATATATCAGAAATCATAACAAAGGCAAGTATATAGTTGAAAGATCCCTCGAATAGATGGTAAAGTCGGCACACGCCGCAATATCTATTCGAAAGCAATGAAAAGACTATAAAGGCCATTTATGAGCTAAGATAAAACCTTAAACGATACAACAGATAGACCGACGACTAAACACTGCAATCACCCCGAGTATTATCTTAATAGAATTGCTCGCATTTCCACATAGAGCTAAATTAAATTCTATATAAGTAGGTGAAGGTAACTAGGAGAAATTACTTTATATGTTGATTTTGTTTGGACGCAGCAATTAGGGCAATGGGTCACCGTATGCAAATATTCTTTTTTTTATGGAACTAGGCGGAAAACGAGCAAGCGGGTAACCTAATTTTAAGTGACCGCTACCCATAAATATTTGCAACAAGCAAATGAGTTGCAGATGCGTTGCGTACCTTTCATAGACAACGTAGAGCAAAGATGTATGGATGTTTTTACCCTTTTAAGAGTAAATTATTGAATGGATCTTGACTTATTACCTTATGTGACTAAATAGGCAAAATATATGTATATCGATGGAGCATGACTAAACTATTTACTTTCTTCTCTGCTTTAGCAGAATTGTCGATGGTATATCATAAACGTAGTGGTGTACACTTTCTATTTTTAAAGCAAACAAAATTAGGGCATTAGGTACGCCCCACGTCATCCACCGTGACCGAACAGATGGACTCCCCCTTCAAACACAAAAAGATAAAACCGCCCACGCGTGTGTAACTAAATGTTTATTGCGTTGTAACTTTTTAATTGCAACGAACAAAGGTCAAGATATGTACAATTTTACAGCAGTGGGTTTGTAGAAGCAGTAACACTTTCCAGGCATTTCTTCGAATTTCCAGGAAAAAAACAAACGTATTTTAATGGACTAAGGAAGCAAATGGCAAGTGATTCTCTTGATGTTAAACTAGCAATACAACCCCCCTCCCCTCCTATCTTCGTTAAGGTACACAGAAACAAATAATATAGTCTAGGTAACTCGCTGATAGATGAAATTTCTATTGGTTAGAGAATGCTTAAAATCAGTTCAGTATGACAGTATTTGAGTTTACGCGGAAAAGACAAGTGATTCAGTCTTTACTCCTCTTTCGCCATAGTTAAATGTTAATATAAAACTTTTGTTATACATGTTCCACAACGCAGCGGTGCGTGGCAGGAAATTTCGCAAGAACCGCACTGTTGTGGGATGCCAGCCCTCAAGATGGGGTGGATGGTACCTGGCGGTCTGTCGTGTCATCTTATGATGAAACTCGGCGGCAGGAATCGTTCCAACAGTTATTCGAAACACAATAGTTATCGATTCGATGAACACCGATATCGGCAAAGAGGTCATGTTATTCATTATAAAGCACTCTGTGCGATGGATTTCCGCAAATAATAAGTTGCTTGCAGACCAACCGACCGACGATGCTACGTTCGTTCGTCCGACAAAGGACAGTCGCGTGCGGGCCGAGGCGACTCCAACACCGTGTATTAATTTGTAGACAGGTTAAAGTATAGCTTACACAAAGCCCCAGGTAATTTAACATCTGTTTAGATTCACACGTACAAATGATACCTTGCGCGACGAATTGCCGTACAGCATAAAGGACTTCACACACTTGACGATCGGTTACATGATTCTTTATTGTACAGGGTGATTTATTATTGATTGCACGATGAAAGAACTGGAAAGTTTTGTACAAATGTGTAACTATTTTCGTAACTTAAAATTTTACATTGACATTTTAAATTTTCTACTTTCAACATCTATAGGCATCTAGGTAATTTAGTACTTTTTGACCTTACGATTAAAGGTAGGGTACAAAATGTGTGAAAGAAAATAATCAGTATTTTAAAAACTAATGAAAGCACTCAAATCTCTGATTACGTTTGTTATTTCAACTAGGTGGCGTTGTCCTTAATTTTAAAATAAATGATGATGATTAGAGTTAAGTGATTAATAATTCATTGTTCTCGATAAATAGGAAACGTTCCAATTAAATCCGACCTTTGGAAGTGGGGGAAATCAAGCTTAAATCAGTCCGTTACGCGAAGAGATGAAGCTAATATAAGCACACTAACAAGACAAAATAAAGAATCTATTTATTCCAGTTTTTTTTTTGATGAAAGGTAAAAGAAGAATCTAAGTTTGCGAATGGACGAGAAGACCAAAGTAAAAGATAAAAGAATGCCGTGACCTTGATGATTCCAAAACTGCAAGTTGTTGTCTTGCCACACTCCAATGTGGCGACAGTTTAACACACGATTAGATTATAAAACTTGCTTCGAAGTAAAATAACGTCTTGACTTATGTATGTATTTAAGTTAGGATCAGATATTACAAAACGATATTTTGTAACCTCTGTCTAGCCTTTGGAGTATTTGATTTGTTTTAATTTTTGTTTATTAACTATGTAACGTTACATTAAACGTAAACAAATACATATCCCATCACTAATATACATTTTTAAACAACAAAACCTCGAATATGAACATTTTTCAAAGTATAGAGTGAAATAAAAGTTTAAAAAACTTATAAACCGCGCCATTATATTTATCCGGATCGTACCAGTTGCTCCTTCACTCTTTAGACGCGACTCAACTATTGTGCGGTTTTTGTGAAAGTATTTGCATTTATTTTATCTTTGCTGTTCTGACATCTATTGTGCTTTGCTTCGAATAGAAAAGTTCATATTCAGATTTCTATTGCTAAATATTTAAGCTTATAGTATATATTGCATTTAAATAAAATAAAATGTACCTCTTATCTTAGAATAAAGTAAATTGTTAATCTATTCGATTTAGTTAAGTAATAGTTAGGTATAATCAGTTCCATTATAAATAAAATATACGATATTAAATGTAGTGTTATTTTTTATAAAGCGTAAGTGAATTCTAAAAAAATTATTTAAAACACAACGATAGTGTGGCAGTGTTGGTAGGGGGCGCCCTAGGAAAACTTATATCGATCAGATTAGTGACTTACTAAAAAGGGGAGATGTAAGGAGCACCCATAACCACAAGCGTGCATGCGTATGAATGAATGTAGAAGCGAGAGAGGTGTGCCAGGATCGCGCCAAATGGAAATCCTTGATCTCTGCCAACCGCTCTGGGTTACGAACGTGAGCTAATATTTATTTATTTTATTTATAAACATTCCGTACGTATATTTAATAACAAACCGACTGAGTTATCATAAATATTTACTCAGGCAATTAAGTTGACACACGTATAAATTCTTCCTTTAAATATTAATGGGAGAGAAACGTAATAAATATTCCACTGAAGGGCCGGTATTTAAATAAATCATAAACTATATCAACAAGATATGTCATTAGCGATTTGAATAATTAAATCTGGACGATATTAACGATTCGAAATTCTATTAGGGTTGCGTCAATCAGGATGACGAGTGGAACGATTTGTTTCCGTCGAAACGCCGCGGCGATGGCGTCTAACAATAGGCCGTTGTCGCCGCAACCAATTATCCGGTAACAATCACCAATTAAATTGGACTCATTCGAAATTGGATTCCGTCGACAATCGAAGACGCGATCGTCTATTGTCTTATTAATTTAAAGATTTGACTTTGATTTTAGTTTGAACGTTATTAGCTTAGCTCCGTGTCGTCACCGCTATCGCTTGTCATTATTATATTTTTATAGTTGAAAGAATAAAGTTAAAAGTAGCTATTAAATAAATATTGATTTTCTTTATATCAAAAGGCAAACGAGCAAGCGGGTAACCTGATATTAAGTGACCGCTAACCATAGGCACCTGTAACAAGGTAATGAGTTGCAGATGCGTTGCCTACCTTTAATGAACAGAGTTAACAGACACGAAATAGAATATTTCCTTTTCCTGTCCATACGCTCGCCCATCAAATCCTCTTCCCCTTCCCATCTTTTCTTTATTAGAAAAAGATGGGAAGGGGAAGAGGACTAGATTTGGGCCTTGTGACAATTTGATGTTGATTGTTAGTAATGTAGGCGGAATGAAGAGAAAATTACTTAACTATTATGCTGCCGGCATTGGAGTAGAATTGAGATAGAGGAAACACTAATATATTATGTTTATTTTATTTATTGTGAAATGTTATATGTACGCGTGAACAATATGCAACATGCATCACCAGCATGCTTACTTGAATTTAAAAAAGTTTCAACGAACTTTGTTTATTTTTTTTCTTGTATCCAATTTTGAAATTCAATCATAAGATATTTTTATTTATGTTTGAACTATTGTCGCGCCAGTTTTAATTTTTCATTCTGTCGGCAGTGATTGACTTATCTAGATGAAAAAAATACTATCAATAAAAGAAACTTTACTTCGTAAATAAAGGCAACGACATACGCAAGTGTAGAATTCCAGCTTGACTATGGGATACAAAATGGCCAATTGAATTCGGTTTTATTATAGAAAAAAAGGTTCGTTTCTGAATAACGGACGGCGCTGTAGCGCTCGCCTATCGGATAGTGTTGATTCAGACGCATAAAGTTGTATTGTCGCCGGAGCATACATTATCATGTAAATTCGATGCGACGAACTAATACGCTGAACAAACTTTGAGGTTCGGATTGATTTTATTTTTATTAGTTAACAAGATTGAGATTCTTAATTATTATAAACATTTTATTTACTCTTATTTGCCTTCAATTTTCAGATTTAGATGTATTGCGTCTTCCCCTCCTATAATTTATTTATGTCAGACGATATTTTAGTAAATGATAATGAAGAAACTGAGGCTTGATATTATGCTGCAGATATTTCTGTTACTAGGCGAGCATTAAAAGAGGATTGTAATATCTAAATTATTTCCCTAAGGATCTACAAGTTTGTACGTGCGAAGCCGGGGCGGATCGCTACTATAATATAAAAACTAAATCATAACTTAAAAAATATCTATCCAGATTTTAAGGCAATTTGAAACGGTGCTTACACGTATTAGATCTCTTACAATCGATGCATACACGCATACAAGGATTAGGACATTTAGGATAATTTGTAAAGTGTTTTTCCTTACCATCTTACTTGGTCAATATCTTATACGTACAGAGTTTCCGAGAATTTTGAATCGTGCTTGAAAGATATGGCGAAATGTAAGATGACCTAAACAAGCGAACGAATAGAGTAAGTAATGAAATGTTATTAAAGTAAATTAAATTACAAAGTTGCGAGGTTGTAAGTTTGCGGGGTCGCAGTCAGTTGTACGGCTATATGTTTATCTTCTCGGAGCGCATCGTTTGCACATTCCCCGAACACGGAGTCGAAAAGATCGGAGTACAAAGTGGATTCTATACTTGACCCAGTTTCGATCGCGAAACAAATATTTGACGGGAGAGCAGTGTCAATGTTTGAATATATTCTACATGTGGATTAGTTTATCGAGACGGCATTTGTGTGCCAAAAAACACTTCCAATAAAGTCAAGTATTGAAAAAACTACACATTTTTTTCCATCGCAAACAGTCTTTGTTTTTTAATAAAAAACCAAGTGAGTAGAAAAGTTAGTATAGTGATATTGATGCCGATGAAAAAGTTAAACGACCTAATGGAAAATAAGTACGAACGTTTGAAGAACAAGTTGTTTAGTAAAAGCGGGCCGGATATTGAAACACATAATAAAATTTTCAAATCTGACTTAACGATCCCAGCTATTTGTTGTACAAGTATTCAACAATTTGTCACAGATTAAGATATTTATTAGTCATAACGGAGATAGCCACTGGTCACTGGCAAAGTGGAAGGAAAAAGGCCGCAGAGCTTTGCGTTGATCTGACCAGTTCCGCATCACATTTGGAGCCGGGGTGGCTACTCGGAGAACATCACAAAGGGGAATTCCATAACACCCATCTTGTTCACGTTCGTAACATCATAAGCGGCGAAGCACATACAGATCCTATCGACGATCCTTACATATGAGGTAACCTAGCTCCCATCGATCCGAAGAAATCCTCTTACAGCTCCTTCATATCAGGTAAGGTTAAGATAGAATGAAACGCGTACCTTAATTCTTAACAGAGAGGAATATTTTAATACCGAAGCGTCAATAGGTTATTAAGCTATTTCGGAGAGTATTCTCGTGCCATGTATTAGCATTGTTTTGCAAAATCATTAATTACGCATGTTTCCTAAATAACATGGGAGCTGCCAAGCGTAGTATTGGATTCCAGCAAGCAGTGTAACTAAGTTCGCAACAAATTAAATTTTCTCTTTGGCAGTTCAGATTTATTGTTGTTGAAATCAACGTTGAAACTTTTTCGTGGATCGGATTTTACGTTTGATGTAAACTTTTTTTTTTCTGATCCAAAAACGTTTCTAATGCAATGAAATATTTGATGAATATTTCTTCAAAGTTCAGCGAAGATTTAATAACCCTTTGTTTCTTTGACTAGCAATACGATTGTCTAGTCCACGCCGGGGGCAATGATTCTGAGCGTTGAATTTGCAATAATGCTCGCAGTTGCAAGTCAAAGCCGTCTTGTACAATAAGTTTTACATTTTAATAAATCTTTGTTCAGTACAACACTAAATTAGATTTACACCTGTATTACACTCTTTATAGTCATTCATCGTCCACTGTGCAACAGATCTCGCAGATGATAAAACATTTTCTGACAATTTCATCGAAATCGTTCCCAGCCGTTTCGGATTCGGAACATGTATGTACGTACATACTTAATTTGTGCGTGCAGGTGTTGTAATGCAATGGCGAATAAATTGATATTTTTAAAACATCGGCTGCTAAATTACCGTTTGTTTAAAATATAATAATGTACATTTATTTCTACCTTAGCTATTGGTATATTACATTATATAATATTGTCTTTCCTTATGCACGTTAGCTTACCGATAATTATAATTAGCTACCTTTTTGTGGAATCTTTTAGTTAGCCCTTAGATAAGCTCTTGTTTTTTTGTACACACATGGCATTTGACGTAGAAGATAGATGAAACATATATATTATATTACAAAATTAATTCCAAACGTTTTGAATAAATGTTTCAAGGCACTTTAAATCGTTTATCTTCGATTTGTTTATTGAAATTGAAGCTAGAACATCGGTCGCTGAGCTTTGGCTAATTTCAAGCAGCACTATTTTCGACTATAATCTTATTAGAATTGGATCAAGGCCTCTCTGCCTTAATCTATTTCTTTTATATAAATAAAATTAGATCAGAAACAGTTGGTTTACGCGCCACAATAAACTTTTCACGCAGCACGTAATATCTGTAAGCGATACTTAATTCTATCAGACTTATTTATTGGAGTCAAAAACACTCTACTCTAAGAAAACTTGTTTCAAAAAGTAAACAAGTTCATTTCGGCATAGCAAGTATTCATGCCTCCGTCACTTTGACAGATAATGGTACTTCTTGCCCCTAAGTTACCACGTCACAATATAATTTAATGGCACCACACATGCTATCTGCTGCTGCCATCACTACGACTAGAAAATGTTTATTTTCTATTAAATTAAATGGATTGCAAATATTTTTGCAATACATCACAACTCAAACATAAATATTTCTTACGATACTTTCCAACATAGCTGTACCCGTAGGTAATGAGCTGTAAAAACTGTTATTACCAATATCGTCGGTGCTTAATTGATTATCGAATTTGTTTGTATTTGATACACAAAATATCTTATTACTAGTTTCAACTGGCTAGGTTATATAATAAATTATTATTATTATGTCATTTATTTATATTTAATACATATTTTTTTATAATATACCTTAAAAAATCTACCAAAATCTATTATTATTATTATTATATGAATAATAAAATATACGATATGCATTAGTATTATTCTTCATCCATCATTAGATGAAGTCCCTTTTCCCTTTTTATGTAAATTTAACTCCGTAGTTATATGGTGTGTACACTCAGAGCTTGAGAAAGGCGTCATTCCCAACGTAGAATAAATTACAATAATCTAAGAAAAAAAATAACGCAAATAATTAAACAATAGAGTATCGCCACGCAGCCGACGTCACAAATAATGTAATGTAAATTTGAAACACTGTGATTATTTTTACGAGCGTTAGGAAATGCTATTAACAAACCAAAACTAATCAGTGATAACGTAGGCGTTGGGAAAAACAGTCGCTTGTACAGAGAATAATTAAACGTATCGGTAATAAAAAATGTTCCGAGTAATGGTAAACCTTATACAAACTTCAGTATTAATAAAATTAGTTACATCTGTAGGCGAAAAATCATTTAAAGCTTGCAAAGGCTACGGACAGACGATGCTAGAATGCCATAATGTCTTATTCCCAACGTCCAGGGTCAGAGTACCGATAGATTTGCTTTTGTACCCGCATATGGTACTTATCGGCTTCGGGAACAGCGACCAAGACCCGCCGGCGTGGAAATGTGGCGGAAGTTTGATAAGCGAGGATTGGGTACTAACAGCAGCGCATTGCATAGAAGACCCAATATATGGAACACCGAGTGTCCTGAGAATTGGAACGGCAACATTCGAATTTGATGAAGTAGACGAATTAGCGCAGGAAAGACGGATAGCTGAAATCGTACCGCATCCCAAATACAAGCCACCGTCGAAGTATCACGATATTGCTCTGATGAGAAGCGATCCGGCGTTTACACTTAATCGTGATATAAGGATTGCTTGCTTACATTTAGGTGATCATATCCCGCTTTCTAATCTAACAGTCATTGGATTCGGTACAACTGTGTCCGGTGTAGCGACGGGCAGTCAGACACTGATGAAGGTCGACGTGGATAAAATCAACAATACAGTATGCAACAAATCTATGAGATATTTAATCAGAAGGAAAATATTGGCCCATGGGATAACTGAAGATCAGCTCTGTGCTGGTGACTACGAGAATGGAGGCAGAGATACATGTCAGGGTGATTCTGGGGGTCCTTTACAAATAATGATAGATAGGGTTGATTGCGTCAAAACATTTCCCTTGCATACTGTGGTCGGTGTGACGTCATTCGGCAGAGACTGTGGAAGACGGATGGCACCAGGAGTGTATACAAGGGTATCAAGATATATAGAGTGGATCGAGAGCGTCGTGTGGCCAACGTGAAATGCTTTTGACTGAGGCTTTACTTCGCAGTCCTAAAAGATGTGTGCATTAATGTAAATATTTTATAGATAGATATTTACCGTTACATTTTATGGCATAGAATATTTCATTTAAATTGAAAAATCTATAATTTGTTTAGTGGTTATATTAAATATAGCTATTTGTAATAAACATTTTTGAGAACAATATTATATTTTATTCAGACGATTTGTGTAGGCTCTTGAATAACATTGTAGTTAACTTGTGAAGATCTGATGTTTATTTTTTATTTTTGATGATAACATTGGTTTTATCTGCCTGTTGTTACGTTTTTACAATTAAGCTATTGTACTGACTGTAATGATTATTGTATTTGGTAGTATGGAACGAAGGATAAAAGTACATACATCATCGATTATTATGTAAATCGTTATACATATTAGAAACAGATTGAACTTTAAAAACACGTGGGATATTCTTAATAAGAACACTATGTAGAAGAAAGCGAAGGTTCGTATTGTACTTGTATATCGTAAAGGATATAAAAACAACGATAAAGCAAAAGCTTTTTGATATATGATTATTATTCAGTGTTATCTGAATTCTTCTCTTTGTGATTTTTTTACGCGAAAATTTACAAACACATAATTTTACTCACCTCGCAACGAACAACGCATTTAACTTATAAAATATGCATCGGTAAAAGCAAAACGCCGTACCTGAAACAAAAGGTAAGGCTACGTAAGTACACGGTAAATTGTCAGTAGAAAAATAATATGGCAACAATACAGTATGCTCTGAAATTCTGAAATAATATCCTACTGCCGTATGACAATATATTGCGTACAAGAAAATATGGTGTACGGAACATCGTGTGAAATAAAAACATCAAGCTTTGCTTCATTGGGGTGGTCGGAAGTAAAGAACAGCAAGTGTATCCGAAAAATATTTTAATCATGACAGACATCAGTCAAAGTAATTATATCATGTTCTTGTCTCTCGTATGTCAAACCTTAAGATAAAAATAGACATAGTACTTAGACCCTCAGGTCTTATTAAGGCTCTTTAAATTGCTCAATAACAATACCGGAAATAAAACCGTAGGTAGTTGGCGTTCTAAGAAACTTAAATAATACGGATACTATCGTGAAGTAATTTTCACGGCCAAGTGTTCAGTGACAAAGTCGAATCTCCAGAGCGTAATGCTCAGTCTTAACGTCAGATAAACACAGCCAAGTTTTTCAGCCATAAAGTCAGACATTCACAGCCTCGTATTCACTTGTAACGGTCTGAAAAATCAAATTTAGGATAAGAAAACGGTTGTTGTGTACCTTGTTCTCTTTCTCACTCCACGCATCCCTTAAATTTTTCAATTATATTTGAATTAAAAATCTTTAACTCGTACAAAATAAGAAGTTGGTAAAATTATTTACATTGGAGTCTTAAATAAATATATTTATTCTTTCTCTAAGAAGTAATAATCAAATGAGAAGAGAATTACAAAATAATTATGGAGAAACATCGTTAGAGAAAAAATTTCAAAGGCGACCTTACTCGGTAGCTCTTAGAAACTGCTTTTAATTTAAAAGGTAATAGTTAACGGTTGAATGAGAATTCCAAGAATTTAGGTTTAACATTTAATACCTTACTGCAAACCTATTTTAGATCGCAGAAATTCTTATGTTATTAGTTAAGACAATTTCTCGATATTCTTTAAATTGGTATTGAATGTTTTTTTTTAAATTAAAACCCATTTTAAATAATACCATTCCACGTTTTAAGCCATGATTATTGTATATTGATATGAGTTGGCTCCTACCTAAGGCAATGAAGACAGACGTGAAGTAGAAATATTCTGCCTTTCGCCTGATGAGAGAGGTGCCGGAGGCCTAATTTCAGTCCTCTTCGCCTATCCATCCTATCGTTATAAGGCGAAGAGGATAAGACAGGGACTTATAAGATCCCCTCCTCTGTCCATTAAAGGTATGCAACGCATCTGCAACCCATTTGCTTGTTGCGGATGCCTATGGGTAGTGTTGTTTTAATATCCGATGACCCGATTGCTAGTTTGCTATCAACTTCTAAAAAAGTGAATTAAAATAAAGTTTCTCATATTGACGGTCAGTACATAGTCGGAATTAAAGTTTTGGTAATTTTGAATATGAACAATTTTCTCTTGTCTTGTCTGTCGATTAAGATTTTATACGACAATATGTGCCAGGTCTTTGCTAATCAAAGGAAGCTTGGTTGTGTTCTTATTACAGACTTTTTAAGATTTATTTTCATTTTTCAAAGACAACAAGACCGACAAAAAGAATTCTTAATCGCAAAGAAATTATAGAGTATAATTAAACCGTCTTACGGTGGATTTTAATTTAAGTTTGCCTGTAAATAGAATTATAAGTCAAAAAAGAAGTAAATTAATTTGCATAATATTGTGCGCGGGGAGGGCGGGCAATTAAAGTTTGGATTAACTTTAAAAGTCATCTTATTACACAAAAACACAATTTACAACTTGCACGAAAATTACGTAATGTCCATTTAAACTTTCGTATCGGCAAACTTGTCGCGCGACGGATTCGTTGGACGAAGTCAGAGAGTGCTGCGTTCATACTGAGCGACTCAAATATAGAAATATGGCTATCCGATCGCTAACGTTACAGGGACACCTGTAACGTTAGCGATCAACGTGATTAGTGCTCGAACCCGAGCAGAACACTAGTTATATCTAATTTTTCTGGCTTCCTAATAGTTTCTAAATAGAATTCCATGTAATATACAACATAGAAATATACTCATTGGAGATAATAAAGTGCGTCTGGTTTACTGGTATTATTAATAAACGAGAAGATATAATTGTAAAACCACCAATTTTTTGCCTTGTCCAATTTGAAACCACTATCTTCGTGAATCTATTATAACCACTACGGAGTTCCCACTTATAAGAGTTTTGAATTTCGCTCTGAAAAAACATAACGTAAACTAATTCATGTGATGGTTTATTGCAGGGACGTGACTTCGCCAAGTCTGTACGAGCACGCATCTCAACTCTCCTAATAACCCCACCCGGGGTTTCGGAGACATTTTTGGAGCAATTTTTTTGTAATTGCCAATCTGCCTCGAGCGATATCTTCTGAGTTATCGAGATTTTAAATGAAGCGCTTGTGAATTTAGAAAATTCAATTATTTTCATACGACGACGCCTGAAGCGAAATAGCGGAACTGGGATTCGCGATTTAATTAAACAAAAATATATGAAACGGCGAAAAATTAACCTTGGTCCCACCCAATTAAATTGTAACCCCAACTTCGGCAGAAATATACAAATAATTTAGTCCATTATATTTAACTAGCTGTGCCGCACGGTGTCACTCGCCGTGCAAGTTTATTAAAACAGAAATTTTCCAGCCTAAACTGAAACCTATTTCATATGAAACATTTATACATATATATATATATATATATATATATATATATATATATATATATATATATATATAGACCCACTTCTATGCTGCACTAAACACAACGAACGGAGATTCATAAATTAATATATTTAAAAGTAAGGAACCACGAGCGACAAGTAAAGCTTCGCACTGAAGACAATCGTAGGACCAGCTTATGGTTCGAGCGGGCAGGTACCACCAAATAACAATAACTAAATAAAATAAATATAATATAAGACATGCGTTTAGTTTAGTTAACACCTCACCAGTTACAGTTACTTATGTCCTCGTTTCCTATTTACCTACATCATTCCTCCGTCCGAATTAAAGGTAGACCTTCACTGTAACTCATTTGATTGGGTATGCCTATAGGCAGCAGTCACTTAACATCAGGTACCGCTTGCTCGTTTGCCATCAACTTCTAAAAATGTAAACTAGTAAAGTTGACTCTTGTAAAAAGAAATCTTTACTTTGTAGGTTCAAATAATTTAGCGGGTTTCCCGCCAGGATGCCTTAGAGACGCCTCGGATTTTTCACAGAAGCTCCATTCTTGCGGTTTGCGAATTCCTTTAGAAAGTATTTTGTGTTTAATAAGCCTTTTCAAGGGATATTTTTATTACTAATATAAATAACTTTTAGAATTAATTTAAGCATAAAAATCCATGTTTCTTTGACTTAGGTGGTTAATATTTATCAAAGTCTAAATTGCAGAAGAACTTTGCATTTATACAGTCAGCATGTACAAGTATACATTATCTTTTTGTTTAAACTCACTAATCGATCGCCCAATCCTCATGTTTTACTTCTTTCTGCCGTTTTTGATGTGTTACCATTTAATATTAAGCGTACCTACATATGTTGATTGAACTAGGGCACGTAACAGGGTGTAAAACTTAAGTTTTTTTTACATGTATGGATGTAGAAGAAGCGAGGTATGCTAGGATAGCACCGAGTGCGAATCCTCGGATCTCTGCCTATCATTCTAAGTTACGGGCGTGAGCGCATATTTTTTAAATGTGATCCTGAGCAGCATCTGCTCCTTCCATTGGTGCAGCATCCTTGTCAGATTCATATGTAGGTCTTAAGATTAGAAGACAATAAGATTCTTATTGGTGTTTTTTATAGATTTTCTTACGTACCGACGGGTAGAGATGTGAAGATTTTATCGTTTGATGCACGAAAAGAATCGCAATAAATCAATGATATCATTTTATGGTTCATAAAGATACAGTCGTAAAACCATTGTAAAATTAAACCATAAAAAACAAAGTCGAATGGATCGCAGTTCGCCAGGTGTTTCAAGCTTTCAAGTTACAATAAAAATAAAAAGTTTTTAAGTACCAAATTGGCAGGTTAGCCTGTATTATTTTTAAATAAAAAAAATATAGGCGGTCATATAGACTGCCGACAGAATCGAAAACTCAAAATTTCATCGAAATCGGTGCAGCTGTCTCGGAGTCTATAGGAAACATCTATACTTCGCTATTTGTATACTATTTTTTTAATAAAAAGTATCCTATGTTACCTCTTATACCTCCAAGAATATGTGTACAAAGTTTCATGATGATCGGTTGAGTAGTTTCCGCGTGAAAGCGTAACAAACTGACATTCACATTTATAAAATTATTAGGGAAGTAGGGATGTCGTTGGCCGCACTGAAGAAACGTCAAGCGAAATTTATTTGTTCATTAGAGTGTCGTCCCGGACCTAAGATTTCCCCTACCAAATATCGTCTAACGCGGCTGAATATTCTTCATCAACAATCATGAGAGTTAAACATTTCTATTCTTTGGTATTGAGTCCTTCTCCGATATGTCCGCCTTATTTTGAAGTTGTGTAAAGCCTTTAATAAATACCCTGTGCGTCAGTCAGATTCATATAGGCTGATGCAGTGCAAACACAAATTGATATGGGTGTTGTCAAACTCTTGGGTGTTGAGTGAAATATCAAGAGAGCTTAGCCATTACTTCTAATTCACAATCAGCGGTATAAAAAGCCGAAAGCCTATACCGAGGGTAGTGAAAGGAGTCCATCTACCAGATCGCGTCAGGAATGACGTGATAAGCATTGGAACCAAAATAGCAATTACCCGAAGAACTGCTAAGTTTATTCTATCCTTTATGTTTTAAGGGATGTAATGGTAATAGTGTACTTTCTATTAATCACATACATATCCTATATATCTTAATGTCGTACAAACATAGCCTACAGCTATACAATGCTGAGAAGGAAAAAGAAACCAAAGCGGTAAATTGACATCTGTCGATCACTTCTATCAAAAAAACGAAATATAACAAGCTTATTTTCTTTTGTTTTCATAGTTAAGAAATAATATGAACGTAACTAAACGTAAACCCCGGATCGAGTAGTAAGTAATAAAGTAATAGACGTATCCAGAGGAGTCAGCATACACTAGCATTCTCGCTATGCTACCGGTTTCCACAGGATCAAGCTGTGTTTTGAATACCGAGGTTATAAGATCCCTATAACATCATTTATGATGGAACTAGTATAAGATAAACACATTTTTTTGTAGGAGAAGTAGGCAAATGAGCAACCGATCGCTTAAAGTTAATGACTGTCGCCCATGACAACCAGACACAAGCCAGAGGAAACATAGATAGGGTTCCAGCCTTTGAGGAAGGAGTACGTTTTCTACGAATGATACAGTGATCATTACCAAAACACTAAACGTACACATTTACCGAATCACTCGGCTATGAAGCAGACAATTTAAAGGGATAGAAAATTGATTTCAATTTAATTAAATATAAAAGCACTTTACCATGGCGCACAAATATACATTCTACAGCAAAAACAATAAAAGCGTATGAGAGCTTATAGCGACGTTAATGAAACTGCATCGAATGTTGCGTGGAGCTTTATTCTAACGATCGAAATGCGATCGGTGCAGGGTTGAATTGATTTATTTTAAAGATAATGCAAAATATCCTTCCATTGTTGAGCGCTAATGGAATTGACAACGATATAGACCGTTTAAGTTGATTGAATCCAGGGTGTATAAACAAAGTTGATGTTATTTCTGATATTGCGTAAGAGAACCAACATAGATCAAGATCTGAAACAATCAGATCAGTAAAGACCTCATTCTTTACTTAATAAAATTTACTGAATTCGAAATGTACTATAAAAAAAACCGACGACGATATTTAACAGTTATAGAGATCACAGCAGCAGTAGCTATTGAACGAATGGCCCGGCTCGATTTAATACTCCTAGTCCTCACAGAAGACAGGTGCGAAGTGGAAGAATTTTATCCTTCTGCGTTTCGCACGGTGAGTGAAGTTCCGGAAGCCTAGTGTTAGTACTCTTCCTCCCACCATCCTTCGCTTTCCCATTCTTTACTATTACGGGTAGCAGGTAGAGAATTTTTTTTATCTATCTTATCTTCCTCTGTCCAAAAGAAAAGTGGGCAATGCATCTGCAACCCATTTGCTAGTTGCGGCTGCAAATGGGTAGCCAATGATACAAAAACTTCACAACTTTGGAAGAGAATAAAATCGATATTGGAAATTTTTGGCAGCCCTAGATAGGATTTGAAAACGCGTAATCCAAACAATAATAGGCCGATACGATTGCGCGGATAACAGGCGGCTTAATTTCGCCGATAAGGCTATTTTTAATACGGTAAAGCTTTTGTATCGCTTGATCGCTTCTACCGCGTTCAATTGTTATTTGCGGACGCGTTACCTCCTAATCACAACACGATGACTTCTTCAGTATCTGATACAATTAAAAGAAGTTTATCAAGTCACATATGAAAATGTAAGGTGTATTAAATGAGATCAGTTCAGCTGTGAGCCATGCCGGAAGAAGTTATTTAGCAATTGATAACCGCTGTAGTGATTTGGCAGATCCTTTTTTAATGTCAATATTTGTATATATTTGTTTGAACGTATGATATCAACATATTTCAAAACTAATATCGATCAAATCATAAGGTAGATAACCATAATACTTAGTGTATCTGTGTGTTACCATACATTTATAAAGGTATAAACACACTGGCGTTTTAGCGTGATTTTATTGTAATGATAATTTTCCTTATGCTGCTGAAGTATCAATAAAGAAATAAAGAAAATAAAATAAATCTATCGCGGCGAAAGATAGATATTGCTGCGGTCTTCTTTCAAATGTATCTTCACAAATACCCGTCGAAAACATTGAATGTTTACTGGAACGTAAAAAGTATTTGAATAGAAAGTGAACTTGCAGTTTCCACTCGCAGTATGTTTTATAACAGCAATACCAAAGTTATTTTAGCCATGTCATCATAGGTCGCTTACACACTAAGGCGAAAACTATATTTTAACACTTAATATATAAGATTAACATGAAAAATTGTTGATATAAAAACAGAAAGTTTGATGATATTATAAACGTAGACACCGATGAAATGCAATCGTACTTCTTTAATCCTATTGTATTCGAGATTCAGTGTTTATAAAAGCATTTTATTGTGTTTGGAATGTCTCCTTGTATTATATTCTCTGAACCTATTAAACAAACATGCAAAAATGCATGCACTCCATTGTGGACTTACCCTAATCCTACAATAAAAGCTGAGCATTTAATAAAAGCGCAGGAACCTAACCGCTCTAGATCGCGCAAATTGCATTTCTACATACTGTTGACACATACACTCAAATCGATATTTATGAAGTGGTCGCACGTAACATACAAAGTTGCTCCGATGACGTTTAAGTATCGAAGAAATTCATATATTTATAGCGAGGGCTCTTTGTGCTCCGTCGCCGGCTTTCTCTTCCCCGAGCGGTTTATTTAAGAGTTCGAACTTTGAAATGTTATTGAGTACTTAAAGCTTTATACGACGGTTAAATCGCTCGAGATATATTCGTATTTTATTACAAATATTTCTCGTTGTGACTAACTCACCCTTTAATATTGCTGAAAATGTGAAACGTAGCACGTAAAACCTTTGTCAGGTCGTCAAAATTTAAAAGTTGCTCAGATGATATGATACTGTATACGAATATGTATACACATTTTTACAGAATTAAACTGACGATGACAAACTAAAGATAGGCGGTATAATGAGAACAGATTACCGATTAGCACATTAGCGTAAATGTATGATTTTTTTTCTACATACATTGGCGAGAGAGGTGTGCCAGGACCGCGCCAAATGGGAATCAATAATTGTTGCCTACTTTTTTGATTTATGTAGTCGTCCCCTTATAATAAATAGATAAAAAATGAAACCTTATGTATGCTAAAAATAGTCCATGAAAAAAAATCGCAAAAGAGCAGTAAGTTCCATTACAACAATGAAGAACTAAAATACGTAAATTGGAAACTCTGAAAAATATTGTAAGGTAGTGACTGTAAGGTAGTAGTGTGTTGTAGTGACTTGTGTTACATATTCCCACATATAACATCTCAATCAGGATCACCTCAGACGAGGTGATCCTTTTAAAGGCCACTCAAACACCCCGAGGCACCGAGGGTTTCACGGCCTAATGATTTCCCGTGTGCCGGATGTAACGTAGTGAACGACTTTGATTCGGGACGATAGCTTCCGGTGAGACAATTACGTCAATCAGCGCGCCTCCACTCGACGGAGCTTTGAAAGGTTTTGCATCAGCTTACCACGTCGCATAAATTTATTGAAGAATTTACGTACTTGCAATATCTATTTCAATATGTTATATTCTCACATTAAATCAGAAATACTATCTAATCTATATCTATTTATTTAATAAATCAAGGTCTTCCCCAAATCACATTAAGCCAGTGACATTTTTTAGTCGTTCAGTCCCTTCCAAATAAACATAGTGTATCCAAATTACGAAAAAGGAGGGTAAGCCAGCAATTAGTCGTTACAAATATCTGTTAAATCTTGAGGCGAGCTGTTGTTGTTTGCAAAGCTTAATTTCTTAAGAATTAGAATTGTTATGGATCAATTAGTTGGATTCGAAAACTTATAGGCATATCTAGAAATTGACGACATGACTTAAAATTGTTCTTTGATCGATTTACAGTGAAGTAGCGGACCCAGCTGTTTGAACGTCAGCTTTCCTAATATTAGCGATTAGCGTGTTCACCTATCGCATTTTCGTCATTAGTGACAAGAATTAAAAAAAAACTGGAAACTGATGGTAGCGATACTTACAGGGATACTTGCGAATGTAACACACTTTAACTTAATTGACACACATGTACACAAAAATTATAATAAACATAAAACATGTACATAATTAAATCACATAAAGCTCGTGTACTCTTCTGTTGTGTGATTAAAAGTTAGTGAAGCGTGGCCATGTATTGGCGACGCGGCTATAATTGCATTTATACGGTTCATTTATTGTACAATTTCATACCTTAACGAGGCACCGGCCGCGGGCGAAAAGGACAGCTGGCGTTTGATGTCAGACCAAATTGAACAGAGTATTCATTTACTTCTGTAGAACAAAAGTAACATCAAGATAAATTAAAACTGGTTGAAAAATAAAAACGTATTATTTGATCTTTTATAACATTCTGCAAAGTTTTGGTTGACTTTGATTTGATTCAATTTTAATTCACAAACAACAAACATCATGTGGTCTTTTGTAGATTCGGTAATGATGGATACGGGTTGGAGCGCCCGATATCTTAGCTGTTGGTACGTATATAGTTTCTGTGTGAGGGTCACTCCCGTCTATTTGCTAAAACGTCCTTTTCCTACTTCCACAGTGGCCAAACGAAGTAAACCTTGGTCTTAAGACAATTTTTTTTACTGATGGTATCCATTCTTAAGACCTTTGGGCGACGTCACATTTGTCGTCACGATTGCTGTATTATAAAGTTGTTTAGTTTAGGACAACAATCTCGATGTGCTGTAGGTCGCCATTTCATGACATGACATTCGTCTTGTCCATGTTCGTTTTAAGATCCACTTGCTTGGAGGCTTTTACGAGGCCGTTGAGCATTGTATCGAGTTCTTCCACGGTTACAGCCATGACTACAGTGTCATCGACAAATCGAAGGTGAGAGATGAACCCACCACCTTCTAGCCCTTCCTTGCTACATACCGCTCTGCTGTTGAATAGGTTCTTTGACCAAGTAATAATAAACACTTCAGCGCTATGGTGTACCTGTAGTCGATTTGGTAACGTTCGAGAGAATGCAGTACAAGTCTTGACCGAATCTTTCTCGTAGTCCCAAACGCTAAAAAAGAGTCAGTTTATACTCTACTTATTTAAGTTACTGAAATATATTTACGGCATGGAAAAACTAGCCATCTATGATTAAAAAATAAAATACCTTTAAAACAACACAAGCAATTTGGTTGGAACAAACACACTCGCGACGTCCTTTATGAAAAAGCTGACCGACTTTTAGAGCAAGCACAATTTGCAGAGCGCCGCATAGCACAACGTCAAAAAGTTAACTAAGGGTGTGTGCACACACACGATCGTAGTTTTTATTTCAAAGTAAAAAAAATACGGAAGTATGTAGCAAGCAAGCTGTTCTCCACCGTTACAGTGACCGCTACCCACAAGCAAATGAGTTGCAGATGTGTTGCCTATGTATATAAACAGAGCAATTAAAACAGTTAACATCATGTTAAAATCTTAATTTTTATCAGTAGAAAATAAATACAACGCACCTTTCCCAACATGACATTACCGTTTACATTTCTAATGTACACTTCCATGAACACCTTTATACCGTATCAATATTTTAGATATAAATAAGCATTAAGCTCCAGATAGAACATGCATGCTGTATAAATTCGTGAAGTATGTAACGAAAAATCATGATCCGTTTCCTGTACTTAGAACCGATTGTCTAATATTTCATAGAACCAAAAGAGCTTAGAGCACGTACACACTTATCGGATACGTTAAGTTAAGTTCGTGCAGCATTTTAGTTGTGCATTTATCGCACAGTATGTCACGGCCTTAAGAAGACTAAGTATGCCGTAGCGCCGGGGCTTCAAATTGAATTTGGGACCAACATGCGCTGCCTGATGAACGAGTTGACACTGTTTTTCGTTTGATTATAGTACAGGGAAAAATAAGATCTCGCTCGCTTGCTTTATTGAGACTTTTTTCTTCCCCGCCACAGAATGTTAGTTTTGCTTCTTCAGTTTCCGAATCCTTCTAGTCTAAGGCGGAAAGGTACTGCTTTTGAGCGTAATTAGAATAAGCGTAACATATGTAAGCTGTCAAAATAATTAGCACATATTTCAGTCTAATAATGCGAGGCCTCATCTGCGGGAACATTTAATACTATGGGCAATCGTTTGGAAAACTTATATGTATGAAAACTAAAGCAAGGCAAAAATATGATTTATGTAAAATCTACTATTACATCAAATATTTATTTTTCTATTGCCGGAACAATGTTATCAAATAAGGTTAAAACGGTAATGAGGTGATGATGGTAGAAAGACCCTGATGCATGCAAGCAACTGTTGGATTTATACTGTTAAGGATCTAGAGGTAAATGAGATACAAAAAGATAGAAAAAGTCAAGTCTAAGAATAAACGATGGAGAAGAAACGTTTTGAATATAAACTATCTCTAGTATACAATTTCCTGCAACGAGCTTTCGGGCCTCGATATACAAGATTTCAATTTTAAATTCCAACAGGATCTTATTACGCCTCATCCAACGAATCTTACAAATAACAACCGATGGAGACGATTGGAAACAATCCGGGCAATGCTTTCTATTAGCAGGCAAATACCAATACATATTGATTCATGGTTTGTATCGCCTTCCGACTAAGTAGGATTCTCCAAGTTAACCAAACAAGAAAGATCTACGAGTCCTTCCTGAATTCATATACAGGACGAAAATAGTTAAAGCGTTGGAGGTCTACTTGCCTGGACAACATTGACAAGAGTTGCGAGGAAGATTTGCAGGATTCCGTCTCGTTGAGGATTTCTTACAATCCTCCACCAGTATAGTACGGATTGGTTTGGCTCCGTAAATGATAAATCAAGTGGCGCTCCGTTAGACAATTTGGTGTTTTTTTGTAGCAAAGTAAAATAAAACTATTTTAAACGTGAATAGTAAAGCATGTCTATTGACTTAATATTATAAACAAACAAAAAACATCTGTCGGCAATTAATATCCTATGCGTCTTTATATAGTCCTTTCCTTAACATTCACTTATCTTCATCGTCAATCTGATGGTCTATAAACCATATATATAACTAGCTGGCCCGGCAAACTTCGCACCGCCCAATAATTGATAGATGGTTCACTATTTTAACGGTAATGGCTTACACATTAAAGATAGATATATGCTGTCGTAGGGTGTTGTAGGACTATTTACCGTAAACATTTTCATTATACATGATATACGTGTAACTATTTACTATTAACTATGTAACGGTTTTTGCAGTGCACACCAGAATAGCTCGCATATGGCGGATCTTTTTGTTCCTTATTTGACACGTATCGTTATATTTTGGTCAGTTCACACAATATATTTATTGATCTATACTGACGTATGACCTATGTTATCGTAAAGTTTCACTAAAATCCAATCAGTAGTTCTTGCGTGAAACAATTAAAATTCGACCCATAATTTCAAACTCGAAATGTTTAAAATTGTAATCATTTCTCATATAATTTACACACACATTGTTTACACAAATTTTATCGTTATACACACTGGAACTTATATATTTATACCTACAACGGGTATTGCCAAATTAAGGGAAATCACTCAACCAATCGGTGTTCAAATTTTGTTTCCTTAAATAAATAAAAAATCTGATACCACAAAAATCTTTCGACAAGAAGAGCACAAGAAAGGGATTAAATGGGTTTTTTTACAAAAGAGGAAACCTTCGCAATGAGTCAGCTAGAACATGAAAATGAGGAATTTGCCGTTAATACAAAATTAGGTGTCGTTATTATTACTCCGACAAAGGCCAAATAATAAAACAGAAAAGGACGAAGCGTGCAGAAAATCAAGTGCTACAGTGGACTCGAAGCAAACACAATCAACGTCGGAAGAAGGCTTACTTAGCGAGAATTCTACCTACAAACACCTTGAGTCACTATCGCTGAAGGTTATAACCATTGCGCGGCATATCAGGGAAAGAAATAAAGCCCACGAGGAAAATAAGTAATGGAATTACGTATTTTGATATTGAAAATAAAGAAACAATACTTTGGTGTATGGTTCAGGTCTTGTTAGACTGGGTAAAGTGAAATAATATTCGTGTTTTTTTTTATTTGCAACGTGTTCAATGGAAATAAAATGTAATATTAAAGGTTATAACTTAAAGTGAAATGATTTAAAAAATAAAACATGGGTCTTCAAGACATCGTTATGCGGTGTCAGACGTACGTAACAGTTTTAACTTTCTTTTAATATTCTCATCTAGAGGTAGATTTTGTCCTGTGTTATTGTCATATGTTCAGTTAACAACTTCTAAATTCTATAAATAATAAAGAGTGTCTGACAGACTGTCTGTTACATTTGCTACTAAATAAGTTGTGAGAAAAGCGAAAAGCGCCGCGATACACCGATTAGATTTTAAAAGAGTTAAGAGTTGTTTGTATTTTTTAAGTCTTCAAATAAATTAAAATCCGTGATAATCTTAAGAAGCAGCAAAAAGCCGTGTTCCCAGCGTGAGCCAGAGAGCCCGAGAACGATGCACGACGCGCTTGTATTTATTACGGCCCATTAAAATTAGCATTTTACATCATAAGAGAATCTTCGAGTGGAGCATTCGCCTCGATGGCGACACTGCTAAAGTACCGATTTATTTCAGTTAAGTTTACTTCCGAGAAGCAATGACAGCTTGTATTGGATTCGAATGCCAACATGCATACTGCACAAGTACCGATATCTATATCTACTTGCATTAAAGTTAATTACTGATGTACATTTGTTGTTGGAAGGTCTCGCACAATCACTGGATGAGGGCGGCAAGGAGTTATACTTTGTGGCGACCCTTGGGGAAAGCGTACGATTTTTTGGCTGATGAAATATATTAACGTTACTAGAATTGATTACTTGTGGCACTGTTACAACATAATTTAATTTTCTATACTATAGTAAAATGCTCGGTATGTTTTGGCCGTCTATTCCATCAACTTACTGTATTGATAAACTATTGAAGGTGTTTTATAAACATCTCATGTGTAGATTATTTAAAACCTGTAAGACAAAACCTACTAAATGTAGAAAAAAAAACATAGTACTATATCCACGTTACTATTATGGTGGCAATGTAACTACTAGCTGCACGAGACACAAGCCTAAATGAACAACGTATTTTACTAGTAAATTTGCAATTATCAGCGTTCGAAAATCGAGTTAATAAAAGCAAACTGCGCCGAGAAAAGAGCAGGTAGAACCACGGCACGCCATTAACAGCATTAGGGGTTCATCAAAAAGTGAAACTGCGTTAGTGTAGCTTTTACAGGCTTCCGATTGTTGCCAAATTGAATTTCAAATTCGATGCATTGAAAGAAGATAACAGAGCGCACATACTGCTGGCAGGAGTGGAGACAATAGTAAACTTTCGCGTTTTATCACTTTTAAGAAACAGATGTTCGTCATCCAAAATATCTAACCGCGCCAACACTAACTTAGTAAGGTGTACGATACATGGAGATTGCCTCAAGTAATGCGGTGCTGGATCAGATAGAAAAGATCATTTATGCAACTAATAAAAGACAATTGCGATATAAGGAGTACCCGTAACCGACGAGCATGTATGCATAGATATATGGATGTAGAAGAAGCGAGAGAGATGTGCCAGGAACACGCTAAATGGAAATCCTTAATATCTCTCTACCACTTTGAGCTACGGGCGTCAGCGCATTTTTTTTAATATAAAAGACAAAATAGACGTAGTATCGTATGAGGAAGTCAAGAGAAAGGCACAATGCAGGGAGGACTGGAGATTGCTCCACTGACAGGAGCAAACGCTCTGAAATAAATTATGCAAACATGATGGCAAAGAAAAAGAGGATAAATAAATATGTATTTTCTTTGTTAATCACTCCGCATGATACTTTGCTTTGCACTAACTAGATTGAAACATTAACGAAAAATTGATACATATCGGTATTTTTGGCTTAACTAAAACCATATTATATTAAAATCTAAATAACTATTAGTGGGCTATTTAATAGTTAGTAAGAAATTAATACAACTTACATAATTCGACCGTGAGCGTTCAGACTGGACTATATCATAATAATCGGGTTTCATTATTGTCTACGTATAATTTCACTTACGTAAGTTACAAATTGTCTTACGCTTGTAAATAATAGAAAAATAAATCCTCACAAACAACTGAAGTAAGAATTTCATTTCGGTTGATTCGCGAGGTGTGTGCGTGACCGGTCCATTCTTTTGTACTTACTAAAATCCCGTAGCATTCGATCTTATTAATGTATCACCCGAGTGAAACGTACGAGTGGGCGGTATAAATGGTCGGTTCTTTCCGACGATATTTAGGCTGAATGATAAATCACGTCGTATGTCGTATGAGGCACGCGAAGTACGGCCTGTTTCTACCAATATCAGCTCTAGAGCGCAACAAGATCTATATTTTTTCTCTTTCTGATTCTGTTGCGAGACGTAACGTAACGTAACGCGGGTAACTACAATAAGTTTTTGATTTTGATTGATTGTCTATGTCATATTAAATGCAAAAAAGGAACACAAGTAATAGTTTTTATTTTAATAATATTAGATTAATAATGTGTACTCTAAATTGTATTTATTTTCCATAGTCCATGATGAAGTAAAATTTTAAAACGTATATCGAAGTGTATAATGTAATAAAAATGTAATGTAAATAGTGTATATCTAAACAGTTATACGCGTTTGACGCTTATGTGGTGTTTATAACTAAAATATTGCGAGAGTAGACAGCACCCGCATAGCGGCGTAGCTGCCGATAGAACGCCAACACTCTATTGAAAACTATTACCAAGTAATTCCACTCCGCAATATACTGAACAATAAAGTATTGAAATCTTCGCATTGCTGCTGAGAAAAAACTTTTTAATTAGTTTCCTAAACAAATTCGCGGAGACGTGTTGTGCAGGTGGGAACATTTCTTTCAATTATTTCTGTTGGCTTTTTAAATATGAAATTGGAAACATTGTTAACGCTCGAACTTCTCTTTGCTTGTTCATTTTTATTGCGTATTCGACGATTATTTTTTGTCTATATTGCTTGACTTATAGGCAGTGGTTTAGCCGACTTTATGAGGAAGTGTCGACATTAATTTGATAAATGTTATGTTATCCCAAAAGTCATCACAATTATTGTTACACAAGACAAACATATTAGCTATTGTTGTTAACGTAAATAATTAATCTAAAAAGGTACGACTGGCAAAACACAGTGTTGTATTGTGCCCGGTTTGTTATAAGAGTTAGGTATGACAGATCAGCATGTGGATAATTTATTGCGTAGAGATTATTACTAAGAAAGCCAGGTGTGAACAAAACTCTCGTAAGGATACCGTTTAGGAATTTTGAACAAAATATGAAGCGAGCGACTGCCGATGACAATCTAAGAAGAAATATTTCTTAATTGAGTAGTTGTGAATTTTGCAAAACCGTAACTTTGTTGTCACACGAGCTATACCTCTGAGGGAGTATTTTTTTATGAGTGGTAAACGAACAAACGTCAATGGTGTTAAGTAGCTGCCATCGAGAGACATCCGCAACATGCAAAAGTGTCGGAGATGCGCTGCCTACCTTTAATGGACAGAGGCGGGATAGACACGAAAAAATATATTTCCTTTTCCCCGATAACCCCCTCCCCGTCCAATCCTCTTCCCGTTCCCATCCTATCTCTAAAAGGGTAGGGTGGGAAGGAGAAAAGGACTGAAGTTAGGCCTCCTGCACCTCACTATCAGACAAAACGCAGAGCACTTCTACTTGACGCCTGTCTTCTGTGAGGTCGAGCCAACAATACATTTACCCAGTACGACTAGTAGCGTAATCATTTATTTGTGGCGTGTTTGTCTAGAGCGTAGAAGTGCGTAGTGTGAACAAAAAACTGAGTGTGATTTTATGAGCACGCTGGGACTCAGTGAGACGGCTAACAATCGGCAGTTGATAATATGTTTTACTTAGCAAGCGTAGGCTAGAAAACTTAGCTTAACTTCTTGTTAGAAATTAAAAAATATGTCGATCGAAAGCATGTTAATAAATAAATAATTAAGATTGCGTGTGTGTTCATATCGTGTAAGGTCGCATTGCTTTACCAGTTAATTAAAGCCCATTTAAAATTTACCAATATTTAACGTCCACAATTCATGCGAATTTCTTTTCAAACATTCAGACTAACTATAAAGTACGTTTTTAAAAGCCATAATCTGAAATTACTCGACCACATTTCACTTTTAATGTCTTCAACATTATATAATTTTCAAAGTTTGATCGTGAAGTTATAAAATATTAAACCACATTGTAACTCATTTTTATTGCTACTTTTCTAAGAAGTTATAAAGGTACTTTAGTGACAAAGTTAATTAAATAATTATATAACAAAACAAGCGAGCGTGTGACTCTACTATATGCCATTTTCAACAGCTGCGCACCAGAGAAATCGCTGATGTCTCTATCATCATTGAAAACGTCTATTTGCCGACGTAACTCCAATAACTGGTAATTTTATATCAAGACATGTTTCCCTTGTTCATTTGTGCGTTTTGTATCGCTTCATCAGTATCAATATACCTTGTTCCTCAGCTTATTTCCACCAATTATGAAAGTCAGTTCCAGTACCAACAACGTTACAGAATATATGCCGAAGGGTTTTTTTACTAGTAAAAAAATAGTCTATTTGCCGGCATTCTCACTGTCTGAATATCAGTCGGTGTAATACAGCTCTGAGCGTTCTCGACTATTTTATTGGATAGCGATTTGTTCGAAGTTTGTCTGGATACTAATGGTTGCTAATCTGGGATAACACGGCTTACGAACGGTTCGCCGGAACATCTGTTCCGGCTAATCCAATTCCTATTACAAGCCTTAGTCAGTTCTAAATGGAGCTATTTTTTTCATTTGATAAGACAGTGACAGCTTACGTAATGGAACACTGATTGAGAATTCGAATTGGTAGTCAGATGTATGTTTATTAGCAACTGATTTTCATAAAAAAACAATGTATATTTGGGATTTTATAAAACCAAAAACATTAAAAAAAATTGCCTTCACATCCGTAACTTACCCGTCGGTTACAGGTAGTACATTTACGCTTTACAGTATTTGTATATAAAACTATTCTAATGAAATGAAATGAGAAAATAATTATAAATGTCTTTTAATGCAATTTCGATTTATGCTAATTATAAAAATATGACTTGTATATATCGCATTCAATGAACGGAAAACGTAATCACTACAGATTATATTAGTAATAGCACAGTATTTCATCTGCAGTCGGTTAACATATTTTTACTAACGATCCGCCCCGGCTTCGCACGGGTAGTTTCTCCATACAAACGTGCATCCTACTTATGGTAATTGCGGCAAATGTCAAACGACTGACAGTTATGTCAAAAATGCCAAAGTTACCTTACATTAGAAGAGTTAATACGGTTGAAAAATTTTCCTATTTTTGGCGCGACTTCTATAAGAATATTCTCCAGACAATAACAACACACGAAAAAGAATTACCGAAATCAATCCAGCCGTTCAAGCGTGATGCCGTGACCAAGACAAATAAGGATTCATTTATATATAAATTTATATTTCTTGTTTTCTTTAATACTGCTTAGGACACAAGACTACGCAAAAAGTTCGAGATTCGGTCTGTAATGATACACATAAACAATCTATTTTAACGTATAAGCCCTAGCTACACGCCTGAATCGCTTAACTAAAGGCTTGCCACGTTTGTTACTTTCATACAAATAAGAATTAAAAGCCAAATTTTCCCATATCTATCTAACAATCTCAAATAAAAAATAAATAAATAATTATGCACTCGCGGCCGTTACCTAGATGGGTAGACAGAGATAACGGATTTCCATTCGGCTCGATCCTGGCACACCTCTCTCGCTTCTTCTACATTCATAGGCAACGCATTGCAGATGCGTTTGCACATTTGCTTGTTGCGGATGTCTATGGGCAGCGCTCATTTAACATCAGATGATCCGCTTGCTCGTTTGCCACCTTTTCACATAAAAAAACCTACGCATACATGCTCGTCGGTTATGGGTGCTCCTTATATCGCCTTTTTTAGATATTAGTTCTTCTAGGGCAACACTTTTGGAACATAAATCTGTTTCGTTATTCTCTCTTCATTCATCCATTCAACATACCAGAACCACCGAAACATACATTTCTCAATTCTAGTCACAACATCCACTTTTAAGCCACACTCCTCTTTTATAACGCTATTTTTAATCCAAAATTCAAAGTCATGCCTAACATACTTCTTTAGGATCGCATCTCAACGGCATTAACTCTACTAGCAGGCTTTTCCTGCCAAACCCAGCTCTCACTTCCAAACATTAACGTGGGGACTAGTACAGCATTGTGTATGCCAAGACGAGCCTTCATAGGTACTCCACACTATACTCAAATATAGTAGGTAAATATTCAATTACGAATGTTCCGTACATTTTCCAAACACTACTAAAGGCCGATCACACATACACACGAAAAATACAAATATTATGAATAAAGGGTACAAAAGAACGCCGTATAGGTCAGCAATAAAAACTAAAGTTACAAAAGGGGTGTTATATCAAAAAGTTGGGTGATTATTGTCAAGTCTATCTTAATTACTACTTTATTGCTAAGTAGTTGTTAGGGGGCGGACGAGGCCTGGCGCAGGTCCAAGTCACAGACCGCACAGCGAACTCCTGGAGTCGTTATCGCCTGGTTCGAGTACGACGAGACTTTACGTAATTGTACATTTAAGCACACCCGCTTGTGTAATTTCTGCAATTATATCAACTGTTACAAATTTTATACATGTGTATGTCAATGAATTCAAGAATTTTTCTTGAATCAATATTTAAGGAATATGATAAAAGGAAACGTAACATAAGGGGAGACTACCGGCATCCCGTACCTTGGGCGATGTTTTCCTTGAACCAATAGTTTTATTGGTAAGCCATAATTTGAATGACACAACACTTCATAGATAACCAGAGGTGAACGAAGTCAAGAGAGAAATTAAAGTGGTCAAACAGCTAAGAAAACTGTACAGTTTTTCCCATTTCCTTTGTATTTTTTGTCGTCATATTTGTTGTTGACAATTTCTAGTTATAGTTAAATTCGAATGGAAGACAAACCAACGACTATTTACTAATATCATCAACGTTATTTACAAGACAGTTTATTGAATACAGAACTAAAATAAACATTCAATGTAAATGCAAAATTCAAGCAACATGGAAGGGTAAATAAAATGGCGGAATATTTATCGATAATAACGATCTGAGGGCTCTCGCTGTTTTGAGGCTGTATTTTTATTAAGCGAGCGGCGATCCTGCGCTCAACGTGTGCATATGCGACGTTGCCTAGGGTTACAACTCAGCTTATTCATTTGAGAATATTCTAGGGATGTACCATTCTTGTTTATCACAATAATATCAGTAGTACCAGGATGAAGAAGACAAAACTTATTTTGGTCCATCACAGAAGCGTCTTCCATCATTCATAAATAGATACAATGATATAAGAAAACGTAGGGAGTAGCCATACGTTTTCTTTTACAAATCACATTCATAAAGATGCACCATTAAAATTACAATGTGGACTCACAGAACACAGGCGTGAAGAGGCGGTGAGAGTATAAAAAGGAAACGAGGAAGTGATGGCAAAAGGATAACATCAGCGACTGTATTAATTTATATCACACCGGAATTAAATCGCTGCGTAATGAAATAGAATATACGAGATACTACGAACAGTGAAAAAACCTTAAAGTATTATATTTAATGATGTCTCGAGCATCTCTATCATAGAATCGAGTCAAAGACATAAAAACGATGTGTTTATTTACCTTCCAAGCAATTACAGTAAATAATGTAGTTGATTACTAGGGGCTCATACAACTGCGCATTACTTGGATTCTTTTCATAAGAATCACTCAGTAATTTAATGTTCTTTTTGGTAATGTATAATTTTTAACATAATTTATTTTTACATTGCTAAACTTTACGTGTGTAACTCTCATGATGAAATGATACTAATAATATTATTTCATTAAAAGGAAAATATTATAGCAAATATTATAACATACTAAATCTGACTTCAGCATGGGTAAACGATTATAGTAGGTATTCATACGGGTTATTCAAAGCCGAAGGCAGAATTTTTGGTGAACTGCTGGTGTTTTCTGTTTATTACGGTTTTCTTCTTATCAATACATTTATTAACTAACATATGGTTCGGGCGTGTTGAATGAAGAGAGATAACGAACCCCCCAACCGGGATCGGGAAGTGAGTATCCGTAACCGACGAGCGTGTATGAGTTGATGTATGGATATAGAAGAATGACAGGTGCGCCCGTATCGGGCCAAATGGAAATAATCCGTGAGTTATTATTTATTTCTTAACTATTCAGGCAAATACGGTAGGAATTGAAAGTGGCAATAGGCTTCCAAATATTTGTCCATACAATCTCTTCTAGAAAATGTGGTAACCAGAGCAATACGTAGCGTCGCGTATGAGAGTAGAAACACTCAAGGAGTATTTTCATTCCTTTGAGATTCGTAACATAAAAACAGAAGACCTGTTTAACAAAGCAGAAAAGTATTTTAGCGGATATAAGTGCTTTTAGAAAAAACATACTAGTCTAAGATATACAACAGGCCCGGCTTCGCCAAGGTAGCACTAAATCTGTTGTTCCGATCGTTACCAAACTTCCAGAAAATTCCCTTCAAAATTTCATCGAAATCGGTTCAGCTGTTCACGCGTGATGCCGTGACCAAGGGAAATATGGATACATTTTTATGTACATAAATAAATACTAAACTAGCTGCGCCTCGCAGTTTTACCCGCCGAGTTGAGCGTATAAGCCTATTACCCCTACCTTAACAATTGAGCCGTCAAATACAAAAATATTCGCAAAAGTAGTCGTTCCTCCGATTAGGGCGTTCATACGAACATACTCTTCAGCTTTGTTATATTAATATAGATGACAGTTTTTATAAATACATAATTAAATATCCTTATATTTAATTATGTATTTATAATAAAAATTTGAGGTTAATTTACAAAATGTGCGTTTGCATTAACAATAGTAAGGATTGTTTTAACGAGATAAAGAACAGTAAAATATAAATGTTTGACAGCGAATGAAAGTAATATAGCTTTAAGTTTGTTTCTAAAGTCATTCTTGTAAGCGTTGTTCAAAGGTTCAATTTAAATTAACTTTTCAGTTTGTTCATTGTTTTCTTACTTTAATAAGTTAACGTGGAATAGAGAATTACTTCGAGCTTCATAGCGAGTAAAGAGCATCATGTATATTTTATGAGATACAAAAATTATCATCTATCTACTTTTCGTTTCGCATACAAAAAATAAAAGAGTAAGGAAGAATTTGCTAATACCGGATGAGAGTAATCGTTCTTACAACTGCTGCATTGTGGTACACATTTTGTTTGAGTGGGTAGTTGCGAAATAATAATATAATACTTTGCTTTTGTAAATTGTATTTACAAAAGCAAAGTATTATACATATATTATACTTAAATAGATAATTACACACAGACTCTAGACAAACTCGAACCCACGACCTGTGACGTGAAAAGCTATCTAAGTGTCTTCCAATCGTCCCGTAGAAATAATAATATTGAACTAATACGATAAGACCAGATCGGTGAAAAACTAAACATAAATGACGAGTTTATGTACATTAATTTATGTAGGAGAAGCGTGAGAGGTGTGCCACGAGTGTGCCAAATAGAAACCCCTGCCGTCGTAAGTGCTTTTTGTTGCTTCTTCTTTGTTTTCGTTTAATATTTTTCTGGTATAATTTTAACTTTAAAGTACTTATCAAAGTATTGCTGGCTGTTGAAGCGTTACCGCTTTAATACCATTTAACGAGTTGGAAGGATTTTATTATTTCAGAAACAAATGTATTCAGACAACGTAGCGATCAGGGTCGCTGAAACTGGAACTAACTAATTTCATAATTAAAATTAAACGAACCAACACAACATTTTCGTCTATTCCAGACTTGAAGGAATTAATTTGATTATGGCGCGAGTCGAGACATTGTTCTTGGGAATTATTTAATTCTGGTGTGGGGTTGGCTCAGTTTTCGAATGGGCACAATGAAGACGCCTTATATCAGCACGCTCAGCTTCCGCGTCGCTGTAGCCACGAGCCGTGATACCATCTGAAGACAATGACTCGCCCGTGTAATTTATTGTGCCGCGGTTGAGAGAACCACAATTGATATTTGTGCGCGCGTTCCTACTACGTTCAAGGCAAATTATTTTATTTTAATATAATAATAATAGTCGTAGCTTGCGACGATTTGTTCGCTTTCTAACTATTAATAATGCTTCTGATTTTCGATACAAAAATATGTCACAGTTTCACTCTAGTCTAAGGGTTTGAAATTTCAAAAACCCGTTTATTCCAGTAATTTTGCGAAACCTTGGTGAGTTATTCACAATACCCACTTTAGAAATGGCTAATTTAAATATAGATATGAAAAGACCATTCAGTTCAGACGAGTCTCCCGCTAAAGTTGATGCTTAAAGATTACCAGTAACTTCAGTTAAAATAAAACAAAAACGTTTAATTTAAATAGAATAATAAAACTAGCTAGGTCTACGTTTACTGCGGTGTCCCATTACAGCAACAACATTACCTGGCCGAGGATACACAATAAAAATTAATGTTAAATTAGTTTTCTCAATCACTTTTACACAATTTCGAACCTTAAGCCTCTCGTGATACAGGTCATTACATCCACAATGATTAAACGTACACAGTACAAAGTTTTTTTAATGAATCCGAGGTGAAACAGTGGTCGTGTACAGTTTCCATCGCATCTTCGGTTTCTCTGGTCGGTCTCTAGTGTGGTATCGATTAAATAAATTTAATGGCTCATTTAATTAATGCGGTTAATGTTTTTTTTAATTGTTTGCAAACAAACATCAACAACATACACTATAATTAAAAAAAACAAAAACTTTCTTGTATACCATATTGTGACGTCATCGACAACAGATCTCATATTATCGTGCACGAGTAGTGATTTTTGAAATACACTAGATACACCTTTACGTGACCCAGGCATATAATAGCTTACTTGGTGCAACAAGAGTCAGTCCAGTCGATTAGTGTATTGTAGAGTTCCAACAAGATATACATGTTTCAACGTGTTTCCTCTTTTTGTTTGTATGCATTGAGTGAAGACACTTGTAACCTAACCAAGATCCCTTAATCAGAAACAGCCACTCGTTAGACTTTTACTCTTTATGTTTCTCAGCAAAGGTAAGGTTGTATTCGATTTTAATAGTTAACGTAATATTTCCATAACATTCGTTAAGCTTTGACTCTGCTACAATGAGGTAACTGAAATCCGGACTATTTATTTGAATGTTAATCGGACGTTTATTTATACGATAATAACGTTGTAACCGAATACGATTTAACAGTCAGCACTGGGAAAATTATTAGTACGGGAATAATTTACAACTGCCGCGTCACTAGTGTCCACAATATGCTCTAATCACCAGTTAGCGGCTGCGAGCCAAAAGCCAATCTGACCATCTACTCATACATATAAATAATTCACAGCATTCAATTATGTAATGGATAAGCTACCTATGTTACTGTACTACATTCTGATTACAAAACAAGATGAAAGATTTAAATAGTAAAACGACAAAAAGCGACTAAATCTGTAAAATTGTTTAATTTCAAACCAGATGAAATATTAGTTCCATATGTTTTGTAAGCGTTGGTGAGAAAAAGGGTTAGCAGGAGAGAAGCTTTTGGCGACTTAATCATCAGACGAAACGTAGAAACGGTCCTTTACCGACCGAGCTGGTCCACTCGTGCAATCACTGTCGCCACTACATGCTTCTACCACTATTCTGGCCACAGCTGGACAGCCAAAGAACCAGAGGATAACATATGCATTAGATGAAAGCAGGATAGACGCAAGGCGTTGCAATTTGGGCAAAATTGGGGGCGATGAATTGATCTGCACTAATCAGATTATGTAAACTTATTATTAGAAATAAATAAATTAAATAGTTAAGATTTGTTCAGTAAATTTATAATTTATCCGTTAAAAATAATATTAGTCAAGACTAATCCAATACATTAAGTAAAAATAAGTATTAATTCATTTAATATTGTCGGTCAAATTGTGATAAAATAAATTCATTTCTGCTAAAGCCTTAAACATCATTAAAACTAGAAACTAAAGTTGTGACTTCGACTCGCCGCAGTCGCCTAGTTCTACTTTTTTGAAAAGTTTCTGTTGCCTCGACTTTTTTTAATCCTTCCTGGGACTTGTTATTGACAATGTCTAGCTAGCTGGAGTTAAAGTTGGAATATGGACTACAATTCTATGTATTCCGTATTTAAACTTTTCATTTATACATTCCAGTTTGAATATAAATCAAAACCACGCACGGCATTTTAACATTTCTTTAGCATTCTATAGAGTAATTAAGGTAATTAGACTAGGAATACGACTGTTTTTTCTATATTTAAAGTATCTTTTTTATTTTTCACATAATTATTAACGCCATAGTATAATTATCCACCGATTATTTCACCTTTTTTTGTACATTTATAATTATAGACTTTTTCCACAATCCAATCAAATTTCAAATAACGACATATTTTTTGCTTTTCTAGAAGCCGCGTTATTAATAGAAGAGGCCACTGACGCTGGAAATATTAATTTTACCTTTCCCGCTTCAATCAAAACAATATTACAATTACAATGTATACGAGTGAACCGGCCAGCGTTGAAGTTTTGATATGGAACACAATTCCATTCGTTGCGCGTTCAAAGTTTTTTCTGTTTAATAGAACTCGCATTAGAGTTGTACTGGCTGGATGTAGTTAGGAATTGAAAAGCAGCTTAGAATCTGGCCAACGGGAAACAGGACTTACACTATACATTAATAATTCCCATACAAGATCCGGACTTGTAAGCGCGGACAAAGCGACGTTGAATTTAATATTTAAAAATAGGATTTCGTTCAGTACGTACGTTATCAGATTTAAACTACAAATTATTACATTATTATTCATTTTTTTGGGTTTCTTACGATGATCGCCTAATACCAGTGCTATTTCCTACTTTCATTGGGATTTTTAAAGATTAGAACAGAACTATTGCTGATAATAATTTGGAAGTGGAAGGCGTTCTATATGAAATATTAAGTTTGTCCTCAAAGATCTAACTAGTAGCCATCGTGTAATGTATGACCCACCTGGCTTCGGCTAGTGATTTCCTAATGCTTTTGCTACATTATCAAAGAGCTACCCTGCTGAAATAAATACAAAATAATCTCTCTGCGTGAAACTATGCTCGGCGCAATGCCTCGCATTAGGCAAACAATGTGTACTTTATAACAATTAGAATTAACGCTAAAAACGTCCCGCGTCCACTCTAATTGAAATTTCAGCTCTATAGGAAAGACAATAAGAGTCTATTTTAGTTAATGGTAATGTGATGGTAAGGTAAGGATTTAATGAATCCGAAGTAAGGTGATCGTGTGCAAGTTAGATGGCATCTTAATTCCCGATGCGTCCGCGTGCGATCAATTTAATTTTAACTGCACGAAATACACTTAGCTTTTATAAACGTAAACAAGTAGTTTTCGCTTAGTTAATTTTTACTACCAATGTAGAGAGTCTTTTATTCTTTTAATTTTAATAAGATTTAGGAATAAATGAACTCTTGATAGATTCGTTAGTTAATAATTTGATTTTTAAATATATATTAAGCCTGATCAATCGCCTACAATTCTAAATTAGGGCAAAGATTAGTTCCATCATTAAAAGCTTAAAATCAGCTTCGTGTTAATCTTACGAGCATCGACGTTAATTTATGTTCAATGTTCATTTTGTCACGGTTACATACAACAACACATCTTGATGGACGCTACCGATATGGATCGTAAAGATTTATACTCGACTTTAAATTGATATGGTATGTATTGGTAATATCAAATTGGTGCTGGTGTTATACTTATACTTTATAGTTATATGATACGTTGCTGTAAGTTGATGTTAAAATTGTTCTTTTGTGATTTAAACTCACGCCCTGCTCCTACCTCTCGGCGTCGCTCGTTGTTTCTACAGCAAGCAACAAAGGTGCGCTACGTTCGTTAGTTTCATTGTATTATTTCTGGACGTAATCTTTTTTGTACACTATACATGCACATTGCTATGACGTCATCGAACGATCACATGTTATCGATCATTACGCAAATAGTATTTGTATTAATATCATGTAAGCATTAATTTAGTCCATTTGAAATGCGAGAAAAGCCTTTAACCGCATGTGATTAAACCACCACGCTGGGGAAATGATTAGGACGTGAATTATTAACGGCCGCCGCGGCAGTGGTGCCCTCTGGAAGCACTAATCACCATTTAGCTTCAGCTCGCTCTGATAGCCAATCAGACAATCCGCACGTTTGTTGCATACAATACAATATTCGCAAATGTAAGGCACTCGGATTAGCTCGAGAGCGTCGTGAAGTGATTATCGATTCCAGAATGTTGTTGAATTATTAATGTTACAATACAATAGCTTATAGTGTGTTGCACATTAAAATGACACCCGAGTCCACAATTACTTAAGAGTCCAGAGTTAATATCACAGTGCATAGTACACAAAAAAGTTAAGGTTTGAAGTAAGTTGAAGCTTTGCATTAAGTGAATTTTCAAATCATTCTAGATTTAATTCATTTCGTAGATTGCCGACATTAAATATTGAATAATTTAATTTAAGAAAGTCTAGATGGTGGGACAACAAGTTTCCACACTTTTCCATCTCTACGGTTCGTAGCAAAGTATATTAGATGCTGGCACGAATTGAATATTAATAGAGAAGAGGACGGTAAACTGGGTAGCGAAGAGGGACCGTATCGTTAGTACAAACTTTGCAACCGCGCAGTTCACCTTTTATTTATAAAATTTCTATTAGTTTTCATTGTTTTGTTATTCTCTAACTGTAGGACTTGTGAATAGAAAGATTCAAATTTTAAATAGAATTGAAAAATAAATATTTAAAATGTAATCGAGTAAGTGTTGTTGAACTTTTTGAATACCATGAAAGCTGAAGCTATGCAAGCTAATGTTTTCAATAAATATTTTTTACAATATCGTCCTCGACATTGCCACTTGATGGCAAGTACCATGATGCAGCTTAACTCCACATAAATCCACTTAAATGAAGGCAGCACGGGATCAATCTTTGTAGTCCTTGCACAGTTGTGAATTTTGTGGTAATGATGATAAGAAAAGTATTTTACAAAAACAAGTCTTTAAAATATTATGTATGTTTGCTTATATACCAATTTTAGATATATTTAAATGTGCCTGAATATTTTTAAAAAGCTTACCGCACCTCCAGAAGATATTGGTTCTTTGCATTAACGTTTATACAGTACCTGAAAAAAAAATTATTTTAATATAACCAATTCTGCAATGAAAAAAGTTCGGATGGTACCTACTATGCCTGCTGTTGAATAGCATAAGTTGATGGTTACGCTACTTGGATTATTTTGTATAATAATACAAGCAATCGCCAGAAACGTATACCTTAAAAACACACGTTCAAAAGTGTAGTAAAGCCCTATAAAGCAAGCAATAGTAATTCGGTGAAGATAATTTTTTAACAAAGTCCATGTGTTTATTTGCAAGGCGGCAGAGAAGGCGGCGCTCCGACACGCGCTGGGGTGCAATAATAGTAACAAGTATGCGAACAGTGGAGAGACTTAAACATATAATACATACGGTCAATTATACTGCAATGTTCTTTTGTAATTTATAAGCTAGCCGTATAACTCTGACACGATTACCTAGTAGTGAGCTATTTAGCTACATATTAAAAAAAAAGTTATTTCGCCGCATATGTCTAAACGCGATAAACGCAAAAACTATCAATTTTGGGGTTTTCATCGAATTTTCATTAATTGAAAGAGTGATTCAGGTTGCAGTAAATTAAGTGAAATACGACAAGGTTGGTTATAATAATAAGCTGGTACGACATTATGATAGAAAAAAAAACTGTTGTCATTTATGTTCTGTTGCCCGAGTGTCCTCATAGTAAATCGGTAACTTTATTCATATAAATATATGTAATATATGTATTTATATTTATCGAATGCATAAAAATGCATTTGTTGTAAACTTATGTCTTCTTCTAATACAAGAAGAATACGAACAATAAAAAAATAATACATCAATTTTAAAATAAAAATTATTAGTAACGGACTCACGCACATTCTATAGTCGAACGTGTTTCTGGCAAACGTGTGCGGGGCGTGGAAGTGTAATTTTCAAAGACAACGGACCGTATACACATCAGTTGAAAATTAAAGCATTGAAATTGTATTCTCTACTTTCAACTTAATGTACGTTGCCTACTAGACTTACAAAACGAAAAACTTTTTCAAAATTCTTAAAACTTTATTTAAGCATGTCAAAAGAATGAATGATGAAAAAGTGAGTGGAGTGACAATGTTATAAAAGTGAGTGGCAGTACTAGTAAGGGACATCCTAGACGAACTTTTGCCTGCCAGATTGATAATAAAGAAAGACGATAACCGACGAGCGTGTATAAAGTCAAGCAAGCGAAAAAGGTGCGCAACTGTGCCAACCCGAAATTCGTAATCTCCGCCTACCGCTCTACGGTACTAGCGCAAGTGATATTCTAATTAAATATAGTGGGAGTTTAGTTGGACGTGGTAAAGAGTTTGTGATAGATAGGCATATATCAATATTGTATCAAATGTAACATTAGCGTACAATGAATTGAACCAACGACCTTATAAAGCTGGTTTAAATTATCATTTCCTCTGAGAAACTTTGTAAAAAAGCACAATACTAAACGCAACACCTTAGAATTTGTATCTAGCTTATTTTACTTCTGTATTTATTTTTCTCCGCCTAAGCAACTAGGCGAATACGACGAGCGCGATAACACGTGTATTTAGCATAGAAATTTCACCATTACAAGACGCTTTATGGAAAGGAAATAGCCGCGACTGTAGCATTCATTCAGACCAAGACAGACGAAACTAATATCGGTAAAAAGCTTTCGCCCCTTAAGTTCGGTGAGTCGTATTGCAAATTTATAACTATCATTTTACAGCAAATTTTCACATTTTACCAGAAATTATATTAATTTGGCTGGAAACTCCATATTTATAATATTAACCTATGCAAATGCGATTGATCCCGGAACATGCATATTCACTGGTTAATTTCATAAGTTTTCGCAAATTAGTGTAGTAAATATGATTCCTTGAATATTGGAGTAGCTAGGCCAACATGGACTTTATTATTCTTCTATATATACATATATAAATTAACAAACTGACTGACTGATATATAAACGCACAGCCTAATCTACTGGGCCTTGAAATTTAACATACACATTTCTATAATAACGTACGAGAGTACTAAGAAAGGATTTTTCTAAATTCATCCCTTGCATGTCAAAAATAAACATGGGACAAAAAATTGTGTGGAGAAACTGCTAGGGTTGCTAGTGATAAATTATATATATAGTATATTTTCTAGGTTTAAAATAAAAACAAATGTTATGTCGCTTATCGCAGGAACTTTCATTAATATATGAAGTTAAAGTCAGTAAAATGATATAAAAAATATTTTTATGTTACTTGGGCGAACAACTCGACCAAACTAAACGCAGCACGAAGACGTAGCGAGCCGTCGAGGAAAGCAATTCCGCTCCTGCCGCAGATAAGTACTGTAACCTTAATTGTAGTTACAATTGCTTTACTTTTGTTACAATATGCTTTCCTTTCGTTTGTCTAATTCGTGGGCCGGAGCCGTATTTATAAATTCGAAACGATACTTAATTTTATCTATTCCAATAAACATTTGCGTGTTGTCAGTTTGTATCGCCTCAAAGAGCCGAAGCAAAGGGCCGTTTGTTTGAATTGTCTTTGAGTCTCTTCAGTATTCGACTTCGTAATTAAGGCGGTTATTATTATTTTCAAGTTACCAGCGGTCGTTTGATTACAGTACAGTCGGCTGAATATTAAATGTCCAGAAACAATGGAAATTTACTATATCATTAAATTTGGGTTGAAGCATCAAATTTTGTTGAAAATGTAGTCCACACATACGGTAAATAATTAAGAAATGCTTTATTGCAATCAAAAACAATTTTACATAAAAAAGAGCAAGCAAAATTACATTTATTGCTATCCGAATTATGGCAAAAGGCTAAGAGAATGACACTCAGCTTTATATGGAATAAAGATCCTGTGTCGCGCTGGTTCCCTACCTCCCCTTCCCTTAGATAGTTGCGGGAAACTACATAGCGGTGCGAGGGTTCGCCATACACTTAAATGTTATAAATAAATAATTGATATCTATATGAATGTATTTATATTATCTATTTATTTTTTTATAACCGGACAACTTTCGAGAAGCTTTCGTTCCTTTCGCCGGAATTCCAAATTTCATTCAAACCATACAAATATATATGTCGAGTACCTATTGTAGAAACGCTTCAATTCTATTTGTTACCACGATGCACAAATATGACCTTCACTTTAACCGTAGCTTGAGATTTGATTGGATTCTTGGGCTCCCATACACTTCATCCTGCATTCCCGTGTATTGTCCCGTTTAAGTTTTATTTTTGCTACAAACAGTAGCGCGCTTTCGGTTCAATAGAAAATAAGACGATTACTTTGTTTCTAAAAAATTTTTGATTTTAGAAATGTGTATTTATTTTATGTAATTTTGTATTTTCGTATTGAAATGTACACGGGTAAGTATCATTTAATATATGCCTTCTTCACTGTAATCAGGTAATAATTACATCAATACAACTACTATCAAGTGGCCGTAGAGACAATTAGCCGGCACGCGAATGACCCTCATTTGTCACCACTACACTAATTACAATTATTGTCCGGGGGAACGTAGCGTGACTTAAGTGCAAGGGTCCTGAGAGAGGGAAATGACCAATCCCCGTTCCCACATTGCGACATCATTTAAACTAAGTATGGTTTTGATTTTTTATACTTTCTTACGTTGGGGAATCGTTTTTAATTTATTAAGCGGAGAGAGTTAGTTAGGTTAGTAGTTTTTGAAACACGATGTGTAAGAGAGGAGCTGTAACACCAGGAGTAACACCTTCAAATTCAATTCATTAAGATATACTAATAATCTTACTAAAGATATGGAGATCGTAGACGATCAATAGATATTTTGTGAATTACAATAAGACATTTTAATACAACAAAGACATCATCTGGTTAAAGCAATAATTCGCAAAAATTTGCTCCTACTTCGTTAGTACAATTATTTTAAACGACGAGTGAGTGCGGGAATAATAATGAATGGGGCTATAGGTACAGTAGTGAGGAGTCAGAATGTGTCTATGAAGGCTCGTCTGCCAGACGAGCCTTCATAGACACATTACTACACAATGCTGTACTAGTCCCCACTTTAATGTATGGAAGTGAGAGCTGGATTTGGCAGGAAAAGCATGCTAGTAAAGTTAATGCCGTTGAGATGCGATCCTTAAGAAGTATGTTAGGCGTGACTTTGAATGATAGGGTTAAAAATAGCGTTATAAGGGAAAAGTGTGGCTTAAATGTGGACGTTGTGACTAGAATTGGGAAAGGTATACTTCGGTGGTGGCGTGTTGAAAGGATGAATGAAGAGAGAATAACAAAACAAATTTATGTTGCAAAAGTGAGTGGCAGTGTTGGTAGGGGAGGCCCTAGGAGAACTTATATCGATCAGATTAATGACTTACTAAAAAAGGGCGGCGGCGATATTAGGAGCACCCATAACTGACGAGCATGCATGCGTAGATTAGTGGAAGAAGCGAGAGAGGTGTGCCAGGATCGCGCCAAATGAAAATCAATGATCTGTGCCTACCCCTCTGGGTTACAGGCGTGAGCGCATATTTATTTATTTATTTATTCATTTAATTATCCTTGTTTAGAAATATTTATGTCGGGAATTTGCCATTTTCTACTTTCCAAATAACAGAATCAAACAACAATCAGCTGACTTTGGACCATTAACAACACGAAAAATGAGTTCTCGCTTAGCAATTCACTACTAAGTCTGTTGTTAGACAAATTGAATGCTAGAGCGCTTACCAAATAATCAACTCTGCGAAAAACACAAAAGTGAACAATTATTCGCCATCGTACAGCGCTAAGCTGTGCTTGAAAACTATTTCCAATATGTTCAAACACGATGCAGTTGATGTGTAATCGGTTTAAGAGCGAATGTTGCATTCTGTTCTGATCGAATTTATTTACATAAATGCATTTGTGATACAAACTGTTTTATACAAATCAAAAATTAATATTAATATAATTTTATCCACCAATATAAAATGACATCAACAATCTCAAAAGCGAATATATAAGTCATGAATGAATGTGGAAATAATATCATTTGTGTAGAGATAATTAGATAGTTAATAACAAATAGATTGATGTAATGCGTGTACATGTATAAACAATCTGATTCCACCTTTGTGTAGAGATAGCAATCACTACCGGTTTCTGAACGAGAGCATAAGACAGCGACCGTTTAGACATGCGGATCTCCATCCTTTCGTAGTAGATACACAGCGCGTTCGAACAAAGCAAAGGATTGCCAGCATCTGCATTTCCGTCCTATTGACTTGGGTCCCTTCAAGAGAAGAGTAAATAGACCGTTACTAAACTAATGTGTATCATTTTTCGACATCACCGTTTAACACCGGGTGGGATTGTAGTCGAGCGCTAGTTTATTCATTATAAAAAGTGAACATACCGACGTACAAGGGACAACCAAATAGAACGTAAGCATTTTGTCAATTTTAAAAATCAGATAAATTCAACTGGGTTCCTAACCTTGAAATCTTGCTTTGCTTACACATGTGCCAATATATGTAAATTCCGAAAGTACACAGCTACTAGTTTACAAGTCATCGAACTAGTTATTTTCGTTTCAGTTCTCGAACATGTAGGATATCATATAAAGCTCTCATTTGCACAATATTGGAGTAAGCAACACTGTTAGAATAGTCTATTATCAATTGATTTAATTGATTCTAGCCATGAGAAGTTGTTGGACTTCGCGCGTTATAATATGCATATTATACGCTACGGTACGCAAGTTCTGCCTCCTATGTTTACCCCCGCTGCAGAACTTGTGAACTAGACTGTGCCTTTAATATTCAATTTAGAAATTCAAATAGTTGAAGCGTAATGTGAAGCCTGTAGTAGGAAAGTTTATCTATACACTGTACCACACGCTACGATCGAAAGGTGGTTTGGAGACAAGATGAAATAATACGTTAAAAACAAAGCATTTAAAAAATTCACTGATTGTCTGTTTTTTTTCCATTGTTGGTTCCTCCTCTTTGTGACAAAGGTGGAAATAGAAAGATCAAAAATACGAATTGATTGCTTTCGGACGAAAACGCTGATTCGGTCGATCAAGAGATAGTCCAGTCGATTATTTCTGACTGGCTGGCAGACTAGAAACGCTAGCCGAAAAGAAATTAAAAAAGTACACCTCGCTACAAGCGTACACTGACAAATGTGGGTCAAACGGACCCCGGCGCTCGGCACGGTATCACATGCCACGGGCGCGGTTCAACGAAAAAAATTACGATACTCAGGTACGCTACTGACGCCGCGTGAATACCTTTTTTATTCGAACCGCGCCCCGTCCGTAGCAGGTGTTTTGATTTAAATACGAAATGAAATACGGAAGCGAAATTTTCAGTTTTATATAACGTGGACATATTATCTTATATAAGCGAAGTAACGAACCGAATAGAATTCAACAATGACTTTATTAATAATATAATTTAAACATTTTCATCATCCTTTAAGCATATCCACTGCTAAAGCTGCTTGCTTAGACGGGCCGCTTGGCGTGGATTGTAAGATACTTGCTTTTCACGCCGCAGGTCGTGGGTTCGATTCCCACCCCGCACAGACATTTGTGTACATAAACATGTCTGTTTGTCCTGAATCTTCGTGTTATTATCTATTTAAGTATATATTTACAAAAGAAAAGTAGTATATGTAGTATATCAGTTATCTGGTTGCCATAGCACAAGCTCCGCTTAGTTTGTGATCAGATGGCCGTGTGAATATATCCTAGGATATTATGATAATTAAAGGTAGACCTTTAGGGCCAAATCGATCAGTCCGATGTCGCCTTCGTAGACTCACGTAATCTTGACCAGATCGTCGGTGCACTTCATGGGGGCCTCTCCATTGTTGGGTATAACGAGCTAAAATATTGTCATACTATAATACAAAAGTATTATTCCTACTCTCTGCGTAAGTAGAGTAAAATAGTTTAGTCGCTACCTTCTAAGGCTAATGATGAGCCGTAGACTTCGATTGAATAGAAGTGGTAATAAAGTGACATATTTTTCACTTAGAGGCAATATAATTGTCAAAAAAAGGGAAGTCAATACTATTACGTAAGAACGTATTTGCTAAAAGGCTTAAGAATCCAAATATCCGAAGTTAGTTGTTTATAGCCGGCTAGGATTCCTAGGCTAGGTTTCATCTTAATATTTAAATTTAAAAATCAAATTCGGACGTTATAGCGGTATATTATTTACATAAAACCGGTATATAATGGTTCAACTCTTTTGTTAAGAGAACGTATAATAAATAGGCACTTCGAAATCAATTTTGCATTTTAATACGCATGCTGACCGCAGGCGTACTGCGGGCCGAATATTGAAAACTGACGGGTTGTACACATAAATATGCCGGCGGCAGACGGGGGGTGAGCTTTAAAAAATTGTGCACCATTATTTTTATATTTATTTGTTTTCAGTTAATAGAGTAAACACATTTGTATTTTATTGATTGTAATTTACGTAGTTTTTTTAATTAAATGGTAATTATCGGTTTCAATTCTAAATTTGGACTTGCATATCTACTAAAACTTGGATCAAAATACTGTTGAGCTACGTTAAGGCGACATCAAAAGTAACAGGTGATAGTAGAAGTTAACTTCTGCGTTTTGTTTAGTACGTAAGGTGACTGGTACAACAATCTTTTTCCCAAAACCTCTTACTTATCCAATTCTTATCCTTAATCCTTAAAGTGTTGCAGATTGGTAGCGACCGTTACATATATATTTTTATGAAAGAAGGTGGCAAAAGAGCGGCGGTTCACTTGATGTTAGGTGACCGTTGCCCATTTATCCCGAAAATAAAACTGTTCCCGAGATACAAAAAATCTTCAGTAACGATATCGGTCGCCAAGGTAACGCTTTATGTTTTGACATTAACAACTTCTTGACACATATCACCGACATTTATATATAAGCGGAATACAACATCATACAAAAGTTTCGAGCATGGAAGATAAGAAACGTATATGTGTGAATCCGCAGGCAAGTACTAGTAACAGATATTTAAACAAATTAAATTGAGTAATTTTTGCAAACTAACTTCTCATCTTTTCCAATACCACATCCGTAATGCGTTGCAATAAATCACCCCTTGCACTTCCGATCGGACAGTACGCGGGAGAGGACGTATTTTAAAAGTCTGGCTTAAAGCCAATCCGTTTATACCGATTATTATACTAAGTCTGTGGCATTAGTGCCGTTCGACTTTCGAGAATAGAGCCATTCCAGTAATATATTGAAGTGTTAGAGCTTTGGTGGCGCGAGCTTGTAAGTGATGCGGGATTCTTTCGAGTTCGCAACGTCTCGCAGCTGCGGGCAACTTCCGAGCGCCGAGCTCCGTGTTAAACTTTAACGCCCACGGCAGATTTCCTGTCGCGCAAATTAATCGTAGTGCACATTTCTTGCGTGATTTGTTTGAGATTTTACCTTAATATCCAATAAAAATATACATAACTTAGAATAACGTAAATACACTTTTAGTTTTAGAACGCTTTTACAAATTTAGGTAACGAAATTATAATTGCACCCTATGAAGGAATATACACCATTATCTAAGTTACTGGAATACGAAATGGCGAATCTCGTTGGTCGCGCCGGCCGCAATGTTCCTAACTAGTCGCATGACCAATACGCAGACGCTGGCCACTAGTGCGCGCACTTGCTTATGTCGCATCGCATATGTAAGAATTAGTTGGCCGCGGCAACCTGGCCGCCTCATGTGCAAAGTGATAAATAAAGCACAAAGTGTGTTCTAAACATCATTGTAAGAAATTTGGCAAAATAAATGAGTATGTTGTCAAGCAAATACGCTTACGGCTACAGACATCTGATCCTATGCTACACTGAGCACTGTATGAACTACAAAAAAACTAGCCTAGAAGAACTAAATACCACTGTAGGCACAATTTCGATTGCTTTTATATAGACGAACAATGAAAGTATATAAAATATAGCTTGATTCCGCCGACGCAAGTTTCCAATCGTTTTTATAACAGGAACGTGAAAAATCACAAGCGCGCTCGACACGGTTTTTCACGATTCTCAATGGAGGAAGTTTTTATCGGGTGAAATTGCACCGATATTTCTATATTTTAAAGTTTGCTCTTAATGTCAAAATATCTTGCTAGCATTGCAAGGGAAGATTAAATATTTTTTGCAAGTTATTACTAAACGAATTAATAGAAATGTTTCCCCACCACTACTCCGCGATATATAGAATATATATCGCGGAGATATATAAAAATATAAATAGAAGGTATTCATACTTATGAGTTTTAAATAAAAACATATACAACTTTTTACTGTTGGCAATCCTCCGATCTGTAGAGTCAGATTTTGTCGCTTCGGTTTCCACGCGGGACACACTCGGTTATTATCTGCGTTGGACGGTAGGCGAGACTTCCGCTCCAAGCCAACCAAAAACCTTTTTTAGTTATAAAATTCATTCCTATATCAAGTCGTACCCAATTAGTAACTTTTAAAACTAAAGCACAAATAATTGGACGGGCTAATGCATATAAAATTATACTTATTTCATATGACGACAAGGTTCAATATAGTAAACCTTTTTAGTGGCCTAGTCATAACGAACTTCAAATCAAATATTATGCTCTATTTAAATGTCAGTTTCCCTGGTGCAAGCAAATTTAAGGTGACGAACCTTTTTTAACCCCCACTGTACATGCAACTATTTACCGCTGCTGTCCTGGTCGGAGTTTAGAAACAGCCGTGGTGAAAAACTTACGCCTTATTAAAAAAAATGTGACCAAAATATTCATAAGCGAATTTTTTCTACAAAAAATCTGCCTCAGTAAAAAAAATACCATCCATTTAACCGAACAACAAAAATATTCAGTTTTTTTTAATTCTCCAGACTAGATAAGAAACTTTCGTAGCGGCGTGTGTACCAGATAACGTCATACAGTCGGAGGCTGCGATATAGGCCGCCGCGGCTAACTGGGTTACCGGCTTTTGAACACGCTCGACTATAGAGAAACTATGTGTTTGCTTTTCAAATTATTACGCCGCATGATCGTTATAAATTTTTAAATGTTAGCTGTATGTTAATATCTCATTTCAAATGAAGAAATATCACAAACACACAAATCTAAGGATTTTGTGACCAAACAAATAAACATAAAACGTTTATTTGGGCATTATAAGAAAGGTGAAATTAAGAGTACCCATTACTGGTAAACGATAATGGAGATAGAAGAAAAGGTGTGCCAGGATTGTGCCATGAAAATACATACGCCTTGGTTACGAGCGTGCAATGTATTTTTGCTTAAAAAATAGTGATAAATCTAATGCCCCATAGCGTTATTCTTGTGTAACATAGCTTAACCATCGAAGTTCTCACTTCTTTTCGAAAAGTATCTCTTCTACGGAAGAGTTTCATTTTTTTTTTACATAGTACTAGGTGGCAAAGGAGCAAGCGGTTCACCCGATGTCAAGTGATCGCTACCCATAGACATCTGCAACTAACTAATGAGTTGCAGATGCGTTGCCCACCTTTAATGGACAGAGGAGGGGACAAACAGACAATGGTTATTTCCAATTACCACCCTCTTCACCGACAAGTTTTCTTCCCCTTAAAGAAAAGGGTTGGAAGAGGGAGAGAACTAGAATTAGGCCTCCGACACCTCACTCATCAGACAAAACGCAGAATACTCTACTTAACGCCTGTTTTCTGAGAGGTTCCGGTCGAGCCGGCCCATTCGTGCAACAGATGTTGTTGTTGCGGGCTCTACCACTGTTCATAATTTCCTTGGTCCTAACTAACTAAACTAGCCCCGATATCCCTGGATATCGGGGCTAGTTTTCAAATATTATTATATTCTGGAAGGAACGAAGCTTCGAACTATTCAAATTACTGTCCTAATGATAATAATATAAATGATCTTTTGTTTTGCAATGAAACGAATTGCAAACGTTAAAATTGTATAATTAAGTGATTTGTAAAAAAAAACCGATAGGCATTTGAAGCTTACTTAAATTAAAAAAAAACACTCACTAAGCATAACCTTGTCTAATAATGTTATATCATCTAGCAATAAACATTGGTGATAAAACAGATGGAGTAGATTAATGTAAATAGACGATGCTCATAATTTACACAACAAACCCAGCTCTAAGTCGGGTATCGCTTAATTAAAGAAAACAATCGTCAATCTGTCGAGGAGCGTCCGGATAATGGTTTTATTGGTACAACGTAACATCAAAGGGCGATCGAAATGATACAGGAAATGAACCTCGTACCTGCGACGTGGGCGGCCAAGTGAGCGCTTTGAACTTCGAATCTGGATACTTAACCGATCGCATTGTGGCGTTGTGTCGCCCTCGCTTATGTTATACTCACAAAATGAACATTTCCTTATTGCTCTCAGACAAGTTTCTTCTATATCTTCACGCTCGCGTCCGTACGGTGTTGGAGAATCGCCAAAGGAAACGACTACGTGCCCTCGATGTACAAAAACCAGCAACGAGATTAAATAAACTGTTCAAAGACTGTATTAGTACATTCAAAGTAGATATTTAACATTTTAAACGATCTTACGACAGCTATACGACTAGGCGCCATCATTCACGCTGCAATATAAATTTGTCTTATTGGCTTCTTTAACCTTACCGGCATGGCTCCTAGTGCTCAATGTACTCTAAGAATGCTATTCAGAGTAATGTCTGGCATAAATGTGTATGCATCGCGCGTAGCTGTATGTCCGTTCCATTTTGACTTAACCGAATTTCAAATAGTGACATCCGTAACATGCGTACTCTTCCCCGCAATGTCACACGTATCTGTCACTTTTTGATAAGGAAAGGATAAAAAGGGGAACAGGATTTGAAAGACATGCTCCGTCCATTAAATATACACAATGCATCTGCAACTACTTACCTTGTCGCAGATGTCTATGGGTAGCGGTCACTTAATGAACCTCGTTTGCTACTTATTTTACTTCCATAAAAAAGGTATTTTGATGATGTGATGAATTATTATAATAATAGTAGTCAGTAAGGTAGTACTAACACGACATTGTGTAACGCCAAACGTTATTATAAAGATATAAATGTATCCCTTCTGAATTTCATGCTTGCTGAAAGTATATGAGTCCGCGGCGCCGTTCTGCCTTCCAATCGGCCACGGTTGGTTAGGGCCTAACAATAGGCGTTACGTACAAGCTGTATCAGCGTCCTGCTACACATCTGATCATTCCCCAGTTAATTTCACGCTTCAAAACATATAAATTAGCTTTCGCATTCAATATTTCTTTAAAAGTTGATACTAATTCCGATAAGAACATTGTTCTGTCCGACTATTAATACTTATATATTCTTCTAAATAAAAAAAACAAATAAAAACTATAAATATTGTATGACTAAGTCTGTCAGTTCGAAAACAACCTTAATAAAGTAATTAATGAAATCTTTTCGATGGAAAACCTTTTTACTCAATATTCGATACTAACGAAATAAAATTGAACACTTTTACATTTTCCTCGTTCATTATTATACAAGGTATATAAATAGCAATACAAAGCATTTTACTTGACATACAAATCCCCGAGGGTGGATTTTTTTATCACAAATAAAGTATGTTAGTTTAAAACAAAGAAAAAATATTATTAAGCATCGGACGAGAGATTAATTAAAATGTTGATAGTCAACTGTTATTATTTTTCAAATAAAATGAGTATAAAGTGATAAATACTTTAGGTTTTTTTGTATGATGACCGTACGGTACAAACAGGCTCAGAGATCGGCACCGTGCCAATAACTTTAGGCCCGCGGTCCAGTTCTCATCAACAGCCTACAAGATCTAGACGCGGCCTATTTAGATAAAGTCTTTAGTAAAACATCTCACTGTCCGGACGTACAATCCTAAGTTTAGTATAAACGGCACAAAAATGAAACTTGACAGACAAACACAAATATAAATTCTCGTCTTTTGCAGCCATCCTGGGACATTATTCACATACCCAAACTAATCAGAACTTGTACTATAGAGACCAGATAACTGATATTCTACTTATCTTTTATAAATATATACTTAAATAGATAATTACACCCGAACTCAGAACAGACATATTCATGCACACAAATATCTTGCCCTGGGTGGGAATCGAACACACGACCTGCAGCATGAAAATCTTACTAATCACGCCAACACGCCCGTCAGGTAGAATGTGAACCACAGTCGGCTTGTCACGTCATCTTGCAGCAATAGGAGGCCCACCCAGGTTATCTATAACTACCAATGAATATATAATTGAACACGTGTTATTATTACCTTTCTAGGAAAATCGTGTATGATATATTTCAGCCGAGTAGCGTAAATCGCGCGCAAATAAAACTCCATTTCTCAGTACAATAGAATCAACGTTATCACAAAAGCTCTCTACATGAAAAGGATGAAGCCATAAATTCTTAAAAATAAGGCAAAATGCCTAACACTGACGCGTCTTGCTACACACATAAAAGACAAATTATACACTAAAGGAAACCTAAATATAAAATCGACCTTACTATTATAGGACATAAGATTAATATTCTTTTGCCTTACTCAGACTAAGAATTATAGAACGTATTCGGAAAAAGATTTCCCACTAGAACTAACGTTTCTTTTCATGTATAAACGAATTTCGACACCTATTGAACAATGAGATTCTAAGAGCACGTTCACACTATCCGATTGAGGAGGGTATAAAGTTACTGGATATAGAGTAGGTGTAACACCTCCTTAATTGAATACAGGGAGAGCTACTACCTTTATGCGAGTTCATTATATTTTCCCTAATGGACATCACTGGGTATAATAATAATATTGTTTGTTATGAGAAACCAATGACACTTTGTCTCCAAAAGTGTATAAGAGTCACTTAGTAAACTCTATAGAATCTTTTACAATGGCTTTACTTTACTTGTCAATATACGATGCAGTATATGAGAAATAATAAATAATCAATACATATTTTTTTTTCACCTATTCTGTTCCAAAGAAAATCAATTACAGCAAATCAAATTCTATTAAAAATAAAATTTGGACGTTTACCTTTCAAATTGACATGTAAAAGTCATTGAATTTGATTTGTGAAAGTCCGAAATTGAAATTAAAAATCAAATACAAAAAATTACCAAGCCAAGAGTACTCTATTAAATATTCAGCGACTGTATGTACTAGTACAAAGCTAAATTTTACTTGACTTTTGCGTTTTACCGATACTGTTTCAGTAAAGTCAACAAATCAGAGAAATGTACATTGACATGTTTTTTCTGTTTAAATTGTCCTTAGAGATTGTATTCCTAATATCTAAAACGAAATATGTCTATTCCCGTATTTGTTGACCAGAGCAAATAAACCGTCGAACCGTCCGTACGCCTTGGAAAGGGATAAAGACAGCTGTTGCCTCTCCGAGGTTCCGGAACAGAAACGCCACATTTGCATACGAAAACCCCTTTAGCAAAATTTGCATGAGGATCTTAACAAGTTCTTACAAATTGGACTATATATACAAATTGGATCCAATATATTTTGTAAAGGCCTAAAGTGGGCTCAGGATTACATACCGAACGATTAGTACCAAGGTTCGGCAATTAGTGTGTTAATGAAGTTTATTTTATTTAGATTACATTACTGCTGATGTATTCAACGATATTATGACTCCACTATCGAACCTTGATCAAAGCTTATTGAATTATCATGACTCATTAGTAATTTAATCATTTTATAAATATGATGGTATCACTAAATCACTAACACCAAACAACACGGACACGCACGTCCGTTCATGTCGCGTTCCGTCAGAGAAATGACGTGAAATGATCCCCCACCACTTGTGTATTGCAGATCAGATCATCTGCCCTTTTTGCACGTTATGATAGTTCGGTAAGGAATCTATACTGTATAGGTTTTGGCTACAGTTTATGCGGCCGGCCGCCTGCCTAACGCCATCTCTCAATACAATATCATGCTAATTAGAACAGAATTAGAGATTATAATATTCAAGTATAATAAGCGATTTTCCATGAGGAATACGAATCCAGCTGCTGGAGTTATGGCGATTAGATTTTCTTTAATATCATCCAGTTCTTATTCAAATACCTTCCCACTTTCCCCTGACAGCTTCTAAATTGGATATTGTCTGTGCCGTTCGTTACCTTAAACTTTTGGGTCCTTTCAGATGTTACTCGGCGAAAGGTCTAACTTAAACAAATAGCACTTTTGTATAAGTCTACTCAAAGAAACAAATATTTGTAATATAAGGTTCTCTCTAGAGACTAATTAAAATTTGAACAAATTGCTCGAAACACATTATTCATGCCTTAACAACTCTGCCTGTTTATATACAGAAATGTAAACGTACTTTGAAGAATTTTAGATATTAAACAGCGACGTACAAAACGTATGAATTATTGTTTGAGAACGTAAGACCTCGAGACAAATGTGTAAAGCCATAAGTAATGATTATATGATCACTTAACTTTAAAAAGAATAATAGAACGATTCGGAAAACGAAAACATATAGTGCTGACTGCTCATAATGTGGGAACAGGGCATATATAAGGATAAATATACTTAGACAGTTTACAACGGTCAATAAAGTATTTGGTACAAATCAACTGGCATTTGAGTCTATAGTTGCTCGAAGACTTGTCCGTTATGCAGGTACAAAATTAGGTTTATTACAGTTCATACAAACAGTACTTAACAAACAGGGAAAATATTTTTATACTTTGACAAAGGGGATGTTGAATTATAAATCAAACTCGATAAAATGCACTTTCAAAAAGTCTTGGAACACTGGAGACAATTTGAAATGGAAGAAAGCGGAATGTAAAAAAATTCTTTTCTCTGTCTAACGCTGGAAAATTGCGGGCCCGGCGATGTTTTAAAGGATATCCGCCCGCGATACACAGGTAGAAATCAAAATATATAGGAATAAAGTGGCCCTGACTTTATGTGAGATGATCCGCTTGCTGCTCATGTCGCTAATGCGTAAGTCTTTAGCCAAAACGCAGAAGTATAAAATGCTTGAATATTATATCTGCCTACACTTCTAGATCATAAGCGTAAATGCTTCTACCTTTCTTAACATTAATCAAAAGATACATAACTTTAGGCAGCAAGTCTTCGTGCTATCCGGATTTAGCAGTTAATCCTGACTAACATGAATGCAGGTTGGGGCTTACATCATTTGCATACATTTCTCATCCATGCACGTCCGCAGTAATTAAACTAGAATTAATGTTACATTATACTATGTTTCTAATCAATTTGCATATTTTATCGAATTGCCTTAATAGACGATTTTTGGTTTTGTGTGGACGAAACACAGCGCCGAAAAACTTTTGTTGTAGCAAAGTCTTAGTTTGTGTCCACCATCCGGTTAGTTCAAATAAATTGTAATGACAATTTAAACACGTCTCAACTCAATTATTTTTCAGTACCAGTCGATTCTTTTACGTGTCTCGTGATTGATTTCTACAAACTGCTTTCTTTGCGTTCATAATCTTTCTTTGTTCTTTTATATTATAATATACACATATATTGGCTAATCACATTACCGGTGAAAGTATTTCACGGGGATCACGATAACCGACCAAGCGATAATCGTTTAGGCCACACGTCCATCGTGTCCGCACGTCACATTAAATACTAAATCGTAACTGTCAGACATCATTACCCAATTCGTAAGGGTCATATGTTAGCGTATAGTAAAGGCGTGAATTTATTTCTACGTGTACTCGGATTGCATAAGCGTCGATCGACTCCACGATACAACCTCTAAACGATCCATTCTGAATACATTAGGGAGTCGAGACGTGTTTCTTTAAACTCTTCGGATCGGAGAAAGTTAGGGGCGACTGCAGGTGACTCGATTGGCATCTCGACGGTGCTCCCGAAGGTAAATCGAAAGGGGCCATGGAAAAGACAGATTCATTTATTCAAGGCGTGACAACATTAAGATTTTGTAGCAACTCGTATCGCAGTCTGCATAAATGTGGAGAGATTTTACCTAGATTGAGTGTAATCTAGCTATACCTCTGCGATATTTCAACATATAACATTTAAATTTAAAAGCGTTATCGACATTTGTATCTGTATCCCTTATCAACGCCGAGCATCCTTCAACATCTAGTCTATTTGTGCAGATACAAACAAAAATATATCTTAAGGCATCATATTACTTAAAACTATTTAAAACAGGTTAACAAATTGTTATAATAATGTATGTTCAATCCATTCTTTATATTTATTAGACGTATTGAACTGACTGGACTGTTGATTTGAAATTAACTAAAACAAATGTGGTCGATTGGATGTGCTTCGTATTACTTGTATAGGAGAATCCTGTAACTCGACTCCATGAAAACCTACAAACGTTTGCAACCCCTAAACATTTAGAATATTACAAATAAATTTTTTCTATCCTTATCTTACATATTTCGAGGAAATATGCGTTTCAAGTCATAAAACATAAAAGAGATACTAGGATTTAATAACTTGTGAGAAGTAGGATACAGACATAATTGAATATTTCTAAAACTAGGGAAATGCAATTAATTAACACGGTTATAGCTATTTACTAAACGTACGTAGTGTCTGTAACAAATACAAAAAGAGCGATAGCCTTCGATATTCGTAAATAAAAACCAAATTGAACTGAAATAAAAGGAAAAATATTTGTAAATAAAATCCACTTCATTGTCCTTTTCCCCGCGCTTACTTCCAAATACCCACTTTTTCTATATTCCTTTCGAAAAATTGCTCACCGTTCGTATACGTCGGGGGAAAATTCCGAAGACCACGGGTCTTATTTCCAATAATACTTTCACAATAACGAAGAGGCGATAGTTTACTAATAAAAGTTACCCGATGAGTAAAGTTCGAAGCGCCGCGAAAATTGACAAATGTTCGCGGATTCGGTCGAGGTTTGGCGACTCGATATTGCAGTTTTGCGTTTTCGTCATAATGTTTGCGTTGCAGCTGCGGTTTGCGTAACTGTTGCTCTAACTGCCTTTATTTATGGCGCCAGTTTGAAAACTGTTCCCGTCTGCTGCGGACTTGTTAGTCAAATATATAAATATACAAATATGTATTCTATCTTTATGACGCTCTTCCGTATTTATTAACACAAATGGAGAACGCAAATAGTTTTTTTTATTCTGTTTGTTTAATACTAATGGTACGAATGGCCACAGAATGGTAAAAGTGGTTTAATACGATTGATATACTGAAAAAGTTATGATTATTACGACATAGAGTACTCATAAATAATACCACAAGAAAAATTGCAAATGCATGCGGTGAATTTAAAGAGCACCGGACGCGAAAGAGTTAAGAAACGATTAAACCGCAATGTAGTAAAATTTATGTTAGCCATATATGAAGCACGCGTTGGTCAGTTAAGAAATGTAGAACATTTAACTGTAACTCACAATACATTTTCATTGCCCGTTACTTTATTGCATATTGAAAACAAGCATGCTGCGAAACACGAAGGCACGGGCGCTATCCGACTCGAAGGACCATCGGCATCGGCCTCCTGCCGGGGGCGTGCCGACGATAACTCATCTGCCTTCGCTCCGAACATGTGTTGGCAAGAAATATCGGCGATAGCACCGAGTGAACGATCCACACTCCGAATTAAACGAATATTTTGCAATATAATTATATCTGAACATTGCCGATAACTTTAATGTTCATACCATATATGTACGATAAATTTTCGTAACCACAAGATACAAGATACTAATCTGAATTATTTTATTATAATCGACACGAACAATCGATATTTTACATTTCAAATAACATTAACATATTCCAAATAACGTACGAAATTCATTTGATTTCAGATTCCACTGCTTTCCCCGGTGTATTTTGGACAACATATAAACAAAAAGAATGTTTAAACACTAGGTATATATTTGATTATGAATAAGGTTTACGAAAAGTGATTTGGTACTACTATCTCCGTTGGCCTGAATTTGGTTAAGATAAATTTTGGATAAGAAGCCAGTGCTAAAAGTATTAGATAGAACAAGAAAATAGAAACTGTATTTTAATAGCAGAGAGAATACGATTGAATACTTTATTATTGGCCACTTCAGTTATTAAACTAGCCCGTTATATAAAGCAATCACATTCGTGCGGAAATTGCTAAAGGCAACGTGCCTAACAACCTATCAATGAAGAATACACCAAACATCTGCAACTAAATTTAATTTCATTACTCGTTGCATTTCTGCGATTGTGATTTTCATTGCAATTGAGACTTTACTTCTATCGCGATAAAGTCTAAAATTCTATGACACACTAGTGAACCGAGATTGCCGTGTGCATTAACGTTCAACCGACCAACACTCGACCTGTGACCTCTTGCTAAAATAAATTTAAATGGACAACGCTACTGCCGCACCCATATGTTTAATTGCGAAAACTGATTCCTTGGGAATACTCCCAACGAAACCATTTAACATACTAACAGAGAAGATTTCTATTAGTTTATCCAGGGGTTATCGACGGCTGCGACTACGTTTTATAATTTTAAATATATTTATTGTTGTATACTCTTTATACTTGCTATCACTGTTTGTCACAATATCCTTTCTTTATATAATTTTACCTTATTACATTTTACAATTGTCCTTTTAGCTATATATATATTTTATCAAAATAACAAGGTATTTTTTGTGATCCCGCTAACGTCACATGATATTCTCTCTCGGCGACAAAAGTCAAACTCTCAGACAGATTTGAGAAGGGATTGTCTCTGCGATAACACTGTCAGGTTACGGAGTTCAATTCAATCAACTTGACAGTTTCTGGTATAACGTGAAATGTCGCGGATATCCCGACTGTCAAACTGACGGAATTTTCTTTTTGGCAATATGATTTTCTAAATCACAAAGAACAAGATCATGATTCTGTCAATTTTAAAAACAATGCTGATTAAGTGGAAACTCTCAAAATAGGAATGCAAAATGTTATTTCGGATCCAGTAAAATTTACTTTACATTTGTAATCCGATAAACTATAGAAAGTTACTTTCTTACCACAATACTTCCAATAATACAGTCCATCTTCCGGCAACCCCGAAGTTTTCCCCTTATTATTTGCTCCTGATTCTTAACACTTTCTCAGGACTATTGAGCGGTCATAAGTTGTGGTAATATAGTTTGCACGCACATTAACTTATATCGATTGCAACCATAATTTTAATTTGCAATAAATTACTAAAAAAATTGAATTTGATGAAGAATAATTCAGGAAAAAATCATGTACAATCCGGCAATTTTATGGTAAACTGTTATACTAAGAACGAACTAGAGAGAAACCTACTTAACCAAAATGCAACATAAAATTACAAATAAACTACTCTAGATTCTCCGAACAACGTTTCCGTAAAATTCTTTACTAAAAACTTTAATAAGTCAAATTTATTAATTAATGTTATATGTATTAAGTAATTCTAAACTTAATCTCATACAGAAAAATTAAAATTTGATACGGATTAATGCATCTTATATTAGTAACGGGACCTCTTCTCATTATCTAATTCCATATTATAGAGATACAATTATATAGGTTTAGTGTAGTAGATACTAAATATCTCAGTAAAAGATCTTTTAAAGTCTAAAACACGGCTCCTAGACAAAAAACTTAAATAAAACAAAACCAAGCGACTACAGTTGAATAAAAATCACGATTCTCGCTTGTATTCGTGCCTTACGATCGGACTTATTAAACTATACATTCTTTCATAAGCAGAGCGGAATAACATGGTTATAAGTTTTGGAATATACATGCTATAAGCCCTCAAGTCCATCATTAAATTATTATATGCTATCATACAATATAATTAATAGTTAAAACTTATCCGACCTTAAACGATCGCCGAAATTTGAACGTGTTTTAAGGCTGTGCCCTACATCTAATTGCCCGCTCCGCCTCACAGTATGGTCGCGGTGCAATACAAAGTAGAGATTCTCCGAAGCTACCAAGTTTTGTCGTCTGTTAGCTTTACCTCCACTTGATACAATTGCAGCTCCATTTACTTCCCTTTATATAGTTTCTGAATAAGACAATGTTGTTTCTGGTGTAAAGTTCTCCAGATACTTTAAGTTGTACAAAAAGTTATGAAGACAGAACTAACATACATTTTCACCTTATTTTCATTTCACACCCCTAACTGCATCTGACAGTTACTTCCGTGATCCAGACGGATGAGCAGACATTACAAATTCTCATTCTACTCATTTCTGAAACACTTCTACAGCTTCTAAATGTATAAATAAAACGTTTATTCACTTAAAAAGGAAGCCCCGAGTTCAAGTAAACGATACGACAGTTATAAGTTTTTAAGTAGCCAGATTTAGGTCTTAACTTAATGACTCCGACTTAACGTTGATAGAGCACTTAACAACATTAACCGGGATTAACTTCGTACCGTGCTTCCTCAAGTGTGGATTCAATCACGTGTCAATTACGCGGTCACTCATTAGACCTTAACAATAAATATTAATTATCCTAACTAATATTATTAATGCAATTGCGAGTTTGTTTGTTACGCTTTAACTCCTTAACGAATCAACCGAATGTCATGAAATTTTGCGCACACATTGTGAGCGACCTGTAACCTTTTATCCCGAATAAAAAAACTGCAATTGGTTCTCGGTGGAGAGAGATTAACATGGTTACAAAAGTACATTTTCGAAACGAAGCTACACATATATATAATTTCACGCACACGTACTGTGAAGTTGTGATGTTTTACCGATCGATCACGGATCATTCGCGTAACAGCATCCATCATCTGGTCTTTGAAAGTATATTTCTTATACGATATAATCCTAGAAGTCAAAAGTAAATTGATAAAGAGTGTGTGTGTGAAACTACATTTCATCAAAGATTTAATGAGATAGTTGACCCGTTCCAGAGAAGCTCACAGAAATGCGCCTGAGTTGGTATGGCAAAATCATGAGAAAACCGGAGGCGGGCCTAACTAGTAAAATTCTACAAATAAGGTTAAGATAAAAACAGCCTTCAAAACCCCGATTGAGATGGTGGTTATCGATAGGGACCTAGCAAAGAGAAGTTTGTAGCCAGCAATTTGGAAAGAGAACGTGAGAGAAAAACGGGAAAAGGCCACTTGAAGAAGAAGTTGGCACCGAAAAAAAAAACTTTAATAATTTTACATGTAAAGGAGGAAATAACTGGGACAACTTTTTTTCTTGCTCGTAATCAACAAATTGGTACCGGGCGTGTCTGCCAATGTCAATAAAGTTAATATTAGTTCAACAAGCCGTCGGACTCTTGGCACGTAGATTTGAGAAAATCTTAGATAAACTTCGAAATTGAAAATTTGTGACTTTTTTTTAAACTGAAAGACTAAACAAATTCATAACCTATTTTTCCAACGATTCAAACCTTAATGATACTCCTTCCACCTTTAACGACTTCTTTTATGGTTATTGGTAATTCCGTTGTCCGTTTACTTTCATTCCATAAAATATGTGTCACATGTAAATGAAGAAAAAAGTAAGAAAGAAGAAAAAAAAAGCATTAGTCGTATCACAAAAAATGTACCGACCGCAAATTAATTCAGTGTAATAAAGTCTCTACGTGTTCAGCTGAGCAGGGCGAGGGGTGAGGGGAGCGCGGTACAGTTAGAAGAACAATACCTGTTTATAGTTATGATTGGTATTGCAGACGGTAATGAAGCGGCGCCGTGACCGCGGCGGAGGTGCGCGTGACGACAATGTAGGAATACCATGATTTTGATACACAAAGGTATAAGGTAATTACAAAGTATATATCCTTATATACTTTGTAATTATACTTTTGTGTTTCGTTGACTAGTAAGGTAAGCCCCCAAACACGGCCACCGAGGGAGTTTTGGTGAGTTTAGCTTTACATAACCCGGTCTTTTCCCTAGAAGCACACAAAAAAAGGTGATGTAGATCCCAAACTCAACTACATATGACTACCCTATTTCCCCTTTCTTACAAAATAAATGGCGACCGATACGTAAGTCTTGTGATTGTTGCTAATCTACCGTCGGTCATATAATATCAGGAAACTCACTTACTCGCTTAAATATTTAATTGGAAATATTATTAATATTTTATTCCTTGACCTTGCCATTAAGATAGTCAACATGTTTTAATTTTTAACAAGTTTTTATTGATCTGTATCTACTTAGCGATGTAATTTTCACTAGTAAACTCCCGACATTGTTTTTTTTACTTAGTCCTGATGAAGAATATTAGGGTATGACGAAAATATTTCATTTTAATATTGAGAATAACGCAACCCAGTAGTAGTAGAACAGGAAGTAACAATAGCATATGCACTTTACATAACGGGACCTTCACGTCTGTTTTTAAACGCAGTATCTTCGATTAATAAATTAAGACATGTTTTGTCAAATTACGACGAATTATCTTTGTTTAAAGTGGATATGGGTTGTTAACTTATCCTACATTAACATTACAGAAAGACACAAGATTGTGTTGTATACTGTGGCTACATATATATGGTCGACATTTGGTCACACTAGTCTAAATGCAATTGCTTCATCAAATCGAGTGACGCGCACACGATGCTATAGGCACGAAAACACCAGGAAATCGACTTCATAACTAGTTTTCTGTCCCAAGGGCTGCAGAGGATCGTTGTGTGCTATCTTCCGTCTAACGAAAACAAACATTGTGGAATGTTTCGTGGCAATGTTATTGTGAAATGAAATGATACTACTATGTTATTTAATATAATAACAAAGAATTACAACTGTTTAAATATTTTCTGGTAATATTTAAATTGGTAGAAATAGGACTTTTAAGTTTGAGTAAAAGAATTAGAAGTCGTAGATGTACATATTAATATATAGATTGTTGTGTTCTTAAAATACCCTTTACGAGTCATTTTTTTGCGAGGCAGACTTCCCTGTTTGATCCACCTGTTCTGACAAAACGCTTTACTTGCTTCCTTGTGTACACAGGTTTTCACAGTTAACTTACAATGTATGCATATGCATCCAACTATGCATGAGTACACAGCGAATTATATATAAGCGATTGTCAGTCCGCTTTATGTCTGTACGTTCACTTACCTGATGAATATGCTTCAATAGACACTCACTGTACCGTACCAGTCCCGGGTAGTATGATTTCTTCGTTAAATTTGGTTTAGTATACGTGACAAAGTGTCTATACTTCCTAGAATGAATAACCAAAAACGTAAACTTATTACGACAAATCAAACTATGATCGTTAAATGAAACAAAGTACACTAAATATATTCTCGTTGTCTTCTACTAAACAAATAGTGCACGTTTCATCATTTTTGCCGACCTAAAATATTGTTTAACGTTACAAGTAGAGAATTAGAGAAACATGGTGTGCACAAAAACGAATTATGAATTAATTTTATTATGGCTATACCTTTAAAAAAAATCAAATGAACTCCGAATTCAATTGCAATAAATATCGGGTAATGTCTCCAATTTCCGGGAACGTCCGAATAAGGTTGAAACATATGTATATATTTCATTAATAACAGATTCAATTCTTATATTAGATCTTATATTTAGATTCAGGGAATGATAAATAAGCAACAAAAAATTAATTAACTTACTTGCTGACTTAGGTAACTTGAGACTACCATTTTCGTCTGAACTAGTTCAGTTCTCGATAGTTCAAGAAGGTTTACAATAAGACTACGTTCCGTAGAAAGTACTTCAACGAAGCTAAGTGACTATATAGTGACAGAGTAAAGCGGAGTAGATGCGCTATAATATGAGAAGTTAATAGAACTTGCGGCATCTTACTCGGCAATGAAACGCGAAACTATCAACGACTCCTTCACGCCGATATTGTGCGAGGTGGTAGTACTTCGCCGGTTTCTTCGGCTACTGCTGCTTCATCATTGTCCACCTTTATTTGCAATTTTCGTGCAGCCTTGAGAATGTGTGTTCACTTACGCTTTGTTGATAATCTGTTGAGACGTTAAGGAATTGAATCCTAACAATTGAATGGTTTTTAATTAATATGAATAAACGCGAAAACAGATATCACACAAACACTTTCAGGATAAATAATCGAATTTAGGAAGCTTTTATTCTGTTGTCAGTTAAAGTTTACGTGATATTATGTGATATGATATATAATGGCAATCATAAATTAGTAAATAAAAGAATCTGTGAAAAATAACCACTTCCATATGACCCAAATTCCTTCCCTATCGCAAAAAAAATCGTATAAATTAGATAAAGGGCACAGAACCAGTAACTCAGGAAAGACTTCAGAACCGTAACGACACATTTTCCACTCTAAGGAGAACCATTATGACGTCATAAAATGTTTTAAATAACGCTCGCCTGGAAACAAATTGCGGTACCCTTCGGCGGAAACTGCCGCTCGTGTGGGCCCCGAATTCCGTTATTCAGAGCCACTGGAAGTGCGTATTACGGCGTCAACTCCCCTCCCTTCCCCTAAACAATCCTACTCCCGAAGGACTCTTGAAACGTCTGAGGGCCTCGCAGGGGCGTGCTGCGTATCAAATAATACACATCTATCGAATAGAGCGTTAGTACTTGCGTCTAAACGCTTTTGGAGAGGGCAGGTCTAAGGTTATAACCGTCTCGTCGTCGACCGTCTTTCCTCGATTGAACACATACTTGAAAAATATTTGATTTTACCCTAATACGGAGACGAACGTTGGTAAAAGAAGGAACGATGTTATAATGGAAACCAGCTCTTGCCCGCGGATTTGCTATTCGTATCTCATTTTCCACGCATGAAATTTTTGTACATAACAGGTAACATGTGTCAACATTAAAATGGCAACCGATATTGGTAATGAAGGTTTTATGTACCTCGGAAACAGTTTTATTTTCGGGATAAAAGGCGAGTACGTAGCCAATGTCATTTTCTGTACAACATACAATGTATGTGCAATGTTTCATGATCGGTTGTGTGGCTAAGGACTCAAAGGGAACAGACAACCTCACATTCGCGTTTTTAATATTAGTTAGGACAATAAGAAAACAAAAATAAATTGACAGGAAAGCAGATACAAGCAAACACAACTCAACACTGAACGATAAAAAATAACAATTTGATTCTCGTGAAATTGTAAAATAAATATTTAACAGGAAAGGCAAAATAAACAAACGTATAATAAAGTGCTTTACATCCTGTCTTATAGGCAGACATTAACATATATTACATTAAGCCGCGTTCATCGGGCCTTAATTCGCAATTTAACTTGGTGAAAAAGGGGGGGAAATCCTAAAATTAGATTTCATTGGAAATTTTTTATGACATAAAAACATGAACGTTTACGAGCCGGTCGTGTTGTTAGACGAGATTAAACTCTCGTCTCTAACAGTATTTTAAAAAATTAACGGTTTATTAAAAAAACATGGGCCCAGGGGTGTATGTTCGGGTACAGTGTGGAATTTTTTGAGCGAGAAATTACCCACTGAAAAATTCCCCGTGTGAAACCGCACTACAACAGTGATAGTTCTAATGAAATTAAAAATTGTATCTGTGGAATTATGTCTTTGCTTTTGAATTTAGATAATGAAAAAAAAATGCAACATTACTTGTAACCACATAAGCTTGTACTTTACCTCACCACATAACATTTCAATTTTTCATGTTGCTTTAACTTTATAAGAATTGACAATACGACAGTTAAAATTATTATCTTGTCATAGTTTGATAACTAATGGTGAGCTGCATAGTTTAATATAGGAATAACGTTCACGCAAAATACGCGCTAGACGTGGAGTTGCGGTAAAGTAGCCCCCTACTACTACTAGGAATAACGTTCACTCCTGCAGCTAGGGAAACAAAATTTTACTCAGTTAAGAATCATACTTAGGAAAGAGAAGAACACCTGATGGAGTAGACTCCATCGAACATTACATATGTTCATGAATTTCTGTGGTCATAGATGTTCCGTTAAATCTAGAGATTTATAAAATAAACAAAGTTTAAAACGTGAAAGCAAAAACTATTTTACACATTTTCATGTAATCGTGGTAAGTCCTCTCGAATTTGTAGCATTTTATCGAAACTTCAGTGTATAAAATTAACTAATTAAAATTAATGAATGAGATTAATACAAAATTGTATAAAATACCTGAGTTGTTCAGTTATGCGGCTGTCACATTGATAAGAATTACGTACCTGAAATCAAATAAAATAGTTGAGTATTTTATTATATGTTATATATAGGTCCTAGTCATTGTAGGTATGTATATATATGGAACTAAAAAACGAAAATATTTATTAGCAACTAGTGACCGCCCCCGCTTCGCCCGGGTACCACTAATTATGTTGATCCGATCGCTACCAAACACAGGAATGTGCCAATCTGGACAATCCCTAGAAATTTCCTCAAAATCGGTCCAGCCGTTTCAGAGTCTATAGGGAACATACATACTTCGCTTTTTATATATATTTTTTTTTAAAAAAAAGTACCCTATGTTACTTCTAGTACCTGCAAGAATATGTGTACGAAGTTTCATGTTGATCAGTTGAGTAGTTTTCGCGTAACAAACAAACTTACATTCGCATTTATAATATTAGTAGGGATTAGCGACGTTTCCACACGGGTAGTTCCTACATACAGATTTTCATCGACTACTTTAGATTAATTTAGGAAAACCCTTTTGTGGTGCTCGCCAAAGAAATAACGATAATCTCTGTGCAAAATTTCAAGTATCTAGACCTACTAGTTTGGGCTGTGCTTGTGCTGTGATTGAAATATCAGTCAGTTTCTTCTTAAATATAGATAAGTAGATGGGCCGAGAAACTTCGTTTCGCGGGTTCACTATTTTGGCGATAATGGCTTACACATAAAAGATAGGTATATGCTGTCGCGGACTTTTTTGTAGGACTATTTAAACATTTATTATAAACTTTCCACCATCCATTATATACGTGTGACTCTAACGGTTTTTGCAGCGCACACCAGAATAACTCGAAAACATCCTACGATCCATACGCCATACTTAAAAACTCTCTCATGAATTATATTAGTAAGAAGAAGAAGATATAGCTACTTCCTACCTAATCGGTCGTCTAGTAAACTACGTCCGAATGTCCAAAGTCTTTGCTCTAAGCCTTCATTCTAAGTTAAACTACCCGACCCGGAAAACATCGTTTTACCTTAGAAATAAATTTATGTTGTGTTACTTTATTAGCTGTATATAATTTTGTATTAATTGATTTTGTCAAGTCGTCAGAGATAACGTGACATGCAAAAATGTATGTGAAAAATCGAATTTACAAATCCAACGTCAGACCATTTTAGAATTTATTGAAATTTAAGTGACCGTCATTTGAATAACATACACACACATCACAGAATTAACATATATTATGATTTCAGTCGTATTTAAATACAACCTTTTAAATGAACGAACAAGCAAGCATAATTACCACAGAGCAAATTAATAGTTTACATCGCGAATATTTTACGAGGATGTAAAAGTACAAGGACACTTGGGCTACGTGAAATACGGCTGCAAAATTAAATTATTCATCATTAACGAGGAGCACCATGGACAACCACGTGGAAATTCGTATTTTATATCGTAAATAATTTTCATACAATTTTACCCGTCGTAAACTGTATTAACCACAAATTAATATGCTAATAAATTTGCTCCGTAAGAGGCATTTTCGACGAATCGCTATGGCGTAGACGTAATGGAGAATTAATTCACCTATCCGCCACATAGATACATATATTTTTAAGAAAAGAGGAATCAAACGGTTCATTTTATGGTAAGGAAACAAGGAGTAGATGCGTTGCGAGATCTATATATACGAGTGTAGCATTTAGAAAGGGTCGGGAGGAAAATGTGAATTGAATTAGAGTTCTTGATCTTAATATTCGATGTGTATATTCTAAATTATATTAATTATAAATATACCGTAATCTAGAGGGGTAAACAGAGCTTATGGATTTTCATTTAGCACATCTCTCTTGCTGGTAGATTAAGCTAGTACGCTATTTTACCTTTCTCGAGTTTAATCACAATGTCCCCTTTCAAGCTACACTTTTCCCTGAAACAAAATACATCTTGGAAATAAGATAGTACACAAATATCAAACCTAAGAGATGTTACATTCAGTAACGTTTCCCTCTATAAATTTCGACCCTCTCTAGCGTTATGACCGAATTAGATAACGGGTCGCGCAGGCACCTAAACAATTTCCATATGAGGACACCGATATCATCAACAATCCTCGGAATAACATTATTACTTCGGTGGATTAATATATTGTTTCACGTCTGACACAGAGTAAGCTTTGATTAACTTCACTGTTATCTCTGTGGTGTTTAGACGTTTGCTCGGGTTACGGCTTTGCCTTTGTGATGGGCTTTGTATCAACATCGTAACGCATCAACAACGGGAATTTATATTTCTTACAATGTCCATAATCTCCTATTTTGGAGTACGTACTAAAAATGCAAATACACCTGCAGAATAAACCAACAAATTTTGCACTAATAGGCCGGTTCAACCGGGGTACCACGTATGCCATTACTATGTCAAACCCTGTCGTACGTAACAAGCAACACGCTATCCTTCCATACGTTAAATTGCTACTGCAAGATCCCAATAAGACGAAAAGTATACTAGATTTAGGGAATAAACAGAAGAACAACAAGAGGTGCGCCTCTTCTTACGTAAAAGTGACATTTTACCTTCAACTTGAAAACGAATGCTTATTTTTTAGAATGAACAGTCTATATTTGTACTACTACTACTAATTGTAGTCCACTTCCCCCTCCTACCCTTTTCTAATAAGGAAAGGATGGGAAGAGGAAGAGGATTTGACGGATGAGGAGGGGATGGACAGGGAATGGAATTATCCTTTTTTCTGTTTGTGCCCTCCTTCGTCCATGAAGGTAGGCAACGCATCTGCAACTCATTAGCTTGTTGCGGATGTCTATGGGTAGCGGTACTTATTTCCAGGGGCCGCTTGCTCGTTTGCCACTTTGTAATATAAAAAAAAAAAAAAAATAATTTTGAACATTTAGTACATAAAGTCAATTCACTCAAGAATAAAGTATTTTAATTATTAGAAAATGTTCAAATCTGTTGAAATTGATAAAATATATATTTGGAGTGATATCAAACACGAGACGCAATCAACGCACGTACCAATAATTGCAATTATTTTAAAACCTGATACAAATACCAATCAAATTATGCGTCGAAAACATCAGCATGGTAATAACGGTATCGCCGCGACGTTCATGTTACAAAATTCGATATCATTTTCCAAAACTATTTGAATTTCCATAAAAACAAAGTCAATTGTTAAATGAGGACATCTCTATGGAGTTCTATTTATTTAAAGTGAATCTGACTTGCAAATTAGATCCAGCATGGATGCGAGCATGAATGATATGTTTTTATTTATATAAAATATTTAAGACACGCCCCACAACTAAACGTTGACATGACATCGTTATTTAACACATTATAACACTAGTGACCCACCCCGGCTTCGCCCTGGTACCACTAATTATGTTGATCCGATCGCTACCAAGCACAGGAATGTGCCAATCTGGACAATCCCTGAAATTTCATCGAAATCGGTGCAGCCGTTTTGCAGTCTATAGGGAAACATACATACTTCGCTCTTTATATACCATTTTTTCTTTATAAAAAGTATCCTCATTTTGTTACTTCTACTACCTCCAAGAATATGTGTACAAAGTTTCATGATGATCGGTTGAGTAGTTTTCGCGTGAGAGCGTAACAAACAAACTTATATCTATTTCATTTATTTATAATATTATTAGTAGTGATAACTACATTTTTAACTGTAAAACAATAGATGTATGTATTTATATTTCAAATCCATAATCTGCCTTTCGTACAGGGGGGTGTAATCTATGTAATAGCAGTTGCCCGCGGCTTCGCTCGCATTCCTTTCTTATTTCCACGCTCGAGTTGTAAGATGTTTCAGCGTAGAGTAACTTCGGATCATAGGTAACATGTGCCAAAAATTTGTTATTAAAACATAAAACATTACCATATTGTAAATTAAGGTTTTAAATACAACTTAGTTACACTCAGTTTTATTTGCGGGATTAAAGGTAAATGCCCTATGTCATTTTCTGTATCCCTGACAATGTGTTTGCAACATTTCATGATGATCAGAAACCTTAGCAGCATCATACAAAAGCTTGGCGATACATCAAGTGTTAACAATCTGTCGATCGGAGTGACACGAGCGACAATTACCGGCCATAGCGGGCGGCTGAACAATTGTTGATCTCTTACAGGCCCCGGTTGAAGAATACTCGTAAACTCAATTGGGTCTCCGCGCAGAGAGCGCTTCTTAAACTTTACAAAAAAACATTTTTTTTTGTTTTATGTAGGGTTAAAAATGGAATAGAGCAATACTGCTAAAGATTCAAACGCACTAAGAATAATATTGTGTGACTGTCCGTCTCATAGTAGATGATTTAATTTCTTAATTAATATGAACTATAAAATCATTAAAACTTTCTTAAAAAATTATAAATGAACATTTTTTAAATTTGATAAAGTCACATTCACGTAGTCTAAGCGAGGAGCGACCGCGAACTAATCCCAATCAGCCTGATGAGGGATCTTCGGCAGGTCCGAAACTAGTCTGTACCCAAACCGGACTATGTGAACGTGAGTTTTGCCGTTATTAATTAACTAACATTAACTGTATTATAAATGTTATGTATACCAGCAAAACTACATATTATGTAAGATACTTTATATTACTTGGCTTAAAGGAAAACGTTTTAGACGTCCGTTGTATACGATGGTAGACCTCATCAAAAGGATTAAGAAATAAGTCAACCTATTTAAAAAAAAATCTGCTCTAATCTGTTACACTATATAGTGTAGTTAGTAGTAGTAGATATCTACGCCTATGGTTCACGAGCGTGAATTCTCTTAATTTTTCTTTCATAAGTAATAAAAATTATTTTAAATGGAAAGCCACAGTTTGAAATGCACTGACCGCGGCACTTAAACGGCATGTGCGTGCCGTGATTGACCGGAATTGACCAACACTGTCTCCGATCACAACTAATCGACATGGGTCGTCACTCTTTATTGCTCACGTGTCGAACGAGGACAAAACGTATCTGATTGCGTTCGTAAAGAAAAAGCGGATCGTATTTAGATAAAAAAAAACATAACTATAAAACTAAACTAAAATATAAGAACTAAATCAACACACGAATAGTTTAGAGTATTTTAACAAAATGGAAAATATTACGTCGTCGGTGGGCGCCGCCATTAATTCTTAACACTAGACTATTGCTAACTATATCTTAGCACAAGCTTTAACTTCGTTGGAATTGTCAAAATCATTATTTCAAAAATGTTGAAAAAGTTCGCTTACTTTCTTTTATTACTAAAATAAATTATAATAATAAAGCCGTTTACTCATAATCAAAGGTCAATTCAATCCGTAAGTGTTAACAAGCTTTGCTTACAAATAGTTTACCGTGACGTTTCTTTTAAATTATAAGCGTAAATCTTAATTATGTATGTCTGTGTATATGAGTGGAGTCGTATTCCATTGCAAGAAATAAAATACAAAACCTTAATGGACATTGTTTAACTCATTAATCTAAAACACGATGACACACATTATCATTAGAACATTTATCATATTGTACAATCATTATGCATTCAAGAAAAAAAACGTAAATCATTTATTAGGGTCGATGAATTATTCACCGTCATAAATCGTATGTATGAATATCAATTAATAATGTCATTAAAACACAAATAATTAATAGATTATACGGAACATTACAAATATCTAATCTTTTGTATAAGCAAACGGTTTGTTTTCAAAAATAAAATAATTATTTGTACTTTCAAATGAAGAAATATGTTGATTGAGTGTGTATGTTACAATAACTTTGCGTGTAAACACATTTATTGACAACGTCGATGGTGGATAAGTACTTTCTAAATTAACACATTGGAACCGCACATAATTTCAATATTAAACAGTGCATTTATAATAAAATTTATATTATACCCGAGATAAATATAATAGATTGACACGAATCCTTCTATTCGTCATTCAAAACCTGTGGTGTTGACCCAACATAAAGTGGGAAAAGGGAGAGAGATGTATGTCTAGATGTATGTATGTATATGGTAGAAGTTAGAGAGGTGTGCAAGGACTATTCCAAATAGTGGTAGAGCCAGCAATAACAATTGTTGCACGCATGGACCGGTGAAATACCACGACCTCACAGAAGATAGGCGTGAAGTAGAAGTCTAGTAGACCGCATACTCGTTTGCCATCTTCTATCGTATAAAAAGAATGGAGATGGACGCGATTGTTTCTGTATTTACTATATTCATTTATGCATTGATACCAAAACAAAGTAATATTTTCTAATGGCATACCATTACGACCCCCGTCAGCAATTAATCCCATGCTATACATAGTTCATAGTAATGGATGACTTTCTACGCCGTGGGCGGAATGTCAAGGTCAAACGCCTTAATAACTGTCCAATGGTTTCAAGCTTTTTTAATTTTACGATCGGTTTAATGTTTGTGTTGTGTGCGTTAAGAGCCGTCGAGTCAATACGCTCGTTTACTAGTTTATTAACTCGGAATTCGATATTGATTTAGTACTAAAGATTTTTATATGGTAATTTATGGGAATAGTTTTAAATTTTAAACCAATAATAACCATCATATAATTTCAGCTTTTAAATTAAAAAAAATGGTTATTTTTGTGATATTTAAATAATAAATAAATTATTGTTACGAACGTATTATAAAACAACGTAGTCCAATAAACTTTAACGATGTTTTTTTTTCATAATAACAACAAAGGCGTGTATACTGGAAGAGTTTTAGTTGCCTGCAAAATGCAGTCACGCAGGAGCACCAACTTTTGCCATAATGTACCGGGACAGCTTGATCGTAGAAGTCCATCATGAGGTCGAGGTATCACATTGGATACCAGCCTGATTTGATAGGTTTAATGTTATATCATGCATTCGGTTTGTTAGTAAAGTAGGCCGCAAGTGTTTGTTATATATTTTTCTTTTGACTTCTTGTCTTCTTTTCTATACCTACTTCCTTCTTTCCACATGGATGCACTTACCATTACGGATTGGTGTTCGTTTTCCATCTTCTTACATGTTACTCGGTCTTATTGTGAGAGAATTGCACATATATTTCTCTTTATACTTAAAGATTGCGTAAAATGTAACATTTAGTAAGCGAGACGAATAATGGACCGTAAAACGTATAATTTATAAACTAAATTAGGGTCTTAAAGTTCTTAAACGTTTACGGAATAAGACAGTTAAGTACCGAGTAACAGACAGTAACAGACAGTAACAGACAGGTTTACCATTACAACACTATAATTAGGGATATAGGAAACAATACGTTCTTAATAAAACATACTGTTATCCCAACTAATAGATGGCGCTATCCCTTTGTTCATATGTAACCTTACACTAGTTTCTAAATGTGACAGAATGTAACGTCTTAAAATTCCCACTTTATGTAGGGCCGGCAGAACACTCTTCGTCTTCCAAGTCATTCTGTGGTCCGAAATTTCAGTAGTCACTCCCGTCTTCCTCATGACAGCTTTTACCCATCTATCTTTTTTCTAACTTCTTTATAACAGTGCATAATGTACTATCCTTTTGCTCCTTCATTTATCTATCACTGACTATATTATACTCCCCTTATAAACTCGTTACGTACTTTTTCCGTGCGCGATATAACTGTTACTTAGAATACATACAGTATTGATATAAGGTACACCATATCATCGATGCTCTAAAAATCTCTTTTAAAATAAGCCGTTCATAAGGCTTTAGTTATATAATAACGAGTGTTATTTGATCTATGTGGAAAAAATTAAGTTACATAATAGTTTTTAATTTTAAAGGCTGAAATATTTGACGGTCCTTATACTTTATAAATTGTACATATATCCTTTCCAAAATAAAGCCGGTTTTATTAAGATTACATGTGCAAATTTGAATTAATTCCAATGGACATTCCATGTAATGGAATTGAATTGGACTGCCAGTGGAAAAAATGTCCAGCTAAGTGATGCAATAACACAATATCGATATATTTTTCTGCATCGATACTTTTTCATTCGGGTATAAATGCAACCAATGTTGCATTCATAACCGAATGAAAAAGGCCTAAGGTATTATTACCTCATATCATCGGATTATTTTCATAATTAATTTGTTTGAAGTCTTGCATTCAATGTTATACGGTTGTATGAATTTACGTTCTATTTATATTTTGAGTCCGCGGTTTTTTAATAATCTTCCAGAACCACTCTTCAAAAACTTAGCGGGGGCTGCTGATAATTCAAAATATGCTGTTAATAAAAGTAAGTAAAACTTTCAAAGAAATAATAAGTAATTATTATAAAAATTTGTTAATTGCATGATGCACTAATTAATAATTACTTGTTAAATGAACACCAGCGTTTACATCTATTGAGTTATATCAATACGAAAATAACATAATAATATATCATATAACGTATCGATATATCGATATCCTTTTCTTTACTTCACTAAATACAAGCCGAGCGCCACCTATGCTAATACGACCGCAACTGATTTGCATGAAACAAATCTCTTGTCCACCAATTATTGTTATTGGCAATAAATTAAAACGAACGATTCTTCGAGTGAGGTCTTCAGATTCCCCCCGCTAGGATCAAACACAACAAAAACATTTTGTGGGTAACTATTTTTTTCTTGATTTTCATCTTATAAATAAAATGAATGTTTGTCCTCACACTGTTAAAAATTTTCGATGTCAAAGGCGAAATGCCTAGTAACAGACATTATAAATCAACAGTAAAAGCTTCGACTTCGGTTTTAAATCGTCAGTTACCTCTACACAATTTGAATGGATCTCACAAGCAACCAGTAAGCGAGATTATAAACAAATTTAACACGAGTATTACGAAGCATCGATAGCATCAAATTCAACGCAATTCCCAAGCACTTGCAATTACCATACAACAAAGGCGTTCGACAACAGATATAAACCCGGTGACCGCTATCAAGATCAGATTTTACCGACGCTCATTATTCAATAAAAATGTTTCCAAGGACCGCCATTAGCTTGATTAAGACATTAAGAGCTACAATGCCTCGAACATTTTTACAGCCATAACTCAGCACGAAGAAGCACATAAACTGTTTCTTTTTATGCGATTACCGCACCTATAATCCCGATGCTTATCACTCCATTATCGGAACGCGAGCCTGTTGCGAACAAAGCCCCGGTATTGTTTTGTTCTGTATCTTTGAGTCCGACTTAAACGCATTAGTAAGATAACAGATACCCGACCAGACCTATCGCATTTCCTTGGCCTTTTTTGGCACTCATGTCGACATTCCTCCGATAGCTTATAACACTACCATGTGGTGTCATTTTAGAAATGTAAAGTGTTTGAACAAATCTTTGGCAGTATTGTAAATTATTGATAAAAGTAAACGTCACATGTGATATGGCTTGTCTATAACAGATGACCTTTCATATTTCGTTTGTGTAAACTTGATGAACAAGACTCTCCATACATGCTCATCGGTCTCCTTAGTATGTCATTTATCTGAGCAATCTCATGTATATATTAAAACCGGATCAGACTGTAAGGTCGTCTCGATTACAATTCGCATACCAGCTGAGTAGCTGGATCTGTTAAATTATTTGGTACAAAATAATAAACATTTCAAAAGCAATTTCATTAATTAAAATAGAAGTTTCGATTAGAAGCCAATTAAATGTGTAACGTCGGGAGTTTGGTGTGAACTTAAGCTGTGATCTCTTTGCCGTTCCCTTCCAGTTCCCGAGGGAGGACTTGTTGAGTTTCCGTTTTCAGTCGCGCCGCGGTGGCGTCACCTGCGATCTGTCAAATTGTTCCGACACTTTTGTTGTCAGCTCTTTGATGAACGCCTAACTTTTAACATTTAATTTATTGTTCATTAATTGTTAAACATTTACGGTTTAAGATTACCTTAAAAAAATAAAAGAAGTTATTGAGTACAATAACATAAAGCAGGGTCCGTTGAAGGTGCGTTTTTGTATTATGGATAAAGAAAACGTATTGTTTTTTTTTCTTAAACGAAACTTCAGCTTCATAGCTTAGCGTAAAAACAAAAAGCGCATACGGTGAAGTGATACGTTATTAAGAAAAAAAAATGTTTTATATTTCCGTTTTTAATGTCTCGTACCTTTTTATCTACACGCTCGTCAAAAATACAAGTAGGACTCAATGAAACGATCCTTGTGAAGTTCTTTTCTTTAATACGAAGCATTTTCCACCATCCCAAGTTATGGTTACTCGTGATAGCATCCTAACAACTTAACTATGCGCATTAAAATATTAAAAACTAAAAAAAATCACATTCGAATTAAATATAAAGCGGTCCCCATACTCGAGCAAAATTATATGGAGTAATAAGTGTCGGACATTTAAAAGTTGCACCCGCAAACTGCGATTGCGTTCGCTTTATTGCTCTGTTTCATACGTTTATAAATGTTATATAGCTCAAATGTTTTCCGAGCGAACGATGAAAGGACATTTTTAAAATTGAGCTTTTCAAACTTACCCGCATCGAGGAAACCACAGACACGGGCAAAAAACCATCACTCGCTTTTACTATGATTTGAGGTTTTATTTGAATTTCAAACATTTTAGTTAAAATTGGCAAGTTCATAAATTGTGATACATTACCCTATATATAACTGCCTGATAAAAGTTAACGATTGTCTGGTAGAAGACATGGCCAGCGTCATTTCACGAAATTTATTAAAATCACCTTCACGCCGATATTCTGTGAGGTTGGGTTACATCCCCGGTTTCTTCGGCTTATTCAGCAATTTGAATTTGTAAATTTTAACTGTAATAAACAAACCCACACAAAGACATCTACATCGAAAACACGCAAAATGTGCTACCCAATCAGATTACGGTTAATTTACATTACATTAAAGTCGTCGAAAAAAAAATGCTCGCTACGTGAACCTAATAAACGGTGGCGATGTATTGCGGCGTGTTATACGGAATTCAAATTGGAAACGTAAATATTTCCCTTATCAATTTTCCCCCTTTTTAAGTGTCGTGTTTACACAAAAGGAAAAAAATACACCCTCGAGGACGCGATCGCCACGAATTATGTCGCCTATATTTAATGAGACCACATTTTTAACGATTTGCATAGAAAAAGTTAAGTCAAAGAATTGTGGAGCAAGAAAAAAATATTTCTACATTAAACTGGCCAACACGTCCCAGACTTCAACTTCGATTTGAGATTTTTATATAACTCAACTTAGCTTTATCATCTTATTCAAGATCCAATTGACTGTCGATTACGTTGGAAGAACTCGAATCTTATTGATTTATCCCTTCTACGTATTTTTAGACACCAGACGTTATCGGTTAAGGTCATGAATAGAAAATCACAATGAAGTATTAACTAAGAAACAGCGACAGTTTTTTCAGTGAAGTAATCATAATAACTATATGTAATAGAAATATGGATTTTAGTTCGATGTGAATGTTTCGCACTGTACATATTATGTAATGTATTAGAGTTATCATACCTTGTTTCTTAGCAAGATGTGATTGTTGTAAGCAAACAATCGTCATTTACCATACATCGCGGCCATTACACTTATTATACTTTAATCGGATATGTCGTAGTTTGAAGTAAATTGTGTAATATGGATAAATAATATAAGGTAATGTGAGAAAAAGTTGCAAGCCGAAAATATTTTCTAATTTACGATTTTTAACGTAAAATCCTTTGTTTACAAAAATCACATCTTTCTGTGAAATAAGGTACAGTCTTTTTAAAATTGGCTCCCAAATTAAATCATCAACTATCATTATTTTAACAAAATAGCGATCGGTTTACTTATGACATAGAAAGCGGCTGGTATTTGCACCATTTTCTTTACCTGGGAAACAGTGCGGGCAAATGGAAAAGACGACGTCTAGGGAATGAAACATAGAGTTATGTAAACATGTACACACATAATACACTATATGGGTAGGTGAAATAAAAATAAATTCGGCTCAACTCGACTGTACACAAAATATTCTTTCAATTGTTAAAAAATAACAATATTGCGTATAAACAAAATAATATTATAAAGTACGCCCAACGTCAATCTTTTGTGCAGTGGGCAGGTACACTTGTTAGCAATCCTATGCAAATAGACGGCGTCTGGGTGACTAAAGCGAATTTGAATAATGTGGCGGACCTACGAGTATCATTGGTTATGCGCATAGTTAAATAATTTACAGAGCTTTATGAAGCTAGGTGTAAATAGTACCTACAGAATCCTAAATAATCAAATTAATAATATATAAGAGCAGTATTCAAATACCTCGCTGAAAACCGAAGGCTTAGAAAGTACTTTGATAGTAAAAATCAGACTATATGCGTCGCTGGGTCACGGAAGTATATTAATTACGTACTAAACAATAGAAACACAAACTTGTCTCCTTCTTTCGTGTGTTGATGGCCTTTAAATACGCTTGACCGTTTGCTAAATTACTATGTAAAAAATAAATTTACAGCCCGTACAAATATCGAAAATATCTTTGTGTAATTAAGGAATTTCAACATGAATAACAGTTGAAATCCCTTTTTAAGACCTATGTCCAATAAAACCGTTTCAGTTCAGAGCCAGGTTTTAAGTGTTGCAGACTCGGAAACGTAAAGTAGCTTCGACTTTGCCATTCAAAAAATATCGCGAACTATCCCCGAACACAAGTTGAGGTTTTGTTAAAATGGTTAAAAAAAAATTACTCACTTGTAAAACAGTTAAATCTTTTATAACTCAACGAAGCAATGAATAGAAAGTGCAAGTTATCGAACAGTAACCGTTTAGTACAGACATAATGTAATAACTATCAAGATAACCAGGATTTAATGCATCGTACATGTTTCAATAGCTTGAGCAACTAGTGAAAGGAGAGGTCAGGCTTCGACCCCGCGACCTCGCGGACCGCGCCGTCATACTCGACACTTGCGCACGCAGTTATGTCATCACCGACTATTTCTATTTGCGAGTCGGGGTTGATTTATGAATGCGTCACACATAAATCATTATGCTACACTGTATTTTCAATTTTGCGTAGTGTATTCGTTATGTTGATTGATTTTTTTTCGTTGCATTATCATTGTAGGGTTCCCTTACGAAATTTTTATCTACAACAAATCACATGTTACACAAAATTATGAGTCTGCAGCGGATCATGTGATTTCTGATTCGATATTACAGTGTAACTCCGAGCATGATGAGCAATCAATTATGCACAGGACGGTATACCGTAGATTAACCTAAGGAATAAAGAAATATAATAACATTTTTTAATTCAAAATTTACTAATGTGCATAAACATGTCCAAATGGCGTGTAAGTCGTAATTCGCCGTACTTGGCCCATACGTGGTGACCCATTGGGTTGTGAGGGCGAGTGTTTGTTGATGGCCCTTTTCTTAAAATGTTATTATTCTAGAATATCGCAGGAGCTAGACATTTGTGATGGTACCATGTGATCACGAATAATACGTAATAGGATACGCTTTCAGGAATAGAAAGTTCAGAATTAGCATCGTCGGTGACTATTGTTAGAATGTTTTATAAATAATAATTATGCAACAAAGGAGAGGCACACGCATGGCCACAGTAATGACTGCATTCGCTACGTACAAACACGATTCTCACGTTTCGATTATGAAATCGATTCGCAGGGTTCAGAGGGTCAATCGCGCAAGACGATTAGTATCGATGCAATCGATTCACAATAATGTCGAATGCTTTTCAACTGGGCGGGTGCGTTTCTAATTGTTGCGATGAAAACGCTTATTCAACTATTAAGAACCCTTTGTACTAATCCGTCACAATATTACAATATGTCTTTTATAATTCTTTATTAACATTACAACACCTAGAAGAAACGCGATAATCACTTTTAGTCAGAGTTTTTTAACTTGTGGGTAGAAGTGGTTAGTTTCCACTTTTGGTAACGATGTATTCAAGATTTACATTTAGACAGGATTATTAATTATAGTGACTTGACTCAGTGAGATGATGGCATAATTTTTCAAACTTGTGTACATTATCTAAAAAACAAAGTTTAATCTCCAATATTTCACACAAGGCTCAGTCTCAGGAAGCGATATATACTTTGATCGTGTTAAAAGTTAATCAAAAATTAATTAGAGGTGATAAAACACCACGTCCCGCCGCGTCGTAATTTCAAAATCAAATTAATGCTCTACGTGGACCTGTCAAAGGATTATCAGGTCGGCCCGGCTCGTAGTGGAATACTTCGTATTTGTGTGACGTTAGAGGCGTTCTGCGGCCGAAATTTAATATCCCCGTCACGTGGGCAGCAACAAAGGAATCTTAGTGCGGTCGCGTCCGATGCATCTACTATTTTCCCATATCCATCATCCGTGCGGGAGCGACGCATTGTGGTGTAGGTAATTTTTTGTACGCTAGTTACATACGAAAGACAGTAGTACCCCGCAATTCCTTTAAATTGCTCAAATCAGTTAAATGACTGCCTTTAATGCTGCTGGGTAAACACTTATTTGTCCTTTGTTGCTAGGTGTTTCGATGAAATCTCATGACATTGCGACAGCTGGGTATGTATAGACCAGTGCACAAACAACAAAATTAGTTATAAGAGCTTATACTTATGGCATCGACAGAAATAGCATAACAGATTAAAATGTGTCAAGTGGTGAGATAAACATTTAAGAAACATCGCACAAATTTTCTGACTGCTGAGAATCAATGGCAGGACCTAAATCGTAACTGCTAGATTGCTAAGGTTACACCGCCCAATAACTCTTATGAATAAAATTACCGAACAAGGAATCGCGTAAGCAGGTACAACAATTCTTTATTTGTACTGTATGCATTTAATCTCATTTCAAGACAAGATGCCGGAATTTGCTTAGTGAAACTTGCAATTACTTTACCACGGTTGGGTTAAACAAGCGTGCGCGTATCTAGCGCGTTCCGCAGCTAGATCAGATAGGGAAATAACAAAAGCAATAAACCCCCGCGTGTTATACCGCATCCACCATTATTTATCGACTCCTTGTATCTGATTAAAAACTATTGTTCGGCAGGCATCCGTAGAAGAGCTCGCCGTGCGTACCTTATGCTATCGTGATAAAGGTCATGTTGCAATGGCGTGCCAGGGGCGGCTTGTCCCACCTATAACCCGTTCGGATTAATCTTGATAATGACGTGCGTCCTGTGTAATGAAATTCATGTTCCGCGTAATATATCAAGGTGTATGTTATGGGATGTGGATAGAGACTATGTGCGACGCGGTGGATACATTTTCGTTAAACAAACATGATCGCAATTTGTTTGACGAACATTAAACCATTATTTTTAGAAGATTCTTACATTTTAGGATGAAGTACTTAATTAAAATAATTATCGATCGAATTTAGCCAAAGTCTTCAACGTGTTCAATAACATTAAGTCTTCGTAAGCAAAGTAACTGACTGTCATATTGTAGAAACATTAAGTCATACGTTTAAACATAAGTTAATTCTATGTAGCTCTTTGCTGATCACCTGTTGAACACTGCCTGTGACCATTATGAAGCAGGAAGGGATCAGGCAGTGGGAGAAAATGATCCCCAAAACTCATGAGGTAGGAAATATCCATATTTTTTACGCTAAGATTCGCGAGATATAACAACAAAATGTACGTTTACCTCACTTATAACGACATTTGCCTTTACAAAATGTCCATAGTATTCTGATAACACAATAAAGTTTCAAGACTAATATCTGTTGTATAACGATGCTAAATTTAAACGTAGCCCCACACAAGCGATGTTGACCTGAATATCATATCTTGTACTAAAGCCGCGAGCATCAGTGACAAGCGTTGTCTTGTCCGCAGATCGTATCGGCTCGATGTGGGCCCGATTGGTTAATAAGTACGTTATCGAAAGGTCGACTGCATTAGCGCCGCACCACGATGACTTCGGACTCGAGCCGTGCAAGTTTAATAGGACATTCAGTACTTTAAAACACAACTTAATCATAAGCTTAATAACTCTTACTGTATTTTTACAGGTAATACTGCTATTTCAAATTGAAGTTACAGATTTCTGACTAAATTAATCAGTGCGTGTAAGCAAACATTTTAAAGGCGAGACATTTAGAATCCTTAACTTACTATTACGTAACTATGATAGTAACACGATAATTAGTTAACGATTAGTAAATGTCTTGCATTTTACGTAAAACAGAAATATTTTAGATCTGAGAACTTGCCCTAGTATACGATGGATAATATTGAGGTTTTATTGCTCTCTCTCTCTCTTTCTATATCTCTTTTCAGCCAAAAGTCGTCTACTGCTGCACTTAGGCCTGCCAATAATCCAGGGATCCTCCATTGGTCACCACGAAGATCGGTCCCCAGCCGGCAGGAAGTCTACCAACGCTCCTATTATATATACTATATGAACTATTAAAAATATTTTAAAAGATTTTAAGATATAGAAAACTATGTCTTACACAAATTAACAAGAACAGTGTCCATATATTTAGTGGTCATGATTGCGAAACGACCCTTAGAACAATAGGAGCGTTCAATTTGCTTGGCCGACATAAAGCCATGTGCACATGTCCGTTGCCCACGCGTCGCTCGCAGCCCGCGCTAACGCACATGTTGATACAGCTTTAATTGATTCCGACACGTGTCGTATCTTTACGACACGCACGTTTATAATGAATTGTTTATTAAACAAGCGTTTATGTAACGGGACTTGAATTTCCTTGATGTCTGATGATAATATAAACGATATCATGATTTAATAATTTTACTTCAGTCCTCTTCCCCTTCACACCCTCTCCTCATACGGATAGGATGGGAACGGGAAGATTATTGGACGGGGAGAGGGCTGGTGGGGAATAGGAAATATCCTTTTTCCTGTTTATGCTCTCCTCTGTCCATTAAGGTAGGCAACGCATCTGCAACACATTAGCTAGTTGCGGATGTCTATGGGTAGTGGTCACTTAAAATCAGGTGATCCGCTTGCTCCTTCTTCCATAAAGAATTGAACACGTTTTTACCAACGAGAATGACAATACAACAAAACTTATATTGAATTTTATATAGCTTTGGGCTATGATGATTATTTTTAAGTACTAAATGTACTAAATGCTTTGGAATAAAACGTACAAAACGTTCTTAGGTATCTTTGAAAAAAACTTGCACACATTTTGATGAAGTTCGTACACATATTCGTCTATTTGTTTTTTTTTCTGTAAATAATAGACGCCGTTAGCAATAACCGTTATTTAGCTTTAGAAACCATCAATCTCTATTGAACTTTTACATAAATCAAGCGTGGTACAACTAAAAAAAATAGTTAAATCGGTGAGTGACTATGATGGACCAGTACTCGGTCACGCGTTCAATATCCAACGAAATGTCAAGTGTGAACTGTACATTTTATATAAATTACATACAGTCGTAGTACTTGTGTTGGGAACCGTGTTGAAATCTAAAACACAATAGCTGCCTCTTCACTTTGCATTCTACTGGATAAAGGAATTCCAGGCTATTACACTAATGTAGCCGGTAGTCCTTCAATTTATTTCTGCTTTTATATAAAGCTGCATGTACATCCTTTGTTACCCTTACTTTATATTGAATATGAGTTATTGAAATATTACAAATATTGTTAACAAAATTAATAATTAGTAATATTTGAGTGGGCTGTCCATGTTTTTAACCAACTACCACAATAGATGTTCCTTCGGCACGAATTTTAACGGGTTTTTATGATTCCTAGTTATCAATTGCATGAATTGTATCACGACCTCCTGAATATACTACAAAATATCGAATGAAGTAGATGTATTTGTATGTGCGTAGGTCGATTTCTTCCTATTCTGCCCACTCCTCTTTCTACGTATACACCGACCCAATGCGTGTTCCTACACATAAAGTCAATCCTTAATACCAATATTACTCCTATTCATAATGCGAAATATAATTTGGAAACGTTTCAAATAGAGTCTAGTACGGTAGGTATTGAAATCCGGGAACTGTCGGCCACCGGCGACGGATTTAAGAATCGGGACGTGACGGGAATCGACCCCGTTCTCTAAATCTGTTCGGGAAGCATTTGATTTTATAGGACGCTTTTTGATTTTTCCACGACGTCGAACGAATATAAATCAAAATGACTGGATAAAAGTGCAATATTTTAGATGAGTAATAAATGTATCTATTAACTTATACAAAAATATTTACAACAACGCAATATATGCCGTTTATGTGCTAAAATTATCTGAGCCGTTTTCAAATATAGCCTCTGTTAATGATTTTCTTAAGCCATTTACTCCCGCTTATAATTTATAAACATACAAATCACGGTGTTATAATTAAGTGATGTTTAGAAACAATTTACCAAACGATTTAAATTTTAATGTTAGCACAAAAGCAACAGCGAACGTATTCAGTGCAACTGTTTGGAGCTCGTTTCCTCAACAAAACAAAACAATTCGTTAGGCAACTAGATTCGGTATTCGCAAAGAACGCGCGTCAAAGGCGCTTTGACCAGTGGATTATGGTCGGGGAAGCGCTAACAGCTAGAAGCGTGCACATACTCAATTGTTTCAGAATACAATAAACGTGTGACAGAATAATAAATTAGTTCAAAATTTCTCACTACTGTTAACTTCGCTATATTTTGTACTTTTACTGGTTTTATTTAGGGATATGGGAACGCTACTACCTATATAAACTACACATAACTCTATTTTATGTTTCTTCAGCTGATAGACTCTAAAACTATTTAATTAACTACATCTTTGTTATTAGAAAACTTTAAATTGTATAATATCCCATATTTTTTCATAGCGGGATATTAAAATTTATCGAAGCAAACGGGGTTGACAGGAGTCTTACCTATATCCTAGAGAGATATCTCCAATCACTTAAACAATATAAAAGCTTTCTGTTCTCGTCACGTACTAGTAACTAGCTGGCCTGGCAAACTTCGCTCCGCCCTATAATTTAATAGATGGTTCACTATTTTGGCTTACACATAAGAAATAGATATATGCTGTTGCGGGCTTTCATTATGGGACTATTTAAGGTAAACATTTTTTTTATGGCAGTAGGTGGCAAACGAGCAGGCGGATCACCTGATGTTCCCCCTTCCGTCAACCCCCTCCCCGTCGAATCCTCTTCCCGTTCCCATCCTATCCTTACGAGGAAAGGATAGAAAGGGAAAGAAGACTGAAATTAGGCCTATGGCACCTCTCTCATCAGACGAAACGCAGAGTACTTCTACTTCTCCCCTGATTTCTGTGAGGTCGTGGTATTTCACCGGTCGAGCCGGCCAATTCGTGCAACAGATGTTGTTGTTGCGGACTCTACCACTGTTATTTTATTGTTAACTTATGTTAACTTATTGTTATTTCCATTATACGTTATATACGTATAACTTTAGTGGTGATATTCTGGACAATTCACACAATATATTTATAAATTATAGTCATTATTACATATATAATTCTGATGTTTAAGCTATTTTATTGTAAAGTTTCATTAAAATCCATTCAGATGTTTTTGCTTGAAAGAGTAACAAACATCCATACATACAAACTTTCGCATTTATAATATTATAATAGGATAGTAGGATATGCAAATACTGGTTTTATAAAACAGAATAAGACTATGTATTTATTGAAGAGAGTAGCGCTACAAGGCAGGGAAATAGTACGGTTTCCAAGTGATAACATGCAGCATCAAAGCTCACTGCAAAAGGTTTCACTGATATGCGATGCAATAAGACCGCTCATCTGCGGTCCGTTTCAGTTCAAATATCAACCTCCTTTTACAGCACCGTCGGTGTCCGCCTGAGTGCAAACGATGCCTCAACAAAGGTAGGGAAAATAGACGTATCTTTCACTAATGTTTGATTTTAAAAATCATATCATGTTCTAATTGTCTGTTACTTGATAAGGATCTGCTGAATGCGTTGCAGGGAAACCCCATGCATAGCTAACTTTACCATACTTATGGAAATTTGCAATGCAAGAACTAAGGAGGCTGAGATTACGGACTTCCATCTAGTACAACACTGCTGGCACACGTCTCTCGTTTCTTCTACATACATATCACGCATACCCTTTCTTTGACAAGTTACCAATCTATAATTTGTTCTAAATTATGTAAACAAGGGGGTACAACTTTGTCCGCTAAGATTCGTAAATACCAAAATATTTTCTTTTTTCTCACAGTACTCGTATATAATATAAATTATACAATAAAATTTCACTTAATCTCATTATTTATTATTTCCATAAAGTATAAAAAGTGTAATGGCCGCTTTGTATGGTAAGCGTTTGTTTGTTTACAAAATTTCCAACTCGATTTGGAACAAACTATAATTCATCTAAGACGCTCGTAACACTACCTCACTTTCGCAATTCTTTTTCATTATACCTTTAGTAATTCTACTGGCATTGTTTCTGCTGCACACATTATTATAAATGACAGTTAAATAAATTTAACAAGCATTTTTTTCTTTGTATTCAAAAACCAACATAACGTACGTATGTAGGCTTGATAGGAATCGGCGGTGACCCGTCGACCGCAAACCGGACATTTCGTTGTGACTAACAAACAAACATATTGCACCGTCTACTCGTATAGTTTTGTTTGAACAATGACTACATACGTACGATTTCCATTGACTCATCATTTGAAATTTTTTCCTCGTATCATTTGTTTGTCTCTGTTGAATCAACTGACAAATGTTCAAAGTAAAAAGTTTTATCGAAGTATTTCTCCATTTACATAATGGTTATTGGCGTATCTACAAAATACATTTATTAGTTTCTTTTTGATTAACTTATGGTATATTGATTTTCTAGTTATTCAACAGGACCGATTCTGGTTCGATTGAGGGCGTCATATTAAGCGAAATATTTGTTTACAAATAGTCTTATAACATCTCAAGAATATAAAAATTACATTAAATGTTGCTAACTATAAAATAATTTATCACAATCAGTTCTATGCTGGTGTAAAATATAGAGAAAATTATCATTGACTCAAACAGCGTGAACCGTGTTACGATAAAAGTTATGAATGACGCTAGTTAGTGCGTGAGGTCGAAACGTTACAAAAGCGCCGACTCAGACGTGCAAAGCGGTCGCTTAGCACAGGCGTTAGCGAAGCTACGCGAACTTTGGTACTGTCGTGCAAACTGACAAGCTTTCATCGTGCAGTTAGTCATCGCGACTCGTTTATTACACAAATGGGTGGGCTGTACTGTCAAGAGAACAGAATATCCATTGCTTTTTTACGCAATATTAAAGTAAGGTTGGGGGTATAGCAGTCTAATACTTCATATCTTGTTTATTTATCATGAGGTGAACCATCTGAGTTCTCAAAGTGACACAGATCTGGCATCTTATTATGTTGCAATCTATCTTTACACCTAACACTTCAGAGTTACCGCAAGAAACAAACCTTTCTTCATCACAATAAACAGAAGTGTCATAATACGTTATCTTCAAGAGAGAACAAGACCGAGATATACTTCCTGGCATTAATCATTGGACTAATGTTGTGGCCTATTTGATTTTATGATGGCCGCTAATCTGGGAGGCGCAGCAACAGAATAGCAGGGATTATGCTAAACGAGGGCGTCATTGTTTACCGTAGACCACACTAAGCCGCGCGGCATCACAAAACTAATCTCTTATGGGGTAAACAGATACTTAGAAGGTTGTATAACATAAACTTTAGAAATAAGGTTACAAACATTCCGGATTATGCGAGGCAATAACAGGTTGAGTTTAAAACGTTGCGGGGAAATGGTAACAAAAGAACGTTTAAGTACGTGGATAACTTGAGATTACAACTGTATTCCAAAGATTAAAGAAAACAAGGCAGTTGAATGGATAGAGTAAAAAATAGTGATACAAGATTTTTTTAACACTTTCGCGTATTTTACTGGCTCGTATCACATCGATTACTGCAGAATCTACGTGACCGTGAACGTAGTCTTATTTTTAACTATAGCTATACCTGACGGTCCCGCCTGCCGCGCTCTCTTCTACATTAATATCGCTAAGCGTTCCTTTTCTTTTCGCTCGGCTACTAAGAGTCATGGCGTGACGTTAAACATCCTATAACTTTACTTAATAATTGACCTATCAAATGAAAAAAATAATTTACAAATCTATAAGTAATTCCTGAGATTAGCGCGTACAAACAATATCCTCAGGTTTATCACATCAATATAGATTCCGAATTTTATGGTATTAGGAGGCAAACCAGCGGTATTTCGAAACCAATACGACTCGGATCCTTCAAGAAGAGCGTACTCCGCCCTAAAAGGGCGGCAACGCATCTGCGATTTCTCTAGTGTTGCGGATGTTCATGGGCGGCTCGTTTGCCCCCTTATCCTATACAAATAAGCATCTCTGATGTTATTTCACCGTACCTGTTATATTATACATTTTATATAGTATACTATATACCGTACGTATTTATATATAAGTACAAGACTTAGCTCACCGTTATTAAGAACGCACTCGTAGTCGTGCCCAATGTTTATTTTATTTATTTAATTAAAAAAAACAGAAACAGGGTTAAATCTACAATTATGGCAATCTGTTTGAAAATGTAACAACAATGAAAACCTGCAACATAATGTACAAAGTAATTCAAACGAAACACTAATTGGCGTGGTCGGTGTGCGTATCGTTTGATGTGGGATTGAATTTACTTAATTTCGAGTTTAACAATTATAAACGAAACAGTCAATTGGCTACATTTATTAATGTATCCAATTAACATGATCACTATACATGTAGATTCGTTCTTATTTTATCTTTGTTAATTTATTGACAATTTAATTCAAAAATTTGATGTTTAATTTTAACTTGCGGTTATCTGAGGTCGTAGGTACTAAAGAAAATAGATATAAGGAGTACCCGAATCGTCAATACGCTATGCTTTGCATGTATGAATCGCACTAAATGAAAATTCGTGATCTCTGCTTATAACTTTCATTACGAGCGTATGTTTATTTATTTCTGGCTACAAACCAAGAATCATTTAATGTTAAACGTACAAACAATTATAATATGTATTTAGTGTTGTGTATAAGAGATGAAGATCTTGTAAAGCAAAAACAATATGAAGTGCGGCAAAGCGATAACTAAAGCGAAGACTAATAGCGCTCTTAGCGTGATTCATAAAGATGAGAATAGTTGCGTAGTTGGGAATCACTCGCAGACCAATAAAACTATCTGCGATTTGTTAATGGTACGGACACACTCGAGACATAGCACTCGGAATCAAACGAACATTCATCTGACTCTTATTAATTGAAATATTTCTTTACCATGATTGTATGAATTTCGACATTAGCCAGTAGGCGTTGGAATATAATTAAATTATTTATGTGATGTGTTCATGCCTGGATGAATTACAATAATGCACAATTATTGGGCTTCCAGTGTTTATGGTTGATAATCCGCAACTGTCGGGAGAGCGACGAATGCGCTTTCAGTCTTTTGATAGGCGAAAAGGGAGAAGCAAAGAAGCTAAATGGATAGTTTATTTGGCACCTTAATCATCGGAGCCAGTGGAAAGAACCACCCAACAATGAATTTTATGATATATTTTATTCGAAATAATTGTCGTTGGCTGAGACATAACTGTGACCTATACTCTCAACATTGAGTATAGGTTACAGTTATGTCTCAGCCAACGACAATTATTTAGAATAAAAAATATCATAAAATAGATAACCAACAGTATCCTCAGTGCATTAAAAATACATAACAATAAGTACAGCTTTTGACTTACCACAATTAACGTCACGCAAAGCGCATTCGCTGATGCATTCACACGATCTCGAACAATCAGTATTCGAACGCTTTACATTGTGGCCTCGCAAAATTCCCATCGCGGCTAAACAAGGCGGGTATAAACTTAAACGGTATACGATGCTCACACTTATCTAGGCCATGAATCGAACCCGGAACGCTCGGAATCCACGTTATTGCGCGCATTTTGCTAAAGACAATTTACACGGTAACCGTTAAGATAAAAACGCGGCGAAATTACCAGCATTAAGTATTTTGCACCTTTTATTCGATTCTAGCATAAATAGTAATAACTTTTTACTAATAACGTTTGTAAGAGACGGGATTCTCATCACGATTAGCCTTTTTGTCTTTCTGAGTGACCATCAGCCCGTGACCATGGCGCATGCAACTGTGCCGAAATATCGGGAGCTCTATATGAATTCAGATCTCGCGCCTTCCACAAATAAACCCACAAATTTGGAAGAATACATAAATGTATAATTTCATAAAAAGTTCTATTGACATTTTAACGTCCACCATAATTCTACGTAACTTTAGAAAAAAAATCATGGGTCTTAACGAATCATCGGAAACAAGCGATAAATTTCAATTACTCAAGTATTTATACGAAATCTTATTTCTTTCAACGCTACAAACGTGCTTTAAAACCTACAGACCTGATTGACGGCACTGACAGAATCTATTACATGTAGTTACCGCGTCACTTAATCGATCGTTTAGAATCACCCACATCTAACAAACAGTCACGCACGCATCGAGCAGGACAGCGTCTCACGCCGACAGGAACACACAAGATTAACGAGCCGATGTCCAAGCAAATCTCAGCTGAGACGTACGAATTAGATGCACGCTACCGATTCTCTATGGACTAATCAATTTGACAGTTGATTTAGGTTTTTGTTGACGATGGTCTATTAGAACTGATCTATGACTAATTTAACTGTCACCTCGGTTTGACTTTTTTTAAATAGAATTAACCACAATAACCTTAACTTGTTTGAAGGTAAGGAAATTATAACCGAATGACTTATAGTTGCGATATGGTTTATCTTCCTACGAAAGGCGGTTCCGCAAGTAATCTGGCGATACCACATTTCTTCTACCCCTCTACAAAGATTTCTTACATTAGAGACAAACATAATATCTCTATTTTTGGGTAAAATTTTTAACAATTAAAACACGACGTGAGCAATTATGACACGCTAGAACGATTTCGATTAAATTTTTAGAAAATAATCAGATTGGCTTGGCGGATAATAGCGATCGGTACAACATTGTGAGTGCTACCTATACGAATCCGGCCAACACAATAAGCTACTATAAATTAAAAAAAACAAAAGGCGTTATAAAAAGTACACCATTCAGCAAGTCAACACAAAGACCTGAAACTGTCAGTGTCAAATCGTAGATTAGTACCCAGTAGTATGTGTTACGACGCCTCTACAAAATGAACGCGACTAACAAATGATCATGCGAGCAACGACATCGACGCGTATACAGACGGACGGACAGACGAATGACAGAAACAAGCCTGATTAACGACTCGACGGAGAAACAGTACCAGAAGATAGACAGATAAGATGTTGATGTGAACTTGTGTTACCAGCCGTTGTGTTACCTATGAGCTTTTCGCGTTGGTGGGGTAACCGGTATTTAAGCGACAGGTTATAAACCGTCAGTGTAACTAACTTGGAATTATTTCTCTCTCGTTCTCTTTCTTCAGCCTAACAGTCGTCCACTGATCGCCACAAACTTTACAATAACGATTAAAATTCGACAACTGTCGTTATTTCTTCGACTTATTGTGTCATCTTCTTTCGAAGATTGATCTGTAACTTATAATATCGCAACTCTGAAAAGCGAATGGGTGCTCTTTGCAAAACCTTATTATATTTGTAAATGTGATTGAATGTTACACACGATCTAATTTTTTGGCGATATTAAACAAATGAGCAAGCGTCTCATCTGATACAAAGTGCCTAGCTATCACCGTTACTAATGGAAATTGGATATCATATCATGAAAAAATTCAAGCACCTATACTATCAGTTTAAACGAATCAGTCGTTTGAGTAAGAAAGAAAGAACACTTTATTGTCGGCACTACACTCCACTGCATTAAATTAGATATATTACCTACATTGAGTAAAAAAAAAATATCAGCCTTATGTATCTGATATATTTTAAAATAAAACAAGATGTTTTAGTGTAGCAACTGGTGCTGCGGTTGACTACCACCACCACTGTTCTGGATCCCAGTTTTATGATATCGTTAATAGTGTTAGCTACTAATACTAAATGATAAGTTTGATTCATAAATAAATAAATATGTGCCCTTAACCCATAGGTGTAGGCAGAAATCAGATTTAGATTTGGCGCGATCTTAGCATACCTCTTACGCTTCTTCAACATCCATACATCTATACGAACCGGTCGATTTCGGGTCCTTCTTACATCGCTCGTCTTTATTATGTCACTAATATATGTATATAAGTAAAATAAAATACAACTAAATAAAAAAGTTCTCACTTTAATTCCGAACCTTTTATTTCTTCTTCTTTCTACTTCGTCAACAAATATCTACACGTATAAAGTTATTTTGATAAAATTAAATGAAGACACAGGTCACTTGCATGCAGCATACAGAAATACTAAACTTAAAATAATGCGCACGTCGGAAACAACGAATGAATAATTTAACCCGCGCATTTAACATAGCTTACTCATACATATTCTTAAACAGTTTTCCTATTCTTGAAGATTCACATAAGTTACATAAATGTATATATTAAAATTGCACCATATTTTAAAAACAATAAGGAAAACTCAGAATCCCATTTGATCGGTGAAAGCTAACAAAAACATAGCCATAAACCTATTTTAGCGACTGAACATGCTACGTAATATTTTTATAAATACTATTTTCTTAGTAACGGTACAGTTCAGAATACTATGTTGACATCTTCACGGTCTGATGCAAACGGAAACTATCAATTTTGCTATGGAAATTATAATATCGGTGGTATAATAATATATGTGCACAAATAGACAGACGTTTAAGTATTGTACGAGGTTACGCATCTATAATAACATTAAGATCCAGGTAAAATATAGATGGGCACCAAACGAAACTAAGATGTTGTATAGTAGATTTTAGATTCAAATACCTATAGGCCATCCTGTAGGTATTTGTATCTAAAATCTATTTTGACTTAAGTGAAAGGATTTCTTGTAAGCTGATTAACACATTGATAATAAAAATAAAAAAATACAAAAAGAGATTAAATGTCAAAAATACAATAGATCAAAAAATAAAATATCCCATTGATGCCATTAGCGTTTGCAAAACAAATGTCAACAAATAACTCAAGGGTACAATCATAAAACATTGCACTCAATAGGAATAAACAAAAGCGTCGTGGACATTTGAAGCTACCATTAATTCGGCCTGCGAGGTGAGTTCGACAGGAGAACGCCTGTCGCCTGTACGGGGCCGGTTGATATATAAAAATGACGGTACGTGAGCATTGTTTTCGCCTACGAGATAATCCCATTAGGCGGGTTACCGAGAGGCAGGGCCGCCCGATTAATCTCCATCTGGACGGACCAGGGTGAGGCTGCAAGTTATAAACGGAACAAATTGAAAATTAATTTAATTTATTTGCAATGCATTCGTTGTGTGTTTCTTACCCGTCAAAATACATTGAATTGATGTATTTTTTTCATCAGAGAGCCAAATAAGGAGGTGTGAAATACGTAAAAGATACGGAAAGATAGGATGCGATTCCTCTTACTGTACCTTCGTACAGTAAGCAGAACGTTGACCTTAGAAAATGGATATTTGATAATTTTGGGTTCGTAGTGCTACATATCTGTGGCACAAGGCGCTAACAGTCAGATATAGGTAGCAGAAATCAGTGGATTGTCACTTACTAAAGCTCAATGTGCAACATTAATCGCTGCGCGACACACAAAACGTCCAGACAATTGCAAAGACCAAACGCAAAAAGCTGTTGTCGTTGCTTAAGAGTGTACCACTTGTAAATGATCTTTTAGTATAAGAAACCAGACTTAATTAATTCTAGAATTTATTTATTAAAAATGTTATTACTCATACAAAATTGCACATTATTTTTATGATTAAGATGTGTTCAAATTTTTTATCAAATATGAAAAGGGGCTACAAACACTTGTGTTACTACAACAGGTAATATAATTAGCGTTAGCTAATAATAACTAGAATATAAAGAATAATTAAAGTCAATATTTATGTATTTTTAAATTTTGTTCACACTGAACTAGAAATGGTTTCAATGCTATTTTCGTATACTTTTAAAACACATTTGTGTGTTTTCAGAAACGCTAACTTCAATGCGTATAAACAGCACATCGCTCGTCACTTGTACCGCACTATAAATTTCCAAGTCTCGAGACAAATGATGACATGCAATACACACAGACAAGCTCTCGGAACATATCGACCGCCCGATGACCGCGCGGACCGTTAGATGGTCAGTGATAAATGAATCAACTTCCGAGCCCGCCGCAATCGCTACTTTTTAGTCACGCTTTCTAAAATGTATTTCGTTCACACAGGAAATTATATGAAAAAAGCGTATTTCAAATTTTACGTATGTTTACAATTAAATTCTAAAGCAAGAGTAAATAGACAGGAAATTAAGAAAAATAAAAAATGTCTAACATTTCCGAACGTGATGATTACCTACGAGCTCATAATGTTTCTTTTACCCGCCTCACTCAGAAGGAGGGTAACGATTTTCGCGACTCGGTACATATGTCCTTTCCATTGTAACCCGCTGTAGCCAAAACAGCTTGACCGATTTTGAAGAGTGAAGTGTCATACGAATCGTATTCAACCCCGAGCGTGTCACAGGTTATATTTTCATCCGGTTTCATGGATTTTAAAAATTAACTATCGCCTGTTTGTCTTATCTATGATGTCATTTTGTTGCTATATTTATTTTTTTATTTAAAAAATAAAATAACAGTTAATCACAAATTATCTGATTTTATTCTAATTTATCTCGTTAAATTGGATTTCAAACCAACGTAGCTGCAAACAAATAGTAACATATTAGTAAAAGTAACTGCTAGTTAAGATGTAAAAAAGAAAAAAAAAACGTAATTTTATTATTAAGGAAATCCCTATAAAATAACGTGCGTATTTAAACAAGTCCTCGGAATCCCAGTAGCTATAAGGGCCTTAAATAATCTGAACCTATGACTACGGGTTCATGATAAAAACAAATTAAAATTAGACTAGTTATAATAATAATTTACTGAGGTACTACAATTTTCAAAAATATAAATAAAATAAATTGATGCCGTATTTACTGACACGATGAAGTCACCAGGCACGTTAATATCGAGTGCATTCATAATTAAAACGCATATAATCTGTTTTCAGATGGGATCTGTGTCGCGAGCGGCGTGGAACAATATCGGGCCGGGATTAAATGACTGTTTATCACGACCCACCAAATTACCACGCGAATTATTTAGCGGCGTCGGACAGCATTGCTGACGTTTAAATCTTCGCCAACGATCGATCCGAACTATGATTACGTATCGGCTCGATTGCGTATTAACTCACCAATCATTAAATAGTTTATAATATACCGATTACTTATGATAGTATGGAATCATGCGGCCAAAGGGTTAAATGTTTCCAAGTCGACGCATCATAAGTAGGTGAATTAAATGAGGACGGCAGGGACCCATCTTTGTGGCGAGTAATGGTGAAGGCCTAAGTCCAGTCAGCAATCTTTGTTGCCTGAAATGGAACGTACAGATAAAGGTAATTAAATACAAATGTCTTAACTGTAAATTATCTATACTTAAATATCTAAATTAAAGAAAATCATTGGCAAAATAAATTTTCGTCATATTATACCTTAGCCATACTTCGTTAGTGGCTTCCATTGAAACAATATGCTATCGAGTGATCATAAAACTTCAATAGTGCAAAATAAATAATACCAGGGGCACATAAGCGTGCACAATAAATATTTAAAGACATTATCGGCGCGATCGCGCACCGAATGTAAGTAAACCACTGCATGGACACAACGTTTCGTGCATTTAAAAATGCACGTTACAATTTTTTTCGAAGTACAGCCCGGTGAGTTGTTGAAACAAGTCGTAAATACGAGGCGAGATGTGAACTCGCACGCGATGTTTAAAACGCGAACCGATGCCAATAAAGCTAATTATAAAAGTATTTAAAAGCTAAAATGCCAGGCTGCCTCTTACAACGGCGCGGTACCCGGCGGTCTGTGGTTCGGTTGCGGGTGAGGGATAAAATGCGTACAATAGCGGGCCACGGAATAGGCATAGGTTCCGTGCATCTTGGTTTTATATATTAAAAAGGTGAATTTCTGAAATATATCACAAGAATAAAGAAATGCTGTTCGACTAAAAATTATTTTGACAATAGGACTTTAGATGTGAACACTTTAATTGAACAAAAAACAGACTTTAACACAAACATGAGCGTTTAACAATCATAATCGATCAAGCGATCCAGGTTTCACTTCGTTGCGGTGAGCAACATAACTTCAAGTTGAGTTTCAGATTTATTTTAGTTTATCTGTACTGTGTCTAAGAATAATTAAAACATTACGTCATTATAACAACTTGAAGTCAAATGTACACCACCACCACTACATATGTACTTTAAGGGTTGTAGATGAACTTCACATGTAGTCCTTACACTTGCACGGAGAACTTGACCAATTATTCAAGCGATAAAGGCTCGCTTAACTTAACAAATAGGCAGTCTGCGAAGCTTAGTGAATTTCATGGACGCCGAAGAGGAGTTTAGCGACTTAATTTTGATTTATAACAAATAAAAGTGATTATTAAATATTGAACTCTCATCAAAGTTAGAATACGCAACAACATCTGTTGCACGAATGGGCCGGGACCGGTGAAATACCATGACCTCACAGAAGACAGGCGTGAAGTAGAGTGTTCTGCGTTTCGTCCGATGAGTGAGTTGCCGGAGGTTTAATTTGAGTCCTCTTCCGCTTCCCACCCTTTCCCTATAAGGATTGGATGGCAATGAGAGGAGGAATGGACGGGGAGGGGGTTAACGAGGAAAAGGAAGTATCCTTTTTCCTGTCTATGTATGTCTTTCCTCTGTCCATTAAAGGTAGGCAACGCATCTGCAACTCATTTGCTTGTTGTGGATGTCTATCGGCAGCGTTCACTTAACATCAAGTGATCCGCTTGCTCGTTTGCCACGTTATTCCATAAAAAAAAACTAGAATGAATATTAAACATTTCTTTTACACTTTCTTATTGTTGGAAAACAAGGCAATAATATAAAACCAATATCCAATAAATCACCAACAGTCAGAAGATGATTTAATTTAGCTAATTACTTTAGTTTATCGAATAAAAAATTAGAAAGGGTTTCACAAAACATCAAACAGAACCCTAAAAAAGAACGGACAAAAATCGTAACAAAACGGAATTCTGTGCCAGTGTATAATAAGAACTATATAGAAGCTGGAATCAATAACCACTCTTAAACTTAAAAAAATAAGTTTACAAATCGGTCGACTAATAGACGTATTTAATACAACTCGGTGTAACAGACGGCATTGAAAAAAAACTCTAAGATTTTACAAGCAACTTGCAGAGCATAAAGTAGCCTAGATGCATTTAACCACAACCGTACAGTTTGTTCATACACGTTATTTAATATGGTTTAAGTTTTATTGGTTTTGGGAATTTATGGACAAGGATCCGATTACTAATTAAAAAGTTTACACTGCACGCCGGCTACTGATAGTGTCGCAATATAAATCTTCATGTTGGTGATATTTTAACTATCTCCTCGCCAGCAGTTACTACTTATAATTTATTTTCTACACCTTCAAGTTTATGTTTACGGTTAAAAATATCAAATTTCGAGTTTACGCGTGCCACTGTAACAGTCTACTATTCAATAAGAACGCACCACGACAGGACAAATTGTTTTTCATCTTAAGAAAGCAGGTCATTTAATGCATAACTATCGAGAGAAAATTTATCCGATTGCGAACATGACTCGGTAACTTTGACTTATAAGCTGACGGAGCAGTTCTGAAGCTACTAGTTTCAGAAGACTCAGCATAGATCGCAATGGTGACATTCAGGAGTGGTAGTTTATAATTTTGATATTATCTGGACGATACGAAAAGTGAGGCTTAATTCTACTCCCCTCTCATACTTTTCTAATGAGGAAGAGATAAGGAATTTGACAGAGAAGGGGATAAGTAGAAAAAGGAAATAACATTTTTTTCGTTCGTTCCTCTTTAACGTGGATTGCGCCTATGATTAGCGGTCATTTCATATCGGATGGACCGCCCTCGTCACTTTCTTCTAAAAAAAATATTGTACTATATATTGCTAAAATTACAACCGAGCACTAAATGATCGACTGCACGAAATTGAGATGACAACAAGTCCAGACAAATACCAACATTGAACAAGTAAACATGAACACGGAAACACGCAGGACGTGTGATTCCATCGTGTGATCGCTTTATGTCCAAATGCGTGTAAAATTGAGGAGAGATTGCTTTGCACGACGCTCGAGCAACGGTTGTGTACAGTCATAAGCAAGCGCGGGCCGAGTGTCACACCGTAAGTCTTTGCTGGAGATTTATTTTGATGTGGACGATATCAGAGAATGCAGGAGTAATGCTACTGAAGACAAAGTGGCTAAATTAATTTACACTGTCTTGATTGCACAATGTCGGAGCCAGCGCGACTTTGTACCCATTGTACCCTGTACATGGCCATATTTATATTTTGTTAAAGTACAAATCCTGAATGAAATCATACCTATTTCGGACTGCAAATGTTTTGTACCGATAATGAAATAGAGAGACAGACTGGATATCTTCCGACGATGAAGTACTCTGTAGTGGTGTGTAATGCCCCATATGTAATGTTCGTTGCCAGGTCACAGAATTAAGAAGTATTTTACCTCAAACAATATCTTAAAACAGAATTTTGTACGGTAACGCGATACATTTCACCCTGAGAAATTTGATGGTATATTACCTTGTTCGCTTAATGATTTAATGTTTGCTATCGCTTTAAGTACTCATTGGAGAAATAGGTATCGCGCTACCTCTAACCTACTACAAAGAAAATATAGTTACAGATATAAAAAGTCAATACGTGTTTATTTTTAATAGATAAAATGTCAAAATGATGTGAGGATTTTAATATTTATTTTACCACTAGAAACTCAGGTAATCCAAAAGTAACAAAGTGCAATTTTGAAATTGAGCCAGGCGACGCCATACACCAATTGTATCGTTGAGAAATTAACATCACTGTACTGTATCCTTTAAAAATATTTGTTCCCTCAGGAGACGATATTGTAACATTGTAACGCACGCCAAGCTTAATGCCTTTTATCACGTATGAACGCAAAATTTGATACAATATTCGCGTGAGCCGCGGCCCTAACCGCCTCGCCTAAACGGATTCCGAGATGAAACCTGCGATTTAATAGCAAATCCTGATAGCCAATTCCATTTTCAATTCCTCTTCAGTAAAGCGTTCATTAAGATTTATTTTCCTTGTGTAGGTATGCATATTCCTTGTTCTTTTTTTAGGAAACCGAGAATGTCCTGATATCAAATAGGTGGCTGAGCATCTTGAGCCTCTATCAAGAAATGTCGATACGTTGCCGGTTTTTAGACTCCTCAAGGTTCAAAATTTCTGAAGGAACAGTTGATTCAACAAGTTTTCCGGTAGCATTTTGATATCTTATTGCCTATATTATGAGGAACGAATAATATTTTTAACGTGCTAAAATTCTTCTCTTATAATCTCTAATATATTACAGCAGACATTCTTCTCTGCTGTTGTATATTAAGATAGCCTGTATACATTATTACAAATAAATTTAATAAAGAAAATAGAAATATCAGAAATCCTAATCAACGTCTCAAGACTTGAAGGCATTTTGCTTGATCGTTATTTCTAGAAAAAAACATTATAAAAACTGCATTACTGTAAGGCTCGTACCTTACATCTCGCGTTGAACATGTAAATCCTCATAAAGTATAAATCATAGCATACAGGAGGCCGTGGCCTGTTTACAACTTATGCATATTACATACGCTTAGGAGATCTTGACGGGTGTGGATCTTCGCCGCCCTCAAGTGTTATATCTGTAATTTAATTCGTACAAGACCCAAATAAAAATAAACGCCCGCCGGTGAACATAAATTTCCCAGCGTGAAGGGCGCTTCCTCACATAAATATAATCTAGGAGGCATACGTCATAGCCGTCCATTGCGCGTCGTCGTGTTATTTTCTTTATTTTATACACTGAAAGGTTATCGATGTAGAACATACTAACAATATTCATTATAAAAGGAAGTGCTCTAGCTAAGGTCCTACTGGCGATACTCGGAGGAGACCAATGACAAACAGTCGACATTGTAAGCCTCAAGATGATAATTCTCAAATTTGTTTACCTTGGATAATATTGTTATTAACCCAACTAAGTAAATTAATTGAGCTAAAACAAAGAACTGAGGTATCAGGATTAGGAACGGACACTTAAGTGTCAAATCAACAAATACCTCACACAAAAGTGTATTTTTTAAAATTTCAACTATTTTAAAAAATTGTTACATAAAATAATTATTTTTTTACTATTAAAACAATGAATAGGCTAATGATAAATAAAAAAATCCTTATAATAATATAAAATAATACATGCTTATAATGAAGTTGTAACTATTACAGTACCGTTAAACAACTGTTAGTAAATACAAATATATCATTTATTTATTCGTAATCACATCCTATCATATTCGGGATCAAATAAACTATACTAGAAACGAAAAGTCAGTATTGCCATTATCTAAAGGAGAAATAGTCGGAATAGATTTGATTTTACTTTATATACGATCCAAAACAAAATTGCCATCAAAATGAACACAGAATCCATGCTATATTTTATCTGTTTTACTATCTACAGGAAATTCCGTATAAGGAAAGACGATAATTAAATGTCGATTTCAGCTTTGATTGTATTTAGAAGACAAGGTGCACACGGGCTTAGGATCGCAGTTGAAAATGAACATCCGTTCGAAGGTCGGCCGTTCAAAGCCGGGGATTATCGCAACGCGACCGCACCAGTGACGTATCGGTCCCGGTGGGGCTGGAATCAATTAAAAGTTGGGACGCTGGACGGACGCCAGTTCTCTCTAATTGTGTTTACCCAATCCCCCCCCCCCCCGGAACAATCCACTTCCCCCGGCGTGGCAGTTTTGTTTATTTGTGATACGAGCGATTGTTCGTGTCGGCCATTCACAGTTTTCAATGATTGAACGACTTCGCGGTTAAAAGAGCCAATTTCTTTTTTATTCATTGTGATAAATACGACGGCTGTGTGTGGAATAATTAGTATCGTGTCCTGAAATAATTTATTTCTCGATTATACCGATCATTCAGCAGTCAAGACGCTTCTTCCTAACTATAACAACGTTGTCCGACATGACCTGGGGCTCTTCACGGCGAGTCCGTACTGCTTTCTTATAGGTCTAAAACGGTGCGGATGTTATTTGGGCCTTATCTAAGCCATTAACATTGACTTGACATAAAGTGAACCGTTGTTGTCGCTTACCATTAGTTTGGCTCCTTATCTTTAAAAATGAACTATTCTCATTAATTGCTGGTGAGTCCCTTTGAAAAAAAACATACCCACATGGGACGAAGTATCATTTGAAATATTTACAACAATACATTTTCATCAACATGAGATGAATACTAGGCAATCTTCAAAGTTTATAGTTATCGTAGTACCGTTGAATATCTTTGTTCACAGCCCACACACGTTGGATTCGAATAGAATATTACATTTCATCCGTAAATCGAAATTAATATCCATTGATACGAATATTGTCGGACAACGGATAGGGACATCATCATAATATTAAATATTATGTTGTAAATTTCGGTCGTTGCAACAGCTACGGATGTATCCGATCGCAGTTACCGCCGGCAACGGGTTTCGGATACAGTTATAGCCCTCGACGTAAATGAACATCGATACAAATGTAATAACGGTAAAGAATATCATGTCATTACTAATTTGTTGGGTTATTTCAGTTGAACATTTCGAATAACATTTTAATAAATTAAGCGATTATGAATTTCTATAGTGTTAATATACATTTACAATATTTATTTAATAATAAATCAGCCTTTTTTTAGTATGTCCCCACTGCAGGGACGCAGGCCTACTCTCCGAGAGAGGGAATGAAAACTAGATGTCACATGGCTTCGAATTTAGTGGTTCTAAGACATGCCAGTTGCCTCACGATGTTTTCCTTCGCCGTTTTTGGAGCAGTGATGATGACAAAGTGACCTACAGTACGTAAGTCGGGGCCTTAACCGCTGAGCCACCACTGCTCAATCAATTTATTATTATATTTATTTACTATTTTTGGAGAAGTAGATACTAATATCTAATAACTGACCTACTATTAACCTAAAAACCAAGGAAAATAGTCACGATTACCGAGTACAGTCATTATTGACAGTTACATATTTTTGATTCCACTAATTTATAAAATTAGTAACAAGTCTGGTCAGGTTACGTCGTATAAAAAAACAACAAATTAAAATATACGTACGAATATAAAATGTTCGAGTGAACATTTCTTTTGAAGAACTTACAAGAGTGGATTGGGCCTGAGGCATGTTACAACGTTGTCGAAGCGAAAAAAGTATTTCCGTTACGCGCCTAATAAACTCATCACATTTCGAGCGCAAAAAACGAATAAAAATTTACGCAGAAACAATTTCCACATAAGATTAATCTTTAACACGACGTCAACCATCCTTTACACCCTCATATGTGGCGCTGTAAGGGGCTTTGAGGGTATGGTCTAAGTTAAAAGTTTCAAGACATTAATTAAAACCCTATAATGTTATACTATCTTCCTGAAGCTTCCTGAAATTATTATTATTGATATCATAATTTAGTCGCGAGAGTTGATACGATAGCTTTAAATATTGTGATTACATTATATAAATAATCCTAATTAATATAATAAATGCGAATGGGTGCTTTATTTTTGTTTTTTTTGTTTGTAAAGCTTTAACTCCTGAACGACTCCAGCTATCATGATGAAATTTTTCCCAGACGTTGTCAGAGTTGCAGAAAATGAGCGGTACCTACCTTTTTCCCAAAAATAAAACCGTTCCCGAGGTACATAAGACCTTTATTAAAAATATAGGTTGCAATAATAATGTTTCATGTATTGACATATGACGTATATAGTTATTGTACGAGAAACCATCAGGCGTGGAAAATGGGAAAGAAATGCATGTGAGGCCGTAGGCAATAGCTAGTTATCATATTAATATGTCTAAACATTATATCAAGAAATAACATGTATTTTGTAGTTAGGGGTAGACTACTCTTAAGGTTTGATTTTATTTCTTTTATTTTAGCTGTAACGTAAGTTCGATTTCTATGTAAGAAATTGTTGTATAGTGCGAATTAAAGCTTGTTTTGTTGACGGCTCAAGATAAATAGGGTATACGACTATTTCTAGTCACCTAGAGTTTAAGTCGTAAGAAACTTTAATTAAAATTAGTTGTGTAGCGCAAAATGATGTTATATTTAAAAAAATCTCATCCAGTCTAAAGAATATGAAATTAAAAAAAAACGTTTTGCGCCATTGCCGAATTGAGAGGGAGGGGTCGTTTAAATATTCAGATGTCTCCCACCTGGAAGTGACTTCGCGAGGGTGCTCCCTCGAGGGCCCATTGTAACGGCCAGACAGACGGGCCAACATCTCACTACGGGTATATAGATATAATTCTATGAAGGCGTTAATTCCCATCGAGTCTGGTTCAATATTTTGAGTAAGATAGAACGCTTAGTACGAATCCTTTCGCAGTCGAGCGATTCTTAATTTCGTAAAAATCACGATAACACTTTTATTGCTACTATATACTTTAAGATTACATCATCAACTCCTGGTGTACTGTACTTTCTCCTTATATACCCACGGTAGCATAAATAACATAATTAATAGAACACACGGTTTTCCACCATCACGTTCGTCGGTTGGTTTTTGCCAGTCCCGAATCTATAAGCGGAATTTCTATCATTCTAAAATGATATTACATATTCATAGCAAAGAACCCGTGAAGCTGAAGAAAGCAGAAAGTAGTTTGCGCATCAATAGCCTTCCTTATTTATACCTTGTTTCACAGCAAGATTTAAAATTTTGTAAACAAAGGTTTCGTAAATTCCAAGATATTTTCAAAAAACAACTTTTTCTCACATTATCTTATAACAATAACTATGCACTTTGTACAATTTCACTTCACTTTATCACCGATGAAAATATGAAAGTGTACGCCATAAATGACGTTTGTTTACAAAATTTATATCTTGCTATGAAACAAGGTAAACAACAAACAAGGATGAAGAAGTAAGGTTTTATATCTGTATCTTTTGGCCATGTTATGCTGCCCCAAAAAGACAAGACGAAATTACAAACATTTTTGCTAAAGAATTACTGATGAGCGCTGGGAGATAAATCATTGTCACCGGCCGACAACTCAACAAGAACACGAGGCCTCATGCATTATGCGAAACGTGAGGTAAAAATAGCTCACCTCTTTAAGTGGGCAACTACAAAGATGCACGTTCGGATACTTTTTAATGTTCTCTTAATCAATTAAATGAAACTACAAGCTTGTGTTCGGGATGCCATCAAATGCCAAAAAGTTTTAAAAAGTAATTTTTGTATGAAATCATTCTCTACTCTTTGTGTAATAGTAGTTGACAATTTAATTCCTACGCACAATAACAAAGTAACTTTGTGAAATTTAAATGTATTCCCATCCCGTTCCATCCGCAATGCTATGATTTTCATTTGAACGAAACGTACCACATAATTATCTCGATTAATGCATGCAGCATCGAGCAAATATAAATTAATGAAATTATGATTGATACCATAGGTTATACGTAAAAACTAATCAAAAACGGATTTATTTTTCAGAAAATTGCAGTAAATATTGATTTTCATGGTGGCAAACGAGGAACCGGGTCACACGGATGTTAAGTGACCTCTAACCGGAGATATCTGCGACATTTGCTTGTTGTCTTCAATGGACAGAAGAGAGGATTAACAGGAAATACTTCTACTTCACGCCTGTCTTCTGTGAGGTCGTGATATTTTACTGGTCGGACCGACACATTCGTGCAACAAATGTTATTGCTGGCTCCACCACTGTTATAAGACGATGGCAAGCATCTTTTGTTTTATTTCAAACTTAATGATTCCTAAATGGTGTATTAGCCTATCGCTAAAGATTTAAAATTGAAAATAAATAATTCCTTGACAAAGACACGTGCGTTCCGTACCAGAACATTTATATTTATAGAAAACTTACAATTAACTAATAATTAAACATTAAATAAAACAATAAACTAATAGCTTTATCTACGTACTCACCAATAAATTTAATTTTATTACATTTATTTTACACGCAGAAAATTTGTTAACTCACCCAATATATTCTAATATCCGTGTAACGAAAACAAAGATAAGGGAAATTGATTTATGGTTTTTTCGACGTAACATGTTTTTAATGTTGTGTTCATAAGCGTACTGTAAATATGTTTTGTATATATAATATATTACCTTTACATAGTCAGTGTACGGTAGGTTTATTATATTGATAACGTTTCGAGCGGTGCACATAGGAAAATTTAATCCGATTAAAGGTAATATTAATATAAAGGAAACACGTTTTAATTTTTTTTCGTTGTATGTAAAAAGGAGACAAACAAACAAGCCATTCATTTATACTAATAAGTAATAGTAACTCGTCACAGCTTCATTTGGGTAAACTAACTAAAAAAAAATACATATATAGCTTAGGTTACTCGCGGATATAGAAAAGCTTTCTATTGGTGAAATAATTTCTCAAATTGGCTCAGTAGTTTTTTTATAATCTTAGTTAATAAATAAATGTAAATTAAAATAATTATTGCAACCTATAATTATATCATTCGCAAAGGAGACGTCAACTTGCTTCAGCTAACGTTTTTATCGTTATTCGTTTCTTTGTTCGTCAATTTTTTTATGAATCAATCTTCGAACTCGTTAGCAGCATGGTGGCCCACGGAGTCCGATTGTGAATATAAAATCCATCCCGGGACGCACTCCAACGCACACATAGAATTTCATCAAAATCGGTCTAGCCGTTTCGGAGGAGTTCAGTCACATACACATAACACATAAAAACCTCTCTATACATATAAAAGGCGTTATGTGTATGCATGTATCTGTATTTATTGCTAAAATAAAATAAAAATAAATGTATGTTCCCTATATACTCTGAAACGGCTCGATCGATTTCGATTAGATTTTCAGTATTTGTTTCAGTTAACTCTGCCTAATGGAGGACGCTGTGTTTGGTAGCGATCAGATCAACATAATAATTAGTGCTACTCGGAAGAAGCTGGAGCGGTTCACTTGTTGCAGATAACTTATAATTATTATTATATCCAGGGACATTATGGCCACCTGATCCCAAACTAAGCAGAGCGTGTACTGTGGAAACCAGATAACTAATATACTACGTATACTACGTTTTCTTTAGTAAATACATAGTTAAATAGATAATTACACCCAGACTCAGGAAGAACATACATGTTTACGCATACAAATGTTTGTCTGTCCTGGGTGGGAATCGAATCCACGACCTGCGGCGCGAAAAACAATTATCCTATCGTGAAAGGATCACTAAATTACTAGATTAACATTCGCGAGAAGACGAGAAGGGCGATCCTGGAATAGGCAATCGTACAGCTAAGCCAGTTATACATACTACAGTCATATATATATATAGTTTTTGTTCGTATACTTTAAAATGGCATTACACCATAGCCCAGGAAAGAATTTTTATATTTTTAAACTCTCGATAGAAAGTGATCGAAGGCAAGCCGTCAAGCTTAGGATAGCTTTACACAACGAAGCGATAAAAGCCCTACGTCTAATCAAACAAGCCTCTCGACCGCTTGCCCGGTCCCACCGACAGACAAACGTAAATATTAACATTATGAATGTTTATCGTCGCGTTTGTTTGTACAAATGGTCGATAACTGAGGCGATGCGTCACCGCGCCGGCACAACTGATGACGAATGCCCGCCGATATGAAAACGTCCGTGCATACACCTTCGAGACGTTTGTAGGTAAACTTAACCCAGTTTTATGAAGTTGTTATCGATTTTCTGAGTATGACGAACGTAAATAATCGATTTGTCTAAACAACATTTTTCTTGGTAGTGTCGACCGTTTAGAGAAAAAAAAACATATAGACCTAACTACTATTTATGTAGTTTTGAATAACGACATTAAACTATTTTTAGACGTCACTGAATATTTTATATGTAAAATATAAGATTTTGAATGGGTTAAAATGGAATTAAAAGAAAGTGATTCACAATTTAAAAAGTAAAGTATTATAATAAATTTGTTGGCATAGTTAGCTTCGTCTGAGCTTCCTTAAACCCAAAAGTCTCTGTATTGTGTACGGAAACCTAAATACGTTTTTATCAGCTAATGCCTAAATGCTATATATATCTTATTCCATATAATTCTTATTTAATTAACTTGTATAAAAATAAACTTGCTGTGATATCTCGGATTAACCCCGTTAAGTGTGCTCTTTTTATGTCTAAATCCAAAATCAAGTCGGCGCGTCTGAGCCAATGAGGTAAGACTTTATGAAAAAAGTCCTTATTGACGAGATTAAATTTACATTTATATTAAAGCTGAGACTCCCCCGATAGCGCGCCGTGATACAGGAGTTACCCTCATCTACATATACTTTATAAGATGACTTAATTCTTGGAAGACGAACAGACAGCATAACCTTTACTCTTTAACATTACAAAGGTTGTATGAGTATTCATTAAAATTGGGGGAATTCAGTTATCATTCACACGCATTTTTCTTTAATTAAGTCTTTTAATTCTGCGAACATTTCAGCCATCAACGGGGCAACTAATCATGTGAAAAATCTACAAGATATTAAAAATGATACACTTCCCGTAATAGTTTCCTCTCATAAATAACCAAAGGAATGTCATGTTCCTTCTGTTTAGAATTTATTTAACTTGTTTATAGTGCATGAGTAAGATAGCGAGAAATTAGTCATAGGCCAACGGAAATGAAATATAAACAAACATACACATTCTGTAACATTTTGATACGGCTATTGAAAACTGTGCTCGATGTGGCTTAATAACAAAGTAATTAAGGAAAAGTTTGGTTTGAATTTATTATGGATAGAATTAAGAAATGCGTAATGCAAAATTTATTGACTGCAATGGCGTGACCGTTATGTTTGAGAAAATTTTTGACTTTTGAGATTTGAGACTTTTGTACATAATTATTACAATAAATGACTGATGAAAACGAAAGGAAACAGGTATTTCTGGACACTGGCAAGTCACGTCTATAGAAGAGGGATCTAAATGAGGTCCGAATACTGTTTAATCGGTGTCCATAAAAAACACAAGTAAAATTCTACGGGGCTTTCAAACGTATTAAAATAGGGCTAGTTATATAAAAATGTTATGTAGGTATATTCAACAATATTCAGCGGTCCGAGTTCAAGCCTTTTAGGGGGTATTCTTTCAAATTCTGTCTTTAGCGCGTTTAAAGTATGATCACTGCAATTATTCGTACAAGCACATTAGAGACACAGTCACAATGTATTAAGATATGCATGGTGTAGTCAAAACCTTTTAATTCACTGTTTAAAACCAATATACGCGTCCATATTTTTGTTAGTTCATCTAAATCCCGCTTATCGTCAAAGCAAAACCGCCCGCGGTTTGTTATTCCGCAAACACGGCGACAGAGTTGATTGCTAAAATTTTTGTACGGCCCAAAAAATATTACAACGCTGTGTCGAACTAGCCTCGTTATGTTAGTGTGCTGGTTCAAATCAAAATGTCGTTTATAACTCGTATTATTTTTGAATAAAAAATCTTTTTACAAACTCGAAACAATATTTGGATACGAAATTAATTGTCAAATTGCGTGGTAAAATACTTTTATAGAAATTAAAAAGTGATTTCATATTTGTATTTTAGAGATTGGTTTTGACTCATAAGATTCCCTGTGTTTCAAGCAAATCACTTCAGAGTTAATTCACGTTATCCGACGAACAATCATTTCACACTTCACACACGTCTATTATTAATTTGTTACACAATATTGATCTAAGATTACTTTCAAAATGGTTAACGTTTGCCTGGAACAAGCGAAGATTTGATGAGAGATTAAGTAACCATTTACAAAGGGCAGTAGAGAGTTTTAAGGTCTCATCCACTATAGCGAGCAGAGCATAGATTTACAATCTAACAAGTTATTTCTAAACGAAGTATCTGGTACTGTATCAATGCGCTTCATTGCGGTTAGAGCAAATTAGTCATAGCTTTAGAGTTAGTCTAGGTAAAGAATGTGGATAATTGGATTAAGAGTGCTCCTTTAACATCGATGTAATTGGCGAAATCATCGAATAATAGGACAAAATGGAACCTGAATAATCGGATTATACAGAATCGATTCGGTTGATGTTAATTAACTTCATGACTCGTCATACCGTGAAAATCGAAATATCAATGAAGTCAGCCATAGAATCGACTTCATAATTACCATGTCGCTTTGTTAGGCTTCACTTCAGGGGAATACTGGATACAGAACAAGTATGATCATACGAGGAACAAGGTACAATCCTGCTAGATTTGATGCTGGATCATACAAATTCTTTGTTTTGAATTGGAACGACAAGCCACTTATTGTGACGGTAGTCTTCAGCGTAGTTGATACCCGCATCTAAGGGCGTCTCATCTGTTTCACGACGTCTAAGTAAAGTGCCTAATAACTAACTGACAACTGACTTAGCTGAGACATAAGAAATCCCGTTAAAATAGTTTGCGTTTCACAAACGATGTTTATGTGTCAATTTGTTACTAGTAAGATCGAGATGGCAACGTCGCCATTTTTTCGTTAAGAGTTCAGGAACATGTGAGAGCATATATATATTTAATTAAATCACTTTCAAAAGCATTTAAAATGCATTTTTAGGCATTATTTTGTGTTACGTATTGATTGAATTTAATAAATAAATAAAATATACACTCACGCCCCCTTTATTAACCAGTTAAGCATATTCGGAGATTGTGAAACGCCAATGATGACTTTATGCGTCAGTAAGTTGTAAGTAGCTTATTCAGGACTTTACTTTGAATGTGTAACAGACGCTAAGATACTTATCGTACGCATATTCATTTTAAATCACCAATACATCATATAGATGATATATATTCGAATATGAACATGGTGTACACAAGTTATACCTACACACATATCATCAAATAACAGATTTTATTTGATTAGAAATTGTACATTCAAATTTCTAAATGTTATAAATTCATTTCATTCAATTTCATACAAATATTGGTCAATATAACATTTGTTTTGAACAAACTAAAAGAACACGTGCGTGTTTTATTCGTTTTCCAATTAGTTGGCTTGACAGTTCGAGTTATAAGAATTACAAGTTGATTCTATTCCATAGAAACTGCAAGCGTTTTGTTAAACTGAAATAGCTTTTGCATTGATTTTACAATGGTAATGCTTAGTTCTGTATTTAAAAATGAACCAAGTTCTTATTTTTATCTGTTGTTCGTTTGCCATATACCAAAAATCACATGAATAATCTAGGAAACGAAGCCTGTACCAGCTGATCTATTGTTTATCCGCTGAGTTATCGGGGAACCTTTTTATAGCAAAATACATATTTAAAAACGTTTCAATAATCTCAGCACGACAGTCGATATCATAATAGGGGGTGAGTTATAAAACTAAGCGGTCTTCAATCGAAAAGTCAATAAAACAGTGCGCGTGTCGAAGCCTGAAGTAGCTTTTAACATAACTTTAGGGGCGGGGTCGAGTCGAGTACTGTCGGGGGTCAATTGCTGCTGATAACCGTTTGGATGGGGAACTAAATTTAAGAGGCTGTTATAGAAATAAACTTCAAGGTTCACCTAGAGATCGTTTAATATTTTCTGCTAACAATAAACGATTTCGGACGGACGGTATTCAAAACTGATGAGTGAGGTGCCGGAGGCCTAATTTCAGTATTCTTCCCCTTCCCACCCGTTCCTCTAAAGGGTTATAGGATGGGAAAGGGAAGGGGATTGGACGGGGGGGGGGGATTAACGGGGAAAATGAAATATCCTTTTTTCTGTCTATGCCCTCCTCTGTCCATTAAAGGTAGGCAACGCATCTGCAACACATTTGCTTGTTGCGGATGTCTGTGGGTAGCGCTCACTTTACATCAGGTGATCCCTTGCTCGTTTGCCACCTTCTTACATAAAAAAATGTTTATTGTGATTCTGTTTTTTGTATGTGCACAAAAATCATCAATCGCTACATACACAAATGAATTGCAGACCAGCACTTCACCATATTCCTGCCCTTTCTCCATCTATCTGGGGTCGGCACAGCTTGTTCTCCGCTTCCATATCCCTCTGTCAGCCGTTATATCTGTATTCACGCTCTTCTTACACATATTACCTCTTACACAAGTCAACCATACTTTCTTCGGTCCTCCTCTACCATTGTAACCATCCTTGTAAGACGGATTTTTATCATAAACACTAGTTACTGATGCATATGTTGCTATTTAACAAAGACGATATTTAAGATATTTTTTCTTTAAATTTCCTACCTTTCTTCTTTCATAATGATATAACTTGATACAGTAAAAATGGTGCTTTGATCGGGACTGGTTATTTGTGCAAAATCAAACCAACAAACTACAACAATCAAATAAAGATCCCACTGGGCGTGGGCTTCAAGTGTGAGCCGTTGAACATTGTTCAGATATTACCTTACGGTATACTTGTCCTCCACGTTTTACCGCTTAAAACTTGAAGTGTTATAATATTTTACTTGATGAAAGCGTAATATAATATAGTTAAATAAAGCGCCGATATTGTAGAGTATATTATGTACAAGGGACAGTTACGGCATCGTGGCAAAGGGCTCTTCAGTGAAGGAATGCTATCTAATGACACGTGAAGGGTGTAGGTATTCTAAGATATCCGCGGACACACTGCTTTCAAAATTGACAAACAACTTGTGTTTTCAATATAAAACATATTGATTTTATTTGATTAAAAAAAAAGAAAACTATAAGTGGTTTATTTGCTCCAATGTGGTAAGATAATGTGGCCATTGTCAAATGTTAAATTTAAAACAACAATATATTACCAAAGAAAAAACGTAATAATTTATACCGCGCCATTTTTTATCGCCCTTGCCGCGTCTATTGAATATTGGATTGGCTAATAGATGATAACCTAGAGGTACCACAACTTTTCATTAGATGGCACTACGAGTACATCATTCTCCGAATACTAAATAGGTTTTCCGAAGAAACCAATTTTAAAATAATTGACATTTTTTTTAAATGCCAAGCGTTCCAACTAAACTTACAAACTTGTGCTAGGATATGGTTGACGACAATAGACGAGTGACGGACTGGGATCCACGAACTCATGATCGGTGGTCTGTATTAAAACCATTAGGCCATTGACTTATCATAGACAAGGCAAGCTAATATTTTGAACGGTTTATGTTGGAAAGTGTAAATGGTTCAGTTGCTGTTAATACCTAATCAAAACAACCAGAAAAGTTTCAAGAAGTTAATTGCTTGGGTGAATGAGAGAACTAAAAGGGGTGAGGTCCATAGCTCCTTCCTCTCCAAACGATTTTCCTATCAACAAATGCTTATATTGTGTCGGTGTTTAGCGATGGGCTGATCCCTGGTGGATCGTGCACATTTTAGACTACAATTTTTATACGTTTTCAATAGCACATACTTTACTTTTGCACATTTATCAACGATGCGTGATGGGCACTAAAAGAAATATTCGAATAACATACGAAAATGTTTTATCATTTTCTGCGACGGTAGGTCCCCAGCGAGCCTATACAGAAACCCAGTGAGGCGAAACTAGTCACCCTGGATGCCGTCCTTTCCACTTATTTTTAACAGAAAAATCACTAGGCATAAAACCCTCTTCACACTTTGCCCTCGCAATAATGAAAATATTTGAACATGAAGAACTCTTACAGCATCATAGAATAAACCATTTTAAGCTTATAATTTCGCCAAATTTAATATTCTTTTGAGGCTAGCACAGCTTCAGGCTTTAGCGCTTATTTTTTGTTCTTTCGTTTGTCTTCTCAAGCTATACGAAGTCTTGAATATTTTAGAATGATATTATAATAACTTAAAGTCGTTTGTTGAAAAGAGATTCTTACTTTATCGTCTTATGAAGGAACTGAAGTGTATTTTCTACACTGCATGCATGTCGCGGAAACATAACTATTACGCCATTACTATGTTATATCTTTTAACATTTTTAAGAGGATTTTTAGGTGTGTGATTTTATAATTATATTGAATTCTAAACTTTTCTGCGGATATATAACTAGGGTTAAGTATAAGTTTTACAGTGGCAGAGCCCGCAACAACATCTGCTGCACGAATGGGCCGGCTTGACCGGTGAAATACCACGGATTCGAGAAGACATTCTCAGTTTCGTTTCGTGAAGTAGAGAGTCTCCGTTTTGGCTATTTAGTGAGGTGCCGGAGGCCTAATTCTAGTCGTCTTACCTTTACTAATAAAGAAGGGATGCGAAGGGGAAGAGGACTTGACGGTGGATGAGATGAACAGGCGACGCATCTGCGACTCGTTAGGTTGTAGCAGATGTCTATGGGTAGCGATCACTTGATTTCGGGTGAATAGATCATTTGATACGTTTAACAATGAACTAAAATGAATACGATGACTTCATTACAAATATTACGTCGTTCATATAATGAACAAAATAATATAATACATTAAAACGTTCAACAACTCCTTAAGCTTTATACGCCGTTGATTTGAAATGGTTTGTTCACTCTTTTAGCATTTATTTGAGCATCGAGTTGCATTGCGAGCAATGAGTTTATTGGTCCTGCGAGCTGGATTTACTACTTTGCTTGAACACAATAGCAATAAACACTTGCAATACGATCTTAATTATACTTTCGGGTTCCGTTTAACATAACATAGCAATAAACGCATAGAATGTTCAATAAACGTATAAAATTAGCACATTTATCGTAACGAGATTTTGTGAAAACACAGACAGCGTCATAAATATGAATTTACTATATAATGAGATTTCATTCTTGTGTCTTTAATGCAAATATTGGCGGTATTGAGTCAAAAATAATGGAAATTTCATGTTTCCGTAAGTATTTGCTTAAGAAGGAGATAAAATAAGTGTTAAAAAAATAAACACCTGCGCGGCATAAATTAAATGAGACTAACAAAAAGGTAGATTTCTTACCTTCATGTTGTTAAAATTGGAGTTGAGCCTTATATAAATTGCATTGTCCTCAGAACCAATTAAAAAAAAGCAAAACAGATGGTTGAAACAACGTTGACATCTTTCAGAGACGAGTCGTCCCAAGCTTTTCTTATTGCAAAGGCAATTATTCCACAAGAAATACATTTATTGAAACAACCGCACCATTATTCTCCGACAAGGACCCTTACTTTCGGACGTTACGAGCTTAACACTGCCAAAGGGCCTGGATACGACGTAAAGTGGCGTTTATTACTTGTTACAGTACTTGGAGCGTTATGACTTTGATTGCTAATTGTAAAGACGAAGGCTCGACTTCAATGGAAAATTACATTGTGGTTACTAAGTTACATTTGAATACATAACATTTACATTATTATGAATTGTTGAGTAGGAAAATGATTTGTTAAAGGACAAAGATTTAACAATAGTAGAACCATCATATCTGGAAATTACCGCGAACTGTATTGTGTAACTGTTACGTGTATCTGTGTGTAAGTGATTTAACCTAGTGTTGATACTTTTAGTTTTAATGTCATCTATGTACCGAGATTGATAACATTCCTTTTTTGGATTTCTTTCTCAAAATGGAAACAATAAGTAATAGTAGTAGACTTTATAAAGTCAAACCCAAGAGACTGTGCGATGACATTTTAATTATTTACTTCTACTACATGGGCTGACGTCATGACACTCCAGTGAAGAATACCAATCGAATGACATCTCACTCGTCAAAATGAATCAAGGAAACAGGTCACAATGGAACAGACATACATACATATATACATACATAACCGCGAGAATCATTACCTTCCTGTCTGTCAGGCGAAAACATTTTATCATTTACTTCTTTTCGAAAAAACGCTTCAAAGTGTCGGTCTTTTTCTCCTGGCTATAACCCCACTTTATTTGGAACCATATTAATACGGTTGTGGGTTGTCTATATTTTTGTGTTGTAGAACAAAATTTTCATCATATGGCATTTCTAATTATGTATACTGATATACCTATCACTTCAGTTCCAAATAATATTTTCCTTGGGATATTTTTATAATCAAAGTGAATAGCTTTCCACGTCCAGTATACATTGGTATGGATATATGTATAAATAAATACATATTTTTTATAGAAAATGTTACATATTCCTGCTAACAAGTTGAGAGCATTGTTAACTTTTCTTCCAAAACTTCATACGAAGAATCATCGGCTCGTATCTTGAATAACTAAGTTACAGAAAGAAGAAAATTTCTCGGTAACCAAGAGTCAATTATAGAATAGCTTCTTCGCTACTTTTCGTAACTTTTCGTTAATTATAACTTACTTCCTCAAAAGTTAACTTTCTGTCGCTGCTCGTTATTTCTTCAGACGTTAGCGACGTTATTTTGTTACGTTTCATTACATATTATAATAAAATTTGGACTTATGTTCGTTTAAAGACAAGTTCTATGATGGTCAAAGCACATGAAAAGAGCTGGAGAGAACACACAGTAATTGCCCCTTCTGCATTCTATCATCGGACGTTTGACATAAGGTCCACTTCCATCCTTTGATTGAAGGTAAACCTCACGTTTGAAATAAGCTATCGTCTCTATAAGAGTCTCTTCTTTAAGCGTATGGCACAGGATTTAAACAAGTTTGCAGTCAATTACGTGTATTATAAATACAGATTTGGGACATATAAAATATCCTAACTCAAGAGAGAGTATAAAAACATTTTCCGTTCAATGTAAGTTTTAAAAACAATTACAGTTTACACCTTCCACACAGAAATAGCATTAGATCGTAGGAAAACAAATAAAAAGAACTAAAGGGCGAGCGTATCGTTTTGTAACAACACCTCTCAGCGATCATCAGTCATCGGACAGCCGTTTTGGGTTAACTTCAAAGGGATAACAGAAGTGAATAGACGTGTGCTTTGCGTCCGTTCAATGTTTAGACTAGAACAAGACAGGAGAACGATAAACAACTGGAATGACTTGAACAAAAAGCTATACCGTGTGTGGTAAAATAGCTGTCTATGTTTTTATGTTTAACTAGCTGTGCGCAGCGGCTTCGCCCGCCGTGCAATTTCATTTAATCGGCAATTGTCCTGTCTAAGCTCACCCTATATATAAAAATAATCCTATCTGATCGTTTAGATGTCATGTGAATCAAACGCTGAGGTGAATTGGACATCAAAAGAAAGTGCAGATCGCGAGAGGATCTCTGGCCTTCAGATACATTCGAGAAGCTTCACTTCGCTACGACGCGTACGACTCTGTATCACACATTGATGAACACTATGGCATTGAGGTAATTGTATAAAAAAAGTTATCAACGTAACCATCTATAGATTTGTAAGTATAAACTCGCACAACAAATTTAAATAACATTTAGTTTTTATTGTATGCTGGTACATACTTCGCATGGTACATAAAAGTCGAATAACGAAAAGTTTGTTCGCTTAGACAAAGGCGATAAAGATAAAATACTTAAGAGCTTGTTTCACGAATAGCCTTTGGTGGTAAACGTTGACATATTACGAGCAGTTAAAACGAGACGAAAGAACGATACAAGTGAAAAACAAGGGAGCGTTTGGTACGACTATAATTCATGCTATTTAATGCACTGCACCTGTCGACTAAATGGAGGGTACTTATGAAATTCCGTAGCCGAGTGAGTCTAAGCACTCTTAGCTATGCACAGAAACAATGCTACACGTAAGCACAGCCCAGCGGCTCCGAAAACTATTTAGACACTTTGTTTTAATGACCAAACTAAGTCCAAAATTGTTGTTAAATTACACACTTTTTTCGTCACTTTTAACTGAAGTATAACAATTAAGTTATAATAAAAAATTCTGCGTTTCGTCTGATGAGCGACTTGCCGGAGGACTTATTGTAGTCCTTTGCACCCTGTCCTTTTCTTATAAGATATAATAGGCTGGTTGGGGAATAGGATTTGACGGCATCGGGGATTTTTTTCTGAATGACCCCTTTTCTGTCCATTAAAGATATCTGCAACTCATTAGGTTGTTGCAGATGACTTATGGGCATCGGTCATCTGATATAGTTAAATGCTTGACACTTTGCCACGTTGTTTCATTAAAAAATGGCATGAGACGGGTAAAAATTATGATGAATGATTCCTAGAGAGATTTACTATCATACAGTGCACGCTGATAAAAGTGAACATTTGAATAACAAGTAGAAATTCTTAGCGAGAAAGCTCAATTAATTAACTGATTCAGTTATTTGTTAACACGCATACTTACAGTTCAACGAGCGAGACTAATTATTTAACCGCATTTTCTACGCGTATATATACGTCGATTGATGAATAACTTGACTATAAAAACACCTTTCAAGATAAGTTATGATAACACCTCGCCAAACGAAAAGCAAAAGATAAGCCTTATTCAGGCCTGTATTCAGTTAGACCAGTGGCCCAATCGTGCAAAGGCTGATGCCTATTTTACTTGTATTTCTTCTCACCGCAATTACAATTCTTTTTTACTTCAGTCACATTTTGAATTTTATTTATTCCATTTATTTATGTTTGATTCGGATAAAAGATATTTATTATTTAGCGTTGTTGTATAAATGTAAGGCGACAGTTGAGTGGTTTAATTAGAACATGTTACGATAGATTAAATCAAATCCCTTGGGTAATTACCGTATAAGCAATGAGATTGTACATTTATGAATGTGTGAGTGTAAGGGCCTTTCTACACGACGTTTTTTTGCGCGCCGAGAACAGTTGAATGCAATTAGGACGCCTCGGTAAGCCCGTCGAGGTGTTGTGACCTTCGTCTCTGATCCTCGCTGCTTTTATATCGATACAAACGCGCAGATAACTCGCAGAGGACGTGTCGGCAACGTATTAAAAACTTCGTGTGTAATGCCCCTTAGATGTCGCCTGTTTTTAAAGCTAAGCCTTGAACCAATTTCCTTTTTTAAATTTCTTAAGTATTAAGTTTCGGTACAAGTATTTTATACAAAAAGAACTACCCCTAATGAGCTTTAACGAGTTTAACCTTCCCTTAATTGGATGTCAAGAGGCACACAAATTTAAAAGTTAAATTACTTTGTACGTACTGGTAATTAAATTCAAAGTTAAATCGTGCACGTTATGTTTTCTTAAGTGTTTAAAATATATTACCGAACTTAATGACTGAATGTATTAAGTTATAAGTAAAACGTAATTACTAATGTACCACGTATTTTTAATTACACCACTCAAGAAGCAGCAACGTGGACGACTCCAAGTGAAAAGATCCCAGATCGAATCCCAGCTGTTTGTACCAATAAAGATTCTCACAAATATCCGATGATATGAAGTTAAAGTTGAGTTAAGTTAAAAAGTTTAATGTTCTATTTTTTCGAACGCATTTTTTACGATACGGGGGTGTATACCTTACATAACACCATCAAAAAGTAATGATATACGATACGATGCCAACCTTACGATCGAAATACCACTGAGGACAGATCATTCCACACCATGGTTGTGCGAAAACTGCACAGTAGAATGCCATCCACCAAGGTTGGATGGAATCTGGAGTTTTAGTAATAAACAAGCTAAGTATTCCTAGCCCGTTTTTTTTTCGGTTAAAATTACGTTTACATGTAAACTTGTGCCTCATTTGTATGTTAGGACAGTCCTGGGGCTCTGCGAAGACAGTTTTAGTATAGACAGTCTAGATTGCGCCCAGTGCGGTAGGCAATTATAAGATTTTTTTGAATTATTTACAGCCTCTTAAGTTAAAGGTCACAATATGCTTAAATATAGGGCTGTGAATGAAAAACATATCTTTTAATTAATATTAAAAAATGAAGACACCATTGTGAAATTCAAAAGACATTAGATGTTTTATACAAACATGTACCGGTACCCGATTGAACCCGGTGACCGCCGAAAAGTCCAAGACAACAGAGTTACAGATAGGGTAACGAAAGTTCACTGTAGGACTCACAAAATATCTTGGTAAAGAAATTACTTAACTTCGACACAAGTTTTTTTTTAAATATCTTGAACAAAGTCGTCTCTAGGCTATTAACTATTTTAGAATTTTACTTTAAACTACAGTTATATGTAAATTCTTCGTGAAATATCTCAAAGAAAGGGTCAACAATGTTACTGGAGATCCACAAAACACAATATCGTAAAATGTCAAGTGTACAGAGGGCAAAAATGTTAAGTGCACATAAATTACAAGCTTAAAGACGTGCGTGTAAACGCAACCGACGGGTTGTAAGGGTAGCCTTTCTCGTGAAATTCCAAGACCAGACTCTTAGACTCGAATGTACTAATAATGTAAGCGTTGTTAGTGAATATGTGTACATATAAATCCATCGCTTCAGTCTTCAAGAATCGACGCTTAACCATTTATTGCCACCGCAATCGGTGCAGACTTCCCGCAATCTTACCACTCACGAATTAGCCTGTTGTAGTAGGAAGGGAAAATACGCATATTTTGTGGGTGCGATCCTTCAAAGGCAATTCGGGAAGGACAAATAGGTTGACTCCCGATGAAAACAGTATAAAGTCAAGAAATGAATAAATTGAATAAAAAAACACAGGACACAAGGACTGCCGATAGAATAAAAAACTCAAAACTATATAAAAAATAAATAATTAACAAAAATAAAACCTTGTTTCTAAGCAATAAAATTTAATACAAGAAAAAAAATGAAAAAAAAATCGCAGATACTGTTCGAAATACAACTAAGCATGTTGCTGGCGCATGTTCGTCGCGCGAAACCATACGATTTTTCCAAACCAAATATCGCTTAACAAGGCTAAAAAGTTTTCAGTTCACTTTAGAAACTTTACCGAGAAGATAAATATTCGGACACTGACACTATACAATACAATACATCGGTTATGTCTTTACATAAATAGACACCTATGAATAACAAATTAACTCTGCAGTACGTAATCTTATATTCACAAAAGAAATAAAAAAAGTACAAGTGACAACCCTACGGTCGACTTTCGGCCGGATCCCCGAATGCTTAATAATGACACAAGTCAAAACTTTTTAAGTAATTAAACGCAGAGCTTTTAGGCATTGTCGGCGGAGGAGCGTAAATCAGGATGGTTTACGAGTTTCGTTCAACTTAGAAGTGTTATCGTAAAGAAGAATAACTTTGATATATTAAGTCCAAGTTGTAAGTGCGTTATTATTCAAGTCATAACCTTTAATTAAATCGCCCTGAAACTTAATTGGATTGTCGGCGCATAAACTTTTTGTTACACTTTGATTATTGGGTGTGAACGCATTTAAATAATTGAATTTGTTAACATACATTATGTCAGATTTCTCGAATTAAACGCAATAAAAGATTATTTTAATATTTTACAATATATCTGCTAAGCCGTTGCAGACGTGCGATGCTCACAGACTACGTGTTTCGAAATCTTACAATGAATACGATAATGTAGCGGATGATAACATCTGATAATTATCTAATTAATTTACCTTTAAGGGAAACTACGCGATCAATCTGGCCTACAAGACAATTTGTATATTCAAAAAAGTAAGTTTGCTAAAAGTTCAACCACTTGCTTTTAGTGTCTTTTACAAATATATTTAATGACAGTTTAAAAGCGATCACAACATTTTACTATAGCTTCTTCGGTATATAACAAAATAGGGATGTGTAGCTCACGTATATGTACTTTTTCAGACCAAGATCCTGACCAGATCTTTCTCACATTTCCCTTATCAAGTCGACTTCCATTTCGTAAGAATAGGCGTGATCTATAACAACAAAACTTACCTCCATCTTCAGGAATATTAAGCAGCTTTTTCGCTCCAGGACTGGGTCCGCGGACAGCGGACAGCGCCCTCTGCAACGTCTCGCTCATCTGCTTACCACTAGCGCACCCACTCACCACCGCCAATAGTACTACACAATGCACAAAACTCACACCACACACTCTGCGCCAGCTGTAATCCTGCTTGTCCATCATCGACCGCGGCCACATTGTATATCTTGTGTCTTGCTGTATCACAGACCAGTCGCTACATTTTCAACATCGCGCCGGTTGATACATCTGTGGAAGAAGAATTACTGAATAAGAATGTGTTTGAAACTGGAGTTTTAGAAACATAATAATGCCACTGAAAATGTTTACTATCAAGATCAAAATAAAACGGAAAAACCCCGGTCATAATCTAACAGTAGCTACGTAATAATACAGGAAACAATACGTAGCATCACGTGTAGTACCATCACAATTATTTGTTTATAAAAGAGTATATGCAATAAAACTTTTTGGTAGTTAAAATATTAACTATATATTTCTAAAAAAATGTTTTGCTGCCATATTTCCAGTACGTGCGATCAATAAAATGGAATAAAACTTCACTCCGAGAACCATATCTCAACACAACAACAAAGTTTAGTCACAAAATATTACTTTACATACACTTTACATATTTAATTCCTAATAAATATCGTATAATACTTTAGACTTGCAAGACGAATAATTTTGTTTTATTACTCTACGACTTTTAAAAGTATATTAAACTTTAAGTACCATTATAAAACACAAATAGATGCAACAAGATTCACGAACACCGAACAACACACATGTGTACCAAAGCAATACAACACAACACTAAACACACTTCATTAATTTAATTACAATCAAAAATCAAACGAGAAACATCATCTTCGCCCGCGAAATGAACCGAAACTAACCTAAAAGTACTAAATGCAACACGCCTCGTCATAGCTATAAAAATTTGACCGTCAGCGAGCGTGCATTTCAAAGGAACTCGGACTAGGGAGCCGATCCGACGAACACCATTCGACTACGAAATAGATCAACACGCGATTTTCAACCTTAAAACTATTCTAACATAGTTACTAAGAATAGTTAGCGAGTAGCACAGAACTTTGCCAGCAACACAGAAACGGAACGCACTCTTTTGTGTTCACTTTTCTACCTGCGCCTCTTCCTTTTTTTCTGTGCGTATGACGAAAGGACACTTGGTATTGTTATCGTATATGTCCTATTTCTACCGCGATAAAGTTTATTATTGAATGTATTTATTGAAAGACGAAAGTAAAATTAGCTTTGTAAAGTTGTAAATTGCAATACTTTTAAGTTTGCTACGCAGCTCAAGTGAAATGGGGAAACATCTGGATTCGAGACATTTGTTCATTAACGTATAATTTACCTTTAAAATAAAACAATACATTATTTATACATATAGCGCTTTCAAATTGATAACTAAGTCGCAGTAAAATTTTGCATATCTACTATGAATGTTTTCTGTCCGTCTTTCTCTCTGAAAACATTGAGGTAGAAATATTTTTGTGTCATTATTGTCGGCAGTGTAAACCCACCCAAGGGAGTCCTCTATACTACGTTACTACCATACGCTCTTGTCCAACATTAGGGGCGGTTAACCAGCAATCTCAATCAAACTTCAAAAATAGAATAAACTTACTAAATTTACAAAAATACATAATATTTGCAACCAAGGCCACATTGATAAGTGAGGTATACAGGATACATAATTCATCCACATTGATATTACGTCTTCTGTCTCGTTTCAAGCAAAACACGTCCCAAACCCCAATGATATAATCTTTTTAACAACACTAACGGTTATTGCCCGAATTAGGCTGCGACGTTGCTGCTATATGATGAAGGTGCCTATTCTAAGTTTATTAAAATCAGCCAGATGGGATTCAATTAGTGTCTAATCGCATTTTAAAAAGATTAAGCCATCTTATACGGTATAAAGGTGGACCTCATTTACATTATAGATTGTCATAATGACATAACTTTAACATTTACATTTTTAAGATAATCTATCTAATATATAATTAGCCTCATATATAAAATCTTCAATTATAACTTAAGTTTTTTACTTTAACTTAATATATTTGCAGTTTGACTTCGACAAATAAAAGTTCAATTCACAAATTGCTAACAGTTTATTAATAAATGCCTGCGCATATACGCCCTGGCAAGGGCAAGTGCGGAATGTGTACGACTCCCATAGATTACTCGTAATCGTTTCTGGGGACGACAAGCGTCCCCAATTACAACCAGAAAGGCGCGCCGGAACATCAAGCGCGGCGGATCTAGTCTTAAGTCCCGCGACCGCAGCGACCGGGCGACCGCAAGATGGCTGCAAACGGTAGGGTTAACAGTATGGGGGCTCTGTCTCTTCTTTCTCTTCGCAGCTCCATCACCGTTGCATCTCAGGAGCCCGCTGAGTCGCAGAGGACAGGGAGAGTAGCGCACCGCAATACCAACAATCTTCTCCGTACGCGACTCTACCTTGACTCTGGACACGAGGGACAAGCCCTGGGTTCCTCTAAGTTAACCGTGGGCGACCAGCCTACGGTCCCACCACCACACCAAAGCGGGAACCCGGTCGGGAGAGTTTATACGAGAGGTTTTTCACCGGGCATTTCATAAGAAATGCCTAGTGAGATTATAAACCGAAGAAATTCACATCTTGTCGTTGACCTAGACTTGACCTAGGGTGGAATGCCGGCTTCAACAATGCATTAAATAACTGCAAATTGCAGTAAGGTCCGCATACACAAACGGATAGGATTACTCAAGTCCCGCTCAAGGAAAATGCATAAAGTTTTGAGAAGTGGCCAAATTTCTAATTCGTTTAATTACTTCTGTAAACAAAGCAACGAAACTCGGGCTTAGCTCACCGCTGAAACTTTGACCGGGAGGTTATCCAGTCAACCTAGATTAGAGAAGATAAATTACATTTCCTGGCAGTAACAAAGACCGACACGTAGCTGGAAGCGACACCAAGCCAATAATACGCAAGTTTAATGATACGCACACACTCAACGTGTTAAATACATTTATTGTACTGTCTCGTTGAGACTATAGGAAACTTTACAATGATACAGATAAAATAATTGGTCATAATTAGAACGGAGTTTTTATCGCATGTAAATAGTTTGCGGGCTGAGGGACTAGACCGAATAAAGACCGACGACCGATCTTTGTGGCGATTAACGGGGGATGATCGTACTATTTAATTGAAATTATACAAATTATGTATTTCAATAACCCAAAAAAAATCATATTTATAAGGTGAGAATGATGATGATAACGAGGTCATTACATAAATACTGTATTTGAATATTTTTTTCGGAACAGCGACTAACTCTTCCTGTCGGTCATTTAACAAGCCAAAGAATACGCAACAAATACAAATTTCTTGTTTTGACATCTATTTTGGTTACAGAGCTAGCGGTGGTCACCGTTAACTCTCCGTAATATTAACAAAGTACGGACACCAACGCTAATTTAAAAGGAAAGATATTCTGAAGACGAATCCATTCAATAAACCTGTAGAGCTTTGTCAAAGCACGAACAATACTTTGTCTCGGATTAAACTTTTTTTGGCACAATCATTTAAAAAGTGGCGATCCGAACAAGCTAAGAAGTATTTAAAATATTAGTAGCCGTCATAAATCACTTTACGGTGAATGCAAACAAAGGAACAAATTGACAAACTAGCAAGTCATCTGATGTTAAGAGACCGCTACCCATATATATAGACGGCACAAGGATTTGTCCCCATCTATCCCGTCCCCGTTTAATTCTCTTCTCCTTACCATCCTATCCTTATAAGGAAAGAATGGGAAATTAGGCCTCCGGTGCCTCACTCATCAGACGAAACGCAGAACACCTTTACTTGACCGCGGTCTTTTGTTTGGTCGTGGTATTTCACCGGTTAAGCCGGTACATTCGTGCCACAGATAAAATCGTTGCTCGCGCCACTGTTCCAAACTGATCTTCATACCAGATACAGAGTTCACAAATATACTAATCACAAAGGATCGCATCAATGATACTACATAAACTGGTTTAAAAATCATTTAAAAATAAATACTCGCCTCCGAGCATACATTAAGACATTAGCCCACATCCCGCGTGGCCGCGCGACTACGTCGTTATACAATCCGTAGTTAATTTGAATACTAGATGAGGGGCGCTAAGGATTTACAATCTGAATATTTATTAGCCGGAGTCATTATGTTGGCTGGCCGAGAACAGCTCGAGAGCACTCCAAAGCGCTCGCAGATACATGTTTTAACTTTGTTTTTTAAATCTACTTAAAACAAACCCTTCTTGTTTTTGGAGCTTTACATAAAATTACTAATCATTTCACTTTATGATTTTTAGAACGTTTTCAAACGCAAAGTAATAACAGTATACGGATATATAGTTTTAATTATTACAACGGAAACTTGGATTCTAGAAATATGGTTACGTAACGTCTTATGAGTGTGGTGCCGGAGTCCTAATTGTAATCCCCTCGTCCCCTTCCCATCCTTTTGTTATTAGAAGAGGATTTGACGGAAGAGCGGACGGATAGGAAAAGGAAATTTCCTTTTCTTATTCATGTCCGTTCTATGTCCATGAAAGTTAGGCAACGCATCTGCAACTCGTGTGTTTGTTGCGGATGCCTACGGGTAGCTTGCTCCCGGGACCATAATACTGTGGAATCTACGAATCAACCACTAAGAACCAAAGAAAATCCAACAGGAAAACGTTAATCGAACACTATATCAAAATCTCAGATGAGAAAACTCGGTATTTCCAGAATTAAGCAATTAAATGCAACACAATAACAAAGTTTTCCTCGATTATTTAAGTTGTCCTCGATTATTTATTTTGTGCATTAAATCAAAATTGTCATTGTTGCTCCGGGGTACGAAAGCTAGATGACGTGATTATAAACTAGAAGGGGGTTCAAACTACACACTTCTCGTATTATTATTAAAAATAATATAAAAGTTTGCACGTGATTTCTTTAACTTCTCGTGCATTTAGGTAAAGTGACGAACGGTCAGAGATACGGGTAGCAAGGAATTCTATTGGATTATCTAATATACTAACGAAATCACAATCATATAAATGTGCAAATATTGAAAGGGGAATTACTTACGGGGAGAAGTGTACCTCTACGTCACACATAAGGTGCTCTGATTACATTACTTCCACCCTGGGGATATTATTCCATGACTTGTCATCGCCACCTCTATAAGACTTCTAATAAGACAATTGTAAGAACGCTAAATAGTTATAACATTCCGTTGTACACTTAGTACTTTCCAATAAATTCGTTGATATTTGTCATTACTTATAGTTTTTAACGTTCAGGTTTATATTTTTTATTTATGTTGGCTTACGTCATCGTGCAAGTAACAGTGGGGAGAATACTACAGTTCGCAGTCTTGTCGAACAGAAGGGTCGTTCAAGAGAGCGTACTTCTTCCTTAAAGGCCGCCAGCGCAGCAGCAGTTCCTCTGTTGTCGTGGATGTTCATGGCCGTTGGTGATAGCTTAACCATAAGCAAACCGGTGTTCATTTGTCACCTTATCATAAAAAAACAATTGAGCAGGAAACTGCTATTAATAATAATAGTTACGTAACAGAACACAATTAAACAAATTTAGCAAAATCTTTATCAACATCACCAATGACCGTCTACTGTTAGATTTCACTAAGGCTCGCCAAAAAAAAATCGTCCCCAATTCAAAGCACACCCGCAACCGACCTAGGGATAGGTGTACGTGGTTCGTTCTAAAGCCCTTCGGCACCATCTGTCTCGAGCAATCTACGAGCAATGAGTCCTGCTCATTGTCACTTAGCTAATTTTATAAATAACGAAAGTAAATATCGATTAAGATAAAACCTAAAACTTTTTTTTAGTACAATTATCCACCAGCTGAATGTATAATTCATTATACTCCGCTTAAAGTACTAAACACAATACAGTACAAAACAATCGCTTGACGTCGCGAACCTTTTAGTCGCAACAGATTTGCATTTAACGCGGCCATTCAATTAGCCGTTAAAATTAATCGTTGCAGAGTGCAAATGAGGCCTCACTCCCTCGTTCGCTTGTCCAACTATATAAATCTATTTCTGCCATTAACACATATCACATCATTTATATTGTTCAGTGTTCAAGGCTAAATTTACTGCAAATTTGAATTGAAAAAAAAAATAGGATATCTTATAGCGTTTTATACATTAGAAAGATATATTTACCAATGCGTACTTTAACATAATCTATAGAAAAACTATTTACCAGTTCGGAATTGAGGTGAAAAAATTTGTAAAGAAAAAAACCCGAGACAGAACTTTTGGTATCGGATATGTCAAAAAATTACGACCAAATTAATAACAAAGGTTACATTTAGTGCAAATGTATTAAAAAATTGATTCTATATGTATGGAATATATAAAACTTTTTATCTCCAACACACAATAAATATGGCCCGCCGTCCTGTCACCAAATCAAAAATCCGTTTCGGACCCTCCGGCGCATCTCAACACGACCCCTGAATATTTATCAAGGGGCCGGCCGCAGCTGTGCGCGGCCCGATTGATATTTGACGTATTTCGGTGTTCAAAATATGCGTCACTCAGTGTTTTTTAAATGCCGATAGACTTACCTACGCATATTACAGGTTCATTGCCCTTCAATGTCGTCCTAACGCTTACGAACTGTAATCTCCCGGGATACGACTTAAACTCCGACTACTCTGTATATGCTGACGCTCTGGCGAATAAGCTCGGTAAAAATTACATAGTCATTACTATTTTTGTCTATTATAGCTTTGGGTAAATACGCGGCTTTTAATTTCATTAATCTAAAGATCCATACGTTCGATCAAACCAACCGATAAGCCTCAAGTCACCATTTGAAGTGATCACCGCCCATGAGCACCAGATAATTGGTACATGTGTTTTAACGAAGAAATACGCTCTTCTCTTGTAGGACGTTCAATCTCAACAATATAGCTTTTTTATCTTACTCACCCGGACGACGGGTAATGATTCTTCGTGGATACGTTTGTATGTGTCGGCGTACAAGACAACATTTGTGCGATCTTTCTACGTTATGTAGATATCTCAAACGACTCAACCTAGCACTAAACAAACAAACAAAACACACAGAATTTATTTACCACTTTAGGATTGATAGAACAACCACAACGACAACTTTGAATATGATACACTTTATTCTCTAACGTTTTATTATACAAGTCTAAGTACCATACACACAACGAAGTTTTTACAAGTCAAACACAATTTTAACCGATAAAATCGAAGGTGCCACCTGATGTTACGTTACCGCTACCCATAGGCATAGGGCATCCGCAACAAGCGCGTTGCAGATGCGTTGCCTAACCTTAATGGACAAAGGTGGGTTTATACAGGAAAAAGGATTTTTCTTTCAAATCCCCACCTGCATCCAGTCTTCTTCCTCTTCTCATTATATCCTTTGTAGAAAAGGATGGGAAGGGGAAGAGTAGTAACATCGGACCTCCGGCACCTAACTCAGAATACTTCAAATTCACACCTGTCTTCTTTGAGGGCGTAGTCGTGGTGGTCGGTCGAGCCGGTCCATACGCCCTACATATGTACTTCACTACAAACCTATAGTACTACATGGTAATCTTAGTAAATTACACTTGGTATTGATATCTTTGTCCATAGGAGTCAAAGTAGCTCCAGTCTAATAAGTTAAAAATGTGAGATATATTTTTTTTTACATATTGTAATAAATTAAATAAGACTAACTAGGAATGAGTAATTTCTTATCAGCAGATATAATTTTACATATCCATCGTGGCGGGCATCCAACATTAACAATATCACCTGTTGGGAGCCACTGTTCTGATGGAGCGTTCACTTGAGTTATTCGGACGTTGATCGATCGATTCTTGGAGTGAATATCACGTGATACCGCAATCTTAACAGCTACTCCAAGACGTTAGGTTGCTTTTGCAAATTCAAACTTATTTAAATAAAGATAAAGTTGTTGCAAGCTTTTCAAAAGGTCCGATCTTAGAATTAAATTAATGAATATTTTTTGCACTGTCATTCCCATTTAATAAAACAAAGATAAATGTTGCGTTATAGTATAATTTCATTATTGGAATAGGCTAAAAAGAAGATGTCTTAACGCACAATTTTGCGTTGCCTACCTTTAATGGACAGAGCAGGGCACAGACAGGAAAAAGGAAATTTCCTTTTCCCCGTTAACCCCCTCCTTGTCCAATCCTCTTCCCTTTCCCATCCTAACCCCCTAATGAGGAACGGGTGGGAAGGGGAAGAGGACTGAAATTAGGCCTCCGGCACCTCACTCATCAGACAAAACGCAGAGTACTTCTACTTCACGCCTGTTTTCTGTGAGGTCCTGGTATTTCACTGGTCGAGCCGGCCAATGGTAGAGTCCGCAACAGATGTTGTTGCGGACTCTACCACTGTTATAGCTCATCACGTATCACATAATCACTCCCCACGGTTTTTTGACATTCTAATTGTTTGATAATTGAAGAAATTGTTGTTGAATTTTGATTAATGAAAAAAGGGTTATATACTAAGCTCATTTGACCTTTAACGAATAGATACTGCTTTGAGACTCGTTTCAGTCAAGTTAAAAGGTTGTCTAAATATTTGATATTTAAAATAAACGCCCACTCACACGAACGGAAGTTCCACGTGTCCGTTGTTAAAAAAGGTTATTCATTAAGCTAGGGAAACATTTACATACAATATCCTTTATTACGCATCAAATTATACAAAATTGAATGTCTCTACGAGAAGATTAATTAAAAATATGTATAGGGTTTGTAACTTGAGACAAACCGCATGTATGTTGAACGAGGTAAAAATGTGTTAATATAGTACATGTACAGTCGATACTCACAAATACATCTTTGTACTTAGTCTATCTCTCTCTCTTTCAAATAGAGTCTATATATATATACATATATATCTTATTTATATATTATTTTTGTATGTGTAAATTTTTAAGTAATAAATTGGTATATGTTGCATTTATTCCCCATTTATTATCACTAAAAACTGCCACAGAGCATGTCTCAGTTTATTTTATGGAATTATAAAAAATATTAAATTGCCCCATGGCGGTGGACAATAAATATACTTTGTTACTTAATTTTGTTTTGTAGTCTGATTTTTTTCTATTCCGCAATTCAACATAAACTATTTTACTATAAAATAAAATACTTTTTTTTGTTTAATACTATGGGACAATGTATTGAGGGACGTAGTCCACATGGTTCCTTAAGTGCTTGCTATGTGTATAACTAGGGAAAAATTATTGATAAAAAACTTTCCAATATCAGTTGTAGCATGGACAAGAACTTATCAACGGCTTACGTTTGTTTATCGACAAATCGACCGGAAACTTTTGTCTACAGGCCATAGACAAAACGAAGCATTATCGAGGGAATTGATATCCACTAAAAGTTTATTTATTTTAATTTATATTTTTTTAATTTCTACAATTATTTGTTACGTTTATTATTTTATAATATATGGACAACAGATTTAAGTACTTAAAAACGCAAGCATTTTATTCGTAGCCAATATACAACAGTGAATGGATCGGAAACAAACTATTATAATTTTTGATGAGCCAATTAAGTTTCTTAGCATATCTATAGATCGGTCCCTTACTGCCTCCAGTGGACTTACGCTATCTTGATCAGATCGTCATCTCGACGGAGGCCTACCAACGTCAGATGCCCATCATTAGCTTTAGTATTCATATGAAGATGTCGCTGAAATATTTTATAATGAGTACACTTCAATTTACTTAGAATACTATATAAAATGACCGGATGTAGTGATTTTTCTATCGAAAAACACTACGTAAGTAGCAACCTATTGTGATATCCGTAAGATGGGACCAGAAGCCTAAAAAACATTTGGCTCCCATGGCATTCAATACAGATTAGCTTAGCTCCGTATTTTATACTTGACTACCAGAGCCATTTGTCGAAACGGGTTCTTTTAAATTTGAAATGAAAGGATCAAATCTAACCGTACATAAGTCGTACAAACAAGCTAGCAAGCTTTTGCATTTGTTTATTCTTTTATTTTTAATACACCGTCATCCATCTAAATGCATTCCCCGGTTCCGTACATTTTCGCAAGCATTACGCAGTTAATCTCGCTCCCGCAGCGGCAGTGAATTTAATTCCGGCGAACTAACGATACAATCTAAACGGCACGGGCGCGGGACCGGCGCGGGACGGGGCCTGGACGGTAGCCAAATTAGGGTTATTGTATACGGCCGTCTCGCAAAGGCCTTTGATAATCTCGTTTTATTTAAGAAGCATTTGGATGCGCTCAACGCTCGGGTATTTTTCCTTCAGACTCGACCGACCCACGGAGAATATGCTTAATGTAGCGATAAATTTTTTTGCAAATCGCCTAGAAACATATTATGTATAGATTAGATTTATTTCAAAATAAATCTCATTATCTCAGTCTTAGTCTAACACTAAGACCAGAACAGTAGTAGCGCCAGTAGCAGATCCACTAATTAGTCGCTTCGACTAATAAAATCACGACTCCACAGTATAGGAACGTAAAGTAGAGGTATTTTAAAATTTTCTGTCGAGTCCAGTGATGGTTCTGACGTCATTAGTACAGGAATACAATATGGCGTAATATATAACTTAAGGTACATGATACAAAAATAGTTCTTTTGGTTGTGTAAGTTGTTTAACTGTACTGTAAAGATTGGATTTTGACACAGGGTTGCGATGAATACGTAAATAATCGGGTCCATGATTTAAAATCTGTACTCCAATTGACAATTAGGAGTTGCAATGTATTGATTTTTATATATTGTACACAATGTAGGCTAAATGGCTTATGCGTACATGTTTTGTAGGTCTTCTTTGGTTTTCTATTTTATCTTTTTTTGAAATCAATATTGAGTGAACTGTTAAAATAAATAAAACAATAGACTCTTGTTATTCGGTGTCCTTTGTACAAATCTTAAGAAACACTAATCCAATGCATTCTAAACCGTCTCCCATCCTCGCTGGTCGGTCTTCGATTTCTATTCAAGAATTTTCCCTATGCAAATGCGCCCTTTACCCCGCGAAATTTAAATATACAGAATACTTAAAAAGTTGAGAACAATTACCAATTTATTATTCAGTGGGGCAGCGACGATAGCGGAATCCGAAAATTAGAACCCATTCACAATAAAAGCACGGTTTCGAATTTTCACGCTATGTTCGTGATACAATCTGAACGAGTTGCGCGATTTTTTTATATACAAAATACCGTTCCGCTATATCACCTGATATTAAGTAACTATTATTGTCTAATTTACCATCAGGGTAGATCACATTCTTCGTACAATGGTTGGTGAGGTTAGTAGAAAATTTAGAAATAGCAGTCACGCCGCAGAGTTAGTAGACAAAATTAACAATGAGCAGATGACCAATATTTGTAGCGCTCCTTGGTGGAGGCCTATATCTAATGTTTCGACGAATTACCAGTAATTACCATCCTTTCGTTGTACATATAAGACGCAGACGAACGTGAAGACTTTTCATTCCTTGTGCTTTAAGCAGCTGTAATAAGACAAAGGAAAGGAACAAATAACCAAGCGTTTCCTTGCTCATTATAAAACAAACATTGAAAATAAATTAACGCTTTCGTTCGTGCATTGTGAAGATGCCTTAACGGGACAAGTATGCGCCGAAGGTATGCCAAGTATAGGAATGACCGGACCCTTCCCCAGGCGAGCGATTTACATATGCTACGAGTTGTGGCGGAAAGTAACTTGAAGGGAATCGCGTGTATTGCGATAATATTTCATGTGGCCTTTTAATTGACAAGCCGACTCGTCAGTCTGTTGGGACGTCGTTGACGGGGGTCAGTTTGTTTGTTCATATTTGTTTTTATTTTCATCTTGGCATCTATTCGCGTACTTACAAGTAGTTTAATTTAATTTCAAGTGATCTTTTATAAAGGTAGTTCAACTTTCGTAAGTGCCTGTACCTGAGGTGTTGGGGAATATAGGCTGTAGGATTTGCATTCCGTCGGTGGAGTACCTAAGTTATTGCAAAAAAACTGTGGTGAAAGGCGGACTTGGACGGACATTAATCTCTCATACTGTCTTCTTCTATTCTTTACAGGAGGTAACACCTTCTAGCACAGTCTGTCAGCTATCTTTATCTGTTTTGATGTTGTTAATATTGATCGTTTGTTGTCGTCCAACATAAAAACAAAATCATATTCTATGTATGTATATAAAAATGATTTACGTTGTTTTTACATAGGTTGCGAAAACCCTATTCGATTTCTTTTGTTCGCGGTACGAAGCCGCGATATCAGTGAATCTCTTTCAGAGAGCCGTTAAGGCGTCGTAAAAACTAAGGACTTGCAGCAATATAAAGGCCGTAAAACTGATCATAACTGATATAAAGCTAATTATTTAGCAAATAAAACAATAAGAAAATCTAAAGCGAGCACGCCGCAGGGCGCCGCTATCGTAATTGAATTCCTTTGATACACCTAGGGCTGTCAAAAGCATGCAATAAGACCACTTTTGAAAGTATTGTTTATTTTAGAAGCTTCTCTCCGTTTACTTAAGTTCGGGTGGGAGCCATTATGTAATGTAATATTTTATACGCAGATTCCCGAGTTTTGTAGATACATATACAACCAATGTTAATTTAGTTTTATGTTTAAACTCGTAACGCTAAATATTGGATGGTAAATCGATGTGATTTCAATATATTGTCGATTTATTATAAAGGGAGAATGGAAACAAGCATTAGGTTTATTTGCTACCCGCGAAATAAAAGGATGAAAAAGTGTTTGGCAAACTTACTGATGGCGAATATATTTTAAATACATATTAGCAAATTTGTTGTGTACCTAAGCTTTTAAAATATAAGTAACAACTAAGCGTAGAGTTACTTAACTACAAAAATATGATTCGAACTACATATAAACAAATGTGAAGCAGTTGCACACAGTTTTATTTGATAACTAGCAAACCGCCTCTTGGCTGGGGTAGATAGAGAAATAAAAGATTACTCGCTTTAGAAGAACTTTACTTTGGTGAAAGAATTTTTAGAATCGGTTCGATAGTTTTTGAGTTTATCCGAAACAAACAATCAAATCTTTATCATTTATAATATCAGGGACGGGAGCAATGTTAACAGACACATCGTCACGAGTGACGCGCAAAGCGTGTAAACAGAGTCCGGCCTAACAAACATTATGCTATAAAACTTTCATAAAGACCAGACCACACATGAGACACGCAACCGCGCGTCCCGCTGCGCTCGCCAATTTAACAATCTGTATTTTAAACATCGTCGGTCGTGTTTTATGTGTTTACTTTACCTAATTAAAATAAATTAAACTTTATAGCTAGGTTTTATGCGCTCTAGATAACATTTTAAATGCGTGTCATTGAGATTTAAACGTACCCGGGGTATGTCCTAAAACTGCGACGAGAACAAGGATAAAGCCAGTAGCAGCTGTAACTTCTGAATCATAAAACATTATCAGATTCGACTGAGGAACTACAACAACTTCACAGAGTAACGTCAACCAGGGGTTCATACAAATTCATTTTATGGTGCTGCAATCCTGGTCTTTTTTCCTCGTTCATCCTTTTCCTATATATCTTTCGTGGTCATCTCTTTCGATTGTTGTGTATGTTGATGGTAGCGGCGATCACGTACACCAGGTGACCAGTTTGATCGTTTTACGCCTTCTACTATAATATAATTGAGTTTTGCAATAATACTACATGTATATGTATCAACATATACAGATTAAATAGGTATGCCAGCATAGCACAGCTTTTTGCTCATAGCTAATGATAATAATAGTAGGTACAAAATAAAAATATAAATAAAATAAGCAAAGTAATTTGCACATACATGTATAATATTTTTTTTTATATTACAAAGTGGCAAACCAGCACGCGGCCCCTGGAAATAAGTACCGCTACCCATAGGCATCCGCAACAAGCTAATGAGTTGCAGATGCGTTGCCTACCTTCATGGACGAAGGAGGGGACAAACAGAAAAAAGGATAATTCCATTCCCTGTCCATCCCCTCCTCATCCGTCAAATCCTCTTCCTCTTCCCATCCTTTCCTTATTAGAAAAGGGTAGGAGGGGGAAGAGGACTACAATTAGGCCTCCGGCACGTCACTCATCAGACGAAACGCAGAATACTTCTACTTCACGCCTGTCTTCTGTGACGTCGTGGTATTTCACCGGTCCAGCCGGTCCATTCGTGCAAAAGATGTGGTTATTGCGGGCTCTACCACTGTTCAAATTTTATTTCGAGGTGGCTTCAAAATTTGAAACCATAATTCTTATGTACACGAAGTAGTACTGAACTCCTAAATGGCTAGACCGCTAAAGTTGAATATAATGTGAGTTAAGTCCTTCGATGGTACAGATTGGTAATTGGACCCGATATTTGATGTTGCGATTGGGTCCAAGACCGTTTGAAAAAATGTATTACGAACATTTCATAATATTTCATCATACATATTGAAATATCAAATAAACGTTTGCTTTACACACTAGCAGCATTACCAGCGTAGGCAATAAAATAACATCTATTCTCTAACACACGTCACGTCACGGCAACAGAACGCAATCATTAATGTTTCAATGTGTGTGTCTTATTGTTTTAAGACAAATTATTGTAAACGAATCGTGCAACCGAAACGCACACATCCGGCTATCAAAACGCACCATCTCTGTAAATCGTTGCGATTCACCACCGGTTCTCAAGCTTTTAATAGCTTCTTTATGAAACGCCACTTTTTCGCATACCATTTAAAAGAATTTGGTCTCGGTCATGGAGAAGTAATTCGATTTTACAAGTAAGCATGTAAGGATTCCCGTTATAAATTACTTTACTGTTCACGTATTGATGATGAATGATAAATGTTACGCGGAACCCTAAGTTTTCCACGGAACTTTAGAAATCGCTGTCCAACACAACTCCGAGACGAAATCGAAGCGGGCTAATAATAACTTTCTCCATTCATAAGGCAATTTTACGAGTCGTTCGTGTACGACGCAGCCCAATTAACCGACAGAAACAATTTTAACACCACAATGTATCATTTTCGTGCGCTCGATCACTGCGCTGGGTAACGGAGCGTGCGGTGATGGGAACGAAGCGGTCGTGTTATTACATTACAAGCCAGTCGAGATTGAACTGATATTGTATGAATATTCTTTGTACAATCTACGATCGATTTCAGACCAGATAAAAAGAATTAGAGGCATAAAAATCGTGTAGTTTCCTCGGTTACTGGTCTTGTTATTGTTTTTGTTGTGTTTTTGAATATTGCCTTGATAGAATAGCAATGTTCATAAAGTTAGAAAGGGACTGTGGAGGTGGACTGCGGATAAAGACAGCAAGGCATCGATCCTTGAGGTAGTTTTGTATATCCAATAGGAAACATCAAACTTGTGATGATGATGACAGATAAATTGTGGTGAAATTAATTTAGCAAAATGCTTCTCTAACCACTACTAGAGCAAGTAAATATGACCCTTAAATAAAGTGTCCATGAAGTGTGATTATATTCTTTATATTATAAAGTGGCAAATGAGCAAGCGGCACCTGAAAAGAAGTACCGCTACCCATAGGCATCCGCAACAAGCTAATGAGTTGCAGATGCGTTGCCTACCGTTATGGACAAGGGACAAACAGAAAAAAGAATATTTCCCTTTCCCTGTCCATTCCCTTCTCATCCGGCAAATCCTCTTCCCCTTCCCATACTACAATTAGGCCTCCTATATATAATATAGTATTCTCTGCATTAAAACAAAAATTATATCGTACTTACCCAGAACAACTGAACAACTGACAGCAAACTATTTGATTACACCATATATCAGAAAGTATAATTTTAAAGGCTTAGTGTAAACTGAGTTGGCCTATATTACAATCTATTCAATATACGATCGCAACACGGAGTTACTATGATATGTGCACACTCTAGGCGTCGATTAACCCAAATTACTCCAATGTAAATATTTGGCCGCGCACGCCGCGTTCGAGTCTCCGGGAGGGACACGATTATTTTAGTTAACTAGGCCGCATCGTTTTGTAAGCTCGCGTCGAGACCGGAGCGGCGATTTGTGATGACGGTTAAAGGGTCAGTGTATCTGTAGACTTAATGGAGGGTCGTCGAGACCCTGATGTTATTAGATAAGGATGATGTACATTATTGAATCTCTGATTCCTAATAAAGATTAAGGTTTTTTTAGAATACTAAGTACATAGATATTATAAATCTATTTATAATCAATCTGTATCTATTCCCTAAACGGCTGGTTTGATTTTCGACTAGTCGATAAACCGTCCCACCCACAAGTCAATCAATGCATTGACCAATTTACCAACCAATTGTCCGGTCGATCGTTGTACAATTGAAAGCGTTATTAATCGTTAAAAAATGGATTCACAGGCCATTCTTAGCATAAATAAAAAGTAAGTAACTATAATTGGTTTCACTTCTCTGTATTTTGGATATCGCAGTATTTAGTATGCAAATAAAGTTTAGACAGTCTAGACAGGTGATAGACAGTACTTTGGCCCTAAATTTATTTAATTTAAATATTTTTTTTACAATAATCTCGATTAAATTCGCAGTAAGTGTTTAAGTTACGGATAATTGATGCTTCAAGCTGTAAATTTGCTAAGTTCGTCTGTTCACCTCGTTATGGTAATACGGTCGTGCAGGTTTTTTTATTAGCATTCCACTAAACACGTTACATGCAGAATCGAAGACAATTGTTCATAGAGTCGTGGTCACGCATCAGCATGATTAATTAAATGCTAATTCGTCCATTCAGGGCTGATTACGCACAAATGATCATTATGCACCTGCAACTAAATTACGCCCACTGATTGTGTATTACCGGTCATTGTTGTAAACGTGGCCTCATGCATAATTGTAATCAATTATTCAGCCAAATAAAATCAAGTTCCTTGTTAGGCCGTCGAATTTATTTATCCATCCAACAACCCTTAGATGTGTAGTGGGTTTTTTGTGGAAGAAGGTGGCAAACGAGCGACCGGGTCACGTGATTTTCAGTGACCGCTTCCCATAACAACAAGCTAACGAGAGATGCGATGCGACACCTTTAATGTACAGGGGAGGGATGGACAGGAAAAAGGATATTTTCTTTTCCTTTCCGTACTTGCGCTTGTTTTGTATTAATTTAAATTGTCAAAATTAAATCTAATTACCTAATTAAATTTTTCATATCAGTAGAGATGCAGAACAATACCTGAAACAATAACAAAAATATACATTTTAGGACTTTCAATAGATTTAAATATACAAAACAGTTTTGTTTTTTGTAATTTATTGCATGTTATTACAGAATCCCTCTGTAGGCAAGTACCAAACAGTCACTCTTTACCGGCCTAAGTGATTTGCACATAAAGACTCAAAATAATGGGCGAGGTTAAGTAAACAATATTTTCATAATTTCGTGCACTCGTCTAGGGTCATTGGCATTTATATATCAAATATAAAGCAAACCCATATGGTAAAACCGATAATTCACAAAACGCATAAATATTAGCCACAACTGGAAACCAAAAGCTAAACAGAGCGGTCATTAAACAACGCGCCACTTGCGCGGTCGACGCACATACGCACAGATCATACTAAACAACCATTAGCGCCGCACATTTCATGCAGAACTCGCGTATAAAAACGAGCAACGCTAGTTAACCCGCCCAAATAACGAAATTGCAATCTAAAATTTAAATTACGATGGATTTTGCACGCGAAAAACAAATGGATGCTTCATAAATATATCGGCTTAATACATTGCGAGCTGTTAAAAGGCGCTACGTGTGAAATAGAGTATTCAATCGGGTGAGGGAAACGGCCATTTTGAAAAGCGCGTTAGTCAAACAGGGGGGTGTGAATATGCAAAGTGGCGTTCTGCATTTGATGCACGCTCATGCGGACTTTAAGCGGCCGCCTGTTAAACCGCTACGTAATATTTAAACGAAATAATCTCGACAATTACGCGAATACTATGTATTCTACATTTGTAGGTTTAGGCAGATAGTTCTTCTGATGTTGGCACACGGCGCTAGGTATGTGCGTGAGTTTATAGCAGCTTTGCCTTCTGTGGCAGAAACGCGACAATTCTCCGATCTCTCTTATCACTCACCTGCAGAATGTATACGTCACCATCAGATTGTTAACACTAAAAATCATAAATCACTAGCCATATTATAAACTGACGACAAACTGTGAACTAAAATAATCATTCAATCAATAAACCATTTTTTTCTTTGAAACATATTTTTAGGATTACTATCACGTCCAACCTAACAAACCTAACCTATAATTATCTTTCATTCTAATTTAAACTTACATTATATTTTACAATTTGACGATTTGATTTGCCAATTTATAAACTGAAATGACTCGTCAAATTTCCCGCCGATTTATAATATGGCTATTAAGATTAAACTGACGAAGTTCACAATCGGTCCGTGACATATAAAATCGCTACGCACACAAACCAACGCGAGCCAAGTTGAGTTGAACTAATTGTATCAACTTTCATCCATCCATAAAACTAAAACATGAGCTTACATGGTGATTTGTCATCCGAATTCGCATTTCCATGACATTACGGTACTGTATTGGCTTTTTAAAAAAAAATCTAGGCTCTAAGTCGAAACGACAATATTTGCTTGACTCAACACAAATAGCTAAGTAAGTGATAGAATAAAAATCTTTCCATAGTAACCAACAACAATTTCTAATATATTATTCAGATACTTTTTCGACTCTATAAATAAATTTCGTCAGTTAAATAAGTTGCATGTATCTCGTCATACTTACAATTAACACATTAAAAAGTACGTACATACATGTAAATTACTATGTTTTTTGGTTGATATTGTGTTCGTCTCTGAGTGCGTATTGCCTACGATGTACAATTGTTGACAAGCCATTACAAAAAATAACATATTAAATCATCATATTTATAAGAAGAGCAATATGTATTTAAAATTCAAATTGTATGGCTTGTCATAGTAACAACATTTGAAAAATGAGCAGAACACTTATAGCACTCTTGCACCTCTAATCCCGCGTCTTAGTTTACAACACATCATAACGAGACACGCTCGGAGTTTAATATTCATGCGCGAGCTTATTCTGGATAAAGGCTCATTCACACAGAAAACGATAGACGCTGCGTTAGAAAAACTCATTTGTTTAGTTCAGTAATTAAGGATAAAGTATAATTAGTGCAGCAGAATCTGCGAAAGCTTGTCGAGACAATTCACATAATAAAATTGATATTTTCATTCTTATACCAGACAATAAATCTACTTGGAAAATACTGAAATGTATTAGAACAAGAAAACCTAGAACCTTATCGAAGTAAATAATGATTATTCAGTTTCCCTGGCGTGGTCCATCACAACGGAATCCGAGAAGAAATCCCAGGTGTCTAGGCGCAAGGCGCTTGGACGTTAAATTTGAGGCAACGAATCCTAAAATAAAGCGCACTCGGTACGGATACATTTTTACATAAAAATAAAGTATTTCATTCATTGAATTATAATTACATATATAATATTTAATATCTTATATATTTGAGCACATAAGCCAATCAAACGATGCGTCATACCTCCCAGCCGATCGAACGGAGCGATGAATCATACGTAACGGAGAATTCAGGTAACGGGACATTGAGTCAATTTTTTTTCCGAATGCCTCCTAGGGTATACCGATTTATAAGACGTTGTCACGTCAAAATGTTTGAATCTAAATATTGTAATTAACATAGCTTTGATAATGTCCGTAGGAATAAAAAAGTGAGCATGTTTGTATAGATATATGTAGCAAAAATGTACAGGTTACATATTGTTGTATTTATGATTATGAATCACGTTCTATTTACGAGGTATCTCTATAAATATTGGTTACACAAATGCTTCCACTGTGACCACGAGCTTATGGAGCGCGTAGCTTTACCGGGATTGTGGATGCGCGAAGTGCCGGGACTTATGTGATGGACGTGAACTGGCTACGTGTTGTTTTGTGGGGGATGCGAGTCGCGAATATCAAAGCGGCGTTTGTTTATAATGCACGATGCGATGCTTTCATCGCGAAATATGTTTTTCAAACATTTGTTTCACAAAAACCGCGACTGATTGTCGAAACAATGTCGTAGAGCGAACATTTTTACTCAAAGTAACTAGGAAGTGGAGTATATAAACATATTTCATATAAGATTGTTAAGTTCGGAGACTATGCAGCTTTAGTAGGTAGTTGAAAATGTACTCGATCGAATCCCTCATACGGACCTCACAATATATTGACATGCATTTCTGTGATGAGTGAGTTTTTAGAGATCCTTGACTAGGTCGAAGGCCTACATTTATGTAAGCGTGTGTGTGTTTGTGTGTGTGTGAGTTTATTGTACGTAACATCTGAAAAGTCATAGTCAAGCTAAATTTTGATTCCATATCTTCGTATGTATAGAACATCAAATCCTTCGGCAACAATCACCCTGTATGAAAATTATGATGGCCAGCTTTGTAAATTATATTACGTCACTCAATTAAGATATAAAAAGGTTTTTTCAGTAACCATCCGCCTGGCGTTGTATGATGCTATTAAAAAAGGGGTTTTATTTACCGAGACATTTCGCATCCTTTATCACAAAAGGCCTACAGCGGCCCCAATCTGCTTTTATATTTGAAACTTTTTTTTAACATTTTCGTCACTAAACGCGAGACATTCTTCAAAAATTAAATTCCAGTCATGAATCATCGCTTTTCTCTCGGCTTTTAACGCGACCTTTTTTCTGGGTTTTGTCTTAAGTGAATCAGTTCCAGACAATTCTTTCAGAGCTGACTCACTTAACACTAACTGAATTAAAAGAACTGCCAGTGCCCTAAAAACAAAATGAATCGCGTATTTAATTTCGCCCTTTCGGCTGACTTTCAAAGAACGATTCGACCCTTTTTATAAAGTTCAAATAACGAACTATATAAAATATTTACGTACCCGTGCCTGTAATTAATGTAAAGTGGTTTTTAATAATAGCTCAAGTGGCAACTGTATCCAATTTTATGATTAACGAAATGTATAAATGATTATGTTGTTGATCCGACTGTGGACTTTTCGTATGACACAAAGCCTAATCAAATACTAACTGTTGCTTGCGGCTTTACCCTTTTTACATATGGTCTACATCGTAAAAGGAAGCTTGGTCTAAATTTTGATGTTTCCAGTGGTTTCGGCTGTACTTTGACAGCTCGTCCAGGTTTACATTTATATTTATACATAAGTCGTCTCGTAAATAGCTGCCTAGAATCCTTTATGTTTTATATTAATTTGTGAAGTGCTCTTCTTTCGTCACAAGCACGTCCTACTTTAATTGCAAGTTTTTAATCATCCCCCGTTTGCTTTGTCCCGGTATTCGCAGACTCATTTACTGGTGTTTTAGTTTAAATAGCAATCAAATGACTCAGCGCTCAGTGTTCTCGGGATTGCAATTTTCTCAGCAACTCAAACAAAAACTTTAGATGTAAAAACGAAATTTAAAAATGTCGGAAGCCGTTCGTCATTTCTGCGTCGTTTTTTTTATACTCGAATCAACTCGATATGGTACATCTATAATGATGGGAATTATCTAAAAAGGTATTTTTTGATTATGATTAATGTCATATGAAATCCATTTTGTCTTAAATGTTCACGGTAGCAGCGTCTGTGGGCTAACTGCCCTCTACGGTTTTTATTCCTGCATTTAGTCTAATGAGTCAGGTGGTTGGAAGACCAATAGGTTTTCTATTCTTTGCCTAAGCTATTTCTTTGATAACGACAGACACAACTGTAATGTTGTTTCATAAAAATAGGTTCGACAATAGTTCAAAATAAATAAATAATCAGCAAAAATAAACTCTTGTGTACTCACAGTAAAATTTACGAAAGTCGTCGTTCTGTTCTGTTCTACAAAAACTGTTCTAATTTGAAATATACGTGTTGCTGACGTATGTCGCATGTTGTATAGGCTCGTACCTATAATATTTCCCCTACCAAATATCGTCTACCACGGCTAAACAAGTTTTCGCAACAAACGAATCAAATTCGTACAATGACTTCTCCAAGGCTACCTACACGACGAAGAAAATAAATGTTATATTAAAAAGAGATACCGCATTTCCTGAGCTAATTTGACTACGAACACGACTCTTGGGGATCACGTGGACCGGACACCCGATACGCGGATGCGTCAATTAAAAGGGAAGCTTCGTTCACTCGGTCGTTTTGCTGCTAGTTTCGTCCTCTCCCGGGGGCGAAGAGTCCGGGATAAATTTTATTGCATGTCTCGTTATAAATGTTTCCGGGAAAACTGGACGGTGGTTTCGAAATGATTGACGCGAGAGGAAATATTTTCATTGCTAGATACAGTTTCGATTAGTTTAACCATGTTTTTTTTTAAGAGTAAGATTGAATGTTTGGAAACGGACACGGAAATGACCAGCACTGAACCGATATATCCCTTTAAGGAGTGGTAATGGTAATAAGCTCTGCAGTGACGTGAATTAGAAGAGTACTTAGGGTATGGAACATTTTCAGACATGCAAGCATTCTTAGGATGTTTTACTGATGCTATAATAGAAATTTAAATGCAAATGTAATACAAATTGTCTTTAGTATGGACACATACAATAAACCGTAAGTATCTACTAATCGCACCATACTTAAATAACAAATTGATTTAATAATAAACCGTCTAAGGTAATTTAATTCTATTTAATTTTCAAAGTCTGTTGGTACAAAAAGATCATTATTCATTATTGTAAGCCGTAACATTATCCTATGTAGTGATGTAAACGATCAAAAAGTTAATATCGATATTTTTTATTGCTAATTGTTTAAATAATTTAATTAATCAATAGTTTTTTTAATTTTATTACAATATGTATATTCAAATAATAAATGCATACAACAAAGAAATATTTAAACTACAAACTGACGAAAGTACTCCCGCCGCTAAACTAGGTCTAGTTGCTATGATTTGTATTTTCTTCTTATCAATCTATATCTTCTTTATACATATAAAAGGCGGCGTATATGTTTCGTATAGACTCCGAAGCGGCTCGACCGATTTAGAGGAAATTTTCAGGAACTGTTCAGATTGGCCAAGGGGGTGTTCGTGTGAGGTTTGGTAGCGATCGGGTCAACATAATTAACTCGGGCGAAGCCGGGGCTGGGTCACTATTGATTAATAAAAAAGGAAACAAATGTGTACTGCTTACACAAGATATTTTTTGTCGGAATTAAGAGGATCGGACCAACAGAAGAACTTTATGAAGCAAATTTTAAATAAAACAAGCATGTCTAGGTTTTTACGAAGGAAACAAAATTTGTTTCAAGAATACTTTATGATGGACTGTAACTGTGACATCGATACATTATTTATGACTGGAAATAAGCAGCTCTATTCCCTAGCCATTTCTAAAAGGTTCGATCGCGGTTTATTTTCGAAATAGTGCACGAAACCTAATACGCCGGCTATTATTTTGGAGGTTATTGTATAATTTGAAATACAAGCTTCTCTTTCTTAATGTTCGGTTTCTAATGAATAGAATAAACACGAACAAAAACATGTATTCAAGATTTAAAAAAAATATCATAAGAAAATTATTTTATATTAATAGACGATGGGGTCAGAGCATTTGAACAGTTGGATGTGCCCACTTACAAGGATAATAATAATTGATTGATTGCGACAACAGACTTTTTAGAGAAGAAAGGAACAAAAAGAGGCCCAATTTCAGTAACCTTCCCATCGTTTCCAGGTAAAGGTAGGATGAAATCCTTTCCAAGACGACTGAACGGGAAGGGTATTAATAGGAAAAGGCAATATCCTCTTTCCTATCTATACCCCTGTCCATTAAAGGTAGGCAGCGCATCTGCAACTCATTTTCTTGTTGTGGATGCCCATGGCAGTTCATTGACGTCAGGTAAGCCGCTTGCTTTGCCACTTGATTTTTAAAAGAATAAAATAGACACATAAGTACATTTTTACGCCGGTATCCTTTGAGGACCTGGTACTTTCACGGTCAATCAGGATTTTCTTGAGACATCTGCTGCTGTTGGCGCAACCAGTGTTATGGGGTCTGTTAGGGGTCTAAAAGGTTGGTTAAATATAAATAAACCCATGTTGAGAAACAAAAGTTATACGTAATATTCGCGTTGCTACGTACAACGTTAGTGGATTATCTTGTTTCACTCCAGTTAAAAGGAGCCACTTGAAACATTTTTATAACGAGTAAAAAGCAAACACTAAAAGCGGAGCCGGCAGGAATTAACGTTAATAAAAATGGGAGCACGAGTCAGAGTTTTCATGTGTTGTTTGTTACCATTTCATCATTAGTACAACAAACATACTTTTTGTAGGTGGTAGCAAGGTTTTTGTTCATAGTAAGTTATAGTAAAACCAACTCGGCTGGTCACCTCTCAGATAAAATCGTTAGATAGTCAGGAACGCTTTAACGTAAGTATAAATGAAGGTTCGCTTCAGTACGTTGAAATATGGACACCTTCAAGAGAAGCGAATAAGCTGATACTAAATGAGTGTATATTATCATTTGATTACATCGCCGGCAACTTTGGATTGTGGACAAGGAATAATTTATTCAGTATTACAAATATTACCCAAAAGAAATATTATGGTTAAGTGACGTCATCGTGATTCACGCGATTTAAAAATCACATGTAAAACTGGGAAGAACTCGGACTAGGCAGTAAGTCATTACTGTGAGTCATGGCCGAGCACAGTACACGCACTAGGAGCCCGCATTTGGAAGCAGGGCACGCGCCGTGAGCAATCAGACGTTCCCTGTAATAAACGCTATTTGCAAGTGAAATATCTGCCGTACATAAACTAAGAGGTAACAAGCAGGGATTTATATTCTATTATAACCTCGGCAAGCTGGTTATGCTAACAAAAAAATCCTTGATTGCATTCTTATACATACCGAATTAGACGCATTTAGGAATCGTAAAGAGTATCTCCACTTCTTTCTCCCCGTTTTCTCTATGTATTTAAAATTGTATATTCAACAGGAGGTTGAATAGCCACACCAAACAAAAAAAAATAATTAGAACAAAAAGATTGAAATTATAATATATTTTAAGTGTCCGATCGTACAATGAAGAGAGTAGAATTAAATTGTGTATTTCTGTACACACTAAAATACTGTATCCTATGGAACTCCGAGAGGCTTGTCATTTATGATCCGCGTTCAAGACTATATGTGATGCTGACTAGGCCTTAGTCACCGCGTAACCATTCGGTTCATATCTCCCACATCCAACAGGCGCAAATTATGTAGTTTTTTCCATGATACTTTATTGGGTTTACGGTATTTTAATATAAAGTTCGTTTTAAACACTTTGAGGAGTATTGAAACTCGGACAGAGTTGTGAGAAATATTAGTAACACAGCGATACTGTAAGGTAGTTTGTTCGTTACAAACTTTCCGAGAAATACCTATTATACCTGATAGCTGAGGCTATTGATATTCTAGCTGTGAACTTTTGCTTAATGAGTAAATATCCAGAGTGTTTATGTTACGATAACTTAGTACGGTTCGGTTCGAAAATCATAAATTAAATATATATATATCAGAAAAATACCTAATACTGGTACATTTTTAATCAGCTAAGCAATTCTAGGATCCACAGACTAAACTAGAATTTATTAGTATTCTATTGGCATAGAACAGTTACTAACAGGTCCCCCTCCGTTTGTATCACTCTAATGAGCAAACAATGTTATATGTAACGAACTTGCAAAAAGGAGAAGAGCGGATCGCAAAACCACGCTTGCAATTCTTACTACAGATATAGTCTCACTTACAAAAAGTTACTTCATATATTATCCACATAAAAATGGGTTTTGTACAGAAAGATTTTGTGTTTAAATTTGTGTATTCCAAAATATTTTCGCAAAATACCTTTTATTTACATTACCTTGCAACATTAGCTATTGAAAGAAGTTCACTTTACTTTCTTTACCTCAAGATTACAACAATTCCTATGAAAGTATGATAAGTGTAATAGTTGCCGTGTATAGTAAGTGACGTTTGTTTGTTTACGAAAATTCTATCTTGACGTAGGAACACTATATATTGATTTGCATCATGGAGAAAGACTCGATAAGGCGAATTAACTTAGACTGAAGACTGCTGTACGCTTAAGACCAGATGAAAGTGTTACGCTAAAACTTTACAAAGAGGTAAGTTAAGGGTAGAATCACTGTTAATAATAAATAAAATATAGTAACAACACTGTATGTACTTTATAGAATTAATCAGTCATAACTGTTACTTTTTGTGTTTTATTTCGTCCTTGAAATAAATCCTCTCTTTCCCATCGCTGTCGACAAGTGAACACGTTGGCTGTTTTATTTTTAATCACAATTGTTAGACAGACCTCCACAGTCGGATATTACCACAAATATCCCTACTCATCGGGTATCTTCCGCAGCAATGCCCAGGTCGTAGGTCCATTTCGTGGGAGGTCTTTCTACGTCGTCATATTTCATTTAAGAACTCCATCTGAACCTGATCAGCGAGCAATGTCTCATAAGTTTAGAAATTGTTTGAGCAACGTTGGTTAGTTAGGACCAACAGAGGACGTTACTACTCGATCATTAACTTTAGAGGGATCATTCAAAGTACCAAACAAGGAAAAAAACGAATTCCCTTTTCATTTGCAGCTGTACCCGCGCTGCGGCACGCAGGCCGCCGTTTATCTCGGCTGCATGAGAAATCCTTTAGAGCATTCGCGTGTTTTGCAGCATTGTGCCCGTGATAAATGGAATCTCACGCCCGAAGCTCCCCGTGCCCCGTTTGCTCGCTGTATAAACAAGCTGGTAACGAAGTGCGAGTGCTCGCTGATTAGAAACACAATAGATTGTTAGTTCGCTTCCGATGTCAATTGCATGATAATTGATTTTATTTCTGTGTAGCTTGTGATTGGAATGGCCTTTTTGTAGTTTTAATTATTGGGAGGAACGGATGCAACTAAACGCATATATGTTTCTAGTCTAACTACTACTAATTAGTCTGATCTAAGTGTAATAAAATATAGGGTACAAATTGACTTTAGTTAATTGATTTTCTAAGGTTTCTATCTTTTTTCTATGGGCGATGTAGGTTTTACTGATAAATAAATGTCGTACATTATTGGTATTAGGATCCAACAGCGTCATTCTAAATTGTGACGACTCAAGAAGGTGCTCAAATATTTACGTGTATCCAACAAAAGCTTTAAACAATTTTCATGGATGACAACACGACCTATTTCGTTGCTCTCGAACTCTACAGAAAACTTGAATAAAATCAGAAGCAAAACGTAAGAGTAACCTCTTCTGATGTATGAAATCCAATAATCTAATACGTCATATAACTCGGCATGAGCTCGCTCCAGGAATATTATCCTTGTTTTATTTGAATAAAGTGATTTATGCAAATACACCAGTGTTCCTCATCCGGCAACGGGACTATTGCAAACTTCACATTAGTGCTGCAAAGTAAATTTACTGAGACCCTTATGCAAAATTAAAGAGATTTGTGTTTCTTGACTTTAGATATAACGACCTTATTATCTAGTGTAGAAATGACGTCATTAATAGTGCTGTAATATATTTTAAATAACATTTATTAATGGATCTTATGACACAATAAAAAGTAAAAATCTTCTAACGCAATTACGTGTCGAAATCTTTGACAAGCTATTAGCGTTAAGACAATAATAAAAATAATCAAGAAACGATTCGTCACCCGTCAACAAAGCAAAGCCACATTTCGTAAATACTTAACACGTAATAAAGCTATCAATTCCCTTCACTTAAAAAGCTCGCAGTGCAAACACTTTCGCGACGCCTCCAATAAATTATTGTCTCTCAAGTTACGGCCGCGTGAGTGCCGATCATTATTTATATCCGCACGTAACCCGATACTCGGACGGTGAGCGCTCCGACGCCCCCGGGACCAATGAGGAATGCACCCGGCCCCGAACCTAACGTTTTGTTCTTACGGAATGAATACCGCTGCCTTTTGTATGTCGATGCATCATTCACTCTACGCTGATTTTCCTTTAACTTGCTGCTTCTGCCGACTTCAATTTGTGTAGATATATTAAATATCAAATTTATTTATTAACAATATTACAAATAGAAAAGATTAGATTTTTTATTTCTCTTGGATACTAATAAATCGGTTATAAAATTCTTTCACTCATGGACAGTCATGCGATTGGCGAGTAACCTAGGGCGAAATACGTATATTTTTGACTTGTACATGCGTCTGAATATCTATGACTTAATAATAAGCTCTCATGTCCTTATATCATGTCTCTTTACATTTGTGATATGGAAATACGTAGCCCCCGCCTTTACTTTTAGATTATGGAGTTAAAACTTTCTTTACTTTTTTTGTTTTAGTTTCATAATATCCAAAGGCGAGGCCTCAAAAAGACATTAGCCGTAGACTGCTGCGGCGCTGTGAATTGGCCGCCGCCCAATTCACATGTCTTTTGATAATTTCATATTCCCAGGTATCTACGGTTTATTTTCACCTTAACTATACTTTTACTGAAAATTTTAATATATATTTTGAGAATTATTATTATTTAGAAAAATTTCGCTGTTATATTTTAGTAAGTCCAATAACAAGCTTTCTTTCTCAAATTCTTGAGGGTTGGCGCCAGGCAGGCCGGCGTCCGAAAAAATAGTATGAAATCATGATTGTATGTATGAGTATGGACTATGTTCATACTGTGCCGACTCCACGTGAGTGGGCAGGAAGAGGATGACTCCTTTCCTTTTTATTAGGCTTCAAAAGGACCAATCAATCAATACATAGATTAGACGTCGACATGAAATAATAGAGGATTGTTAGGATCATGCAAAATGTTCTTAATTTATAAGGTTATTAGGTTTTACATTTGATCAGGCAGGAGTTTATGTTTACTAATTCCTTTTAGGTAACAAAATTGAGCATTAATGAAAGTATCGTCCGTACAGGGGATTTAGGGAATATGCCGCGATACTCTCGCGGTAACCCGAGCGATTTCTGGCATAGGTTTTGTTGAAATTTGATATTTTCGTACGATATTCCCGGCCTATAGTCCCTTTACGCATATTGTACGAGGCAAAGAATAATAACACGGGTGAGAGGTATAAAATTATATTCACAATAACGTACGCTTTATAAGCGGATCGCTATTTGTTCGTAGTTTGTTTTGTTGTTAACTTTGGTTGTTTTATGAGACACATAAAATATATAATCACGATTACTTAACTGTAAGGGGTATACATAGGGGTATATATATACCTGAATCAATCACGCAACCGCGAATTAAACCGAAACCTATCGGTACCGATACCGGAAAACGTGAACGTGAGTCAAGCCGTTTAATAAACAGTTAACTGAATCAACATTATGATGCTTTATAGATTTAGACCAGTTCTAGAAACCTAATTTTCAGGTAGATCGATTTTTATTGGCACATTTGTTTTTTTTAGTGATCAAATTTAGAAGCATCATCGTCATGTATGACAATAAAACGAAGAAGACAACAGCAAGCAGAAACAGAAGCATGTCGGTGAAGATATCTGTCAAGATGTTTAAACACCTATATGTCTTATCACTTTAACAAAATTCTCTTATAAAGTAACATACCCGAAACGTTTGTGTTATTGTTTTACTCACAGAAGGTTTATTCTTCAGCAGCATGCAAACCCCACTTCCTCGTTTATCTGCTAAGATAATTATAATTAATATAATAAGGCGTTGCTCAGCGGAAATCCATTACCGAGAAGGAAGGCAGCAACGCGTATTAATTTGTTTGCTGCTTCGAAACCGCTTTTGTATTTATGCGAAAATTAGCGGATTATTTATTCCCTTATTTCTTTTTATTAATCATAAATTGTGTATAACTTCACGGTAATACTATTTTAGTTAATTTAACTAACTAACAAGAGGGGCACGCAGTGACCCAAGCTGGGTCTTTATCTTTTTTTAACTTTATCAGTAAATTTATTTAATTAACAAAGCTATAAAATTTACTCAACACTGCGAGGGTTAATTTGTTAGAATGTGAAGGTAAATTAGATAGAATATATTGCAAAGAGAGCAAAGGTTATTGTCCGGTTTGTTACACACAAATAAATCATGTATCGCTCTCTCGATTGACATCTCGATGTACACCAGTCAGTCGGGATACAAAAATGTCAGAACTTGTAGCTTCTACGGATTGCCAACAATTACTATCATCTGGATCATAGAACACAACATAAAACAATTTGCAAATATAATCTAAAGAATTGATTTATAAATATTTATATTAGACGTAAAGGTAAAACGACTTGAGACGTGGAGAAGTTTTGATACCCGTAAGTTTACACGGATTTCACGCAGGTATCTTCGATGACTCCATCGTCACTTTTTTCACATCCATACATACACGAGACCTCTTAATTTCGCCTTTCTTTAGATTGTCACCAAGAGCAAGGTTACTAAAGGGAGTTTGACTTTATCTATTCTATTAATATTATAAAGACGAAGGATTTGTATGTTTGTAACGAATAAACTGAAAACTAATAAAACTCTCACCTAACCGTGGGTTTCCACTGGCTTTGTCTCGATACAAGTTTTCTCTAGCATTCTCTCTGAAGATGACAATATGTTTTATGTGACTGTTTCGCAGTGTAAACCCACGATAACAATAAACCAAAAGATGAATTCCTTGTTACTCTCATTCAAAATTAATTGACGTATGGATTGATTAATTGAATGGATGGATTAAGCTACATGAAAGTAATTTACAAATAATTATTGTTATATAAACATAGCATTAAAACTATACGTAACAATTGTTTGTTAGTCGCTTAGTGCAATAAAAGTGAATTTAAATATTATTCGGCGACAGTTGAACCCGCAATTGGTCGGTTACGCGAGGTCAGAGAGAGCGGGGGTATCGCTTAACCGGAAGGATGTTTTAGGGCATCCCAATAGGTGTAGGCTTACCCGGGACTCGAAAGGCTTTGCGGTCAGGGGACGCGTAATTTAAATATCTCCCAGGCTTTTGATTTAATTATTTTGTCATTGGTTTCTTTTTTGAAAATAAATAATAGTCGCTAACTTTATTAAATAATTGAATAATCTTTATAAGTTCCGAATGTAATAGGAGGCCGATAAATCTATGTATATAGACATATATTTTTCAAGAACTGATACGAGTGACAGCGGAACAAATAGTTGTACAAAAGCTGTGGAATAGGTCTAAAGCATTATTAAAATACAAAAAGGGACAGACAAGGCGAGGCGATTTCATTCTCTATTTGCTGTAGAAACAATCTTAGGATTGCTTTGTTGATCGTGATTTACGGTTTGAGAAATATTTTTAGCTCTACAAGTAAGATAAGTAAGCACGTTGACAACGAATTTACACTTTGAATGTGAACGAAGGCTTATATGAGTACTAGTTGTGGCCCGCGGCTTCGCACGCATTCGTTTCTCGATTTCCACGCTAGTAATTTTTGTAAAACTTCGAATTAACATGTGTCAAAAAGTTATTGTCAAAACATAAGCATTACCATAGCAACCGATATTGTAAGTTAAGGTCATATGCACATAAGGAACTGATTTTATTTCTAGTTTTATTTTCTTTTTTTAATTTGTGTGTATGTTTGTGCGTGTTTCATGATGATCGGTTGAGTCGTTAAGGTGTTAAAGTGTAATAAACTAACAAACTCACATTTGCATTTATAATGTTAGTAAGGATGTCACCGACAGATGTTTAATAAAACTGACAAGCATAATGTCATCTCATAGATGTATGAATGTAGTAGAAGCGAGAGGTGTGCCTACTTATAGAAAAGTGATATTTTTGTAACCGCAACAACGAGCGCGAACGCGTAAGTATATGGATGTAAAAGAATTGGTATGTAAATACCAAACCATGCCAAATGTGAATCCGTGATCTCTGCCTTCCTTTCTTGGTTTCGGGCGTGGTTATTAAACAATTGTACAATACGCACATTAATAACGAACGTACACGAACATTTACTTATCAAAAAATGTTTCCCGCCATCTCTCATTTACCCGAAAGCAAATTACGAAACAGGAATGCGACGTTGTTTTTGTGTATGGATGCAATTTGACTCCAGGCAGTCGCCGAAATTAGAGGACCCCTATCTAACGAGTACCCACAATTGTATGGAAGATAAGATTTGTCTTTAAATTACTGAATCTATTTGTAGAATTACGTACATTTGGGGAAAAACATCACCTTCATTTACAGTAAAAAAAAAACTATTACAAAATAAGCACCCAAGTTCAGTCAACTTATTCAATATTTTAAATTTTATAGAAAACAAATTATCTACTGCCTCTAATAAAATATATCGTCCACATAATGCTATTGTAGTGGATTTGTAGTTTTTAACTGCTTTTATTTATTTTTATTTTTTTCGCCTTCACGTCAGAACATGTTTTTCAAGATTTAAGTATCTGCTAAACATTTTAAAGCAATTATTTAATTTGCAGTTTACACCTATATCTTACAAGTATACCTTTCGTGTTTTAACCATTTTACATTTCCATTTTGGTAACGCATCAACACATTGTGAACTTCGTTCGGACTAGGCTGGTTAAGATGTCAACAAATTGTGAACCGAACGAATCATTCACAACGTGTTATGTTAAACGCAAGTTTTTTCTTTGATCATCTTTATGTATTTATATATATATATATATATATATATATATATATTACGTTACGTTATTATATATAATAAAAAGCAGTGTGTCTCAGCGGTGTGACATCTACCAACCGGCATTAGGCCAGCGTGTGGATTATGGCTCATTTCCTCTCTCGGAGAGGGAGGCCTGTGTCCCTGTAGTTGGAAACATTCTAGAAAAGGCTGATTTATTATTATTATCATTAAATAATAATCAAAAAACGAAACCAATTATACTATAATTGAAAATTATACATTCATTAAACATAGGATTTAATCGTCCAATTTCCTTATCTCAATAATTTATTAACTCGCTAAGAAGAAATGTAAAACATGATTATAACAAGGAGATATTAAAAAACTGCTCGTTGGAATAAGGTTATTTTAAGGTGAATCCTCCTCTTTCGGCAGCGCTCAGAGCAGTTCGCTTATCAGTTGCTCTCTGCCATCAATCTTTTGATTTAATGGCTGCCGTAGAAAAAAGAACGATAACGAAGGAGCGACGTAAGCTTTTGCGCATACAAATTTTCATGATATTTTTACTGAGAACGTGACCTCGATAGAATTTAAAGAGACTTCTGACGCTATTGGTGTCGGTGTCTATATATTAATATATGAAGTGAAAACTCAAAAATGAATTAAGCAAGATTTTTTAAATTCTTCCTTCAAGAAGCGAGCGTACTCCTTTCTTAATTGCCGGCAACGCATCCGCAGTTCCTCTGGTGTTGCGGATGTTCATGGGCAGCGGTGATCACTTAGTTTTTAGGCGACCCGTTGCTCGTTTGCCCCCTTATGCTATAAAAAAAGCACATCGGTACGATTTGGCTTAAAAGTTTCTGTGGAGAAGTGGAGATACTTTTTGCATTCTCTTTTTTTAAAACATTCATATTATACTTTCATACAAGCTTAAAGAATTTTACTTATTGAATTAAGATCAAATAATGGCCTAAAAAGGTGTGTATGTACTTATGTACGCACGTAAGAAGTTATAGTTATTGTTATTGGTCGCCATGGTAACACCATGAAATTGGTGTCACTCTTTTCTTCCCGAACGCGCCAAAAAAGTATAACTTCAAAACATCGGCGTCAAGAGCTGGAAACAATATGAACAATTTACTTTACACTTCAAGAATCCGTTAAATAAATAAGTGGCTCCTGCTGAATTTTGTATTAAGATTACGTAGATAATGACTTTAAAGTTAGTTTTACCGAACTTCTGTATTTCAAAATATTTGGAAGCCGCAGATGTTATAAGATGATACATGATTCATGCAGGAGGCATTACGTTCAGTAATGTTTCCTTTTTATGTCTCACGCTCTCGATATTTAAGAATCAAGATACTTTAGTGGCCAATTTATATTCATACCATAAATTTCTGATGTATGATTTTTGATGTTTTCTAAAAGCAACCGTATCTTGTTCAGAACAAAAGATTGGAACAACCTACTACTGAGTTTTGCTACTGTCTAGCAGGGTAAGCGCCAAGGAGCATTGCACAACCGTACGGTTTTCAGCTTGCAATTTCCAACGCAGTGTTCTTAAACCTTATGGAGATATCTCTTAGGGTCCTACAAAGAGCTCTAGCAAAGGTTTTATAATTCCTTAAACCGATTTGCAGCTGCTTGAGTTTTGCGAATGTTCATAGGCGGCGGTAATCACTTAACATCAGGTTTACTGCTCGTTTACTTTAATTAGAATACAGGGAGTCTTGTTAAGATGACCTTATAAAAATGCTAGATAGCTGTAGAATCAATTTAACTTTAAAGATTAGAAAAAAAACTTTTCTAAGCTGGAATTTGTTGTACAAAGGAAAACGAACAAGGTTATCTCTATTAATAACAGTTTTCCGAGGTAGGGGGCTCCTATTTGTGACCCTGACCACTGGGTGCTTGAGTCATGGAACTCCGCAGTCATATCTATAATAAGAAATCAGCTTTTTTTGTATGTTTCCCCACTACAGGGACACAGGCCTCCTGAGAGAGGGAGATATAACAAATATTCTAATGTATATTAGAATATCTGTTTAATTTGTACATGTTTTTAAAATATGTTTTATATAAGAATAGAAAAGATTTCAATTGTTTGTTTGTTCCAAAATAAAGTCAAAGAATTACTGAACCGATTTAATTGTTTCACCAGTAGAAGTAGTAGCTCATATCATATCAGTTACAGAATTTTTAGTGTTTTTTATTTGTGAATCTATCTACCCAAACCAAGCACGTGCAGGGTTACTAGTACTAGTAGTATTACTACAAGAGTGAGATTTTTTTTCTGAAATTTATTACTAAGTGCTTGTGAAGGTGCTTTGGTTGTGAAGGCATTATTAATATTTCACACTACTTATCTCGTTGCATACGAGGCCGTTTTACCGAAGCACACTCTTGACTTACTTGTTTCATCCTTCGAGTGTTGCGTGCTTATCAGCGCTAATGGTAATTATCTTGTACATTTTTTACGTAATAAGGCCTTTAAGAGATCATACACACATAATCAAACGATACTCTTAATTATTACATAAGTTTAAGAATATAAATAGGTATAGATACAATTAATGCGTACTATTACCCTAGTTAATTAAGAGCCCACCGAACGTTTGTTAAATAATTCATGTACCTGCATATACATTTAACTCACTCATAGCTATCTAGGATTACTCTATTGTTGTTGAAAAACAAAGAGGCCTCTCTCAAGAATTGCCAACAACATCCATCCATGTCATACGGTTTCCTGCAATCTTGCCAAGACAGTAAGTTCATTTTTCTTTTAATATATTCTTGTTGAGTTTTTCTATAAACATTGCTAAATACACTACTTTTAAGGTCCATACTTCAACTTTGAAATCTTTTCAACCCGATACAGCTCAGAGAAGATCGGATCAATAAAATTGGCCGGCGCATCGATCGAATATGCCAGTAATTATATATATGCGATAATTATAAAGAGTCTCAATAACAGGTTGATGGCTGACCGATGGCGGGGGCTGATTCCTTCACTTTGTGATAACACATCATGGCACCGAGGCGGGGTGATTAAGTTGGCGTTGTGAGGTATTTTAACTGCCGTCACGGGTTATAAGAGACTTTATCAGTTCGGTTACAGCATAATTTTTATATAAGTGGTTGCCACTTAACGCTGAAATGTTGCTACATTTTCAATTATAGTGTGGTCAAGTAATAAAGTGATATGGTTACATATATCAGTTTAAGGTATTTTGACACAGGAATGATGACTTACAACTAATAAGAAATTTCATTAAATAAAAGCTGCCGCCTGGTTTCACCCGCCGTGCAATTTAATTTTACCATCGTTGGACATTAGATCCGAGGTCAAGTTAACATTGGATTACATATATTTATCCATACAAACTTTCACACCCTACTTTAGACCTTTAGGGTATGAATTTAGAAAAATCCATTCTTAGTGCTCATGTGCGTGTGTTGGACAGTGCGTTGAAATATCAGTCATTTTTTCTTTTATAGATGTAAAAATTATTCGGTACTTGTGAAAAGTTGGTAACTAGTAGGCAAATAGTAAGATAGTGAACAAAGCTAATGAGGAACAGCGAATAATATAGAGCTGACCAGCTCGATCAAAAACCCACATTTGAAATACCACTGCTAGCACTATTATAGTTTAGTAATTAACCCTATCCACGCTTCTCATGAATATAAATCGCATCATAACACAATTAACACACATAAAACAATATTCAAAATTTTAAGTGCTAACTTATATGTAAATATTTATATTCTGTGATAATACGCGTTGCGTAATTTGCAGTCGCCCTGAGGGCCGCAAAACTTTTTGTCAGTCACAGGCAAGTGCGCCCGGGGCACTTCGTTCCGAGTCCAATTCCGACGTACATACAAGATAATTGATGTAAACTAAATATTATTTCCTTATATTTAACTAGCGGAGAATACATACAAAAGCTAAATATATTTGATGTTTATCCACTAGCACATAATACTTACTTACACTTCGAACAAATGCATTGTCTCACAAATGGTTATGAAAGTACTGTCTGTTTTAAAGAGAATACGTCATCTGTTAATAGTTCTAATAAAAAAATAATATTCATAAAACAAAGAGGACGACAGAGTTAGGCGTGTTTAACCGTTTGCGTGCCTACTATATGAGCTGCTTTAGAAAGAAAAAATAATGAAATATTTATGTACATCTCAAACAGGAACTTGCGTACTGAAGTGTTACGGCTTAACCACACGTCAAGCATTCGGGGTTATTTGAATTCCGTAGGACAATAATTTTGTCCCTTAAATCATGCCCTGGCCCCCGCCGGGTCGACCTGAAGGTTCCCTTTATTTTCCACTGGACAGTTTCGATTGGAGATAAATCAGACGACAATTTCATTGAGAAAATTCATTGGTACGTAAACCTTTTTATGGAAACCCTTGCTATATTAATACAACATAAAATATTTTTTCTAAAAAAAAGATATAGTTTTGTGATGCTTACAGAAAAAAGACAAGATCAAATTTAAATTAATTAATTATTTCGATTATTAATTTGCCTGCAACTAAAATGTAAGAGATTTATGCGTAAAAACTAAGCCAATATTTATTTAATTTAAAAAAGCGGATCCAACCTGCTGCTTTCCGAAATGCCAAGAATTAATCTGAAACTGGGATTATATTCCAAGCCAATCACTCGGAATATAGCGATGCAAACGCTAGAGCAATGCACCAAATAGACTGCCTATACTAAGCCGAGTTCACGAAAGTAAGTAAGCAGGAACCAATTATTAAAGTTGCCTATTTATCTTTTAACAAATAAATCTAAATTGAAGAATATCATTAGATCATCACAGAATCCTTCGCTTCCTATCCAACTGGTGATACTATTGTTTAGGCAGACGACAAGACATATTCTAGTTGTTCAACCCAAGATATAATCCCATGCACAAATACAGATGCGTCGTCTACGCCTGGCCTAATCCGTTGTACGGCGCCCGTGATAAGACTGAGAGAACGTTGGCATGGTGCATGGATTTATCACAAACATTCTAAATCTGAAAATCAACAATTTGTCCTCTATATGCGAAGACTGCTAGGATTCGAATCTAAGCTGAAGGAAACAGTGTTATAATTAAATAGTGTAAGAATGCTTTCACTTTTTGGAAGACAGTAGACTATGACTATAAAGAATAGTCACAAATACTTTCAACTCAAGAAGTAGTAGATAACAGCAGATGTGTCTCCCTTTCCGTGTACAGACAACCCCTATATAACAGTAGAAGAGCCAGCAGGTGCAGCAGCAGTAAAACGAATGTACCGACTGAGCCGGTGAAATACCTCGACCTCACAAAAGACGACTACGTCTGCTAAGACATTCGCAACTCATTTGCTCGTTTCCTATGGGCATCAGTAGTTACAAACATCACGTAAACCGATTACTCGTTAGTACCCTGTGCAAAAAAAATAATTTCGACAAAAAAATTGACATAGCATTGATAACTTTTATGACATGACAGACATAATGCATTGTCCACTACCGCTACCCTTCAACATCTGTGTGTTGACGGAATCACGTAACACGCTTGCTCTTTTGTCCTCTTCTATTAATACACACACACACACACATAGACATAGGCCTAGACACTTAGCCTTACATAGGCGACAACTAAAAAGGTTTTTTCTTAATGCACCCCTCAATGTCTATGTGTAGTGGATGAAAGTGTTTAACAGAGAAACTACCTGTGGTGAGCCGGGGCGGATCGCTAGTCTACTATATCTAGTAACATAGAACATTCTCGTTAGGAACGGGAACATTAAACTATGCCGCAAAGCCGATAACTTCTGCCATTACCATATTTTCCGACGACTCCTGTAGCCTAATCTACTCTGCATCACCGCTTCATAACTCCATAATGTTTCACTCAAAGGATATAGCGCTTATAGAGTGCGCGAGGCAACCGAAAACGTAACGTAAACTAAATCCTACTCGTTCTCATTAGCATTTGAACATAGGGGCGGTGAGCAGTTTAAAATATGATGTTTTCTTGTACGTTTCAAAGAGTTTCAAATGCGTTGCAAACTTTATGACCAAGTTTGGAATTGAGGTAATTTTTTGTCAGCTATGTATGTATATGTAAAACCGAGGGTTTCTACAGACGAATAAATTTGTCACGTTACGAGCTTTCTCTCTATCTCTCTCTCTGGAGAAACTGATTGTTATGTGCGAATGTTTTTGGCAGTGTAAACCCACGGTAAGTCTCTTCCATTGTGTAATTATATATTTGAGTATGTTTTTACGAAAGAAAAGTACTATACCAGCTATCTGTTTTCCATAGCACAGGAACACACAGGCTCTGCTTAGTTTGGAATCAGATGGCCTTGTATGAATAATGTTCCAGGTATTTTTATTATCGCGACCTTGTTGTAGACTTTGAAGAGTGATATGCCATACAATGATATGCCCTGAAGTGTCGTAGTCAGTGGCGTTTATAGTTTTTTTTAAAAAAAAAAACTAATGATTATTAATAAACCTGTACGGTACACTAGCTATAGATTTATAAAATAATACATTATAAGTAAATAATACAGGAAATACTTTAAGACTTAGAGTTTCAATTTCGCAAAACGTTTAGTATGAGTATCCTTAAATAACTTGTCAACCGTTACCTGTTCTGATACTTGACACATTCAATAACTCAAAGATTTTATCTACTACTAGTTTCTAGGGTTTATTTCCTTTTAACCACAGTAAACTTGGATAAAATGTATGGTACTATACTTGAATTCACATTGGTACATAAACACGAATAGTAACCAGTCTTTATATCACAATAAATGTTGCATGAACACTGAGAAAGTGGGCTAGTCCTCACGATGCCCTCTTTTAAAAGTGAACAACCACGATTTCAAATTGCAGTACAGTTTTACTCGTGCCTGCTACAGGAGGTATTGAATTCGCGATATAGCTTTAAAACATCGCTTATGTACATATAGCAATCATAATATAAGGTTTATTGTCTTGAACTGTAATTATATTTCCGTCCCTAATTCACAGAACGCTTCTTAACTTCCTTCTCTGCCGTACCTATAGTCTCTTGTTTTCAGCCTGGAACTACTAGGCATAGCGACTTGAAATTTTGAACAGAGATTTCTATTATAACGTAGGTGAGCACTAAAAAAGGTTTTTTAGTAAATTCATCACCCAAAGGTCTAAAGCATGGTAAAATATTAAGAATTCGTATGGTGAAACTACCCGTTCGAAGCCAGAGGATCTTATAAATCTACTTAGATCGATATCAATCTGGACAACAATTGACTTACGTTATAAATTAATCTAAATATGGCCCAGAACATTAGCCTGTTTGAGGAATATCACATTGTTACCTAACCATTACTTATTTTTTCAATCATTCAATAAATCAATTCAAGCAAAACCTACAAGATAATCCACTGAATAGTAAATATTTAATTATAATCGCAGATCAAACGTAACGGCGCTGTGATAATCTCTTTATGGACTTCTAACAAGAGTTTTATTAGCAAAGTATTGGGGGAAGTTAATTTTATGATCTATAAATGAGTTATATGAGTAATGAAAGCGGGATTATACTCTTAATACTTAAAAAAAGTCGTAAAGGAAGTTATTGAACCGCATTATTGTACCGTATAAGAATGATGTTACCTCATTTGAGGAAGGAAGGAAAATGGTTTCTAACTGGTAACTATGTCAGAGGAGACAAGAAGATGAAAAAGAAAGAAAATTGTAAGAGTTATGACTTATCATGTACCACCTTTTGTAGTTTCCGTCATCTCATCAGATATAATGTCGCATACGAAATAATGTTAATATACTTTTTTAGTGTTTTTTTGTATTTTGTAGTTCTAACTCTGCTATTCGTAGATGAGACATAGGCAACAATCAGAGATCAAAACAACCTGTGCAGCCGTTCTTGAATTATAAATGGTGTAACTAACACGACTTTGTTTTATATATATATTAATAATTCCTCTTTTCTTTAAACAACTGTATTGATGAAGTCATGATAAGGATGAGATAACATGATAGAGGTTTCATGGTGCCCATTCATTAAGTATTAAAACATAGGTCTACTGAATACTGAATTCGTAATTAATATGCGGTTTCAGGATGCTTACGATGTTTAAATAAGAAATGGAGACGATCAAAGAAACAGTACAAAGCGTAATGTTCAAGACGCTGAACTTAAGTCCATGCATAGTCAATTACAATTCAATATATAAATGAATCTCAATACGGATTCCGCAGCCGACAAGACACACGCTATCGGCACAGCCGGCATCGAACCGGCAACATTAATAACATCGGAGACTCCTTTGTTTTGTCTTAACCTTATTTATAACTGACAATCCGAGAGCTCGCGATTCCTACCTCTTATATATTGGACGGCGGGGGATTTAGAAAGAAATATACGACGCTAAAGCAGCGATGAACGTAATTTTTATCTAAAAGCCTATTTGTCAATGTTACCACGGGTGCTATTTGTTCTCTCTTATATAAACATTATTCTTTCGTTTGTTTTATTAATTATAAACATAAACACACAAGCGGAAACTGTTGAGTAGTTGCTTGTCGGCTTTGTGGTTGAAAAATTAGAGATACTAATCGATCCCTTTAAAATATTAATCACACAGGAATTCATTTTTTGGACACATTAATTACATCTAAAAGTAATTTTTGTTATTTTACAAATCGTTTTATACATAATTCTTCTGTTCGTCTATTTGTCACCTAAATCCTAAACAGCTGGACCGATTTGGACAAAATTTTGTGTGTATATTTCAATGGGTTTGTGGATGGATTTAAAACACAATACGGGCCCGGTACTAGGCATTGGGTTCCAGGATTTTTACCAATTACCCAAAAAACCGTAAGCCGAATCCGCTAATAGAAAGCAAGCCAACGTTAATGCTGGACAAAGTCTACTGGATCCGCTAGCCATAGACGAGTAAAAGATTACTCCATCCTCGCGGACAAATTTGAGCAATAGTTAAAGAGAGGTATCTACCAATTGCAAGCCATTTTAAGCTCACCTATAGTAACCTAACCCTTGGAAGTTTTATACGAACACACGGGTAATATATGTTCGTCTCTCTGTGAATTATGTAATATAATCACACTTATGAGCTGACTAATTACGTATTAAGTGTACAATTTTAATACCCTTAATTATAAACAAAAATCAACGAATAACAAGCGATTGGAAGTTGTTTTACGTACCTTAATAAAATAAATCGAAATCACGCTACCACATAATAAATAAAAAACCACATCGCGTATAAAACAACTAAACGTAACGAATTAAAATATACGGGATCCTATAAATAATCTTTCCGCTTTCAAACGGAGACACATTTACTTGCGTATTATCTGAGATTACAAGCACTTATCCTAAAATACATACCGACTTATTACATCAAACGGCGACTACCGACAGTCCCGACTGGGAGAGCGCGCGTTCTCGGGACCCTGACCCCAAGGATGAAGGAGAGGGCTCTTTAGATTTGATTTTATAAACAAGTTTACGACGCTACGACGGGTACTATTGCCTCCTCTAATGCTCTTATTACGTCGTACTCATCTACTTGAATGTTTGACTGTCTAATTTATTTGTTTTTTTTTTGTATATTATTATATAATGGTGTTTAGTATCATTTAACGTTTGAACTTATCGTAACAGTTTGATATCTGTACGAGGTATTATTTTAGTTTCTCGTATATTGTAGCAAAATAAAGCAGCGAATTGCTATATCTACTTCTGCTACCTAGAACTGTTAAACGCGTAAAAGCTTATAGTATTTCTATATGAAGGTTGCTTTACTGTAGGTATGTTCATGCCCGGAGTTTCAGTATTATATTAATTATTTAAAATAAGGCTTGTGTTCCAATTGGATAACATTTCTTTCCAATTGTCAAAGAATTGTTAGACACCGGAACCCAAAAATTAAATTGGAAGTTTTGTGAAATTAAATAAATCTTACTAAAAAAATAAGAAATGTCAAACTCCATATTACCAAATTATACACTCATGTTCACAACCCAGAGGATAGGCGAAGATTAGGGATTTCTATTTGGGGGGAACCTGGCACACCTCTCTCACTACCTCTACATCGCATCACCGCATACCTACTCGTCGGTTACAGGTATTCCCTATATCTTCAGGGGCTTTATTTTACAATAATAATAAAAAAATAGTTTACAGGCCTTTCTTTTGTAATTCTTTTCTTAAGGATAAATATATAAAATATTTTGCTACGTCTTTATAAATTACTCATGTACAAAGAGGTCACTTGATGAACGATATGAGGAAATTTATAGAGAATATTATGGGGAAAACTCGCATCAAGCAAGCAAGCATTATCTGATAAAGTTCACCAACCCGTAATGAAGTATGCGACCGACCGCCCTACAAATAGGGGTTGGATTTGACATGAGTGGGTACATTGTGAAGGACAGGGCGGTTTATCTACATTCAAGTATACCATTACGATGAGATTTTTGGCATAAAATAATTTAAGAACTTATGGTCAATCAGTATATATACTGCACGATATACTATACTGCATAATAATTTCGCAGGCTTTTGACTCGTGGTACCTATAACATGTCTCTTCATATTGTCCTCAATATCTTATAATAATTGATGATTTCCACATCATTTCAAAGCCTATGTTACCTGCTAACAACGAAAGTAATAATTAAATTTAATGGTTTCATTGAATAAGATAATGAAAAAAAACCTGTGTTCTTACGAAATTACATTATCACATCATATATGCCTAATGAGTTTTTATGTTTTGTTATATGTAAAAAAGTTTTAATGTCTTGACCACTTTTATCAATCAGTTTGTACATTTAAGAAAAATACATTTTTGAATTTTGTGCCAAGAATATGTTATAAGTTTTTCATGTTATGTCAAAGTTGTCTTTTAACATTTATCGCAATTTAAGTTAGTTGGTGAATTGGACTTTTATAAAACCTGTGAATTGAACTATATGTTCTAATTTTATTTATTAATAAACAATTTAAAGGAATGACAAGGGAGCTTGATCGTATAATCAATTATTAAGTAAAATTGCGTCTAAATCAAAATTGAATCGAACTGCAAACACTCGAAATACATGGGAAGGTTATCCAAGTGTCGGGAAATCCCGCAGGGTCACATTATCACCTCGCTGCACTCACAAGCATTGAGGGGAGAACTCAATTACGAAATGGATTTCAATTGAATTTTAGACCAGAGTTCGGGAAACACGACACTGTTTGGGGAATTTTCGTCTGAAGATTGTATAGAAGTCGATTTACTTGAAATAAACTTTAATTAGTTAGAATTTGAAATGTTTTTGACTTTCAATAACTTGACTAACGCAATTTCCTCTATTGGGAATTACAATAACAGAAGTTTATTTATCTTCCTGGTGTGAGGCCATCATTTAATTATTCTTTTTAAGTTGGATGGTGTATGTTTGGAGACATAAACGCGAGCATCTAAATTTCATCTACTACATCCCTTGTGTAGGAAAGTATTTGATTAGAAAGGGGAATCGTTTAGCCAAAGTGAGTGGCATTGTTGGTTCTTACCAAGAGTTCTAGGGGAATTAGTACCTCACAAAATGGTGTTATACTAAATAAAGGCGGTACTAAGAGTACCCCATAACCGACCAGCGTGCATTCGTAGGCGTACGAAGTTAAAGAAGCGAGAGAAGTGTGCCGGGATCATGCCAAATTTAAAATCCGTTATCTCTGCCCACCTCTGGGTTAAGGGTGTGAGTATTTATCATAATATTTCATGCAACACTTCACTCGTCCAACGAAATGCCGAAGCACAAATAATACCTATACTTCACGGCAAGAGATAACAAGAGAGTCGAGTGTAAGTTCACGCCAAACAAAAATAAATAGGAAGGCTATATTAGCGACATGGTATTGAAATATTACAGATGACTTTTGGTTACTGGAATTTTCAAATGAGATCTTCTAAGACATACAGTTTAAGACGTATGATATAACACAGTGGAAAATATAACTCATAATTATAAAAAATATTGAAATAATCCGTTAACATAGCGGAACGTATTTAAATTAAATACATGTTTGCAAGTAAGGCACATTTATAAAAATCAAATATCAAGATATTAGTATAAATCAAAGCGTGTACAGCGAGACGGAGGGCATAGTGCGCGGCGGTGTGCGCGGACCGGTTAGGCTGTGTCGGGAGCGTCTGAAGATATCGGGTGTGCTCTTAGTGATAACTAAAAGTAATACGTCATTTTCAACCAATATTTTAATAACTTTAAGATTTTTTGTGCACCTGGAAAAGTCAGTAATTAATAATAATACGAAAAACAAACACGAACTTTAGGTTTAATTCACTAAAAATCATTATTTTAACTTTAAACTTATTCTAAAACATGAATAAATGTCGTTCCTACTTTTTGATATTCTATTTAACAGCTTTATTTGAAAATTCAGACGTCACTTATATCTATATGGAGACAATTACTAACAGATTCAAGAAAAATTACTGAGGTCGTCGTCGTATACGTATACTTAGTACACATGAAAGTACTGCTCCTAGAAGAGTGTATATTAAAGTGCAAATGGGCAGATGTTAATAATGTTGCTCTACCGCCGAGAGAGTAATGAATTAGCACTTCAAATTTCAATTAACATTGTTTATTAGTGAGAAGGAACACAGGTTATCGAACCAGGGTTGCCAACTTGTTGAACGCCTCGGCGATCACCTATGCTGATTGGCTGATAATGTCAGTTATAAGTTGTAGTCTAATTAGTATTTACTTTTAATTAAATCATTAGTACGTCGGATTGTTGCCTAAAATATCATGGTACAAACATATTATTTGGACATTTCTGTACTGAAGGGAAGTTAACAAAGAAAAAAAAACTCGCCCCTAGTACGTAAATATTCAGACCATCATTTTAAATTGATATTTCGTTAAAATCGCGTAGTCAAATTTCCGATTTTATCTTTAATTACATTATCGGGTGCAGCTTTTAAAACGTCTTCTTATATTTACGCGAATACTACACCTTTTTATAAAACTAATTTTACGGATTTTATTGCGTTTATTTTACGTTTTTTGTTCCAGGCGTTTCGAGCACTTTACAGCGCTCATGGTCACAAGGGGAGCTCGATAAAATTCGTTAAATTAGTTTTATTCCAATGTTAATAGCATTATGATCACGTATATTTAGAACCATAGTTTTGTTACTACAAACTATTGTAGTAACGAAACTAAGGTCCGCAGTACCGAATGCAGGATTCAATTTCCAAGTGGGACAAATATTTTTCTACTTTATTAATTAATAAACCAAATAACAAAACAACCTTGAGCTGTAGTTTCTTAATTTTAAATGAAATCGCTTACGCCTTTTAAATCGCTATCTTGCATGCTGTAAGGACAGCCTAAAGCGGTGTCAGTGACACCGCCGCGCCCGCGCAACCTTCTATGTAGTGAGACGAATGTATCATCCCATAAAACTATTCCGAGTCGCTCAGAGTAAAATATTATGTACACCGTCTCACCTTGACGCATACATTAATCTAATTGCCGCTCACACCGGGCGTCACCAAAATAGCTATTTAGTGATATTTCTTTAGTTCTCTTCGGTTTATTTTACCGACGCCTGATGATATGTGAATGATCGGAGTTGCAGACCAGCAATCAAGAGTGCTAGCCTTGTGCTCCTTAATTTATCTACCACGTAATAATCTTAGTATGTCGTATAAAATATAAATATTATTTACCCCCACTTCAGTTAATAGAAAAAGGTTTCAAGCAGATCACCCGATATTAAATGAGTGTTCAACTTTAACGGACAGAGGAGATAAATAAAAAAAAGGATATTTCCTTTTCCTATCCATTCCATTCCCCCGTCATCTCTCTTCCTCTCATCCTCTTCCAATACTTTTCTTATTGGAATAAGATAGGCAGGGGAAAAGGATTAGGGTATGCTCTCGGCCCGTCAATCATCAGACCAAACGCACAAATACTTGTCCTACTCGCCTGTATTGTAATTATTTGATCACTTATAGATTTCAATATAATAATTTCCACATGAATAAAATTCAAGGTAATGCGCCTATAACCTTTGATATTTTGCTACAATATAATCCAACTACAATAATAATATGTACAATATCCTTAAATCCTGTTCAATAACTGTATTATTACCGCTCGCAATCGGAGAAGGCGATCAGGTATTGCACTTGACTCCGAGCAGTTGTACTTCGCGTTCAGGTCGTTATTGAAGATAATCACACGGCCCCGGGATATATTCTTATGGGCGTTTGAATTATGATCCGAATAAAGGTTGAATATTAATGGGGGCACGTGGTTCGGAATCTAATAAAGCGACGGCTATGAATCGATGATTGAGGCAATGCGCCGCGTATATGGATCTTTTTGAAGTTATGAGCACTAAAATAAAATCTATCGATCTCGTAATTGTCTACATACTTTACTATATAAAACAAGAATCTGATTGACTGACTTCAACACTTGAAAGTTTGCACAGAGATCTCTCTTGTTACGTAGGTGAGCATTAAGAAAGGATTTTTCTAAATTCATTCCCTAAAAGGGATGGATTAATGAATAAGTTGAAATCAAATCGATATGATCAAGTTTATTTAACAGATGTTGTTGCGGACTCTACCACTGTTAAACGAGGATAAATGTGGGAATAAGCAGTAAAAATGCAAGTAATATTGCGTAAGTGTGTGCAGTTGGCACTTATTGGTAATGTCATATTCATTTACTGTAAGAAACTATCGTTTTATGCGTATTATTTGTACATAATGTTTTCTATGTCTGTTATATTATCTGTCCACATCTGCCAGGAATCCCGCGACGGCTCACTGTTGTAGTTATTATTTTAGTAGTTGTTTTATAACATTGCAAATTACATTTATAAGTTTCTAACTAGAATACTGAGAACATTTAAGACGTACACTTGCGCCGATAGCATACTGTAACTATAAATTAATTACAATATCAAAACAAGTATCGTGAGACAAGATTATTAAATACTTAACATACAATTCAGGGTACTAAGTGTAAAAAATCATGAGTGATTGATTCTATCCAAAAATTAGTATACAATAAGTTGGTACAAGTTCGTTTAATGGACACAGTTCGATCAACGTCAGAGCACAGCGAGCACGTGTTTTGTGCTGGCCTCTACGCTCATGTCCCTAATACGATCAAATTATTTTATCGCTGCCATAGACAGATGTTCGACAAAGTAATCGATTATTTACTAGATAATAATACTCATTGACTTAATAGAACATGATGAACTAAAAACTTTACACAATGATTAAGTTTTTATTAGAATTTGTAATACAAGGAGTGCACGTAGCCAACTAGCATGTATGCATATGGATGAAAATGATTCTGAGTTTCGAGGGTCTCCGGGACCTCACTTATCAAATTTTCTAAGAATGAAAGCATGGAAAGGGGAAGAAGATTTCACGGGCGAGGAAAGGAAACATCATTCTTCCTGTTCGGGATGAACTGTCTGTCTGTTAATCAGTCTGTTCTATCATTAAAAGTAGGCAACGCACGCATTCGTTAGCTTGTTGCAGATGCCAATAGGAGGGTAATTAATAAGAAGTGACCCGCTTGCTCGTTGCGACCTTGTTCCACAGAAAAAAACACAAGAAATGTAACTAGACAAGCTTTATAAATAAAATTCACAACGAAACTGGTCTCCTAGTGTCATTCTTCCTCTGTGCACAGAATACGAACCCCAACAACAACAAAGCTTATTAACGCACGGTATAGAACATAATATAAAAGAAGAACCGACAAAAGGAAGGACTACTGACACCTACGCCTCTAGCGTGCGCCGTAGTCAATGCAACAGCCTCCCCCGCAAGGATTCACGATTATAAATTCAAATAAGCTGTGTCGATAGCTCGATACATGCGTCATCTATTGTGTGAGATATTATAAGGTGATTTCATTCATAATTTATACTTTAAATAAGCCTGGAAGCTTAGAGGCTTGATATATTCGATAGCCAAATATGTAGATTGTTTAACTACCTTTTAACTCATCTGTCGGTAATAAGCAACAATAACTTTATATATCAACCTTACGGAAAATAAGTTGGTACCATCGGACGGCTAACTCTAGCACCGCGTGCGCTTTTTGGCCAAATATAGGGCGTGGATTTCTGCTACATTCCGTACCTTTTACCGAAATCTCTACCACAGATTGCAAGAGAGCGATGTTATACATTAAAGATATTACACAAACACATTTGACAGGAGGCATTCCATTAAAATCAGTACACGAAAGTATTGGAATGTAATTAATAAATGAATGAAAACATAATTAAAGTTGGTTCAAGTAAATTAATTAATAAACCGTAACATTTGAGCGGGGTCCGCGAAATGGCGTTCAATCAACGTCCCGCGCTTATACTCCAGTTTTAATTTCCCGAACTGCGCTCACAGCGCATTACCCAATTGATATCTCTGTTTTTCCGCACTATTAAACACGTCATGGCTTAAACCCCAGTATACACTACTTAAATTATATTATTATAAAATTTACATTTATAAAACGTAAAAAAAGACCTTTTACATATTTTAATACCTTAAAAGCTGTTAAAAAACATATTAAAATACTAACGTGGTAAGGATGGTCTTAAACTAAATATATAAAACTCCCGTACCACGATGTTGGTCCGCACTGAACTCTGAAAGTACTCAACGAATCTTAATTCAATTATATACCGTGGGTAATTTGGTCTTAATAATTATTTTTATATTGATTTAAGACCTCAATATTTATTTCAAAATTTAATGTTATAATTTTTTATAAGTTACATAAGTTTCTAACAGATGGCAGGGTAAGTTAGTTACTTTTGTCATCGAGGTGTCGACACATGTCATGTATTCTGGCTACAGATAATTAGTGGTATCAGTGCGAATATCATTAATTGAGCTGCTTGCTCGGTTGCCTCCTTTGACCCTAAACAAAGGATAAAGTATTTTTTTTAGGTGAAATGCTTTCTCTTATTCTCACAATGCAACCAAATGTGATCTACCGATAATAATAATATCATGGGACATTATTCGCACACTGCCATCTGATCCCAAACCACGCAGAGCTGGTACTATGGAAACCAGATAACTGACATATTACATATACTTCTTTTTCTTTAGTAAATGCATAGTTAAACATCTGTTTTAAGTACTTATTTACGATACACCCAGACTCAGGACACACAGACATGTTCATGCACACAAATGTCTGTCCTGGAAATCGAATCCACAACCTGCGGCGTTTAAATCAAGTATCTTACTACCACGCCAACCGGCCCATCGATATTAATTATTGATTTAAGCTGTTCAATTTCAGTTAAAAGATGGAGTTTATTACTACGCTTGAATAACACGCTAACACTTTGCTAAAGTTACAAACAAACATCTAATTACATTCACACGTAGGCTACGTATAAGTTGCCACTCGGAAAACTGAGATGGTATTTTATAGGGTGGAGTTATAGCTTTGTTTCTATGAATAATATTACAGTACGGCGGCATTCCGGATGCCACAATGGGCCTCCCGCTATATTTGAGTTGCGAGGTGAGTTTGAAAGTCTGTATGTTTTATTCTATCGATTCAATCGAGATGGGATCGGGTAAATAATTCATTCGAGTTAGCATCGAATCTTTCACTCATTTCACTAGTATTTTTATTTTTCTTATTCGACATAACTTCATCTACGACTTCCCACATGAATACAGTCAGTATTCAGCTTTTACTTTGCACTTAAATTTGTTTTGTCACTTTTTCATCAATCTTTCTTTTAACCACCGAAGCACACCTTTATCAATTTTACTCACAACGTCCTACATGTTAAAATACCGGCCAAGTGCGACTCGCGCACGAAGGTTTCCGTACCAATATCTATAAAAATCACGTTCGGTATATGGAAGCCTCTTTCAATATTTATTTTACTCTATGTTTTGCAATAGAAATACATAGTTTGTGAAAGTTACAACTGTCTAACTATCATGGTTCATGAGATCCAGCCCATTACAGGCGGATTCAGACAGACGGACGGGCAGCGGAGTCTTAGTAATAGGGTCTCGTTTTACTCTTTACGGTACGGAGCCCTAAAAACACAAAGCCACACTTTTGCCTTACAATTCGAAAGTACAGTGATTTGCCTTCATTCAGTGAAAAACTTCATGGCAAGTAACAGAGTGCAAGCGATCAAAGTTTCATTAATTCCATGACAACAAAAAAAACATGACTAGACGAACCCAATGACGGTGGGGCAATACAATAACATAACTCCGTGTTCGCGTCCACTAAAAGTGCTATCGACCACGGACCCTCGTAGTCACTCCCCTTGGATTATAACGTAACTTACCCTTAATGAAATGTTTCCATTTTACTTTTTTTATTAAAGAAAGGCCCCGGGAAATTTATTGTTACGCTTCTCCTAGACTAATTTACCTTGTTTTGCTGCGCAATGTTCCTTGTGGTACAATTCCAAAAAAATATCGGATACCTATATTACAATACTCTGTTATCTAATACACGAAAATGTTTCTTTTTTATACGAAAATAGGCAAACATCAACAAACATTTATAGTATGAATAGGAGATAGTGGATAATGATTGTGGACATTTCATGGAATCCCAAAGTAAAAATACTTCCCGCTTGAATTCAATGAATTTGTTTTTCCTATCCTGGTCGAAGCTGCTTATTCATGCATCATCTGTTGGGACTATCGCTGTTTTAGTTTAAAGTCGAACCCGAGTCTAAGGCCTAGAAAAAAAGAATCGCTTGGCTACTTGGCTTTTTTTAAAGAAAATAAATATACAACGAGGAATACCAAACGAAACTTATCGTAAAGTACAAGATAGAGGCTTAGCCGGTGCTGCTTCAAGTCTTGATATTTCAAGCATCGCTGGGTTTTAAGGCTCTCTGTCTTCTTTCAGTTATTGTTCGAGAGTAAGTTACTAGCGGTAGGTTCTAGTTTGTTTTAAGTAAATACTTTTATATTATAAAGCTAATTTGAAAAAAAAATACAATATTTGTTTGTATTTCATTCTGTTTATTAAAATAAATAAACAGTAATGTCTTCGAATTAAACTAACTACATTCTTTTATAACATTAACTGGCGAGACAGCTGTAGGTTATTCATTCAGGACTTTTAAATCAAATATCATACTCAATACTGCATTTGCATCCTATACCCGAGGAATTACGGCAAGATATTTAGCTAAGAACCTAAATTAACTTGAAATACAAAATGTATCAAATAATTTCAATATCTACTATCTACTTTGTTTGTTCACTAGATATCAGAACAGAATAAAATCGGTGCCTTGGGATTTAAAAATCACTTTATCTGATTACGATAAATATCGATGGAATAAAAAATATCTCGATGTATCTCTTCACTGCTCATCGTTGTAATTTGTTTTTTTTTATATCTCCCACTCTCAAAAAATCTTTTGAAAATTAGTCTTCAACTGTACGTACACGGAAGCCGCTCTATCCGCTGCAGCACCTGATGTAGAACGCACAAAGAGTAAGTGATTAAACAATTTAAACAGTGAAAGAATGTAATAACGCCTTTATTGGGCAAATAAACGAACAAGTTTCGGAACTTAAACAGGGCGCAGCCCCCGCGAATCAGCTTCATAAATACGTCTCATTGCATTTCAGAAACACCCCTAACAATACTTTTGAAAATTAAATGAAATACATAATTTATTAGTCCAGAATTCCGCAGCCAAAATTAAACTATTCCCCATGACGATTTATTAGTGATAAAGTCTATGTTACGAACACTCATTTTCTAATCGGTCTAGCAAATTAATATAATATTTTGTTAATATAATCATATGTACAAGATCGAAAATTATCTGTATACTAAACTTACAACAATTCAGCAAGTCACGAACTTTTCAAATTCTTAAGCATGTATTACCTGAAAATTTCATTATTACATGGGATGTAATAATAATAATAAATAATATACAGCAAAGATTAAGATGAAACATATTTTTTTAAATTCATAACGCTGCACGCTTTGACATCCTTCCTACGACGAAAAAGATGCGCCGTCGCGAACTAGGAGTATTTCGTTACGGGTTTACTTTACTTGTTTATCTAGTCTTATATTTGCAATTTAAAGGCACCTATTTGCTGCAATGTCATTTTAATGTTATGACGGGAACATTAACCACTATATTCTGTACATATCAGGCCATCACTCAATAGGCTCTGCTGGACATTTTAAGCACAATACCAGTTCAGCATGAGCGCAACAGAGCGTAGCGGTCCATTAAAAATGAAGCCATAACTCGGACGATAATGACCTGCGCGGGTAATGGACCGTGCGGCTATTGGCGCTGGGGGCTGCATCCAGACATTCTGACTTTTCGCGTGTTGTAAAAAAAACTAATGTTAATTAACTACAATGTGAAATTAATTCATAACCCTATATAAGGGTTGAAGGGAACAATATGTTTAGCACGCCACGTGCGTTGCTATTAATAGGGTTAAAGTTTTATTTATGACCATAAGTACATGTAAATTAATAAAATAAATAGTGTTTTATGTGTGCTTGAATATTTTAGATGTAAAAGTTATAATTTATGGAATTTGAAATAACGGTTACACGCATCAGACTGATTTCGACACGTAAACAAAAGACAAGCTGAATTCATTGAATACAGATTAGGTTGAAAAACACAAATTTCTACAAAGTCATTCGAAGTCACTTTACACTTACCAAACAAAATCGACACACTAAAAATAACACACACATATGTGTATGAAATTTGATACGGACATTTACCAGGTTGACGCCGACATCTAAAGTCGATTGCCATCTCTGACTATACCAATTGTGGTAGTGTTAACATAGAACAGTTATCATTAGATGGAATCACTAACTAGTTAACAACGTCGTACAAGAAACACAGCACCTAAAGTTATGTATTTAATGTAAAAGCTAGTGTAATAGAGTTTTTTATTCATCAGGTATCAAATGAAAGAGCCCTCGGCCTTCCGTTAGGTACGTGCTCGTCGACGCGACTCAAATCGCCGAGTGGGCGCTTTGTGATCCTCGCGAATTGTAAATAATTATCCCGGCGCGGATCGCTGCTCATTAGTGAAATAGTATCAAGTTGCTTCTCAGAACTGGAAGAGAAATTCAGACGATGCTCGCACTTTTCTTTTTTTATATACTAGTTAGCAGAATAAGTCTTCTATTTACGACACAGACACATACACATAAACGTCGGACATAGTGCTAATATGTGCAACGTAATAACGGCAAAACAAATATCCCGTGGTTCGAAATAGAGTATGATCTAGCCATGTACCAAATGTCTGTCAGCCATCCTGTCTCGTAGTTTCTAATAGCTTTCAATTTCAGTGCTTATTTACATATATGAAACGTAATTAAGGTGTTTCATTCGTGGCTGTTTACACATTATTGGGCATCCATCCACGTATACGGTGGTCGCTTAACATGTCTTCAAAAAAATTTAATCTAGATTATCCGACGAACGTAATCCAGTGAGAAATCATAACAACTTGTGACACCACTCAACTGATACAGAGTAGCGTACACGCATTACTTGTCTGTCGCAGGAAACCTCGGCGGTATGACGTTTCTATGTCGCGCTCTAATCTCGTTTGCATACTCCGCGCCCGTCATCGTCAGTTAGCTTGCTCATTATATATGACACGTGGAAGAAATAATCCTACCAAAACGTTTCATGTAAAATTGGTTGCCAAGACTTATAAGGTCATGATGCTTTTACACTAGTCTAGGCCAAGACCCTAGCTGAGGTCCGATTTGCAATGAAAAAAACTATGGATTCACCGTTACCTAATCCTCGCATAAACTATTAAATGCTATATCTCGTTCTAGGAACATAGACCCATCCACCGGTATTTTTATATGGAACAAGATGGTTAGCGAACCAGTTTCGTATTAGTTGACCGATACCCCATAGCCAGAGGCATCTGCAACAACCCAATGAGCTGCAGATGCGTTGCATACTTTTCATGGAGAGAGGAGGGAATAAACGGACAAAAGCATATTTCGTTTTCCTATCCTTTAAATCCTCTTCCTCCTCCCATCCCATCCTTATTAGCAAAAGATAGGAGGGGTAAGAGGAGTAGATTTAGGCCTTCGACACCACACTCGTCAATCGAAACGCAGAATACTTCTACTTCACGCCTGTCTTCTGAGCGGTCGTGGCATTTCACCGGTTGAGCCAGGCCGTTCGTGCAACAGATGTTGTTGTTGCGGGCTCTACCACTGTTTAACAGTGTGCGGCGAGGTGAGATGTTGTAGGTTTCTGAGGACACACCGTTGCTGACGCACACACCCTTGTTTATTAGACACAGGTCTACAGCGTGCGAAGCTATAATAGGTTCGTTTGCCTCGTTAGATTATACTACAATCTTTTTGTGACTGTCTCTACGACGTCACCGGTTTCAGGTGTGGTCTTATTGTGCACGAGTAGTATATGCAAATCATGGATTGTATTATGTACGAAATGTATTACTTACCATAAGTTTCCATCATGGCGACGCTTAAATGATAGAACATAAATAAATAAATATGCCAGGGGGGTAGGCAGAGATCATGGATTTCCATTTGGCGCGATCCTGGCACACCTCTCTCGCTTCTTCCACATTCATACATCTACGCATGCATGCTCGTCGGTTATGGGTACTCCTTATATCGCCCTTTTTTAGTAAGTTATTACTCTGATCGATATAAGTTTTCCTACCAACACTGATACTCACTTTTGCAACATAAATTTGTTTTGTTATTCTCTCTTCATTCATCCTTTCAACACGCCACCACCGAAGCATACCTTTCTCAATTCTAGTCACAACGTCCACTTTTAAGCCACACTTTTCCCTTATAACGCTATTTTTAACCCTATCATTCAAAGTCACGCCTACCATACTTCTTAAGGATCGCATCTCAACGGCATTAACTCTACTAGCATGCTTCTCCTGCTAAACCCAGCTCTCACTTCCATACATTAAAGTGGGGACTAGAAAATAATAAGAACATATTATGTTATTAATATCACGATTGGCATTAAAATATTTTATAAAATAATTACGGTCATTAAGGCTTTTCTCGAGACTACAGCGGCCGTCTGATAGAATTTCCTCTAAACACAAGGAAAATCAGCAATAACCATACGTCATAGAGGGCCGTAAAACGACGAAGCTCCGGTTATATTTTCCGACATCATAAATATAGTGACGATTTTATAGGCAATTTCAATAGGCCCAGTCGTAAAACTAAACGATAAAATAGGATATGACCTTGGACGTCTTATAAAAGAACATTTTGAAATAACAGGGATTGTAAAAACGTGCTTTATTTTGAAATCTTGTTTAGAATAGCAAAACTTGCAGAATCTACTTTTACACAAGAAACTAGGTAAACGATCGTGGTTTAGATTTTGATAGGAATGTATTTTGCAGATGTTTATTGATAGTTGGTTGCTCCCTAATCGCTTGCTCCTCATGGCGCTCTTTACAATCAGCACCATGAGGAGGCTGACGGCTGCTCAAAACTCGGAGTTTTTCCACGAAATCGAATCAGGAATTACGTGATCCACGACGGAGTTAGTGTAATCAACATTGCCTGTAAAATTGCTATACCTAATATTACTGTATGAACACGTTGCGTCTTAGAATTGATATTGAAGCCAAATATTTTAGACGGCCTTGTACAGAACGATGCAGATAGGCCTCCTACAAGATGAACCTAAGATAAGATCTATGCAAGGGCAGGGGAGTTCAGTGGATGAGGGAGATGAGGTAGGTATACTTGAAGCAATACTTTAAAGAGGCCCGTGTCCTTCAGTGACCATTTGCTGTGTATATGAATGTATTACACAATAATGTATATGGAGTGATGTAACATATAAAATACTAGAATATAACAAAATCCTTCCCTAAACTACTTCCTAACTTCCACGGAACTATCATCTTCCGAAACCATGCTTCAAAAAATATACGAAGCCTTACTCTCTCGAAAGAAAGTTAAATAAGTTCAAGAGAAAAAAGAAAAAAAACAAGTTTAATTAGTTTTATTAGCCGACGGGAAATTGTATTTCCGATCCGATGCCCGAATGAATGCCCTAACTGAAAATTCAATTTTTTTTCACGTGCAACACCAAATGGAAAAGCCTTCAAACTTTCAGCAGTTGCCAGACTTGTTTGACAGTTGAAATAGATTTACAGACGCGAGGCCCGAATTTATGTTTAGAAACGTACTCAGCAAAAACACCGTACCGAGTTCTCAACTTTATGGCCATTCAAAATCTTTACGAATACGTACATAAGAACTCATTACCTCGGGGGAGAGGTAGGCCTAGTTCTAGTTCTCCACCTTCTTCTCCTTTTCTAATAAGGAAAGGGAGGATTTAAAGGGGGTGGGCACTGATAGAAAAAGGGAATATCCTTTTTTCTGATTATCTACAAATCATTAGCTTGTTGCAGATGCTTATGGGTATCGGGCTTTTAATATTAAGTCAACCACTGCTCGTTTGTCACCTTCTTTTATAAAAAAGGTAAAGAGTAGATACAATTGGAAATATAAGAGATATTTGCAACGCAGCTATACTCGCAGTTAAGCAATGTTTCATTATCAGTTCGCTACAAAAATCCTTTATTCACAAAATTCTAACGTTTTTCTGATATACATACGTCAACATCATTCAATATTATACACACAAATAGTTTACTTTCGATATTCAATAAAGTGTATCAAAAGCAAACACCAAGTGTAGCTTTGAGCAAACATTTCGATCATACCCTCCAACACTTACTAAGGACCTATCAAATAAATTAACCGATCTCGCCCTCTCCTTGCAGGGGGAGGCGGGGTGTTGCGATTTATGCATCTCCCACATCGCACCTCGTAATGGTCCTGTCGCCGAACTCTCGTAAGATTTATCACGCGCTCTGACTGACTGGAAATAGGGAGCATTTGATCTGAACCTGAGGTGACTGATTGTGATTATTTAGTGTTTAAATGCATCTCATTAAGAGTGTAATTAGGACAAACAAGCGATAAATGTAGGAAACTGAGTTGAGGTAATAAGACCTAAAACTACGAATTAAAACAAATGTAGAGCGAACAATCGCATACATCTACCAATACATACCGGTGTTAAGTAAAATGTTTTTGGTGCAAAATTAAGACAAACATGGTATTTTTAAAATAAACATGAAATATTTTGATACTAACATGCCTCTATAGCCATTGTTACTCTACAGTCAGTCAGTTAAATTTAGACAATTACAAGCACTATATATAGATTAAAATCAAACAAACCAAACAATTCACATTGCAAAATATTCCAAAATTAAAACATTTGTACACATGACAAAAAGTACATTCGATAAAAAGCGACCACAAATAGAGAGCAGTCTGAAAATATTAATTAGTAAAATAAAAACGAAAAACCAGTTCAAACGAGTTTCACCAAACAACAGTGTTGCGTTCTAACGATCGCCCGACGCCCCGTAGTCAAAGCGTGGCGCGCAGTTTTGTGTTTGACATTAGAAAATGAAACATTGTACAGGGTGAACAATCTCAAAGATACGAACCGGTAATTACACGACCAAGGTCCACGAGATACACTGTCGTTAACATCCGAGAACAAACTAACAGAAAAGTGTAGTTCATTCTTTACTATAAATAATAAGATAACCATGACATTGACTTTGAGGCACCTTGCCCTTAGTGTATATGGTACACTTTAAATTAATCAACTATAAAAACCTCCTCTCTCTGTCTATCCCAGTTGTGTTAGATAGATGTGTAATATATTTATATATTATGAATTCAAGACTTGCCAGCCTTGAGGGCGGAGTGTCCGCAGTACGTTAGGTTCGTTTAATGAATAATGTATCAAAGCGCGATGATAAAAGCTTTAATTTTCGATAAGGGTAAATTGTTGAGCCCCTTCCCGAGCATGAGTCGGATTTAAATTAGTTAATACAGTCGACCTGTTGAGTTGTGTGCACTGTTTGTTAGCGCGTTGATAATTAACTCCGGGATCGAAATTCATGAGCACGAGAAATGCTTTAGGAAATTTTAAGTATACTCGTATATTTTCCTTTAATGTTCTGTATACTTCTTAACAAGGTTGAATTATTTATTATTTGATATTAAAAATTATTTTTTTAGGTAGAAATGTAGGATTTTGTTTCTGAAGTGAAACCTTCTTGAGCCGCGTTAGACGATCTTTGGTAGGGGAACATTTTATAGGTTCGCGTATCACGCGCAACATGAGTGAGGGGAGGGAAAAATGTATGGATTATATATTTTAGAACTTAGAATTTCAATTTGTCGAAGCAGACACAATAATTTACACTAGTTAAATACAAATCTATAATCCAAATAACAAGAATCAATAACAAATAATTTAATAAAAAGGTTAACGCAGTTGTATCTTTATTGTATAACATAAAAGTATTAAACATAAACGGGCGAACAATAATAAAATACCAGACGAGCATTTTGTCAACAAAATAATAAATGGTAGGCCCCATCAAAACTCCACAAGTAGCAATAAATGCAACTATTTGATTAAATTATATTGTCTCTTATCTCATCGATCCATCTATAGACTACGAGTTGTCAAAATTCCTTTGACTATTGTGTTAGGGCGCGACTAGGGCTGTGCAAAACAACACATAAGAATTATAAATAATACAACTAGTAATAGTTAATTTAAAAATAAACAAAAACCCGCCTGACAGCAACACTTCGGGGAAGAATACGAATCAGACCCACATACATACATAGATATATTACATACAAACATATGTGTTAGTGTAGTAGTTCGCTACGGCTTTGCAAGGAATTTTTTCGGCCACAACAATTTCCGTCATACTTTAAGCAATATACCCAAAATTATAATGAACTACTCCCATATAAGGTATACGCCATTTTATTTTCAGGTTTGCCCCGTTCAGACTAAAATACACATGCGGAGTGGATATTTTTTGTATAATACGTAGAAATGCATAATGTTATTTTTCAGTTGTAGGTGTAAAATTTTTATGGCAATATAAGGCAAACCGTTAATCAGTTCTTTTGATGATAAGCAATCATCGCTATAGGAATGCTTAATAATATGTCGGAAATGTGTTATTGGACTTACATTAGAAAATGTTTTCTCAATGCTAATATATTTGTAATGAAACAAATTTTAAAAAATGCAAATTCATCAAAAGTGACAACCCTAGAAACATGAGACAGTATCGTAGATCGGCCGACAAGGGGCAAAATGTGAAAGGAAAAATAAGTCATTAATAGGAAATTACACGCTATCAGTTGTGGGGATCGTGAACAAGATGACTACTGCGATAAAAGGTGGGCAGGGTAACGCACCCTCCAAAAGTAATTTATTAAGTTTCACAAAATATGTCTAGTGTACAAAATTAATTAGTTTATGAAACAAGTTTACAATTATTTATTAGTTCATTCTTCCTTTTTATATTGAAAGGAGCCAAACACCTTCTTGAGAAAAAAGTAATGAATAACATGAAAACATCTTTTCTTTAATTGATGTTTACTTAAAATAATTAATTACCATCAGACTTAAGGCTAATTAATTTAATCTCTTGTTTTGTTAACAAACTAAAATGTTGTTTTTTAACTAATTAGGAATATTACAAGAAAAACTATATAACTCTTAATACAAAGCAAAACCGTCTCAAACAGACTAATTAACATTATTTAGGGGTTGGCAACGGATATAATACGTTTATAAAGAAGCCGACAATGCTTTTAAGCCGTTCATCAAAAGTAAATTCGAGGCTTACAATTAAAACGCCGTCCGAATAATGCCCGAGCCAGGGCTGAAATCGTGATCTTTTAAAAAATAATTAACTCCGCCAACGCCTCATTTGGTAGTGGTCGTGCGGTCGCGAAAATGTTCAGTGATTCAACAATTAATTTTGACTAATATTATCAATTACAATACAAAAATATACGGGAATGACATCACCATATAGAATTTCATAATATATATGTAATTAATAGTCTAAAATGTTTTTATTTCGAATGGTATTACCATGAACACAATTTACAGAACAACTTATTTATATGTCAAATTCAAAAAGAGACAAATTTTCTTTGATGTTACAAACGGTCAGTTTTTTTACACAGAGCACAACATATCAAAAAAGGCTATAACATAAATATAACAAGATTCGAGATTCATGAATCGGTTCTGAAAATCATTTTCGCGTTCGATAGTTTTCGTTTCGATTGGTCCCGTTTAAATTTTATTCTGATTCGGTAAGTGGTTACAGAGCGCTTTGAGATTTTCGCGAATTGCTGCAGGGTTTTTGTAGTTTTACTTCATTATACATAACGCTGGAACGCGGTAGTAGATTTACACGTGGGATACGAATCTAAATGGCTACTGTAACTTTGAAACTCATATAACTTTCTCGTATGTGTTGGAGTGGATAAAATATTTCAAAATAATAGGTAACTGGGGTAGTAAAAAGTTTCTCCTAGACACATGTCGCAACAAACAGGTTTGACGAAGAAAGTCAGCAGCCAAGTTTCGTAAAGTTTCGTCTCATATTCGTAACAGATTGTTGTCAACGTCGTAAAGTCGAGATAAGTACACTTTTGTAAAACGTTTTATATTGTATTATATTTATTTACATTATGTCGCTCATCACAACATAAAACATATGAACACTTTATAAAACAAGAAATAAAAGGCGAAGAGATGAGTTTATAGATATAATACGTAAAGGAAACAGTTTTAATTTCTAACTAAAAAAAATAAACACATCAACTGTTGTTATTCCGTTTGTAATTAAAACGATTTCGAGTTTTTCACGATTCAATCTTTCTCTTATCTTAAACATGAGTGTAATGGTAACACTTCTAGTACATGATAGAACCAAGCCAGATATAAAAGTATCTTTAATTTCACGCACCCCAAAAATATCACATTCATTTCACTTGACATTTAAATTCCAACTTTGAAAGTCACTTACCTTACAACGTCGACATAATAAATATGTAAGTCACGAAACCTCGTACTTTCAAATTAAGATTCTTCTACGGGGCTATTCCAGCCCCTCATTTTTCCTTTAAGAAACTGACAAAGTAACCCTCGGCCGGCTCGCAGGGAGACAAGTTTAATTTAAACTTAGCGACTCGGATAAGCCCCCAGTCGACTTCGGACAATCATAAGTTTGGAGTGTTATTTTTAATGAGTTTTTTTTAGCGATTTCAAATTCAATGCCTTGGATCTAAGCTTGAAGTGTAAATAAGAAAAGCGTTGGTTGCCTAGCTATTTTAATTTCATTGAAAAAGTCAATTTATCGCAAAGTTATCGGCGGGAGGGATCGGTACGACGGGGGAAGTCTATACTCACACGTTCGTAGATCGCGGTCGATCTCACAGAACACGGTCGTAGATACCAGCGTCCTGATCGTCGAATGAAGTAACCAAAATGCTGATTGCTGCCTATCTTCTCCTATTAACCATTTCCTGAATTTGATTCTACGTAGAGATGTCCCCCACCATAGCCTCAATACCTGTTTATTGTGACTGTCGCTTATGACGTGGGCATCCTCAAGGGAATACTGAATATGTTGATGTTAAACTATTGCGTGGCATGTTTCCATCGCCACATCAGGACAGATGGGATTGCGACCAAGCGCTATTTTATTCGTTTAAAAAATATTTTTTATTTAATTTGGAAAACAAACAATAAATGAATGATATGAAAATATATAACTAACACCATTAACATGTTTTCAGATATATTATTCAATTAAATTAGCCTGTTAGCATTAGCAGAATCAAGAACGGAAGAGAAATTAAAGTATCACGCATTCATCCAGCTTCTGATAATTTCGTTCTTGATAGATGTCGGTGAAGAGTAAAAGACTTCATACTGTGGGTTCCATATTTAAGAACAGTACTCGAGGTGGCTGCGGACATACGAACAATATAGCATTTCAATTAATTGAATGCTAGTAAACTGAGAACACGAACGCTTTAAAAACCGATAGCCTTATTGGCCTTACTGACAATGTTATGAATGTGTTTCCCATATGTTAGTTTTTTGGCGTGCGTTACTCCTAAGTCGCGCATTTCATTCACAATCAAAAGCTTATGATCATTAAAAGAATATGTGTAAGAAATATAGTTGATTTTTGGTGTGAAAGTCGTGCTATAGCAGTTGTCTACATTCAGGTATAGTTTGTTACGAATACAACATAAGTGAAATCTAGAAAGATCCTCTTGTAATAGTATACAATGTCTATGCGTATTAATGATATGCAGATGTTTATATGTAGAGTAAGTCGTTTAAGATAAAGTGAAGCGATCCTAATAATAAAAAGTATTAAATTTAATCGCACATTTAAGTTACTATAAAAGTAAAGCCTTATATTAAATAACTTATTGTGTTTGATATCGGCACTTAGAAAATAATCACAAAATTGGCTTTCAAAATAATTATAACTCGTAACATAAGCAAAAAGTTTAAAATATATCTTCTGGATGCGCAGCTCAAAAAACTATCATAACAGTTAGGAACGCCAAAAACATTACAACCAGATGGCTAGCGAGTTTTAATACAATTCTAATAAGCCACGTTTATACATATTTATTACTGTAGACATAAGGTACAAAATTGAATAAAGCAATAGCAAACAATATAAACAACCCCAAAGCAGTAGTAGGTCAAATTATAACGCAATGGATGTGTATAAAGCAGGGATATTGTACAGCACAAAATCTCTCTTCAAGTGCCCAGGGTACATAAAATGAATACTTTATACCATCACAGATGTTTTAAGATGTGTTGGGGCGATTGTTTAAATTATTAAAATGTTTCGGAGTGTTGTCCCTTCGGGCATTGAAAAAGGGTTGGGTTTAACTGAGCGTTATAGTTGTTTGCATTGAAATATATATTTTGGTATTATTATATCTATCATCTAATTGAAGCGCAGCACACTATCCGTCTTTCCTTTCCGTGATATCGTCTTTGTATTTTATAAATATTCGTACCTTTTAAGGCACACCACTTAAATTTTTACACAGTACATCTCTGTGGCGTAGTCAAAGACATACTACCATGAGTTTCGCCGCTAGTTTAATGCCTTCAACTTATTTTCTTCTTCGACCTTGCTAATTATGGAGGCGACATAATATAAACTTGTCCTGACATAATCACTTTGAATTGGTATTATTGTTTTAAATTCAATTTGTCAGCACGACCGAAAGTTCGAGAACAGTCGACGCGCTCGATTTGGGATTCGTTTGGAGTGGAGCGTAGCGTAAGACGCGACAGGGGCGAAGCGCGATGGGGTGATAACGCGCGTACACGTCGTGCCGCACTTAACGCGTGTAAGATCGCGCGATAGCGCCGCGGTGCGGTGGAAGCGAGAAACGTCATTAGGATAAAACTTAAAGCTGTTGTAGACGGAACAATGACATCCATTTTTGGTGTTTATGTAGCACGAGATATTACTTTGAAACTTTTGGAAATATCTTGGTAAGTTTTGAGACAGCAGATTGTTCTAAGTTTGTTTTGTTAAAACAAAAGTATCTTGTTCTATTTCATTTTTATAACTTTGATCGTGTAGTCTAACATCAACAAATGATGATTTTATTTTATAAATAAAGGCTACTGTCGGACGATAAGCAGCAGTAAATTAATTAAGAGTTATATCGTGGGAAGAGACGTTATTTTATTGCTAATCTTCACAATATAAATTGAATAATTCATTTGTATTAGATGACAATATCATCATAAAGAAAATTGGTAGCAGAAAGGGACATTTAAGTGAATCTGATTCAAATAGTGTTACAATGTGGATGAGTCACAGACAAATTTGTGAGATAATTAAATTATAGATTCAGCATTATGAACATGTCGATAGGGACGTGAAAAACTAAAGAAGACTTTTTAGCTTTGAATGTACGAAAAATATTTTTTTAAGTCTGTCTAAGTAAGGGGTGGGATTATTCTAGTCTTCAGGAAGATAGAACCAATGCAATTTAATTTAAAACAAAAACGCATTAATATTTAAAACAAAAAATATCTAGTTGGTAGTTGTTGCACCGCTTTTTGTATACTGTGTCCGGAATTTAATAACGGTTCTGTAAGTTGTAACAGCTGGTTTCGCGCTGACGAATATTTATATCTGTGTCAAAGTTGTGACAATGTAAGATTTATGAAAACCGGCTCCAAGATCTTCGTTAACGCTTTTCAGAACAATAAGATTATACTTTTAACAAGTTCGTTAGACCGGTTATTTTTTAAAGTGTTTTGATAAGTGTCATATTTTATTCAATCATAAAGTTTGTAAATTCATATTTACTTCCATACCTACTATAATTAGTGTTGTTTGAACAAAATCCATCAACTTTGCTTTCCAAAGTGTTATGCTACAATCCTACAGACTGCTTACAATACGATATTTCAAAATATTTATGAGAAAGACGAATGGACTATTAATTATTAATTTCTTATCGCGTGTTTATTGTAAAAACAACTTCGTGTTTGTCCCTGAAAAATGATTATTGCATTTCTCTCAGAGTTCAGTTCTATAAGATTCCATATTTAACAAAAATCGTCGCACATCTAGCATTTTATTTTAAATTTTCATTTTGAATAATCTGAACGCTTTTTTCTCAAGTACTGAAACAATGTCGGATTTGAATCACACCAATCATCAGATCGTTGAACCAGCACCTTGGCCTGTACGTTATTAACTTACAGAAATAGCATGAACTTTACTAGCTAAGTTACTAGAGATGACAAAGTAATTTTCAATAAGCTTAAGAAAAATTCCACAACGACAGGCAAATGGTCCACGCCGAAGCGGCATGGGTCACAAGTGACGTTCCAATTGCGGGCCATTCATTCATCTCCCTATTCTACTGCCAATGTCACAGAGTAGATTAAACGACAACGTTCTCTTATTATATCGTTACATGCTAATAAATTATGCCAATTAATCGTAATGTGCTATTTCTTTAAATATGTTTGTATAAAGATTAAATGTTATATCATTTATACTGGCTGACCCGTGTGAATCATTCGCTTAGTATCAATCAACAGACCGAATATCCCCAAGTGAAGCAAGAAAGTGCCCCAATTACATTACATAGATGGTAAAGATGAAAATATTTTTTTCAATTCAAGTTTTTTCAATTTATTTCCATGAGATGTTCATTTGTTGGTTTATAAACGAACGGTCCTTAAACGATTATAAGCGAAATTTGTTAGACAATATTTTGGGGATATCGCGGTACCACAATATACCTTTGAGATATATTATAAAAAAAAGATCCGCCTCAGCTTCGATCGTCCAGCAGTAATAATGTTGATCAGATCTCAAACTCCACAGGATGATCCGCTGGGTCAACTTGAAAATCTCCTGAAAATTTCATTAGAATCCAGTCCAGTCGTTTCGGAGTTTATTGGGAACATACATACACATATCGCCTATATATATAGATGATACTAGTTTCTATTTAATAAGGAATAATTTATCGTCTACTATCACAATGATTAGTAGGAAATCGTATTGATCTACTAATAAAAAAAGTTGTTAAAACGTCCGAGGGAGAGAAAGTAAGTTTGGAAACACCGTCAGCATAATTATCATCTAAATATATCTGTCAACGTTACAGGCATATTATCAAATACTTTTACTAAGTATAGTAATACTATCTCTATTTATTAGTGGAGTCAGGTTACAAATTCGAGATATGTAACAAATTGTACACAATGTATACAAGGGCCACATCTCAGAGAAGTCAACATTATTTTGTGTCACTAGAGGAGGTCTTCCCTTCCTTATACACATAATGTACGTACATTACTGGCTCATTTCCACATCCAGCTGTCATTACAGCGTCCGCACTAGGAATTTATCCTGGGCCGAGCGAAGTAATGACTTTACGTGACGCCAACCGCTATCAGCGTACACATGAATTACTCATATATTATTTGGTGGTTTTTAGAACGTATGGTATACTTTAAATATTAATACTGAGATATTAAACTAGATATTAACAGATACCACGAGGAAACCTGGGTTTCTTGGGTTGTGTTAATGTTTGTGGAATACATTGCGTTATCCCGATTATATTTTTTTATGCTCCGTGTTTGGAATACAAATGGCAACCCTTTTTTTAATCTTTATTAGTTTGATACAGTGTCCTTTATTGAGTTTCACAAAAAATTTTAGACTTTCGAAAATAAGGTATTGGATAGAACTCCGCTAGAGTCAGCCCATCCGTGCAACAACAAAATCTGCTGGTGATGGTAGTTCTACGACAGTTAAGTACCTGTCTGTTTGTTATCTGAATCAAAGCTTGTTTCTATTTGTTACTACGTTGTAACAAATAGAAACAAGAGTTTGACAAAAGTAAAAAAAAGAACAAAATACTATACGCAAATAACACATTTAAACCGAGTAGTACTTGGTCCCGTTTAAGAAACAAGGGCGCGCTAAGAGCCCGACCTAGACACGGTGGAGCAGCGAGCCAAATTAACTAAGACGACGTATTATTATGTTGTAGGGAAAAGCAAATTCCCATTTTAATAACACACGGAAGTAACAGAGTACAGTGCGAATGTTTGTAAAAACGTACTTACGAATTCACCTAATGATTTTTTTTTATCTTTTATGTATATTGTTAACGCCGAGCATGATTTATGAAGAAATCACGCTTGACAGGGATTTTGAAAATGGACAAATTAGAATTTTAATTTACACGTATATATTATTTTTCACATTGAAGAAAAATTAATAACTCATCACAGCTAAATACGCCCTTTCTCTTAAACATATATAAAGAAAAAACAGACGCTCACGCCAGTAACCCAAAGGGGCAGAGATTACGGATCTTGATTGTACGCGATCCTGTCGCCTGTCGCTGTCAAATGAAACACACCTCTCGCTTCAATCTTCTTCTCTTTATATATTTTTTGGTTAAAAAAAACCAGACGGCTAATTATTTATAAATAACAATTACTCCCCAGTCACCAAAAATTACGAGAATATTAAAGAATAGCCCCGAACTTGTCTTTAGCCCCACAATCGTATAACGATAAAAAAAGTGGAGAAATTTACGAATTCCTGTCCGCTACCTTCGTCAATGTAGTGGTACAATCTCCTAGATTCGGACGCATCGGTCGCACAATTCACATCTATCCGAAATATCCGCCCGGACTCTTATTTACCGTCGGGATGGCCGTTGTTCACGGAGAATCCCGTTTCCCTCCATAAACATTGACCGTGGACGATTCTTTGAGCGGCCCAAGTGTCGAGCTGAGAGAGATTCATGAACACTGTCAACTTACGATTTTTTTAAACTTATTGCAGTCAATGCAATAAAGACAAGACAATATTTTTTTGTGTTTGCTCACTGAGTTTCCTGTGGGAGTTGTATACTAAAAAAATCTGATTTATTTTCGACAACTCAAAACAGGTAGGGGAAATAACTTCAAAATATGTAAAATCTATAAACAACCCAAACTAACAGCAATATAATTTAATAATGTGGATTCCAGATAAAACAGCTTTATCATATGCGGCATTAAATTAATTATTATTAATAAAGCTGCAGGAGTTTATGGGCCGCCATCGCGGACGGTTCAAACGTTAATTTACCTAATAAACTTGATAACACTATAAAGGTTTTAGCACTTTGGTTATCTGTAATTAAACACGTTTTTTTAACTAACGTCATTATAAAGTAGATGTTACCGGTTAATACGCTCACTGTGTCGAAACTAGAATATTTTGTGTTTGGTTTTTGAATAAATGGAGCCCGACGGTTTGAATTGAAAGTTTAATTTAGAAGAGAGTAATGTTTTTAACGGTAGCAGATCGGCTAACAAACAAGTGGATAATCGATTTTTACGTGACCACAAATCGCAACTAATAAAATAATTAAAAGCTCCATTAGACAGAATATTAAGGATACGGGCTACGGAAGCATAAGGTTTGAATTCATCAGTTGACTATCGCTAACTAAGCTTAACCTAGTGAACCATGTCCACAAGGTTAAGCTAAGTTGAAATGGTTAAAAGAAATATGTATTAGTAAATTATTTACAATCTACTTATACATAATATTCCAACTGTTCCGGCAACCTCCGCTTATCGGAGACGAGTTAAAGAGAATAGGTCAGACAGAGTAAGAGTAATTTCATGATGCTTTATACTTTAATATTTATTTAACACTTGCCTTGTCTGTTATGCACTAGCTGGAATTGGAATTCATAACACGCTATTTCTTGAGATAATTCCACGTATAACTTCGAATTAAAGGTAACATGTGTCGAAATGTCGTTATTGTTAAAAATGTAACATTACCATGGCAACCAATATTGTAAGTGTGGGTTTTATGTATTTTCCTATGCCTCGGGAACAATTTTTCGGGATAAAAAAGTATCACATGTCATTTTCTGTGCCCGTCACTCGAGTCGTTAAGAAGTTAAAGCGTAACCTACAAACAAACTCACATTTGCATTGATATTAGTTAGGATGCTGGACAATTTCATGATGTGCATGCCATTAGCGTGTCATCAGATATATTAAGCGTATTTTAATATCTTGTGACGATGTTGTCCGCATTAAGCTGTTGAGTTTCAACACGTTTCCACAATATGTGACGACATAAAGGGTCATTAAGTTCTAATGCTCCTGTCACACGGCTTACACAAAACAAACTTTTGTTAATCCGACTTGCCTTAATTTGTAAAGTCTCCTAAACGGACCAGAAAGCATTCACATTGTACAACCATTTGGACAACATAGCAACGATATTGTTTTGTGGTACGTAAAAGCTTTTTGCTGGTCTGAAATATTGTTTATGGTTACTTAAGAGTAAAAATAATTTGATTAACAATTTGTCGCCATTGTTCGGCGATGTAAAAAATCTTAAAATCAATCTTCCGCAACTTCATTTTCTAAATATGATGATAAGATATATATATACCTTCAGAAGGGGAAAGAAAAAAAGCTATCTTAGCTATGATACCTCATTCCATTACTATTTATGCGTGATGTTGAGCCATTCGCCGTGTCGCGGAAATCAACCACCAAACCGTGGATTTGATCAGGGTTATAGAAAAATTATCTTAAATTACGTCCAATTTGTAGAGATATACGCTCTTTGCTCACCCCTTAAACCAGCTAACCGTCTTGGTATTAAGAAAAAAGAACGGCGAAATGTTAAAGAAATTTCGAAAGGCTCCGCTGGTAGGGGAATACAAATCGATGGAATCTGATTTTGTATTTATTTTCCTTAAAGCAACGCCGGCGTAGTGATAGTTGCTGTGTCGTCATTAGAATGTTTTTTTTTCGAGCAAATGCCCTATATAAATAATTTAAGGATCTATACAGCATATTATTTTGTTACATTATAAAAAAAAGAATCAGTATAGTATTAAGTTAACTTTTATTAGTATTAGTATTAAAACACTTAAATAAATTACATCTTTTAGAAAAAAATGCAGTATTTTCAATGCTTGTATCTGGCAGCATACCAAGCCGCAACAGCAGCTTTGAGTAAAAAAAAAACTAAAATCCGTCAGCGGGAGAAAGCGCGGGAGCGCTCAAATGTCAAGCTGACGTGCCGGCGAGCGCGCGTCATCTTCAACGCTCCACGTTTGTTTATTCTTTATAAGGAGAGGATGGATTTAGAAACGGAACAGGTTTAACATTGCTCTGATATTATATCTTTGTGGGCATGATAAAAATTCCACTTTAATAACTGAAATTCTTGCTACATTACAACTATAATAATGTACGCTGAATTACGAGCGATATTAAATGGCTAAGTTTTAAATATAACGAATTATAAATATTAAAAGAAATTTTAGAAGAATAAATCGGTATTAAATAATAAGTCTCTCGCGGGAGCGAAGGCAGCGAAAGCATATATTGATTTTGCTTGATCCCGACACATTAAAACGTCATCGATTCTGTTAATATCTCTTTTCGTACGTTTTCTAAAGCCTACTCTATTTCAGCTCTCCTTTCTCCATTCTTGTCACAACATTCGTATTCCAAAGGAAGAAACTTATTGGTTCTCTTAAGAGAGATGGTAAGCCATGGTGTTATTAATTCTCATTCGGTCACTATTTTTAACAATCGCATCTTAAGAGTATGTTTCAGTTCCACGTGAATTAGTGGTAACGTCAACACCCTAACTGTTTAGGGTAAGGTTTGCAAGACTTTTTTGAATTTGATGCCACTATTCTGCTTTTGTCAGAAAACACAAGCTCAAATTAATATGTATGTTTGTGAAATTGTTTACAAACATAACTTGTTTTAGCTTTGTGTAAAGACTAGTAATAAATTATACGGATACAAGTAGAAACTTTAATACGGCACACGGATTTAAAACAACTTACTGCGTTGTTCTCCGAAGTGTTGCACAAAGAAACTCAGTGTAAAGCATTTTGAATTTTTTCCCATTAAATACCTGAATTCTTCGTAGTTGCGGCCTCCAAGACACTGTAATCTAAGAAGCAAACCACAAAGAAAATATTACAATTATGAAACAACGCAAAGAATTAAAACCAGTTTTAAAAACGTTTAAAGTAAACTCATATGAAATACTTTAAGAATTGTCTTTCTAATCTCGGCTCGGTAACTAACGAATAGCATCGAGCGTAGGCGAGAGGAATTTTTAACTTAAGCTTAATTCAAAATTATATGCGTTTTGTTGTTACTATTTATAGTATACTGTTATATATATGTACTGTATACCTGTATACTTTGTCAGGGCATGGACCCCGACATATGGTAATTCCAATAAACTGTTTAGAAAGTGCAATTATGTTTCCTACTAATTGACATTACGTTTCATGAAATAAGATCAATATCTTTGGTTGAATGAAAACATATACAAAGATGAGTTAAACTTGCATTAACCGATATCATATAAGTTAACTTGGCACCAGCGCAGTATGGTAAAGGAAATAGAAGTTTGAGCTTGAAACACTTAGAGACTATTCTATGCATTTAATTACAAATGCGACTGCTAACTGCAAAGAGGCCATTGGCTACTGCATGTTAATTAATTAATGGCGATAAGGAAGTTGTATTTAATTAATTCATTTCCCGTGTCGAGATAGGGTCGATTGAACTGGGGCCCTAATTATCGGGTTGATACTATGGTGGCGATCTTTGTATTAAAGCCCTCATTGTACTTAAGTTGATTGCTTTCCACTGTTTAAGTTGTGAAGGCTCAGTAGGGGTTAGTAGCTAGGCTAGGCTAGGGGTCAGTAGGCGTAAGAATGGGGCAAATAGCGGATATTAGATAATACGTTAAGTTTGGTTATAAAATAAATAATGATATTACAGTCTATCCAACATATTTTATGTAACAATTTTAGTAGAGCCCTACACATCCGGGTACCGTGTACTTCAGGAGAGCCAATCCTTGCATTATTGTTTTATATTTTAGTGTCAATATATTAAGTTAAAATAGTTTTATTTATTTATTTTACAATTAGAGCATAATGCTTCGTGCAATATGCTCTAATTGTTAATATAATTAAGCATTTAACAGTGGTAGAGCCCGTGACAACATTTGCTGCACGAATAAACGAAAAAGTTAATATGTGCGGAACCTGCAGCGTTATAACTACTCGCACTTGATCAAATTTCATATTTTAAACTGGTGACGTTTCACATCAATGTGATCTCAAAGTTTTATTGAATGTCGAGGCATTGTGGTGCATAAAAATAGTGAGACATTTGTAGAAAAGAAAGATAAGTAATTCCATTGAGAAAGTTCGAATAGGCAACGATTCGCTTTCTATTGTCCCCTGCACCACAGCGGCCCTTATTGAGGCAGTAAAGGCGTGGTTGGAGTGCCGCCATCGGGGTTCGGTTTATTGGCTTATAGGGACGTTACTGAACCTACACACGAAATAATACGAAGAAGAAAACAAATTTGAATATATCAATTTAAATCTTAGTTCTATAGTAAACTACGTAAGTTTTATTGGAAGCTAAATAATCAAACGCCTACACGATAAGGGCAACTTCCCTTGCCAAGGTGAATTACAAAAGATAATCCAAAAATATTTTAAAATGAAATATTTATAAGGCATTCATTATTTACCTATCTTTCACTTAGATATTCACATCGTTCTCTGCAAGGAAGTTATAGTTTAGCAATATTAAAACATCATATCCTTATCGATATTTATACAGGTACATCCCAATTTAAATATAGTTCGAATTCTCAGTAACGGGACGTGGCATTTGTTGCTCGGTATTTTCTTTTGTTACCGATACTGTACATTTTAGTGACCTATTCAAAAAAACTAACCCTTGCTATTTGTCGCCGTCTACCTTTGTGTACGATAAAACTAAGCATTGTGTCGACATAGAATATAATTTATTGAAGTCTATCAAACGCTTTGCGGGTTTCGTGATCTTTGAAAAACGTTATGAGGTAAATCTTGTCACCATAACCTCTAAAAATATTATATGGTAGACCTATATTATATATATTGTACATTTTATAGATATACGCAGGAGGGTGAAACATTTTAAACAAAATATATTTATTTATTACATATAATATTTAATAAATAGAGGGTAACTTTGTCTATTTTGGTTATTTAAAAAACAGACTAAAATAAGTATTAAATTATTTTTATTATTTCTTAACTTTATTTTCCTGAAATTGTAATACAGCTAATGGACTATTTTTGTAAGCCTAGCTGTGAATGAGTTCTAAATTTTTATTTTAAATATTTTTATATTGTGTTAAGAATTATCCTTCCCATCCTTTGCTTATTAGCACAGGATGTGGACACAAGGAAGTGGACTTGACCATGGAGAGGATGAATAGGGCAGAGAAATTATTATTTTCTGATTATCTCACCCTCTGTCAATTAAAGGTAGGCAACGCATTTGCAACTCATTAACTTGTTGCAGATGCCTATAAATGCGATAACTTGATATCAGGTGAACCGCTTGCTCGTTTGCCACCTACTAATCTAAAATTATGACTTAATTAAGATCGTATAGAATTTTTAGAGGACAACAGCTCACTTATAAGTTAACTAACTACGTACATAAACGTACGTACGTACGTACAAAAGCGGTAGATTTAACAATAGTTATAAAATAACCCATCAAGTCGTGTGAAGTGTCGTTTCTAGTACCGGTTTGTAGGCGGCCGGCGGCACACAGCGCAGTTGATTGATTGGATAGCTTTTGTTCCAGTCATGGCCTTGGATATAACACTATTGCAATACATCAGGCATAAAATATGAGTTTCAATGTTTATGCACACGGATCTTTTAACAAAAATAACAAACATAATCTATCGCGCCTGGATTACTGTAGAGTAGTCGTACTTTATGTCGCTATGCTATGTCTACCATCTATATTATGGGAGCTGTCCCGGAGAATTCTAAAAACTTCCACCATCTTGATGATTGAAAAATTACAAGAATAACCTTGCAAAACTTATTTAATCTATGATCTGAGTCTTTGTGGTTTTTATGGGATGTGGTGATTACTTGACATAGGGAGTCTAGGATTCGATCGTGTGTTTCTATATTGGAAGGTGGATCATTGAACCGATTATGTTCACTAGACTGCAATAAATGCAACTGTGCATGATATATAACATTAAACATGTTATAAATACTGGTATAAAATGTTATCAAGTAATAATAGAACAAAAAGAAAGCGACTTCACAACCAGCACTTACTCTGAATTTGTCAGAAAAAAAACCAGTCGGTATAGATTATAAATAAAAATAATACGTCAATCCGGTTCACACAGGCGAGTCGCGAGCGATGTAATAAATTTGAATTCAATCAAGACACTATTAATGCGGGGTATCAAATAACGAATTCCATTGCTACCATAAAAAACTAAGATCTAAAAGCAACAATGAAGATTAGAAAAAAAAACTAAAGCTGTGGAAATCTAATCAAAACTAGCATTAACCTCCACGCCTTCCAACGTCCGCAGCACGCTCAGCTCCGCCCACGTACCGCTTGCGGTTAAGTCATAAGCGATAGCGGGCCGCGGATGCATTTTTCGCACTATAGTAACAATTCATAATTGTATATTTTTTTAAAACGATTACCTAAACATGTGTAGTAAAAGGCTTTTAATATACATGTGATTACAGAAAAGGCTACCTTTGATCGTATGAACTTGAAAGATCAATATTAGGATCAATTTCAATAAGAACTGATTGTTTATATTTAGATTGAAACTGTGTCCATCGTCTAATATATTTACCTACCTCATATTTGTTAGCAAATACAAGAGTCACTGTATTACCGACTCAAAACTTAGTAACTTAGTGTACAACAAAAGTAATTTCTTAATAAAGATTTTTGTAATAATCTTAGTATCACAACGCGTGTTAAAAACTTACACCAAACACGATTTTACTGCACCATAAACATAGTCGAAAAGTGTAACAGCCGGTAATTACAAGCGAGACATGTGAACCCATTATATATAGATTAGGGAAGAGCTGACTTATTAACGAAAAAGATCATTTTTAAGATAAACGCGATATTATAAAACTCTAAATGGAATCGAGGCGGTGTATTCAAATACGTCATGTTTTTCGTCGCTTTGCTTTATTATTAGGAACGTTTTTATATTATAGACGTGTCATTTAAAATTTTTTCAAATGACAAGCATCTGCAGTTCCTGTGATATTGTGGGATTATTACAAGACAATGCATAGAGAAAATACCTCGCTATCATGTCACAGCTAACGGAAAAGTCATAAATCATCTGCTAGTAAGCTTTCATATAAAATACACTTAGCCGTATTCCAAATGGTGTTATTTTGGTTTGTTTTTTGACTTCCTTTCACCTGAAATAATCGAAAACTTTAGTAATTAATGATTAAAGGCTTAATGATCATTCAGGTAGAAATCGTAATCACCTTCCGCACTATACGAGTACTTGAAAAGTATATGTTTAGTACTTTAATGTAAAGAACACATTTAGTAGTTACAATTAAAAATGCACAACCAGCAAGCTTATTTTTAATCTGGTAACAGCAGGACAGAGTAAGTTATTATAGTAGGAAGAAAATGGTTAATTTGAATTTTTACGTGAAATTTTATTCATGGACGATATAACGGGTGCACGGCGCTGATTCATTGCCGCGGTGGCGCTACTTACGGTCGTTAGGGCTCTTCGCTACCAAACTTTTTAATAAAAATCACCTAGTTTTTTTGCGAAAATTCATCAATGTTTAAATGTAAATCATTCAAAATATATTACTACGGCGTATTTACATAATCTAATAATAATCTCAAGTGGATTTAATACTCAAACATTTTAAATGATGCTTGATTACCTGATGTTAAGTAACGCCATTGTTGATAGATGGTACGCACTAGTTTAGTGTAAGGCCATTTTTTATTGTAGGTGCCCAACTGCTGAAAGTCTTGGAATAGCGGCCATGTACAAGTCTACGCAGCGCAAGTATGCCCTTCTCACAAGATGAACAGATGATCTGGTCAAGGGAGCGATATTTGTGGCGACCAGGAGAGGCCTATGCCCAGCAGTGGAAGAGAGAGAGAGAGAGAAAAAAGTGGATATAAAACGTAATGGTTCACCGATAGAGTATGAACGAAAATTTTAAGTGCAATTAAGGCTCTGTAATGCATTTTTAAAGTCTTCTTCAGACCAAGCATGTGAATCAACCCTAACGCTGTAAAATTTAGTAATACTCTGAAAAATTCCCTTCGCAGTTTATTGTGTGACTGAAGTTCAGTGATTAGTAAAATTATTGTCAATATTACTTTATAAGTCGTATATAAATTAAATAATGAAATTGATGTGGCAAATAAATGAGATTTGCTGGAAGGGACAAGCATATTGATAATTAATATGATTAACACTGATATGATTGATCTCGAATCGAAATATCTAGCATTTTATTTATTGATTCCAGTAATATTACAAAGACCAGTAATATATTAGTCATAAAGGGTATCCCGTACACCATCTGTTGCAAATATTTCATAGCTTATAATTAAATAAGCACCTACTTTGGTGTAACAATTAATTTGGCACATAATAACAATACTAGAATTGATTGAATTGAAACCGAAAAAGTTATGGAACTTATAGTTGGTGAATGTTTTTTATTATTATTTTAGTTTTACTGACATGAAATCAATTCACAGAGCAATTCACCGCATGTCGATCACACTTACAATTACTCCAGCGATGATTAAAAAAACGATTAAGTGTGGCATCTGAGTCATGGTAGAAAAAAAGTAAAATAAATCATATTTTACATACTTTGCATTTAACATTATAAATATATATTTGTTACGTTTTAACTCCTTAACGACTCAACTGATCATTACGAAATGTAGCGCACACATTGTCTGGGGTATACAAAATGACATGGGTACCTTACTTACCTTTCATCATGAAAATAAAACTTTTCCCTCGCAAAGTACATAAGACCTTCATTTTAAACATCAGATGCAATGGTAATGTTTCGTATTTTGATAATAACATTTTTTTACACATTTTAATCATAATTTAAGGAATTCGGAGTCATCTTACGAAATTTTCTATCTTGGAAAGTTAGAAACGAATGCGTGCGAAGCCGATTGCATTGAACAGCTAGTATTTAATAGAATAATATTACTCGACCGGGCCGTTGATTTTGGAGGGAATAACGTGTTGTGTCTTCCCACACATAAAGAGGGAACAGGCATGAAAAATGATGACTAGATAGATGGTCCATCTTGGCGACCTACTTAGTCCAGTTCTTTCCTGCTGCTGCCATCCTTAAATGTTGCCTCCATTGTTCATTCGTTTGCGAGCTACGAGCCCTGCAGCTAAAACATTATAACTAAACATATCATAGGTGTAGCAACAACAAAACGGTGCGAGAACAACGATTACAAAGTTAATGTCAATGATGGAAGAGTTAAAACATTAAACAAAAAACAAAGATTCTAAGTAATTGGATTACATCGCTAATGATCAATCAAAAAACGTATAACAGCATTACAATGGAATACCGAACTCCAATCAAGCGAACCGCAACTTCCGTTAGGAGTCCAAGAATAAAATTAAAACATCAAGAGGTCGACGGAGAAAAAACTCGGGGACTGCACTAATGATGCCGTAAAATTCTACGATTAGTTCTGGTCCCGACACCTTGAGGATAATGAAAGGAAAATGTTGGAACAAAAATGGTTAAATTGTAATTATTGATCACAAATTAATTTCATTTAACCACAAACGAACTACACACCACACAAAATCTCTGTTTGTGTTGGAGCAGTATAGGAAATTGTCCATTGAATAGACATCATTCGTGGTTTATACTATAGGATCATTATATAATAATAATAATAAATCGGCCTTTTCTAGAATGTAAATTATTAATTAATAAATAAATAATTTTACACAAAGTAAAGTGCCTGCCTGGGTTCGAACCCGCATCCTACAGTACGTAAGTCGGGGCCTGAACCGCTGAGCCACCACAGCTCCGAGAGTTAAGGTTTGTTATGAGCATGTTAAGAGGAGGGAAATGGTGTGAAAAGTTTAAAATATGAATGCTAGGGCAAAGAAAGAGGCAAGAAAAGATGGATGGATTGCATGAAAAATGACATGATTAAGAAAAGAGTGTCGGCTGTAATAACGGATGATAGAACTATTTGGAATACGAAAACAGGACTGCCATAAGCCGAATAAATATGTGACGAATGACGAGGATTTAGTTAGAACCTCGAGCGCGCACTAAGTGGCCAACATATCTAGGTGATTTACATGATACATTACGGGAAATGTACCCAAGGATTCCATCATTCTACCATCGGGCGCTCGACGAACACCTAGCTCTCATCGTTTCGTTATGTAAAGAAAAGGAAAGTATAGTACGCATACTCCCCTTGCAGCGCCACTTCAAATCCGGTGAGATTGTGGTTAAAACTGATGAATAAGCTATTATCATTCAATAATTGTGTACCAGAAAAAATCGCTTCCCACACGAACCTGGATTATTAGAGAGTGACATATAGGGAACTAAACCTAAAAGCGACAAGATTGCTAGTGAAGGTTGTGTTTAATAATGTTTATATGCTTCCAGAGAAAGCCCTTAAGAAAGCCCGTTCTGGGTTTTCTAAACAATTTTTGGGTATCGTAATATGTTTCAAGAGCATTACTCGATTCATTGTTTTGTTTACAATTGCAAAAGAATGATGGAGCATTTGTTACAAAATATGACATGATCTTTGATTGATTGAGTTTAATTAGGCAGATGCTGTTCCGCATCGTTTGTTGCGCGTTCAACCAGCTTAAGTTAATTAACGACGTTAATTAAATAATGACACTTGCCGCCCTAAAAACAGGGTTAAATTAACCATGCTACAAAGTGTACAATATGCATTAACAATATTAATGTATTTTACATATGGGACATATTGTCATAAAGTAGGTATTATAGTTGGTATTTATAGACATCCGCGAGAAACAGTTGTATTGGAGATGTCTTTGTGCGGAGCAAGGCTTTTCTATTATATAAATAAATGCAATCGCCAAGCAATTAAAATTGTCCAGTATTACATGCCTTCCCAGGAAATGGGAGCGCAATTACCTGCAAAAAAAACAAATGTATTATTATAATTGTAAGTAAATCCATTGTGAAAATTATTGAAATGGCCATGTCCTACTTTCTTTTGTCTCAGTCACTTTTGATGAACAAAATGCTCTTTCATTAGGTTTCAATGTAGTAAATATTATCCTGCAGGGCGGCCTACGTGGCATCTATTACTGCCACTAAACAGTGTCATGTTATGTCCGCATATACTAACAAAGACGATACTAGTTTCCTTAGTTGACGAACATGTACATATGAACCCTTATGTCGAACCCTTAGATCACCCTGGGCTTGATCGATTATTTACTCGTTAAACTATTTAATTATATCGTTCATTTAATGATAAAAAGGAACGAGATAGGGTTGTTACCAAAGTAAGGCCTAAAGAATTGCACCAGCATAATAGTGAAGTCAAACTGTCAAAGTGCCAAAATCTAATCGTGTAAAGTTGCCAACTGGCAAGTGCTGTACTCGGCCGACGATATTCTGGCTCCGGCGCTACGCTCTCCTTTTCCTGTATGGAAATGAAAACACCTAAATATAATCTCTTTGTTGCATCTGTTCTTTTCATCTGCGCAAGTACTTCTCATTCAAGGAAGATTACTTGTATCAATTTAGCGCAGCAAAATAAAACCACGGATGTTTACTTATACAAGTTTGAAGTTACAACTATTGTTTTTTCGTAGCTAACTTCATGCCTTCAGGTACTTAGTAATAATGCTTAATATTATTTTAAAGTGTATTTTAATTGATTAATATAAACCTAATAAAATAATTTTGTATAAAGAAAATGAATGAATTCGCGAAAATACAAATTTTATAAATTGTCTCTTTATTTAAACTCAATTAGTAGTTAGTAGTCTAATCGTAGAAGACAATACCAGCGTGTTTTTTAAGTCCAAGGTTACTACTACTTGGGTGCAAACATATCTAATGTATAATAGGAGGAATGAAACAATGCGTAAGTAACTTCGCTATCGCGGATGGCTGAAGAAGGCGCACTCCGACCGTATCACCCGCGATAAGGTAAATTGCGAGCTTCCTTGTTACAGTAATTCCATAAAAAGTACTTTCGACACATCAATTTGTTCTCACCTAATTCGAAATTCTCATATGGATACACATGTGTATATATACATAGGTATACTTTAAAGTAAAACTACTTGTTTTTATAGAAAATAGTGGTAAATAATAGGTGGTAATCTGGATTCCACACAAGGTTTTATATTGTTAGTTACAAAAATCATTTTAAATAAAAACATATAAGTATATTCATAAACAAATTGAATGAATCTCCATTCATCCGTGGATAAAGCAAAAGTATTTTAAGTTTTTGCAAATTAGTAAAAACAATCTTTCAAGTTAGGAATTCCTATACTAGGTGTAATATCCTCTTTTTTGAAGTCGGTTGAAAATAATTGTGAATTTCAATTACTAAACTATGCCCTTATCCTTAATTCACAACCCGTTGGCATTTTATACCTCACTTAAGGATTTTTCACGGTAGCCGTCATACGAAACGAGTTATTTGTAGTTTACACATACTCCCTAATTATGGGATCGCTCCGTTTCTCACAATTTGCCTCCATTTGTACACATATCAAAAAAACCTTGGAATACATCTGCATGTAGCATGTTAGTATAATGATCTGTTACTATAAGAGCTAGAATCGAATAGCAAATGAAAAACAAGTCGAAATAAGAAATCTTAGTAACCGTATATGACAATGACGGATTTGTTCGGCTTTTGAATACGAGATGGGTTGAAGACGATGAGTGTAGAAGTAATTTGTGGCTAATGGTTTTCCATTGTTTGTGCGTCTGCTGTTTAGGTGAGTTTTTGACGTTGAAGCTAGCAAAAACTCGACTGATATAATTTCCCTAATTTTGATTGATTGTAAATATCTCGAAAGTTTTAGGAAAAAATGAAAGGTTTCTCGGCTCGAGAAGAAGATTTTGTGCTGTCAAAATTCTAAGATTTTGATTAAGCTGATAATTTAACGATTATGTTCGTCAAATATACATATGAATTATTAATAATATTACGGATTAGCACGATTAAGGCTCTATTTAAGACATCGACTTACATGCTGACATTCTGATATTATTTTTTTTTAGTAGATTTAAATAACCACGTCATCTCCTCTTTGTCAAACCTGTCAATTGTGAGATCCATGTATTCATTAACGTAATATTTAAAGTCTTCTTGTGTTACTAATTGGGAAGCTCTTTGCTCGCTGCATCCAATGTTACATCCTAGAAATTAACTATTATACAGAAATCAATTATTGGGTAGCGGCTGTCATTGGAAATCAGATGAACTGCTTGTATGTTTGCTTACTCATAAGAAAAAACACATAAAACGAACTGAATAAGTTGATCGCCCGAGTAAAACCAAAAAAACAAAAACCAAGTTTGCACAGCAACATTTACAGACACTATCATACGTTAAGTACAGTCCTGACATATCAATTAATGCTGCAATACAGAGCACTTAGTAAACCGTTACCAAGACAGTTCTAGCGAGAGAAAAAAAACGCAGCATTAAGTTTTAAACACACCGAGAGCTTGAGCGACGCCCGTATCGCAGACTGTAAATATTCCGAGACTGTTTTAGTAGCGATTTCGCGCCTCCCCATAGCTGGGCTAAGTGCTAAGTAAAATTTACAGGTGCGACCGCATTCCTTCTAAGGTTACTGTGTTTACGATTCAGTTTAGTGCAGATCGTCGGGGGGTTTATTTGGATAATTCGCTTTTTATCGCGCCGAGTTTAGTGCGAGAGTTCGCTTCAATGCCTCTTTCTCTAATTGCTCGTTCCCGTGGAAGGTTAATGATTTCGTAGTGACAATCTGCGGTATCTGTTTGTAGGTTACGTATATGGATTTATTGATGAAATACGATAACTAATTTGTACAACATTGTTAGAAATTTTGGTTTAGTGCACGTTGCCTCCGAGCGTATTCCATCTACACACGAATGGAATCTATGAATGTGTAAAAAAACGAAAAAAGGGTGCACGGTATGCATCCGAAATCCGTGACCTCGCGTCAACTCTCATGTATTTTATTTCTTTTACATATATATAGATAGTGTACACACGTACAACTAGTAATCCGCCCGTCAACGCATCCGAGTATGCTTTTATATACGTAGATATGCACCTGTAAAAAAAATATGTACCCCACGGAAACCGTACATTTTTTCGGGATAAGCTTATGTGCTTGCTATTCCAGACTATAATCTACCTCTGTGCCAAATTTCATCCAGAACCGCAGCCGTTTTTGTGTGAAAGAGTAACAAACATGGTATGTATTGAATACAAACATTCGCATTTATAATATCTGATAACAAATATAGAAGTTGATAACAATAGTTGCTTTGCCAGCTTTACCATCAGCTGTTGTACGACTGGGCCGGCTCGACCGGGAATACCTCACCGGATACAGTAGCAGGTAGGTGCCTATATACATAAGAGATGTGTTGCCAGTAAAGAAGAAGAAATTCAACTCATTTCATCATAACTATCGGATAATGTTATACATATAAAGGTTAATCGACCTAATATGATTCAATAGAAAATAGCTCTACAAAAATACGAATTTCGATATTGGGACTTTCCGAATGAACCTATGGAGTATTTCATCAATCATAGAGACGTGTTTGCAGTCCAGCGGTCAGCGGTACAGCCGACGCGACGTGTGGGTAATTAGATTTTGTAGCGCAGATTGCGTCGCGCTCACGATATTGCTTCTAGCGTAGCTCACTACACAGTTCCCTACAGCCACGTGTCGAGACTACTTACATAGTGACGCGAAAGAAATCGTTTTATCATCATCAACGCCTTCGTACCGCAGAAATCTAAACCTAATATTTCTCCAAGAATCGCCATAATAATCGATCCCTAAACCCTGATCCAATAGAATTATGGATGTTTTTTTAAAGTGAGTAAATTTAACAGGATTGGTATTAACAGTGGCCTCTGCCACTCTTAATGCCAATCCTGTTCCAAAACCACAACACCTGTTGCACGAATGGGCTGCGTCAAATAATACCATGACCTCACAGAAGATGGTGAAGTAGAAATAATCTCCGATTGCTATGAGTGAGGTGCCGGAGGCTCAAATTTAGACGTTCCCATCCTTTCCTAATAAGGATAGGATGAGAAGGGGTGAAAGATTGGACGGGGGTGGGGATGAATGGGAAAAGGAAATATCATTTTTCCTGTCTATCCTCTCTTCTGTCCATTGAAGATAGGCAACGCATCTACAACTCATTTGCTTGTTGCGGATGCCGACGTGTAGCGGCGATCAGGTGAACTGACTTCTCCCATATAAAAGGTAATATTCGCCGATGAGAGCTGTACCAAAAATATAATATACAAAGAGGTTGAGAACTATCAAAAAATGTATCACTTCGTTCATCATTTTGGGCTTCTTAAACATTTTTATTGATAAAATACGACTACGCTAGTGATAACCGACAGCTCGTGAATGGATATTAATAATTCCAGCACAATTATATCACGAACACAAGCATTAACAACCTGACTATCTGGACTGCGACTAAAATACATACAGGAACTCCGACAGTATGCGAATATGCTTTTAACCTGGCAAACTGGAAGCGTTGTAATGCGAGTAATCGTGTCAGAAAGCTTAATTGTTTCTGGAATTCACTGTGGTCTGCGGTCGGCTCCAGACTGTTTGGCGAGGATATAATATCAACTAAAGCGGATTACGGCTTCATAACACAAAACGTTTACAGCGAGGCCGTCTCGCGTTCATTATGAAACGTATTATGAGTTTAAAGGCTCAAAATATAACAAACAACTAAAAAAAATGTACATTTATTTGAAACGCAAATCCAACAAAATAAACGTCATCATTATTAAACATTATGACTGTAATTCGGAACGCAGGACTTCCAAATTATTTGCAAAGTAGGGGGGGTGGAGGTCTGCCCACTCTCCACACACGTCAACTTCCTATCGTCATCACGAGGTCATCTGTACATTTGTAAGAAGAATACTACCTACACTTCTTATCTTGTGTAAAAGTATAATAATTACAACATTTAAAAGAAATAAGATTGTTTTAATCGTACTGGGCAATATAGACAATGCAATCGGTATACGCTGTACACTATCAGACAGCTTAACAAAGCTGTACTTGTAGACTTTAATGTGGTAAAATTATATAATATTAAGGCCCAAATAAAAAGTTGCTAAACATTAGTAAAAAGTACCCACAGTATTACTACCAGCAGTAGTCTCTCTGGTACTCTTCTATGGGGAATAGCAAGCGTTCACATTGAATCTACTTATTTTTAAAATAACTTAATACACCGATTTTTCTTCTAAAACTTAATCTTATATTAATTTGAATACAAAAATAAACATTTAAATAATTGTGTAAAAAAAAATCACTTGAAAAAAATGTTTACTCCACAATAGAATATAAACTGCACAATACAAAATAAAGAATGATCAGCATAGTATTTGACTTTTTTTGAAAGAAAGTGCTAAATTACTGTCTATTATGTACATGTCATGTTTAGAAAGTCGCTAACCGTGGTTTTCCACTGCCGAAAACATTCACATTAAACATATTGTCATGTCAAGTTTTCCAGAGAGAGAGCTCGATACACGATTTAAAGCCAGTGGAAACCCACGGTAAGCACTTGCTTTGGCTTTGGCTTTGGGAAAACAAACAAAAAAAGTGAATAGCAAATACGACTAATAAACAACTTCAAATATGAAACACATTTCTAATTTTCACGGATGAAATAGGAACCGTAATACAGAATAGGAGTTGTAATAGTTAATATAAATTTATGCCTACCCTCAATAACGGACGGGAACGACACATAATATATGAACATACATTAACATAGTAATTTCGCAATTTAAACCATCTTGTGTAAGTTGTATTAAAGTTTATTAGATAACTCGCACACGTCGAATTTCGGAGTAAATGATTCCTCCACGGACCAACCCTTGCTTTAGGCCTCTGATTAAATTCGGTACGCAACGAGTTCCTAACCCTTCTCGGAAATTAATTTCATCTCTACCCTTGTTAGTTTTTAATGTCAATCTTTATTATGGCGAATTTATTTAGTTCGTACAGCGTAAAATATTATACTTATGAATTAAAAGTTATTTTCAACAAGTAATAGTAAGTTTCTTTAATTCCTGGGGGTCATTATTTTGTTTTTTACAGGTACATCTACGTATATAAAAGGCGATGTGTGTCTATGTTCGCTAAAGATTCTGATACAGTTACCCAGGTGAAGACAGAGAGGATCAACTAGTACATACAAATATGCACCAACCTTCTGTTGGTCGGGCAAAAAGCGGTAGAGTTTAATAGTTCCCGATAGAAACTTTTTTCAAACCTCCCACTTATGCCCTCTTAATTAAATTTTGCTCTAAACATTCTCTGCTTCATTAATATATAAAGAAACTTAAAAAACTTTTCAAAATGTCTATCCAGTGTTTTATTCTAGTTAATTACACGGAAGGCGGCAATTTTCCACCGTCTTCTAACGATCGTGCCGCGGCACCGTCCCTGCCGGAGATAATGCGTGAATTTCAATCGCGGCCTAATTTGCATATCTTAATTGAAGATTCGACACCAACTCCGCGACAGCTGCCTCTGAGTTACTACGGACGTGATATCGACATTTATCCGTTTTAAGACTAATATTATTAAAACAGTAGTCGGACGGAGGCCATAGCTGCTGTACTAATAATTATAACAGTGATACAGCCCGCAACACCATCCGTCCGTCCGCGACCGTGACCGTCATCAAGTGCATTGTGAGAGGGTTCCGGGATCTCCAAAGGAACGCACGCTTCTGCACGACCCTTAGGAGACAATAACTCCCCTTGTGCTTTTGCTGGGTTACGACAACGCAGGACTTATTTGCATTAATAAAACAAATGACTGTATCATTAAAAAATCAAGTGCCCTTTAGAAGTCTCTTATTCTTAAACAACAAAGATATCGTACAAGTTTTACGCATTTTCCACTTACGAGGATGAAAAGGTATAAGTTTCTACGCATGATTATGACAACACTGTTATAAAATATAATTTAACATACATCACTGATAATCGATTTAGTTATATCTCACTTCAAGTTTATTTGACGGGCCGGTTGGCGTGGTTTGTAAGATACTTGCTTTTCACGCCGCAGGTCGTGGGTTCGATTCCCACCCAGGACAGACATTTGTGTGCATGAACATGTCAGTTTGTCCTGAGTCTGGGTGTAATTATCTATTTAAGTATGTATTTACAAAATAAAAGTAGTATATCTGATTGCCATAGCACAAGCTCTGCTTAGTTTGGGATCACATGGCCTTGTGTGAATATGTCCTAGGATATTATTATTATTTAATAATATATAATAAATCAATCTACTATAAAATGTTCCGCCATTGTTTTTAAATGCCTCGAGACGTGTAGTAACGAAAATAATCTGTTGAAAAGCTTCTATAATCACTTCCTCCTTCAAGATCTTTATAACGACGTAATCTAGTGTTATATACAATCAATAGGTCGATCGTACCGGTCCCTATTTCCGATAGACTATAACTAATGATCCTAACGATGCATAATTTACATTTAACGCACATTATCCTCTTATTTTGCGGCGTCCACATTTTTGGGGGACCGACGTAAACGGAATTTAAAGTTCCACCTCATAAACCTTAAGGCTTAATGTGGACTCGATTTATCTGCAAAGCGATGCTCGCGACATTAATTATTTTCACTTTAATAGATAAATGATTTAATACATAACAGATTTAATTAAGTTATTTTTATAGAAGGTGGCAAACAAGGAAGCAGTTTACTCAATATTAAGTAATCGCTACGAAATGCGTTGCCTACTTTTAAAGGATAGACGGGGAAATATACAGAAAATAGTAATACTTCCCTTTCCTATCCCATCCCCTTCCCGTCAAAACCTCTTCCCTTTCCCATCATTTTCTTATCTCTTATCTCTGAGTTGTGGTATTTCACCAGTCGACACGGCCCATTCGTGCAACAGATATTGTTGTTATGGCCTTTACCACTATTCAAAGTAATTCAGATGATGACTAATGAACTTTTTTAGGTCTCAGTCGTATGATTGTCGGTAATTAGATTTGCGGCCCGAGTAATTCTCTCCGGTATTAACATTTGGCATTTCGAATAGTCAATTTCTGTGTAGTTAATGTATCTAGGTACATACTACGTAATTGGAGTACAGTTAAGGAATACAACTTAGTTACTAAGACCTAAAACTGTGTGTAATGTAACCTATTTATATAAATGCGAAAATACTCTGTCTTTCTATTTCCGCGATTAAATTATCTTACATAATTTTAATATATCGATAAATTAGAACTTGGAGAAGGCTGTAGATAAATAAGCTATAGCTATAGCTATATATACGACAAAAAAAACATTCCACAGTTTTTTTAAAAAACAGCCCTTAAAGCTGTACAATAGACATCTTTATACATAGTCAGTATTCACAAAATAATTTGATGATTTTTTGTATGAGATGGTGATGAATAAATGTAATTAATGAATTATTATACACAAACCACAGCCACTAACTAGTATGGTAATAAATTGCTTAAGTTAGTTAAAGCTTACAATAGTTATTTCTAGTCTAAATTTGTTAACGCCGCGTGTTTTCATAGATAACGCCAACTGAATTGTCCGTAACATCGAGTTATGGAAGCTTTAGATAAACTTCTCCAGATAAAGGTATTTTATGCTTATTGGAATTCGCAAAGTAGCACAAAAGGTAATTCGTAATAGAAAAGAATAAACAGATACGACCGTCCCATTTACAATGTCGTCCTGTTCTGTCTCGCTGTTTAATGATATAAACCAAACAATTTTAAATGTACAACAAAAGAGATAATATAACATCATATTAGACAGTATTAAATGTCTTTCTAATGGCTTACTCTAGTCCACGTAGTCTATTGTGTATAAATACCACGGATTGTTAACTTTGTCGGTTTATAATCGGTTTAGATACAGCAGTAGGCACAGCATAAACTGTCAACACATTGTGAACTGAACAAATCATTTACAATTTGTTTAATGAGAAATCTACACACTATCGACAATAACAAGTCAAATTGTAAGCGATTAAATAAGTTCACAATTTTGTGACAGTTTATAATCTGCCTAGTACGTAAATGCTATCTCGTATCATGGGTGTAATATTTTATCTGGATATTAAGATACGTGAATTTCTGACAACAATGTGGCCCAGAGGTATCTCTTCCAGATTCTTATTTCTTTTTTTATTCCCAACAAAAATTGCGTCAATTTTAAAAGTACCTCCCGCGCATGCCTTTGTTACTATCGCATTACGATTACTTCGTGTAATGTGTACAATATTTACGAAGTTTTATGATTGAAAAGTCAATGATGCTAGTAATCATACACTTCTTGACGTGAATTATCACAAAGGTCGGCCCCACCCTCATCCAGTGCACTCCTGCAAATATCTAGTTTTTTTATATTCTAATGAAGAACTTAATAATTAAGGAAAAAATGTAGCATCATTTTTTTAAACATTTTAACTGAAACCAGACTGACAAAGTATACGGTGGTGGGATGTAAATTTAGTGCAAGCTGTAAGCTGCAGAAGCCAGCGTCCAATTAAAAGCCAGATATAAGTAGGAAATGTGTAATTAAGTTGTTGCATCGTACGTCTCTGAATAAAAAGGGAACAAGTCAACTCCGTCGCGAACTACGCACTTTAACTATCTAAATTTAAACGAGAAACGTGTCCTGGATGACGTTCCTGGATTCTACTATATGAGAGGGTTTGATGCTCGATGCAAACGGAGTTCCTAATGAGTTTGTTGTTTGTATTGCAGGTACACAAATTAATTAATAGCAATTAGTGTGATACAACAATGAATAATTGTTTTCGTAACAACGTTAAAGCTAATAAAATGTAATTAGTGTTCTTTTTATACGAATGCTAGAACGCGGTGTACGATACAAAGTTTTGACAAGTTCGATAGGTGACCTCATCCAGTGAGCTCATTTATTCATTATTAAAAAAATCTTCATCTTTTTAAGCTTTCAGTTAATTGTCTGAGTAATTCATTTAGTCGATCTGGGATACAAAGAAACGTATGAGTTACTCATCTACTTTTAAAAGTTAATTTTTATTTCGATATAAAAGAAAAATATCGTTTACTCGCTGGCTTTATAGCACTTTACGGGGATTCTTTACTGAAGACAACAGAGAGACTTAGAAGAAAAATACAACCAGGGTCAAGCGTTTCCATCCTGCCGTGTACGTGTATACACATATATTACGCATGATGTCCGTTTCCGTAACGCGATTCGTGTAACGCTTAATTAGATTTTACTCCTCATGCATTTTAATACGCCGGAATAGCACATTCATTAAGTCGCCATTGATTCCTTCTGAATAAGATGTGAAGTCCTTCAAGCACAAGGTATTCAATCGTCTATTGACTAGGCTTATATGCTACCCTTTCCTGTCCTTTCCTTTTGAGACACAGTAATGCTCGCAAAGGAAGATGCTGAGCGAGCCAGGGAACGCGCAGATCCCGCTCGTCGGTGGAGCCGTAGAGGCAGGGCCGGCGAGGGCCGGCGGGTTCCACATACCCGCCCGTTACGCGGCGGGATGCGTAAATGCATTCCCATCGTAAAAAAAGGCTTATATGCTACGTCTGCACAATAACGTGAAACCTGAGGTTAATGACGTTACAACATCATGCTTGTAAAGTCTAAAAACGGACATCGACCTCCGTCTTCGATGTATAAGCCAGAGTGCACACTAGAAGGTGAGACGTGATTGTCCGATTTCCACATATTCATGTGCACGAATAGTAATATAAAAATATAGTAGTAACACACAAATCGTCTATGTGTAACGAGCCTTACTTAAATTAAAGCATAACAACGCAATAGTAAGTTGAGTTGTCCCGAAAATGCCTGAGGAGCTGAGGAACTGTTACGACGCGCGTTACATCAACGTGGGTGCGCTTTAAGGTTCATAAACTTACGATTTGTCACATTAATCTCCTACGTGAGCGTTGTTAGGAGTAACGCGGTCAGGTTTAATTATCTTACGCTCACCTACATACACATACGAACAGACGATGATATGTAATCAAAATAAATATTATTAACACATAACACTAAGGGCAATTACATAGTATAACATTTTAGAAACAGTATTTGTGTATATTGACATTAAAAAAAACTTTGGATTCCTAAGAAGGGTTGGCGTCAGGCAGGTGGCATTTTCGAAAAACTTAGGCCTTTTTTTTCTTTTTTTTTGACTTAGATATCTTGATTTAGTATATCCATGTAATTGTCAGCAACATCTAGAAAATAAGGAGTGTAAGAGACGCGTTACGGGAGAAGAAAGAATAAGGGTAGCTTAACAGTGTGTAGTTTAACAGTGGTAGAGGCCGCAATAACATCTTTTGCACGAATGGGCCGGCTCGACCGGTGAAATACCACGACGTCACAGAAGACATGCGTGAAGTAGAAGTATTCTGCGTTTCGTCTGATGAGTGACGTGCCGGAGGCCTAATTGTAGTCCTCTTCCCCCTCCTACCCTTTTCTAATAAGGAAAGGATGGGAAGAGGAAGAGGATTTGACGGATGAGGAGAGGATGGACAGGGAATGAAATTATCCTTTTTTCTGTTTGTCCCCTCCTTCGTCCATGAAGGTAGGCAACGCATCTGCAACTCATTAGCTTGTTGCGGATGCCTATGGGTAGCGGTACTTATTTCCAGGGGCCGCTTGCTCGTTTGCCACTTGGCAATATAAAAAAAAAAGAATAAGGGACTAGATAAATAGAAGGAGAGGCAGAGGGAATGGGCCCTGACAAGATATTGCGATTTTCCAAGCACATTACTTGATTGGACAATCGCAACCAGAACTTGCATTATAACCGCCTTGTACTTTTACCACTAGCCTTTCATCATCTCTCTGCCCTTTTTCTAGTATGTAGGGTCGGCGCAGCATGAATGTCCATACTGTATAGGTTTTGCCTACAGTTTTTAATGCCAGCCGCCTGCCTGACGCCAACCCTTCTCTAACCACTAGCTTTTAATTTTAGAAAAACAATATTATAACGATAACGATATAGTAAAAATCTTAATACCAAAGAATTCATTTAACTTGTTTAACTATCTACAACCTCGCCCCCTGTACCAACGCCTCCAGTAAGCATATTACCAGGATTATTGTCCCCTTACGGCGCTCCTAAATATCCCGTACGAATTAGCATTCAGTGCAGGCAATCGCACCGGGTCCCGTCCGCGGGCACATATCTTCAGTCTTGACGTTTTGATTTACATTGTTACCAACTTAACAACAATTTATACAGGCTACGAATATAATTTAGGAAATACGAGCGATGTTAGAGCTAAGTGAAGCGAAACACTGCTACGAAATAGTGTTGGAGCAGGGTGAGATACATGGCTTAGTTTCGTGGTTTGTATTCGAAAGTTTTGTATTTGTAAGACTAAAGGATTAAGCTTTGAGAAAAAATATTATTAAAGGACTTTCTTAGGCTTAGCTGTTTTTCATTCTCTTAAAGTCGGATGTTATGCTTATTGACAAAAAATTGCTTTAGCACGTCGTACATAAACAACCTTTACTGTCCTAATGAATATTATAAATACGGATGTAAATTTGTTTGTTACACTTTAACTCCTTAACAACTCAACCGATCATCCTGAAATTTTCCCACACATTGTCAGGGGTACATAAAATGGCACAGTTACACTGTGCCTTTTTATGCTGAAAATGAAACGGTTCTCGGGGCACATAAAACCTTCATTAACAATATCGAGAGGCACGGTAATTTTTCATGTTTTGACAATAACAAGTTTTTGTTACCTGAAATTCTAAGTTGTTACACGCGGAGTCGTCTTACAAAAAATTCTAGACTGTAAAATGAGAAATTAATCCTTTCAAAGCCGCCGGCATCACCTAATAGCTTAATAAAAATATATTAGACTTTTGCCGTGGACAAATTTATCGGTAAGCATTGCAGACAAACATAGTTAAATAATATATTTGTATAAGCTGTATTGCTATTTGGTATTTAGATTGTAATTTTAAGAAGTAATGATAAATCTATTAAGAGAAGTAAAAACAAATACATTTCGATTTTAGTCAACATATAACAGCTATAAAATTCAATTCCGACGCCAGACCATAAGACAGTGTCTTCTCTACGATGTTTATGCAAATATCAAACGTTTAGAGAAAATTTAACTTTACTACAAAAAGGTAAGGTATAAATTCGTATTTCCATGTTATCGTAAACATTGTAAGGGCTATTTATGGAAGTACAATGACAGCGATGTAGCTTGCGACTTCAACTAACTTAGACTTTAGAATGACAGACGAGCGACAGCAATGCAGATGTGGAGGCGTTACTTTAAAAGATAAATATCCGGCTTATTTACTTTATAACTTTTAATAAATTGTTGCTTTCAGCATTTAAAAGGTTAAGGAAACTGCATAATGTGACACAGACCAAGAAAAACTGGATGAGAACGACAAGGAAGCTATCTATTCACGAGGAAGGCCTAGCAACGGACTTATGTCAGTCGATGACGATGATTGACATACTTTCCAGAAGAGAAAAAAAGACATTTATGATGTACTGTACAATATTACATTAAACCTTTTTAAGATTACTTTTATTGCTGCTTGCTTTTTATTTATTTATGTGGAAAAAGGGCCTAAAAATTACGACGATGAAAATGTATTTAGCAACTCTACCTCTACTCTCAACTGCTACCAGTGAAACGTGGCCATAAACAGGGACAATTACGCATGGATTTTTTAACGTCAAGTGAACGATGTCAAAGACGCAGGAGTTAGTTAATAGGCTATAAAGAAATGGACACACTTTCATCGTTTCTTGTTTGATGATCAAAGTTTATTACTTTGACAGTATCGTTGCGGAGCGACCCACTTAGTTTATTGATGGACGCTGCGTTATCTGTGAAGACGCCATTATGTCCAGAGTCGCACAATCAGCTGCTCGCGAATAGAAACTAGTGTCATGAGATACCATCGAATTGAAAGATTTAAAGTTGTATTGATGTATTTTTAACACATAAAAAGTAAACAGTTATTTTTCATGTACGCGCATTGCGCAGTGCGAGTCGGACTCGCGCACGAAGGATTCCGTACCATTATAGGAGCTCCCCTAGAAATTATTTTTTAGTATTTACAATTTAGATATATGATCTGTGAAAATATCAATGGTTTATTAGATACAGCCTGATGACGCGGACAGACAGACGGACGGACGGACAGCGGAATCTTAGTAATAGGGTCCCGTTTACCCTTTGCGTACGGAATCCTAAAAATGTGGTAATTATGATCTACATATAAATAAATATGCGCTCACGCCCGTAATCCAGAGGCGTAGTAAGAAATCATGGATTTCCATTTGTCGCAATCCTGGCACACCTCTCTCTCCCGCTAAATAAATATCCAGGAGTATTACATTACTTATATAACTTGGCTGCTCTAACAGCCTCATTGCTAGGTTGAGAGGCGCCAAGCATTACTAAAGATCGATCTCTTGCCCTCATCCAATGGAAATCGTTTAGTATCTTTCAAGACTATGCGAATAGAGGTATGTAGAGTTATATATTTGTAACACAAAACTATCCGATATTCCAAAATCAACAAATATTTCGTTTCAACTAGCAATCAAACCTGCTAACGATGAATTGACTTATAATGCCCTGATTTACGTGTCCGAATGATGTATGTATGCAAGTACTTAATTAAGGTCCGTTCAAACAGCGTTGGATTGCTAGACGTACATAAATGTTAATTATCTGTGCGCCAAGTGACATCTCCGGCGACATAAATACGGCCGATGTAATTACGCACAACTTCAGAGTGACTGCAAACGAGGCAAATTATCGCTGGCTTGTATACCGTGGAATATAAATTTAAACAACGCCTGAATTAGTGGCGAATTCACAGAAAGCTGTAATAACTGTGTACGTAAGTATTCCCTGTACGACTTCACACAAACATTATGTACATCTCTACAAAGTTTTAGACATGTTAAATAATATTTTAATATGGAATAGGAAAATGGATTTCCTACTAGGAAATCCATCCATACATAAGAGTCATATAAAGAAAGAAACACAAATACATGTACCTATCCACACAATCATCATGCATAGTTGAAGCGCGATTAATGGCGACTAAACTTTGGATGAAAATGTTAAGTACCTTATAACGTTTTGATAAATGAATGAATCAAAAGACCTTCACTATTGGTCAAAAGGATCTCTCCAAATGTCGGTCTCTTGCCCACCCCCATATGTAGAACTCCAGCAACATCACAATCCTTAGTGTGAGGTATCTACGAAGCCTCGTGTCGTACGCAATCTACCTTTCTAGGTAATTCTAGGTCTATTTCTAGTCATTTTCTAATAGGATATGATGAGATGGGGAAGAGGATTTGACGCAAGAGAGACAGGAAGTAGAAGGAAATATCCTTTTTTTTCTGGCAAAGTTAGGCAAGGTAGGAACTCATGAGCTTGCTTCAGATGTTTTTGAGTGGCGGTCACTTGACATCGGATGAACCGCTTGCTGGTTTGCCACCCTCTTACATTAGAACAGTGCGTGTATCTATGCACATGCGGAGGAAGTGTGAAACATTTTCGGTTTATATGTACTGAAATCTATAATAAAAAAAATTAATATTTTTTTATAAGTAACACAAATTTTATTACCATTTTTATTTTAAACAGTATTTATATCAATTATTAGGACGGAAATGGTATCAGTGTAAACAAAACATTAATTTTCAATAACTAATAAAGAAAAAAAAAACATTCCCACTCCTCCACTCACTAACCCACCCCAAATGTAAGAAGAAATTCTGTTACCCGTACCGTGTAACAGAATTTTTCCCTGCCGTGCCGTAAGAAGTTTCACTTCAAAAAGGTTGAACAAATATTTTTGTCTACTAATTGATTCAAAAGATTCTCCTCTCTAATGCTTATAGATATGGTAAGATACGAGTCAAAAATAACTGTATAACTTACATCGCACAAGTTCATTTATAATTGAAGCAGGTACAAAAATAAATCCGCCGCCATCGTCGGCACAGCGCAAAGCCACCAGCTCGTAAGTGGCTTACCGTGCTCTAATTAGGCGAGGGCTTTATACGTGTCCTCTCTCACCTCTCAGTGCAGAGATCTGTAAGTTACGAATGCAACAGTGTGGTCGCACCCTTAATCGAAAAATTCACTCTATTGTGGTAGTGCTTTATTTTCATATTTACTCGTAATCAGTTAGGGCACAATTTTGCTATGATTATCTGTGATTATGCAAATTTCCCATTTTTTTTTGTCTACTGATAATCGAAGTTAAGTTATTTGCAGGAATTTAAGATTAATGTACAGAAAATCAAGTTCAGGCGGTCTCAATGGAACGGACATACACACATGCATACATACTCGCGAAAAACATTCGGGTCAGGCGGGTAAAAACATTTCCAACAGTGGCAGGTTGAGCTAATCTCGACGTGGTATAGCTACTGCTTTCCGTCCGATGGCGAGGTTCAGATAAGGAGGATGATGCAGGCCTCTCGTTTCCAACACCTAACCCACCCCCCACCCTGTTAGCCAACACATTTGCAACTCCATTGATTGTTGGGAACATTTACGGTAAGCGGTGGAGCACTTAACATCAGTTGACCTGCTTGATCGTTTTCTCCCTTTTGTCATAAATAAATTTAAAAACTATACCTAACTACACTTTTATACTATATGTAATACATTACATATACGAAGTAATATGATACAACGATATACATATTATACATGTTAGAAATACATTTGTATCAGCTTACGAGACCTGCTGTCAGTGCTCATCAGTAAGTTATTGTTAAGAATTATTGTGTGGGAGTGCCGTTTAGAAAAAAATCGAAACGCGTTTTGAACGGGCCAACGTACACAGATTTAGCTTTTGACTCGTAATTAATACGGATGCGTGTTCACTTAAACATGGCGAACATTTATTAATATTTTAAACATGTTTAAGATTTTCAACAGAATGTTAAATAATTAGATTTTGAGAATGAAAACAAAACCCACACATAGAGGTTTACTTAACATGTGTCCGAATTTTAAAATAAATTCGAGCTTCTCGTATCAATACATACATTAATTACCCAAATATAGATGCAATATAATGAAGTCATTAATATCTTACGTATTAAAACGATTCGAAAGATGTCTTTAATTAAAATAATTTGTTATTGTAAGAGATCTTTTCGCTTTTTCTTTTATAAGTCTTAATTAATATCTCAATTATTCTTTTAATTAATTGTCAAATAATAAATATAATAATAAAATCTAAGCCATTATAATCGCAGTTACGTTTTTAACCTCTTACCGACAACAATATTATATTCACGGCGTTATATGTCCGGTGATAGACAAACATGTTGCATTTACTAAATCATGTAACCATGACGTCAATGGTATTTTTTGTTCCAATTGGCACTCGACCACGATACCACGAGATGTTGTGGTGATGTGGTCTAAAGATATGTACGCGCTAGTTTATTAACCAACTATTCAATCTTCTTTTTAAGGTACGTCTTAGGTGAACGGAAACATTGACGCTGGCAACTTGTTCCAATCCATTGCCGTACACACGATGAACGAAGATTCGAATCGCTTCGTTCGTACACCAGGTATATCTCCTATGAAGGGAATAGACTAGAGTAGGTAACTATCTGTAGTTTCATATCTATTAACGTTACTAACACTCGCTTTATTAGCTTCAGTCGTGCCTAAAACTTGAAAATAGGGTACGTATATAGAAGCCCCCTTGTCGCTTATCAGTTGCTGTTTTGCTTTCTAAAAGAAAACACAAAAAGTCCTCCATCACGATAACATTACAAATGTCGCACGCAACACCGACAGATTACAGCCGGTGATTCTTTGATACGCAAATGCTTTTAAAGTAAACATTTAATGTGATTTCTTTTGACATCTTACGTGTTTGCAATAAGAAAATACGTAACCTGTTGTAATATTTCGTTCGTAACAAAATATTCAGAAACTTGAGGTATCCATATAATTCTTTGCGTACAATATCAAAGCTACGCGAACATAAAGCAAAGAGCGACGATAAACCGTATGCCTACTATGTGGAAGATTCTTTGTTAGGATAAGCCTCCACGAATAAGTACTTGAAATGCACAGAAAGGTATAAAGGGGGTAGGATTATAATAATAACATACAAAATAGACAGAACGTGCTCTAAACGACGTTGCATTAGAAACCGTTTCAATTCAGCACCGTATTCAGGCTTGATAGAAATCAAGCAAAAACATACACAATGGTAGACACAATACAACACATATTTGATCAAAATGTACATGAGGTCAATAAAGGTCTATTCCACGATACTAGCTAAATTCTAAACAAACACATAAAACTACAAACAGTGGTAGAGCCCGCAACAACATCTGCTGCACGAACCTCGACCGGTGAAATACCACGACCTCACAGAAGACAGGCGTGAAGTTAAAGTACTCTGCGATTCGTCTGATAAGTGAGGTGCCGGAGGCCTTATTCTGGTTCTCTCCCTCTTCCCACCCTTTTTTTATAAGGAAAGGATGGGAAGGGAAAGAAAACTTGACAGTGGAGGGGATGTATAGGAAATAAGTATTTTCTGTTTGTCTCATATGTCCATTAAAGGTGCGCAACGCATCTGCAACTCATTAGTTAGTGGCAGATGTCTATGGGTAGCGATCACTTGACATCGGGTGTACCGCTTGCTCGTTTGCTACCTAGTACTATCTTTCAAAAAGAAAAAAACTAATTGAAGGTGGACTGAATTAATGGACCCAGAAAGAAAATAAAATATTGTTATTTCATATTGATTCGAAACAAGCAATGATTTCTTGCCATAAATTTTTCGATGTAATGTATATTCTGTTAAGTTGTGATCACAAACATGATAATTACAGTCAATTAAAAAATAGTCAACGGTGTCTGTGAGAGTAAATCTGTTTATGTTCAATTTTCAAAAGAATCGTCCAACTCTAACTTGCAAGTTGAAAATATCGATAGTGGAAATATATGAGTAATACCACATGCGAGTAAAATAAAACGTGGGCTTTATTTATTTAACGACAAAGCGGCGAGCGTCCCGTGGGACGGTACACCATGGCGGGTATTCTGACGGGCTCTCGATATAAAGCGGTAGTTGTATGTAATTCTGACTATTAATTTAACAGAATGCCGTATCGGTGTCCTTTATTGTATCCATATTCAAAGTTACTATCGTGTGCGCGACATAAAATCGGATTAAAACGATAATCATTTATGGACAATAACGTCATTACCATTTACCATCTCTTTTAATCTTTATATTTCATTCAGTAGGTATTCAACACAAAAATCGTGTCAAGGACAAAAAGCATATTAATAAATAACGATACAATGATGATGAATAATAACTCACGTCGGTAACCCAGAAGGAAGCAGAAAGGTGGTTCTGGATGCAGTAGATCAATAGATAAGTCGCAGCCACTACCCCTTCCTTTTCTTTTCTAATAAGGAAAGTATGGGAAGAGGAAGAGTTTTTGACGGGGTAGGAGATGGGTATGAAAAAGAAATACCCTTTTATCTCTTTCTCTCTCCATTAGAGGTATACAGTGCATCTGCAACTGATTAGCTTGTTGCAGATGCCTATTGGTCATGGTCACTTGATATGTGCTACCGCTGCTCGTATATCACCTTCTATAAAATATCTAATATTATATTCAAAAATTGAAATACAACATTCTAAAACGTAATAGATGGCATAAGACGAATCAGGTACGTGGCCAATGAAAGAAAATCTATAGAAAATGTATAGTTTTTTATTGATTAATATTAAATTAAGCATGCATCCGATACCGAAATGTCGGCGCTTTTTCGGGTATCGGCTACATTTATTCTTATTATACGTTTTCTCGTCTATTTCATTACAAAGTTCAAACATACTTACGAAATCGCCAACTAAGTTCTTTTTTTTAAGTATAACCTTTTAAATTGTAATTACTAATAACATCTTTCGAAGTCTGTAATTTTTATACTTATTAAAAATAATCAACTTGTATTAAATTTATTTTACCATAATTTTAAATTAACACTAAGCGTATCGGTAAGATCCGATATTATTATAAGAGTATCGGCACCGGTATCGTATCGGCAAAAAGACGTATCGATGCCTTCCTAATATAAATTTATTATTCAATATGAAAAAAAAACAGAACCTACTTCGAAATTTATAAACCTAAGTCAATTCACGACTATAAATATTATATTATAAAAAAATCCGCTTTACTGTAGCCAAGACCACACCTGACCTGCACCGCTCTGCTCTGTTATTAAGGAACATGCCCCGCCAAGTTTGTAATTTCCGTCCCGACCTCTCTATTATACGTTTCATTTTACGCCTTTCCACCGCTTCGCTTATTGACACCGCATAAAAAATTGATGGTAACAATTTTTTTACATAGCTTTTGTTCCCACCGTTTTCTATTCAAAGATATTTGTTGGAAATACTAAATACGGCTCGCAACTACATTACAAACAATGACAGTATTTGATGTAAATAGATGGGATAGTACTTTAATTCCTTGTTTTAATATATTAGCGTGTAACCACATGTTTGGTGTTCACCTATAACAGTTAATATGATTATTAATTTCTGTTACCATGATTATAGACATACATTTTGTAAAATGCCTAGTCCGATTATAAACTGACGAAGTTCGCTATCGATCGGTAATATAGGCTGTGGTACGCAAATGGACACGTTCTAAAAAAACACGAGAAGCGTGCCTTTTGAGTAAAAGATATTTGTTTGAGAGTGGGGAAAGACCATTTTTATTATACTTTATGGCTTAACTAATGCTTTACCCTCACGTGAAGACTATTAATTGCATGTCAAGCCAGACTCATACAAATTATTATAGGCTTTATTGTCCCTATTAGAATAGAGGAAGCCAAGCGTATGCTGAAAATGCGCGGATTGTGCACAACAAAAGGATGTATTCCTTCACAAGTCTACATTTAGCATACGGCGTTATGTTTATAGAGAAAAAAACTAGCTGTTGCCCGCGGCTTTTCACGCTTTTTCTTCTTATTATCCTATAGGTTTTTTTAACGGAAGAAGGTGGCAAACGGGCAAGCGGATCATCTGATGTTAAGTGAGCGTTACCCATAGACATCGGCAACAAGCAAATGAGTTCCAGACACGTGGCCTTTAATGGACAAAGTAGGAGGGAGGGTGGATAGACAGGAAAAAGGATATTATTTTCCTCCGTTCACCCCCTCCTCGTCCAATCCTCTTCCCATGCTATCCTTATGAGGAAAGGGTGGGAAGGGGAATTGGGAAATTAGGCCTCCGGCACCTTACTCATCAGACGGAACGCAAAGTACTTCTACTTCAAGCCTGTTTTCTGCGAGGTCGTGGTATTTCACCTGTCGAGCTGGCCCATTCGTGCAACAAATGTTGTTACGTACTCTACCACTGTAAAAACTTATGTCTTTTACGTTACGTGTAAAAAACAAAAAAAACTCACAATCTAACATTCACATTTATAATGATAGTAAGGCTAATATAATTAATATCATTATTTCCTGCAGGTCAAGTTTCCGATGTTGATCTAGTCGTTACCGCATTCGTATTGGGCCTGTATCAGACACTCTGCAGCAGAGCATAGACCTTCATAATTCCTTCCATCATATGCATCCGCTTTTCGCATCCAAATATTGTGTGCCGCTTTTCTAGTCTTTTATGGTATCGGAGGGAAATTTTCTTACTTTAGGGGTTAAGAGTAAGGGGCTTTATGTGTATTCGTGTGCAGGAGAGGCGCGATTATTAACAGAACCTACTGGTGGCCTTTGCACTGGGGTTTGTCACTTCTCTACGGCAACGGTAGGATCCCACTATGTTGTCATCGTCCCTATCCTACTTTGTTCGCTATACAAATCACGTATTTATTTTTAGATTACTGTATAGATTGTAATAACAATATAAACCTATCTATCAATCGTAATTAATGTTTCTTTATTCATACAAATGTCAGCGTATAGTTATCGTAAAGTAAATAATATCATTCCTCCAGGCGATATCGTCTCTACATCCTCGTTAAGCAAGCCTTTTGTAATCGCAAACTAAATATTATTTCGACTTTGACAACGAAATTGGCGTGAACAAAAATCACAAGGCGTGGCCCGCATCGAGCGAGATAATAAGTCAAATTTATTTGGCGGCCGTCCAGAAACTGTTACGCATCCATCCTCCCAGTAAGAAATACTTTGGCAAAACTTTATGAAAATAAGCGAGTACTTAGCGAGTAATAACATCGTCGGTGGAACGCAGACGCACCGGGAATACGTAAGTCGGCGACGTCGAATTCCGTGAAGTTCCGAGTGGATTCGTATTCATAAAGTGGAAACTCCGAAGCTAATATAAAACATAAGCCCGAGTTATTGCTTTCGTGTCGCGCACCGTTTCCGACGGTAAATAAATTACTTTAACTCTGTATGCTCATGAACTATTCCCAAGTTTAAGATGAGGTTTCGCCGCTGAAAGCTATTGAAAACGCTGTGTATACTTTAAAATGTGAAATGTTTAAACGAGATATTTCTTCCGCGGTCAAAGGCTTTCATTGCACCAATAATTTTATTAATGTGACTACTTTGACAGTATTTCGCTTTTATCTTTCGTTCGAATATTCGAATTTTTACATACTTATCTCCTTTTAAGAGTGATATCAAATATTTTTAACCAAAGGCTATACATATTTTAAGTATATATTGTTTAAAATATAAAAAGGATACTGAAGCTTAATTCTTAAACAAGTATTGATAGACCACTCTGCAATCATAGGCCATTTCCGTCCCTTAATACTTAATATTGCACCATTAAAGCATCCGTGACACAGAAACGTATTTACCGTTTACTGGTCAAATTAACCATACACCGATGCGAGTGTTCAACAAGGTAACATCCAGGAACTTGAGCACTTGCTATTCGCCCAGCTTGGCCGTCTTGGATGCATTTCAAATAAGATCTTGGAATGTAACACACAGATGCGTTTCTGTTAGCATGCGTAAGCCCTGCTCAGGGACCGATGTTGCATTCCACGAACATCCATTTGCGGTTGCGAGACTAGTGTAATACTGTGTATTGCCATGTTAGACGTGAGTGCGGTGGCAAGGCATTAGGGATTGGAATTGTATCAGCCTTCTTACAAAACTCGAACTCTAGAATACATAGAATCTTTGTTATAAAACCATATATTTTCTCTTAAATTAATACAAATGTTGGTCTAACTTATATTGTGTTGTAATTATAATTATTTTAATAACCCAAATTGTGTCCGAATGTGAATCCTTTTAAAAGCAAATCATTAACTCAATGGATTATCTGTTCGTAGAAGGAAGTAACACACAAGCGGTTTACCCAATATTAAATGACAGCTATCCATAGGTATCTGCAACAAGCAAATTAATTCCAGATACGTTCACTACCTTAAATGGAGGAAGGGTTAAAAAGAAAAAAGGATTACCTTTTCCCATACATCCCCATTTCAAATCCTCTTCCCATTCCCATCTTTTCCTTATTAAAAAAAGGATAGGAAAGAGATTATAACTTAGATTAGGCCTCCGGCACCTCACGCGTGAGACGAAATACGGAAATACTTATACTTCACGCTTATATTATGTGAGGTCGTGGTCCCTAGTCGTGCCGGCCCACAGCAACAGATGTTATTGTAACGACCTCTACCACATAAAATTATTAATAAAATTATTAACCACTGCCACTGTTGATAATCGTCGTTTGTAATCAAATCACCTACATTGATATATTTTGTATTTTAGTCAAGTATCAAACTCATATGAACGCAACAACGTAATAACTACAGCTATGTACATATGTAAAACATTTCACCGTATAGATTGCGGAGTTCAACGAAAAATATTCTCTGAATATAGTTAAGCGGCCATTTATATGAGACGTGCCACTCTATTTCGCCATTGGTTTATTAAAGGGTTCATCAGCACCGCATTTTCTGTACAGAGTATTTACGTGACTTAAATACTAGATATGTTTACTCTGGTGCCGGCATTTCTGTACGTAATATGTAAATACATGGCCCACTCGTGTATTTGTAATAAAATTATTCGCTACACAAATGTTAAATATGAACTCGTTTATATAAAAAGTCACGCTGTAGGCTTCGTAACATTTGTGGAAGTAAGAGTTTATGTCAACTTAAGTCGCTTTACTATTTTTTCAGGAATAAGGCAGGATATTGTTATAGGAGAAGGGGGCAATCGAGCGACTGGTCACCTATAATTAAGTGTAGTAAGTAACCACCGCCACTATCAAAGGAACTGTCGGTGCACTAACGGGATAAAGACAAAATAGAATATTTTCTTTATCTATGCATCCTCTTCCCCTTCCCATCCTTCACTAATAAGAAGAATCTAAGGGGAAGAGAACCCTTAACATAAAGGGGAAAATTTACTAAACCATCATAAGACCTGTCATAACGTATGGATCGGAGCGTTGGGCAATTAAAGAAGTACATGCGGATTAAATAATAATGTTGAGATGGATGTGTGGAGTAACACGAATGGATAAGATACGTAAAGAGTTTAGAGAAAACCTGAAAGTAGCACCTAGCGGAGAAGTTAAGAATCAAAAGCAAGCATGGTACAGGCATTTTATTAAGAGGGGTGAACTGCGGGAAAGGTGACATGGTTAAGAAGGGAGTGACCACTGAAATGACGGATGACAAATCGATGTGGAAGTCGAAAACATGTTATATGACCCCACATAAAGCGGGAAAAGATGATGTACAGAATGTACAAGCAAGAAGTGTAATAGGATTTACAGTGTCTCATTTAAATTAAACAAATAGACGATTAAAAAACTAACAGTCAGGAATTACACTAACGAACTTTATTTATTATACATGTAATTAAATAAGCAAAATAAGTGTTACTAACATGAAACAAAAGGTGCAGCTTGAACTATGCAATTTATGTAACTTAATTTAGTTATTCTGCAATTTTTATTTAAATGGAAATAAAAACATTTCTAAACCTGCAATTATCTGTTTGTATTTTAAGGTTCCATGACAGATATATTTCTATTGTTACAAGGATATATTTCTATTATTTTATAGCAATATTAAAATTCACCTAGTCGACGTGCGTTAGTGACTCGCTGATCTCGGAAACTACCCATTGGACTCGTATACCACTCGTACACCACGACCTCACAGAAGACAGGCGTGAAGTAGAAGAATTCTGCGTTTCGTCTGATGACGCCCGGAGGCCCGATTACAGTCCTCCTCCCGTTCCATTTATTCCCTATAAGGGTATGATGTATAAGGGGCAGAGGATTGGACGGGGAAAGGATGGATGGGAAAAGGAAACACCTTTTTTTCTTGTCTATCCCCTTTCCTGGTAGGCAACGCTTTTCATGGGTAAATGAAATCTTTTTCCTACGACAGTATACGATGCTTTATCTAGAGCGGGTTGTGGCAAAAGTCAGAATATACTCCTTATTTTTAAGAAGCAAGTAATATAATTTCGGTTAAATTAAGCGGCGGGTGAAACGGAACACAACTAATTAATAATAAAATATGCTAAAAGACAGGATATTTTAAAAATACACGATGAATCAACACGTTTTGTAGTCAACTACAATTTTGTTGTATACTAAAACGAGCTCACGTAATAACCTCTAAAGGTTTAAAAAATATATATAATTACGAAAGCGACATATTTATATTACACAACAACAGTACAGTAGTACATATACAACGAACACACCTCCTATTTCATAGTACAAACACAAATAACTAGCCACGAGCCATATTTAAACTTTTAAAACTAAACACAGATAAAGAATAAAACAAATAGAAGAATTTGTCTCTTAATGTTAACTTTTAAAAAAATCTAACGTAATATTTACACAGATATCTGACATAGGTGTGTTAGTGACACTTAAACGATAAATTCGATGCTTTTGCTGTCCCAAAATACCAGATAAAATGTAATAGTTTACCGAAGCCATTTGTAATATTACCTAATTAAGATATAACCGGAGTATAATTTAAGTTCTGTAGCTTTTTCTATTTTCATAAATTATTTATTTTTATAAGATAAGTTGGAAGTCGAGTAAGCGGTTCACCTAATGTTAAATGACCGCTACCCATAGGCGTCTTCAACATGCAAATGATTTGTAAATGCGTTGCCTACCTCTATTGAGCTGAGGCGGGGAGAGAGAGGAAAAATAATATTTCCTTTTCCTATTTATCCCATCTTCGTCCAAACCTCTTCCCTTTAATAAATATTAACATAACACACTTTTTGAAATTTACCTATGTATGTCTCGTCAGAATTTTCTAGCGAGGTAGATAAAAAATCAAATGTGTACAAAGTGTTGAGGAACAGCTAGGTTCTTCCACAAAACCAATGTATAAGAGTGGATGGTAATTTATTTCTATTTTTCTCGTTTTAGTACTTTCAATTATAAATACCAAAAATAAAATCAACGATATTAATATATTACGGACAAGTGTGAGCAACACGTTCACATATATCTTACCAAAACAGACAAACACTGTCTCTTATAACCAATAGATTTCAATAAACGTTAACCGGAGAGTTCAAATGTCCAAAACCAGTATAATACCGACTTAAAAAGCTTCCACTATCCGAAAATCCTCAAAAGATATTCCCACAAATAAACATTTAGCTGTCACGGCGCATCGTCCGGTTATATTTAGAAGCGCAGGGGCGTCCGAGGCAGATATTTTAATGGCTCAAATCCATTATTCAGCGATACGAGACGGATATGTCAAACGCGAGCTTTAAAACGTTGAACACAGCCGTACTTCCCTACGCTTGTTCCACTGTAAAGGACTTAATGGTTCGCTTAATGAACTGGACGTTTTTCAAGCTTGTATCATCTTATCTTTCCTTCATATTAATACACGTGTATTTAAATATGTTTTTATTCTTTACTCCGCGACGATAAATTTATTATTTGGCACACGAGCTGGTGGATCGTTAGCAGACTGAGTTCGATAAACTGTCCATAAATATGGTATATTAATATTTTTGTATGAAACAATATTAGCTCCAGTATCAATAAACTTACATTGAAATCCATCGCCACTTTATAAAATTAAAATAAAAATTACCCAAATTAAAAGGAATCAAGTTACATGAGGAGCCCATTGCTAAATGAGGGGGAAATGTATTAGAGGAAAAGGAACAACTAATTGCTTCGAAAACCGGAAGCGGCAGGCCGGGAAAATGGTAAGGCAATACACGACAACCCCCAAACGCTCACAAAAGAAGCCGACGGAATCCAAATAAACGGTATAAAAACACTTTTTAGGTCGTTAGGGAGTTGCGGCTCCTCATGTACATTAGAGAAACGTTGACCAAGGAGTTTTAATGCCATCGTGATATCGCTGCCTAGCGATGTATTGAATTCGGTGAAATGATGGAATACACCAAATAATTTATGGATTTCAATATATATAATATTGTAAATGCGAATATGAGCTTTTTTATTAGTTTGTTACGCTTTAACTCCTCAACAACACAACTGATCATCATGAAATTTTGCACACCCGTTGTCAAGGGTAAAGAAAATGTACTGTACTTACCTTGTATCACTACAATAAAACTAACAAAACAAAATCGGTTGCCATGGTGATGTGTTGTATTTTGTCAATAACAACGTTTTTAAACAAGTTACCTGTAATTAAAAAATTACCAGCGTGCAAAATGAGAAACGAATGCATGCGAAGTTGCGGGCAATATCTAATTAAATTCGTTACGTCAATACAAAATAATTATGAAATATATCTGAGATAATTGTGAACGCCTATCAATGGTTAGACCTGAGCTGGCTTGACCGGTAAAGTACCCATAACATCACCGTCGCAATGTTGTATATACGAAGATAAAATGTAAATTTGAAGTTATATACTTCTGCGTTTTGTCTGACGAGTAAGAAGCCGTATTACACGCCGCCTGCTCCTTTCCTATTCTTTAACTCCTCTCTTCGGACTTTTATAGATTAAACTCTAGAACCCAAGCAATTATGTGCAAAATTACTGTGCTGTAAACTAACGGTGAAGGGAAACATCTCGAGGAAACCGGCTTGTATTAAAATTCTAAATACATGTGACATCCACCAACCCTCACTGGGCCAGGGTGGTGGATTACGGCCCCTTCCCTCTCTCGAAGAGGAGGCTCTGCAGTGGGGAAACATACTAAAAAAGGCTAATTATTATTATATTATATTAAAGCTAATAAAACAGCATAGTCTGGTAAACAAGGCATACCGTAACAAATCTCGGAGTGATAGCTTGAAGTCTGCGTGAGTTTTTATATTTCACAATATTGGTCAGAACTTCTACGGGGTATTGGCCGTTTTCTCGTAGAAACAAAAAATTATTCCATTGTTAAAAGAAACCACTTCGTCTCAGTTTCTCCCGTGGGAAATTACCTGGATATGTATTCAAACAACAATATTTTATGTCGCATCACCACGTAGAGTGCGTTGACATCAAGACACTAACGGTTAGAGCTGATTAAAACTGAATAATTTTTCACTTTCTTTCCGAATGAAGTTAACCAACTTTAGTTAGTTTTTGTAATTTTTTAAATGTTCATAATGGAGCCGTAGTCTGAATTCGTATTGGTAACTTCTAACACTATGATATCTATTTTCTCCATCTGTTTATATAAGAGAAGAAGAAAATAAGTGGATGTTGTGACTAGAATTGAGAAAGGTATGCGTCGGTGTTTCGGGTGTGTTGAAAGGATAAATGAAGTGAGAGAGTGATACGACAAATTTATGTTGCAAAAGTGACTTGCCACGTTCCAAGCAAACTTATATATTTATCAGATTAGTGATATATATATATACTAAAAAAGACGATATAAGTGCTAGATGTATGGATTTAGAAGCGAGAGGTGTGCCAAAAACGCGCCGAATGGGAATCCGTAGTCTCTGCCTACCCCACTGTTTTCGTGGGTGAGCGCATATTTATTTAGTTTATAATTCTTAAAACTATCTCGCAGCAAGAATCGTAACATTCGTTTTAAATTCCACAAACCGTGTCGTCTTCGATAAATTGTTAAAAATATTTCCCTTAAAATAACTTTAAATATAAAATAGAAGCCATAAATAACGTAGAGTGACAGAAATTCTCAAATAATTCAATCAGACGGCCTGATAATATACGGGTGGGCAATTCATCACGTTTAGAAATAGGTCGGGATCCACACAGAGTTCTTTACAGCGTATCTACAACGGAATGGCATCGGTTCGGGCGCTGATCCTTAGAAATGATAAAGCCAAGCGAAATTAAAACTTAAATCTGTACTAATAAAACATATATTTAAGTACATTACTGAGGAGTAAGTAACGAGCGACTTACGGTATCCCTTGACCTGTGACCGGAGATATCAGGCATAGAGATTAGGTAAGTACCAGACCGACATCTACATCTGATTAGTTCGATATGCCCGCGGTAATAACAAATAATAACTCCTTAGATGTTATCTCCGGACTCACTCGCTTAATAGTGCCGGTTTGATATGGACGTATCGGAGCATCTGTATATTTGAACGACTTGTTTTAATGTACGGCGATTAAATATATATTTTATTTTATGAAAGAGAGTGGCAAACGAGCAAGCGGTTCACCTGATGTTGTGTGACCGCTACCAGTATACATCCGTAATAAGAAAATGAATTGCAAATGCGTTGGGTACTTCCCTTGTCGTATTCTGTTCTTTTTCTTCAACGGTAAAGGTGGCCCGTCGCATTTGACAACTTTTGCTGCTGTGGGCTTTCTTTTGTATTGGGTTTGTCGTACAATTATTGTCATATTTGAATCCCTTTTGTTATTCTAAGAATCTATTGCCATTTTTTATTCAATGTATTGTATTAAATAAGCTCAGGTGAAAATTGGGCATTTAATTCAATTCTGTCTACCCAATATATATGAATAATCGTGTAAGTTGTATGTCCAACAAATATTTGTATTAGGACATCAAAATGAATAACTGTTGACATTTCTTCCACAATCGGACAAAGAATGAAAACCAATTTATCGCCAAATGCAAACCTAAGTAGATAATTTACGGCCTCGACGAAAAGGGGTTCGGTTCGTGTTCATACCATAAAAATACACCGTAAGCGAGCGACAGACAAATAGCTCCTAACACGCATGTAATAAAGCACGGAATTGCATCCATCAGTCAACATGTTTTCGAGCGAATAAAATGTAATAAGCAACATAAATCTAGCGTGGTAAAAAAACTTTATAAACAAAATTGAAATTTATACTCTATTTTATGGGTCGTAAAGTCGTATATCTCTTGGATAGTGCGTTCGCAAATTCGGAACATATTATGAATAGAATGATACAACCCCTGTTCAGTAGCAGGGGGCTGTGAGTTAGCAAATATCGTGCACACCCCAAGCATACAATATTTATTGCACTCTCCGCCTGCGCTTGGGGTCGTGCAGATTATGAAAATGCAGATGGTGATCCGAAATTTATTCGCGCTGATAAATTATGCGCTCGTAAATTACCAAAATCGCTTTCCGTTCTTTTGCCAGCCACGGCTAATATTATTAAGTTCATAAAAATTATCTCAGTATTTCATTGATTACAGACATATGTGTATTGAATACGTAAAAAAATCACGCCCTTGACTAAAAGTAGCAGGCAGACGTTACATTTAGTATAATCCCGAGGCACATCATTCACTTCTTTAACATTCATGAATCTAGTCCAATATTTCCTCGATTACCATAGTAATCAAAGATGTATGGATTTACCAATGTGTGACAAAATCGTACCAAATAGAAAACAGTAACAGTGATTACTGTTTTGTTTGTACACTCACGGTCGTAACCCCGAGGGCTAGGCCACTGCCTGTTTTTTTTTTCATTTAGTTTTTTACTTATTTATTGTATTCATAAATTGTCCAGACGTCATTGGGCTTGGCACAAGTCTCAGATAGCTTGCAACAAAGTTTTTCAGTGCGGGCATATAAACGAAGAAAGTAATTTTATTATATCTAACATGGTCTACAAGCGTGGCGTATAATGGAATACGGGCGATGAGATGATCCTTTAAGCCCTCACACGGCTCGGATAGAACGCATTTCGCTATGCTGCTTCACTAAGTGTTAATGAAATTGCCTTGGAATTATACAGCTTTCCTGTTTCTCTGTGATATTTTTCTCCTCGCAGATTTTACTTCGAGGTCTTAAAACTGTTTTTCTTTGTTGGGTAGTCGAAATTATAGAGAAATGAAGTCAGCTGAAATAATTTTATAAGCAACTAATTTGGACTATGGAAAAAGTGGTCAAGTCATTTTGGTAATAGAGCCTGTTAATGGCTATAAACCAAATTAATAATCAAGTAATTGATTCGTTGATACCTTGATTTTCAAAATCATTTTTTTTAACTCACATTGTTTGTAAAACTGTCGAATTGGTTGAAACGATAATATTAATGTCATTGATGGACTATTTTTAAATATCTACAGTAAGAAGGCAGATGCAGTAACCAATTACATTCACCACATTTTCATCAAAAACAGAAACTATAGGGGAACTTGAAGGGAAAGGACGAAATGATTGGCGCGCCTTTAAATAAACCAGTAAATTCAATATAAAGCTAAGCGTACTTCCCAATCAATGCGTCAACGTTCAATGACAGTTTGACGGCCGATGGAGAAATTCAATAAAGGAAGCAGATTGATAACTCAGCAGTCGATTAGATTCGACGTTTATTAATACTCACGTATAGCACCACTCCCATAGATTAAATGGAAAGTTTCTCTCGTCATCAAAATGGGAACTATGGGGCGTTTGGATACAAGGGACATAAAGTTTCAATATGCACCATGTTATTGTACCCCCGTATTGTAAAGAAAATTTATGTTCAGGAATTTTTCACATGACTTCGCAGACTGACAAATTACCTTCGTGAGCTTCATTGTTTGCCACCTAGCACCATAAAACAACGACTTAGGGACACAAGCAAAGAGCTATAACTAACTATGGTGCGGTACGCTCGCTCATCTGCAGTTCATCTAGTATTGTGAAAGTTCAAGGGTGGAGTTGATCATTTAAAAAGCGGTGAATATTAATCAAAATTAAACTAGCATACCACAAAAGTAGCATACCGTCAGAAAAGCAGGGAAATTACCAAGCAATGAAGAGAATCATTCTATTTTTCATCTTCCAACTTATCTGAAATACTGTTTTACTTGTTGTTTAATATGTTTATTTATTAATACTTCACATTTTCTCTTAGAAACGACTCTTGGAAACGTCGAGGAATCTTCTGACACCCACTGTAAGTTGGGAACTTAAATAGCGTTACCTTTTCACCACACCTTAAAGTGTATAATGTCGTGAAGATTCACGTGGTGATCTTTGATTCTCACACAGTCAACATTGAAATGTATGATAATTTAAACGTTTTACAAAAACTCATATATTACACAGTCATAAAAATTGTATAAACACACAGAATAATGAACTCGCAGTGCCAAGTTTTAGTCTCTGTAATGTTATCGAATACTTTATGGGGTAAGGTACACGCATATAAAATACACTTCTGCAGTTAAAACAGTATTTTGATTTATACATTACTTGTTCAATGGCCGGTTTTAACTTTTATAAACATTCTTACTAAAAAGTAATCTATTTGTTGTTTGTATTGAAGAGGCTTTTTATGATGGTACTTTGTAGGCATGTTATTGATATGAAATGTCGGATTCGAATATGAAATTATTTCGGATTATAAAATAATTGCAGATTTAAAAAAACTGTAAAAGTGAAATAGAAAAAGGTAATAATTTGACTTTTTTACTAGATTACTATTTGGTACAATCAGTCACATAAACTTCTAATTATTATATCCATTCATCTTTAGGTGTTATCTCAGTAAAAAAAATACAACAAAATATTATGACAAGCTTTTCGGTTTGAGCAGACTAAAACCAGCTCGCGGCAATAGTTTCAGGATCCGTAATTATCCGAAACTTTTATTTCGGATACGGTTTTTTTTATTCTCGATATCCGATTATTTCCGATTCGGATACAGAGCTCCATAATTTCCCTGGTACTTTGTAACAATCAACCTTGAAAAAGAAGAGGTAACAAAGGATTACACATATTTATTAGTGCGTGCACAATCACATAACATGTGCGATTAGATGAAGCACTAGTTTTTCCATTGAATAAAGACGAAAAAGTCATAGACATAATGGCTTCTCGTAAGGAGGGAAAGGTTTAATCCACTTGGTCATATAAAATATCAAGACACAGAGAATCTTCGCTCGGCGTAGTCGTGGGTCACGACGGAGGAAGTTAAAAGTACTTTATAAGAGCAGTAAAAATCGTATCGAAGTAGGTCGGACATTATTGAAGGCACTTTTAACTTCAATAATTATTACCCAAGTTCCGACACGGAATTAGCAAAATGATCATAGCATGAACGCTTATGTTTCAGCGAGAAAAGATGTCACGAGCAGAGAACGCAATACAAGCTTTCCTTCAATGAAGTGCCTATAGAAATCTGATATTGGACAATTTTTTACAAACTTTAATTAGAAAATAAATTAGAAAAACTGTTTTTTCTTTATTCCTTTATGTCCTCTTAAATTCAAGAAGGAACAAGTACTAGACTACAATCCTACCTAATGTTGAGGCGATGCGGTCAAAAGATGACACTAGTTTAGCATTAGCATAGCATGCGCCCGATTTCTGAAAGGTTGATACAAAGAAAAAAATTATGAACAAAGCTGTCAAACGTCCGACCAAATTTTATTGAGTTGCTAGAAGTGTCTTCACCATCTTTTCTTTTAGATACTGAAATCGATGTAATATAAACTAGACTGGATAACTTATTAGTAACCAGACATCACTCTTCTTTTGCATCTATGTCGTTAATGTGACTAATTCTGAGTGCTTGATTTATAAATTAAACCAATGCGTCAAGCGATGCGATCAATAAACCGCCTTCTTTGCGTTACAACAGACCTCTTTGGTGCTGAGATGAAACAGACGCTGGCATCCTCGCGGACATTAAGTTTAGACGCGCGTAACGAGTTTGGTTTTGAATGAGCACTATTGTTTGTGCCGCGCACGCGTTACATATTTTAGGTTATAATTGATACGTTAAATATTTCTATTATCAAGTCATTTCCCGTTGCAGTAGTCATTATATTACAGGACCTATCAGCGCACCAGCAGACATTGGTAGAGTTCGCAACATCTGTTGCACGAATCTACCGGCTCGACCGGTGAAATACCACGACGAGAAATCTACGTGTCTCTCGCAGAAGACACGCGTGACGTAGATTTCTTAATAAGGATTGAATGGGAAGGGGAGGAGGATTCGATCCCTCCCGGGTTGGATTTGACAAACAGGGAAAATGAAATTTTTTTTTCCTCCTCTGTCCATCCAAATGTTGGCAAGGCATCTGCGACTAATTTGCTTGTAGCGGAGGCCTATGTTATCCTTATTAGGAAAGGATGGGAAAGGGAAGAGGACATTTGACGTTGTTGATTAGAGATGATTGGTATAAATCTCAGTTGAATTCTTTCTTCTTTTAGCATATTTAGATATGATGGTTTCTACATTGTCCTTGTACACTTTCAATCTTATTTGGGTTAAGCATACTAAATAGCATTTGTTTGACAAACATTTACGATAATGATATAAACAGCGAGATAACATTTTATACAAGTTTATTAAAATGTTTAAAATTGCTCTAACATCAGGTATTTCATATAAAATTACTACCTCCACATTCGGAGAGCCATCGCCAATGTTAAAACTTTCCTCAACTTTCAAAGCCTTCGAGGCTTTTATGTTGATTCTGAATTTTCATTGCAAAATTCACACATTCTAGCTTCCTTTTAGGATTATTAACACAGCAACTCCCGCGAAATAAGTAACATAAATTTCCTAAATAATGTTAGGAAATTTTGTCTTTTCATTTATTAAAATCCATATACTTTTTATTAACCAACTTAAAAAAAAGGAAGAAATTTCTCAATTCGCTTATATATTTTTTATGTTTGTTACCTCATAATTTTGGCATTTATGAACCGATTGGTCTCATTTAAAATTTATCACGACCCGGTATGTGGTTTCCAGAGTTATACATGATTTTCGCAAATTGATATCGGTTTCTTGTAGTTGTACTGTGTTTAAACTCTGAAACAACGCACAACAACCAAGCCAATCGTAATAAATTGAATACATATTATATTATGTCTAAAATACTTCAAAAAACGCATTATAGATAGAAAAATAAAATAAAAAACGCCTCCAAAAGACGACTCAGTATTTGTCACAAAACTCCAAGGACCTAAAGAAGCAACTGCAGACGGCTTCATAAAGCCAAAGATTTAATGACAGAGCTTCAACACCGCAAACAGAGGCCAGTGCAAATGTTGACTCGTCGGACGCCGCGAGAACAAATACCCACTGCGGGCACAATCCGATGCAACTTACTTGGCTTTTGTTTAAGATCCTTAAGCTGTGGAATTGCCGCTCAATGGATGCCGGCGGACCGTAACAATTCACTTGGATTTTCAGACTACCTACTACTACCCACAATCGCTGCAATACAATTAAAACTATAGTCCTTTACATGAAAGAAGTCCCCCAGACGCAGCGCATACTCAAGCGTTACATATAAATATACCATTTACTGAACTCATAACCACAAAACTACTGACCCTATAAGTGACTGTACGTGGTGTTTGGTGAGCAATTTCACACCGGTTTCGGTTGATTGTATGTATTTTTAATACATTTACCTTCGGAGACGGCTCAAAGGTTGACAGGCCGACCAAAGAACAATGACAATACTTAGAAAGCAAACAATAGTATAAAATATCGATTCTTGGAATATTGTCCAATTACCTTACGCTGGTCCATCATTGTTTACCAAACAAAATTATATTTTAACCCAGTCTAAAGTAACCTAGAGGGGTAGTCTAGTTTTCGAATTTATATTAATAATTATCCTGGCACACTTATTTCGCTTCCTCCATGTCATCCAGCATTATGGAAAGTTTCAATATTACCAGTCTTTAGAAAGTCCTTTGGGCATCCATTATTTCAAGAGAGTTTTGTTTAACTAATTGGCAGACTGCATGAGTGTTCGTAACTTTTCCTCCACCGAAAAGCATAGAATTGTCCCACCAATGTTTTTTTTTTTTTTTTTTTTTTTATAAGAGAAGGGGGCAAACGAGCGGCGGGAACACCCAGGTGATCAACGACGCCCATGGACACCCGCAACACCAGAGGAACTGCAGATGCGTTGCCGGCCTTTTAGAAAAAGAAAGGCTCGCTTCTTGAAGGACCCCAAGTCGTACTGGTTTGGAAATACCGCCGAGGACAGACCATTCCACAACGCGGCTGTGCGTGGCAGGAAATGTCGAGAGAACCGCACTGTTGAGGAATGCCAGCCATCCAGATGGTGTGGATGGTACCTGGCGGTCTGTCGTGTCGTACGATGACGAAACTCGGCGGCAGGAATCGTTCCAAACAGTTCTTCGGAACACTCCCCGTGGTATATGCGGTAAAAAATGCAGAGGGAGCTGACGTCCCTCCGCAAGGCCAGAGTATCAAGCTGATCGGTAAGAGCTCGGTCGTTGACGATTCGAGTCGCTCTCCGTTGTATGCGGTCAAATGGAAGAAGCTGGTATTGGGGTGCTCCCGCCCAGAGATGCGAACAGTATTCCATGTGGGGCCGAACTTGCGCCTTGTATAGCTGAAGGCGGTGGCCCGGCTGGAAATACTGCTTCGCTCTACTGAGTACACCCAGCTTTTTAGAGGCCAATTTGGCCTTGTCTTCCAAGTGACCACGAAACTGAACGTCACTCGATATGTCAACGCCGAGAATACCGATGCTGGCTGTGGCAACCAGAGGAGTGCCCTCAAAACATACATTCGCGACAAAGGGTTCTTTTTTAGCGGTAATGGCGCAGACTTGTGTCTTTTTGGGATTGAAATCAACAAGATTTTGTCTACCCCAATCCGAGACTTCACCTAATAGGATCTCCATTTCAGACACAAGTTTGGTCCGGTTCTCAGCGGCAGTAGCCCGAGAAACGTTAGCGCGGGCCGTGTACAGTGCATCACACGTGCTATCATCTGCATAACAATGGATGTTGCTAATTTGCAGCATGTCATTGATATGCAGAAGAAACAGGGTGGGCGACAGTACACAGCCCTGTGGGACACCAGCATTAATTGGTTTCGGGTCAGAGCATGCACCGTCGACAACGACCTTGATGCTCCGACCCTCCAAAAAGCTGGAAATCCAGGCGCATAGCTTCTCGGGCAGCCCGTAGGAAGGCAACTTCGAAAGAAGTGCTTTGTGCCACACCCGATCAAAGGCCTTGGCCACGTCCAAACTAACCGCCAGGGCCTCCCCCTTGCCCTCGATTGCCACCGACCATCGATGCGTGAGGTACGCAAGAAGGTCACCAGCTGAGCGACGCTGACGAAAGCCGTACTGACGATCGCTAATCAGCTGGTGCTCCTCAAGATACCTCATGAGCTGGCAATTGATGATCGTTTCCATGACTTTCGAGAACAAGGTGGTAATGGCAATCGGCCTGTAGTTGGACGGATCCGAGCTATCACCTTTCTTTGGGATCGGGTGGATTGTGGCAGTCTTCCATGATTTCGGCACAATGCCCAAGGAGTAGGAGAACCGGAACAAGCGCGTTACAACCGGTGCCAACTCAGGAGCGCATGTCCTAAGCACGATGGGAGGAATACCGTCAGGCCCACTCGACTTGTGAACGTCCAGAGATTGCAGCAATTTACGCACTGATCTCTGGCGAAACTGGATCTCGGACATGAAGGTGTCACCGCACTGGATATTCGGCAGTGAACTACCATTATCCTCCAGAGTCGAGTTGGCCGCAAAAAGAGAGCCTAGAAGATCGGCCTTCTCATTTGCGGTGTGGGCTAACGTGTCATCTCCCCTGCGCAAAGATGGTAAAGACGGCTTACAGAAATTCCCCTGGACAGCCTTGGCGAGAGACCAGAACGCACGAGTTCCCGAAGGAAGGTGAACCAGTCTCTCGCCAATGCTGGCCACGTGTTCCGACTTTGCCTTAGCAATAATTCTTTTGAAGGACCTGGAGGCAGAGTTGTACTTCTTTTTGAGCAGGCTGGTATTTACATCCCTAGCCGCTGACGCCTCAGCCCAAGATCGGTAACAATCCTGCTTGTAGCGCGCTGCTAATTTGCAGGATTGACCAAACCAGGGCCGAGAACTGCCTCCGATGGGCACGACAGAGGATGGAATAAATAGTTCCATCCCCTGAATCACCACATCGGCGATAGAATCGGCAACGGCATCGGGATCGTCCAGCTTGAAGCAAACTTGCTCCCATGGGTAGGATGCAAAAAAGGACCGCATCTCATCCCAGTCTGCCGACCTGTAGTGCCACACTCGGCGGTGGCCATTCGGTTTGAACCGTGGGCGACGCGAGATAGGCACTTTTGTCCGGATCAAGCAGTGGTCCGACGAGCCCAGGGGGGCGTCGACGGAAACCAAGTAGCTGTCCGGATGTGAGGTCAGCAGAAGGTCCAACACGGAAGGTGTATGATCTTCCACATCTGGAATTCGCGTGGGCGATGTAACCAGTTGCGTCAGATCATAGGACAAGGCGAAGTCATGGACAGATCTCCCCGCGTGATCGGTGGTACGTGAGCCAAGCCAATCGGCGTGGTGGGCGTTGAAATCGCCAAGTACCACGATCTCGGCGGATGTAATCTGCTCCAGAACGGAATCTGTAGCCGTTTGGACTTGCTCCATGAGTCGGTCTGTTTCGGCATTACCGCTATGGGACCTATAGAGGCACGCGTAGACTCGCGGATGGTCGTCGCTATCTACGCGCAGCCACAAAGTAGATAGGTCCCTACCTTCAAGAAGGCTGATGCGACGAGAGCAGACATCCTCCCTGACGTACACGCACACCCCGGCCCGGGGCAAAAAGGAATGCTCCAATTTGTAACCCGGGCAGGATAGATACGATGTGTCTGCCGGGGAGGATATCTGCGTCTCAGTGAGGAAAAGCAGGGCCGGCTTAGCCGTCCGTAGGTGGAAGTGGACGGCCTCCAAGTTAGAGTGGAGTCCCCTGATGTTACAGAAGTCCACGGCGAACATGGTAGGGGATGCCGCGAGGTGCTGCCTGCGTTTGCCCCGAGCTCCAGCACCGAGTGGGATGGTGCCCCCCCAGAATACGCGGGGCAGCCAGCGCGCCCACGCCCAGACTCCAAGCGGGAGTTCAGGCGTAAACGCGTGGAGGGGGATTCTCCAATACCAGTGGTATCGGTACCCCCCTGGGGTAGTTTGTTTATAGATCCCACTTCCATGCTGTTAAGGGGGTGGGGGGTTGGCCTCCGGCACACACACTTATCAGACGAAACGCGGAATTGCTTCCACTTCACGCCTGTCTTTCGTGTGGTTGTGGTATTTCACCGGGCGAGCGGGCCATTCGTGCTCCAGCAAAAGCTAGATGCGGACTCTACCACAATAACACTGTTTCAGATAGCCCAAATACCATCAATTCGAGTATTTATAGTTTAAGATAAAAATATACTTTATCATGTTGAAATATTTATCTTCGTTCAAAACACGAAATGATAAAATAATATTGCTTATACGTAAATAACCTTTCGTGCTTAACACGAACCAGCGATAAAGAATTTCAAATATTTCCCAAATTCGTAGGGACTGGAATCCCGAAGATTTCTCGAGAGCGATACGTCAACACCACTTCGGTACGTCCATTTCGGAAAATAAGGTAAACACACTCTGAGTACGCTCGAGTCGCGCAAACAAATATACTACGAGCAAACACACACACGCACACAAGACAAATTGACGCTACAACCTTCTAAGAGGCTTTAAATAACAAATTCGAGATCACGACCTTCATTCTTCGTACCATTTGTGCTTATCTAGGTTCACTTCATAACTTAACAATCGACTAGACGCTAGTTGTTATATTTTTATTGAAGAACAACTACGTTACCTATACCTACTAGGATATTATATAGGGAGGTTCAATTCAAGTTTAGGTTATTCATTTACTATTCTTATGAAAAATGTTATGTTAATTGATTACTGGTATTTAAAGACATGAGCATAACTTGAGCCGAACTTCTCTGAGGTAGTTGATTCGTGCAGTCTACGTAGGACCTATATAGCGTCTTCGTTTGCAGTAGAAAAAGGTATGCAAGGAATGGGTTCTTTAACACAAATAAATAATTAAGCACTGCTTACACTCCCTGAACCCAGAGGTGTAAGCAGAGATTACGGAAATCCATCAGAATTTCCACATTACAATCCATCCACACATCTCTCTCGCTTCTTCTACATTTTTCAACACATTAAATAAAAGATATATTTTAAAAATGTTCTATTATATAATCTATAAATACAATCGATTCCTTTTTGTCTATGGACATTTTTTATCTAAGCGCGGAAGTTGTGAAGCGATGCCGCAGCTTGCATTACTAATTCCGATTAATCGGCAATTAAATTATTAGTTAGCGCCTTCTAACGCCCTCTGAGACTCGGTGGGGGAGGGGCGAGGTTCTCACGTCGCTCAGAGATAATTGAATTAAATTACCTCGTGTCAGAGTTGAATATTTTCGATGTTAGATAATTAACTCTACCGCACCGCTGTGGGTATACGACGCATGCCTTTTAAGTTTTGTCGTTTGAAGAGAAAAGCACAACTAGAACCTTATAGTAATTTTTATTGTTTTTCAAAGTATTCACCACGTAGCTTAATACACTTTTTCATTCGCTCAAACCAGGTTATTATAACATTTATTCCACTCTAAAGTGGGGGTGTTCAAAACGGCTGACTGATGCCTAGTAAATTGAACAAAGCATACCATACCTCATATGTCTTTTTAGAAAATTATTTAATAAAATCACTAGCTGAAGTTACCTGGCGACGCACGTTTGTATATATAACTCTATAATAATAAAAATAGCCTATGTTCCTTCCGGATGATATATTTTTTTTAATAGTGAATGTCTTTCACCTACCTATTAAAATATAATCGATTACTATTTACATCCGATTTATTATTTAATGTTCAATAAATAATTTCAACCATACATACATTAATTTGCAACGAAGTACACACTACACTATAGTGCGCTTAGTTTCAAATTAAGTTATCTATTTCGTCAACAAATAATATCACAATTTATACACAGATATTAGTATTCGTAATCGGAACAATGACTAACGTTGTGTGCGCCCTCTAAAACAAAATGAGTAGACAAGAACAAACCCTCAAAAGTATAAGAAGACTAAGCGACCCTAGATCTCTTAAACACGCTTCTTATCTCGAAATCGGAAGAAGAAACTAATAGCGTTGCATATTATTGGTACAATATAAATATTATGTACACAAACCTATTCTTTAGACATCGTATACTTTCAATTGTTTCATTTTATTTTTTGTAGAAAGCGGCCAGCGTCGGAGGCTGTATATGGTCCGATCACGATCTTCAGTTCGTTGACCGTAAAAAACTAAATGAAAGTACATTTAAAATTTTGCCAATTAATAATTGTCTTATAATATCATTGCTTCATACAAATATCGTGGTACACTTCTTGGTAACTTTCTACCCAGAGTATAATAATTATATAATTTACTATGTAATGTACCTAAGTGCTATGGCACTAATTATTATCAACCTACTATCTGTTAAAATAATATTTTTTTAAGCGTAAATTATTGTCTAGATCGATAAAGTTCTCCGACAGTCGTTTCAAGTTTATTTCTAACCGAACATGCGCGGTGGATACGAAGTAAACAAACTTGAACTTTTAAAAAGTTTGGTTTCTAACGTTTTACAAATGAAACATATCCTACCTTATATGAGAAATATAACTTTTTACACTGATTGCACCTTAATATTCCACTCCAATGGCACAATCCACTTGAATTTAATCACAACATTCCACTGTAAAACCACTTCGAAAACTAGTAACTGCTCACACTAGTCGGAACACTTTTTTGAGTGAAGAACAATACGAAACATAAACAGCACTTGATAAAAAGTTTGTATAAGTATATACAACTCACTTAATTTAGTGTTTAATGTCTATTAAAACTGTAAGTTAGTTAAAAAACTTATAAAACCGTCGTAAACAATCAGAGCAACAATCGGCACGCGACGGCCATCTTCCGCCAACGCAAAGTTTAAGGTTATTCTCACTAGAGGGTTCGCTCTTCAATCTATAGCTCGATTAATAATTAAATATTAATGAATGCAATAAGAAAATTTTATTGTTGCTTGTTTTATTTATTTCAAACAGGAAAAAATCAGTATTAGAAAAATATAAATAAAATAATATAACACTTTATTGAAATGGCAATATTTACAAAATGAACAGTTACATACAGTTACAGCATCAATTAAGTTTTTCATTCAAGTAGGCTTTATCTTTATTATTTAAGATACAAATATTGTAAATCTAAAGATGATTAGTTCTACGTTTTTAAAACTAAATTGATATCTCACTATTTAAACCAAATAGCAACACTTGACCTTAATATTCTTATCATTCAGTCATTCGCTCCTCACAACAATTAAATTCCTTTGTCAAACGTGAAACGCCAAACAAATGCAGGGAATTGGGATATTCATTTGTTTTTCTTGTTTGCATTTTCGAGCTACGAACTACAGACAGTAGCAACAGAATGAGTATGGGTATAAGTTAGATATTTGTTTTGCTAATTTACAAATATTCTACCAAATAACAGGAATTAAAAGTTAATTCAATTTGTGCGACATTCAGTGGTGCGATGATTTATTATTAGTTTACAGAATGCTCAGAGTTGTTAGAAAATAATGCTTTACAAAACTAAAGCTCACTTTTTTTATTAGTATTTGACACAATTCTGGCATACATCTCTTGATTCTTCTGAGCATATATATATGTGCTTAGAATTATGAATTTTAGCTTATAAAAATGTATGCTTGTCAGTTATGTACCCATATTTTATTTATTTAATAAGGAGGGTTTATGGTAGTCAGTGATTTTTGTTATAAATCAAAAATCACTGACCAACTCTGGCTGCAAAATTACCTTAAAATGGTCACTATAAAGAAATAAGATCTACTGTGGTGCAATGTTAAGGAAGAGGTTTTTCAATGAAGGAACTACTCTGAAAAGTCAAATCCACATCATATTTGCTTAAAATTTGAATGGCTGATAATAAATACTACATTATAAATATTTAAAAAATATATAGAGGGTTTGATTATGTAATGTTCACACCACCGTCATAAAAATCTTACAAATTCTACTTATCGTTTAGATAATGCTATTCCTGTTCTGTACTGATATTATATGGGGATGCTTAATAATGTCTTTCACTAATCTATCACTATCTGTTTTTATGTAGTGACATATAAACAGATAAAACAGATCAGTGGATCTGGTTGCTACTGCCACCCACTTTTGCAGTATAAATCTGCCTGGTCACCCTTTCATTGTACCGATATACTACTATAGCCAACTGCTTGAAGAATTTCAGCAATCATTGTAAGTGATCTCCGACAAGCTTAAATACTTATTACTATTACAATGATTTAGTGCCATTTATAGACCTATTTATAATATTACACATTGTTAGGTAATCTACAATACTTTTTTGTGATTCAATCTCTGGCAGCCTAATTAACAGACCTCGGTCTTAGGTTAATGAAATTGGTTTTGTTCATACAATTAATATGAAATTGTAAGTAGATTTGAACTTTACTATAGTCATTAGTGTAAATATCAAATCTACTTCCAGGAGTATAATTTTTGTGTGCATATGTATATATGTTCCATTGCTACCACCTCTAAAACGGCTTGACCAATTTTGAAGGGTTAAGTATCATTAGATTCATGTTCATCCCCCTTATATCATAGCTTATAATGATGCACTAACTGATTATAACCTGGTTTTTGTTTTATTTTCTAAGTTAACTATTACTTGATGAAATAAAACATACTACCTTTTTATTAAAGGTCTCTCTTGGTGGGAATCTGCTTTTGAGTGTGTGTCTAGAACCATCTTCTTATTAATAGTTAATTATAATGTTAGCTGTGACTGTTCACCTATAGATATGTTTTTTGGTTCCCGAAGAGAATATGACAAGCAATGGTAAGTAAAAAAAACAATAAGTGTACAGTCTTGTACACCTATGATACTCCAGGAAGTATATAAATCTAATGACAACTTATGCTTCAAAACCAGTCAAATCATTTACATTACAGGTCACACAAGGAAGGTCATACATATGTACATACCACTATTAGGGAGAAAATTTCAAAAAGAAATTTCGTAAACATAACCTTATTTCGAACGCTTTAGAGAACAGCGTAGCAGTCGCGGTAAACTCTGGTACGCTCGGTTCGCTCTATGCTCTCGCGCTCAGTCTATGTTCAAAGTATCACACAAGAACGGTAATATAAGTTCAGAGTGTTAGTTTTGCATAGATAAGACAGTAAAGTATATTTTATGCAAGGCCGATTACATATCTCAGTAACTTCTCATGAAATCTTGATTTAGCTATTATAAAAGCCTTTACATATATTTATAGCACATGTAGTGTAGAAAGTATAATGTCATCAAAAAGTCATGCTTTATAATTTAATGGGGACCATCCACATGGGTGGTTAGGACCACAAGTCCTCGCAAAGGAACGCGGTGTTATTTTGCGAGGACTTGTGGTTTATCAAATCTTATATAATGGCGGTGTTCGTACAATACATCTCAGTTCCAGTCCTAACAACCCATGTGGATGGTCCCCATTAATTTATAAAGCATGACTTTTTTCCTACCCAGGAATATACGCGAGGCTATTGAAATTAAAAATATCCTAATTTCAATAGGGAAAATGGCTGGGTACTACCACCTGCTCGGGATCCCGTGATTAATAAATCCCAAACCATGCATATTCTAATTTAGTTGTCTGTTTACCTGTTACCTGTTACTAAACCTGTTTACACGCATGAATTACGAACAATAAAAGACCACAGGATTCATTTCTTGGGAGGAAGTAAGTTAAGATTGTGTTTATTTCTTAGGGAAACAAAGATGAAACTCCGTGTAAAAAAAAGATGCTACAGAACTAATGAGCTGTAGTTCACCTGATGAAAGTGGTTTCATCACTTAACATCAGGTAGAGGTAGACTTACTTGCGCAGGAGCCGAGATCTGAGCTGTCACTCATTACGCGTTTACGATCCCGATCGAGGGTGCCTTAGAGGGCCGAGCCTCAGCCTCTGGCTCGATTGGTAACTATTGTCGAACCACAACCCTGCCCTACGTCATTCGCTGCCTCTTATAATTTTTTTGCAGTGGGGATTTGACAATTACACGTGCTGACTACAAACAAAGATGATAAAATTCTTTTGTCCATCTGTACGTGACTGAATTCCGAAACCTAAGGGTTAAGCGGGTCGCAGTATGACTTAGACTCACAATTGGACTCAGTATGTGGTGCTGAGAATGGGTTCCTAAAAATTTTTGGATGAATAACAACATGTTGGCTGAAGAACAAGGCATGCCGACGTCTGTTAGTATTAGAAAATATACACAGGGTAAGGTTAACTAACTAATTGCATTGGTAAGGCAGCCCTCGAAAGGGAAAATGCAATAAAATACAGTTAAAACACACACATAGTAAGTACATGTGGGACTATTCTATTACGATAATAAAGCTTAAAAGTATAATAGTGTATAACATATATGTCTGTCCGTATTTTAGTTTTAAAATAATTTTTCAATTCAGAAGAATTTATGCACATATAAATTTCGGTCTATAATAATAAAGCTGACATAAAATATTTTACATTTATGCTATGTACGAGTCGCACTTAAAATGTCTGAGCTGCGGTGACACATTTAAATGGCTGTTTTGTCTCGCCGCGTGTGTTTATAAAACATACAATTAACTTTACACTACGAGTACATTTATTTCGATCACTTGAGCATGCGAGGTCCGCCGTTCGTGACATAATATGAATACTACCTTTTCTATGATGTTACACATAAACGTTTAATGTATTCGTTACAATATAATTTTTAATACAAATTTAATATAAGAGTAGAGTACAGGGGCATCGAAGAAGGAAAATTTAGGTTGCATCATTGGTAGTGAATTCCGAATGCATGTTGTTAAATTCAATGAGATGCGTTAAAATGATTGACATATGTATAACAATAAAGAAAACTTGTAGATATATTTACACAACGCCTTCAAATATAGAGGAGCAATTACTCAGTAGCGCAACACTGTATCAAACTATAGTAAATAAGAGATTTTGTGACAATATATCAGAATATCATACATTAATCAATAATATTTTATAGCTGTGTAGACGATTTGCGTTTGGGATTATTTGCAAAATAATATTATCATAAAGATTGTACCTAACCCCGAAGCAACTTGCGCCTTTTGTGTGCCCGAACCTTAGCAAGCATAGTCAGCCTTTATCTTACACCAAGAATTTTAGAAATTCAAATCTGGTAGCCGACACTAAGGTGACCCATTGTTGCAAAAGATATTTCTTTAAATGTATGCTAAATATCATTTCTTATCAGTAATGAATACTTAAGTTTTAAAATTAATTCCTCCATGTCATATCAGAGCAATGACTACTGTCCAGACATTTTTATGCATGTTTTCCATAACAATAAAATGTTTAATATTGATATTAAAATAATGGCTACTAAAAATTTAAACACAAACCACCAGACGGTATTTATTGTCTTGATTAATCGTTGAATTCTTGTATTTATCAACGAATTTACAAAAACAAGACTGATAATAAAACGATAATAGTGTAGTGTAGTGTCTGGCAGAACTCCTCACAAAAAAAGTTTTCTAACCTAACCTAATCTTTCGGGGAACTGGGGAATAGGATAGATCCATGTCCCGTCCACACGCAAAATACGCGTTAGTCGAGGACGTGCGGTAATGTACCGCCAAGTATTAACTAACTTGCTTACGCAACCCTTAGTCTTTTCTCACACATTACTTTCACCTATTCACAGGTTACTCAAAAGTTACTTTCGAAAAATTACGTGAAGGATTAACGAAAATAAATTATGCCCGAGAGAAGTAAAAACAATGCAATATTCGTACCAGAGACTTTGGGATAAACCTCTTGTAAGCATTCACGTTTCGTGCCAAATCAATCGACCCCAAAGAGCGTAGATATCCTTTGCTTGTAACCTCTGGTCCTAGATCCCTAACTACTTTCCGATATATTCGACTAACAGAGATATTAAGAAAGTTTTATCTTTCTATTATCATTTACTACTCCGTCGTAAGGGTAGCACTGTTTGTTTGACAGATTTTTTATTATTTTAATGATTAAAAATATCTCCTTCGAGCCGGATTTGAACCAGCGACCTATGGATGACAGCTTTGTCTCCTCTACAGTCCACCGCTCTACCAACTGAGCTATCGAAGGGCTATTATTCAAGGCTAAATATAACTTTACTTTAACAAAGCTTTGAGATTGTATTACAGATTTTATAAGCATTATATGACGGCATGGCTTAACAGTCCAGCCTACTCCTTCATATCAAAATGGTTGAATGGATCCCGGGGAAAATACGAATTGAATAGCACGGCTCTCTCTTCAAAATCCATCAAACCGTTTAGCGCGAAAATCATTATATTCCTCTCAGTTTGGCAAAAATAAGATTATATGCTTCAATTTCTTACTGTAAAGTAGATGAAGTTACATTCATACGATACGCGAATGCTTATCGTGTTCTATGAAATCCCCTCAAAAGAATTCTGCGTGATATCTGACGCAGTCAGTAGCGTGGAGATAAAGCAAAAAGAAAATCAAAGCCTTTGAAATGAAAAGTTCAAATATTCGGGAGAGGAGACCTATTGGAAAATGAGTTCGTGTATCTCTTCGTCTGACTGATTTACGATTTAATGTCTTTGAGAAGGTTCAATCGCTAATATTAGTTGCGTTTTAGTGCGCAATTCTTGGAAACTTTACAATTGCGTTGTACAATGAAATACTTATGAAACTTGTTTCGACGAATTTTCTGGTTTAACTTTTAATGTTTACGATTATTTTGAAGTCAATGACAAATCTCAGTATCGAATATTCGTATTTACAAATATATTTTGTAAAGAACCCTTTCTTTCATTTATAGGGCTTCTAAAAGCGAAGAATAGGTTGCTTATTTTATGGTGTTAAATTACTTCGAATGCACTTTTGTTTATTTATAATTTTTATTACTAAATTTAATATAGTGCTTTCATGAGGACAATAGACATGTTTACATTATTTGCATAATTACATCGTTTCGCAATGAAAAGCTATAAATTTAAATTAGTAACTCATAACTTTTCTACGAAAAGAAGTTATTCCGTAATTATTTTTTTTTATTAACATAAATTTTCCATTTTATTACCGTTGCTCCCAAAATATTTCAATATAATTTGTGTTGGCATGTCGTTTCAAACCTGACAACTCTACTCGATTAAAATGTGCGTCGATTTCCGACACGTTGCCAACTTCGTCTCGATTTTATGCACCGCTGACGTTTCCATGTTGCCTTTTCCTCTGACATTTCAATTTGGTTATTAAAAATAATTTTATATCGAAAATTACTATAAATAGCTGCTATAAGACTACTGCCAGTGTTAGAGTACGAAAGAAAGATAAACACAAAACGTTTATCTTTTTGTCCCTAAATATTATTAAGAATTAAGACTTGATGGTGCGTATTGCGTAAGCTCTAAAACTGCTAAAGCAATTTTAATAATCTTTTCGCCATACAAAAGGCCCCAGTCCCCTCCCAATTACGTGTTTCACTCCTTTTACTATGCCCTCTTTACCATACATAGGCTGTTCATCTGTAACTGTTCTATTTGTTGCGGATAACGCTTGCACTTTTTTTGTGACTGGACTTAAAAATGGCCAGTGGAATAAGAGCACAAATAAAAGTGAACTTATTTAAGTTTAGCTCAGTTCCAAAACTACCAACGTGAAACTACCGTAATCGGCAGAAATAGGGTTGGTTATACTCCTAAACCTTGGTCTGTTTTTGTTAATATTGATCCACGGTCACTCTATTGAAACAAGTATTTGATGAAGTTAAAACTTAAATAAGCAAACTAGAATGGTAATTGTATGTTAAGATACATAAAACAACTATAGCCGTAACAAATTACAAGGAAATCATATCGTTAACATAGCAATTTTTTTTATTTTGTACTTTTTTTGTTTTTTCTGAACTTAGTTCAAAATATATTTAATAGTAATTAAACATCATCATCATTCCCAAGGAGGGTTGACGTCAGGGAGGCGGCCGGCTGTAAAAACTATAGCCAAAACTCTTACAGTATGGACTACAATCATACTGTGCCGACCCCACATGTGTGGGAAAAGGTCAAGGAGATGATGATGTTAGGGTTTCCATGATGGTTTTAGCGTTGCTACACGCAACCGATATACATGTATGTAGGGTATCTCACTCAGTCTCCCCTTGAATCATTCATTCACTCACTTACGCACTCCATCACCCATACATTGAATTACTCACTTATTCATTCAGTCACTCACTCTCTCATTGAACCATTCATTCGCACACTTACTCATTCATTAATTCATCATGTCTGTCTGACTGACTCACTAGCTCACCCAATTACTCCCCCCTCTTGACGTGTACTTGCTCCTTAAATGTAGTCATAGTACGGTAGCCGTTACCACTCCAAAAATAATCACTGAAGACACAAACCCTCTATTATTAATTGGACGTGGGTATTTTTTTCATCATCCATTGTATGATTACTTGATACACTACAGCATCATGAATATATGACGCTTCACGATTTTTCTTTTCTTTTTCGACTTTTGAATTCAGGAGCCAAACATATATCACGAGGTTCTGTTTAATTTCCATAAAACGTTGACGGAGCATTAATGGAAGAAATTGGGGCAACAAACACTTGAGCAATGCAATGAGATATATTTTAAAGATAAAAGTAAACAATACTAAAGGTTTTGCGTATCATTTATTTATATCGTTGAAAGTTTTTTCAATTAAAGCGTTTCGCAATTCGAGTCGGAGTGCATTTCGTTGTACGTCTAATTTGAAGCGGCTCGACTCGCCTCGACTCGACTAGACTGACTCGCTGCTTGTCAGCATGCGAATGAATGAGTGAGTTGCTTCTAGTGAAGCTTCGACGAGGCTGAAACCGCTTACATTCACAATTGGTTTGGTTAAAAAGTGAAATACAGCGACGCAAACGTTCATTTTTATTTTTTTATGGAGGTGGTGGCAAACGTACAAATGGGTCACCTGATTTTAAGTGACCGCTTCCCATAGGCATCAAGCAAATGAGTTGCAGATGTGTTGCCTACCTTTAAAGGACAGAGGAGGCGAGAGACAGGAAAAAGGATATTTCGTTTTCCCCATTTACCCTCCCCTCTCGTCCAATACTCTTCTAGTTTCTATCGTCTCCTTATTAGTAAAGGATGGGTAGAGAACTGAAATTGGGCCTTTACACGTGACACATGCACACCGTACACATACCGAGCGACCAAACTATGCTCGTCAATTTCGCTAAATTATATCAAAACAAAATTTATTTTTGTACCCACAAGTTATTGTACACGAGTAGTACCTACTTCTTGTATTATATGTAGAATAAAAATGTATATGTGTGTTGCCAACGATGTCTTACGGCACTGAGACGTGCCCCTCTGCGAGCACCATTAGACGGCTCAAGGTCATACAAAGACCAATGCTCGGAATCTCAAAAAATGGCAAATCCTAAAGATTCTGGTAAGGATAATGGAACAAACTATTTAAATTATTGCATTGTCATCGGTCCTTGATAAGTGTGTAACGTTTAAAATAATCCGACGCCTTACAAGGATTGTAAATCATGTTCCAAGATTCCGTTACATACAAAAAACATACATTCATACATACCAAGCTAATAAAAGGATGTTAAAAGTAAATGCTTATTAAAGTATGAATGAAAGATTTTTATAAAACCAACGAATACTAAATTAAATAAAGAGCTTTATTCCATGAATGTCTTTTACATTCAAAATACGCATAAAATGTCCTGAATCTTTTCAACAGTAGAACACATAACATTATGTTGTGGCCATAACCAGGGGAAGTTTTATGGGCTTAATAACCCAAATAGATGTGCCAGTGAATTGCAATCATTGTAAATAATCCCAAAACGTTTCCCCTAAAGATCTCTCGTGACCTATATTAAAATAAACATAAGATCCTCAAACTGATAGTGTACGCAATCACACAATTGGCTTGTTTACAAGTCGTACAATTTACAGGAATGCTTGTTCAATTATGTACAAGCCCTTAGTCATTACTTATAGGACTTGTAGCTTTAATGTACACTCAAGATTATTATCTCATTAAAAGAAATGTTTTTTTATACTTTACAACATTTATATACGTTAAAACCAAATCTAACTGCGGTTTTATATTTCAACGCTTCCGAAGTGTTATTACTCTGTGGTAACGACGGCTAAGGCTATCCTAAGTGCCGCCTTAGTTGTCTACTGTCATCCACACCAATCACAGCAGTAGATAAAGCAGGTGAAGCTATATAAGGCTGTTAAAAAAATGCCTTCTTGAGGCTTGAACTCACAACCCCTGGTTCACGAGACCAGTGTTCTACCACTGAGCTAAGAAGGCGATGAACACTTATTAAAATATAATTATTAGATTCTTAGCCACAGATGTGTTATAATGATTTCTTATATTTACGCGAATACACATACACATTAAAATTAAACTAATCTTACGGGCTTTTAACGTTTATTTATTGTTTTTGTGGCCGACGTTTCGGTTCACCCATTTCTCATGTTGAGGTACATCGACGTTAGCACTGATGCCATAGATTTCTGCGTCAGTAGTTGCGAATTTCACAAAGAGTTTAGTTATCAGAGTTACGAAATCTGAGATCTGTAGCTTGTATAACATAAAAATATGTAAGTTTGCTAATAGCCTCATCAGGCCGAGGTTCGAATCTTGTCGTGACCCATGTCTTAGCACAGGAGCTTTAGTTGAAAATGATTATTATAATGCTCATGGGCATTAGCAACTCACCGTTTGACACAGTCCTTCGGCAGTGCCTTCCATAGTATGCGGTCCTTGGCTTTTCTCATTAAGCGACTTCCTGCCGTTCTCTCGAGATCATCGGTGCATCTGGAAGGATTTTTAGTCCCCATCTGTGGCCCCCATTCCAAGATTTATCCTTTTATAAAGTTTATTAATTTATTTATAAGTCTATTTCCAATTAATTAGCGAAGACTGGTCTCAATTTATATGAATACCATTTAAATTAATACCTTCATTTAATTACTTACTATAATTAATAGTCTTTAAAGCTAATACAATTAACTCATTACATATAAAATTCTAGATACAAATCGAAAATTAATTACAGACTACTTCGGAGTAACGACTAAATTAATGGCTCCATTAATTGAACCTTATTTTCAATGAATCTATTTATTCTACATAATATTGAAATTTTATAATTATTCGGAGAATTTTTCATTTAGTAAATGTTATATATATTCCAATATTATATTTTCAAATTCCAGACATTCATTGCGTAATTAAAATACGGTTATTTTCCATTATTTTAAGGTTTATACGATATTTTTCGGCGGCGTCACTTATCTAAACAGGAATGTTATATACTAGTTTATGCAGTTTAAAATAAAATAAATTTCCCCTAACCAACAGGTCAACGCTCAAGAAATTAAATTTAAAGAGAGAAAAGAAAGCCAACCAAATTATTTTGTACATCGTTCGCAACCCTATAACGGTACCTATTCTCTCGCAGAGAACTTTTATTCATTGTAAACGATACATTGACCTTTGATTCACCTTACCACGTGAGGGTAACAAACTTTGATAGAATAAAAGGGGTGATGTATTGTAATTGTATTTTCGTTCAACTATCATGTTTCTTATTGCGCTTCAATTCTTTTGACGTTGAATGATATATCACAGGGTTGATGAGCTGATATTATATTCTGTACATGTCTTAATTTATCATATATAAATAGCTTGGACCTTACCAGCCTAATGTTTATTTAAATATACTTTGACGCACCTAACTCTACGGGGTGGGCAGATATTATGTCTTTTATTTGTCATGGTCCTCGTAACATTTTTTTTCATATACGCCATCAGTTGCGTATACTCTTATTATCTTTTTCTTACAGAACTTACATGAAAATAAGTTATTTACTTTAGAATACCTTTTGTCGGGTTAATACTTCCCATATCACATGATGAGAATAGAGTTTTATATGTGTAATTTTGTTATAAAATACAGACCCATTAACCATTCAGATACCGATCGACAAATTTGTGACATAGTCCAAGCGCCTCTTTAGCTCAGTGGTAGAGCACTGGTCTCGTAAACCAGGGGTCGTGAGTTCAAACCTCACAGGAGGCAATTCAGTTTTTTAGTGTTGGAAATGAGAAAAAAGCATTTATCTTATCGTTTCTAACGTTGTAATTGATGACTGTCAAGTTTCTTGTAGTATAATCTAGTGATCTTGATAGTTTATTTAAAATACTTTAATATTATTCAAAAGTATCAACGTTATAAAAGTATCAACATTGTCGACTGCAGGGTTGGTCCCCAAGTTACCAAGCAATCAGAGTAGATCGTGGATCAAAGGCGTTTGAATTATGATTAGGTTGTACTCTTTGAGCTAATACTTACCCTTTGGTCTTGGGCCAGTCCACCTGCTGCTGAGTCTACTACTAATGTTGCCTTCGTGCACCCGTATAAGTGTTAGTTTATTTTCATTACATCAGATATCTGAGTTTCTTTTGAGCAAAAATATCAATTTAAGAACATCTTTTAACTTTTAATATTATCGAAACGGATCACGAAATGTACGTCGTGAAGTAATATTCCTTCACTGGATTGCGTGGAAAATAAATTTGTTGGAAGCAACATTTCCGAATAACAGAAAACTTTTAATGTATTTCCTTTTTATGAGACGGTCCAGTTTTATGTATTTTAAAAAGCTTTTACAGAATTTCAAGAAAAATAGATTCAATTAAAATTAACGCTATAATTTCCATGATCCTACATTACTTCGTTCTCTTGTTTTTATTTTCAGGACAAGTATACAAACAAGTGACTGGTTTACTTGACGTTGAGTGTCTGTTACCTACCACTACAATCAAATCTCCGCGACTACCACAAGAGCTGCAGTTACGTTTTTTGTAGACAAGAACGTGCATTAAGTGCTTAATTCTGCTCCTCTTTCCATTCCTACCCTTTTCTAGTGTGAAAAGTATGGAGAGGGAGAATGGAAAAGGTAACAAGGTCCTTATTCCTTTCTTTCTTCTTTGTCCATTCTTCAATGCGTACATTTGTAGGACGCTTCTGCAACTCATTAGCTTGTTGCAGATGCCTATGGGTAGTCATTTATTATAAGGGGAACAGCTTGATCGTTTGCCAACTTCTTCTATAAGAAAAAATACATCACAACTTTGGCAAATAGGGTGCCTATTTGCCTTTGCAGATTATCGCAAAAACGGAAGAACGGTCATGTTCATGACGAGTGGTCCAGATCCTGGGGATGGGGACATGACACAGAGTGAGATCTCACACACGTTTACTCATCATTGAGGAATATAAGTAACAGGAGAGTATGAGAAGATGGATACGGAACTGGTCTCCAAATCCTCAAAATAAGAAAAGTTAAAATACTCATATAAACAATTCTATGTAATAATATAAACCGGCAAGCAAGCACCAATAGCCTAATAGCTAAGAGACTGACTGACGACTGCAAAATATGAGGTCGTGAATCATGTAAGCAAACTTAAGGTTAGTTAGAATATTATGTTGTGTGACATTATCTGCATTAATTGCTATCACTCGAGTCGATTCCTTTTATTGAAGCGCCTTGAGGTATACAGTTTTCGTTTAGTCCTGTTTTAGGCTGCATATGAAGCGAATCTAGTCTTTTTCGAAACTGTTCTTTTATTATAATAGAATATCAATTTATTTACTTTGTATTACGAACGGGTGTACAAACTAATCTTACGCAATCTCCGACAAAATAATTATCTTGTATGATATGTTAATAAAGCTATGAACACACGAGATGACGGCAAGCGATTGCGAATAAAAATTCGAGAGAAGCTTCGTAAACGTCATAGTAAAAGAAGTAGACACATTCAATGAGATAGCAAAAGAGAATTAATACACATGTGACTAACACACACAACCATACAACATTATAAGATACATGGAAATTGATAACCTCATCCGTTATTTGATCAGGGTCTAGATAAGATAGACCCCTCGATTAGGATTAGATCCCTCGAATTGCCAACCGTTACGCACGACTTAACTAATGATTTAATTAACAGCGTTGGCGCCTGATTTAGCTTGGCAAATTAATTGTGATATATGTACATAATACCTAACCAATAATCTAGGTCTTGATCAAATACTAGACGAGGACGTAAATTTCTAATGACGTATTTTAGACCATTATAATTGACAATACTACCAAAATTTTAAAATCATATTTTGGTTAGACTATTTAATTTTTACCACTAAAGACGCACCCGTAACCTCAAGGTGTGTACACAGGAATCAAGATTGATGAACCCTTAGTTAATTTCCAAACTGTTATTTAATTCAATACACCTGTTCATACAGCGAATATTGGTTAACGATTTATACATAATTAAATGTCCTACACACATTGGTTTAACTGAGATAGTTTAACTGAGACTTAAGCAATATCCAATTAAAACTAAGTCTGTTTTGTTTGATTATTCTGCGTTTAATTTCAAACGCCACGCCCTAAATTCAACCATTATATTATTTTTATGGAGGACCGAGGCAAACGAGCAAGTGGTTTAGAGATGACGATTGACCACGGCTCTTCAGCGACATACAGAAACATCAGAGAAGTTTAAGATTAAGCAGGGATGATAATGGGGCGTGGTAGGAGCTCTGATACCTAACAGTCCAAGCGTAGAAGCATAAAATACTTCACGCCTAGCCATCTGTTAGGCCGTGGTATTACCGGTCTAGCCGGGCCGTTCTTGCATTCGTTGTCACGGCTACGGATTTTGATTTGAAATAGGTATGTAGTGTGAGCTTCCGAACCGCAAACATATAAAGCACTATTACTGATGGATAGTACATCCCAGAGAATTATGTGGACGGCCAAAGTGAATTTCTGTTATGCGTTTATAAAATGTATCACGAATAGGTTATAGAAGAAGGCGAACGGTGATTATCAACCGTTTGCTGAGATATACATACATCCACTAGAGAAAGAAGGAGATAGAAAAAACTTCCATTTAGATTTTTATAGTATCAACTTTGGTTAGGTGCTTTATAATAAATTAACAAACCTTCTGCTCTCCTATATATTTTACAATGAGCAACCACAGGTCTCGTTAAGCGATTTCAAACTATGTGCGTAAATTTTACTAGCTGAGCGATATTTTAACTAGGAACTCAATTTACCTGTATTAAATATTTTGTCAGAGACCGTAACGAAAACGAATTTGTTAATTTGGAATGAACTGAACAAAAAAATTGATTAAATAAGAGATAGTAGATGTACATAAGGGTATCATAAGAGGGTAGGTAGACGTGATTCTTGAAAACAGTTATAAGAAAAATCGTCGTGGGGGAAATAAGCTTGATATCATGGAAGGAAAGACAAAATTAGATAGATATGCAGTCATTTACTCAATTTAAATAAAACACGTAAGCTAACGTACATTTGTTTTGTTGAAATATTATTCCCTACATGTGTCCCTCGGTTAAGATAGTATGATGTCTGTCAAATTGGACACGAGACTTCCTTTGGGGATTATCTACTACGTCATGACATAATCAAATGACGCCAAGGGTCACGGCACATCAGGGCCGTGTCCTGTCAGAATAACGGTGGCAGGATTAGTCAGCAAACTTATTCCATTGTGAATAATGAAAATTTTAATGACTAAAAACATGACAATCGATTCCAGTATCAATTAGGAAAAGTAAATATTTAATAATTCGATATATCGATTGCATGAGTCGAATAATTAAATTTATTTAATTTAAAATTAATTTACAAAAAAGTGATTAAAAGAAGTAAACAAAAGAAGATGCAAAAGAGAAAATATTTTTTATGAAATTCTGTATAATTCGAAGATAGATGAAAATCTAAAAAAATAATTAGGCTGTTCCAAAATATTATCGATTGAAATGCGTTCCCTAGGCAATAGGTAGTATTTTATAAAATTCACCATACCATTACCGTTTACAAATAGTGGGTACTTGTATGGTTAGATGCACTCTTCTTTGACTTATATTTTTTTTATCCGACGAAGCAATGGATCTTTATTTCCAGCTTTGAAGGCAAAATGCGCGGTATTTCAACTAAAAATTCTCTTTTTATCGTATAAAATAGGCTTGATAAAAATCAAATTGGACGTCACTATGTCGACTATGCCTAATATCTAAATGCTAATCTTGTAGGGTCCAGTTATTTCCGAGCTATAGTTCTAATCAGGTCATGAGAGACAGATCAAACCGCTATGAAATTCAATGGTTCGGTTAAACCCAATTATTTGTTGGGTATGTGTACCGAAATAACGCATCAATAACTCACTCAATAAGAGCGGTTCGATATCGAATATTTACTGACTGTATATATAAAGTGAATAAATTTAAAAATTCAGTTAATTTAATTGTATATTAATAACGCTTATCAAAATGTTAATAAAATGCAAGATTTTTTTTGATATTTTTTCATGCTTATTCTACGTCAAGGGTAAACGGATTACCACGTTTTGAACACATCTCAACTACCCTTTTTTACGATGTTCCATTCTACACACCGCCAGTTGACTATATTCAACTCTGTGTCAGAGTTTTATTTAATATTTTATTATTAAATATTCTTCGATTTATTAATTTAGTTATAAAACAGTCTTAAATGTACATAGTCTGTTAAGAGGTGTGAACTACAATGGCCGTGCGCCCGTAACAGCTACCGTCTTTTATTTTAAAAATCTAAATCCCAACAATACAGACTAATAAAACATGACATTTGACAGTTCCGCGATTGGCATCGGTTTTTGTCGTTGTGTCGTTGTGTACTGTGTGATTTTGTGTGATTTTGTGTGTGCCAGTTTACACCATACCTAGGTAAGTATTAATCTTTTAGACTAAACTTCGAGCGTTAATAATTTGTTGTTTAGCACGCTTATTTCTTTGTATTTGGTAACGGCAAATCCTAACCTAACAATATAAATAGTTTTTGGACTTCGTAGAGCTTAAATCGGAACAATGACTATATAACATTATTTTCTTAACTTATAGGTAGTATTTATATTATACTCTGTAACTATACGTAAACTATAATTATCAGGTTTTAATTGTATAAGAAGTGGGCGTTGTCCTTTACTTGACAGTTGTCGAAATAATTTACATGTATAACTTTTCCAATAAATACAAAATTGTTAACTCCACTTATTGCTTTACGTGACAATTGTAAATTTTATATGTTTTCGTAAAAGATTCTTATATTATTATTATTGTTGTAGATAATTCGAATATAAACATTTAACGTCACCGGATCTTCGTGACGAATTTATACCCAACATAACAATAATTATTAAAGTCAAGTTTTCAACTTGATTCATATGCGTGTGTATTAAGAAAACCTAACACTACTATATTTTATTATATAATAAAATATTTTATATTATTATAAAGAAAGTTCGGGCATGTTGAATGGATGAATGAGAGAGAGTAACGAAACAAATTAATGTTGCAAAAGTGAGTGTGTGAGCAGTGTTGGTGGGGGACGCCCTAGAACTTATATCGATCAAGTGACTTATTAAAAAAAGGCGATATAAGGGGGGATATAAAATTGTCAGACATACTAAAGAAGGGCGATATCAGAAGTACTCGTAACCGACGAGCATGCATGCGTAGATGCAGAATGTAGAAGCGAGAGACGTGTGCCAAGATTGTGCCAAATGGAAATCCATAATTGCTGTCCACCCTTACGGGCGTGAGCGCATTTTGTTAAAATTTATTTATTAAGAAAATTTGTTAAGGAGGTTGTTTTTTATTAATAGACCATAATGTAGACAGATTAATTAATTTTTTTCATTTCTACAAAGCAAAAACTGAGAATAATTTATTTAAAAATATTTTTAATTAAACATAAATTCAGAGCGGAGACCAAACTCTTCATTTGGTTTACTTTAATTTCTTTAAGTAGGAATGTTCTTTTCATGATTCTACCGACGAAAGTTTGAAAGGGATCGAGTAATTAATTTACTTGACTCATTTCGTTTTATATTGTGGCTGTAGGATACTCTTAACTTTAATATAAAAGAACTATTCTGATTAAATCGCTGTAAAATCATAATGGTTGTGATTAAGCGACAGGATAAATTGCGTCTAAAATTTGTGTCAGTCCGATTGTTGAGAAAGTTTTGCTTGGGTGATTTGAGCAAGTTGATTACATAAACGAGGTGAAACAGAACAGAGAAAAATTATTTGTGTGATACCCTCAGTGTCGGTATGTAAAGCGTGAAACAGAATACACTTTTAAAAGGAGAGTATTTAGATCGCTGAGAGTATGTTTAAATAGGTAGACATTTGTTGACACGATGTTTTGAAGAAATAAGACGGTATATTGACTTTACTATATTTATCGAATTTTTTTTATGGTATTAGGTGGCAAACGAGCAGGCGGTTCACCCGATGTCAAGTGATCGCTACCCATAGACATCTGCCACTAACTAATGAGTTGCAGATGCGTTGCCCACCTTTAATGGACAGAGGAGGGGACAACCAGAAAATGGTTATCCAATTCCTTCACATCCCCCCACCGCCAAGTTGTTCGTAAACCTCGATAAATTCTAATTCATTGAATCGAATCGCTCTCCGATATCTCACATGGTCCCAAACAATCTGCGCCTTACCTTTCTCCACGATACGAGAAACCATCAATTGAACTAGTACATCTGAATTCTTCATACCAATATGAGTTAGATAATTTATTATATAATGCAACAAAAGCAAGCTATACAAGAAGAAGGAGAGGAGAAGGATTCAACATCGAATAAACCTTTTCTCGTAGGAAACTAAAAGTCGCAAGAAAGAAACAGCTTTATTTGGTATCTGTACATTTTACACTGAACCTATACATATAAAAAAGTTCGTTACATATATTGTAGCACCGAACAAGCCTCTAACTGAACATAGAGCTCTAGAAGTGCCTAGCCTAGCCCTTCATCGCTCGTTGTATTAAAACTGTAATATTTTAAATAAATTTAGTTACTTTAGATTAGTTTAAGCTGATTTTAAAGTACAGTTCATTGTTTATTTCTAGTTAATATTAAGCCAAATAAAGTGTAAGTACCACAAAAGCACTGGCGTCGCCCCAAACAACCCTTGACAAAAGTTTTGAAGTGTAGCTGTGAGATCGCTGGTACCTATTAAAGGCAACAGAACCAATTAGATCAGAGCGTTCGCCCCGCAGGCTGAACTTTTAACACGAACTCTGCGGTTGTTATTGATTCGTGTTATATACCAGGGTCCGTCGCCAGCATACTTCGCATCAATAAACTCTGATTGTGAACTTATTCAGTTTATAATTGAACTAGGCATATTACAAATTGTGAATTTAACGAATCATTAACAATTTGACATATCATGTCAAATGCAAAAAATCCTATGAACATATATTTTATTATATTATAACAAACCTAACTGATAACATTATCTTCAGCAGTGAGGTCCAGCCCAGTCTGTCAAACTGTAGATGTATGTAGTGCGAGATGCAAACGACAAATTATAAAGTAATGTGGAACCGTTGAACGGCCACCCAAACGATCCCATCGCAAAAATTACTTTTATTTCATTGTGCATGCTCAGAGAATCCAATAACGAGCAATTTGTATCAGGTGGCCGCCTAGTCCTTGTTCGACTAAATTAAAATTCGTCGTGTTTTAACAAAGTTTTATTGTTTTTATAAAACGGTAGACGTAGGTAACAGATTTTACGCTCTCCAGGCAAATCTCTTTCGCTATTTCTACATCCATACATCTACATTTAGCTTTTTTTAATAAAAAAAGATGGAAAATGAGCAAATGGTTTATCTGATATTAAATAACAGCTACCCATAGGCATCCGTAACAAGCAAATGCGTCGCAGATGTGTTGTCTACCTCCAATGGATAAATGAGATTGACACAGGGTTGCCTTATCCTATTCATCCCTCTTAGTCCAATCCTTTTTCCCTTCCTATCCTATCATTATTAGGGAGGGAGGGGAAGGGAACGAGGACTTTATTAGGACTCCGGCACCTCACTCATCAGGCGAAACGCGGAAACATACTTCTACTTCACGCCTGGCTGTTGTAGGAGGTCGTGGTCTCCTACCCCTGTAGGTTACGGGCGTGAGTGCATATTTACTATTTTATTTATCTCGCTGAGAGAATCCGAGGTATTATTAAGATAAAAATGAAAAAACCAAATTTAAAAAATAATGTAGTAACTAAATTTAAAAAATGTCTGCCGAAGCCGTTGCAATCTGCACGCCCACTTGAGCAATAGAATCCAATTTAAACGTAACACGATGAACGAATGCGAGATTTGATATTAACATTTCATTCCAGTAATAAAATCTCGAGCGCCGTTTAGACATACGAACGTTTATGTAAAAAATACGCAATTCACTGACTTTTGACTCAATAAATAAATCAATATATTCAATTATTATGTTAGGAAAGCAAGCTCCGTCCTTTCTCATTCACTTACGTATATTCAACTAGTGTTATTTTCTTAAGTCTTTCTCTTATTATTATATCTTTTAACATTCTCTTTCCATCTTCTATTATATTACTGCTTTTTCATCATTTAACATCTACCAAGTTGATAAAAACACAATCAAGCTTTCAAAGTTACACGTCCACTAAATATTTCACGTTCGATCGGTTTCATATAGTAACGACTTGCACAATAAACTCGGCCATTTTGCGTTTGGATTGGCAACGAATTTACGTACGATATTGCCTCCGATATTACGACTGTAATAGAATTCAATATGGAATCGTGTGGGAATAGATATTCAACTATCAAAATTTCCTAGCGTTGATAGAAAAATGTCAGTTTATTTAAATTTGGTTTCTCAGACAAGCGTTATATTGTCATGCTTATGTGTATCCTATTGCAAGTTAGCTTGATTTTTCATTTATAATTAAGATTTAAATAATGAACCCATGTTGGAATGAACTCAAGGAATACTGCTGTATTATTTGTCACAATTAATGTTTTATTGTTCCAATCAGGTTCAAATAAATTAAATACACTTTAGTGGAGGAGATTAGAATTAGGCTTTTTTACAATATAAAGTCATTATAAAGTAACGGTCTATCCGCCATTTTGCGTTGTACTTTTTCTGCTATAGAGGATGCGGTAGCGCCACAGACAATATTAGCTTTACGTTTGGATACACGGCGTTGCAGTTTTGTGATATTTTATCCATAAAAAGTAGTTTAAGTACTTCCAAAAATTATTGATTACCAGCTTCACCCGGCGTTGCCATGCCACGTAAATTAAGAAATTGTTTGGTTGCGTATTGTGTTTATTGAAGTCTCTTTTAATATGTCAAAATATTCATACCATTATGCAAAATTCATTGAAAACGATAATTTTTTTATCAGTATTATCTTATTCTATCTACTAATTTATTTCATGGACATCTTTTCAAATAAGTGAAGGCATTTTGCAAGAAGTTTAATGAAAATTGATTATTGCTTATTTATATATTATTTTCGGCCACAAGCGTTTGCTCAATTTTCAGTTTCATCACAATCTGATCAATTGCTTAGGAATGAATTAAGGACAAACAAACATCGATATTTATTTATATAAAGGACTAGTCACTCGCCTTGGTTCGACGCGGGTAGTACTAATCATGTTGATCCGATCGCTACCAACATTCACAGGATCACCCGATGTCAACAGTATGGACATAAATTTGACGAACAATGTTGACAGCGATTAACTTCAGTTGACAACGGGACGGGAACATTATAACGCCACGCTTCTACAGATTCTAGGTCCCAATCCAGTTGTAATAATAAAGTAACCCCCCGAGCTGAGGATCATGGGTCTAGGGGCTGTCTTACGGCTCGTTGTGTAGAGTAATTGTGAAAGTGTAACTTTATAATGGTTTAAAATTGTTTTGATTGCCCTGCTCGACTAAGGACAAGACATCTCTTTCTCGTCTAGTCTCCGATATATAGATTACGTAAGTTTGTATACCATATTTACATATTCAGCCCTACAACCATCTGCATGTTAAATAACTTTACTGTTGATATAAGGCAGTCTTTGTCATTCCTCAAATTAACTTGGCTGTCTCAGTTGTAAGTTATATTTATTTTATGGAGTCGGTAATGTAAGGAACCCTACGCGCCTACCTATTTCACAATTTCATGCGCGGCCGTATTAGAATCGAATTGCGCAATTGGTATATTGATCACTTTCGCCCCGGGCTGTACCTCTAATTTAATAAAAGCATTACTCCAGCACACGGATCATACGTTATTGGGTTTTGTATACACGCTCAATTAATTTACATATTTTATTATGGTAAAATGTTTTTGTGAAAATAACGAAATACATATTTAGTAAGATTTTTATGTTAGTAATGATTTCTTATATTTACGCGAATACTGCTCATTGAACTTATTTTACGGATTTTATCGCGTTTATTAATATGTTTTTTTTTGTTTCTGATGGCTCGAATACTTTAGCGTTCGTGGTCAGGGGTCAGGGGGGCGGGGTTTCGGACGATTCAATATAAAGGCTTAGTCCCGTGATTAATTGTGATCAATTAAATCGTAGTATAACAGTATCTTTACAACTGCAAGACTTCAAAATACTGTGAGCTTTTCCTGTATAGATCGGAGCAGAAATAATAATCAGGGTACTCCGCCAGCTACTTCAAACTTTAAAGGTACATATATCCTTAACAGTTTCAGGTCCATTAATATAATATACAATATAGTATAAATAATTGTTTAAGCAAGTTGTATTTATATTGCTCACGTGACATGCGTTGTTCGTTTTTTACTCAGTTTAAAATATAATATCTTCTTATTTTCTGTACTTTAATGAGCCAGTGCAGGTCGAACAATGATAACGACCGAGCTAGCTGAACGTTTCGCTTAGTCAATTGTTCAATAATAGTATTTTGAAATAATAAATACAATTAAATTACACGAGTCTCCAGTAATTGTAGAAATTAATATTATTCTGTCATTTAGTAATTAGCGGGCGATGACTTCAGCAACTAAGTTATAGTAACGTCGTCTTTGTTATGCAGACAGCGTGTTTCTTTGGAGGACCAATTATTTATTCATTTTATAAAATTTTAATCAAAGATAATTAAAGGGGAGAGAAAAGTTAAGAAAATTACTTAAGAGTTTTGTTTGAAGAGGGTTAAAGACCTATAGTGTTATCCTACTAATATATAATAAATGCGAAAGTTTGTAAGTATAGATGTTTGGATGTTTGTTATTCTTTCACGAAAAAACTACTAATAGAATTTTCATAAAACTGTACAATAATATAGATTATATATCAGAATACCATAAAGGCTATAATTTATAAACATATTGTGTGAATCGTCCAAAATATAACGATAAATGTCAAGCACTTTTGAAAAAAAATCCACCATATGCGACCTGGTGTGCGCTGCAAAAACCGTTAGAGTTACACGTATATAACGTATAATGTTTACCTTAAAAAGTCCTACAAAAAGCCAGCGATTGCATATCAATCTTTTATGTGTAAGCCATTATCACTAAAATAGTGAACAATCTATTGACTATAGGGCGGAGCGAAGTTTGCCGGGCCACCTAGTTTTTTTTTTAATAATTCTAATAGTATCTTTTATAAGTGGACATAGCTTAAAGATCATCTACTACATTCGGGCTAGCTGTCCTTCGTTCAATTTCCAATATCTGTAGTTAACCATGTTATAATTATTAAAATTATGAACAGTAAATAAAATATGTTAATACTTAGAGTGCGGCGTTAGTGGATTTTTTTTCCTATAGTGGATGAACCCTCTTCAACACAAGCGAAGCAAATAATATTAATTACTATTCGCTTTTGACTATTAATAGCGAAATCTTCTTACATTTAAAATAACGTAAACACAATGATACAATCCGAATGGACGGCCAAACAATTCGTCACTGAGGTATGGAAGAAAAAAAATCATAACGCTCGGGTAGTTCCTACGTACTAACGTTCACTTGTGTGAATGATTTTTTCTTAGCGTTCGCCTACGTAATAACATAAATCCCTGTGCGTAATTTCAAGTCTCTAGGCCCAGTAGTTTGGGCTGTGAATTGGTATATCAGTTTCGTCTTTCGTAGACATAGCGATCCGCCCCGGCTCCGACGATGCGATCGCTACCAAATCTCACAGGATCACGTGCAAGGGAAATCTGAAGGTTTTCTAAAAATACATGCATACATCGCTATATATATATATATATATATATATATATATATATAGAGAGAGAGAGAGAGACAGATATGATATGGAGCTAGGCACCATGAAGGTATCCAATTACTATAGAACTTAAAAATAAATGAATCCTTAAAACTCAGCACTGAATAAATGCCATTACAAAGGTAAACATGAGCGAAAAAGAATGGGCAGTTTCTTTTCAGGTTGTATTTTATTTTGAAAATACACATGACAAAGGCTGGTCGCGGCACATTGTACTTGCAGATTTTATCCTCGTTTGGACATTATTCCGCATATGGGAATATCGAATGGCAAACGTCGTCCATAATCCATGCGAGTGCCGTGCTGCGTGGTCCTTTAGGGTGAAATATACATACATATTTAGTTATTGACCCGGTAAACAGTTGTGTGCCTATGTTATTCTATTTTAATACCGGCTTCGGTGTTTTGGGGCTACTACTACTAATGCTTTGTTTTGTAAATGGAGTTGGTTTATGTACATGTATGTTTAGAGAACTAGACTCTGAAAAGGCTCGACCGATTTCGATGTAATTTTCAGGAAAACTTCAGATTGGCCTAGCGGGCAGGTTTTACTATGAGTGGGAGTTCGGTAGTGATCAGGTCAACATAATCAGCCCTACGCAAAGGCGGGGCGGATCAATACTAGACGATAAAAAGAGGCCTAGTTACATTAAAAAACGCAAAGACTTGCACTTTACTTCTTTTTGCAGTCATTTGATTAAGCATTTGTTGCATATATATAATTCCTAGGCTTCCCTACTGCCTTCGACGGAATATAGTCCTCCAGTTTCCACATCCAGCGACTGGCTGAATCAGTCCTACACGCAGGATATCATCGGTCCATCTGGAAGGACGGCGGGCATATATGTACATAACAATTCTAAATGTATGTCGGTTTCAGTTTAAAAATTAAACGCTAATAAATGCCTATTATTTTAAAATAGTATTGTAGGTAAAATTCAAATCTGTATTTCAAACTTGAAATAAGCCAAAACATCGACAAGAGCCGATGCCGTAAAGTAAGCCAGCAATCACTAAGCGAACTGAAACATTTCTCTAGTGAATGCAAATGACCCCGTATTTGCCCAATTATCCAGCAGTCCGCTCTTTAGTTACGATTTAGGTTGCGTACAGACTTAATGCTTGCTTTATTATTACCACATATCTACTATGACATAGAAGTAATCAAAAATTCAACGAGATAGATACGCTTTGAATTTTGAAGGAAAGATGAATTTACATTATTTTGGACCCGGAGACATCTTAAAATTGGGACCCAACAGACCCAGCTCACCTTTTGAAAGAATGTCCCAGTAAGGAGTACTATAATCTGACAAGATGTCGGCGTGAAAGTTTTATTCTGTTTTTCTTCAGGTGAGTGAAGTGCAGTAGGCTGCATCACTTTTCTCTCTTCCCTGTCCTCATTTTCCTCATTTAGCAGCTCCTCCTTTCTTGGACTGGCTAAAGAAGAAGCAGCCTTCACGTTGCGAAAGCATTTATTTTCATCATTCATAAAAACTTGTGCCCAAATTTTTCTCACATATTTCTTGCTTAAGAATATCCGCAGTCTTTGGATCGGTTTTCTTGGGTTTTTGGTGAGTGGGAATCAAATTAATAATTATTTCATTTTTAATGACTGATCTATCTTCGTATATTTTAACGTATTGGAATAACGATTGCACTGTCTGTCTCAGCCCTAAATCGTAACACGAGCGAAATACTGATTATCTGGGAGTAGGATTTTGATTTAAGCTCCCTTGATATTTCACAATCAACGATGGTTACTACATAATTAGGCATTCCTACTTATTGGTTAAATATCCGCCATGCACTATACTACTTCGCTATACCTTCTGAAATTATCTAAGACAATATAACGATTTTAATAAAATTGTGGAATGTGACTGAAGTTGTGTCTATCTCTATTCACCCCTAATAATGTAATAGGGCGAGAGCTTGCCATTTTTATTACAAAATTTCTTGAAGCATTTCTTCGTTGCGACAGCTAATGTATCTACATCGGCCATTGTACAACTAAGTGGTCACTTTACGTCATGACCCCAATTCCTTGTTCATTGTGCGATCTGTCCTTTGTAACGGACCTTTTTTGCAGCGAATTGAGGCCACTCTGGAAGTTGATTTACGCCTGAATTGAGATCAATTGTGACTTTTACGTTTACATAACCTCGATTTCAGCAAAATTTGTAAATTTCTTTGTTTTCAATACCTTAAGATTTTTTTTAATATTTTTTTATAAGAGAAGGAGGCAAACGAGCGGCGGGAATACCGAGGTGATCAACGACGCCCATGGACACCCGCAACACCAGAGGAAATGCAGATGCGTTGCCGGCCTTTAAGAAAGAGATAGGCCCGCTTCTTGAAGGACCCTAAGTCGTACAGGTTTGGAAATACCGCCGAGGACAGACCATTCCACAACGCAGCTGTGCGAGGCAGGAAATTTCGCAAGAACCACACTGTTGAGGAATGCCAGCCATCCAGGAGGTGCGGATAGTACCTTGCGGTCTGTCGTGTCGTCCGATGACGAAACTCGGCGGCAGGAATCGTTCCAAACAGTTCTTCGGAACACTCCGCGTGGTATATACAATAAAAAATGCAGAGGAAGCTGACATCCCTCCGCAAGCCCAGAGTATCAAGTATCTTGGTCGTTGACGATTCGAGTCGCTCTCCGTTGTATGCGGTCAAAAAAAGAAGAAGCTGGTATTGGGTATTATTTGCAGGATTGTCTAAACCAGGGCCGAGAACTGCCCCCAATGGGCACGACAGAGGACGGAATAAATAGTTCCATCCCCTGAAGCACCACATTGGCGATAGAAACGTCAACGGCGTCGGGATCGTCCAGCTTAAAGCAAACACGCTCCCATAGGTAGGATGCAAAAAAAAAGGAATCAAAAAAGGACTATGTCTCATCCCAGTCTCCCGACCTAGTGCCACACGGCGGTGGCCATTCGGTTTGAACCGTGGGCGACGCCAGATAGGCACTTTTCCCGATCAGATAGTGGTCCGACGAGCCCAAGGGAGCGTCGACTGAAACCAAGTAGCTGTCCGGATGTGAGGTCAGCAGAAGGTTCAACAGGGAAGGTGTATAATCTGCCACGTCTGGGATTTGCGTGGGCGATGTAACCAGTTGCGTCTGATCATAGGACAAGGCAAAGCCGTGGTGAGCATTGAAATCGCCAAGTACCACGAATTCGGCGGATGGAATCTGTTCCAGAACAGAATCTGTAGCCGTTTGGACTTGCTCCATGAGTCGGTCTATTTCGGCATTACCGCTATGGGACCTATAGAAGCACGCGTAGACTCGCGGATGGTCTTCGCTTCGAGTTACACTTGCCCTTGGGTCCCTGGCCGTGCAGAAGCTCAGGGTAGAGGGTTCTGGTGTGAGATCTCAAAACCCTCGTCGCTCTGGGATGGACAGCGTTAGGAGAGTAATAACCTTAAACAACCCAGTACTTATTACACACCACCACCTTCCCACACCTCTCCCCTCCTCCGAAAGTATCCACTGGAGTGTTGGGCACTACTATATCTTTTCTTGTGAAAACAGCTGTAGTTTTAGTGTGCAGTATTTTAGAAAGAACTAGGAAACGTGCATTCAAGTATTTAATGAGTCTCTTTCGCCTCGGGTTGTGTACGAAGTAGATCATTCATCATAAAACTTTGGTCATTTATAAAAAAACAGCGAGCACTATCTTTATGACATTATACTACATTTAACAGTAATTCAAATGTAGACTTAAGTCAGAAAACTATTTAAATAAAAAGTGCATATTATGCATCTCTCGCATTGGAGGAAGTAATGGACTTTATAGATGTTGGAATCGAATTACACTGATAGTTCGCTTAGCACGAGCAGATTTGTATAGTTCGTGTGCAATGGATTGTAATTGTAAACAGGTCTTTCATTGGACAACGTTTGTAGTGTTATTAATTTTAGTTTACATTTTATTACGAATTCAATAATTTTTTGTTTTTTTAACTATGTAAGAAGTTTTGTATATTTAGTAAAGATGTGAACGAAACAAATTTATGTTGCAAAAGTGAGCGATAGTGTTGGTAGGTGACGCCCTAGGAAAACTTATATCGACCAGATTAGTGGTTTACTAAAAAAGGGCGATAAAGGGAGCACCCATAACCGACGATCATGTATGCGTAGATGTATGAATGTAGAAGAAGCGAGAGAGGTGTGCCAGGATCGGGCCAAATCAAAATCCATGATCGCTGCGTACCCCTCTGGGTTACGGGAGTGAGCGTATATTTATATATTTTATTTAGTCAAGATGTTTATGTTATAAATAAATAAACAATAATTAGCCTTTTTAGTACATTTCCACTGCAGGGACATAGGCAACAACCTTCATTGAAAAAACAACCATGTGACCGTAAGTAGTAAGAAGTGGCCGTAATCCATCACGCTGGTGTAGTGCGAGTTGGTGGATGTCACATGTGCTCGAATTTGGTGGTTCTATGACATGCCGGTTTCCTCACGATGTTTTCTTTCACTGTTCTTGGAGTAGTGGTGGTAAAATAAATTACACAAAGTAATGGCTGTCGGTTCGTAGTACGAAAGTCGGGCCCTATAGCACTAGGCCACTGCTCCAATAAAACAGTTGCATTTGGGTACAAGAAAATAACTATGATTTGTTTCGAAACGCCTAACGTTCGAAATAAACTTGGCTCCAAGATGAAGATTATTTTATAACGTACGAAGATAAATAGCTTTTACTTGATTGTGTAGTTTCCCTAAGATTTATTGGCACACCCTGTTTGTTGCACGTATAACAATATTTTTTTAACTTCAGACCCTTGTCAAAGAGTTTTTGAAATATTAACTTTGTGAACAATGTACCAATGTACCTATCTGCATATATTCACTATGTTCCCCATTTTGAGTTATCCTTGAAATTTGAACAACTTGGATATACATATATTTTTAGTATGTACAGATTTTTCCTAAACGTCTATATGTCTGCATCGTAAAGATCGGGCGCAGTACATTCAACAGACAGGCAACTTTTGTGATGCGTGCCGAGGACGTCAGACGGAATCTTCTATACCTTATCTTCTTCTTCTGTCATCAATTACATTACCAATTCAATTGTTCTCCTTCGCTTTCCTCCGTTATCTCACAAACCCATTCCGCAGGTACGACAATCTGATCGCTGGTATTTGCCTCTCCGAATTCTCTGAAAAAGTTATCATTTTGTTGCGATACTTTCGATGATTACGATGCGGATGACGCTTAGTTTGGGCTTAGACGGGATAAGATATCTTGTGACCGTGTTTAAGAGCACCTTCTAAGCAAGGTTTTTCTCCACAAAACGATGTCGTATACAAATGCGTGATTACCAAAGTAATAAAATTATTTAAGTCTAGATATTTGAAAAAAAAAATTTTATCATAAGGTTTCCGTCACGAAATCTGCGCGCACCATCATTTCCAAACATGTTTTTACTTTTACATCATATTCTTCTTAAGAACTTTTTATTTCATATTCAAATTAGTGGAAATTAATATTATTGCAACTTTTAATTGTTATTTATTATTGTTGATATTGCTTCAAAAAGCAAAGCCTTTGTAAAGAGATGGTCATGAAAGATGCGTGGAATTTTGGAAGTTCACTTCACTCGTAAGGCAAAACGCAGAAGTATAAATACGTCCTCATGACCATTATCGTCGTCATAGAAGTCAGCATCATATAATTCGTCTGCTTAAAAACTTGTTTATGTTTAAAATTGTCTAGATTTTAGCCCATCATCTTTCTATTCCACTTCTCCGCCGAATCTAAATTCGCGAATTTTAAAATACTTAAATCGTGAAAGTGCCTTAATTAAAAGCTTAATCTATATAAATAACACAAGTAATTACACAGAGCAAGGCTCGTTAATAAAAGCTCTTTTTATCGTACAAGAGTGATTGCTCTGAATTAGTCAGCGAAATGTTTTCTTTGAATTCTCCGCTCAACAATTTAGTGAAGTGCGTTTTATAAACTAAGATAAAAGAGATTGATTTAACCGTCGTGCCGCTGTTCGCTCAAATAGTAATAAAATAGGGTCAAGAAAAGAAGCCGTTCTTAATTACTGTTCAAAATAACTTTATTTCGGGTTTTTCTGTTAATCCGGTGGCGATTTATGCGCCAGCAAATACCTATGTTGCTAAAAAAGATCCATTTGTTCTTGCTATTTATGATATAAACTTTAAGTAATTATAGCTATAAGTATTTTAATAGAATAATTTATGTTTAACTATAAAAAGATAAGTTTACAATAAAGTGCAATAGACTTGTGCTTGAAACTAGAACGAGTGGTGCAGAAAGATTGCAGGATTACGTCACCGCTTTGAAAAATACCCGCATGATTTTTAATTTCACTTTGTTAACTCTTCTATTTGACTCACAAACAACTTTATACTTTTATATTTAAGTTTTCAAAATATTGATATACGTTTGAAATCGATGCGTTATTATGAATAGTGCAAAAATATAAAGGATTACAACACAAAGAAGGAGAAACCGAATTTCTGCGGAAGTACGGCTGGATTTGGAATTTTTACCGAATGTTCGGAGGAAGGTCGTATTCGATTCAAGCCAGACTCGGCACATCTACTATGATGAGTTGTAGCGGTGCTTTTTTTCTGAAGACAAGAGCTAAATAATAGCTGCATTTTTGTCCATAATGTTAATTTAAAAAATTGAATTCATATTTTTGATGGATGCAAGAATATCACATCACATCGATAGCTCTATCGCAAATAAATATAGACGTCATATAAAGCGAACCGGCTTCGGATTTCCCATGGGGCGTCACCTATTTCATTTGTGAATAAATTGTATTCCGTCACCTTATGGAAGCGCTCTCTGTGTGGGTGTTGCATATGTCAAATAGAAACTTTTTACCTTTACTAACATATTCGAATTTAGTTTTCAAATACTAGTTGGTAAACATTCAAAGTGGTAATCATACATTTTGTAGGATTCCACAGAGAACACACTCCTTTTATCAAAGAGTTTTAATTTTTTGGATTCTTATATCACGTGAATAGTGAATAATATAATGGATAGACCTATTCTAACATATTATTTCCTGTAATGTTTTTTTTTATATTACCAAGTGGCAAACGAGCAAGCGGCCCCTGGAAATAAGTACCGCTACCCATAGGCATCCGCAACAAGATAATGAGTTGCAGATGCGTTGCCCACCTTCATGGACGAAGGAGGAGACAAACAGAAAAAAGGATAATTCCATTTCCTGTCCATCCCCTCCTCATCCGTCAAATCCTCTTCCTCTTCCCATCCTTTCCTTATTAGAAAAGGGTAGGAAGAGGACTACAATTAGGCCTCCGGCACGTCACTCATCAGACGAAACGCAGAATACTTCTACTTCACGACTGTCTTCTGTGACGTCGTGGTATTTCACCGGTTGAGCCGGCCCATTCGTGCAAAAGATGTTGTTATTGCGGGCTCTACCACTGTTTTAGATGGTATTACATCTTAACAGCTTGGTATTATGACGATATTCTCTCAGTTGCAGTAGTGGGTTCGACCGGTGAAATACCGGGATCTCACAGAAGACAACCGTGATTTTATTCTGCTTTTCACCTCACTTCACTCATTTACGCAGAATTAATACATCCAATTCACGCCTGTTTTATAATGTTGCTGCGGGTTCTACTTGTGTCGCGTAGACGCATATAGAAGAAATGTGAGGTCTTCATATTCGTATCTCTGCCTACCCCTTAGTAACGGACGTGAGTGTTTTAAAACATGTCCTTAAAAGCGATCTTACTTTTCATTGAGTTTTGTACTCTGAACGCACAATGGATGAATGTTTAACCTATTTGGATGTAAGCCAGACACATTTGGCAGGCGCGTTAGCAAATTACCGCTGGCTGTGTAAGCACTCTGGACGCAGATTGCAGCTCAAATACTATCTATGGCACCATTTTAAAGAGTTCGATTATGATTTTTGAATCGGAAACGTATTTAGATCTAAAGTATTCCAGGGCTTAGTGTACCACAATCTTGCAAAATGCCGGCGAGGAATTATTTAGTAGTGGTGCCAAGTATTAGGGTACCTTCACTTATACCTGCTTCGCTACAACTGAATCTTTCATGACGGTGTGGATCTTATGTGAACTATATAAAATACGCTCTAACATGCGCTGCGGGAACAAGTGGTCAATTAACATCGAGTAAGTTGCTATCCTAAGTTAGCCGTTAGCTAGATTTTTTGCTAAAATCCTTAACTAAATGCTCGCATTTACACAGACATAACTTTAAGAGGTTATACGCATTAACGATTAGTCTTGTCTTAGATTAAGGCAGTAATATAAAACCTCTGTGGTAAATTGTTTAGTAAAAGTTTTCTTTTTAATATCGTAATGACTGTCAGCCATTCGCTTGTCAGCTACGGAATCGGATGGAAAGGTAATTAGCAATATCAAGTGTCTGTAATATTCCCTTGTGTGGTTTTCTGAAAATATAAAAGGTATCAAAGTGAATTCTCCTATTTCAAAAGCGACTACACGTAAAAATAGCATCAAATCACACATTTGGAAAGGTTTGTAAAACCAATATGATAGGATAACACACATAGGATCTCCCGTCTTTTTGAATCATTGTCAAATATCCATTGTGATGCACAATTCGATAGAGGTTGGAGTAATTACACGAAATATTGGTAAGCGAGCCATTTGGACATGGGCCAAATGCTCTTAATACCAAGTTAAATCAGATTATATTTGTAACGGCGCGGACATCCCGGCCATCACATAACTGTCATGTAAAATTTTATGAATTATGTTTAGAATCACTCAAAACATAACAAAACAAACATACATCAAAACCCGCGAGTGCGTTCTTTTCCTCAAGGCGCCATTTATTTATTTTATTTTACGTTTTTTTCCCCCGACAATTCGAGTACTTTAAAGCGCTTATAGTCACGAGTGGGGGAGGGGCAGTAACCCAGTGTAAAATTCGTTTTATTTTTAAGGTTAGTTTAATGCAGCAAACGGTGATTAGTAAAGCCAAATATATTAAAAAATAATACAACAGTGTGAATATTATAATCAGCACATCTGTGGCTATTGAGAGGCAAAACTTTCTGATAACTTGACAACTTATCTGTGCAACTTCGAGAAGAGCAAGATAACTTGTCGAAACTTACGAAAAAAAAACACTTTAATGCTTACAGGCATAGTTCCTATACTACAATATTTTTTATAAAAACTATTGAACCGGGAATTGTTTTAAATTTATAGGATAATACCATTTCATATTGTTTTTGGATTGCTTGATTACTCCCAAGAACCTATGGAATCATATCAAGTATCTATCGATCTATGTATTTTGATTAAAAAAGTAAAAAATAATCAATTGCCAAAACTTTATGCTTCTTTGTACACACGATCTCAGATGTTATATAAGGAAAGACATGAATGTGTATATGATATTACATTTGAACTATTACAAACTATATAAATAGTAACATATTAACACAAGCTTCTGTCAACGACTGAATTTAGAGAACGTATAAAATACCTATATATCGTTATAAATGTGTATAAATATTACAAGTCTATACGTGCATGGTTCTGTATCGGGGAAGACCTTTCCGAACAAGAATATCCGCCGCAGCAGAGCGTTTCATTAGTCAATGATTTAAATATCAAAGGAATACATTTGAATCCCGATATTCACCACCCCTATCGTTACGTACTCGCCTATTTTCTATTTTTTACCTGTAGGAAACTCAGTTCGGATATTTTAACAGACGAAAGTACAGTCACAACAGTGATCACAGCTTGATGTTTGATATTAAATATCTTAGTCTAAAACCGCACAGGATTGTGGAAGGTACAATACTCACAAATTGTTTGGTCCACATCAAGATGGAACATTTTGACGATTTAAACATAAGTTACTTATGTTTAAATTTTTCAATGGAAGTGTAATAGCGGCCACGTATGGTAAATGATGTTTGTTTGTTTACGAAAATACTACCTTGATATGAAATAAACTTTAGTCATGTTTGATAATGATGATCGTAAGTTGTGCTTTAAATCCACTCATTTTTCAATCAGACATCATAAAAGTAGGATTGATGCATTTACCCATACCACACGGTATAAAAATTGATGAATCAACTTGGTTGATTAATGAAATAGTATTAAATTGTGGCCGGGATGAAGTATGTAACAAATTGTGTATTAACGGCAGGGTTAAATTGCATCAATAACTTAAAGCTGTTTGATACTTTGATAGATATAACTTAATTACTTGGAGACACGATGCAGCGTTGACTTAGTTGTCTTAGGTCTCATCAATAGGATAAAGCTTAACTTATAAATGTATTTAACACAATATCACCCGACTTACTATTTAGTAATCGGAGGATTTATTTCCATTCTGTTATATTCTTTATTCTTAAATTCCTAAGGATATAATAATTACTTAAATATTTCGGTATACATAATTTTTTACCGACCGACGCGACCTGGGTAGGTCTTCGTCGTTAAATTACGGCTAGCACCACCGAGGGGTTAGCCGCTTGCCAAGCCTCTCTTCAAGAAAAGAGCGTATGTGTGCTTGAACACCTGACTTCCCATAAAGGTGTCGCTATCAATGTGGCCTGCGTCCAGTAGTTGAAGACTATCGACTGAACTGAACGAACGAACGTTTTTTTTAAAAAGAAGGCAAACACACTGCTCATTCAAAGTCTAAAATTAGGCTAGACACTACAACTAGATTTTTGGAAATATTGGGGAATGGATAAGAAAATGGATACAAAGTAGGGATGGTAAAGGGTTCCACGCAACAGATTTGGGCTCTGTTATTTTATACGGCAATAAGCTAAATCTTCCCACATTTGAGGTCTGTATAAATTTGATGAGAAATCTGTTCTACCTCTTCTTAAACCAATTCAGTTAACAAGTATTTAGATCACAAATGGATCTAAAGTATTACAAGATCATAAGGAGAGAGAAAATTGGAATTTAAAATGAAATCTCGGATAGCGCTTACGCTTCTTCCGATGTCACTCGATTTCGTGTCGGCTTTGTTTCAAGCAGGCAGGCTTTAGCGTCAATTACCGCAGGAAGCCAGGTTCGTACGTCCCCGCACGTCCCGATGGATCCTGTATGATCACACAGCCTCAGATGAAACTCAATCCTTCTATAAACGAATGTTAACATTTTATCTATACTACTTCGTATGCGTATGTGAGATTGTTTGTTACACTTTAACTCCTTAATGATGAAACCGATCACAATAAAATGTTGCACAGACGTTGTCAGGGTTCTGCCATTGCTTTAATTATTAGTTTTTAAAAATATAATGAAACCGAAAATATTGTGCGGAAGAGAAGTAAATATTGTAACAATAAAAGGGAACAAATGGTGATAAATTAAATTAAGCGGAAGAAAAAAGAACTCGACTTTCCTCCAATAAAGCTATAAATCAATACGTGTGTTATTAAATAAAACTCCCCGCCGTATATCATTTGGAGATGTTTACTATACGTGTGTACTACGGTTACCTTATTGCCTGATTTCCTGTCTCATATATAATATTCACAGAAACCATGCTCATAAGAAATACGTTTAAATTATTTACCTATATAATTAAAGTAAAAAAACATCATCAGCCTGTATCAGTCCACTTTGGCACATAGGTCTTCCGCAACTCGATCCACGGTATGCGGTCCTCCGCGCACTCGCATCCAGAGACTTCCTGCCGTCCTCACGGTCCATTGAGAAGTAAGGCGTCCCTCACTTCTAGTCCCCATCCATGGCTTCTGTTTCAAGATTTTCCTTCATCTGACGTCTCTAGCTCTACCGATGTGACCGGCTCGTTGCCACTTCAGTCTACTGACTTTAAGAACTGTGTCGTCTTCTTTAGTTCTACGTCGGGTTTCTTCGTTCCGGATTCTATGCCTTAGAGAAATACCGAGCATACTTTCATCTCTTAACTTATGGGGCCAGTCCAGGTGGTGGTTAGAATCCAAGTCTCTTCGCCGTAGGTCATTGCGGAGAGGACACAATGATTAAAGAATTTTGTCTGAGACGTGTAATAAAGATCAAATTATATTCTGTTTAGAGATGGCGCTGCCTCTGGATTCCTGGAGCTAGGTGGATTGATGTGAAAGTTATTTAATAAAGTCTTTGTCTAGATTGAGGTAACTCATTCAAGTCTATCTACGTTACAAACATTATTAACTTCCTTTTCTGAAATTTTGAAAGCGATGCACAATAATTCCTGTAAGTAATGGCGTTACTTCGACGCTTCTCACGACTTAATCACTTTAGTCGGCTTAATTACTTATGTAGACAAAGTTAGGCGTCACCCAAGATCCATTTACTCAGTAATATACTAATCTATAGCATATCTTATGCTTAGGTTATAGTTAAATATATAGCCCTTTTTTAAGTCCAACTAAAAGACAAATTTAAACATAATTAAACAACAATCAAATAACAAATGCTAGCGGTTAATAGTAGTTCATTCGGTCATATGAACATTCTAAATTAAATAAATAAACATACGCTCACGCCTGTAACCCAAAGGGGTAGGCAGAGATCATGGATTTCCATTTGGTGCGAATCATACATCTTATTATCATGCATGCTAAACGATTATGGTTATACCGCCCTTATATCGCCCTTTTTTAGTATGTAACTTATCTGATCGATATAATTTATCCTAGGGCGTCCCCTACCAACACTGCCACTCACTTTTGCAACATAAAGTTTTGTTATTCTCTTTTCGATTTTAATATACTATAAAATACCAAGCTGTAGTTAGATACATTATACACTATAATTGAAAGTGCCCATCCTTCGTACAGACAATATCAGCAAATTAGTTTTGAGTTATAACAGTATAAGTTATATGAAGCTTGTTCAGAATTATGCCGGATAAGTTTTATTAGTGTTCTGATATAAGACTGAGGCTACCTAGATACGCAGTCACACCGAACTAAATGCGCAAGCAATGCTTGAAGTAGGTCTGATATAATTAAAGAACCAAAAACGCTAAGCATTAATAAAACAATTTACCAATTTAGATATTTTCTCGTCTGGTCCCATCGTATGAGGTCGGCCTGCCACGTGCACGAGTTTTCTGAGAGTATTATTATTGAACTAAGGCATTCCTTAAATGAATTCCAGTCTCATTATTCCTAAAGGCGGTACTAAGTTGAGAAATGAGAAATAAATTGAGAGTAAAGGGTATCATTATCTCGATGTCTTTTCCCACTTTCTGTAGGGTCGGTAGAGTATGACCGAAGTCCTTACTGTATAGGTTTTGGCTACAGTTTTTACGGCATTTTTTTTATGACTCCACTCACTGACTATCTAAACGGAAAAACATTTTAATTTTGATTTATTGAAGAAGAAAAAAAAACTTGGTGTAATTTACAATGAAAAAGTATGAACATTACTACGGCGAGTGATGGATGGTACGCGAGCGGATGTTATTCGTATTTAATTGTTACTAATAGCTCTTTGTTTCTTCGTTTTATTACTTCCCCTTGGTGATAAATACACGGACTGCAATATTATTACTATGTTTAAAGAAACTTCACTTTTATTGACAAGTTTCTGTGGTAAACCCACGCGGCTGAACAGTTTAATTAACTTTCAAATACCTCCACAGAGTCTGAAAGTTATTATTTCCGCATTTACTCTCTCTAATTCTTGAAGGAGGCAGATAGTGGTAGGGCTCGCAACAACACAACATAACAACATTTGCTGCACGAACGGACCGGCTCGACTGGTGAAATACCACGACTGAATACAAAATAGGCGTGAATTAGAATTACACAGCTTCCCTTTCCATCTTCTTCTAAAAATGAAAGGATGGGAAGAGAAAGAGAATTTATATAGACATCTGTTTATGGACATAGGAAGGGTCTCTGTCCATTAAAGGTAGACAGACTACGTATCTGTAACTCAACTTGTTACCTTTGGGTGCCTATGGGTAGAACGGACAAAATGCTTGCTCGCTTGCTACGTAATTCCATTAAGAAAAAAACCTCAAATACAATTGCAAAGTATCAAATCAACAAAAAAGTAATATAATTTTTGTCAGCAATGAAATGAAAACTAAAGTGTCCGGGAAACTTTAAGTTGATTTCAGTAGGTGGCATTAAAAGTCTGAGGAGCGCCACTACACGTAATCCCACTCCTGCAGAGCTCCCTCGTCGCTCTCAGCTCGCCGGACTGTGAGATACTGTTTGTGAAGTTTTATTTTAACTGATATTACACAAGAAGATCCTTGGCTCTGCTAATTTTTGAATAACTGCATGACATTGTAACTAATACTACCTGTTGCCCTCGACTTCCCACATGTTTGTTTCTTCTTCCTCGCTGGACTGATTTGTAGCATAATTTCGCGTATATCTTGGAGTTTTAGGTAATTGTCAAAAAGTTGTTATTAGTTGTAATGGTATGTTATGAAAATAACAAAATCCCAAAATTATGTTATTGTCGTGTCAAATATTACCATGGCAACCTATATTGCGTTTTATTTTCGTATCTCTTGATAAGTTTTTTCTTCGGGATAGATGGTTATTTGTTGGTAGCTTTGGTAGGATATAACTCTATGTTAAGTTATGTAGCACTGGCAATGTGTGTGCGTAACAAGCAAACAAAGTCACATTCGTATTTATAATATTAGTTAGGATAATAATTATAAATGTACAATTATTTATTTGTTCGTTACGCTTTATATGTATGCTTAACGACTTTGATCGGTTGCGCTGCGATTTTTATATTGTAGATCCGTCACACACACAGAATATACATTTTGAGTTACTTTTACCTAAATTAGGTGTTGTAATTGAATAACTTCCACTGACAGATGCATCATCGGAAAGAAACTCACACTTAAATACTTAATCTCTGCTTTCTATTAGATCTACTATACTCCAGCCGTTTCTATGCCATTCATCCTTTTGAAATACCATCGTCGTTTGTTGGGATATAGAGCGGACCGCTCCGACCGGGGAGGCCTCGTCTTACGAGCGTCGAATACTAATCCTGACGTATGACAAAGATTATGAAATACGGATGCCGCTATATTGCAACTCATAATGCACTTTTTACTAGTAATATATGTCATTTACTTATTATTATAAAATTTATATAACATGAGTAATGTATTTAAAGAGACTTGGGACTCCCATACGAGTACGAGCAATTGAACAAATGGCGTGGTTTATCGGGTGAGGAGAAGGTAGTTTTAATAAAATATCACCTCATTATAATTACTCTGTATAATGAACTCTTACAATATGCCAATTAAAAATCGAACAATACAATATAATTAAAATTAAAAGATTAACGAAATAATTTCTGATGGAAGCTATGACGTCCGCCGAGCAGGTTGATGCGTGCGCGCTCACTGGCGACCGACGATCGAATGATGTCTAGACCCAAGATGGCCGCGTCCCCAGTGCTACGTCAGAGTGGCAACCCTGTTACCTGCAGAAATTACAATCCAATTAAATCAGAAATTTTTATCGATACAATTTTCGATGCGCTGTCATATTAGATAATTTGTTTGAATTTCTTAGTATTTATAATAACATGAAAATAATTTTATTACATTTGTCATAATTAACAGTAATCAATATATCAAAAAACTTTTCAAAGTCCAGATAAACTGGAAGTCAATCTACAGGAATTTTTTATGTAAGGAACCCCGGGCATTTCCGATGTATGTAGATTCTGAGTGAACATTGCCTGGCAACCCGCGTCTATTGTCACGTCAGAAGTCTGTCACCAAAGTGGTTTTCTACTGAACTATATAACTAAATGTAAACGTTTTAATCTATATTTATTTTTCAAAACGGATAACATAAACTGTGCTTTGGTTAAGTCAGCTCCGGTAACTAAAGCGTAAATTAAATCAACAAGAAAGTTTTAAAGACGACGCCAGCTATAAGTTGAGAGTTAGGAAACTGAAAAGTGGCCACTTTACGTAAACCCACTCCTGGAAGAGTTATGCAACTCGGACTTCGGGATGTTTGAGTGGTCTTACCTTGTTATATAAGGAATTTACTACAAATCCGTTGCCACCTTATACAAGTAAGCAAAACAAATTTCTTTAGAGGATAGTTTGTGTAATGTAAAATACAACAACCTTCACCTCCACGAGCGAAAGAATCGCAAAAACACGTTGTTATCGATCGCCATGGCAACCGAACTTTGTGACATTTTTCAAGTGTAATACATGTTGTGATACGCGTAATTAGATTCCCAAGGAGGAAAATAAGCAAAGGATGCATATGAATTCGCAGGCAACTGCTAGTATATAATGAGTTAACGTCTTAAAACGAGGTCACGAAAGACTTCACAAAAACTACGGGAAATGGCGAAGGTTTTGGGGAAGCTATATATCTAGCTGTGTACTGACGATAATGATATGTCCAGAGATGTTTTTGTATTTTTTTTTAACTGTGCAATCCAGAAATCTACTAGCAAAATATAGGTGGTGCTAGTTGTATTGTAGAAGCTTTAAGAGCTTTTCTCTTTAATTTTCTCCGCTTTTTATACTTAAATCGATTCTTTGTATAGATTGTAAAGGTTAACCCTTTTGAAGGGGTTCTGTGAGAAAATTATATTAGTGTTACATCTCTTAAGCACGTCTTCTGGGTGAAATATAAAAAGCTTTTAAGAAGCTTTTTAGATTAATATACAGATACGGTTTGTTGTATAAATTATTTTAAATGAAAAATTAGTGACCCACCCCGATTTCACCCTGGTCTTCTATAACATGAACATCATCTAGGTCAATCTGAACGTTTCCTGAAAGTTTCATCGTAATCGGTCCAGCCGTTTTGGAGTGTATAGGGAACATACATACATGAACATATTGCCTTTAATATAAAAGGCGACGTGTCTATGTATGTATGTTGTATGTATGATGATAAGTATACGTATATTACTACAACCTTTTTAATAAGTGTATGTGTAATCTGCTTATAGAATTAGGAGAGCGACATTTATTCTCTAAGCTTAAGAATAACTAAGTCGTTAGCAGAATATTATATATATAGGTAACCATACTAAGAGGTCTAACACAATCAAAACATCGTGATAACAAAATCAACGCGGGGAACAAGTTAGTCGCATAACTAGAGTAAGGGAGATGCGATCCCGACTCGTCTGCTTGTCTTCGTAATTGGATTAACAAATTATCCTCGATCCTGTGGGAACATCATTATAATATCTACTTCGAAATATTTCAGCAATCTTCCAAATTTCTAGATATTAAATTAATGATTAAAAAGTTCCCGTCATGTCAAGAACCTATGTAACTTTGGTTAGCTTAGGTACGTTCTCAAACCTACACCATCATCACCACTACCACCACCATCATCATCATCGCCATCACCCCCATCGAGAGGCATACCCACTAAAAAACCTGTCCTGGTCTATCCACATAGTTACCAGCACCGTCACCTTGCGGTGATTTTGTGTACTGTTCTCTACTAGAGAAGAGGCATCCTCACTAAAAAACCTGTCCTGGTCCCCCTTGCTTTCTGTGGATGCCATGGTGCGCCCATTGTTGCGTGTTTCAACCGTGACATCCGCAAACCGGCCCCAGCATTACATAGCCAGATCCTCCGTGCTAAGAAGGCAAAGGTAAAAAGACACTACAGGAGGGCAAGGGCGGCGATATATTGCGTCCCTTTCGCTTTAGTGGTCAGGCCGTTCAAAGTAGATCCATCACTGAGCCCCCCGCGCACGCACGTTTAGGCATTGCCCTGGTTCTCTGGGGTCACAGGCGTATCATTGCAGCTCAGTGCCGGAGAAGCACACCGACCTGAGTCGGTGATGGCGGATCCCCGATCCACGCACTTGGCTTTGAGGTCCGTATCACGATGACCTAGGCAGGCGATGCTCCCTGCACCACCGGTTCCAGGCCATCCAGGAACCTTTCGAACTCCGAGAGGCTTCTGTTTGGGGTGAAGTGTAATCCCACGAGGACTACCCCTCCCCATTTTGTCGCCCCTCTCCCGCACTCTCTCTCTGAGAATGGGGCGTTTGGGCCCCGTTGCCGGTACCATCACGCCAATCGAGCCCTCCGTGTCCCTAACCCAGTTTGACTGTGAGGGACGTGGTTTTGGTCGGTTAGCGCCCGACGGCGTTGTTAGCGCATGCCAGGTCGCGGGGCTTTTGCCCTACTGCAGCTAAGGGCCGAAGCTTTCCTCTAACCGGAGGACGCGCCACGTTGGAGCTGTTTTGAGTTTTCACTTTTGTTTCATCCTGACTGCATTTTTAAGGCTGTGTGTTGTATTGTACTATCGCTCTACAGGAAAATATAAGGCAGTAGTGGTTCACACAACCTCGACACTGGCGAAGCTATAAATTTCAGCTCCGTTTTAATGCCTAACATTTATCTTCGAGCTTTGACGTATCGATTAATAGCAGCTGGGCAACCTGGAATGAATTGGTTGCATCAGCACTAATTCTGGAGTGTAACTATCAAGATATGCTCTATATTACTTTTCCATGGTCGTTTTTAGTATTTTAATGTAAAGAAATAATCTCTCGTGTCTTAACGCTCAACTGGGATAGATTAATGAGAACAGAAATTTAATAAAGTGGACACCTATATATGTATATTGTGTTTAGAGAAATTGTATCGTCTAAAACATTGTATTTGACTTGAAACACTGACATAAAAACGAAGACTCAAAGAGATACATTCGAAACCTATTTTTTTATTATATATTATTTTATCTTGTTATGTTAGAGTGTCATTCGAACTTATCTATTTTACTTAAGAGGCACCAAAATGGGTCCACTAAGTTTTGACGACTATAAGACATGGATGTGAGGATAGAAGAACGCTTGTTCATTGTTGTAGCAGTATCTTTGCCTTTATGATTCCTTTGCAGTTCAGTGAACGACCTCGGGAATCCCTTAAACCGTGAGTCGAATGTCAGGTAAGTTGAATCAAATGTTATGTTTATGACAGTTACGAGACCTTCTTGATACGGGTACTTGCGTTTTAAGACCCCATAAAACCCTTCTGATTTAATTCAATAGAATGTTACTTAACTTTATACAGTATTATATGTACACTTAAGAATGTGAAATACAGGTAACACAACTTCGTTTATTCATTTCGTAGTAGATAGAGATGTTATTTTAATTAATTTTCAGTACAATGTTGCATTAATAAATATACATGTCTTTTTCTTTTCTTGCACAAACGTAATGCAAATATAGTATTTATTAAGTAATTAAAAGATAAAAATTTAATATCCATTCAGGCAGTAAGAGTGTAATTTTAAATATGTATACATAAATGAAGCGAGCGGGATCTTCTCCGCTCCCTGGCGCTGAGGACACATGGCCGCAATTATGCAAAACAGTTTTTATTGCGTTAAACGTCGCTCAGAGCGAGGCTTATTATCTTAAAACGAGCTACCAAGTTCGTGTAATTAGCTTACGTATGTCGTAATCTACAAAAATTACTGCCGCCTCATGTGTGAATATAATTAAATATATACGGTTCTTGCAAATTATAATACTATCTGATTACTGCTAGATAATCTAATTTGATTTAAAAGTACTTAGAAAACGATATGTTTCGATAAGATAATATGTAATCAAAAAATACATTTCAATCGTTGCGGAACTCGGACTAAAACAGCGCCTGTTCTCGATTGTTCAGGATTGCATACTCAATTACTTCGGCCTACTACGTGTGTAGGTGGAATGATGTGACAATTGAGAGTTAAGTAGTGCAGGAAAGGTAGAAGGCACCAATTCACGAAAATGTGAAAATACAATTACAGTGAGTTAGTATACAAGTTCTACTAAAATTTTGTCAATCTCAAATCACAAGTCCTGTTGAAGACGCGTCATTTCTTTCAAGTGGCTTGTTTCAGGTGTCGAGAGTTCTTAAACAATCGAAGTAGCTTTAATAAATCATTTTTTAATCAATAAAACTTGTCAATGAACGAGCTCAAGCTCAAATTCTCGAGTACATTTCTCTTGTATTTTTTTAAAATAATCACATTAGACATTTTGTGTACTTGATAATTTTTTAGACTTTTCTATAACATGTGTCATGTCTTCTGCGATTTCTTTCTTATCTACATTACAAATAAATACTATAAGATGCTTAGTACAGATAATGTATAGAATAAATGTATTCAATTGTGGAATACGATTGTGTAACAAAGGGATGGATTGCTTTAAGAGAACACAATACGCTCACGAAACGAGACATGGATCTCTCAAAGGACATCTCCAAACTACGACAGTACCATTAATACGGATGTTTGTTTAAACTATACAAAGTAATGTATATACAGGGTGGACCATAAAAAATGCACATTTGAAAATTCTTAAGAAGTTTATATAAAACTTAATATAATAAATGTTAATTACACGGACAATAATATTATAATTATAAAAACATTATCGTCAAAATGCTATTCAGGTGAACGACTGTTCTAACCGCGATGTTAAAGTTTCGAAGGCACGCCTACAAGTCACTATGGGAAAACACGCCAATTCTAGACGAATGTTTAATTTTTATACTTTTAGAGATTTGAGAGTTCGGGAGTGCGGATAGGAAAAGCGAGCACTAATATCGGACGACAGATGATAAGATTAATAGTGAGATAGCAGTTCCTAAATTCGTAATAATTTTAGATTTAACTGACATAAAAAAATATTAGGCGAATTATTTGCCTTCTTCTTCTTTTAGCCTATAGTGGTCCACTGCTGGACGTAGGCCCCATTGATCGACACTACGATCGGTCCCCTGCCGCCCTCATCTAGTGGACTCCCGCAACGTTGACCAGATCGTGGGTTCATCAAGTAGGAGTCCCTACCTAAACTGCGACGACCCGTTTTTTGCCTAGTACTTGATAATTTGTTGATCAACACAGTGAAAAAGATAATTCTTTGTTGATTAAGGAATTTAACCATAAAAAGGCTTCGTTATTCATACAATGAAACCTTTTTATGATTAAATTCCTTAACTGGCTTAGGAAGGTTGAAAACTAAGGGAACTATTTCGCAGGATTTGCAAATCAGTTTCGTCTGGCAGACATGTCTGGAAACTTTGATAGGGAAATGCGCATTACAATTTTCATTTTACCCTAATTCACACTTAGGAAATGGACGATTACAAAAGACTACACCAAAAAACAAAAATAGTTACTAGAATTCTAGGGGTATGAAAGAACGTTCTGGTTCAAATTCTGTAATACGAATTGAGGACGAAGGCGAAATAAATTCCGCATGACTCAGTTACCATATGCCTTCTTTCATTTCATTTTCTTTCCGTAAATTGATCGGTATAAAAATACAGTAACTAACAGGGATGAACTAATGTCGTGTTCTTAGTTAAAGGTTAGGCTAGCACATTTAACTAAGTACACGACACAAGAGGCAGTAGAAGGTGGCAGTGCATTAATTTGCGTTGCGTAACGTTGCGAGGGTCGAGGCATCCGACTTCGTGACGCTAGGGACACATGGCCGTAATTATGCAAAACACTTTTTTATTGCGTTAAATGTCGCTTCGGAACCAGTTTATTATCGTTAAATTTGTTAGAATTTCAAGCGCTTATCTAACTTGATGTAATTTGCCAGAATTACTATTTTCTGACACTTTGAATTTATTTTTTGATATCCAATATTTCAACATCAACATCGCTATGCTTAAATACTAAACGATCATTCAAAAATAATAATAAAAATATATTTGGTCAAAATACTAGTAAGGAATAATACCAAATTCCCCAAATAATACCAAATTATCAATAAAAAGGCTGGTTTAATACACAACCACAACACACTAAAAATTAGTAATTAAAAGTCCAACGTCAATAAAATATAATGATCTCTAGCGTTGTAATCCAATAAGTTAATACGTTGTATTAACACTTAATCAATCTCTTTACGAGTATCCGCTTCTTTTGATATAATCAATTCCATTTCAGCGTAAGACCTTTTGATTCTTTTTATTTCATCTTCAATTTCCTGCAAGCTTTTATCCTTTGTTTCGGGTAGTATAAAATGTAAGATTAATAAACAAAATGTAACGCATAGACCAAATGTTAAATATGTTCCACTTATACCAATTTCTTCTATCAACAACGGTGTTATTTTCATAGTGATAGCGTAAAATAGAGTGAAAGCCATGCCCATTGTTAATGATCCCAAACCTTTGTGGTCTAGAGGAAATATTTCCATTGTAACTGTAAACGCGGCTGGTACCAGTCCAATAGTAGACACACTGCTATGTAATAGTATGACTACTGGTGTAACCCATTTAATTTTTGTAGATACAGAATTCTTCACAACTTCAGATAAACAAACTGCAAACATTAATACTGCAGAAGCTGCTCCAAATCTAAGTAGTACAGTTCTTCTTTTAAAAGTTCTTATGACCACCGTCGAAATGAATAAAGTAATAATCATCAAGCAATCGAATATCATTGAACAATATATACCTATATATTTGTCACCTGTTAACTCAATCATGATTTGAGTAATATATCCTAATAGGAAATATCTGCCACTAACGTCCACTGCAATTGTAGCCAGGGAGGCAATAAAGAATGGAATCAGAAAATCTCTTTGAAGAAATTTCTTAAGCAATTTCAATACGACCGGTTTGCTATTTATTTGTTCCTTGTTTTTGATTCTTTCCGTTTGCGCTATTATCAATTGTGTCATTTCTTCTTTACTGTCGTCAGAGTCACCATGGAACCAGGTGAAAGATTTTTCGCAATCATCAAATCGTCCTTTTAACGCGTAAAACGCTGGACTTTCCGGGCAAATACAGAGAATGATGAGATTTATGATGCAGGGTAAACATGTTACGGCTGCTATCATTCTCCAATCCCAAACGAGTGATAACGAATGACAGAGCAGTGACCCGCACGATAATGCAATCTTGTTGATGGTCAAAAACGTTCCCCGGTTTTTACGGTGTGTAAATTCGCTGATGGTAACTGAAGTAACGATAAATCCACCCATCGTAAGTCCATGTATACTCTTGGCAATGATTAACATAGTAATAGTCTGACTGTAATACATTATAACCCAACCGACGATGATAATTATATCAAATAATATATTAACCGGCTTTCTGCCTATAACTTGAAATAAAGGAGAAAAGATGAAGAAACCGAGTAAGCCAGTAAAGCCGTGTATAGAAGCTGGAAAAAACAAAATGTGGTTATGATATTTTTTGATTCCGTAAATTATTTAGAAAATAATCGTGTTAAAGTATGAAGTTGGTAATCTATTTCTTTAAAATCTGTTAGTGCAATGACCACATATCATATATTAGAGGACTTGAAATTCGATCACTCGAGCTCTCTAAGTAAATTGTTACACCCATTAACATCATCATAAACTAATTACATGTCGGAAATCATAAATAGATTAGTTAGATAGACCGATTGCTTTATCTAGGATCTCCATCGCTCTTCTCTTGTTCCTCTTAACTACTTCACTCTCCTTTACTGCAAAACGTAAAGCAACTCTTCTGATTAATATGGCCGTTGATGGGTAGCTTTGATTACGTTAATTTAGCAAGCCGCTTGGGCCCGTGTTTCTATAATCATAAAAGATCTAACCACAAATAAAACATTAGTCCTATTTTTACCTATCCATGAAGCTTGGTCAGTCGTTGCTTTAATGTCGGTAGCGTTTGGAGATAAGATCGCAGCATTGAGAGCGCTGGGATGAGCTAAAGCAATTCCAGCCCCAAAAGAATTAAAACATCCCGCTGCCAACACTAGACCCTGCAAAAAGAATATTGCAGGAACTATGCGCAAATAATTGGCTAAAATTACTGTCTTTACAATAAGAGTGTTGGGGAAGACTATTTTTTTTGATTTCTTCCTTTTCTTTTCTTCATTACGCTTATGGTAGTGATGTGTATTCTTGTTTTATGCAGAGTATGCTAGCTAATGCGTACGCCCCAATCGTTCCTGACATATTTCAGGATATAATTATAGCGAATATTATTCTACTGGTTTAGCTATATGGGAATTGACTCTGGAGTTTTTATAGTATGACAGAAAATTAAACAAAAGTTTAAATCTACTAACCTGCCGCAAACACATTGGATAGTTCGAACACATTTTTTTTCTTATTACCTGTCACAACATATTGTAAATCTGCAAGAGGGAAGAGAGTTTTTTGCGTAATAGGTGCCAATAAAAGTTTCAGTCAGTTTATCCGAATGACTTTAAAGAAAACCTGACTAACTTGTTGGTTATCTTTTTTTAATTGCTTTTAAATATGTATTATTTATTAAGCGATTGCAATATCGTGAGTACCAGGCTTAACTCATGAATTATGTATGAAAAATATAAATTATTTACATTAAAATTTACATTCTTGAAGAGTTCGCCGCAATCGCTGCTACAACTAGTTGGCAGGTTGGCGATCGATGTAAAATATACTATACAGAATTAGTAACCTTGCTGGCAATGGACTCGATATTGCTCTAAGAATGGACAGCAAATGGGATCAAAAGGTTCTAGGCGACGTATGGACGCAGCATAGGAATGCGGGAGACCTACAAGGTGGACCGACGGTCAAGGCTTTGGATTCAAGGAGTCCTCTGGATGAGGGTGGTGATTTTTGTGTTGATTCCTCCTCCATTAGGAGGGTTACGTCAGGCAATGGTCGTCTGTTAACTGATAAAAACAATTAATACTGCTAATACGAACAAAAGGCACTGCACTAAATTATCTTACGAACTATACATCCATCTATTCGTCTTAAGAAGTTAAAGGTGAAACGTCCATAGTAATTTTGGTGACCGTGGTAATAAACATAGAACTCAGATGGCCATTTCCTGAAGTATCATACAAGTCGTTGCTATTTCCGAAGTATAATCAGTATTGTAGTATTTTAGAAAATTTAATTGGGGTAAGAAGAATGAGGGTACACTTCCACGTTGCCTCGCCCTATGAGTATTTATGTTCGAATTTCGACCACTGGGCGACCTCTAGTATAAATAAATCTTTATGCAATCAAAATTATAATATAGTTCTTGAAGGGGTACTTTAATTTCTGTGTTCGTATTGCTAATAAGCTACAGATTGCAAAATAAATAAGACGAAGCACCTGTTCCACAATAGAATGTGCCGTGAAACTTTCTATGAAACATGTCCGGGACAAAAAAGTTATCGGAAGGACGCGCGATGTCGTGCCATGTCGCTAGCAGAAGGCAATGAAAAAGTTTGCCGGTCCGATATGTTACCACTTGGCAGACAATCTCGTAGCACGTGCTACAGATTTATCTTACAGAATTTTATATCTAATATATAAAGATGTATGTTTGTTAGTTCGTACTGCGTTGCCGTAAACATCTGATTGCCATAGAACGTTGTCAACTTTGCACTACATACAAGAATTTTACCTACCCGTATCATGAATACAGGAATAATGCATAGCAAATAGTGCGTACTTGGCACGTGTAAGTGTTCTCGCCTTGAAATGCTTATAAGTTGATACTGTTAAATAAATTTTATATGTCTAAATACACACCAGGAGAGCATTCATATTTTTTACAAAGTATCCTTTCATTTTTCGCTTAAGTGATATCTACACGGCAGCACACATCGTGGAGTTTGCGTTCATAGCAAATGGCATCCACTTTCAATGTCACAAAATCACTCGCATTTTGTTGGTTCCCTTCGTGAAGAGATAGAGTTGGCTCATGTCTAAACATAACTTTTAGTTGATGCTATTTAATTTAAAACATATAATAACAACACAAACACGCCGTTAAAAATTGGTGATTAACTAAAGGTCATATAACAAAGGACGTAATGAGAATTAATGTGGATGGTTACAAGGGTAGAGGAAGAATGAAGAAAGTGTGGATGGACTGTGTGAAAGATGATTTGAAGAAGGTGTGAAATCAGATATGAAGGCTGAAAGGGATATGGAAGAGAAGTAGCCACTGTACAGACCTTACATAGGTGGGTAAAGGGCAGGGAAATGATAACTAAAGAAGGGCGATGTTTAGAGTACCTGTCGAGCATGTGTTCGTAAATGTATGGATATAGAAGAAACCAGAAAGGTGTGTTAGGACCGTGCATAATGGATATGTGTGATCTCTGCCTAGTCCTTGAGTTACCAGCGCGAGTGGTTATTGATGTACAATCTATACAATAACATGTGATTGGCTTTGTAATGGATTGTTTCGATTTAAAATAAGTTTTAAAACAATGCAACATTAATTTTAAACTTTGATGTAACGTATTTACAACTCGTGTGCGAGGAATATGATCGGACAAAACTTCTCGTCTCCTAAAGTCGATTGAATCGGAACAAAGTGGACAAGTTAAATGTTCGATGTCCGCTGCACGGAGCACACGACTTGAATTCCTAAAACATCGTGGATTTAAAGTCGTCAGATAAATAGTTATTTATAAACCTTTCGTGATCTTGAAAGGTCTTAAGATTATTTTTGTTTTTTTTTGTGGGATTCGTGTTTCATATTTCGGTCAGTTTTTATCCTACAGATATATCCCTCATTTCAGAAAAAAGGGCTGTAGATGAGGTAATTAAAAAAACAGACTAAAGAAAACTAATCTAATGACACTTTTCAAATTTCCTCAAGCCTTGTAGACCAAAGCTACAGGAGGCAAACATACTTTCACACGCTCACATTCCATACAAAAACATACATTTTCACCGTTCTTCTGGTTACCCAGATCGTCGTCGTATAAAAATAACTAATCAATCTAATCTAACAAATACGTATAGAATCATCTAAATTTCTTATCGAGTCAAAAATGATATACATACACATTAATAATATATAGAGAGAGTTAGTAAAGTACTAGCTTCATAAAATATTTGGCGTGCTCGGCATCCCTCAAGTTGACACCAGTTGTAACAACATCTGCTCAGCATAGCAGCACCTCAACACTGTCTTTTATTGCTTAAGTTTTATTACAAAGTGCTCCTAAACAATTGTTTAGTTTTAAATTCGAAGAAAATATATATCTTTTACATTTTGCTACCGTATATTTTGTTCATAGAGTTAGAATAAGACGGAAATGGCTGAAATGATTTGATATTTTCACAAGCAAAAGAAACTAATAGAGTTCACAATTTGATGACAGTTTATAACATACCTAGTACGATTGTAAACTGACGACGTTCACAATGTGTACAGTATTGTACAAATAAAAGCAATTTAAGCGAGCTTTTAACCCATTTAATTTCAATTTGTTTATTTATGTTCGATGCATTTCACCTGGGTGATAATGAAACTAAAATATTTGATGCATTATCAAACGTTTGATCCCCTCACTCACCTGTTACGTTTATAAACACCTACAAAATAAATAGTTGCGGTTCAATGAACGAATAACTTTAACAATACAGTTATAAATTTTGTTTAACTATGCTAGTAATAATATTAACGTATAATGAATGGTTCGCCGCAATATTGTAGCATTTGGTATAGTGTCGTAGTTTAAGTTTAATTGAACAAGTCATACACAATTAAACATAATGAACGCAACACACCTATTGTTTCTTTGATGAGGGCATTTTCAAGATAATATTTTTAAACAAAACGCAAGGGCCTGGGTCTTTATAGCGATCCTAGGGACAAATGTATGTCGTGCTGGTGATTTTTTATGCTCATGATATTATATCCAGAATAGCTGTTCCGGGACCATTCTATATTGTTCAATTCTAAACTTGTGCCACAAGAATTTAAACAAGCCATTATTTGAATTATCGCATACCAAAGATTGAGTTAAACTCGGTAGGCGTAATGGATGAATATTTAGGCGATTTGGGCGTACGCCAAACGTATATGGCGAGAATTGATGTGACAAACTACCGTTTCCTGTGTGGGCATTGGCAGTCGGTCTCACGTGTTGTATGTAGATACGGTCATCTGATTCTTCTCTTCTTTAAACTAGCACGCAAGTACTTATTTGATGTATTAATATCATCTATAAATATATAAAGCGACTTGTGTATGTATACATGTATGTTCCCATGGACTCCGAAATGGCTGAACCGATATCGATTACATTTTCAGGAAACCTTCAGGTTGTCATTGCGGGTGGTCCTGTCAAGTTTAAAGAGTTATTTAAATTTGTTTGTACACTAATATTAACTAAAAATTACAGCATCGTAAAATAAATAAAGATTTAACGCATAATGACTATATCTAACAAACTTTTGTAAATGATCTGTTCTAATGTTAGTATCCACTTACGAGCTAATTACAAATTGGATTAAATCAATTCTCACTTAGGACTTGAACCAAAGTAATTACTTAATACTTACAAACTTGAGTGTGAATGTCACTAGCACACCTGCAGCTAACGAGAGCCTAAAGTTTATAGCAACTTGTCAACTTATATGCTAACTTTTAATGCAACTATGTAATTACTGATAGCTCTTGATTTAAAGTATACATACATATGTAAACATCTACATATATATACATATGTAGCTATCTTTGCTGCAGGAGAAAAAGTAATACGCTTGTGATAGTATATAAGTTAAATAGGGAACGAGTTAAAATGTTTCAAGACATTTCATGATACATTTTGAATAAATATAATAAAACTGTAACTGATCGCTGTCTGTACATGGAAGGTATTTGAGAAAAACTATTATTGAGGGTCTTTATATACGTAATAAAACCCAAACCAATGATTATTAGAATTTTTGACTGTATGTCTGTTTGTCTGTGCGTTTGTTACCGCTAATCTCAGAAACGGCTTAACAGATTTGGGTGCGGCTTTCACAAATGTATTGTGGTAAGCTTCACTTAAGCTAAAGTGTTTGTTTTATCTCAATCGGTTTATAAATAAAAAAGTTATATCAATTTAAAGAACCATGTCAAACATTTGCTCTATAAAAATGCTATAAAATAACTGTTCGGTAATATCATTTCGTTTAAGTAAATGAGACGGTCTGTTGACTTTACTTTATCTAATTATTGTTTATTACTTGTAATTATAGTTTATAAAATATTCTAGAATTATATACAATATTAATAATAACAAAACTGAATTGTGTGATAAAGATGTGTTCACCATAGACAAGTATAACTTGGTTCGTATAAAGCATATAGTGTTAAATTATATAATTAATAGGGAAAGCTCTTTCAAAGTTCTTTTAAATTATATCACAGTGTAAGTTTCTATAAAAGAAGTGTTAATATATACTGGAGGCTCTGAGGTCCCTGTTACCCCAGTAGAAATCCGGACAGATTAGTTAGTCGTTAGTCTGTTAGTACTTGGAGCTCCTTCGATGACGAAACTCAGCCGTAAGAATTGTTCCAAAACGTTCTCTGGAATCCTCCCCATAGCTGTAATTTAACACAATTTTAAAGTTAATCAGTCATTCTCAGATAAGTTGAAAAAGGATGAAATTGTTCTTTAAAATACTAATAGCGACGACTACTAGATTCACGTGTAAGTTTTTAATGGACATTTAGATTATATTTGTCCACATACAGCTAACTACATTCCCTCCAAGCATATTTTGGCGACAGTCTAATTGCAACTAGCGCAAATATTATGTTAACAGTTTTATATTATTTACTGTCATCACATTTCACTTCAATGTTGTAATACTAATAATAATATCACATCGCGTGGAATAACTTTTTTCGATGATTGATTCCATGTCTCTTTGTAATTTATTAGTTAACTTTTAAATAATTATTAATTAAGATTACGTGGAGCTTTAGAATATCCCCAATATTCTCGAGGTACACTTTACGATAACAAGCGTCGATATCATCCCTATGGAAGGGCCCTTCAAATATGTCCCACGTCGAAGTTCACTTTGGCATTATTAAATTCCTTAACTCCATGTCAAAACAGCCGTGGTCCGGACAGTGAGAGTACAAAGCCGATTACATTTTACGTCTTAATCTCAAACATACCCTTGTCAATGACATGTTTTGTTAGAGGAATCAGTTAACTAGTAAATATGGATTTTAAATTATGTTGATCAACCTAACCTAACTCTGAATCGTGTTCGTGTAAAAAAATAGTTGTGAAACTGAGTTTCAGAAGTTAAAGATAAGATATAATTTAAAGTAAGTACAAGGTATTTAACCAGTAAAGTACAAGGATACAGCGAAAGACTCAATTCTAACCGGCTGTCTATAAGACACTTCTCTCTTTTATAGCACATTCAAACTTTCAGACAAAGAGACAAACACGAGAGTACCTACTTCTTTTGTGTAATACGTATTAATATAAATGGCAACTCGACTAGGCTTCGATTTTATAAGAAAGAGACAGTTAAATATAGTCTAGGTTACTCGATGATAGACGATCTTTACATGGGTAATTTTTTTAAATTAGACCTGTAGTTTTGGAGTGTATTCGGAACATACGATCAAATCTTTTGTCTTTATTATATTAGTATAGACATACATGTTTAATAATTTGTAACAATTAGCCAAAAGGAGAACACGGAAAGTGTTTAATTGATAAATAAGCGAACTGTAATAAATCGATTTAAGCAATTTTCAGTCCGTCGCCGGCGAATGGAGGAAATGAGGAAATGGATTAATACGAATTAAGGTTTTAACTCGTAAAATGTGAGGAGATTTATAAATGACTGCAACACACCGCGACCAGTTCGTTGGATTACAGGGGAACTGCAAATATACAATTTTAAATTAAATGTAATTAATGTTTCCTGTTTACGTTGCTGATTAGACTATATGTTATTGTCTTAATACTAAAAGGGCCAAGTGCCCTCACTAACCTATTTAATTTAGTGATTTTTTTTACTGGAATCTTTGCGGGAACAACAAGGACAAACAAATAGCAACGAAACACTTTTAAACAACTCTGTAGTTACAATATCCGTGATAAATTGTGACATTGACTGGTTTTCCGTATCTAAATAATTATTTTACAAGTACGACCGTAAAATATTTGCCTGCTCATTTTAAAACAAAGATGACAACAACAGCTTGCAAATAAGATGGCGTTGCTAACGGTACTGACTTCAATGACACGAACGTCACTATAACAGACGCTAGGCGCATTATCAACTTGCGGAAGTTATACATTATGGAAGGGCATACATGCCGCGAGGAATTATAAACTGACGAACTTCACAATTAGTCGATGGCACATATACTCGGACCAAGGAGAACTTATATCGATCAGATTAGTAAAATATTAAAGAAGAGCGATATCAGGAGTACCCATAGCCGACGAGCTTGTATGCGTAGATGTATGGATGTAGAAGAAGCGAGAGAGGTGTGCCAGGATCGCGCCAAATGGAAATCCGTTATCTCTGCCTATCCCTCTGGGTTACGGGCATGACCGTATATTCATTTATATTTATATTTTGTACCATAATTTTGTAATTACGTTTTATTCAACGTGACGTTTCATCTGTTCGTAAGCGCCTACTACTTTAATTAAAATATTTTAATAAAGAGTAATATTGCTAATTTCGATGAGACAAGAGAAAATATAAGTGAATTCTAAAAGGTAACACGTTCAATAGAAAAGTTTGAGGAGAAACAAGAATGTACCGCCCCTTCGACATACGGCTGAGAAAAGTTGTGCGAGAGTTTCGTTAAACAATCCCTTGTAGCAAGCAGATGTTACAAGTTCTCCAACCTTTATCATATATAATATTTCAAGCCAACAGCTGACAAACGTACTTCTTATTTTTTACGATCCATGGAGTAATTATCAATAAATCAAATCCAAGCACAGACTTCCCCATCGTACCGTCTTGACGGTAACTTATTAAGAACAGTTATAATTGTTCTACAGAGGTTTAGCAACACAATTACAACCAAATTTATCACAATAACTCTTTTTTTTGTGTTAGCCATTGTATGCATTCTTTGAAAAATAAAAGAAACTCGCGCGGATAACTTTACTACCATAGTAACTTTTTTAACGTAGGTAACCTTTGCGCTTTTGGCATAACTGTCAGTCTTTCTTTCTTCTTTCTTGTCGTTTGTCAGTTGGCGCGATTACATTAAGTAGTGGGATGAACGTTTGGATGGAGAGTTCCTCGTGCGAAGCCGGGGCTGGTCGCTAGTTTTATATAAAATAAATTGGAATGGAACAATGGTATAATCTCAAACACTACGGATACGGAACGGATTTTCATACGGTTCTCACCAGTAGACGGAAAAACTCATAAGAAAGAACTAGGCAGATGATTCATTTATGTTTTGTCGAAATTGGTTGAAAAGGGTGCATAATTGTTAAGATAGACATAGGACAATATATGTATATTTTTAATGTAAAAGAAGGATCCTTTTAATGGACACATAAACAGAAAAACGGATTTTCCTTCTTCCTTTTCCTATCAAAACCATCTTCCTCTTTCTATCCTTTTCTTATTAGAAAATAATATATAGATTAGGCCTCCGATAATTCACCTGATTACGATAGAAAAAAAATGTTACCGAAGCGTGTTGCCCTTATCCGTGCGAACCCGGATAAGAAAATAAATACAAATCTATGTAGTGACGAGTAGTATATAGCATATGTATATTATATACCATTAGGAGTCCCTCAAGCCCCAGTTGTAGTTTGTTAACTTAATTACAAACACAAGCAGATGGGACTTGATCTTATCTTACGCATCCTGCCCTCAACGTAGATTACCAAGTTATTCACAACATTAATTTTGTTATTTCTGTTTTAATTGTGTTATATGTCTTATGTTGACGTGGCTTAGCTAACTTTATTAATGTGACATAATTTTTACGCAATACTAATGATTATTTTCATGGGTAAAGCTAAATAAAGCAAGATAACACTACACTAACTGTGAATGCATTGTCGGCTGTTTTAATAAGTTATTTTCGCTAAGAAATACAATATTACGACTAAGAGAAAATTTTAGCTGTGACTGTAAGTCGAGATGCTGCTTTACTGAGGTTTGATTTAATGAATTTCTGTAACATTACTGCCACTTTGTTGGAACTTAGTAATGAAATAAGAAATAGAAGAAACTTAACCAATGATAGACCTACTTGCCGGCAAGACAGCAACATCCGTCGTTTTGTATTAAAAAATAATAAAAACAGTTGACAGACGAAAATATAATGCGATTTAAGTAATTAAATAAATATGCGCTCATGTCCGTAACCGAGAGGGGTAAGCAGAGATCATGGATTTCCATTGGGCGCGATCCTGGCACCCCTCTCTCGCTTACATTCATACACGTATTGTGAACAGTTTATTGAAGGAAATAAAAAAATGGTCTGCGTTACATAGTTGGGAGTTGCAGCGCGGCGGTAGACCGTAGATCTAAGTATTCAGTAAGAAAATTTGTTTAGCTTTCATAAAGTAATTTGTCGGTAGAACGGCTCGTTCAGTGGCCACACAGAAGCATGCGCCAACATCACTCACACGCGTCGTTTGATTTATAGCTTGTACGCTGTGTTTTAAATCTGATTTTGGTTTTCTGCATCCGCAAATGCTTAGGTAAATGCTTACAGGAAATAATTTTTATTTATATTATACTAGGGAAGTGTTTATTTACAATATCTCTCAATTAAGTTATAGACAATGACGTTTGGAAGGCACAAATCAAGTAATCGACTTACGGTCAGTCAAATAAACAAACTTGGTCTTGCAGTATACAGTCGTGAAGTATCTCACTAATATTATAAATGTAAAAATTTGGATGTATGGATGTTTGTTACTCAATCACGCCAGAACTTTAACAGGTGCATATCTACGTATATGTATAAAAGGCGATGTGTGTATGTGCATGTTACCTGTTGATTCCGAAACGGATAACCGGGCGAAGCCAGGGCGGATCACTAGTAGGTGATTTTATGTAATTTACTATATTAGATAATTTCTTTAATGTCGTATTACATTCCTTCTCCGTCATATTAATGGGATACTGGAACGAGGTCAGTCTGTTGTACCACGACCTGGCATCGCCCCAGACCGCAAATTGGCTCGCGCTTGATTAAACAGCCCGGAGATATTACATATCGATGTTATAACGTGTTTATTGTGTCTTTTGAATACAACAATATTGTGTACACAGAAGTAAACTATATGATTTCTTACATGCATATGACGAGTATACATTTCGCTTGTTTCCTATTTTTTTGACAAACGTCACTCACCATACTTGGCGGCCTTTACAGTTTTTATACTTTCATTGGAAATGTTGTAATTTTTGTGGAAATCGTGAGATGTGAGATGATGATGACCAAATGTTATAAGATAATCTGAGAAAAAGTTTTTTTTATGCAATTATTTTGGAATCCACGAATTTTAACGTAAAAGGTAAGCTGTAACTTTTTGTATAACTTTAAACTTTCGTGGTTTTTACTAATAGAATGTCTGTAAAAAATGGCATTCTTGCAATGAGAAATCGAACAGTAGTAGTGGTCGCAGAACTATAAAGATAAAGACCGATACGGCTAACTATAAAAAATTTTCATACAACCTCATAAGAGCAATTAGCCCGTAACCAAGACGCATACAATTATGCTGAAATATCGGGAGCTCAAAAAGTCTAATCGTGGTATCCCATTTCTTACAAACATTGTAACTCTTGTATACAAAAATTCCATCATGGTGTGGAACAAACTACTATAATATTAATATCAAACGGACGAATTGGAAAGGAAGAAATGGGAAGAAACCATCCGTCTCTTCCTGTTACCCTCTCGCCTGTTTTCCCTACTGATCCAGAGGGAGGGTAATTTCTTTGCGCGCACGTGTGTATCTATGTAAATCCGTTCCATTATGATCCCTTGTAGTCAAAACGGCTTGACTGATTTTGATGAGTCAGGTGTCATTCGATTGGTATTCTTTCCCGGAGTATCATAGATGACATGATGATGTGATGAATGATGATGATCACGCAGTCATTAGAGTTCTTTTGCTTTGTATTAAATTAAATATTACTTGCTCAAATATCGAACATTTGAAACGCGTTTGATTAAGAATTAAGCTGTCAATTTTAAATGATGAAATGAAATATAAAAATAAATTGCTATAGTTTCCCTTACCTTACTTATTTTCAGAATTACAAAAATTTATAGTAAAATATAAAATGTAGACGATGATTTGAAGGGATAGTACATTTTTTAGTTCTATCAATGTAGCAAAAGACTATAAATAGTCCCAAGGTCCAGTAAGCGGCGAACGGGAAGCAAAATCAAATGCAGTTTTCTTTGCATTACTTTCTTTTTTATTTAAATATTGTATGTTAAATTCATGATAAAATGTTATATTGCAAATTAAAATTCGTTCATATACTTACTATAGTTCAGAAACAAAATAAGATTTGATAACGTCTTTTGTTTAAGTTGGTAAGGAGGGTCCGTAAAAATCTCTAAGATTTTTCACTAGGCTTCCAAACAGAGTGCCAATGTCGTGATAACGGCGTGAAATATTGAACGCGCCTCTTAAATTTATTATGGAAAACATGTAACAAAGTACCAATGATGAGATACAACAAGATGGGAAAATAATATTTATTATTGTCAGAAATATTCTCGATTCACTTCCTTAACGTAATGTCATATTACTCTATGAACGGAGCGGCCACGTACGTCGCAGCATGTGAGGCCTCCCACAAAATGAACCGACAATTTGAGTAATGTTGCGATAGACCATTGGATGAGGGGAATAAGAGATATTTCAGGTGTTTTGCTGGCGACGCTTAAATCCAGATCTGGACTATATGCATACTAAATATCTAAACAGATTCTAATTTGACTTATAACTATAGTTGATTTTAATTCATAGCTTTTACATAGTTTAGGTTAAGTTAGGTTAGTAATTAACCTAGTATTAATATAACTGCAAACAGTGAGACAATCAATAGGAAACATTATTTTATTGTCCCATATGAAATTTTATCTTTTTTACCTTAATAAATAGATAAACCGCCTTCGTTCTCTTAAAACAGGATAACTAACTTTGCAGGTTCATTAATGTCGATTAATTCTGGAAGTGAATGCCGCTTTATATTTCTGATTAACCAGTCTCCAATTAGTTTAAAACTATGCATAAATTTATTTGTGAGATCTGATTATTTCTACATCTAGTTAAACTTACACGGAGCGGGAGGAAACACAAGATGTACGACTACAATTTGCAGCGTAATGCTCCTACAAACGTAAATGTCTGCAGTTCAGAAAGGAATGGAGTTCCGTTTTATACTTCACTCTGCTAGGAAATGGAATGTATTTACGAAATTGTATGCAATAGAATATACCACTAAGTCGTGTTACATGTAACGAGACGTCGCTCTCTCCCTCTAAGTGCCTCTCCACTATTATTGTGCTCTTGTTGTGTGTATAACAAGATATACAATATTTAAAATCTTATGGCAACATTGTTGCTGAGTTCAGATCAGACATCTAAGAATTACACTGTGAGAATTAGACTAGGCTAGGCTAGAAATACTCGACTAAGGAAATACAATCTAAACGGAATACTGGTGTGAAGATGTCGAAATACCTCCTTCATAACATATATGTACAGAACAAGGAAATGATTTGCAGATTCCTTTAGTTTGAACAGAAAATTAAATGAGGAAAGAGGATGAGGACTAGCCTCCAGCATCACACTGGCCTGTCTCTACTTTACGCCTCTCTTCTGTAAAGTAGTGGTATTTCACTGGTTGAGCCGACACATTCGTGTAACAACAGCTGTCGCCGCGGGCTACACCACTCTTTACAATTTCTACCACACTTTGCTATTGTAAATATTGACTTTATGCTTGTATCTAGTTAATATCATTTATGTTTTTCCGTTCTTTATTACTGTTCCATAAAAAACATTATTTCAAAAATCTCTTTGGCATGTTCATAAAGGCATCCATACTCTAGAGCCAGATTTATTTTGTTGAAAGTGGAGCAGCGATTTGTATTCTTTACAAGGAAGGTATTACTCGTCGCGTCGTTGCTGTCGTCAGATCAACTAATTCCACTCTTCACGAGATGAACTGCACTCAATTTACTTTCTGAAGACGATTCTAGTATATTCAAACAAATAAAAACTTTTGGTTCATTGGTTCTGGTACTTTGATGAAACTAGCATTCATTTAACCAGAGAGATAAGGTATGCAGGAATATGAAGTTTCGGATAGTTTAGGTTACGGATACGGGAATAATCGTAAAAGTAAAATACATATAGGTAATACTTTGACTTTACTTCTCGGTTATTATTTATTACAATCAATCACATACATTCCTAATTACTTATTTTACTACACTCATTTTAAGTGTTACCTAAGTAATGCAAAAAAAACACAACAAATCGCATATGTCATGAGTCCGTCTCTATTCGAAATTATCCAAAACTTTTATGTCAGTTACGGATATTTTTTTTATTTCGGATATCCGATGTTTTCGGATTCGGAGCTCCATAATATTCCTGAGACACTTTGTTTATTTCACGCAACGTTACTATACGAGGAAAGTCCTCGCCATAAGACTACCATGCAAGCGTGTTACATATGTGTGTGAATGAAGAGACAGATATGTTTTAGGTTCACAAGAAATAGAAGTCTCACTTCCTTTATAAATTACTAGCCCAGGCTTCGCTCGGGTAACACTAATTATATTAATCCGATCGCTACCAAACTTCACAGGACCTGAAAATTTCGTTCAATTTGGTCGGGCCGTTTCGAAGTCTATAAGGAACATACATACACACATCGCCTTTCATATTAGATCATGTCAACATTTTAGCCGCAGGATTAAAATTGAACAACGCAGTGCTACTTTAATCCGTCGTAGAATTGGAATTTCAAATTCTGCGGGACATTAATACTACTGGTATTTAATTCTGTCCCGTTGACAGCTCTTAATGCTTCCAAAGTCTTCAGGATCATGGCTGTGTTGAACCGAGCATTTAAGTTAGTAATGATTGGCATCGATTTTAAATTCATGATTTAAAAATAATGATTAAATAAATGTTAATAAATAAATATGTGAATGACTGGCATTTTTATCTCGTTGTGGCCGACGATTGGTGAGATTGCTAATATTTTTAAAAAAAAACAAGCTTTTGTTATGTTCTCGTAAATAATAACCATCTAAAAATAAAGTATAAGATATAGTTTTTATTTGTACTAGTAGGTCTATTATCGGATAGGGTTTGATTAACATAATAATAATAAATAAACAATAACTTTACCAATTTTAGTTTAATGTAAATTTGCATTATCTAGAAATCAGGCTGCTGAGGTATATAAGAATAAAACATTATGATATATATCATAGCAATAAATAACATAGAAACGAAATTTATTACACTGGCAAAATCGGCCCACGCCGTTGAAGAATTAACAACGGCATTTTCTTTGTTTTCATTCACCTCGGCTGTATTCCATCTGGGCCAAATGAAATAGCGTGCGTATGATCCGAATAGTTTTTCATTTAATGTCACGACTAAGTCTGGAGGTGGCGTGGATTTTCTGTATAAATTACTTAAAAGAAAAGTTATTCCAATAGCAAATAAAGTTAAGACGACGGACGAGCGCAGGTACAACAAAACCGTAGGTGTGTCTGCGCTGTGCTTAGGTATGTCAGAATTAATTTCTTGTAAAAAGAAAAATTGACCTAACAACCCAAAACACAGAATGCCTAAACGAGTTCTATCTTGAACATTTAATGACATGGGCAACACTGTTATAAAGGATAGAACTAGTGTCGGCACTACAACGATCGCCGCTAGTCCGACACCTTGACGTTCTAAAATAAAACTGAAAGAAAATTGAATCGATTCTGATTTTGGATCTTCGCATTTTGAAAAATCAACAATAGTCCACCCAGGCCCGTATTCTGCCCCCAACATCTTAACAGGTCTCGCCGATTTAAAAGTGAATGTTTCGACTGCCGATCTCGACCCGAATTTGAAGGTGCAATTCTGTGTATCATACGGCCAATCTTTTAACTTTGAACTACATACAGTTTGGTCCGTTATACGAGGAATGCATGACACGTGTCCATTATTTGTTATACGACACGACGTCATGATATATTCAATATCATCAGTTCCACCGGAATTGTAAAGTCTTAACTGCGGCGTCCAGATCTTCGTACTCGGAAGGAGTACTTCCTTGATACCGTCATAGTTGTCTGGATTCCATGTGAGCCTTGGATCCGTCCAAATCAGAAACACCCAGTTATTAATCGTGAATACTTCTTCGTTGTCGTCGAAGTTAAAGGATTTAAGCATGAAGTTGATTGCTATTGTCGTACTGTTAGAGTTGGGCGGTAGGAATTGGTTGTAGCATGATATCAAATCTTCGCGTAGCTTCTGTTCCCACGCCGTGTTCAGTGAACGATTGTCTATCACGCACTCCTTACTTCTAGTTAAATTTACAAAGAAAAGCAGCAGCAAACTCGACAACACGACCATGTTTGCCAACACGCTGGCAATCATTGTGTATTGTGACGACAATTTGATACATCTACGCCCCCTTTTAATAACTGTGTTTTATTGTTCGCTGTGTATAATCGCGCTGTATTCGTATTGGATTTTATTCGATAACAACAGATATCAAATAGCAAAGGATGATAAGTGTATCTTTTGTGTTTTTATATATTAGATTTTTTAAAAGCAAATAACTTAGCATGCTTCCTCGTGCAACGCCAACGCCGCATTAAGACTTCCATGTCTATGGATTGGCGTTGGTTGAACATAATATTTTTGTTTATGTAATATTTTACCCGCACTATTATATAATGTATATATTCATCTCAAAATCTCCAAGATCTGGTCAATGGTGCAGGTGTCCCCTGCATAAATCCTTGATGATGATGGTGATGTTACAAATCTCAACGTAAAATATATATATATATATATATATATATATATATATATATATATATATATATATAATTAAATGGGATATAATATTTGAAATCGAACCTAACATAGAAGCTGAATTTCTCAATCGTACTGTGATACTAAAAGACAGCAGTGACACATCGACGGAGACAATAAAATATTTATGGACTGCACCGGATTTAGCTCGACTGCTTAAGTGATTGAAACGTGCGGCTCAAACAGTGCTTGTCTGGCGAGCGCTGATCACTTGGAGCGAGACACTGCGATGGCTGCCACATTTAAAATTTTCAATCGCCCGTAATCTAGATTGACATTATACGAGAAAAATCCTAACAAACATTTTAATATTAGTGGATTGCCTTATAATCAACACGTGCATTACCTTTATATGACGATTAATCACAGCTCGATGCCATTTAGAATTTTAAAATTATGTTAGCTGGCATGGTAAATACTTTGAAGTACAGAACTTGCACTCCAAAATATACCCGGCCTCAACACTGCTTTGCGTCTTCGAACAAATTCAAATTGTGACAAAATAGTGTTGAGCATTCTGTGAAATAGTGACTGCCTGATACAACCATTTTAATTTTAAATCGTCAAAAAACTGTTCAGTTATGTTACGTGCCGAGCATGCGACAGCGGTCGGCGAGTGACGAAAGCAAATCTAAGTCATTCGAAATAAAGACGTTATGTTTCAATTTCTTCAGGATTTCCTTTCAATTGGAAGAAGGTGGAAATACCATTCCAAATATTGAATTATGGTTGTTAATTCGGTTATAAGTGTTGGGACCAGTTCTATGAAGCGTTGAACTTGATTGAAGCTTCCTCCAATCTATAAACGACTTCAACTCTATAGAGCCGCAGTATGAATATTATCGTGATCGGTCTGGAAACGCCCTTAAGACGCTCGAAACTCCCTAAGCGGTTCTCGCGGTGATGTCAGTAGCGTGTGCCGCGTAAAGATGAGTGGTCAAGTATTAGTTGTCCTGCTGATTTTGAAAAATAAGAATACGGTATTTTTTATGTAATGGTTTTTTAATTACTCGGTAACACAAGCATTTTGGAATTGAAATACGGTGAAACGCGAGTAATAACCAAATAGATCTAAAGTGAAACGCTGCGTCGCCTCTCATTACCGTGGTTGTCACCTAGGACAACGGGTAACCAACACTTTTATACGTCATGTGTTCTGTGATCGACAATGTGGAGTGGCACAACGCTTGAATGTTAATCCTAAAATCATCGGTCAAACTAAGTTATTTTAAATGGAACGTGTCTTACATTTGATAAGTGAGCGACGAACTCTAATGAATCGAATTAAACAATTTTCAGTCCGTTGGAACGAACGAGGGAAATGGGCGAAAACGAATTAAGGTTTTAACTCGCGGCATGTGACAGTTTTATAAATGAGGCTGCGTTTACACCAGAGCCCGGCTCATAGGTATCGTAATAATGAATACATATAAGCTTACTATTAATAATAATACGAAATGTAAACAAGGCTATATAAAAAATAATATGACAGTGGTAGAGCCCGCAACAACATCTGTTGTACGAATTGGCCGGCACCACTGGTGAAGTAGAAGTACTCTGCGTTTCGTCTGATGAGGTACCGGAGGCCTAATTTCAGTCCTGTTCTCCTTCCCACCCTTTCCTCATAAGGATAAGATGGGATCGGGAAGAGGATTGGACGGGGAGGGAGTTAATGGGAAGAAGGAAATATCCTCCTGTTAAAGGTAGGCAACGCATCTGCAACACATTTGCTTGTTACGGATGTCTATGGGTAGCGCTCACAGGTGATCCCCTTGCTCGTTTACCGCCTACTTCCATAAAAAAGGACCGACGACATACACCGAGTACATTTTTTACTTTGTCTTAGATCTGATTAGGACTATTAGGATAAGAAAAATATTTTTTATTTTGTGATTGAGAATAACGCCATCTTGTGGTAGTGGAAAGAAAAAGATTGTTTAAATATGACAATAAATAAATAATGTTGCTAACCATTTAAGGACATAGTAAGCCGAAATGAAACGCGTATTTTCTAACTGCGTCATTTTGTTAACACGCGAGCTTAACGTAAACTAACATACAAAACGTGTGCAAATGGAAAAGTGAAAGCCATAAATATATCAAAAGCTCACAAAGTATTGTCACGATCGATACAGCTCTTGCTGAGAGTTCTGTAGCGTCGTTCACGCGTTCTTTGAATTGCGGATTTAGTGAGATACAAAGAAATACTTTTACTAGAAGGTTTTCGAGCCGTTATTCTAAAGATTTCATCTTTCAATTCTTTGAAACTCGATCCATTAGTTTGCCATACTCTTAAGTCGCAAAAAAGGTATGTTATAAAAAATTACAGTATTCCAATTCGAGGGTGCCCGAGAAGACAGCTTAGTAGTATCGAATTACTTATTAAAAGAAACAATTCTTCAGAATCCAAAAGCAAGTTTGTATCGTGTAAAAAACACGATACATTCCTATGACTTGTAACCGAATTCAAAATCTGGTATATTATTTTGTAGTTGCATAATAAATATAGTATTTGGCTAGAATGAAACGCATAATATTCTCATAGTCTTGAAATCGTGGAATTTACGAAATAATGACTTATATTTCCAACAGCTACAATGTTCTTGAATTCATTTGCATTGCAGCAACGACTGCTAGAGCAACTTTAGCAGCGAGGCGAGTAACTTTTCAAGCAACATACTTAAACATTCATCTCTCCGAGATAAGAAGACTGAACGAGTCGAAGAAAAATATACGAAACAACCGCGAACTATTAAAATACTCTCTGCGAAATATGAAGAATTTAAGAATAGAAACATAACATTTCTCTCACCCCACGAAATCAGCTTTCGAACTAAACTCTTTCTGGTATATTTCCTGATCTGCCTGCTCTATTTTACACAAGCCTTGGCAATAGTGCTTATGTTGAAGGTTAGCAATCATGTCACTGGCAGTTTGGTGAGGATGTAATCGAACTATGTTAAACGCAACAATTTGTTTTATTGGATCAACATCATTAATTTAAGATATTGTTTTTATCTATGTCATGTCCAACTAAATTTGTACTTGTCTCCCAATGTCACTTTAACGTACTAACGCAAACAAAATATCATTTCGCAATTTATCGATTTCACTCAACAATTTATATACTAGAGAATTGACACGTCAAATTGCGAATGTTTTTTTTTGATATAGCTGACGCACATTGCATGTTGCGCATGTTGTTCATGCGAACCTGTAAAATTTCCCCGTACCAAATAACGCAGCTACAGAATTTTCCACATAAAATAGTGTGAAATAAGACTTTGATCATATAAACAATGTGTTCTTTTGGTGCACGAATTTATATTTACCGAGGCGTGACTTGCCAGTGGTAAGAACGGTATAAAGAATATATAAAATAAAGCACACAGATCTCAACCGGAAAATAAATGCACTTTTTTCATTTTAATTATACATCCACATGTTTCGAATATAAGTTACGAATCTTACTGTATTTATTCATTTGCAAAGTCAATTTGCATATTCTCGAAAAATAAAAACTAACAATTATAATTTTCCGTTGACCAACGTTGCAACTACTTATTTTATTATTTAAATAACTTAATTTACTGACGTAAAATATATCATTTTGTAACTTAAATTTGTACTTACAGCAGACAATTATCCGAAAATTATTAATGTCTAGAAAATTGTTTTCTAAAACTGGGTAGAAAAGAATTGTGATAACAGTGGTAGAGCCCGCAAAATAAGACATGTTTCACAAATGGGCCGTTCTGTGTTTCGTCTGACCAGTGAGGTTGTCTAAATCTACTCCTCTACCCCATTACATCCCTTTCTAACACGGAAAAAATGGGAAGGAGAGGAAATGGAAACAACGTATTCTCTGTTTATCTCCTCCTCTGTCCATTAAAGGTAGGTTGCGACTCGTTAACTTGTTGCAAATGCCTATGTGTAGCGGTCACTCGATATAAATCTCCAAAATAGCTGGTTTTTCCTTTAATTGTTTTAATTTGTCGCTTTGTTCGCTTACACACAAAAACTACGTACGTGTTAATGTGTTATCAGAAAGCAATCGATTGCTTGCACCTGATTCTCCTCTTATTTCATTCTCAATTTGTAGCAGAGTTTTATCTTTAGTCTCCGGTAAAATCACAAATAAAATAGCTAAACAAAACATAACTATCAACGCATAAATCGCATAGGTACCTGACACTCCTGTACAATCTATCATTACAGGAGTCAATTTCAATGTAGCCGCGTAAAATATTGTAAATGCAATACCTGATATAAAAGAACACAAACCTCGATGTTCTAGAGGAAACACTTCCGATGATATTGTAAATGCTACTGGTATTATTCCTACGCTAGCTATAAAGGAGTGTAACAAGATTAAACCAGGAATCAGCCATGACACATGTGATAGGAAATCACATGTGTCATGGCTGATAAAAAACAAAAAGTTTAGCTGTAGTTTTAAAATCCAATTTCGATTTTAAAACTACAGCTAAACTTATGACAAACATTAGCATTATAGTGAACGATCCTAGACCGAATAATAAAGTGCGCCTATTAAAGATTCTTATAACTAAACATGATATAGTTAAAGCAAAAATTAACAATAGATCTGATACTATAGAACAATACATTGCTACAGATTTATCACCAGTGATTTCTTCTAATATCTGCGTTAAATACGCTAGCAGGAAGTACCTCCCACAAGCATCAATACACAAAGTCACAAGAGCAACGATAAAACAAGCCTTCAGCATTTCCTTATTGCTGAGTTGTTGTTGAAATTTCTTAACATGGGATATGTTTTGCGTTTTCTTTATTAATTCATGTTGCTCCATTTGAGCTTTGATTAACTCCTTTAATTCCATTTTACTTTCAGGGGAGTTCCCATTTAACCATAGGAAGGCTTTCTCGCATTCATCGAAACGTCCTTTCAGAGCGAGATAAGATGGACTTTCGGGCCAAAGCAGTATAAAAATTATTGCTAGACTCACAGGAATTACACAGATGCCGGCAATTTGTCTCCACGTACAAATAAATGCCAACGAAAGGCAGGTCAATGAGCCCAAGCCTATCGAGATTTTCTTTAAAGTCATAAAATAACCTCTCCTTCTTGGATTAGAATACTCTGATAGAGTGATCGCAGCAATAAAAACACCTCCAACGCTTAGTCCCTGGATAGCCCTGGCAACGAACAGCATGGTGACGTTGCTGGCGGTGGCCAGTATGATCCAACCGACGAACATGACGCTGTTCAGTGCAATGTTGACGGCTTTACGACCGAAACTTTGAAATATTGGTGATAATATGAAGAAGCCTGCAATGCCAGCGATCCCATTTATTGATGCTGAAAGAGAGAACATAATATACACACAAAAGAAACAGTTAACACCTAGAACCTAAAGAATCCAAAAATTATGTAAAAATAGCCCCCTACATAGTTAAGGAAAGGCGCCGGTGCTGCCACACAGTTGATACTATGACAGGCACCAAAGCTTGACCTATAATTGTTATACCATGGTATATGAAAATAAATAAATAAGTTAGTAGCTGGCTCTACATATATATGTATCGGGTGGTTTTTAAGTATTTGTACTTTCTGCTAATACAAACCAACAGTGAGGACAGGTTAAATGTTTTGATTTGACAGATGTCAAAACGTTGGTTAGGATTTATTTTTTACTAGTAGAATCGGATTTGAGCGGTTGATACCATCTTTTTCCAACATTACATATATCACTTGATCTCAAAAATAGCATTTTTAATCTATTTAATATGAAAGCTTTTGCTAGATTTGAAATAAAAAAATCCACCACAATTTTTTAAACATCTGACTGAAAGGATATAAGTTAGGATTGACATGAAGTAAAAAGCAATATAAATTCAAGTTCCAAACTACATCATCATTCAATTGGCTCTCACACAAACTTGGAGAACATAACCTAACAGTATGGTATCTAGAATGGTACTAGTTACACATGTATTAGGGTTGACAACCTTGATTTGTTTTGCGGGTTGTCTAGGGCTGGTCCATTATAGTTAAAAAATGTTAAGTATAATTCGAAACGTACCGATCCATGACGCCTCGTTGGAGTCGGCTACGATGTCGGTGCTGTTGGGCGACTGAATTGCCGGGTTCAGAACCGACGGGAACGCGACCATCACGCCCCCGGATAGCGAATGCAGACATGTTACACATAGAACAAAAATCTGAAAATAAAATGTAAACTTTGCTTTTTCAATAATGGATGGGAGAACCGCGTCACTATTTGTCATTGGACCCTTTATGCATAAGCATTTACAGTTACGTTTCGTTGTTCGGTTTTCGTAGATCCACCGTTGTGGGCATGATGAGTATGCTTATAACCTGAATACAGTTTGTTTTTTGAAGTCGGTTTTGTTTTTGTTAAAAATTTTGTTAATTATTTACATAATTGGCAGATGAAAGTATGCGCTATTAATTATCCTACACACACAAATAAATAAATATATCTATTTATTAACAGCCTTTTATAACTAGATGAATACAAAATATGTAATACATTTTTAATTTAATTAAATTTATTTTTGTATTTATATTTTTCAACGGAATTTTCACCGACTTTGATATACTCAATTGATTTTAAAATTGCACACTTTACGCATTAAAAACCTGCCTAATGACTACCTACTTGAAACTTCAAAAGAATTATCATTTTTTTAATTAGAATCATTTAAACATACTTGTTCAATGATTTCTTTGTTATTTTCCTATCCAATGATAGTTTTGAACAGCGAAGTTAGCTTGCCCGTTGGAATAAAACAAAAACATCTTATCTTATACCTGAATAATACAACTCACTAACACTAATAAAACATAGATCGCACTTGATTCGAGTAATGAATTCATATGAACATTCTGCAAAAAACTTTCATACCTGCCTGCACCAAAATTTGTCAGCGACACGACACATGCTGAGTTCCTTAGCAAACTGATGAGATAATGTCATGGTATTTGTATATATATACAGGTTTCAAACAGGTTTACTTATTAATAATATTTCTATGTTGAATTAAAAACAAGATACCCGTAAGAAATACGCATAAGAAGATAGTAAAGTTACAATAGAAGACACAATAGGGCCGATGGCACCGAGAACATTTGATGGAGGAATTAACAGTACAATATCCTCAGACAGTTTGTTCGCGACACTTACACTAAGGTATGCATGCACTTTTAAATACAATATACAAAATAAGTAGCAAATTTGATGTCATTTTATAGGTAACATAATACGCCAGTTTAAGAATGATGTGCAGAATAAATAAATATGTGCTCACGCTCGTAACCCAGAGATAGGCAGATATTATGAATTTCCTTTGGCGCGATCCCGGCACACCTTCTGTAGACATACATAAATCTTTAAATACATGCTCGTTGTAACTGGTACTTCTTATGTAATAGTCCCTATATAATGGGAAAGTTTGTATGTATGGATGTTTGTTATTTTTTCACGCAAACACTACTAAATGGATTTGAATGAATAACATATAGGCTATAATTTATAAAGATATTGTATGAATTTATAAAAAACATAACGATAAGCGTCAAATAATACGGAAAAAAATCCGCCATATGCGAGCTATTCTGGTGTGCGCTGCAAAAACCGTTACACGTATATAATGTATAATGGAAATGTTTACCTTAAACAGTCCTATAAAAAGCCTGCGACAGCATGTATCAATCTTTTATGTGTAAGCCATTATCGACAAAATAGTGAACCATCAATTATATATCTAAATTAGAATTCACCTAGCCCGATTATAAAGTGTCTGCTCTGACAATCGATCGGTGACCTAAGTGATATAATCATAAATTCATTGATTTACATGCCGCATTATATTCACTCCGCCACTTTGATTCATTTGTTCGTTGGAAAATATTTAAAAGTGTCGGACAGTTATTCAAGTATCTACCCATAAACACGTGTACCAATTGGCGACCGAGATTTATAAAGTGAAAACTTTAGCCGCGTTAGACGATATTTGGTAAGGGAGTAATCTTATAGGTTCGCGAGAACACGCTTTACATGCGTCAACCACCTGGTTACTGACTATAGTCCATGGCATTTTTATTAGTAGTCTGTCTGACCCTCTTTGGATAAACCTTTTTAGTTTGGTCAACTTTTGGTTTTACATCCTAACCTAACTTTACCTAAGCTAGTAGGTGACTGCATGACCTGCTGACACGGTAAGCATTAGTTTACATGAATTCAAAGTCAATTCGGCCTGTTGTGTTTCCCTCTGTTTATGTGACCGACAGAATGTGATCTTCGTTAGTTTATAATCTGACTAAGTATATTCTAAATCATCAACTGTCTGTGTCTTTAACTTCATAACAATATTATCATTTTCTTTCTTAACACCAGCTACTGTTATAATAATAAGCTCTCAATAGCTCTCATTCGGGGAAGAAGGAGTACGTACGCATTTTCTTATTTTACAGACATCGAACCTAACAAACTTGAATGGAATGAGTGGAAGTTAACCAACAGTTAAGGTGTGTGATAATAGACTGTTTGTTATTATTTTTGTTATTTCATAAGTATTTGAGTCGCTATTGATAAGTGTATACGCATGAATACCTTTCTTTTGTGACATTTTAATTGGGCGAAAACAAATCAAAGGTCAAAAAAATCTTTCGTCAAAATAAATCAAGAACGGCTGTTCTTGATCTATAAATGGTGCATCTAATACATAATGGCGCAGTTCGTAATATGGATGTTAAATAGAAATTTACAAGTGAAATAACAGTCGAAAGTAACACGAGAAAAAAAACATTTATGAAGAGAACATGACGCCTGCGCACTGTGCAGCAGCAATTCTACAACATACAAGGTTTGACTACACCTTCGCATTTTTAAATTTTAATCCAGTCCTTTGTAAATCAAATGCGGCAAAATTTGAGAACAAAGTTGGCTTTTTGCAAATGAAATTCAACAACAAAATGTGAATTGCAAGCAGCCCCATTTGATATTTAAAAGTCCGAATCGGAATTTAAAAATCTATACATTAAGTTCATTCAATATTTACACTTGCATTGATTCACGTCACGCAAACATTTGCAGTGCACAGGCGCAATAGCTTCATGTTTAGGGTAATACGTCGCTCTCTCTTGCTCCACCTATATTGTATCTTTCTTCTTACTCGCGTAACGAAATTCACGTAAACGTGAAACTTTCTTCGAATTTCTCTCCGGATTCTCGTCGAATTATCGAATCAACGACAAAAAGTTTAATTACTATATATGTGTGTGTGTGTTGAACTAATATGTCAATAAACTTGTAACGCCATATCTGCTTAGCTAACATATGAAATTTATAAATAAATCTAATATTTAATTTGCGATAAAAAATATTGAGGTCAATAACCAAGATAAAACCTATTCTATCTCTCAAGTTGGACCAAATTACATATACTATACAACATTACATTAAGATCAGTTGAGTAGTTTCGGAGTCCTTTGTGTCCTATCGCCACGGGTTTACATTGAAAATTATATTTTAACAGTTTGAGGGTCTTAATTTTCTTTATGTGCTATTATCAAGAGAGTGCTGAGATGGCTGTGCAGTGTATCGAATGGATAAGGTTCAAAATGAGTATATTACGGGAAGCCTGAAGGTAGCACCGATAATGGAAAAGATAAGGAACAAAAAGTTTAGCATACTAGGTACGAGCATGTTATGAAGAGAGATATTGTTCCCTGTGCGACACAGAGAGCTTTAGATATTATTGTAGAGCATATATGTGTAGGAGAATATGCGCTGACGCCCCTACCTCTCTGGGTTACGGGCGTGAGTGCATATTTTTTTATGTAGAGGATATGTCGGTAGGGATAGGTCTAAGAAAAGAGGATTGCGTGAAAAGTGACATAATTAAGAAGGCATCACTCCCTTGAATAAATGACGGATGATAGATCGATGTGTAATTCGACAACTTGTTATGCTTACCACATAAAACGGGATAAGGGTGGAAAGATGACCATAAATTATCAATATAAAAAATTGTCATTGTATAAATAATTTATGTATAAATTATAAAATAAATGAAAGTACTAAAGCGTGCTAAAGATAAGGCAATGTATTTTCTCCAATTCCTTTAAGAGATAGCAAGAAATAACGACCCGGCACCTAATTTAAACTCTCTACGAAAACATAATTTTACCAGTGATAAAGGAACTGTTGCGGAGGTCACAATTAATGGCTGGGAAGTATATTTTCAGTCTATGGTAACTACAAAGGTATAATGCTATAAAATTAATTACAAGCCGAAGCAACCCTCAGTTTAAAATTGCGATTGTCTTGTCTTAGTTTTTCTGATTTTCCTCACCCATCGCCTACTTTTCTTACCCACTCTCACCTGTCACGCTATCTTGCTAAAGGCGTACCTCTTGATAAGCGATGTTTAGTTATGTAGTTACGATTGTCACGAACAACCGGTGAATCGGTTTGCTTGTTTGCCCTTTTTTAACCCGGTTTTATTAGCTTGGTCTTCTTGGTTGATATGTGACGGAATCTTTTCTTATAATTTTCACTAACTTGCATAAGTCAAAGTATAAAGATCTGATGATAATAAATAAATTCGTAACTAAAGATAAATAAGATAATTTCGTTCTAATTTGAGAATAACGCCATCTAGGTACGATTACTAATTGTAAAACAATAGATATGAATATGACGGCACAGCCGTCAGTGTTTGTAAACAACATGTGCAACGGGCGTGACGTCATCAGCCACCCTACCACAACCGACATCAAATCACATCATCATCACAAAAAAGTATAAAAGGCAGCGCTCGCCAATCGAAGGGACCATCCGGGTCACTCCATGGAGCATCCACCAAAGCAACCTAAGAGCTCGGCGGCCTCCCAATCCGGTAATAATATTAAAGTAACGGCCCGAGCCGAGGTTCCCTCTACGGAGGGAGCCCTCGACTTAGGCTAGGCGCCCTCTGCGCCCTGCCGCCTCATGCCCGGTGTAACTGTAAATGCCTCCTCAAGGCAAACAGTGACCTTTCAGTAACAAAAAAAGTCGAAGGGACATTAGTCAGTCGATCGTCACCCGGTGCACACGTTGTACCAGCGAAAGTGTTTACAATGTCGGCCCCTGATCCTACAAATATAATGGTTTTTTAGCGTGATTTTTGTTTTTAAAAGTAATATTACCAAATCATATATTGTGGTGGACAGTCATGAAACTGAAATGAAATATTCTAGTTGCGAATAAAGAAAATATAACTATTGTATACATACATTCGAATGAATTCTGCATATCACAGAGAGAGTTGCTAGAATTCTAAAATAATACGCTCCGTAGCGATATTCTGCAGCCGACATGACTGTGTGTGCTGCATTTGGCGCCAACTGACATCGAATGGATCTTGTGAGTGCCTCGCCCGCAATGCTATCACATTCTGTTATGTACCTTTGAAAAGTAGCAGGAAGTGGCAAAGGTGAATTTTATATCACTAACATTTATCTTATACATTAGTATATTCCATTAGCTAGTCATAGTTGTTAAAATAAACATTAAAGTATGCACCATAATAATATACAAAAACAATTAGTATCATATCCTTTTGTCTGCTTGCCAGTTTACCACCTTCTTATAGATAAGCACTAGATGAAAAGCGGTTAACAATGATTACGAATTTTGTATCGTTATAACTATCTCACTAATTAATGCAATATTTTAATTTAAATAATCGAAGGCCATTGTACAATTTACGTTAAGATAATTCTCTCGGAACACGTGTCGAATATCATCTTATAATGTTCACGCCATATCCCAGACAAGTGGGCCCTCTGATGACTGACGTGCAGGAGTTCTAATTCTGATTCACTTCCCTTCCCATTCTTTTGTAATAAGGTCGGAATGGGAAGGACACGGGGATACGACGAGGTAGGGGATGAATAGGAGAAAAAATATAATTTTCCTCTCTATACCGTTTTCCATCCATTGAAGATTAAAGAGAAGATTTCTTGTAGCGGATGCCTATAAGTAAGTAGCGGTTACCTAATATTAACTAAGCCGCTTGCTCGCTTCCCATCGTTATTTTACGAAGTGAAGTTTTTGGAAGAAAAAAACAACGAAAACCAATCCCCATCCCTCTTCTGCTAGTCTCCCACCTCTCCCCCGTTTGTCCACTCTCCCTGGACTCTTCCACTCGCCTAATTAGGTGAATACAATCCTTTACATCGAATCCGGAAAAATAGTACTTATATGGCCTTAGACATAATAAATTACTCACTTCTGAACACCTTACAAAGGAAAATAAAGCATTTCTTTACAGCAATCTTTCAAGACCTCGATACTGAAGACAGCAAAAATGTAGATTGCTTGCACTGTCGTCGTGAGACAGCAATCGACGAAGCAAACAACGGTCTCCTTGTGTACGTTCACAAAGCGAAAACATTTCTCGTTCCGTAAGCATTGGCGTACAGTCAATTGTATTTACACTGTGTAATATTACAACGTGTAAGCGGTAGATGTAAAAGATTGTATGTAGATTAAATGAATTTTAATTTAATCATAAATATAAGCACTCACGTCACAGAAAGAGACACAGAGAGAGGAGGGCAGGCAGATATTACAGATTTCCATTTGTCACGTGTTGTCGCTCAAATTTCCGGTCGCCGGAAATTTATGGGTACGGTACTGAAACGTGTAGTTGCGTCGCTGACTTTAGACAGCATAGTCTTTATTAGCACTTGTCAGAGGAAGGAGACTCAGTTTTTACTCCTGTCAACCGTCTTGACAATAGCTTTTGAGGCCCGAGCCTTGACTGATTGACTAAGTAGTCGTATATAGTGTGTACAGTATATTGTGTAATGAGAATATTAGGCTACATCTTGTGCGAGATATCACACGGTCCTGGCACACCTCTCGTTCTACATCCATTCATCTTAGAACCCACACAAACACACAATAAACTTAATCAAAATATCTGCAGCGGCTTAGAAGAAATTAGTCACATACATACGCACGGAAGGATAAATATATATAGATTTTATATATTTAGAAGAACTATTCCCCAAAAGCTGCTGAAAAAAGCCAGCCAGCGAAAGCAATAAAATGTACAGTAGACCGTGGTAGCATAGTATAAATTTAACAATTTCAATATTTTAAATTGAAAACTTGAAGTATTGCAAATATGTTACTTGTTTCACCTGAAGCCTGTAGTTAAATTTATATTAACAGAGAAAACTTCGGCGTAAATTTCCAAACGATTTGAAATTTTGAGCAAATTTCACCGTCCAATATTAATAATTACAAGCGAGAAAGTATATGTGGAATATTAAGTTGGAAGAATGCCAATAACCACAACGGAGGTTTAACTGTTAGCTTGAATGATTAGATAGTGCGTATTGATTTCCGTAGTAGATCTTACTACACGAACGTCACTGAAGTATACGTACCTACACCATTTATTCCTGGCATCGCTGTACTTCCCCGAGCTTACCCATTCCGGCCACAACGATTGTTGCGTCTGGGGGGGGGGGGGCTACCATTGTTTTAACCGTAGTTTTCGGGGTTTCGTATCCAAAGTGTAAAACTGGACTTACTACTAAGACTCTGCTGTCCATCCGTCTGTCTGTCTGTCCATCTGTCACCAGGCTATATCCGTGATAGTTAGACAGTTGAAATTTTCAGAGATGATGTGTTCATGTTGCCACTATAAGGACAAATACTAAAAAACAGAGTAAAATAAATATTTAAGTGGGGCTACCATACAGCAGACATGATTTTTTGGCGTTTTTATAAATAATGGTACGGTACCCTTCGAGCGCGAGTCCGAAAATAGTTTTATTAGATACTAGTTGTTGCTCGCGACTTCGTCCGCTTGGAATAAAATAAAACATATTAATCACTTCTCAGAATAAGAGTTTATAATCGTATTTTTACATTAAATGTTTTTTCCGTACAAAATATACAATCTATAACATTTTAGATGTGAATTAATTTAGAAAACAATAACGAGCGTAAGCGTGCTATGCGTAAGAAACCAAAACTGGGAGTTGGTTATTGAATTTTTGCAGTGTTACCAGTCTTTGTTTACCATTTCTAAGAAAAAACAACTACAGTGATGTAATTTAAAGTAATTGAGCGTGCATCTCTAGTAACTCGGTCACTCCTCAGCCCTCCTTAGCCTTGTACCACAAACACGGCCGCTTTAGTCAACGTCATTATCGTCGTTATCGTTGGTTTACGCTCTGCCGACGAAAACATTACTCTACTAACGGAAAACAAATTGAATAACTTTATTTTAATATAAATGTTTATTGTAGCACTGCCACGTATTCTTGAACCAGTGATTTTTACATTACTAACTGTTGCCTGTGACTTCGCACGCATTCGTTTCTTATTTTCCACTCTGGAAGTTTTTATAAGATGATTCCGCGTGAATTGTTGTTGTTGTAAATGAAGGTTTCATGTATTTCTTAGCCCTCGCTCCCTTAATATTTTTGAGCTTTCTGAATAGTTCTGGAGCATTTTTGACATCTCATGAACAATGTTCTTAACTTATTTAATCTCACCTAAGCAGTATCCTTATAATTCTTCGTCAAACCATTCGAAACAATCAATACTATATCAGCATCTGATCTTTTGACACCTTTTATTTCATCTTCTATCTCTTGCAAACTTTTATCTTTTGTTTCCGGAAGTATATAATACAATATTACTAAACACAGAGTAACACATAGGCTAAACGTGAAGTAAGTACCACCTATACCAATTTTCTTCATCATAATCGGTACAGCTTTCATTGTGATCGCGTAAAATAGAGTGAAAGCAATACCAGTTGTTAGTGACCCAATAGCTCTGTAGTCTAATGGAAATATTTCGGTTGTGACTGTAAACGATGCTGGTATGAGACCAACAGTACTAACAAAACTATGTAATAATATTAACATTGGAGTCAGCCATTTAATATTTACTAATGATATATTCTTAACAACTTCGGACAAAGCCACTGAACACATCAAAACTACAGAAACAGCACCAAATTTAAATATTATTGTTCGTCTTTTAAAAGCTTTAATAACTAACATTGATATAAACAAAGCAATAATTAATAAACAATCGGCTATTATAGAACAATATATAGCTATAAATTTGTCACCTGTTAGTTCAATCATGATTTGAGTGACGTACCCTAAAAGAAAATATCTCCCACTGAAATCCACTGTTATTGTAGCGAGTGTTGCGATTAAAAATGGAATCAGAAAATCCCTACGCAATAGATTCTTCAGCAACATAAATTTGATATGCCTCTGTTGAAATGTATCTTTGTTCTTTCTTGTTTCCATCTGTGCTGACACTAATAGATTCATTTCTTTTATACTATCATCAGAATCACCATGAAACCATACGAAGGATTTCTTGCAATCAGAAAATCGCCCTTTCAATGCATAGTATGATGGACTTTCTGGACAACATAAGAGAATGAGTATGGTTAACATATGCGGAACGATCGCCATACCAGCTATTTGCCTCCAGTCCCAAACGAGAGCCAGAAAATGACATAGCAAAGAGCCGCACGTCATTGCAGTCTTTTTAATGGTCATAAATACTCCCCGTCTATTACGATGTGTAAACTCACTAATGGTAAAAGCGACAACGAAAATTCCTCCCATATTAAGTCCTTGTATTCCCTTGGCAACCATCAACATTGTAATACTCTTGCTGTAATATAACATAATCCATCCGATGATGGTATTTATTTGGAACAGTATGTTAACAGGCTTCCTGCCTATAGCTTGTAATAAAGGAGAAAAGATAAAGAAACCGAGTAAGCCCGAGAAACCTTGAATTGAGGCTGAAACAAGAGAAGCTTATTAATAACGCATACAAAATACTACGGTCTCGGTAAATAAATATGCGCTCACTTACAAAGGGGATTACGGATTTTCAATTGGCGCGATCCTGGGACACCTCTCTCGCTTCTTATAAATCCATACATCATACTCGAATGTATGCCTAGATATCTAATCCGATTGGTAAAAGTTCTAATGAGACGTCGCTTGTCAACACCGTCACTCACTTTTGCAACATAAATTTATCTCGTTACTCTTTCTTCATCCTTTGAACACTCCTTTATAATGCTAGTTGCTATCCTATAATTTAATTACTCCTGACATACTTCTTAAGGATCACATCTCAATTGCATTATCCCTTCTAATATGCTTTTCCAGTCAAACCCAGTTCTCATTTCCATACATTAAGGTGCAGCAATGCCAGACTTAGCTTTCATATATACATTTTGGTTTCTCACTTCTGTACCAATAGAACCACATTCATTTGAATATAGTCAAATACAAATATTTTCTTAGCTTTCGCATCACTGCCTAGATTGGCCAGGAGTGAATTATTTATCTATAATATCTTAGGGACATATATCTTGTGGATTTTTTCTTAGGCAAACGAGTATGATGTGATGTTAAGTCTGATTTTAGTTTATGTAGCATTATATAATCTATACCGACCAGATTGGTGACATACTAAAAACTTAACATAACATAGGAGCATTTATAGATGTATAAATATAGAAGAAGCTGGCTGAGTGTCACAGGACCTTGCCAAATGGTAATCCATTGTCTCTGCCTACACCTCTGGATAAAGGGTGTGACTGTTTATTTTTAAAATTGATTTCTTTAGTATTTTAGATTAAATACCTATCCATGAAGCTTGGTCGGTCGTTGCTCTGATGTCGGTAGCATTAGGAGATAAGATCGCAGCATTGAGGGCGCTGGGATGTGCCAAAGAAATCCCTATTCCGAGTGAATAGAAACATCCTGATGTTAATACGAGAATCTGTAAACAATACAGCATTATTACAAAGTCGTGTTAGTTACTTCATTTGTAACTCAGAACGGATTTGCTTCGGCCCCGAATAGAGCGGAATGATTTATAAAAATGTGACAAATCCACGAAAACGCCTCCTCTTAAATAAAATGACAGCAACTACAACTTGTATGCAATATATATATATATATATATATATATATATATATATATATATATATATATAATGTATATGCTGTGACCCGGCAAACTACATTACGCCTTAAAATTATTTCTATTGTATTATTAGATGTATTAATTGCTGGATGTGTTTCGCCCGGGTCGAACCCTTTATTGAAAGCACATTGAGCATAGTGCAGCAAGGGGCGCGGCGCGGCGGTGAGAACCAAGCTTGATTTTATTTTCATCGCATGGGTTTTAATGTCTTCTAAACTCTGTCAAAACGTTATAGTTAAAAAACAATTATAATCATTTAATATTCTAGCTAAGCAACGCTTACATTGCAAACTCGAGCTAAATAAGTTTTCTTACGACAAATCTTTGAAATTCTCTGCTTTTCTTTACTGTAGTATGATTGTACTGTATTATACATATTAACCTCCCTCCTGAATCACTTTGTATCTGTATGAAAACCGCATTTAAATCCGTTGCGTAGTCAGAAAGATCTAATGGAACACACAGCGGAAAGGACTTATATTCCTTAATTCCACTCACCTGCCGCCAAAACGACGGATCACTCGAGCACCACATTATATACCTGTTATAACATTTTCGACAACCTTTATATAGTAAGTTAAGATGTTAGTGTACTGTGTGACTGTGTTAAATAACTCGTTTGTATTTGGTAGGCACATACTATCGCTATTGAAATTGCGTGATAATTAAAAGTGGAACATGATTTTGTTAAATTGTGTTTAGATAGATAGAAAATAAAGTCGTGTTACATTTATAATCTATACTTATGCAGTAAAGCTAAAAATGCGAGCGAGCAATGTATAATGCCGGCAAGTGAAACCCTGGGGCACAGCTAGTTTATTATAAAACAAGTCTAAATTGTCAAACTTTAACATCCTAACATTCGTTGTGTATAACTCTTGTTAGATATGGGGTCTTTTATATCTATTTAAATCAACGGGGCCCTGACTCTCTTGGAGGAGTATACTAGATAGGGTATAGTTTAGCGTTCGTTTGTCTTCTATATGTATAAAAGGCGATGTGTGCATGTATGTGTGTGTAAACTCCGAAATAGCTGGTACGATTTCGGTGATTTTTTTTGGAATTGTTCTGATTGGCCTAGTGGGTGGTCCAGTTTTGTAGCGATTGAATCAACACAATTAGTGCGATGAGGCGACGAATTCCTTCTTATTCTGTTTCTTTCGGGATTACGGTCACTTACACGAATAAAACAAATTCAGAATCGCTATCACTTAATTACAAATGCAGTTTATTATTACAATTTACATAAATTAAATATGCATTTTTACTTATCTACACTTAGCCCCAAAGAAAACGGGTCGGTTATAAAAAATGCGATAACTAACTAAAATATGTATTTTAGCAATCGTTTAAAATGAAAACTAGATTTATTATTATGAAGTATATTCCAATACAAATATACTTTTGTAACGTTGCACAATTATTGACATATGACGTAAGTAGAGTAATAATACAACATATCTTGGCGGTGTCTAACAGGGAGTTCCAACCGTTCAAAGTGTCCGACAATGGAGGATGTAATAGCTAATATTATTACAAACGAAATTTATAAAAACTGAGCCCAAAATCTCTCGAAGCTACCGTGATTCGTGAACTTCAAACTGGGGATCGTTTTTGTCGACATTAAAGACATTGTTCTTTTTTTTACCGTAGAAGATGGCAAAAGTAACAAGCGAGTCACCTGATGTTAAGTCACGCCGCAACCCAGAGACTAATAATCAATCGGTGAAATACCACGACCTCACAAAAGGCAGGCGTGAAGTAGAGTGTTCTGCGTTTCGTGTGATGATTGAGGCGCCGGAGGCCTAATTCTAGTTTTCTCCCCCTTCCCAACTTTTTCTTATAAGGAAAGGATGGGAAGGGGAAGAAAACTTGGAGGTGGAGGGTATGTATAGGAATTGGAAATAACCATTTTCTGTTTGCCCCTCCTCTGTCCATTAAAGGTGGGCAACGCATCTGCAACTCATTAGTTAGTTGCAGATGTCTTGACATCGGGTGAACCGCTTCCTCGTTGCCTACCTTTAATGGACAGGGAAAAGGATATTTCCTTTTTCTTGTTCAATCGTCTTCCCCTTCCCAATCTATTCCTATTACGAAAGAAACGTAGAAGCTTCTACTTCAGGCCTGTCTTTTGCGAGGTCGTGGTATTTCACCGGTGGAGCCTGTCCATTCGTGTAACAGATGTTGTTGTCGTGGGCTCTACCACTGGTACTAACTGTTAGTTATGGACAGTTAGTTTTTTACAATACATGAGCACACATTTTTTGGTCCTATGAGCCGGACATTAAGGTTTTATAAAATGAAGGTCTGTCAGTACTGTTATATTATTATCGTTTGACGATATTATTTAAATGAAATTGCATTTTTTTTATTTGTACTTTTCGTAATAATTGTAAAATTTATTATAATTATTTAAATTTACGTAAATAATAAAAATTGAAAATATTTATTAAGTAATTCCTGCATAATAAACATTAATTCACAATTCGACGTACATCGCCATGTTAGAAACACCACACGCGTTGAGTCCTCGACGAATTCTAAAAAAAAACATTATTTCTATTAATAATAAATTGATTCGATTTAATTAAGTACAACGCATAGAAGGTGTCATTTTTATACAATAATCCTTAAAACGAAAAATCATCATATACCATAGATAGCTCAAATCGCGTTGGCGCGGTGACATGGAATATGAATGCGAAGCTAATTTAGTTATAGTAGTAGTGATGTTGTTGCAGGCTCTTCCACTGCTAAAACTATTAGTATAGTATATCTCTCTCTGCCCACCCAATCTTGTATGTTATAAGGACGAACAGATAAGAATGACATAGCTTTGTGATCTAAGGATGGTATTACACAATTGTTAAGTAACATAATTATAATTATTTGTTTTGTCATCGTCAGCCTATGTCAGTCCATTGCTGGACATAGCTTTCCACAGTATGCGGGCTTTCGCGCACCGCATCCAGCGACTGCCTGCCATACTCATGAGATAACCGTTCCATCTGGAAGGAGGACGCCACGCACATCGTGTCAAATGTGCTTGTATATTAAATAAACAATCGATGTTTAATTCGTTGAAAATATAGTATATTTACCACGAAAGGTTGTTGTCCGTGTGTACATGATGTTAAAAAGATGATGTAGGAGGAAATGTTAAATAGTACTCATACCTTATATAGCCGTCTTCGCCCCACCGCCGCCCCCACCAGTTCAGCAGGAGCCAGTACTGCGGCGTGTAGCCCACCAACAGCATCGCGTGGTTCATCCGCCACGGTACGCAGAACGGATCGTCGTAGATCCCGCTTCTGTATACAACAAACATATAAGAAGCACAGACAGTCATAAGGACTGCTGACAGAAGTAAAAACTCAAAACAATGCTTTCAATGGGGGAGGCCTACGTCCAGTAGAGGACGAACATCGGCTGAAACGAGGACGAGGACTACCTTATATATCCAGGAGCATTAAAAGAAGAAGGTGGCAAGCGAGCAAACAGTTCACCTGATATTAAGTGGCCGTTACTCATAGCAACTGCAACAAGCAAAATGAGTTGGGGATATATAGAATAATTCCTTTCCCGTCCAATTCTCTTCCTCTTCCCATCGCTATTTATTCCATTTTTATTATCAAAGGATCGTAGAGGAAGGCGACTGAAATTGGGCCTATGGCACCTTACTCATCCGATAAAACGATGGGATACTTCTACTTCACGCCTGTCTTCTGTGAGGTCGTACAATACCACCGGTGGAGCTAGCAAGTTTGTGCACAAGATGTTGTTGTTGCAGGCTCTGTCAATGTTAAACACTAACTCAGGGTTGCCTGGAAGAGATCGCTTATAGCGATAAGGCCGCCCTTGCCCACATTTAGGTTGTAATTTTAGTTTTAGTAAATTTGTATTTAGTTTAATGTGAGCAACAAAGTGTCTATCTATCTATCTATCTAACTCTTACATTAGCGTCTATATTGCATCATTGTTTTTCTACCTATAAAGCTGGAAGGTTATTGGTGCTGCATTAACAGCAACAGCAAGGGGGCCGATGGTGGCAAGTGCCCGCTCCATCGCCACTTCGTCCCGTGCCGGCAGCGCCGCCCAGCGCCGCGGACGAACACGACCCGCCCGCCCGCTGTGGTGACAGTGACCTTTCTGTAAATAACAACTTTTCTATTGGAACTATTTTAATTGGTTAAAATATTTGTCTGTGTGTTTGAACGCGTCAAGATCAGAAACTACACACACAAAAATATTCTCTGTTAATCGTTAGCTGGGTAGCTACTACTAGTGAATATGTATTTACATAGGTACTAGGTATCTAACCTTTCCGAGATATGGATACTGTGACTCTCTGGCCAGTCCGACTCTCGCAGCGTATCTGAAGGCAGCCTGTAGGGACCCGCCGTGGCAGCCGTGATTGCCGTCTTCATAGCTGCAGTCTACAATCTGCTGGGGGCTGTGAAGTTCAATGGAAATTTGTTCACAATATTAAAGAGTAATAATTAACCTTGGGTAGGTCCATTAGCTTTTGTATGACTGTTGAGTAATTACCCTGACCTCACAGAATACCCGTATGAAGTATATTAGATACCATCAAAACACAAACTGTAAACCAATCGGGTAATATACATAATACTTTTTTTACGGCCCGAGCCGAGGCTCCCTCTTTCGGGAGAAACCTCGAACTAAGTTACTCCAAAAGAAGTTTAGGCTAAGCGCTTTCTGCGCCCTACCACCTCAACCCCAGTGAGTCTGTAGATCTGTTCAAGACCAAACATTGACAAGTCAGGCACAAAAAAAACACAAAATGTAACAAATGCAGCTATAAGGCCCGTTATAGTATAGCATGTCTTTTGATCCCTAAAAATTCCAACCTCTTTCAGTTTTATCAACAACAAAGATACACGGGGGTCAAAAGTGCCGCGAGTAGCATCGATGAGTGCAACCAGATGTGTCCATGTTTTTCGTTTTGTCTGTAAGTAAAGTGACCATGTCCCTTTCTTTTTCTCTCTTTTTGCTAATGCCGGAACAATGACCAAATCGTCGGTTCATCTTGTGAGAGACCTACCTATTCGTTCATCAAGCAATGTCTTCTACATTGCCAGTTAAGTTACAAATACCTCAGCTCATCCCAGTGGCTGTGTTTCTTGAAGAGCTGGGCCTGGAGCGCGTGGGAAACGGCGAAGGCGTAGCACGCGCCGCAACGCCACTGCTCCTCACGACGCGGCTTAAACCCCAGGCTGCGCCAGTCTAGCTGAATGCACATACACTAATGTAAACCAACGCGTATGGTGATTTAGGGCGACCCAATATTCTAAACGCAAGAATACCACCTTCAATCCTTCATAAGCGAATATATTATTGCTAAGAATATATCAGACTAGTTGCTTACTCACCGATCTGGGTACAGTGTGGTGACGGAATCGTCTATACGTCGCTCTATCATAGTCTCTGGCTGGATCGAAAAGCGGTACTGTGGTTATCAGCTTTAAGATTTGACTTATGTAGTCAGTTACGTGCTAGAATAAAACTTTAATTTCTTTAAAAAATGTTCCACTATCAAGCTGTTGTTACACGTGATTCCTATTTACAAGCAGCGCTACTCACTAAGGGGATTGTACTGACACTACTGTCCAGGGGAATTACCAATGATTACACAACAGCTGGTGTTGTCTCTAATAGTTTAAGTATATGCCAGGGTACAAAGGTACATACATATTTACATTTGCTGATGTTTTTTATATATGACAGTGGTAAAGCCGCGAGACTCGCAGGAATTTCATAAATATATAAGTATTTCTGCGTTTCGGCTGATGAGTGAGGTGCCGGACGCTCAATTTCAGTTCACTTCCCCTGTCCATCCTTTTCTAACAAGGAAAGGATGAGAACGGGAAGAGGATTTGACGAGAAGGGATGAATACGAAAATAAAATATCCTTTTTCCTGCATTTCCCCTCCTCTGTTAACTAAAATTATAGGCAACGCATCTGCAACTAATTTGCTAGTTGCACACCTCTATGAATTGCGGTTACTTAAAGTAAAGTGAACCACTTGCTTGTTATCCGCATTTTCCACAAAAGAGACACTCTTATATTTTGTTTAATACGTTTGTACATACCCAATCTCCGAAATGATTAAGTTGTAATGAGTAGGATCGCTTCCCGGAAAAATATTCCCTGTTGTGTCTGGCGACCAGTTGCAGATTTTGGAGCCATGTGGTCTTTGCGGCTGACTCGTGGTGGTGTGAGTCGTATGATTTATTGTATACTGTCTATACATAAAGAAATAAAAAAAAGTCACTTAATGGACAAAAATATTAAAGTAACCAAAATTAATAACAAACGAAGAGAAGTGTGAGATCCGAAAAAAATATTCACCCAGAATATGACAGGGATTTGGTCTCTTAGCTATTAACCATGGACGACCAGACTCAAGAATAAGTGTAATGACTTTGGAACATTAGCCACCGTTATTCTAGATTTTCACGAGTCTAGCTAGAGGCGTCCCGACATCGATTGGCAACAACTATTGCTTTTAACCTTATAACACAAGAAGTTTTCAGAACGAGCTGTTTCACAAATGGGCCAAGCGGGCTAGTAGACCTCCCAGATAACCAGCATTTTATTTTATACTTCTGCAATTATTCTATCACCCTCTCCCCCGTCAAATCATCTTGCCTTTCTAATGATGGGTAGGGGAAAAGGATTAGGATTACGGCTTCGGCACCGCACTCATGCAGAATTACTACTTCACGCCTGTCTTCTGTGACGTCTTGGTATTTCACAGGTCAGGCCGACCCATTCGTGCTACAGATGTTGTTGTGGGCTCTACCAGAGACTACTAGAGATGGTATTGGGTATTTGTGGTCATTTAAAATACGGTGAGCTGTTTGCTGCTCCTTATTCCATCAATAAAAAAATCTTACTTTATACTCGTTCCAATGATTTTCGGGTATATCTTCATGTATCAGCAAACTTCTCACATGTTTTTCTAGATCTTTGAAATCTCTCAAACCTGCACTACATTCACTCAAGTTATATATATTCAAAATATCTCCAAATCTCTCATTATTAACGAAAAACTTCACAGTACTATCAACAAAATTATCTATTTCTAGGTTATGATCGAAACACCTCCGCTGTCTTGTCACTTTATATCGATTTAAAATCGATTTTATTTTCTCTGTCCCTTCCTTTAATTGTAAGTTACAACTCACTAGAGAAATTTGAATTAGGATTACAACAAGTTTCATTGTTAATTTTGAGGTTAAATTTGTTCTTCACTTAACAAGAATATTGTTTAATAAAACTATGTGGAGTTGTTAGAAGACCGAGTAAGCAAATGTCAAGTACGTACATTTTGTCGACGCAACAAAACGTACCGAGTTTGGTACGTTTTGTTGAGTCCACAAAATGTCTGAGTTATATAAATGTATTATTTTCTAGACTTATACATATTAAAGGCGATGTATGTATGGATGTGTATGTATGATCAGATCGACATAATTAGTGCTACCCGAACGAAGCCGGGGCGGTTTGCTAGTTCGTTCATATCGTGAAATGTGTATGGTAAATATTTATTACAATTACAAGTAATTATAAAACGTTGAATACTATATTTTGATTGTACTGAACTTGCTGCGTTTCATTAAAATAAGTTATAAGTACGTAATAGTACAAAGTAGTAGTAATATGTCCTGGGATATTATTATTATAAGTACTACTAAGTTAGTAGTAACCTAACCAAAGAAAACAACGAATCAAATGTGATAATACATTTACTAAGACATTCCATCTATTTACAAATTCTCGGCCTTAAAACAATTTTTGTATAATTATTTTTAATAAGGTTGAGCTAAAATGGCGCTCGGCTGACACGTCATTTTTAATAAACAATGACGTCATCATTCGATATCTGATTTCGATTGTTAGGACGTAACTGTGTCATTGATCCGAAGTGTATTTATTGACTTTAGGGCAATCGATATAAAAAGTTTTTAAGTAATTATTTAATTATTATATGAACCACCATTATGAGAGTGCCATACGGTCAGCAGCGGCCTCTGTTTCTTATTCATACGTGAACTTTATTATATATGCACACACACATATATATATATATATATATATATGTCAGTCAATTGAAGCTAGCGCTTTCACACGTTGCACTTGTTCAGTTGTAGGACAATTTATTTTACAACGAGCGCCATTTTAACTCACACAAGATACACATTTCATACTTTTGCCAACTAGTGCCTTAGGCAAGAGTAATATAGGAGTATAAATAATTATGGCGTCACTGAAATCATATTTAAAAATAAATGCAAGCGAACTATTTACACCATTATTTAAAAAAAAAACAAAACAATTATCTACTTACAACTAAAGATAACAGATACAATCTAATAATACTCACAGTTGATACCCTATCATAAAACTGCAGGAGAAATTAATTTGTCAATATAATAGAAAAAATATGGTATTCAAAAAGTTTGCAGTCAGTTGTTTGCAACTTAGTGTTTAGGAAGGAAATTGGACGCAGTATGCGGCGCCGCTGTCGGGTCCAGGGGCTTTATTTATGGACAACCAAGGCAACGTTCATGCAAGAAAACGTCTACGTCTTTATAAAATAAGTTATTTAGCAATCTAAACCTGTAGACTCTAATTTCCGAAACAGATTAACCATTTTTTTCTATTCCGACTTTTAAAAAAGACGAGGTTATCAATTTAATTGTATTTTATATAGTCGGAACTTTGACATATATAGCAATCTATAGTTTTTATTTCCAGGTTGATCAAATATAAATTTAATCCCGATCCGATAAGTGGTTGCAGGGTCAACCGTGTGGGTGGAAAAAAAACTGTGCAAATACTACTACATTAACGCGTAGTATATTTTATTAGCATATCGTTACTCTCTCGTAACAAAATTGCAAAAAAAATGTTAACGGAGGTAATCAATATTGAAATCTTATTTGTTACCATAAATAAATAAAAAAATATGACTCCAGGACGCCATATCAGACAGACAAGTATACAAATATTGCTTTGAACAACGAAAGAACATTGAGCGTCACTTCATAGATACAATTTGACTGAATACAAGACATTCAACGGACATTTTGAATCACGTAATACATTTATACTGGCTTAATTACTTTTTTGTCAAAAGTCTGACACTTTCGTTGCCATACTGTTTTACGGATTATCCGTATTGATGGCTTGGATAATTGTTACAGAACACAGACCCTTAACACCAAAATAGTGTAAAATTATTATGTTCTAAGGATTGTCGATATTTCTATGGTGCAAATATATTTAAATGTATTTGTAATAAAACAAAGTTTAAGAATTTAATTTTAATTGCAAACAATCACAGCCATTTCAGCAGGATCTAAAAATATATATTTTTTATTATTTATATATTAATAAATGAAATTTTAGTGATTCTTGATTTGATAAAATAATACAATAATATGCATCAAAACTCTTTGCGTGACTGAAGTTAGCAATAAATAACTGTGGAGTTCAGTTTGAAAGAAGTCATAAGAATAACCTATTCCGTCCGCACCCAAACTGTAGTGAACAAGTTTGTCCCACTCTTTCCGTCCGTCCTTCAGTCACGGAAACGTCTGTGGTGAATACAACCAATATTTGACCAAATATTTGCACCAATATTTGTGAATCATTCGCCTATAATATTTTAATCACGCGATACAATTGAAAATACCTTTTTGCTTATTTCTATTACATACACAACAATAATACAGAGACTTCTCCACAGCACACGACGGAACTGGTACACTATACATATGTTTTAAGCAAAAACATACATATAAGGAGATTTGACATTTGTTAAATTATACCCCTACCATTTATTTCATCGATCGAAAATTAACTATAATCGAAAAAAATATATATCGAACGTAAATAAACTAGTCAATACGCAGCAATTTGATTGCTTTACTAATTTTTTTTCCTATAAGCGCTCACGTCACTTGCCTAATTAGGTAGATGTAATCAAATGAAATGGGCTATATAAAGACTGACTTACCTATACATTATTTTCCATTGAAGCTGTACAAGTCCCAAAGTGATATATATTACAGGGGTACAATTTTATCATGTTTTATCGTGAGAGCTTATAATATTATATCTAGTAATACCATCGACCAACATTATCTATTCTTTCAGTTCTAAAGATTTTTCTCGTTCATAACGCGTAAATACCATTATCCTTATCGAATTATCATGGTAGGGGTGTTAAGCTTGATTCACCGTTGTCGCGGGTTCGATGAGCCGTTCATGCTTCTCAGTTCAGTATACGGTCTCCTCGACAACAACTTGAGATCTTCCCCTCCAGTCAGAGCGATATAGTCCTTCCTCTTCCAGTATACCATGAGTCTGTAATGAAAGAACAAATATTTTAGTTACGCATTCACGATTTACATGTAAAGGTATATTCTATTGGGTAAGTCTTAATAAAGGAACCACAACAAAGTTATTGCTAGTAGATGTTGCACGATTGGAGAGGTACTGCTTCCAGAAATGGATCCTTGCGACCTTGTACTTGGGATGACTAAGTCACCAATCTTCCTGATCAGTCAGTCATTAAGAGTTCTGAACGGCGAAACATTGCCATTTTAGCGCTTCCAATTTTCTCGCATTTATAAGCAAGTGCTTCATTTGCCGGCCGCTACCGGTAGGTTGGGTACCTTCATGGGTACGGGTGGTCACAGGTGAGATTCTTCCTAACTTCTTAAGTACTAGGTACTTCTATAAGACAGGGGAATACAGGAATGAGGAGCTGAATAGGCTTAATGGCGATGGTCATACACTTGTCTAATACTTTGTTTCAACTCAAGGTGTAAAGTTTGTAAACAAACGAACGTCATTTACCATACGTGGCGGCCATTGCACTTATTATACTTTCATCGGAAATTTGGAATTTGTGGAAATTGTGAGATAAAGTGAAGTAAAATTGAGTAATGTTGTAAAATGTACAATTTTTTGCGTAAAAGACAAGGGTATCTTTGTTTACAAACTTGAGTTGTAACAAACTCTAGTTACTTATGAATCATACTCACATTTATACTCAAACTTAACGTACAATTATGAGGCACATTAAATTAATAAGCCAAATCTAGATAAATTATATCAATGGCTATATCTATTTATATTTATGAAATAAACACAATTATAATTTTATTGATTAATTATATACAAAAGTTATATAATTATTCAATAAAGCAATACATAAATCTCAATACAATGAATTGTTTGGCCGACATTGATGAGTAGAATATTGTGCTTATCAAAGCAAATATTGTATTATTACTAGCTTTACCGATTAATTCAGTAATTAAGCTCCCGATAAACTATCATGTATACATACAAATAGTGGAGTATTGTGTATTGATGGTCCGCCTTTCATCCCAAGTCTTTATTCGCTTAACTCATCGGCCTAAATTAGTTTATTAGACAATAATATGAATAATTAAATGTGGTAGTATGTTTATTTTAATATTATCTGTACGCAGCTGAAAGAATATTTAAAATCGATTTAGTTTCAAAGTTTTTTTTTAATAATTTTACTTTGTAATATTAATTATTCTACTAATAATACACTAATTAATAAAACATACAACTATATACCTTGTTTCATTGCAAGATATGATTGTTGTAAACAAACAAAGGTTTTCATCTATTTATGCATGGCGGCCATTACACTTTTTACACTTTCATTGGAAATTTTGTAATTTCGTTGAAATCGTTAGATGAAGTGAAGTGAAATATGGATGAATATGGATAACATATTTAGAAATTTTGTTGACAAAATCACATCTTGCTGTGAAACTAGGTAAAGCATAATATATTTGTTCGAAATAAATGATTTAACGAGAGTAACGAAACGAATTCATGTTGCAAAATTGAGTGGCAGCGCTGGCAGGGGACGCCCAAGGAGAACTTATATCGATCAGATTAGTAACATTCTGAATAAGGGTGATATAAGGAGTACCTATAACCGACGAGCTTGTATGCGTAGATGTATGGATGTAGAAGAAGCGCGAGAGGTGGGCTAGGATCGCACCAAATGGAAATCCATAATCTCTGCCTACCCTTTGGGTTACGAGCGTGAATTTATAACCATTTATTTATTTTGATTTATATTTCTGCATAAAACAGACTCGATGTTAATTAGCATAAATGAAGTTAAAATTCTAGAACACGCCGCCATATTGTATCAGTCCCGCATAATACTAATTGCATGAGATAAAACCTGACAAAAGTTCCTATGCAACAAAGGTTGCTTGATAATAAATTCAATTGAATCATCAATTCACCTGATTAATTAGCAATAACTATAACCGAATGGAAAATTTAATCAATGCCAGATGAAATCGAATGACGGATTCGAACATCCATCCACATTCAGGCCTTTGTTTTTTAATTGAAAACTTCTTGAGCCGCGTTAAACGATATTTGGTTTGGGATAATCTTATAGGTTCGCGTCAGCAACATTAGATATTCTGCAAACTGAGCCCAGCGGTTTCACCTGCCACACAATTAGATTTTGCCGACGTCAAGCCTAAAAACTAAACCCTATTTAATTTGATTGTTCATATAGATCTGAGGTCGACTTACATTTCATTACAATTATTACTTCGTACAAAATTTAATTTTTAATTTAATTTAGACAAATGCTTTATTAGTGCTTGCATACGTAGTTACAGAAAATTTCGGAGTCTATAGGTCTATAGGGAACATAAATACTTTGCTTTTTACATACTTTTTTATATACTTTTTTTATAAAAAGTATCCTATGTGACTTCTAATACCTCCAAGAATATGTGTACAAATTTTCATGATGATCGGTTGAGTAGTTTTCGCGTAACAAACAAACTTACATTCACATTTATAATATTAGTATGGAAGTAGGGATTTTTATTTTGTTTTCATTGTACATAGAGATAGGCAGATGAACATAGCCCACCTGTGAACTTTTCGCGTCCACAGATAAAAGAGATATTTAAAACAGTCGCTGTTGAAGCGGTCGTAATGTCCTTGCAATGCATTGATAATAAAACGTAATGTTTGCTCGTGTAAACTGACTGTGTGTTTGTTTGTGCGCAGATTGCTGAAACGTTGTTGATGACGGCTTTTATCTGTGCAAAGACAATGGCAGACAATAAAACCTCTTTAGTAATTAAAACGATTTTTATTACTGGCTGGTAATAAGATACCGTTTTTTTTCCATTCACTATTTATGTTTGCTTATAACTGTTATTGTTTGTCTTACGTGAGGATTTATTTACAAAAAACTAACATAGACAGATGTAACTGGATCGAATAGGTGTATTCCATTTTGAATCACCTGAGTCACGTGACCTTGGCGAATAAAGTGAAATAGTAGTCTGCCAAATTTATTTAGTGGAATTGAATCATTCGAATGCATAGGGGTACCTTTTATTTTCAGTTGGTAATTTATGTCTCTATATCAGCCAGATTTTAAAATAAAATGACGTAGGTATTACCCAGGTGCTCAAAGTAGAATAAGCCTTTGAGAAGTTTATTATTGACTTGACTCGTCCGTCTCTGGACTTGTCGTCGAGTTAGTAACGACAAAGGATATAGTATCACGTATACGTACATTATGAGATCTTGTTAATGTGCACGCTCTCGAATTAACTAGTATTGAATGTCCTATGCGAGGGATGGCGGTTGACGGAAATGAATGAGAACAGAGCAGCGGCTAAGTAACTGGAGAACTAACAAGAGAGTAACGTAAGAAGAATTTAACCCTCTTTTTACTTAACTTGTATATTATATACATATTTAATTGACTGCAGGGTATTTTAATAAGCTTTTTAAGTTTAGAGAATTGTATTTTCTGTAACAGTTTTACTATTTTACTTATTTCTTTATTTTATTTTTAATAAATATTACATTGTACCATTCGATCTATTGTCAGATTATGTTGAAAAAGATTCGCGTAAAATAGTTATTTAGATTTTTTTAGAGTATTATTTAGGTAATTAATGAACAATGCATTACGCGACCGTTTACATAAATAGAGTATGTTCAAGAATGTACATTGTTATTTACAATTTTGTTAAAAAAAACTAAACCTAGAATTTTTATGTTCCGAATTGCCCCGTGAGTTCACACTGCCGAAAACATTACATAAAGACCCTGAATATCTTTTGCACTTTTCGTTTTTGTATGTAACTGTTAAAAATTGCAACCGGCTCAAACAAGAAATTAGAATTTACGACCTTCGATTCCAAACAACTTCGATAATACTTTAAAAAATACCGTTGTAAAATGCAACAACCTGTATATTACAAAGGTGAAATAATTGGTACTGTCGCGCAATGCGCAAGCGCATTCGAATCTGCAGATTACATTCAGTTCAGCACAGACTGCCGAGTTGAAAGGTACTGACGGTTGACAAAGATTTTCCATTTAAAAGGAGTTCGTCAAACTAGTGTTATAGTATATACATGGAAAGACTACGGAATTTTTTTCGGGAAACATCAATAAGGTAACTGTCTTTTTTTAATTTTATAGGAAATCTTAGGGCTCAAGAAATAAATAATTATTGCTATAATTAGGAAATAAGATGGTTTGAAATTTCTGGCTCTTGATGGTCTGTGTTATGTTAAAAGATGGCCACAAGCATATGATGTGATGCAGATACAGTTTGTACAAATTTCGGTGAATTATTTTGAATGTAAGTTATGATTTTTAACACAAGCAAAGACATCATTATTTTAAATTGTTTTGTTAATATTTCATAATTGTAATAAATCTTTAGGCAATTCAAATGTTAAAGAGAAGTTTCATTTTATAAAGTAATTAACATATAAATTGTCTTAAAATACATGTGCCCTGCGGTTTTACAAGATTATTCGACTGATATTTATTAAAAAATATAGTAATATATAAATAAAGTTAAAAAACTTAAGATAAAATAGTCGTTCGTTGGGTTTTCTCAAAATTAATAATTTTTAACGCCTTTCAATTTGTTTTTATTTCATAAAAACCTAAAAAAAACAGAATTGTTAAATCAATCCAGCCGTTCACGCTTGATCCCGTGACAAAAAAGGGATATCTTTAGACTATTTGAGATGTTTAAGGGATGTATTATGTTTTTTTTAGCGCTGGCCTACGTAATAATCTCTGTGCACATTTTTTTTATGTGATAAGGTGGCAAACGAGCAAACGGATCACCTGATGTTAAGTGAGCGCTGCCCATAGACATCCGCAACAGGCAGATATGTTGTAGATGCGCTGCCTACCTTTAATGGACAAAGGAGGGCACAGACAGGAAAAAACGATAATTCCCTTTCCCCGACGACGAAACGCAGAATCCTACTTCACACCTGTTTTCTGTGAGGTCGTGGTATTTCACCGGTCGAGCCGGCCAATTCGTGCAACAGATGTTGTTGTTCGGGCTCTACCACTGTTAATTAATATTTCATAATATTTCAAGGCTTTGTTGAATTTGAAATTGATAGAAGAGCATCGTCGCATCTTGAAAACAGAAAAGACCAACAAGAGATTTGAAGACCAAGGGAAAATTTTGTATAAAATGAAATATAGAAATATTATTTTACAGGTTCGTCGTCGGATGAGGAGTAAAAAATCCGAATGAAGAACTTACGTTAGTAATTTTGTAGCCTGTACTTTATCACCGAATAAACATTCCGACCGTTTCGTGTTTTATTTTCCGATATACGCTAATATTCAGAAGTGACATATTACACGACGCGTTTAATGAGAATTATTAAAGTAAACTACGATTTCTGAGTACCAGCTGAAATAGCACTGACATCATCCGAATATCTCCACTCTTGAAGGCTTCTACAGAGATTTAACAGGTAATCCGAATGACAGGACCTGTCACCATCGCCATTACTCACGAAGTGGATGTTACAGGTAATACACTAGATCTCTGTCTAAGATGACCTAAGAATATAGAAAGACTGGAAGTGTTGTTTGTTTTTTAATACAAAAACCAATTTTTATTTTGAACACTTCGCTCACTCATAGGTTTTTAATTCGTGGTCGACTGTACGAGAATACTTCTATAATTAAACTTGAATACAGCCTGCATAAAATGTAAATCATCAGTGGGGTATGTGAAGATTGGGTTAAAATAGCCCGACAAAAAGAGGTGCACGTCAAAGTAAAGCGAGATATTTAAGATAAGTAACTAAGCAACTTCCTTCTTTCCTTTCTTTTAGCCGACAATGATCGCCACAAAGATGGTACCCTGCAACCATCATCCAATGAACTCCCGCAACTTTGATCGATTCATTTTGTGGGAGGCCTACCTACGCTGTGTCCACCTGTACGTGGCCGCCATTCCATCGGTCGACAATTTAAATTATTAAACAAAAGTTATCTTATTCCAACAAAGTTTCAAAATAAATAGCAATACAACAAAGGGGTAGCCTTGTAAAGAAATAAACAACCGAGGGGTTTCATAGTTAACTAGTGACCCGCCCCGCTTTCGCCCGGGTAACACTAAATATGTTGATCCGATCGCTACCAAACACAGGAATGTGCCAATCTCGACAATCCCTGTAAATTTAATCGAAATTGGTCCAGCCGTTTCGGAGTCTATAGGTCTATAGAGAACATACGTACTTCGCTTTTTATATACTATTTTTTTTCATAAAAAGTGTCCTATGTTACTTCTAATACCTGCAAGAACATGTGTACAAAGTTCCATGATGATCGGTTGAGTAGTTTTCACGTGAAAGCGTAACAAACAAACTTACATTCACATTTATAATATTAGTAGGGATTGTGAAAATTAAAACAATATTTCAAAGTTATTTTGTAAATATTAAAAGATAGTTGTTATTCAGTGCAGCAAGGACGCCATACTAATTTACAAAAGGCTATTTTTGCATAAAACTGAACGAGAACAAATAGATAAAGGTTTACAAAGCATTACAAAGCGATGTGACAAGGTTGCAGGTGAAATCCAAACAGTACAAGCTATAGTAGTCCTTATTATTACTACAGCACGTTATACAATCCTTTGAATTAAGTAATTTGATTGTACATTTAGATAAAGCTTTCTACAAGGCATAAGTGGTAGCGGGTGTTATTTAAAAAGTAATGTTTCTCCGTTTTATTGTTATTTTAATATTGGTTCGATCGAGATTATAGGCGTTCAATGGTTTATCTGGGGTTGTTATCTGGGGGCTTAATGGAGGCTAAGGCATTAGTGGCGATCCTTGCAACGGACGTCCTTTTACTAATAATTATACTTTATATTAGACATCATGTTGTAAGAAGAACAAGGTATGTATATAAAAAGCTTAAGATCAATGGAATTATTCGACCTAGAAATAAGGTTATGCGACATAACAATAGAAAACACCTAGGAGCGATTTTCGGGACGCCATGATTTAATTGACATTTGTGTTCGTTTTATATTTTTAACAGTGGTAGAGCCCGCAATAATAACATCTTTTGCACGAATGGGCCGGCTCGACCGGCGAAATACCACGACGTCACAGAAGACAGGCGTGAAGTAGAAGTATTCTGCGTTTCGTCTGATGAGTGTCGTGCCGGAGGCCTAATTGTAGTCCTCTTCCCCCTCCTACCCTTTTCTAATAAGGAAAGAATGGGAAGAGGAAGAGGATTTGACGGATGAGGAGGGGATGGACAGGGAATGGAATTATCCTTTTTTCTGTTTGTCTCCTCCTTCGTCCATGAAGGTAGGCAACGCATCTGCAACTCATTATCTTGTTGCGGATGCCTATGGGTAGCGGTACTTATTTCCAGGGGCCGCTTGCTCGTTTGCCACTTTGTAATATAAAAAAAAAAAAAAAAAATTTCATTAATGAAGTTGTGAAGGATAGATGGTTTCTATTCGAAATACTAACTCACATGGCTATTCCTGTATATAGACTTAGTATAGGGACCGAAATAAGGATTTAAAAAAAATCTCTAACAAAACAAACACTTGTAGGATAGGGTCAAATATGTAATACAATACCTATATTTATCGGCCATAAAAGTAAATTACGTTACATACGCTTAGGGAAGGTGATTTATGTTAAAATTTATATGCACAAAATCGCTCATCGTTTATGTTTAGTGACGCACATTGGCTACCTATAATACAATAACTAGACAATACATGGATGTCCACTCCTAGCAGTGGCCTTGTCCGAAGTTGTAATTATGTAAGCTTGCATCCGACAAGGCACCTTGATTGTATCCCATTGGGAAATTAGAAACAGTAGCACGGATATTCGTGAATAGATTTTTATTGTATTATGATTAAATTACGATATCTAAATCCTAACTAATATTATAAATACCAATGTAAGTTTGTTTGTTAACCTTAAACTCTTTAACGATTCAACTGATCATTATTAAAGTATGCACAAACATTGGAATATAGGAAATAACATGGGGTTACCTTTTATCCCGAAAATAAAACTGTTAACGAGGTACATAAAACGTTCAATTAGAATATCGGTTGCCATGGTAACGTGTTACGTTTTGACAATAAAGACTTTATTACAATATGTCACCTATAAGTTTGTCACCTCGAAGTTATTTTGAGCAGAATCATCTTACAAAAATTCCAACGAGAAACGAATCCTTGCGAAACAATTTAACCTTCAATGCTAAGTGAATGTATAATATACAATAACCATTAAATTAATAAAGAAAAATATTTTTTAGCATTTAAAGTGATCTGTTAATGGATGGATATTTGGTTTATTTTATTTACAGACATTTCAGAAACAGAAGTCTTTGTTCATATGAACGCTCTTCTCAGAAGCTACCAATCGGACTTGAGAATTGTTTTTGCATTTGACAGCCCAAATATATATTGACGGCCCTAAAGGAGAATAAACAAAAGGAAGGTTTAAAGGTGCTCCCACACCGGGAGCATTTGCCTGTAATGTAACATTTCAGATTCAATTTTGAGCATTATTACAAGTTGTACATCGATATATTACATATTGTATCATTACAGGTTGCATCGTGTAATGGTCAACAGACAAATGCTCCTAGTGAAGGAGCGCGTTAACGAGAAAGATGCAACAATAAGCATTTGTGCGACACAAGGTTTGCTTAGGTTTTTTTAATTTACTATTTTTATCCTGTAATTATATCTACTAATTAGTAATAATTTATTTGTAAAGAGAAAGTAAAAATAAATACCTATTTCATCAAATAAAAAGAGTCTAATTTATGGTTCTCAAATAAATTTCTATACGGTATAGAATGGCGCGAATAAATTTGACGTGGAACCAACATGGCGGCCTTGGCAATAGAGATGGCGCGCAACGGGACAACTCGACATTGAACAGTTGAGACGTATTCACCTCAACCTTACGTCGCTAACTCGGACCTCTGAGCTAGATTTATTACAGGAAATGTATTATTAGATACTTGATGGCTTGCACATGCGATCTGACGTCAGACTGCATTCACAAATTGTAACCTTTTTGCATTAAAATCAAGATTGTCTGGACTATGGTCATACTGTGCCGACCCCACATGACGCGGTAAAAGGTGATGTTGATCGCAATGTTCTTTGTGATTTATCATACTATATTTAAAATTAATTATAAAAAATAAATTCAAACTTTTATGTATATTAAACGTTTCATAGAGATAGGGGACAAAAATGGTAAGCTTTTTTGTAATAACTGGCCAGTCTGTCATAATGTCAAAGAGTAAAAATAAAACACTGCTCTGCCGGAAGTGACGTACAAGTTACAACGGCCAGTAAGACATGTCCGCCTCATAAAAATAGCTACCGGATATAGTAATATAGCATGTTGAACAATAACGACTTCCTCGCGTGCCCTAACTGCCTGTAACCGGATTTATCTCGATCAGTAAGAATTAGATTGTGTTAAGGCGTACAATTTACGATGTCTAACGATATGACGCATGAGAAAATGCTAGAATGCCTTTGGAAATCACATTCATAGTTGAATGAAAGCATAATTAAAATATATAAAATGTTTTAGTTGCAGTATTTATCAATGTTGAATTTATAATCTAGTTACGTAGCTAAACTTCAATCTAAGGTTTTTTTTAATAGCGAAAAGTCGCAAACCAGCAAGCGGTTCGCTCGATATTAAGTAATCGCTACCCATAAACATGTGCAACAAGCTAAGGAGTTGCAGATACGTTGCCTACCTTTACTGGACAGAGGAGGGGATACAAAGAAAAGGATATCTCTCCTATCCATCACATATTAGAAAAGTATAGGAAGCGAAAAAACGACTAAGGATTAGGCTTCCGGCACCTCACTCATCAGACGAAACGCAGAATACTCTACTGCCGCATGTCTTTTGTGAGGTCGTGGTATTTCATCGGTCCAGCCGGTCTATTCGTGCAACAGATGTTGTTGCGGGCTCTATTAGAGGCGATTTAAATTAGTGTTTTTTGGATCATAAGGTATCCCGATAGTAATTTGTTATAAATGTAGCCTTCACTAGAATCTGTAGAGTCGAGTCAACTTGCATCATATATACAAATACATTTATAAACATACACACATGTATTATCTAAACCGTTATCCCGTGTATTTTAGAAGTTCAAACTGGATGTATTTAGCGAAAATTTAATTGTAAAAATTATGTAAAAATTCGGTTAAAATGAAAATAAATAAATTATAGATTGTGTTTCCAAATCAAAACCCTTTTTAAAATTACTAAAGTTTACTGAAGCAAAAATGATTGAAATAAAATATTTGTCATATATCATGTAAAGTACTTGTATAATTAATAAATAATAATGTATATCTAAAATTAAATTAGTAAATGTAGGGTAGGAATGTGAAAGAATTATTTATTTCACATAATTGAAGAAACTAAATGTGAAGATAATTTAAGCGTCTTACTTTTACACAAGAGTTTATAATAATTCATAATATATTATAAAATAGCATTATTACAATAAAAATTAATAAAATAGTATAAAATTAATTGATACATTTCTAGACTTCACTATTCGTCTATTTACATCTAACTAAAAATAGGCTGAAAAGCAAAGGAAATATTTTTACAAAATTAGAGCACTATCACACTATTGTATTAAAATCGTATTGATAAAGATTAGCGTATAGTTATTTCTAAACGTTTTTAAATTATGTTACATTTAAGTATATCCCAGTTTTAAAAAATCATCAAGAATACATGCAGCGTAGAATGAAAATACGGATTTTTAATCTTCAAACGCTTCTACTGTTTCTTTTCTATTATATATTATGTACAGCCGATAATGTATAAAATCTTTTAAAAAGCGACACGCCAGTGTGAGACTGCTCTAAGATGTGTAAAATAATATACAGTGTTAATATAATAAATAGTAACTTTAAAACTAAAGAAAAAAAGGAATGATCTTACTTTTAATGTGCCTCATACGCTGCTATTATAAAACACCAAAAGATATCTGTAACAAAATATAAAATATGTTAATTTAATACACATCAAAATTAAAATATATGATTTAAATTGATCGACAATAACTATAGTTTCTGTTGTTGTTGCCGCTGTTGCCACCTACTATATATATATGTAATATATATAATAGTAGGTTACAAACGAGAAAGGGGTACATCCGACTTCAAACTACCGTCATCCATAAGCATCTGCAACAACCTAATGAGTTGCAGATGCGTGCTTACCTTTAATAGACAAAGGAGCGGATATTTACCCATCCCCTCCCCGATCAAAATCGTTTCTCCTTCCCATCGTTACCCCAAAGAAAATACTGTACTGTGTACCTTGCCCTAAACAGTAATCTCGTGCTCTATGCTAGCCTAAAAGATTGGTCTTTTGCCGTCATTTGGTGGATTCTTAAACCTATGTATTTAATTTAAAATAATGATTATTTCGTTGTTACTCACCTCACCCTAACGCTCCAGCGGCTACTGATGCCATGACCACCAGCACAGCGGTGGCGACCCCGCTGGCACCGACGCCCGCGCCGTGCACCGCGCCGTCCACCGCGTCCGAGCCGAACGCCTCAGCTGCCGACAACCGCTCTGTCAAATAGTCAGGCGTCAGTGCACTTGCACCGGACACGCCTAGACTACAGACTAACCAATGGGCTTCGATCTCTCGTCTTTTTTGTTACCGAATTTTTTACTGGCCAGTGTGTTATAGTTTATTGATTGGCAGTAATGTTTAAAAGTAAATGTAAATGTTTTTTTATTCAGTAAATTCTCTTTTTTTAAATAGTTTCGGCCATTTTTTCTGAATATATCGAATATTTTTTTACTATGTTACTTTTGTTTTAAATTGGTTTATTAATTGACAGATTATTTTTCTTTTATCGAATTTGAGATATTTTGAGAGAGTTCCAGTATTAGATTTAAATTAATTAATAGGCACCAAATAAAAAATATTTGCAATATGTAACGAATAAGTTCTAATTGATTTGTCTGACTCAAATTTACGTTACTTTTTCAATAATTAAATAGATTTTTTTCTCAAAATGTATCCGCCAAGATATATAGAAAATAATAACAATACTTAATAATAATTTACCCTCACGCTCGTGACGCAGAGTGGTAGGCAGAGATCATGGCTATTTTTTCAGAGATATATTTTTAAAAAGCAGTATTGGTAAATAATAACAGGTTTTACAGGGACAATAAATAAAAAGGCTTTAGTAGTGCTTATAGAGTTGACAGCAAGATAAAACAAACAAACAAATACGATATATACATGACTTCAATTTTTTTTGCATACACAATCACGGTGACATAAGAGATACAAACATATTGAATTTTGATTTAATACCAAAATACTTTAAATTATTTCATATCTGGTGCCTTATATGCTACTCAGAGCATATTATGTTAACATTAAACAAATCGATTAGAAGAATATATCCAAAAATTACACAAAATAGTAATTATGTATAACTAACCCATTACGAAAACATTGCCCTTCGTGCAATATCAATAGTCCATCTAGCATCGTATACACCATAGATTATAGAGAAGCCTCAAAACCCATAAGATTAGTCTATAGCCGCCCAGTGTTGCCATGCAGTTTCTAAATAGAATATATACATAAATACATACACAGATACAATAATTATTAGATGGTCGATTTAACTTGGCCTTTAGTTTGATGTAATTTAAAAATAAATTATACACATCAAGTTCATTTTAAAAATTTGATATCAATATGAAATGCCTTTGTATGCAATGAAAACAAAATAAAAAAAAGGTTGCCAGTCTTGCGTTATTTTAATGAATATGGCTAATATTTTAATAATTTGACCCTTTGCGTTTTTAAAATTGATTTTTGCGTATTATAAGCTGTTACTAATGTTATTAATCCCAGTAATATTCAAACTGAGGGCTATTTTAAATCAACTATACAATCATATCTTTATAATAAATGCAATTATGTTCAAATTTGTATTTTTTTTTATAAATAAATCCTTATTAAATCATAATCAGCACTTATTTTATAAATCAATAAAAATACAAGAGTGATAAATAATTGTTAATATGGCAATAATTATTAAAACTGAATATACACTTCAATATAATACGAACACCTGTATGAAGCAAGAGAAACTGCGTACTTTAATACAATAATTAAAAATATATCAAGAAAGAAGCAAAATATACAAAAGAGCTAAAATAAAAACATAAATTAAGTGATTTGCTGACAAAATGTATATGTGTAAGTGCTAATAAATAATAATAAAATAAAATAATTTCGAGTAGAATTTTAACTATATGTAACTGAATAATCCTTAAATATAACTTGTTAAAATATCGAAGCAAAAGTTTAAGTTATAACCTCGAATAAATATTGGTCAGAACTCAAAAATAACTGATAACATCGTCCGTCGCGTATTACATTGGATTATTTATATATTGATAGATAGAGGTAGTCAATTAATATGAAGTAAGCCAATGGTTAGTTTGCCTCCTTACAAAATTCATTAGAATCATACGTCCGCCATCTTGAGATATGACGTCTGAGTAATGGACCTCGTGATTAGTTTACACTGGGACCGAACTAGATGTAGTAATTACGTGTTTGTAATTGTAAATGTATTTCCATTATTACATTCCAAGCGGCCTTTAAAATTATAAAATAAAATAATTATGAAAAACCTTAAAAAATTAAAGATATTAAATCGACATAGGACTTAAATAACATACACATATACTTTTAGCTATATGTAACAAATACTCCACCTAAAATATCCAATCTCACACTCAAAACATTTAATTAAACCATTCGTGACACTATAAAACCTAGAAAAACGTATAAAATTTGGTAACAAGCATAAAACCATAATCTAAGCATGTATTCTAATTATTAGTAAAATATTGTGATATTAGTGATACAGGCAGAACATACGAAAAGTGAACTGAAATGAACGTACCCTCGTCACCGACTGCCGTGATGAACGAACGAATGAACAAAAAATTTATCAAATTAATATTTTGATGTCGATATGTACTTATACAGATACAAAAATAGTTATCTAATCACATAAATAACATCAACTGGACATTTGGATAAGTTATATCTAATAAATAAATACAAATAGGGGTAGGCAGAGACCATGGATTACCATTTGACGCGATTCTTCAACATTCATACATCTACGCATGCATACTCGTCGGCTATGGGTGCTCCTCATATCGCTCTTCTTTTAGTAAGTCACTAATCATAATTTTCCTAATTCACTTTTAGACAAAGCTTGCTTGGGAATTATTATTCGGTAATGCACATTGTAATGGACGTGGAAAAGATACTTTTGACGAATAGACTGCGCTCTACAGTATTATTCACTATACTGTAAGAACTTTGTATCTACGTTAGGGTGGGGACAAAGATGTTACATATATCCAGATTCCCAATTGGTGACATAGTAAAATCACGACGTAAGAAGTTTCCCGCATTACGAAGTCAAAAGTTTCAGTGTTTCGGATTAGTGTACTAACCGCGAACAAATAAAACACACCAACATCACATTTAAAAAGGAAATAATCAATTATCAGAAAGATTTCAATTCCTATACATCCCCTCCACCGTCAAGTTTTCTTCCCCTTCATCCTTTCATTATAAGAAAAGGGTGGAAAGGGGGAGAGAACTAGAATTAGGCCTCCGGCACCTCGCTCACCAGACGAAACGCAGAATACTCTACTTCACGCCCGTTTTCTGTGAGGCCGTGTTATTTCACCGGTCGAGCCGGCCCAATCGAGCAACAGATGTTGTTGCGGGCTCTACCACTGTTAAACGTGTTATACGCATATTGAAAACAGCTGAAAGTTTATCGCACTTCAGAAATTTGAACTAATAAAGATTTGCCAGAATTACTTAGGTGGTTGGGCTTAATTTAGCAACAATGTCTTTGAGATGATATAATATAAAAATATTAAGATGTATATATCTTTAACAATAACACTGGTTAACTACGCAATAATTTTATGTTGTTATAAAACAAATGTCAAGAATAAAGCATGAATGACTGATTCAAATGTTAGACCAAAAATTGATGAATTAGATTCCATACATGATATTTCACACAGGGTAATAAAATATGCTTGTATTAATGCCAATGACGTCAGAGTTAATTGTGGCCAAATGATTTGCGACCGAAAGCCCAAAGTATAAGGTTTTAAGTCGCTCACCTCCATAACGATTTAGCAGCGCCATAACCACACCATTGGTCCAGCCAAAACCAGTTTGCAGCACGTATTCCCCGCCACCGCCGTAACCGCCGAAAATTGTCGCATCGTACTGAAAATTATTCGTTTATTTTATTAAATACTCGTTCATCACTATCCTAACAATAGAGAGAGAGAGAGAGAGAGAGAGGGAGAAGGAGGTGGTGGAAGTGGTTTAGGTGGCTTATTGGCACCTGGTTGGAACGGAGTTCGTTTCGCTTTACCTTCTTTATGTTTGCATTAATTCATTTTTTTCGGTGTAGTCCCTTAGCACGCCAGCGAATGAACATCTTGCGATAAAGAACTCCGTTCTAATAAATGCTAATGTAAGAGTTTGTTTGTAACGTAATGACTTCATTAGTAGCTCGATCAACATGAAATCTTGCATACATTGTCAGCGGTACCAATGACATAGGGGTTATATACCATAACAAATCAAAGAGTTTTTAATAATTTACGAGCTGCAAACACGCGATTCGTTTGTTTTGTTTTTCTAATTATACAATTATTGATTTGTCTATCTGTCAATCACATTATCAATTATTTCGTTTGATTTTGAAATATATTCTGGACTCAATCTAAACATTTTCTATTAACTTAAAATAATATCGATTATTTAAGGTTAATCTATAAATATCTAGGCTAATCGAGAATGTTCTAGATCAGTCCAGAATAAAGTAGAACAATAATAGTATATTATTGATAAATACATTTCCCGTATCATCCACACCCTTAAAATCATCCACAATCGTAATTGCTCTGTGTGGTTTTGACTAAAAAAATAAATAATGTAATAATAATATAATCCATGATCTCCGCCTACCCCTTTTGGTTACGGGTGTGAGCGAATATGTATTTATTTAAGATACAATAAGAGACAAAAAAATAGTCCAAGACGAACCTTTTCCAACATAGCAGTCTTCTGTTTCCAGACTTCAAAGTTAGACCTGACCCACTTGGTGGCCATTTCGTACGCCAAGCGGGTGGCCTCTGGCATTTTTGTATTAGCTAACCCAGTCACCACGATATACTGGAGTGGTGGCCAGGCATTGGGATAGTCCCACTGCTCGCCCGAATGCTCGAATGTGGTAGGGATACCACCCTCGTAGATATCAACCTGTAAGTTAAGAGAACAAAAAATTGCTAAGTTCGAGGCTTCGTGTTCCTTTGCGAAGAACCCTAGCATCTTTTTATCTATACTAAAATTATAAAGAGGAAAGATTTGATTGTTTGATTGTTTGTTTGTTTATTTGCATTGAATAGGCTCCGAAACTACTGAACCGATTTGAAAAATTCTTTCTTTCTTATGCAAGTTCCCCAATATAATTTTAATGTATAAAAATTACGGTTTACAACACCAGGACGTTAGTTCCGAGTTACTGTCATTGCGCGTGTGCATTAAATTCCCCGCCAATGTTTACTAAACGTCCCGTCCCCGTCCCGCACGTATAAAATCTGTCGTATGCATTGAGCTTTAACCGTAGTCGATTTAAAGCTGGCTACAATACTTCAGGTATAAAGCTACTAAGGTTAGACAAACACAATAATAAACCTACCTTAACTTTATCCAAGTAGTTAATGACCCGTCTTACAAAGTATTCAGTTCTGGCTTTATCGTAACTCCCGGTCCAGAGCGGAGCCACGTTAGATGGGTAGAAATAGTCCCGTCGACGTTGGGACTCCAGGCTGTAGTCCAGCCAGACTCCAACATCCTCGTGCCATAGCACCTGAGAATTAGAAGATATAGAATTTTAACAGTGGTAGATCTCGCAAGATCTATTGCACGAATGAACCAGCTCCACCGGTGAAATACCACGACCTCACAGTAGACAGGCGTGAAGTAGAAGTATGGTTCTACGTTTCGTGTGATAAGTGAGTTACCGGAAGCCCGATTTCAGTTTTCTTCCTTTTCCCGTTCTTTCTTAATAAGTATAAGATGGGAAGGGTAATAGGACTGGACTCGAAGGGGCTGAATGGGGAAAATTAAATATCTATTTTCCCGCTTACCCCCTCCTCCTCTCTCCATTCCACCACACTCATTCACAAAAGGAAGTCTTACGAGTTATTTAAGAGTTCCCGATTTAGCTGTAAAGTGATGTACCTTTTCGATAGCGTCCATGAATCTTGCATGCGTTTCCCTGTAGTACCTCTCCTTGTCGACGTTCCCAATGCGCTGGTAGAAGTCGGCCATGATCTCCGCGTTCCAGCTCATGATGGCGTTCAGGTCCACTGGGATTATAGACCTCGTCTTTAGATTTGTGAGGTTACCTGAAAATAAAAATGGCCATAATTTTATTACGTTCAAATCTGTAGAAGGAAAATGTTTTTTTAACTTCCGTAATAGGGAAATAGTAGAAAAAAACTTTCTGCCGAAAAACAATTTCGAAATATATGTTTTGGAAAAATTTTAGGAAAATTTTGATAAAATCGGAAAATATCGACGCTTGTATTTGGTTAACTAGTTGAAAATAATAAGACCTATTCCGTCTGCGTATACAATAGTGTATTTTTTTGAGGTACAACTAATTTTGCATAACCTAAAATATCTGCTCACCTTTGTTCGTGCCATTCAGTATGAACCATCTGGAAGAAAAGTCCCAACCGGACTCGGCGGCTGACTTTAGTTCTGCGTACAGCTCTTCCTTCTTGTCCGTTGTATCGAAGCTCCTGCATTAGGAAAAAATATGTGAAATCAACTAAGAAATTATAAAAGAAAACTTGAATTGTTTGAAATGGTCTATAAATTACTTACGTGCATTACAAAATGTAGATTTAAAATAATATACTTTTTGTAACTAACAAGTTCGCCCGGCAAATTTTGTTCCGCCATATAATTAATAGATGGTTCACTATTTTGGCGATAATGCCTTATCCATAAAAGATAGATATATGCTGTCACAGGCTTTTCTGTAGCACTATTTAAAGTAAACATTTCGATTGTACATTATATATGTGTAGCTCTAACGATTTTTGTAGCGCAAACCCGAATAGCTCACATATGGCTCAATTATTTCCTACTTATAGTTGTATTTTGGTCAATTCACACAATAGCTTCATAAATTATAGCTTATATGCTATTCTGGTATATAAGCTATATTATTGTAAGGTTTCATAAAAATCCATTCAATAGTTTTTGTGTGAAAGAGTAACAAACATCCATACATACAATCTTTCGCATTAATATTATTAGTAGGCACTATCGCTTGACCTTTTGTTAAATGGCGATGTGGTCTAAAGATGGTATGCAATAGTTTAGTAATAGCTTTCGTTTTTTTCTTTATTTCGTTCGAATGCTCGGTATGTCTACTAGAAATACACAATAAGTATAACGCAAGGTCGCAAAGATAGCGAAGTTCCATTTGGTGGGATCCTGGCACACCTCTCTCGCATCTTCTATGTATCTACGTAAACATGCTCGTCCTTAACGGGTACTCTTAATGTCGTTTTCCTTTACTATGTCACCAATATAGTTAGTATAAATTTGCCTCAATCACCTTCGCAAAATACATTTTCTTAGGCCCTATTTCTTCATTCATCATATACCCGCACCTTCTAAGCGTTCTTTCTTATTTTTAGTCACAACATCCTCCTTTAAGCCATTTTTTTTAATTCTCTAACCTCTAAAGTAGCTAGCTTATGTAATTTATAATTGAAATTTTATTATCAACTCACTTGGCACAATCAATGTCTTCCTTGTAGCTCTCAGGTCTTGGGCCTTTGGACTGGTCGAAATACCTCAACAGGTGGAACCTTAAATTATGAAGAAAACACTTTAGCCCAAAGCAACAAATTTGGCGAGACAAGAAATATTTTTGACAATAAAATTAAGAAGGGCAAACATGAAGAGAGCTGTGCAATTACAATCGGTATAAAAATGTTTAAACAAACAGCATTATTAGTCAAAAAATCATGTAACACTGATCTTTATTTTGCATATAACTAAGGGTCCTAATGTAGACCCCTGTGCGACGCTCGATGTAAATAAATGTTTTGTATTGATTTATTTAAAAATTTCTTTTAAAAATAATTGCAATTCTGTCTATCAAGAAATTAGTGACATGAATAGTGTTAAAATAAGACCTTAAATGATTAACCTAACAAAACTTTGATGTTGGTCCAATCAAACGCTTTCACTAAATCACAACGTACAAATATTTCTTCTCTATTATGCCAAGGCGTATCGTATGAGACATACATCAGTCAGCAATTCACTATATTGATTTTTATAAGGCATATAGTGATATTTATTACTACAAATCATCTCACAGAATTTATGCCCCGTCTAAGTGAAAATGATACTTACTTCTCTCCGTCCTGTTCTATTTCAACCGTGTGATTATTGACCCAGAAATCGAATTCCCTGTCTAATGTGTGGATGTGCTGTTTCAGGAAATCTATGTCAAACGAATCTTCCATTATCAACTGCACCATGGGGATAAGAAGCGGTGGTTGGGATCTGAAAACAAGCAATAACATTGTCAGAATTAAAAAATAAAAAATTGTTTCTATAGAAAATCAAAATTACGTATAAAAGACCTTACTCATATGCCATTTAAACTACAATCGAAGCAATTTTGCTATAACTCAACCCTTCTTACAACACATGAGGATAGCATGTTATTAGTTAATGATTTTCGAGCACACATATGGAATCATCATCATTGAAATCTTGAAACAACCCTTGAAAGTTTTGGAAACCAAAACGAAACCCAATGCCAACAGAGTGGTAACAACATGGAACAAACTACCAGAAAAACTTGTGATGGCTCGAACAATAAACGCCTATAAGAATAGATTGGACAAGGAACATATTTCCATTTGATACACACGCATCAGCTAATTAGCAGCTAGTGTGTCTTACCAAATAACGTATGTATCCGTCCATTTCATTGCGATCTCCTATAGTCTAAACGGCTTGACTGATCTTGATGAGTGAGTGAGGTATCATTTGATTCCCAGAATTTCTTTCCCAGAATGTCTTATAATAATCATATAGTCAGTGGGGTTTTTTAAAGTTAGATATTACTTGTCTACCAGACGCGTTTTGCCTTCTGTACTGACCGCATTACGTAGTAAATTCTTCCGCCGTTCGGTATGAAGCCGATCCTGTCGACAATATCTAAGAAGTTGGAGACCATGCCTCTAGCAGTTACTCGCATTTCGGACAAAAGCAAGCCCTTGATGATCCAGTATGAATCCCAGTAGTAGAACTCACGGAAGCGACCGCCTGGAATACATTACACGATATTATAGTAAGATCATTTGTAATTAAAGTAAAATTAGCACTCAGGCCCATTACATAAGAGGTGGGCAGACATTACCGATTTGCATTTAGCACGATTCTGGATAGTAGTCCCGCTTCTTTGAAATCCATTTTTTTGCCATGAAGGTGAGAAACGAGCAAGAGTTCCAACTTAAAATGTATGTTTGTCGATGTATGTTATTTATCGAAAAAAATACATCTAGAGCGTGAAATGGGTATGTATTTTGATTGAGATTCGAATAAATACTCACCGGGTACAATCACCGGATTGTCAACGTAGATGATAGAGTAAAGATCCTGATTCTTCTTCACCTCGTCCTTCATTTTCCTGCCCAGCTCCAGCCACAAGCGGTTCAGTTCTGACGCCCACTGGTGAAGAAGTGGATCCTTAATCCTTTGTAGGAACGCTGGAATATGTAAGCAAGTAAAAATCAGAATTAGAAATATTTAAATATATTGCTCATGGGCCACCCGATCACGATCTAGGTTAAGGCCAAACTTGCCCGTCTTTCGACCACATAGCCACTAGTAGGACTGTGGTTAATCATTACTTTATGTATACGTTTGTCCTCTCTGCGTTCCTAAACCATTGATGAGATCGTAATGAAACTGTGGTGGGTGTACTGTGGAAGTCCCGTAAGGGTTTCATGATTGAAAAACCAACATAAATAAAATCGTGTTTTTGCACAATGCTTTCACATATTCGAAAACGTCACTAAAATAAACTTAGCTCTGTAGATAATAAGTAATATTCTAGTGATCTTTTTTGGATTTTTTATACAAAAATACACTTAACTTCTTACTTCTGTAATTTACGTTTCAAAGTTAGAAGACTTACTACTACTTTACTTTGTAAAGAAGTTAGAAGTAGAGAATAAATATAGTTAATTAATAATAAAACACCTAACGTTTACTTGCAATAATTAAATTGTGAAATAAAGATAAACAAAATTTATAACGTCTACTGACGAATACTATAATATATATTGCTAATAATTGAATCTGGGACTCTGTATGTTATATAGGATTCGAAACCGCATGATTACAAGGTAGGCAATTGGTAATTAATTAAGTGTATGATTAATTATGAGTTCAATTATCGCATATCGAGAAAATATTCCGCGGTAGAGTAAATAATTAGTACGTTATTTATCATCTGCTCTGAGCCCAATCTCTTTGTCCACGAACTTATCAAAGAGAAATTCAAATAACAAATTGTAGGTTCGTGTGCTTTTGAGAATATCTCCATAGCTTATTATATTATATATTAGGCAGTGACCTTTATAAAAAGTAACAAGGGAACTGAGAGAACAGTTTCTTTTTCTAATTCTTTTGCCTAATTCTACCATTTAAAAGGCGACCTACTTGGATAGAATTATCACAGGTCAAAAAAAACAAAATAAACGATATACTCTCGGTCATAAAGACGTAGTTTAAACAATAACTAGTCTTTGAGATGTATTTTTTATAGCACAAGGTGTGGCCCATAGGCATCTGCAACAAGCAATGAGTTGCAGATGTGTCGCCTACCTTTAAGGGACAGAGGAGGGGATACAGAAGTATATTTCCTCTACCTATTTATCTCTATCAATATTAGGAGGGGGAGGACTGAAACTACAGAATACTTTCACTTCATGCCTGTCTGTGTTGTCATATTCCACTTGTCGAGCCATTCGTGGAACTGATGTGGTTGCAGGATCTACCACTGTTGGTGATTTTAAAATACAAATAATGATAGGAAAATCTCAGTTGACAACGTTGACGTCATTCCTAGATATTTGAGACACTGTATTTAATTTTTATAATCACAACATGCCTCTACCACGTGATTCAAACTAGAAGCGTCACCGATCATTCAATCCTGAGAACTCAATTGTTTACTTGCTGTTAACAAACGGAAGTTTATTTCCATTCGTTACGCGATAAAATGAAACAAATTTACACTTTTATAAGTTATCGAATCAAATGGCGATGTGGTCGAAAAGGTACGCACTAGTTTAGAGTAACAGTCTGTTCACTCTTCTCTTGAACTAGAGCCTAAGTTCTTGAACGTGCGTACACCCTAAACAGAAGAATTGCAACAACTCACCCGGGTTATCCTTCCAGTCGGTTGGCCTCCAGTCCTCGAACTCCGAACCCTCAGGATCAAAGTTCTGGTTCACGAACTCCTGGATGTCTGCCTTCGTTGGCGCCATTGGATATAACCTGTAATATTATTGGCAATCATTAACTAGGGTGTAAAAGACGTTTCTTGATAGTTTATTATTAGATACTACTTATGAATATATTGACTCCAGTTTTGGCTGAAACTATTATCTAATTTATCTAACACTCTTGTCAAGTTTAATTTAATGTCAAATCGAATTCAATTTCTAAAAGAAAAGTTGATGATCATTTTAGCTGGCAAATTTTTCTGTTGATCAGATCATATTATAAAATAATTAAAATAAAATTATGAAAACAATTGCACAGGGAGAAACGCCGATACCCATAAATATATATACAATATATGTACCTTGGCGTGTATCCGAATAAATTAAAAATATTATATGTACCTTTCTATCATCTTGCTAAAGTGTTCGAGGGTGATGTTGGGAGAGAACTTTATCTTCATATCAACAAAGGTCTTGGAGTCATTGTACAGGCCGGCCATCTGGACCGCGTGCAGTAACGGCCCGTGGCAGTAGATCAAACTGTAATGAACAACATTCATTGGTAACGGCTAAAGAAAAAGGGTGGACTGAAGTCGCAGACAAGATTCAAACGCGAAAGTTTAAGACTCTAAAAATGGTATAAGATATCTGGATCTTTGTGTCGTTCGCTGATTGGCAGCAGAGTATACTACGGTGGGCACCCAAGCACCCCGTGTCTAATCATAGGAGTTCTTCTGTTACAAATTCTAAAGTAAACATGATGTATTGTGCGTGGTTATGCGTTGCGTTGCTGAAGGTACCTACCGAATCCCTAAATGTAGCCAAGACGATTGCCGCCTTTCTTTCAGTCATCTAGACCATGGGCCTTCCCACGCCGTGTTGTCCTAATAAAAGATAGAATATATGCAACAAACAAATCTGACGTGTTTTTCGGACCGTACTGAACGATTGACTTTATTAGGAATCCATCACAGCTAAACATACTTCAACGAATCGGCTCATTGACCCGATCATTTGCCAAGCGACTGGTAGATCCAGACATCAATCAGACAATAGCATTAAATTACAATTGAACCACCACACACGTACAAATACAACGGCTATACAAAACAAATAAAAATTACAATAGCGTGTAACCGAGATATCGGTGTAACCGGTTAAATCCAGTTTCCCTGTCAGGTTAGTGCCACTAAGCGTAAGTAAAGAGAAGTATTTACAAAAGCAACTCCTCGTGTTGTGCATTACTTATCTAGATATCTCAATAGACGCACTCAAGTCTGTAACTTTGAAGGATAGGCAGAGATCAAGAACACTGCTAAGAAATTGTAATTTTGGTAATGACGAATGATAAAGCAACAAAGCACTACAACCACCACGGGCGGAGTTTATGGGTTGTAGGGCTAATAGTACGTAGGGTCCCTAACTAAACAAAATAGAGAGATCTGCAATTTGTGACTATAAGATATGGTCGGACAACGAAAAAAAAACGAATTCCTAGGTCACTCTCATGGGGATTCGACACCCCTATAACCGCGGGGCCTGCAGCCCAAAAAGCCGTATGATAGTTACATCCCTGACGATCTCACTGTTTTTAAGCGTGATGAAATTATTAAGACACATGAGTGGGAAAAGGGCACGGATATGATGAACCAGTATGCAAATTCATAAATCATAAGTGTGTTGCCGAGCTCTCTGGTGGAATCTTTGCTAACTCGCCGTTGGCGATTCTAGGGGTCAAGTTTATGTGACGTCAAATAGAACTCGATTCTAACATTCCGTTGTACGTAGCTCGGCAACCCTCTTGTGGTTTATCAATGTACACAGTCTAGATATTATGTCGTATTTAAATTACTTTATAGTATATGCTCATATACTATAAAACAAGATATGTTTATACGTAGTATGAATAAATCGTATTCAAAGAGGTGTCGGTAGTTGCCGGTGACAAGGCCGCACGTGAGCTGGCTTCCGGTTTTAACATTTACATTAATGGCGAGTGGATCAACGAGTTTAACTGGCTAAGTTAGGGATTTAAATGTACTCAGTAACCGAAATTAATTAAAAAAGATTAAATGTAAAAGTGAATTTCAATTTATGTATTAAATATGCGTTCACGCCCGTAGCCTAGAACATTCGGATTTACATTTGGCGCGATCCCACTTCTTCTACGTCCAAACTTCTGCGCACACATGCTCGTCCGTTACGGGTATACACGTCCGTTACGGGTATACACTATATCGCCGTTTCTTATTTTATAACTAAGATCGATAAATGTAAGTTCTCCCGGGACGTTCTACCAACACTGCCATTAAATTTTGTCTTGTTACTCTCTCTTCATGTATCCTTTCAACGTGCCCGAAACACAAAGCAAATCTTTCTCATTTCCAGTTACAGCATCAAATTTTCACAGTATCAAAGTCACACTCTTCCTTTATAACGCTGTTTGTAATCTTATCATTTAAAGTCACCTCAAATATAGTTTCTAAGGGTTGCAAATAGACTTATTGTTCCTCTTTAGGGTATAAAACGATAAAAGGATATTTTAAAGGTGATACATAAACGTGGAAAATATCTGAGACATTGTTGTTCCATTTTTAGGATGGTGGCCCGCAAAAACATCTGTTGCTCGAGTGGGCCGGCTCGAACGATGAAATACCACGTCACGGAAAACTGGCGTGAACTAGAAATATGCTTCTCGGCTGATGAATGACGTGCCGGGGGCCTCATCTGAAATGAGTTCCTGTTCCCCTCCTCTTCCCTTCCTAATAAGAGTAGGATGGGAAGGAGAAGAGGGAATAAATATGAGAAGGAAAACACTCTTTTTTCCATTCCTCTGTCCATCACAGGTAGGCAATGAATATGCAACTCATTTACTTGTTGCGGATGCTCACGGGTAGCCGTTATTCAACATCTCGCTTGCTCGTTTGCCACTGTCTCCCAATAGAAAAAATTAAAACGTACTATTTATTTCTAATGAATGTCTTAATGAACTTAAAATCTCATTTTTTTAAATAAAAATTTAGCTAAGAATAAGAAAGCGTGTTTTAAAAATAGTCTAACGTCTTTTAAATCAAGTGGGGTAGGTACGCACGGGTATGTATATCTGTCGATAATCTGATCTCCAAGATCGCGAATGGGAATTACGAGCTTCCATTTCCCAAGTCGTACCATTTAACCGGGCCGGTTGGCGTGGTTTGTAAGATACTTGCTTTTCACGCCGCAGGTCGCGGGTTCGATTCCCACCCAGGACAAACATTTGTGTGCATGAACATGTCTGTTTGTCCTGAGTCTGGGTGAAATTATCTATGTAAGTATGTATTTACAAAAAGAAAAGTAGTATATGTAGTATATCAGTTATCTGGTTGCCATAGCACAAGCTCTGCTTAGTTTGGGATCAGATGGCCGTGTGTGACTATGTCCTAGGATATTATTATTTAACCATTGAGACGTCACTGGTTCATGGAGATGTTTATTAGTAATAGGGATGACTTCCAATAAAATGTGTATAAAATAGCAGAAATATACATAATCTTTCAGGCATGTTTTTATATTGCAGGTTAACAAACGATCAAACTTTTAACCCACAATGTTTAACTGGTAAAACCTGATCACGATATATGAGTGATAAAAACAGAACTTGAAATTTTCCACCGTTTAAGGCACTGCGCAAAATATAATTACTTTGATTTGCTAGGGTCGGTATTTCTATGTAATGTTTTAATGTCAGTAAAAATGTGTCGATTTTAAATTTTAATGGAATTATAAGTAGTAGGAAGTGTAACTTCAGCAACTGATTTCATCACTACCATCTTTGCGTTTTTTACAGAAGGAAAATTAAGTATGGAATTGACCTGCTGTTAATTGATCACTCTTAATCAATATTGGAGTTTACAGACTGATTGTTTATGAAATTTTGCAGTGGTAGAGCCAGCAACAAGATCTGCTGAACTAATCGGCCAACCGGTGAAATACCACGACTTCACAGAAGATTGATGTAAAGTTGAAGTATTCTGCGTGATTACTTAATAGGCGAGCGGCTTGCTCGTTTCCTCCCGTATCCTATAAGAAAATAAAAGGTTGAAGAAACTCACCTATCACAAGTGGGTGGCAGGTTGTTTCGATCCGCCCCCACCAATGTCATCACCACGGCGATGATTAGATACCACATGTTCACCATTGTCAACTGATGGCACGTCACTTAACTACCTTAATAAACTAATATCACTCGATTAAACTAAATAAATAGAGGAACCAACAAATCACTTATACTAGATCACTTCAAAAGTTTTATGGACTTTGGTTTTTTCGCTGTTTGTTTGAAAGGTCCTAAAATTTTACGTGTTCAAGTAAGTGTTGAGAATTTTAAATGGCTTCCTTCTGAAGAGTTGGCTTGTCATTTTGGGTGTTATGGCGCTGGGGGAAACTCCTCGGTAGACGGCACTCGCGTGCCGAAATGCATCTGCAACAAAAAAAAACACATTAAAATTATAATAATAACCAAAAAATGTAAAGCTTTTACAAACGCATTATCCTAGTGAAATTCATAACAACGTAAATATTGTCGAGTATTTTTTGTAAGCAAGTCTTTTTCTTTCTCCATATTGTACATGTTCTTCGACCTCAAGTTCTCTTAACAACCTTCTCCATTTTGTATCCACACCAGGAAGGTTAAAGAAAGTGTTATTCTTGTCAAATATTATCACACTATCTCACTTTGCATTCTTACGCGATATATAATCAAGATTTTATAAATTCACCACAGATTAATTTCATCACCATTAGACATAAGATAGTAATTACCTACTTGTGGTAAGGTCTATATTTTTTTAAGAATAAAAACTCCACAAGCGTGAAAGCAGGCGCGATAGTTTCTCACTGTAGCCAGACGACAGTCGATATATTTTGTAAATATCAAGCCTAGTAACTACATCATCCAGAACATTTGTTACTGTAAATTGAACTCAATATAATTACAGATAAAATCCAATGTTCATTAGAATTGTCGGTCTACGTCAAACACTCAACTGCCTCAATGAAGCTTGGCGCCTGGTGAGTTGATAACATCACGCCGTGCTCGTCTCGACTAATCAATCAGGACTACCTTCCGGAGTCCAGAAGCGTCCATTGAAATTGAGTACTTGATATCACTGGTCATATACCTTCAGAACTAATAAATGATTAAGTAAGTAACTTTAGATTTAACGAAAAACCAACTTTTGTTAAGCGTATCCAGCATATTCGATTTTCAGCAAGCGTGTGCTAAATATTTCCTTCAACCATTCGCTAAAATATTTTGCAGTTTAATTAGGGACATGTGAGATCAATCTCCAAAGCGTCTTCCAAGTTGTACAGTTAAAAAGCGTATAAACGGGTTTTTCCTACTAGGATATGTCGTATTTAAGATCACCTTCGAGTAAAGTTTGTTGACACTGTTATAAGTATATTTTTGTTTAATTTACGTCGCTCGACACCCACACAAGGAATAAGTGCGGGCATCCGTTCCCTGCGACCCAATTGCACGCAGCAATTGGAAGATTGGCTCACCTTCTGCCCAACCTTGTATGATGCTTTCTAAATTATACCATCCAGGTCTTTGAAAAAAGAATATCAGTCAGGCATTAAGATTATCTGTACCCACCATCCTAATTGATGGTATAAATGAGTTTGTTTGTTACGCCATAACTGCTTAACGACTTAACTGATCATCATGAAATTTTGCACACACATTGTCAGGTGTACAGAAAATGACATGGGGTACTTATTTTTTATCCCAAAAACAAAACTGTTCGGAATGTACATAAAAGCTTTATTTCGTGTTTTGATAATAAGAAAATTTTGACATATGTACGTAATTTGATGTTATTACACGCGGAATAATTTTACAGAAAATCTAGCGTGAAAAATGAGAAACGAATGCGTGGCCACAGGCAACAAGTAGTCTTCTTCTATTTTTCTATCTACCTATATTAGTGTAACAACAAACAATCCTCGGACTTATTTAAATAATAGAAGCACAATTTAGAATAGATATGAGCCCATAGTCGCATTCAAAAAATATAGGCAATGTTCAGATACTAGCTATCTCTTGATAAGTACGATTACATAATGAATAAGGAACACATCATCAATTTCAATCACGAAGCCAAGATGATGAATTAACAAGAGGCGTTGATTATAATTTGCCAACTACGTAAATAACATATGAACGAATTCCCAAAGAGCACATGACGCGGATAAAAATAAAATAATCAGTCGTCAGTGACGCTGTGACACTCCCACCTGCACTGCTCAAGACAATAAATATTTTGCTCAGAATATTGCTATATACTCATAGCACAGCGTTTATGAAAATAGTCATAAACACATATCTGGAGTAAGGTTCATGAAAAATTGATATTTTCAAAAGAACTTTAGCAGAACTAGAGTCAGAAGATGCTGCAGATTTCGCACGACTAGGAAATTACCTCGAAGTAATGAATACTGAAATATATTCACAAATTTAATAACAATAGTTAATTACATATAAGTACACATATACCAACACCAAGTAAAGAATAACATAAAGTCACTGATACACAACCTCAAGTCGCAATTTGGTTAATTAACCTAGACTTCCGCGGTTAGGTCGAGGCCACACCCTCTGAAAATATCAACAGCGTCGGCACAAGGGAATAATAACATTAAAACTACATTTTGCACATAAAGGAATTTTCCTAAGGATACCCCGTTAAGAGAAATAAAGACAACGTTGAATACAGAACGTACTGTGTGTGTTCTTGTGTTTTGTTTTAGTGCTTCTTTACACGGAACCCAACATAATGCATGGCGAAGACAGTGACAACCAAACGTTTGTAATTTTAGTTTCCGAGCCCACAATTTTGCTTAGACGTTTGAGAATCGAAATTATAACTTGCTATGAAACATAATATAATTTCATATAGTACCAAATACTTTTAATTGAGAAACATTGTTAAATGTATAAAGATAAATATACCCGCAACCAGCATGTGACGTTTGAAATTAGAACAAATCGTCTGCAAGTCACCGCCGGAGAACAAGACTGCGGTCACGTGAGCACCACGCCCACTTCCAAGATTCGAATTAGGGTTGACAACGGGATGTTTTTTTTTCTTTATGTAATGTCATGTGATTATTATGCTTATGTGGCAAACACTGTGTAATTAAAATAATAAAAAAACGCTTTTTTATTATTTTAATAAGCTATCCTTATACACCGTTCGATTTGTCTGAATATTGGTGCTGTTGTGTTTGGAACACATTTGAACGATGATTTCATTTGCCATGTCTATAGTATAAAATATAATTGATTGCTATTTACAAATGTATTATAAGCATTTGTTAGTTTAATGACCAGGTTTGAGTGGTTAAACTGCAAACTATTAACGTCCTCAAAATTCTTCTTAAGAAGATATTCTAAGTAATATTAATATTTCGCTTTGTTTTTGAAAGAAAAGTAAATTAAATAAATTTTAAATATATATAACAGAATCACATAATATTTTATATAGCTGGTGGTGAACTTGGTTTGAAAAAAAATGTATTAAAACAAAAAGAAAGTTCTAATATAATCACAAATACAAAATAGTACCTACTAATAGAATTAAAATACATAAACCGTATACAATTGTTTTAAATAACATAATTTAAAGTTACATGTTGGGTTAATAGAAAACAAAATCAATTTTAACTTGAGCGTGACAACCCTAAGTTCCCAAATGGCGTGCGTGCGCAGACGCACGTGAGCGGACGCGTTTCCAAAACGGTCATACCCATCAAACGTTAATCAATGAATAAGGTGAGGTAGTAAGGCTTTGTTTTTAGCATGTGGAAAGGAATACAGAAAGAGTAAACAGGTAAATTTAAGTCGCAAAAGTGAGTGGCAGTGTTGGTAGAGGCTGCGTTATACGAAGTTATAACGACCAGATTCGTGTCTGACTAAAAAAAGGTATAGGGAGCATAATAGAGATAATATATGCGTAAATGTGTGGAGAAGCGAGAGAGGTGTGCCAGGACCGTGCCAAATGGAAATCCGTAATAATAATAGAAATTGTTCTACGTACGCTTGCATAAATCTAAGTAGTATCATGTACAATGTTCCAATCATTATGTCTGTCACACCCCCTAAAACATGTTTATGTGCGTCACTAAATAATTATAATCTCCATGTCTATTGGTGCATCCGTATGGTGTGATCGATTGTAATGCTTGGCGTTCGTGGTATGTTGGCCTTTCGCCTAAATGATCAATTACGTTAATTCAACGTACGACGTAAACGTCTATTTTAATTATCTATACTACCCGAGCGACGGGATGACCGGCCTCCACATCTTAAGACCGGAACCAATGTTTTCCAACCACCTTTGAAGCACTCTTCACTTGTGGAGTAAGCTGGTGAATGCGCGACTAGGGCGTTACGAAAAGTTAGTGTGAATTTGGAATTTTCATTTAGTTTTCTTGTATTCAATTTTGAATTTTATTGTTAAGGTACAAGGATTTATTTTCATTGATCAGCCAGACATTTTGGGTTCACAACACTTCTGTCGGCAGCCCTTACGTACTGCCTGTGTTTTTCTTCTTTCTATATTGAATAATATTCTTGTGCAATTCATGAATGAGGATGTGCTCGGAACATGGCATGCACTTGTTTAGCAGTTAGGTCTTCGCACAGACAAGGTCGATAGCAACTCTACTCAGACTCTTACAGTAAAGCAGAGATATAAGCTTTATAAAGTCTTCCTTAGGGTATAATTTTTAATACTTGATTTAAAGTCTACAAAATTTTAGTACCGCTACCGCTTCTTCCATAAATTAATTAGGAACGTATTCCGAATTAATTTGAGAGCTTTTTGAGCTTTAAAAAAAGAATTAAAGTAAGAAAAAAAAGTATTTTTCGGTCCACTGTCCGTACAACCTTACGCTTGACCTTCGTCCAATGTCAGTTAAGTTATGCAAGTTACTTCACTAGAGAGCAAGGTGAACTCTAACGGTTCAATTTCAAACGCCATATCCAATTTCTACCGTATGTTTTTGAACATTTTTTTATTATAATAATGGAACATGGCGATTAAAAATACACTTCAACTGTAATGTTATTTTAGGACCCTTTTGCCATCTGTCTGTCTCACTCAATTACTTATTTATGTGGATATTTTTAATCCAATTTTAAACCTATGTACGTGCGTTGCAGGCGTGCCCTACGCGCTGTCTACGGATTCCATCTCCACTTTGAATTATAATCAAATATGACCGGAATAAGGGCGGGTCCATATATAACCTTTTTTGTATCGGGGGAGTTACCTTGGGACACACCGGAACTCTCTGTACAGAGCTTCTGCACGACCCAAAGGAACAGCCCAACCCAGCGCTGCAGCAACACATGTCCACGCCTTGTTGCTGTCCTACTGGGGTCCTTTTGCTAGACGATCCCACCCTAACCGCCCACGATCCCTAGGGTCGCAAAGACAAGCGACAAATAGGACAATATCAGCTCTATTGTGGACCGGGCCTCTGGGGCGAATCAGAGGGACCTGGAGAAACACCCCGACTCCTTCGTCTCCAAGCAGGATCCGCTTCCGGTAACGGCCCCAAAGCCTTGAGTCACTCACTGGTAGCAGGACTTTTATTTAAGTGAAAAAATGTTTTGAATCAGAAGTTAGCCTTTTTAGTTAGCCCGAAACAAACAATTAAATGTTTTCTCTTTACATTGCTGGTATAGATATTATATAGTAGAATTCACTTTCAATATCTGTCTGAAGACACACCCTCTAAATTAGTATTAAATTAAACTTCATTCAGTGCACTGAATGAAGTTTCATTATGGACGGTAAAAAACATGAGTTTCAAAGAAACTTGGCGGGTCGTCTTGGCACTGATTGAAATACACCATTACAGATTCATTGGCTAAAATTATTGGCGTACCGGCTCAGAATTCACGTGCCAAGTTCGTCTCTATAATGTGCAAAAATAAATATATATATGTTACTAAAAGTATGTCTTTCTGTATCTCTTCAAAGATATATAATACATTATGATCACTATTGAGAATGAGCCTCAGCCTATTCTGAAAAGATACTCATATATATATTTATGTGTTAATTTTTTATTATATACAGTATGATTTTTTACTGTCACATTACATTGAAATGAATTGTCTCGTCTGAATAATTTAAATTGCATAGTCTATGACGCAAACATTGATCTAACTTTGACTTTGTATCGTGCATGTAAATAGCGTAGCTTATCCGATTTGTGGCGATTTGTTAGGTTACGGTCACGTCAAAGGCCTAAGACAACGGTACATTGCTTTGAATATCTTGTGTAGAAAACGATTGTTGAAATGGAACTTTAGTTAACTTACTACATGAGTAAAAATACAACTAACAATACAGTATACAAAGTACTAGAATGCAATACCTAATAATTACTTTGTGTATAAAAGCCGTTGGGGCTGTTAAAGGTCACAATGGAACGGACATACATACATATACAAATATACATACATTGATACGTACCAGCGAAAATCCTCGTAACATTCGGCAATTATTCAGTGTGAAAAACGAACTTGTTTTCTTTATATAATGTACATATAGTATGTATCTATTTGTATACAGGCAGTCTAAGGGCTGCCGAGAGAAGTGAAAACTTGAGACAGCTGGGAAGACGCGACAATAGTACAAAAATAAATCTAACAGAATCAAAGCCCTTTAATTATATTTAATTTTTTTTTGACACAAAAACAATCAAAGTAATTTTCGTTCGATTCGCAAAGAATTTAGTCGACGCCGTTCCGGCGCCGCAAACATCGTGTCTCACCACTTTAACGGTGTAACAGAAGCCTACTTGGTTTACATTTACGAAACCTGATGACGCCAATCATTACACGTTTATTGTTTAAAAATAGAAGTGCGAACCTTCGCATAAACAAGTGAACTCAATGTACAATAGACAGAAATAGATGTTTTAACTGCCTTTAACTTATGTAATTCAAGTGCTAATTAAATAGGTTATAATATTTTTAAGAGTGTATTAAGAGAGAATTTGTTTGTTGTTCTGATAAGTGTAGACTACACCACTCCTTTTTAATTTTTAAAGAATATCTACATGATTTATTTATATCGAAATTACATTTATAATTTATATTTCTCCTAACTTCACCTGTATAATCTCAATTCTCTTTCTTTTTGCCTTTTAAGACTTTTATTATTTGGGTATACGTTTACCTATTAGAACCACTAACGCATTGCTACCCAAGACTTTGAAATGCCAATGTTAATTCTAAAAGGTTAACCTTAACTTAACTCTAAAAGAAAAAAGTTGATGATCATGCTTCTAGGAACACAAATGACATTTGATCCGACATTTGACAGCTAACTAGCTAATTCTTCCTTTGATCAGCCTTTCAGAAACTGGGCATAAACATTGTTACGGCTGTCATCTTGACACAAAATGGACGTCTAATATAAACAAGAGATCAAACCGATTTGAATATTATAATTTGATACCTCCCATCCGTCCGAGAAATACTTTTCATTGTTATCCTAGATTAGGATGAGTGCATACAAAATATTTACGACGATGGAATATTTCACGCGCCATCAATCTTGATCACATTGATAAGCGTGACGTCACGGAGAGGTACTCCTCGTAAAATTATATACGACTATCGCGTCCTGTATACTTACCAAAACTATGTTCATAGTAAGGACACATAAGTTACTTATTTATTCCCGAGGAGGGTTAGCAGCCGGCAGTCCAAACTGTAATCAAAACAATATGGACTACGATCATACTGTGCCGACCCCACATGAGTGGGAAAAGGGCAGGGATGATGATGTGGGTGCATAACCAAAATGAGATTCGTGGCGAGGACAAATAAGGACCTCAACAACTCATTTACGAGTTATTTTAGTTACATATAACAGTCAATATTTCACCAGATTAAACTATATGCGCCCGACTATGTACATATGTATCGTGCGTCAATTCCATAGTGATCTGTGGACTAAACGGATTGACTTGAATTTGATGAGTCTCATTTGTTCCTTGCCGGAATGTCAAGGGTACGGACAGTCGAGTTTATTGCTTTTTTATTAACCACTAGTATGTTGCTTCGATCCGATCGCTACCAAACACAGGAATGTACCAATCTGGACAATCCCTGTAAATTTCATCGAAATCGGTCCATCCGTTTCGGAGTCTATAGGGATCATACATACTTTGCTTTTTATATACTTTTTTTTTCAAAAATACTCCAATAACATGTGTACAAAGTTTCACGATGATCGGTTGAGTAGTTTTCACGTGAAAGCGTAACAAACAAACTTACATTCACATTTACAATATTAGTAGAGATTGCTTGTTCATAAGCGTTTATTTATTTGTCAACATCAACTCACCTATTAGCTATTCATGGCCCAAATACAGAATAAAAAGACTTACATATTACGATAATATACCTTGTCAGTAATGCGACGGCTGTTGATAATGGATATGACCTCTGCAGCCTTTTAATGCGATTTAGTTTTGTTAGTAGAGCTATAGATGATTTGATAATAAATTATGTATATTATATTTACGCCACACGTGATTACAACGTGATATAAAATAACTCTTACAGGTGAAGTCTATGAGAAAAAACAACTGGATTTGTGGTGGGCAAAGATTTATTGAATCGTCACTGCAAGTAAACCTCTCATATATCCCTAACCGAATCCCGATAAGTTATCAACGTATACAAGGTTGTCATTTCCAGATATACCCGTTGTATCTTTCAATATAAAATTTATTGCCGACCTCCACAGTGTAGACGTTTATCTTGATATTGGCACGAATTATTGGCAGTAGATCAACGTTTAACGGCGTCTGTTATTTATCCTTTAACTTCTTTATTGATCTAATCGACTAATATTAACTTTACATAAAGGTGTACTAAACATAGACGTACTGTAAATTCGCCGATTTTTATTTGGCGTGATCCTGGCACACCTCTCTTCCTACTTCTACATCCATACATGCTCGTCGGTGACGCGTCTCTTAATGTCGCAGAGTTTTAGTGGGTGCATAAATTCGTTTAGTACATCCCCTGCCAAAACAACCACTTATTATTGCAACATAAATTGTCAGGTTATTTTTTATTGATTAATTTTGCTACTTTTAAATCTTACAAATGTAAGAAGACCCACCAAACATTGTTCTTTACGATGTTCTTATCACATATTAAACATAACCTATCAGACAACACATCACGCGACAACTCGACCATAAAGTTTTTATTGCTTTTTTATATTTCACGGCTTTAGAACTTTAAAGAATGTTAAGAGTTAAGACACGTTAATTTGTCTACGGTATTGTTAAACATTGTCAAACTTGCACAGATTAAGTCGCAGCCACTGATTTTGGCATTTTACTATAGGTAGGAAAACGACTATTGAAATATAACTTCTATGGTCACCCCAAAACTGGCTTTTCACTTTGGGATGTATAATATATCCCGGAATGTAAATCACGCGATTGGCCTTCATACTATGAGATATCTTTTGACTGGATCATATTGAGAATTTTGAAAACACCGCTATAATTAGCTTGTTGCAGTCTATGGGTAGCGATCGCTTGATATCTGGTGTACCGCTTGCTCGTTTGACGCCTTCTACGACAATAAAGTACGGTGAACGATTTTTATTTATATCTAGAGATAATATATATTATATCGTATAGTGAAAAGTCCGCAAAGTCGAATTAGAAACACCGATGGGGAAATAGCATATCACAATGCGATTTTGCATTGTTCGAATCTTTAATTTTGGGAAAACTACGCATGCAGTTTGTCAGCATATGACCCGTAAAGAACTATTTTTAAAAAATATTTGCGGGTAAAATAAAATCACATCTCACAATTTAAAAATGTTGAGGATAATAATTGAAGAACATTCTAAATATAAACGTATATCAGTACGTCTGGGACGGGAATCCGCGTGGGTGGACGACAATAACAGGAAAATTAGATCGAATTAGAGCAATTTGCGAACTACGGACACGAAACCTCTTGCAGCGCAAAGAACTTAAGTAAGACACGGACGGAAAGATGTTGACGTACGAATGTTTCCACTGCCGAAAAGATTCACATAAAACTGACTGCCTTGTTACACGCTGATGCGCCAGTGGAAACCCACGATTAAACTCGACTGCGATTTGACATCTACATAACTTGAACCCAAGTTCAACGGCAAGTTACGCAAGGTTTCAATCTTATTTAGTTTTTACGATGTTGTTGGCTCCTGATTTAGGTCGGCAACTAACTTGGAATTTATCAATTTACATATTATCTAACATAAAATCTAGGTACTGATCAATTAACAGATGAAGGTATACATTTCTAATGTCGTATCTTAGACCACTATCAAACGCGTTGTAAGCAGAATCTAGCAGAATCAGAAGTACAAAAAATGGTGGTTTTATATAAAAACATAAGTTTAAAAATATTAGCATCTATCGACACCATAACTATTATCACATCTGGTAAAAACTTACAAAATAACGCTATTATTCCATTATTCATAACGAACTCTGACACGCCTCTTGTAATCGAATATAATTAATTAGCAGGACAAAATAAAATAAGATATAACCAGCTAGAATTAAATCCCAGAGGATAGCAACTTGGTAATCAAATTCTTTTAATAGGTCCACTAACACTGGTATCATCATCTCCTTGTCCTGTTCCCACTTATGTTTTATTTCCCGTGCGTACTTCTCTTTCATATTCCTCTATCAGTGGTCATATTCACGCTCTTCTTACACATAATATTATTTCTTCTTTAATCTTTCACACAAGACATCCGCTTTCTTCGGATCTCCTTTACCCTTGCAATCGCCCACGTTCAATCTCTTAACTTTCTTCCAACTCTACTTACACGCTTGTCCTACCAAACCCAGCTCTCACATTCATACATTAAAGTGGGGATTAGTACAACAATGTGCATTGAAAACAATACCGAATGATAAACGATAGATTAAAAAATTAATATTGATGTTATCCCCACTAATATTATAAATGTTAATGTAAGTTTGTTTGTTACGCTCTCACGCGAAAACTACTCAACAGATCATCATGAAACTTTGTACACATATTCTTGAAGGCACTAGAAGTAACATAGGATACTTTTTATGAAAAAAAATAGTATATAAAAAGCGAAGAAAGTATGTTCCCTATAGACCTATAGAATCGGAAACGAAGCGGATTTTCCAGATTGGCACATTCCTGTGTTTGGTAGCGATCGGATCAACATAATTAGTTGTACCCGGGCGAAGCCGGGGCGGGTCACTAGTAAAGGATAAAATAACTCTATTTCTTAAGATTTCATAAATAACTTCGCCTAAACCCTGTTGCATTTTCTTCACAATTGTCGGAGAATAAAATTTCAAAGATGCGGGAAAGAAATGTTGGATTAAAGTTTGTGCACTCATTAATACACAAGTTAAGATTGTCAAAATTAATATCCTAAAGGGACAAATAGAAATCGTGTTTCAATATTTTTAATTTCCCTGGTAACTATATCCAATGTCATATGATTTTAATGAGAATCGGAATTGAGATCGACGAAACCTTAAGAAAGATACGGGCTTCACGAAAGTAATTATACAAAGTACATAGCAACAAACCAGAGAGTAACAGATACATAAACGAATCAACACATTGATTTTTAGCTTTCTGAAGAAGAATTACTAATAGGATTGACTTTCAAAGTTAACAAGCTTAATGAAGATCTATCGACTCGAGCTGAACTATCCTGCTGGTAAGATTTCATTAACTAGTGGTTCTAAGGTCCGTAGTTAATATTATATTAAATAGTTTAATATAGAATACCAACAGGATGCCATAGAGATAAACTGTACTAAGTAATTCAAAACTAGTGTTTGCGTTCAGACCTATACCTTGATGTACAGCAAAATTTTATATCTGTAAAGATTTTTAATTTGAAATTCGTAAATTCAAAAAACCTTATGACATTACCTATCAATATTACACAATTTCACTTCACTTTATCACTTTTTCACAAACTTACAACATTTGCTATGAAAGTTTAAAAAGTGTAATGGCCGCCATATTTGGTAAATGACGTTTGTTTACAACAATCGTATCTTGCTATGAAACAAGGTATACAACAGATCATATCTAAGTCTAGCATTTTGGGACATGAATAGTTAAAGGTCTGTTACCCCTGGTATCCAGCCGCTATCCAAATCCACTAAGCAAGTTGATCAAGTGACTTCTATCCATTCATACCCTTTACTTGGGTGAATACCCAACAACGAAAAATTACAATGTAGTAATTATGTTTATAAATTACTTAATTAATGGAATAAATATTTATACATTGGCATGCTTGGCGTTACTTTAACCGACTTTAGAATGGGTAACCCCATTACATAATTTGATTACAATTTCATTTATTTTACTACACGTATTTTTCGATCGATAACCGAAATTCGTTAAACCAAATATATAATTATCTATGTAAATTAAAAAATATATATGTTTACTTCTTCTTCAGAATAACTTGACACAAATTTACAAAGCTATCACAAACACCTTATTCTATATAAAAAAAATATTAAAGTTACCTTACTTAAAATGATTTTTGAAGTTAAAACTTCTTAAGCCACGTTAGACGATATGTGATTGGGGAAAATCTTGTACGTCCGTGTGAACAACATGTATATAAACGTCTCCCAACAGTTTTCATGAAATTTAGTATGCAGACGATTTCGAGGGCGATTAATCGATCTAGCTAGGTTTTATTTATAGAAAATGTCGACTTATCGGTTAAAAATAAATGAGAAAATACTCACCATTATTATTAAATTGTGTGTAAAAATAAAACACTATTATTCCAAGAACACAAAGTGAAATGATACGTTGTACTGAACAAGACAAGTCGATTAATGAACATGTTTATTTCAAAAATCGATTTATATACTAAACGAGGCACAGATAAGATAAAATCTGTGCACAGATAAGTAATGGATTATCGCGTCAATTATCAACTGTCGCGATAAGTTAAAACTTCATCTAATGTATGAAAGTTAAAGTTACACAATCGTTAGATAATAATAGATGAAGGCATCGTTTCGCAATGATAACAACTGGTCAGAATAGACCATAGAGAAAAAAAATAATTCTGTCCTTTTCCCACTTGTTTCTGTGGGGTTGGTACAGTACAATTAATCCATAGTGCAATAGGTTTGGGCTATAGTTTTTTACGGCCTGCTATCTGCCTGACGCTAACCCTACTCGGGATCGTAATATTAATTTTAACCATTTCCAACTAAGCTTAAACTAGGTTGGAAGTGGTTCACGACAATAGTCGAATGACGTATTCGAACGCACGACCATGTTGTGCATGTTTTGCAGTCCGTACCCTTAACCATTAGCCTATTGGTGATTATTTCAAATATCTATCTGTTTTTTCTTATTCTTAAAGACATAGATGGACTTACGTCCGTAACCCTGGGTAGGTAGAGATTCCGTTTTTGGCACACCTCTCTCGTTTCTTCTACATCTCATGAACATTTTAGATAGGTAGTGTTGTCAATATCAAATATACTAATTTTGTAATTTTACAGGTACATATCTGCGTAGATAAAAGGCCATGTTCCCTGTAGATTCCGGAACGGCTACCCGGGAGAAGCCGGGGTAGATCACTAGTTTTTCATAAATAAATGTACCTTGAACCATATACTTTAACTTCAGAGTATGTCAAAGATTTCCCCTAACCCAAATGGATAATACTTTCCAAGACTTGTTTTTTTTAATTTGATTTGATTGCATTTTGATGCACATATATTATAGGTATAAATGCCTTCAAATACTTTGAATGTTTTACAACCAAGGTATCATCGGATATTGGCCTTCCGTCCTTGAATGTGATACACGAGAAGGTAGCAGCGTGCCAAAATGTTGACAAGGTTGACCAATATACACCAATGTGAACAAGTATTATCAACGTTGGCAACACTGCAGAGAAATTGTAGATATTGTAGAAGGTTAAGCTAACAAACAAAATTAAGGATTAGATGACGAAATTTGTTTTTAAGTAAGTTCTATCTTTTTATAATATAAATTAATAAAATTAGTTATTTTCAGACCAACAGATCCATAGTGTTATGTATAACAATAAAAGTTAATACCAAAATAACACCACGCTCACTGAATCCTTATAACATTAAAAAAGTAACATGTGTAAGTGGGAATCGAACTACCACGACTAGATTGCAATTCAGAGATTTAGTCAGTGAACTATCAACATCATTGGCAGAGGTTCTTAATCTGGAGTCTCCCGCACCCCTAGGTAGGTAGATTCGGGTAGGTATTTTAAGGGTGCGGGGGAAGCCCTAAATTATTAAATAACATTTTTAATTTTTTTGTTTACTACTACTACTACTAGATTATTTGACAAATACACTAACTCCAATCAATAACGTGAACGTCGGGGCTGCGTTATTAAAATAGCCTGTCCGTATTGAAGCTCATAAAATCTTGCAAAAAAAATCTTCACTAAAAATTCGTAACATTTTTCAACGGGGCGCAGAGACTTATTTTCAGTGTCAAAGGGGTGTGGATTACTTAAATAGTAAGAAACGCTCTACAGCCACGGGTTGGACTGAGCATGATCTTGTAAAATTTTCCGTCCTCTACGGATGTTTTGCTTTTAGTAATTCACATCGATAATTAAGTTTTCGTTATAATTTATCAAGCTCAACTCTCTACTGGAGTATCATCGGCTGGAATAATAACAACATTCAGGTTAACTTTTAAAAATATCCGTAAGAAGCACGCTGTTGATCTTGGTTACATATTTGAAATATTGAGAGACATTTCAGTCGAAGTTAAATAGAAGCCGTCTAGTAGATCAAAGAGTGGCCGGCGATCAGTCAACTGAAAAGTGGAAAATTTAACCCAGTCTCGAACAAACTGGCATCAATTGATACAAACACCGGTCAATGGAGGATCTCGGATCATATGCGTCTAGGAAATTTCTGTCACGTGTTCGCAAGGTCGTTCATTCAATGCTAGGGTATCGTACTGGTCGACCGGTATAATTGTTTATACCACGTCGACGCGTACCCTTTGATTGTGATGTATTTAAACAGACAGTGTGAAAGCGAACGTATCAAGTGAATGTGCCAACGGCCCAAAGTCGCAACATGTTATAGACAATTCAATGATTGATAGTTCGATAAGGGAGGGGAGCTATAATTTCAATACAGTAGATGATGATACCGTAGTAGCAAAATGTATGCCTAGCAAGTTAATTCCTACGTCCAAGACCATACCACCAGCTATATACACCATATGGGGTATACAGCTGGTAAGGGAGACAGAGAGAGTACATAATGACCATGTCTAGAGTCATCGCACTACTAACTTTATTGGATGTTACAAAGTGATAAAAGAAGTCTTGTTCAGGAAATGCCAAAAAAAGGCAAAAACCTACCAATATGGACTACCATCATACTCTGATACCCAATATGAAAAATAAAAAAAATATGGAAAAGAGCAGGGAAATGCTCATGCTGATGCTTGGTCAGGAAAGTTAAAAATGTGCAAGGGTATTTTTATTACTAATTCTATCATATTAAACAATATTTCTTACCAAGAGATCATTTTGGTAATCATATAAAAATAAAAACAGTGTTTTTTTTAATTCGACCGTATAATAGCATTTGAGAAATTCGCACATACCATGTACGTATTATATAACAGCTAAAAATTGACAACTTACTTCTAATGAATCTAACGCATTAATTTTACTTTTTTTAATAATGATCAAAGGTTAAATAGTTCAAGTTCACTTGAAGGTCGTCATTTTTATTCTTATTTCCACAAGGCGGTGTATTAGGACCTCTGTTATAAAAAAGTCAAACACGGACGCGCTCGTTATACAAGTTAGAAACACTCGCCTAAGACTAATTTGCATCAAATTAATCTAATGTGGACTGTAAAAAGTCACAGATTGACGCTGTGATACGTATGGTAAATGCAATAAAGAATACAATAGCACCGGATGGCGGACGTTTGTCGTTGGAATACGTACAAGTCTAAATTGACGACGGAAATACGTCCATTGCATTAGGTAATACAATTTCCAATGCAATGAAAATAAAATCACAGCTTTTAACAATAAACCGTAAAGTGTGTAATAATCTGAGGACGTATGCTATTTGTAGCTAACTAAAGAATGAGGAAATTTTAAACAGAGCAATGTCAATTCTGCACAGTCAAGGGCGTAGACCTGTGCCAAAACGTTTATTTCTGTATGAAGAACGACTTAAATATACGTTCATCAATGTTAAAAGACGGACACTCACCGAGAAACACGATCAGTCAATCCCAACACAACACAGCTTCACAATTACAATTCAATTGACGAAGCGTTCGCGTAACGAATGATACGTCCGTTCGGTACGACGGTGCGATATCAACTGAAAACTTATTGTTTCACATCGTATTGCTCTCTACGCACACTACTGCGACAAATGAAAGTGACGTATCCATACGGTCGCTTGTTCATGTAGATGTAAATGTACTATTCTTCGAGTGACGCATGGCGATTGCGTTGAGCGTAGAATTAAAAAGTTCGGAGAGACAAGGCCGGTGTTTTGCAAACTGCAAATTCGGCATCGTATGACTAGAAAGAAATTAAAACTAGGACATTTTGATACGAGTTACGTAACTTAGTGTGGCAAAGTGTAATTTTAAAACTTTTACAATGTGTAAGCCATTAAAAATAAGAATCGGTTCTTTTTGCCAAGTTGTCACGTATCACATATCTATTTTATCTTTGCAAATATCTTTCATAATTTGAAATACGTAGGTATCGCTAAATACCTGAACATTGTAATATACTTTGGTGCCAGGTTGTTTAGCGTGTATTTTATAATTCAGACAATGGTTCAATATCAATTTCCTTGTTTTCTATAACACGTCGTATAATATATTAATTTATATAAATGTCGTCGATCGATCGTGAACGCGAACGAATGATTCACAATTTGACTGAATCTGCCGATCGTTTATAAACTTTCAAAACCAGATCGTCAAATCGTTACGTTATTGAGGTTTAAGTTAGACTGAAAGATTTATACAGTTGTATAGCGTAATAACTGGGTAATTAAAAACATAAAAACACTACAGGAAAATGCTTTTAATCATAAATTTTTCGCAAGCAACGTTATCTCTGATGAAATGACAGACAGACAATCGGGAATCCGAGTACAACACATTCAGAAATTAATATAAATTACTACAGCTAAGGTAACATAACATACATTAATTCTAACACAGTTAGTTAAACTCAAAAATAATTAAAAACCTAGACAGAGTCGCGAAACAATGTTTGTATGTCGCAGCAATGGGTGCGTCCGCGCAACGCGCTCCCATTGGTTGAACCTTATCGTCGTACGATGGACTACGATATACACTAATGTTAATCCTTATGCAAAACTCCTTTTGCAATAAAATGCATCTTATTGCGGAAGCTTAAAGTCCACTTTCATTTTTCATAATTATAGAGTAACAGTAAGGTCTCTAATTAAGGAATTATACTCGGAAGAATAAGAATGTACACGTGTAGCCAAACTAATGAGTTCGATCCTGGGAAATAAATAGATCCCGGAACGCCGGCTTTTATACGTTCATTTGCTCTAAAGATTTGTGGGGATCTTTCCAGTTGCCATCCATTATCCCCTGCAACCCTCATCCAGGGGTGTCAAGACATGATGAAATCGGTTGCGTCGACCAGTGCGAGTGAAATATACTTAAAAATTAACATGCCTTGAGTAACAGATTGTGGCCCCGAGAAGCAAAGAGATCAGTCAGAGTGTAGGGCAGACTGGATTCGATTGGAGCAGAACCGGAAGGGTTGTGAAGACGCCCATGACCAGCTTGTGATTAATATGATGATGATGGTCCAATACATCCACCCTCGGACCTTCAGCTCAATCATTAAGGATATACCAGCTCAGTTGTTAATTTGCGCATCAACACAAACAGGAATTGTGCAATTCAATTCCATCGTCCCCCTACCGCTAAATGCTTCTCGTAAGTTATGACGGGGGCTGACGAAAGCGTTTATGTCCGTATACAAGCGGTTCATGTATCTTTATATGTAGGATATGAATGTCTATAAATGTCTCCTAAGCATATTATAACTGGCCGCTAATTTTGATTTGAAAAAATCATTTACAAATTGTCGTATTATGTCAAACGTAGTAATTTTTCCTTTGATAAAAATCTGTTTAAGATAATGTTTTATATGTCACTATGTTGTCCAACCTAACTAATAATTATCTTGCAATCTATTTTAAGCTTAACGTAATATACGCTCACGTAAGTGAGTGCCTGCCCGGGCAGGGTTTCCATTTGGCGCAAACATTTTCGATGAAAGTAATGGCCGCCATGTATGTATGTGTCTTTTGTTTGTTTACAAACTTTACAGCTTGATTTGAAACAAGATTTATAAGTTTACTGTTCAATCAGAAGATTGCTAAATCCCGAACGGATCAACTTTTGACATTTTAAATTCCTACAGGCAAAGTATTACGGAAACAAATTCTATAAACTATTTTTCCACGATCTATGCCCGGGATGGTAAACGTCGAGTCACGGTTAAACATTCGCATAGAGGTATAAGGCAATCAAAAATGATTGCTACCGCATTAACGATAAGGTTCAATATCCGCTGTCAACGAAGACGCAGTCTCATGCAGTCGTTACGGCTCCGCTGCCCTCTTTGTGTTCGGTCCAAGTTATAGGTGCAAGTAAATGAAAATATGTAATATAGCATCGCTTAGGAAGTCAAAGATAGACTTCCCAGTATTTATTAAATCCCTACTAATATTATAAATGTGAATGGAAGTTTAGAAAACTACTCAAACGACCATCATGAAACTTTGTACACATATTCTTGGAGGTATTAGAAATAACATAGGATACTTTTTATGAAAAAAAAATAGTATATAAAAAGTGAAGTATAAATGTTCCCTATAGACTCTGAAACGACTGGACTGGTTTCGATTTAATTTACAGGGATTTTCCAGGTTGGCACATTCCTGTGTTTGGTAGCGATCGGATCAACATAATTAGTGGTACCCGGGCGAAGCCGGGGCGGGTCACTAATACACTATAAAAGTTAATTTTATCGAGTACCATAGGTTTCAAATGTGACACGTTATCAGCCTTAGGCTCTTAACAGACTAGAGGTAAAAATGGACATCTATATAAATGAGCAATATATTTTTTAAATTTTATAAAATTAGTCACATACTATACAAAGAAAGACGATATAAAGAGTGCCTATAATCGACGAGCACATATGCGTAGATGTATGGATGCAAAAGAAGCGAGAACGGTGTGCCAGGAACGCGCCATGTTGAAATCCTCTATCTCGGAGGAGTACCTCTAGATTACGGGCGTGAGCACTTTAACACAAATTTTACTCGTATGTTTTTCAAATTCTTATCCTTGCATTTTTTATTGTTTTGGTTCACACAATATTATCATTTTCAACACTTAACATGTACTAGCGACCCACCCCGGCTCCGCAGGGGTATTTTTTATAAACTTTGGACCTTTAGGGGATGAATTTGGAGAGTCCTATTTTAGTATTCGCGTATGTAATAACAAAAAGATCTGTGAAAAATGTAAAGTCTCTTTTGGCTCAGTAGTTTGGTCTGTGCGTTGACATATTAGTCCATCTATGTCTTTTCTTAAGTATTACTAATGATCCGCCACGTTTCACCCGGGTAGCACTATTTATGTTGTTTCCAGGCCAGGCCAATCTGAAGATTTCATGAAAATTTCATCTAAATCTGTCCAGCTTTTTCGTAGTCTATAAGTCTATATATCTATATACAAACATACACATATACACATCGTCTTTTTATATATAAATAAATCTGTTTCATCTTTGTACCTATAAATTTAATGTAAATTTAGCAAGTAGCGCGAACTAAGAAACGCGACCGCGTAACACTTGCGTCATGTATAAGGAGGTTCCGATTATTAATTGTTCAAAACACGTGCGACAACACGGGCCCAATGCTGGGAATCGTCTAGAGGCATTAATTCAGATATAGCATTTGCATAGAAATGCAGGTTAAGCGCAGATAATGTAATTAATTATGTTTTATGTAATGAGCATATGTTGCCTTTGATTTGAAAGGATCCGTTGTACATACACCGAGCCGACGACCGAGTAGCCTCGTGCATGTACATTATATGATAAAGTTATTATTGTCATAATACTATAGCCATTGAAATTATTTCTACACGATTAGTGAAGTTAGTTCGGTTTAAAGCGCTCAGCTCGTTGCACTTCGTTACACTCATTGGTGTCGTGTTTATTTATCTCTGTCGACCAGAAAAGTCAAGCGGTAAAAAAAGGTTCGTTTAAATCAAATTAAATCCTAACTAATATTATAAATGCGAATGTAACTTTGTTTGTTTTTTGTCACGCTTTAACTCCTTAACGACAAAACCAATCATGAAATTTTGTACACACATTGCCGGGGTAAAGAAAATGACGTAGGATACTTGCATTTTATCCTGAAAACTGTCCCCATAAACAAGTGATACATAAAACCTTTATTTACAATATCGGTTGCCATGGTAATGTTTTATATATAATCGATACTCAATGCGCACATCACTATGATTGCTTACATCATATTAATTGCATAAATTATCATCATTATACTCCCAGCGGTCCATTGGCACTGACCAACCACAGTAGCGAATTCATAAAGAGATGACATCACCATATAGCGATTTAATTTGAATACTTTAGTTTTATTTCCTTAAGAAAAAATTTACATTTGTTCGTTAATTGTTAATTTTCTTATCGGAACTGATTACCAACTGGTGTTAAAGTGGAGGTGGGCAGGACACTTGGCCAGACGGATCAATTTCAGGTGGAAGATTGGCGCAAAACCAGAAAGAGTGGTGGGATAGAACCCTATGTCCAGCTGTGGAACAATATATTGGATAATAATGACCACCAATCGACCTTCCCTTAAAGTAACCACGCATAGCGCGACAATCTTCCAGTTTGTTTTATCAATATAATTCCTACTTTTCTCTCATGTAACAAAATGTGGCCTTCAAATTTCACTCTCGATTTACACCCAATTATCGAACCGGAGGAATTTTCACTTTAAAATGTAGAACACTAATATATGAACCTAATATAATAATCGTTTTATTAAAAATATAATAAAGCTTGTTTTAACGCGACAATCTGAGGAATTACTAACCGCAATTGAAAAATTTTTGTTGTTGTTTGTTTGATATTTGATAGATTCATTATTAAGGAAGGTTATGGGCCACTTAACATCACGCTACGGCTCTTAGGAGCCGAGTAAGTAGAAAAAGAACAGCGTTCTCACGAGATGGATGTAGGAGAAATGGTAAGGAGGTAATCTGATTCATGACTGAATGAATCATGGGACGTAGCTAGTTATATCTATAAATCGAACCTATACCTACTACCTACCTATCTAGTTGTAATTCTATCTACCGACACGTCATGAATTCTATTTAAACCACACTCTGGTCTGTCTGGTCTGGTCTGGTGTGCTCTTTCTGTCCCTCATATTTATCACCTAAAATAACTTCGATGAAACTCGAGATCTGCGTGAACTCAGATTGTGTTTTAAAGTTGTGACTGTCTATTCTTTTAATTTATATTTTCCTAATAATACAATAAATGAGCATGAGAGCTTGTTTGTTACGCTTCAACCCCTTAACGACTCAACCGATTATCATGAAGTTTGCACACACATTGTCAGAGGTATAAAAAATTACATGGTTAATTAAATTACATTAAAAAAAGTTGCAAATATGCCATAACCGGTCGAAAAGTGAACATTCTATTTGGCTTACGTCATGTGTTTAACAGGATAACATATCTATAGTATAAGACATCATTGTATGGGGTACTTACCTTGTATCCCGGAAATAAAACTACTCCCGAGGTACATAAGACCTTCATTGACAACATCGGTTGCCATGGTAATTTGTCATATTTTGACAATAGCAACTTTTGACATATGCCGATAATTCAAAGCTAATACACGGAATCATCTTACGAAAAATTCCAGAAGTCGAGGGCATCAGCTAGTTGTCTTATTGTGTCTAAAAAACCTGCCAGCAACGTTTGCCATTGTAACATTTAACGAAATGCGGTTAGGAATTATTGAATAATATTGTAATTATGTAAAATATGGCTAATTACTACCTGCATATGGCATTAATAATGCCTATTTATGTATAAACATACCTGAACACCTTACAGACCTACAGTTTGTTCTAAATCAATGCAGACAATTTGTAAATTCCAAAAAAAAATCGAAAAACCACTTTTTCTAATAACCTTTTACCATACTCATCCACATTACACAATTTCAATTCAATTTATCTCACGACTACCACACATTTTCAAAGTTTTTGTGTACAAAATTTCCATCCGATTTGGAACAAACAACACAAATGACATTGGATCCAAAAAGTATATTTTGGTATTCGGAACATATAAATTCTTGTTATAAAGCTAGGTATACGAAAATTGAGAAGATAGAAGAAGTTATAATAGCATGTTTATAGGATAAGGGGCAAGGAGCTGCGCAACGCCTAATGTTAAGTGAGTAAAATAGTCAGGACTGTCCTGTCCAACATAAACAGTGTGGTGAAGACGGGAGTGTTTCTATGTTATTTTGAAATACATTTTCTCTGTTTGTCCCCTTCTCTATGCATTAAAGGGAGGCAACGCATCTGCAGTGCATTAGCGTGTGCAGATGCGCATGCGTAACTGTCACTTTATGCGACACCGAATGATCTTTTTCCACTTTCTTTAAAAAAAGAGACAAAGACCCTACAAGTAGTACTAGGAAAGGGTCCTAGCACAATAACAAATGGACCATACCCTGGAAGACATATATTAAAACATAGGGAAAAGTGAAACTACAGAAAAGAAACACATCAAAGAAAAAGTATAATGGCCGCCATGTATGGTTTGTTGTTTCTATGTTTACAAAAATTCTACCTTGCTGTGAAACAATATAAATAGGTATACTATTCTCGTAGCGTTTCGTCGTCTTAGTTCCGGTCTGGATGACGCCTGAAATTTTCAGGATACGATGTCCTCGATATTCTTATCGTACCAAGTATTATCTGGCCTTTATGGGTTTAGATTTTTTGTAATCTGTTATCCGATTTCATCACAAACTCACTCACTGATGATAATAAAAATTCTAAAGCACTTCCGAAAGGCCTACAAGGCTGAAATTTGGTATGTATGCTGACTGTACAAGTAGTCTATAGATACCTGTACAGTCTGAGTGTTGTTCTAAATAAATACCAAAGGAACAAAGCCAAGTTATCGAATTAAAAGAAAAGATTGAAAACCACAAATTAACATTCAACCGAACTGGTATTTCAACATAACTCAAACACAATCCATCCACGGCAAGGTGACCCTGACGAGCCCCTGCAATACTCGCTTCCGATTGGCCGAGAGCTCGCATGCCTCTGTGACGTCATCCGCCCGCAGTACCGGTGTTATGTTACAAGGAATGGCGGTTAAAGTATTATCTTTCTTACAATACGAGGGATTTTCCGTACGATTATTACCATCGTGGCAACTAATAATTTTACCTGTGGTTATGAAACTTCAAGGGTTTCTGTCGTTTTTATTTTTGAGTTGTCACTAAAAGAATGTTATTCCAACAATCAATTCAATAGGTATTTAAATTTTGTTGCAGGTCGTGGTTGGGAGAGTTTTAAATTGTAACTCTTCACTTATAATGTCTTTCACCGTAATATTAAAATATTTTGTTATGTTTTAGGACAATATTTTTCTAGACGCACTAGTTAAACTCAATGAATGGCTATTTCTAGTAGAAGTTCATAGAGAACTTTGAACAGAAGACGTAAACAGAAGCAGGTGGGAGTGGGAGGACAATAGTTAAAAAATAAATAAATAATCAATCAATAATCAACGAAAATAAACCCATATAAATAAACTTAACAATAATATTCAATATTAAATACAAGAAAAATAAATGTATTTAAATGAAATAGTTCATCCAAAGCAGTTCCAAATCGCAATCATCGAATAAATTCTCACAAACTTTTCACGCAACAGAGCAATGGTTTCGTTACTTGTTTGGCACGTACCGCCGGCTTGTTGGGAATTAATGTCTTCCATACCCATATCAATTTCCTGAAGAGAATAAGGACCAGTAAGCGTAACCTTGACGCCCATTCAGCTGATATTGTTTTACATTATCAATTGGATTCCGTCCTATTCGATTTCCTTTAAAAATACATATTTGTATACATCAAAATGAAACCTCTTATCGAAAGAAACTATAATAAAAATATTAAATCCTACCTTCTGCGCATGTGCTCAGGGAAGGTAATTTAACATCAGGTAACACTTATTTTGTTCCTAGGATAACCAACTGAAGATCTTTATCTTCAGTTGGTTATCTTATTTTGGTTAGGTAGTAAGATATTCTATTTTATATCCCGTTTGTACCCGCTTTTTCTTATCACTAAGCTCCCCTTCCTTTAGAAAGTAGATAACCTTGTGCAGTTCAACACAACTGTACTCTTTGTAGGTGAATGCTTGAACGATAAAGCCGGTGTACCCTTGTTATAAATAAATTTAAATCGCCTTTGTCCCAAATGTTGACAATCGATTAATTATACTCGGCAGGTTTTGACCTCGACTACTTGTTAGTTCGGAACACAGGGATCAAGAAGCATAATCGAATATGGATTCGTGTTCCTAACCCAGGAATTGATCACAGATTTCCACTTGGTACGGTCCTGGCACACCTCTCTCACTTCGCAGTCATATTTCCTTCTTAGCCTTTCCTTCGTATGTCACCAATATGTTCCGTATAAGTTTTTTTTATTGGAGACGGGGGCAAACGAAAGCGGGTCTCCTAAAATTAAATGGTCACCGTCGCCCATGAACGTCCACAATATCAGAGGAACTGTCGATGCTCTGCCGGCCTTTATCAACTGTTTGTTGTCTTTATGTGCTTGCTTAACACGAACCGATTGGTTGCCTTTTTCTTCCATAAAGAGGGGGACAATTTCATTCAATTGGATGCAATTCATAAAATTAGCGTTCTCAGAACCGGTTTAATTCTACCGTTGAATGTGACGTGAGTACGAAATATATTTAACAGGAGGCGACGTGTGCCTTGTCATGTCTTGGCCTGTTAATTGGGAACGACCTGCGAGGCGTCACGTCTCACTATACGCAAGCTAATGTACTATATCTGAATACCCCATATCAATTCTAAGGATGTAATCGCTCATTTGTAGTATTTAGACTTCTGCTAACAGTAATTGTTATGACTTTATAACAGGGCACAGCTATGCCCTGTCGTTTCACTAGTCCACAGTACACATCACCCGTGTTATTACATCCTTGTCGCTTAGCGTTATTTCTCTTTCTGCTCGAATTCTAAAGGTCGTAGAGGGACATAAGTAGCCTATAACCTTCCTCAATAATTTGTCTATCAAATGCAAAAATATTTTTTCAAATCCCATTGGTAGTTCCTGAGACTAGCGCCCTCAACTTGAAGCTATTCATTAAAAATATCTCGATTTGAGACACAATACAACTTTTGGCTAATTGTATATAACGACATTAATAGCGAAATTGCCAATAACTGTATTGTCTATTACCCACGCTTCTCCACTTGTTTGTGTCATTAAGTGCACATGTTCAATCAAGATCGATACGCCAGTGTGTACGATATGCCAGGTACTTTCCACACGATGTATGTCAACAGCTTGATGGATCAGAGCACGCCAGGCAAACAAGACCCAATTATGATACTCCTCGAACTTTCTGTTATAAAAAGATGCGTGGATATTTTGAAGTTATAATTTTTGGCGAGTTTGGTAAAAATGATGAGAGTTAATTATTACGATACGCGACATCAATGACACCATTTTTATGGTGTTACCATGTCAACCAATGAAAACTTCTTAACATTAACCTATAATTCTAAGTTATTTTTTAAGACCATTTAATATATTTATCACAAACAAAAAGTAGTGGCGCACACGGGATAACTTTTTAGTTATTTTGTTTTGTTAGAGAAGTATAACTTATTACTGCGTACATATACATTGGTTTATAGCAATATACAATTACACGACAGAGCCGACTGTCCGAAGAGATCAAGAAAACTATGTAGTAACGCGCAGGTACCTACATAGTTTTCTTGATCTCTTCGGACAGAGCCGAGTGTAATTGGGATAGAACTTCACTTCAGGTAAGTTCGTTTAATCATCAACTGTTGGAAACAAATCTCATTTTCCATACATGGCGGCCATTACACTTTTTATACTTTCATCGGATTTGTTGTAATGTTGCGGAAATCGTGAGATAAGGTAAAGAGAAATTGTGTAATATGGATAGCTAAAGATAAAAGGTAATATGCGAAAGTTGTTTTTCAAAAATATTTTGGTTTTTTTTTTACGTACAAACCTTTGTTTATAAAAATCCCATCTTGCTGTGAATGCATAAGTACATATTAAGACTTATTTTTTTAAAAAGATCTAAACGAGCAAACGGTTCTCCTATTGTTCAGTGACCAACAACAATAAATGACTGACTTGTCACTGTTTGCCTGGAGGAGGCATCTTCATCTACACCGGATTTGGGCCGGCAGAGCACAGAAAGCGACAAGCCTAAACCTCTTCAAGAGTTCTTAGCTCGAGGGCTCCCTCGGTAGCCTCGGCTCCGGGCGTAACTGTATTATCATTATTATAACCGGATTGGTATGCCGGACTCTCCATGGAGTGGCTGGACACAAGGGCCCAAATATAACTTGCTATCCAATATAAAGTGTTCTCGATGAAAAGTCGTATTTACAGAGACAGACATTTTATTAAACAACCCATTCTGGTAAAAAAAATCTTAAGAGCTTATTGAGACGGAATTAAAACTGCGCAAAAATTTTCACTTGTCTTCGTCACACCGACCTCTATTAATTCCGACAATCAGTTCCGTAACTTACGTAACATCTTGTTATGCAAATTTCAACCTAAACACCTTTAAAATAGCGATTTATAACCTGCTAGTTGCTAAGTAAAAATTTGCAAAAGCAAGGCTGTGGCTGCGTCCTTCTCCGCTTGTTCATTTTAGTGGTAATATATTTTGATTCGCTTGAATTGCCTGATGGTTTATGAGGTCGCTGTTTCGGTATTCAAGGAGTAAACAATTACATCATCAATATTATAACAACTAACTCTATGTGTGGCAAAAATAAGCGGTTCACCTAATGTTTACGTATACGTATCACGGTCAGGATTCTGTTGGAGCTGACTCCTACTCTCGAAAGGGTATTCTATATACTACTCATAAAGTACACAAGTGCGCTATATTGCCTGCGTGTAATTAGCCTACAGTGCCTACTGCACATGTAAAAAGGTGTACAATATGCTATGAAGAGCGTAATCTTTGTTTCTCTAGTTTATAATAGGGTATGAAACGTGGTACGGAGAAACTACCGATGCCGGGGCGGGTAGCAACTTTATATATATATACCCCATTTTTTGATATGCAACCAGTTTTCATTTATACCCGGAATCTATAGAGCAATAGTAACTTTAAATTCGTAAAAAATTACCAGTTGTCCTTGGTTAATAGGTCAACAACTAAAAACCCCGTTTGAAAGGTTGTTTTGAACTTTTACACTTCGATTTGGTGCTATTAGAAATATTTTATTATATATTATTAGAATCCGATTTATGTAATTGATTTGAATACTGCTGGTACCCGTAAGTACCAATTACAGGTTAATAATACATTAAACAGGACCATTTTATTCGTTTAATTACGTTAGTTACGTAAGCTACGTTATGTTACGTTATGATTTTATAATTTACTAGTGACTCGCCCCGGCTCGCCCGGGTACCACTAACTATGTTGATCCGATCGGATCGCTACCAAACACAGGAATGTACCAATCTGGACAATCCCTGTAAATTTCATCGAAATCGGTCCAGCCGTTTCGGAGTCTATAGGTCTATAGGGAACATACATACTTCGCTTTTTATATACTATTTTTTTTCATAAAAAGTATCCTATGTTACTTCTAGCACCTCCAATAATATTTGTACAAAGATTCGTAAAGTGTAACAAACAAACTTACACCCACATTTATAATATTAGTAGGGAAGTAGGGATGTTGAGAATTGAATGAGCAAACTTTTGCATACTAGAATTCCATAAACGTTACCAACAGTTCTAGGGTTCGTGTCAGTGCCTCTTTTTTGACATTATAAATGAGTTTTATTAGCTTTTGAGCAAGCAAAGCTATATTTCGTAGTATTCACACATCACTGTACAATATTGCATCATCCTTCCGTCAATATAATCTTATAGGTTACCACTTACATCGTAACACAAGACCAGTTGACACACCCGCGACGGACCTTGTTTATTAAGGCAAATGTCAACATTCCTTTTCCCACCGTTTTTTTTTAAATAAAGTAATCTCAAAGTACAAGCGTATACAAGGGAAAGTTAGAGTTCGATTTATCGTCCACACAAACTTGGCCCCTAGAATCGCCAACATCGCGTTTAGCAAGGTTGAACGTTAAAACTAATGTAGATATTATCTACATATCACCAAGCACCCATAGAAACAAGCATTAAACAGGTAGATAGATAAGCATATTACTGAATTCATTCCGTAAAGATCTAAAGTGATAGTTTGTATTGAAAACCCAATGTAAATTGATCTCAATTCTATCTCATCAATCATATTATGTAGGGTTTAGCTGAGGTTGGACGTAACGGTAAAACGGCGGGGCTCAGCTTGTCTAACATATCTAGGGCCTGACCAAATAACAGATGAGGGTATAAATTTCTTATGCCGTCTCTTATATAAGACCTGTTGATATCAACAGGTTACTCCTCGTCTAGGAAAACTGAACCTACGAAAGCAACTGGAAGTCTGCGAATCCGACGAACTATAACCGATTTCATTAGCGGGACTTCTAAGCAAAAACTCGAGTTCCTTCATAGTAATTGATAAAACTAATTGGTAAAAAAAAGTAAAAATGTCGCTTTGAAATTCACAGGCCAAGCTAACGTCGTTTGGAATAGAGACTAAAAATTTGGATTAGGGACTAAGGAGACTAATTGAGAGACCTCATAAAACTTTACCAGTGGTAGACCACACATCAGTTGCTCGAATGGGCCGGCTCGACCGGTAAAATACCACGATTTCGGAAGACAGGCGTGAAGTAGTACTCGGCGATTGCTGCGACGAGTGAGATGCCGGAGGCATTATTCCAATCCTTATTCCTATCATTTTCTAATAAGGAATATGAAGAAGAGGCGTTGACGTGGGAGGGGATGGATGGGAAAAGAAAACTACCATTGTTCTTCTTCCATAAGAAAAGGTACATAACCTTCGAACACACCTTCTATGTTAAAAATTTCACTGTTTTGTACTCTTGCAAGAAATTCGCAATAGATTCCGGTTTGTTTACTTGAATAATTTATTTGAGTCACCAATTACTCGTATTAATGTATAAAACGTTAAAATCCTACAGCAATTATGTTATACCTTATGATTATTTAATTAGACCTTATCATTACGATGCTTAAGATAAGAATGATTATGTTGCAACACAATTGATAATTACAGATCTAAGGAACTTCCTTCGGCCGTTTCTTGCTAACCTAATGTAAGCTTGTCGGTTTTACATAGCCAAAAACAGTAAAGTACGTTACAAAAATTACAACTACAAGTTTCCACTTCCGAAATGTAAATCGCGCCCCTATTATGTAACGAAAACAACCGAAATTCTACCTTATACGCTAAACGAGGAAATATTCTGACTAATCTGTTTGCCACTAAAAGGCAACACGCAACACATTGCGTCAGCCATGCGTCAGCGCCGCGCCTCCCGTTGGCGCGCTCCCATTGGCTGACGCGGTGCAACTCACGTAGCCACAGACAATAAAAAATCACCGTAGACTTTTAGAGGTCGAATGAATGTCACGTTATTTGACACTCCCAGAACTGTCACATTGTAATGGTAATAGAGTTTTTATTCACCTTGTCTTAATACCGGGATAAAAAAGGAGTGCTATTCCAAAATCATTTTAAAAATAATATAGGTATTATTCTAGCGTGATAAGTTAACGTGTTAATAACCACGTTTGTAAAGAGACATATCCGATAAGAATATAGGAAAGTTAAAGATGGGAAACCAATTAATTTCACGTCATAACACATGATATGGCACCCAGAGTCAAGATTAGACGCTTGAGTATTACGGTTAGGTCTTCCGTAAACTTTTGTGTGATCGCCATAAAAATGGGTCCCGTGTTGTCATCCACTGTCCAGTGTTCAGTTCCGCAACTTTGACCACATACATCATCGGTCCATCTTGTGGGAGACCTACAACCGTTGCGTCGACCTGTACGTGACTACCATTCCGAGACCTTTCAGCCATCCGTTTTGCGACTAATATCGGACTAAGCCATGTTAGTAGTCTTTTTTTATTCCATTTATATTAAAGTTGTCACACGTATTATTTGAACTGCATGTATGATTTGAAACTTTATTGACTTTTAATATTTAAAATGTCTTGCGACACATGAAATATGGGCTTCTCCAACTCATAATGATGGGGAAACCTCGCAGGTAGGAGACACGTTGGACGTGGAAAGAAATTGTGGTTGTAAAGTATCAGGGATTGGACTAGTATTGCCAGCGTGGAAGAACTATTTCGCTTGGCACAAAACAGAAATAAGTTCGCTGAGCTGACGGTCAACCTCCAGTAGTGGAGAGGCATTGAAAGAAAAAGAAGAATTTGTGTTTCTGTATTTAGTCTAGAGCAGAAATTACCAAACGATGGGTCGCAGTGAATGTTGGCTGAGCGGTGTTGTAGTTAGGACGTTCTAGCTATTGCTTCCAATCAGCCAAGATTGAATTTTTTTTAGGTGGATCGGAGCCCAATCAAATTTGGAAACCACTGGTCTAGAGATTAACTTTACCTATAACCGTGGGTTTACCGCCGAAAACATTCACACAATGTATATCGTCATCTCGTTTTTTCAGAGAAAGCTTGTATCGCGACACGATTTTTCGCCAGTGGAAACCCAAGGTGAGAATGATATGGCTAAGGGATGTGAAGACTTTGCCGTTCTTTATACTATGGTTGTGTACACACCTCGAGACGAGGATCAGTGAGTAACGCGTAGTATTTACGTATACATATCTTAGTCACGTTGTTCAGCAAAGAGCGCCACCTAGTATTCAAATTATGAAAAAGTAGTTTTTTTTCGTTTTAGAATAGTTTAAAACGTACATTAGTACACTGCTTATATTTTAAAGCCTTAAATAAAACCATCCAAACAAACCCAAATTATAAAGTACGCAATAAATTGCTTGATTTGACAAATTGTGTTGAATGCTTTGACCAATCGAAAAATGGAATCTAACATTTTTATGTTTTGCCTTGATGCTAACTTGCTAACGCATAGGTTGTTTCTTTACCAAAAATCACTCAACGAGGCTAAAGAAGTTTTCAATGAAAAAATACTCAATAAAAGACGAAATGCCAGTTACAGTAACACGAGTTTGCGCCTGCGTAAAGGTATGGCGAAACGAAACGGATTCCGATTTCCTAACTAATCTTTGGCTATTCAATTCTCCAAGGCGTCTTTAAAAGGCCAAACTAATATACTATGTGCAGATTTTTCCTAATTCACCTAAATTAAACTAGATGGCGTTAAAACAAATAGTAAACGCAAGGATTAGAATAAATATTAAAAATTCTCATTATTGATTTTTATTACAACTCATAGCAATTTGATGCAAAATTAAATAAAATGTGAATGAATACAAATTATTAATAAATTAACACAATAATTTTACTATTCTTAATTTTAATATGTACTACAATTGTACATATTTAAATTTAGGACATTAAAATTATTTGTATTTTACTCTTAGAAACATGACCTTTACAGAATAGGTAGTTTGATAACCTGAAGAATATTGTTAATTGCAGGTATGGGATTTAAAAGTAATAAAATACCTCTCCATTTTCAGTTGAGATCAAGGACTTTATTATGAATACAGTAATCCAAAAAATTAAAAGTCATGAGTAATAACTGAGGGATGGTCCCATTATATGGCCAGAACTTGATTACTATTCAATTGCAATATTTTAAATTTTCTTTACTGTTTTGGCTATGCAAAACTGACACCCTTTAGGTTAAAAAGAAGCTCTCTTGCTAACCTACCTTGCAGCAACTGGCGAGTGCCAAGGATGTTATGTTAACGAAATTAATTTCTTAGACACAATGCATTTATTTAATGGGAGTGGTAACAGGAGGAAGCAGGCATGTACCCTTCCAATACCCCAGTGCACCTCAAAACCAGTTTGTTAATAAAAGTCCATGTTTTTTGGAACAACTCACCACTGGTTGAAAGGTAACTTCAAACTTAAATAAATAATATTCACGCCTTAAAACAATAGGGGTAGATAAAGATTACAGATTTCTATTTGGCGCAATGACATCAATGTTCTTACAATCCAGTATAGATTCCAATATGATTAACAGACAATATGGATGAGGGTGGCAAGGACTTGTGGTAGTCATTAGAGGAGCGATATGTGAAATGTGTATATTAGAAAAGGTTTTTTTTTTCATTTTAAGAGGAGTTCAATTGAAAATTTGGAAAATGAGTTTGAATAACAAAGTGATAATTAAAATTTACACATAATCCCAGCAGGAAGGAGCTACCCCAATAACGATTCAAGTTGTTATAATATATTCACAATCCTAAAAAGGGATGTCATGGTGTGAACTAAATAAAAAAAAAATTACTTCTATATCTATAACTTCAATAAGATTGTATATCAATGGAGTCTGAGAGACAAGGTATCACTTAATTTATGTGATCTAGGACATGAATATCAATATTGTTTATAAAACAAACAATACAGGACACATATATATATATATATATATATATATATATATATATGTGGAGGTATAATCTAATTGGTTAATTATAAACAATTAACTAAAGTTAACAGGCTGGAATTGGGAACCTGATGACATTTACTAAAACAGTCAGTTAGAAAAAGAAACTTGTTCTTTTAAAGGAGTAGTTCCATTTTCAAGTTTTCTTAATCTCCCAATGCTAATACAAATGCATCACATTGTTGTAAAAATGTTTCAAATAATTGAATTATTGCTGTAACATGGCTAGAGTCAGCAACATTTGTTGCATAAATGGGAGGGTTCAATAAATGAAATACCATAATCTCGAAGAATAGGTGTATTCTACTCATTTCCCACATCCTATTTTTTCTAATAAAGATGGAATCAGAGAGGGGAGAGGATTTAAAGGGGGTGGGGATGGATAGGAAAAGAAATATCCTATTTTTTATCCCCTCCTCTGTCAATTAAAGGTAGACAATGCATCTTAAACACATTAGGTTATTTCAGATGAATTAAAGTAAGTAATCACTATCTTAAATATCAAGTAATTAATATTACAAATTTCATATTCAGTCAAATAATTGATTTTATATAAAATTTCAATGTATACAAACTGTTGAATGATGTCTGGTGAATATGATCAAGTCAAAAGCTATTTAAATTTCAGTCAATTTTTTAAATTATATTTTTTTAAGACTGAAAAAATATTTCAATAGCAATGTTCGTAAGTTTAGAAATAATAAAAAGAATAAAGGAGCTCATGAAACTCGGTTGGGCAATGACATTTATACAATCGATTTTATATTTTTACCATTCGAAATCAACCTAGACCGTAAAAAGTCTACTTACCTAATGTCAAAGGCTTCGAAATTCAAAATGAACACGTTTTAACACAAGTTTCATATAAGTTTTACACACTGATTTCAATACACACTTTATTAATGGCAGACCTTTTATTAATGATTTGTTTTCTTCTAGGAGATTTACGCCGAAAATTATTGCAATCGATCACTAATTCACAAAAATTCACCATCAGACGTACGCGGCGTAGTGACAAGCAGCTGATTTCGCGAATTCGCGATGCGGTGTTTTTTCGTAAAGTGGTGTTTACATACGGAGTACCATAGATATTAAGTAAATTCCTTACAATATTGGATAATTTTGTAATATATAGTTAATAGGTTTAATTGCTTAGAATTGCTATACGTTATTATTTTTAGATTAATATTAACAACAAAAGTCCTAAATTTATTTAAACTCATCTCTAATATTAACTTTTTACTCTCGTCGGAACAAGAAGCAATGTCCAGTTTTGTCTTCGCTTTTTCGATATGACAATTATAATAAAACCTGCCAAAATACACAAATGGACTCAATTGACCTGGTATTTTATTGACAATTCAGGACTGTCCTTACTGTGCTGTGGTACACTTATTCTATTGAGTAGTATTCAGTACCTTTAAGTGTTCTTCTGTGCTGGGTGCCAGTTCTTCGTCATAGGATACGAAAGCTGTTAAGTGTCAATTTTCGGTTTTGTTTAAGCTTACATTTATAGATATTAGAATCTAAGTACATAATATAAAACTGTTTGAAGTTACACGTTTCGAAATAGGTTAGTTGTTTTTATTACCTATGAATCATGGTGGCGATTAAATCAATGGCTTACTTACAGTAGACCAATGTCGTAGAGTTAATTTTATTTTGAGTCATTGATGTTTGAAATCGTCATTTTAGTCAAAAATGAAATAACAAAATATATTATTTATTATTTATTATATAAGAAATATTTCAATATAGTCATCATTTTTTTGTTTACCTTTTTTCATTTGCTTACTAATTCTACTCTATATTTATAATAATACTATAACAATATCAGCGTAGATACATATATATATATATATCGTTACAAATATAAAAACACATACGAAATATTTGTCATACATAAATACTATAAAGTCGAAATGCTACTATACATGTTATACATACATATATTCATACTATATTTAATTAAAAAATTATATTATATATACATATAGTATATAAATAATAATATCTAGTCTAGTACTCGGTCCAATGTCATGCCTGGTCTAGTTATTGATTATACATATTTTACGCTCTGCAGGAACTGGGCACTCTATATTGTTTATTCTGTGGTACGCCGTTAACCTGGGGGTTTTGGCCCTGTCGGATCTGATCTCTGTATGCACGGAACTGTTGATCTATCTTCGGCCTGCACACGACTTGAGCCGCCTGAACCTTGTAACCATCACCGCTGCAATGAGACTGGCAGGCATCCAATGGTTTGGTGGTTATACAGATTTCCCCGTGGTTTTCATAGTATTGCACTTGTTGCTGAAGTTTGCACGGTCCGCGTTGCTTTAAGTAACTCCTCGACCTGTAAACATTTTGAGATCCCCAATCCTCTTCTGAGGAGGACGAGGAGTGCATTGCGTTCTTCCATTCTTGGTCCGACCGGAGAATGGTAGTGTAGTGGTTTTCAGGTTCGTAGGCCTTCTCCTTGGCTTGTTCCTTCAGCTGCTTGGTTTTAGGATCGCTGTTTTCATCGTCCAAAGCGTAGGAAGCGCCATAGTGCTCGGGTCTGTCGACGAGTCCGTTTGGTGTAAGAAAGTCGTCGCGTCTGTCACCGCTCATCTGTCCGCAGATACCCCTGGAGCTACTACGGCTTTCTCTGTTAAGTACTACTGATCTACGTCCATCGTACATGATGCGCAGACGATCTTCACGGATGTTCAACATCAGGGTTCCATCGGATTCAGTGTGGTGCTGCAGAATGGGTCTTTCTTCCTCATCATCCCAATAGATCGTCAAGTCGCCTTCGGAAACCTTCTTCGCGTTAGTGTTTACCTTGACTTCCTGTTGCTTGGAACCTTCCGGCGCAGGCTGGATTTCGATTTCTAAGTGTTTGCCATGTTCGCTTCTGTTAAAATAAATTAACAATTAGTTAGTGTCACCTTTAACTCGATCAGAGACATAGACATTGTAAGCAATCACTAACTTAAATTATGTAGTTAGCCTTACTTAACACTCTTAACTATCGTTTTATACACCGGTTAAATAAGTAGAACTTACTTGTACGATATATACAATTCCTGCTGTTTGTCGTTGCTGTTAGACTTCCTTGCTAAGATGGCGAACTGCTCCCTCGACTGGCCGGGGCGTTTGGCGTCCTCTTGCATGACCACGTGCCAGGACTTCGTCAAGGGGTACTCGTAGCTTCGGCCGCTGAAGGTCTTCACTTTCGTGCCATCAACAGAGCAGTGAGCTGTTAAATAAATAATATTCAATAGAATACTTAGGTTGCTGCAATAATGGCGTATATTTTAAGATTGATATCCTGTCGTGGAACTTGGAATGTTCCTAACCTCGTCACACATCTTTTATGGGTTTTAACAGTGGTAGAAAGAAGTAGAAGCAACTTTCACATGATCGAATCTGTTCTATTGGGAAAAATCTCCACCGAATTACCTAAACCTAATACCGAAGTGCTGTGTTATTATGTAGATACACAATTTCCTTGCCACCTCCTATTTTTCTTGTCTCGTTTACTTACGATTCCTGTTTTATAAACCAAGCTTGCAGATGTTGATAAATATCGGTAGTCACTCAACATCAGGCGCAAGCTTCCACGTTTGCTTATTTCTTCCACAAAAAAAATAGATTACTTACGTTGATATTGTTGACGGCTGTAATGGTTAGATATTCGTTCATGTGTCTTGAACGGCTTGTAAGCAGATGCAGCGATGGCAGCTACTTCGGGTATTTGTACATTCTTGGCCTGAACTTCACCGTACCTGGAGTTCAAAGCCAAATACAAGGAGTTTGTTAAGTACGATGCTTCAGCGGTAAATTCCAGTCTGCCCTCTGGCAGTGTCTTGAATGGATTTACTTCTGTTTGCCAGAAGCCTAGATTTTCGGCGATTCTATAGGCTTGGAATGCAAAATTCCTTACGGCTGGGCTTACGTCCTTATAGGTCACCGTTGCTCTTAGACTGTCAGGAGCTTGAGACTTGACGATCATTTGGTAACAAGCGGGCTGGTATTGGTTATCTTGAGCAATCTCCTGGTCACATTGCTTAGCGAGCGGATGAGCCTTAAGATCGTCTGCGTATTTCTTGCTACGTACAGCTTGTCCATTAATATGAATGTTTCCACTTGGTCCGTAACGAATGTCAAAATCGAAAGGTATCTTCAGGTCCTTCTTCAGAGCCTCTTGGTAGTTGAAAGTTGATGGTTCGGGCTTGTTCTGTTTGCCTACGGCATTTATTTGGCTGTTGCCTTGGGGTGAGTTCTTGGCAGCGAACATAGCAAATTGAATCTTATCATCGACAGGGCTGTCGCCGAAAGCAGCTGTTGCTACGTATTCTACTTTTTGCGCACCCTCGAATGTCACACTGAGATCGAACACCTCTGCTTTCGCTGTGTTGATACCTGTGACTGCTCGTTTGACGAGCTCCTTTCGGCGTTCGTCGCTGTTCGGTGAGACGTCTTTAACATCAGACGCAGTAGGGTTATACTGGCCATCTTGCTTTTGATTGTAGTACGCATCTGTAAAAAAGTTAATTTTGTTAGCGAAGACCAATTAAAATTCTTTAATATATAATTTAAACACACTAACCGTATGCAAACGTTAGCTTTATGTCTTTGTTCTTGGATTGTTTTCCAAGATGTTTAAGGTTGAAATGTGTCTGAGCGACGTCTTTCTGGTAAATAGCAGATGCAATGCTTGAGATTGGATGGTCCCAATCAAATTTGGTCCATATGTTCTTGAAATCGTTAGAATATGAGTATCCTTGTAGCTGGAACTGTACACCGACTTGTTGCCCAAATTTAGTATCCAGTGCAATCACCTTGTTGTTGCGTGCGACCAATTTAGTGGTTGGGTCTTGCGATATAGGTGTGAGTGTATCCTTCTTTTGGTTAGCGGTGTACGGCCAAACGCTGTAATGCAACATGGTATGATCCTGCTCCGGTTCAAGGGATGATACAGACACTTGAACTTCTCCAGTATTTATTTGCATTTGCATTTTAAGTGGAATGTACAGCTGGAATTTGTTGACAGCTCCTGCACTAGCGTGTTGGTTCGACAGCGTGTCCAAGAAGCCAACGCTTCCGTCGATATTCTTAGCATATGTAAAATGAATATTCTTGTCGATCGATCCAGAGTAGTCTTTCGGAGATTCCATTTTGCCTTGTCCCTTTGCCTTACTCATTACGTGGACAACAGTCGGTTCTTTATATTTATAGATGAAGGGCATACCCGTGGCAACCGGGAACATAACGGAAACTTGAGCCTGATTGAAGACTTTCGTGTAATGCTTGTCGACTCCTTTCTCGAGTTCCTCAGCGTATTGCTTAATGCTTTGGGCTAACAGTTGTAAATCGCTTTCACCGAACGCGAAAAATCTTTCCTGGTTCATAAAGTTTACTTCGAACGATGCTCCTAAAGGTTCTTCATAATTGCGCTTGATATTCAGCATTTGAGCAACCTTCTTGGCAGAATACTTGTGGTTGACTTCTTCATTGTTGGCCATTGCATTGTTGCCGAGTAGTTGCTCTTTTAAGTAATCCATTAACTTCTGAACACTCGACACAGACGCTGACATCTACAAGAAACAAAAACAACTGTTTGTAAAACAATTTAGTATGCCAAAAGACATGTGAAACATGTATAATCACATTGCTGTCCAGGATAATTACTATTAAAAACTTTCAATCCAAACGTCCTACTTAGCGCTTAGCCACTCCTAACCGTGTTGAATCTTTTCGAGGCAAGTAATCGGTCATTAGTAAAAAAAATGGAAATAAAAGTAAAATTGGGTCTACTCACTGATCCTTGTTTATTCCATCCGGCTTTGTTCTTCGACGCGTACTTAAATTGTTTAGGTAAAAGATTGTCCGGGCTACCAATTTGCGAGACGATACTAAAGATGGTATTGTCGCTGTCTTCATCGTGGCTTTCGTCGAACTGCTTGGTAGAATCCTGTTGGCCGAATTCTTCCTTGGTCAACATGTCTTTGGCAGCTTGTGCAGTTCGGGCACTGTAAGGAAAGAAATAGTATGTAAAGTGTACTTTTAAAAAAAAATATAACCAATTTGACAATGACATTGAATACTAACAGTTCGAAGTATCGAGGATTCTTCAAAGCAGCAGCCGATTCAATGGCAGACTTCAATGCAGCACGAACGTGGATGCTTGGGTCATTATGCGTCATTTCAGCCATTGATTGCATCATTGGACTGTTAGGACGCGCCATGAAAATGTTGTTAATAGCGGCAACTCTTACTTCGTAATGTTCAGCGGTGTTTTTCAGTATACTGTACAAAACAGCGCGAGCGTGATTATCACCTTGCTTGGCCAGATTTTGTAAATTATTTACAATTTGAGTGCGAATATAATTCGACACTGTAATGTGGCCCTCTATGTATGGGGCAAATACGTCCAAGATCGCTCGGTGTCCTAAATTGCCGATTGCTTTAATGAAGACCTGTTGTTTGTGACGATCGCTGTTGTCTACAGCTTGCGCCAACTCTTGTTGAAGACGTGGCAGGACTTCTATGAGAACAAAATCGTCATCTTTACGCGACAGACGGCCGTACATGTGGGTAGGGTAAAAAGAATGTGCAGTTCTGTTGTTAACTTGGCCCATGTTGATGAATTTGGTTGCGGCAATCAAGGCGCTGTTGTTAAGGTATCTCTGTTGACGAACTTCGTCGCTCATAGCAAGTTCAAAGAATTGGGCCATGAGTTCCTTTGTCGGATAACGAAGAGTGTTTGGCAGGGAAGCTGTTACTTCAGCGGCTTCTTCTCCTTGAATTTTCTTCGTCTGGATCCAAGTTTTGATCTGCTGGAATGCAGGTAGGGTACCGGATTGTGTGACTGCATCACGATATATCATCCACATGTCGGATTTAACGTTATTGTTAGAAGACTTCGCGATTTCAATACTGCGACTGGTCTGGCTTAATTGACCCGAGCTCATAGATGAAATAACACGTACCAAAATATTGAATTTCGAAAGGAAATCACCTTTAGGCATATTGTTCGGATTTTGTAACTGCTGGGCAATTTCCTGAACTAATTTTTGGGCGTTCATTGGGTTCTGTTTCTTATCACCGTGCGGTTCAGGATTTAAGTAAAGAGCGGTGTATGCTGGTTCGTTGCTCCTAGGCACATCATCGTTAATGTATGCAGAATTTGACTGGCTGGAACTTGAAGAATCTGATGAGCTAGAATGATCATCACTGCGCTTTTTGATAATCACCTTGTTAACTGTTACGATCTTTTTAGGGCCTGACGAACGACGTTGCCTGTTTTTAGGTGAGTCCTGGTTATATTCCTGTTGGTTGTCTCTTTCGTGGGACTCTGAAGAGGAAGATGAAGATGACGAGGAACTGTCTTTAATAGTCACCTGCTTAGGTGTAAGGGAATACAAGAGATTTTGAATTGGTCGGCTGCCTTCCGGTTTTTCCCACTCTGGCTCATTGTCTTGTTCTTGTGAATCTAGCGTTAATTTCACATGGCTGTGTACTTCAGCCTTTTGTTGACCGTGTAAGTGGGGATGCACATGGACGGTGCTAGTAGTTTCAGCTTTGTAGATAGGGCCCTGCTTGCCGGCGAGGACGCGGGCTACAGTGGCGCGTTTGATTAGCTGGTCTTCACCGGTCTTGTGAGCCGTACCGGCCCATTCGGCGCCTTCGGGCACGCCATAGTGGTAGTCGACGCGGTGATGGCAGTGGCCATAGTTCTTGCTCTTGGTTATTTCAATCGGTTCTTCGTCGTCAGCAAATTTGGGAAGCTCTCGTCGCCATTCTGATGCGACGGGTGAGACCGTGTACAACGTCTGGCAGTCACCTGTGACATCGGTTTCCATCTTTCTGAAGTGGCCCTGCTGGATGTCTTTGTCGTAGGTGTCATGAGGGCTGCGCACGTTTCTGTGCGGCGAGAGGTCTACTTGAAGAGCACCAATAAGACCTTTGAGCAAGTTCTCTTGAGCCAATGGGACTGAAGCAGGCAAATTGAGAGATTGAACGCGTCCACCCACCAGGTTAATCTCGAATGGTTTATCGAGATTTTGCGCCGGTTGGTACTTAAGGTCTTGAGGTAGTTGACCATTAGATCCGAGCTCCTGGTTGACCTGGGCGTGTTGGGGGTTTTCCAATCTAGCCTGCAGTTGTCCTGGGCCCTTGACGCGCACAATGAATCTGGCTCTGAACGCACTGCCCGCACTGGCGCCCTCTTGGAGCCGGGCCAGTGTGTGAGACTCCACATCGTAACGGTAAACCTTTCCGACTTGCCAGGGCCATTGTTGTGTTTGTTCAGATGGTTGTTGTTGGTTGTCACTGCTGAGTCGGCCAGATGAAACGGCGACTGGTTAATAAAAAATAATAATGAAATGATGTAAAGAGGATAGCACAAAAAGATAAATTGAAATTAGAGTAATAGAGTACATAAATAAATAAAAATCATTAATTATAGACCAAGATCCGAGATCGAGCAAAGAATCAATTTGAAGACCCAATCTCCGGCTTCCATAAATATAAGGGATTGACTCCGAACATTTACCCGAAACCATATCTTTAACAAACTTGAAAATTAAAATTATAAACTAAAAATAAAGAATATCTGAAATGAAAAAAAATGGACAACAAAAAAAACAGCTTACAAAAACCAAATTATTATTATTATTAAAAAATGCAGTAAGCATACTCTTAATTTAAATAATATAGAAGTATGAGAACGATGCCAACCCGAATCAAAAAAGGGGAGATTCTCAATTCGCTCGTATTTTTCTAGTTGTATATTTCTTACATTTCAACACGTAGAAACCGATTTTCAAAAATTTACCATATCTTTTTTAGATTGGTTCCATTTAAATGTTAACCCGATCGGATAAGTAATTTCTGAGTTATTCAGGATTTTGGCGAATTGAAGTCGCTTCCTTACAGTTTTTACTGCGTTTAAATTATATTTCGTTTTATATTCTACTACATTTATTGCATTAAACCATATATATAAACAGAAATAGTGAATCTAGTAAAATTATTAATTTATAAATTAAGATTAACAATTTTATTACATATTGGATAAAAAATGTAAATATATGTAATGTACTAACTAATGCCCGCGGCTTCGCATTGGTTTCTTTTTCTCGATGGAATTTTTGTAATTTACCGCGTTCAATAACATGTGTGAAAAAGTTTAACTTATTACAACATTACAATGGGAGCTAATATTAGAAATGAAGCTTTCATGTTTTTCTCCTATCCCTCGGGAATCATTTATGTTGAGGATACAAGGGATACATAAAATCTCGCTTATTTATAAATACAATGCCATGTAAAAACTTCGAAACGATCCGTAAATTTAGGTAAGCGACATTGAACAATCAAACACTTTTTTTAAACATAACTTACACATCTAAAGCGAAAATTTCCGAATCATTTTTAAAAGAATCTTGAGACAAAGTGTGAGAAAGTGGTACAAACAAAGAAAATAATGTTAAGCGATATCTTTTAAGAAATAAAATGTACATAATGACTATCACTGCATCGTTCGATATAAATTAATCAATAAAATCTCACCTAAAAGCGCCGTTATCACCAAAATCTTCATCTTGTGTTGGGTCCTTTCAGCAGATGTTCTAATGCTTTTGCCAATTGAGAAGACACTTCTGTCCCGTCCTCAGCCGGACGCAGCTTATATATCGAATTACACGTGCGCCTCTCTGACCCCAGGCCATGTACTTTCTGTGATAGCAACAATGTATCGAGATTTTGTAGGTACGAGTTAGTGCTTAGGCCAATACTAGGTTACCGCTTTGATTATTTCACGACTGATTAATTAAATTTATTAGACAAACAAGAATTTATAGCTTAGTGACAAGGAGTTCGACATACGATCATTAAAATATTAAATTTTTGGCTTTTAATATAGGCCAAATAATTCAAACATTATCATTATAAATTCCCTTTTTCTAGTTTGCTATTTTCACGGATGTTAATAACTATAGCGGTTCACCTAAATAACTGTTTCCGCAATAGGCAAATGAGTTGCAGATAAATGGATAGGAAAATGAATTTCCTATCCTTCTCCTTCACCGTCCAATCCTTTCCCTTTCCATCCATCCCAAAGGTTGGGAAGGGGCCGAAATTGGGCCTCCGGTTCCTCACTCATCAGACGCAATGCAGAAGCATACTTCTACTTAATTTTCATTTTGCTTGAGTCAAGCCGGCCCATTCGTGCAACAGCTTTTGCTGCTGCGAGTTCTCAAAGTATTCTGATCTCCTTAAATTAGCTTGTAAAATGTTATTGTTGTATAGATAAATTTACTATTCGAGAACAGTAATTTTAGATCTCAGTTCGATGACGCCACAGCGATGTACTTGTCACATCACCTTCAGACAGATGTCCACTGCTGGACGTCGGAAATCGCGACAAAGTCCTTAGCCAGTAGTCTCCCGCAATCTCGGCCAGATAGTTGGACCTACAGTGCGTTGATCTGTACGTGGCAATCATTGCAGAATCACATCGGCCTACACGAATAAGGATACTCCATAGTAGCAATAGCTACCGCGAGGAAGTGGCACGTGGTTACTTATGTATCATGGAGTGAGAAAATTTCCATACGCGCTGTCAATTTTCCTAATTCATTTAAGATAGAAGAAGGACTACACAGGCAAAGGAAGACTTTTTAACTTAAATAAAATATGTTAAGACGAATTGAAAGAAAGATTTCAGGGAAAAAAAACTGTGGTTAAGATAAAAAAGATTTATTTTACTTTATATTACAGAATAAAAATTAAATGACAGCTGCTGTCAAATATAATTAATAATAATTAAACATAAAATGAGCAACGTAGAGATCTTAAAATGGAAATTAAACTTAAAAATAATTTACAAATCATAGAGATTCTTTGGAAAGCATGCAAATTTGTACATCGATATAACACAATTCCCACTACAACTGCCCATCCATCATTGGGCTGACTCTATCCACCTCCGAATACAGTTCACCTGATGATGAATATATTGACATCACCACCCACCTGATTCGGCCAAGACAATCGAGTCACAATAGTTTTACAATCCTTGATCTAACATTATTCTATCCAATCGTGTGATGTATATGGCACCATCCGGTTGTAAACTTCCTTAGTTTACAACCTCACTAGCCGAATGAACACACTTAAATCTTAGATAATAATCTTAGTAAGATATATATCAAAGAGAAATAGGTTTGTAGAATTTGTATGATACGTTACATTGTCAGTAATTCGTTCAGTCCACAATTTTCCATCAATTTATAATATTATAAGCTAACGATGTTTATATAGAATTGACAGCAGTGTGCTGTTACGAAACCATTATGACAGCATTAAAATAGCAGAATTGTGCGTTAGGTAATCGATATTGTATGAATTTTAATACTCTTTACTTATGAACAATTGTAGCCATATTTAATTTGTAAGGAACGTTACATAAATTATTGCGTCAAGGAATAGACAACAAGACTTTATTCCTCTCTTAAAAGAACACAATCTATTAATCTATATTAACTTTTTCGATCCTAATCTCTCTATAGAAGATTGCAAAAAAAGCATTTTAAATTGTCTATGGGCCCTTATTTCTATTTATATGTACACTATCTTGCATACAACCCAGCCCCCCCTTCCCACTCCCACCCCGGCTTTGCAGTGGTAGTTTATACAAATGTTCATCACTCTATTAAGGTATATTAATAGTTTAATTTTCTAATTGTATATATTAACTTTTATATTAAGAACCTTCTTCAGACCATAATGCCGTGACCAAGGGGAACAGGGATTCATTTTTTATACAGATTAAGCAACGTTTCTCACGTTGTTTTCTTAATTACTGCCCTTGAAGTTTCTAGTTATCTCTTTGGCTAACATTTTTTTTTGGTTGCTACATTGCTGATTATAAAATCGAAATATTTTAGCAACATTAACTTGTATACCCATTATTTAACTTTTTAATTAACGTTTCTAACATTTTAAATATAGTGATTACTCATATTTGTTTTAAAACTTTTATAAATAACCTTATACAATAAAACCTTACAATATTAAAATTAAGTTACTAAGAAAAATAATGATTACTTACAATAGTTGAGCAAATATAGGTGTTTTGGAAATGTTTCTTATAGCATAATGTCATAATATATATTGTGTATATATTTTTTTCATGGGAACGTACAGCCGTCCACAAAAATGTTAATTAAACATTTCACCTTAAAACAACACTTACAAATTAAATTTTGGGAAATAAAGGAAATGTAAAAAGTCATATAAGATACTTAGTAAATCGTAAGAAATTTTATAATAATCATGAACTCGCTCTGCTCCGTTAAACTTTGCCATTTAATAAGACGATTGATTAAAATATGCTCACAATATATTTTACTTCTTTTTTCATTACCTTAATGTATCATTAACACAACTGCCTTTGTGAGATCATCTGTGTTAGACACGATTAAAACTACCCTTAAAAATATTCATTGAGTTCTATTAAAATAAAACCTTTGTGGCATAACCGTAAAACATTACAACACTATTTTGGAATATAGGGCAGCACTAGCGCCGCCATGTTATATATAATTTGTCGTTTGTGTGAATTAATGTTGAAGGATTTATATTTGTTATTGTAATAAAGGTTTTTTGATTTCATAAGTGCAATTAATTACAACACTCACAACTTAAACTCATAAATTAAGCGCAAAGATAAAATTAAAAATTGTTTTTCTATAACGTTACTATTATCTTTTCTAATTTTCAATAGTTTAACATATTTCGAAACATTATATGGCGCCAGATACAAGAATATTGCACTAGTGAGCTGAACTTGTTCGATGTGGTGACGCCGTTTTTTTAATAACTGTTCTCTACAAGATGACATGATTGAAGTACGCTTTTTCAAAAGTTTACAAATCAAAAATAATTATAATTGCCCATACACAATTATTTGTACGTCTTAACTTACTCTCTAACAGTTTTTAATTATATTTTATATAACATGCGAAATGATGTACATTAACTAAATTGGACCCCCACAACCCAGTGAGCTTTGTGTGTTTTGAACACATTTCTACGAAAAATAACTTAAATTTAAATAATCTACACTACTTGAGCCAATTATGTTTCGACAGTCTTTGGATTGAGCGATTATTTTAAATTAAATTTTATTGAGCTATTCACAGTGTATAAGTCAAATATAGCTTCTAGTCTCACGACAGCTCTCGGAAACGAAAATAATAAACTTATTAATTGTCCATGGTATACTATGAGGCAAAGATTTGCCAACCATTCATCCACGAATAACAAACGCAAAAAACTTATGTTAAAGTTTCCTAGCGTCTTAGATTTTTAATATTTGTTTTTGCTATTGGCATCAACATTAGAACTTAAGATAGAATTACTAGACTACATGCATGAAATTCAAATCCAGACCTACAATTGTTGCAAATTTTAGTGATATTTTAAAGTTTCTGTAACTTTGGTACTGTAAGTTTGTCTCTGATACACCTGAGTGTTGTCAACTTAGCCGGTGAGCTCGGAACCATCTGCTCGTGTTCTGGTCTCCGGATGGGCCTGGATGGCGGGATGCAGGTCCGAGGCACGCTGGTCTCGTGGGGGTGGGACTTGACGTGCTTGCGGAGGGATGAGGGATCAGTGTACCTCTTGCCGCAGCCGGCTGCACCGCAAGCGTAGGGCCTCTGAAAAAAATAAATACTTTTCTTAACGCAACTATGTAAAGGAACCGATTTATCAATTTATTTAGTTTGTTAATACATACACGCAGCTAAAAAAGTCCGCAATGAGAGCTCATTAATAGTATTGAGCTATATTCCTAGCAGGACAATGGTAGAGCCCGCGACAACAACATCTGTCGCACGAATGGCTCGGCTCGACCGATGAAATGCCACAACTTCACAGAAGACAGGCGGGAAGGAATAAGTAATATTTAAGTAATACTTCTAGTATGGCGAAATTTCACTTCTCTTCCCTTTCCCGTTCTTTCCTAATAAATATAGTATGTGAAGGGGAAGTGTTTTAGACGGGGAAGGCATGGATAGGAAAAAGAAATATCCCTTTTCCTGTCTAAACCCTTCTCCTCTGACCATTAAAGGTACGCAACGCATATGTGTCTTGACATCAGGTGATTCGCTTGCTCATTTGCCACAATATTCCATAAAAAAATCATTCCATCTTGTTAACTAACATGACTTTTGGTCCTCAGTGGGCTCCAAAAATCTGTCATACATTGCATCTGGTGAGTATTGTTACTGTGTGTAATTTGTACTTACAGCATTGAAATGCGTCCTCTGGTGTTTGGCTCTGTCCGAAGAGTTGGAAAAAGCCTTTCTACAGTGTGGCGCAGGGCAGGCGTACGGTCGCTCCCCGGTGTGCGAGCGCACGTGGATCTTCAGGTTCTCCAAGCGCGAGAATGCCTTGCCACAACCAGGATGCTGCAGAAGGAAATGGCGCAATAAAATTGAATACAAGAAAAATCATTGGCAGTCAATGAGTACTGACATCAGAACTGAAAACAACAACAACAAGAACCACTACACCCTCAACTTCCTCCCCCATTCCCCCATGACCCCTCCCCTCTGGGTATCAGATGGGCGAAGGTCGATATTACACCGTCTCCTTTACTATTTGTAAAACCATATACTAAAAACATTTGTAGCATACATATTTTACGTTTATACTTACATGGCATCTATTAGGCTTGTGTCCCGAGTGAACGCGCATGTGTATGAGAAGCTTGTAGCGGGCGTTGAATGGCCGCCGCAAGCGCGCGCACTCCCGCCACAGACAGCTGAACTCATCTCCTGTGGCACAGGCAAGGTAAGTATTAACCTCATGTTCAATCTAGCTCAATCTACTAAACGATTCAGCTTATATATTATAACATAATGATTTCTTATATTTAATCGAATACTACTCATTGGAATTAAACTAATTTTACTGATTTTATCGCTTTATTTAAAATAAACGCGATAAAATCCGTAAAATTAGTTTTATTCTAATATTCAGGTGGTGTTTTGTATAACAGCTCTGTACCTAGTATTCTGAGCATAAGTTTATACCCTCATCTTTTACTTGCGCAGGACCTATATATATCCCGTCTCAGAATTAGATGAATTTAAAACAATAACAACATATCCAAAAAAGACATCTTAAATTTTATTTTCCTATTTAGGACGATACAGTCAGATACGAATAGTGGTAGAGCCCACAACAACAACATCTGTTGCACAAATGGACCGGCTCGACCGGTGAAATACCACGACCTCACAAAAGACAGGCGTGAAGAATACTCTAGTATTCTGCGTTTCGCCTGATAATGATCTTGGCCTGAGGTGCCGGAGGCTTAATTCTAGTGATCTTCCCCTTTCCACCCTTTTCTTATTAAGCATGGGAAGGAGAAGAGAACTTGGCGGTGGAGGGGATGCATAGGAATTGGAAATAACCATTTTCTGTTTGTCCCCTCCTCTGTCCATTAAAGGTTGGCAACGGATCTGCAACTCATTAGTTAGTTGCAGATGTCTATGGGTAGCGATCACTTGACATCGGTTGAACCGGTTGCTCGTTGGCCACATAGTACTATAAAAAAAATCGTTTACATTTTTAACCCTACAATTTTATTAAACATCTAATAATTCAAATATTGCTGTATATAGCGATATATTTTAATTTCTGAATTATACTTAATAATTATAACAAAATAATACGTAAAAGTAATAAACAATCTGCGATACAAAACATTATTCGTGCCGCCATTTTTTCGTTATTCGTGCGTCATAATCCCCTTCCTCAACAACATGTTGCTCATACATATTTCTTGTTTAAAACCACTATGAAATCGAGAGCTGCTAAATTGAACCTGATTCAAGACGTATCACGTTGAAAGGATGAATGAAGAGAGAATAACGAGACAAATTTAAGGTTCAAAAGTTAGTGGCAGTGTTGGTAGGGATCGCCCTAAATGGAATCCAATATCTCTGCATATCCCAGAGGGGCAATTTATTCATTTATTTATCAAGAAGAGAAGGAATTATGCCATTCAAATAAATGCTATAATAATCTTAATTTGTAAAAAAATGCAATTAGTATTTTTAATCGAAAGGAAGACTTTATTTAAAAGGAATTAGTATAAAAATGATATTGAATTCTATGTCATAACATTTACCTTTATACGTGTTGACGTGGGCCCTTTCTATGTGCTCCACCAATGTGTTTTGGTTCGGATATCTCTCCAAACAGTTCTCCCATAAGCATACCCTTTCACCTGAAATATAAACAACCATCTTTAGTTTTTTAACACGTGTTTGAACGTATTTTCTGTTAAAGTTTTTTGTTTTGTTACGGGCGTGAGTGCATATTTAATTAATTAAAGGAAACATGTCATTTAATAATTATTTCTTCGATCATTTTTGTCATAAGGTTGTGATTTCTCTGTTAGGGTCATGAATTACCTAATTCAATTTAAAAAAACTCTCTTTTGAGTAAATTGAAGAGGTATTTTAAAATTGAATGTAAGCCTGGAACTATAAAATTTACAATATACAAGAAAAAACTAATTATTCGGGAATAGTATTTCCTATTATTATAATAGTAGCTATTATCTAAATTCGTAAAGAAATAATTATCTGTTACATATCTAAAAAGGGACGTGTGCGTGCATGTATCCACTTTGTAGCCAAAAGCGCGACAGAACAGAACGATTGTGATAGCCTCAACGTATGTTATAGTGGTTGGTGGTGGTGGCTCACCTTGTATCCTTTCCTTGTCCTTCCTCTCGCTTCTATTATTAACTCTGTTGTCAATCACATTTTTGTTTGGTATCACCTCGTTATCCTTTTCAAAATTAAAACCAAAATCATCTAAATTAATGAACAACTCGTCTTCGTCAAAATTTTCCGAATTTTCATCATAGTAACATGAGCTTTGAACGTCGCTTTCTATAGAATCGCATATAGATGCCTTTCTTTCGTTCCTATCGAAACTGAATTCATTGCAACTTGTCGGAGTATCTGGTAATATATATGTTTTCTTATTTTCCAAATTATATATCAGATTGTTGGGATAACTGTATTGCGCTAAGCTGTTTATTATAGGTGTGTTTGCTGTTGCTTGTGTCATGTCAGGGTTGTACACTTGGTTGTATTCATCTGTGTTATTGAAGTTGCAGTAACGCTTCGAAAATGCTGTTTCAATAGACGGTAGAAGATTGTCATTGGTGATAGTGTTCAAATAATCTTCATTGAAATCTTCAGCCGATATGCACGTTTCACCTTCTTCTCTGCACAGTTCATCAATTAAAGACTCATCGTCTATGTATTCATTATTTGAATTAGTTTCAGTTTCTTTGCTATTTTCAGATGATTCCGGTTTGTAGTTAGCATCGAATTCTATGCCATCTAAATCTAAGAGAACCTCTTTTATATTTTGATCATTAATATTACTCTCTAGTACTTCATCTATTATTTCGAAATCACCTTTATTTCCCGTTTCATTCCAACTATCGAGCACCTCAAAATCGAAACTTTCTTCCACGCCATATTTGAAAGTGTCCTTACTCTTCTTACCATTTTCCAATTCTAGATTAAACTGTGACATGTAATAAGCGTGAAGGTCTGTTACGTTGTCGTTTTTCTCTTGAAATAATTCATCGTCATCGTAGCACGGTATGATATCATAGTCGGCCATTTTGCTAAGTTCAATTGCCTCTAAGTTCAGTAATCTTAAACAAGAGGTAGTAAATTGACATATGGCGCGACTTCGGGTTTGCGCATGTGGGTCCGCTATTATTATAAAAATAAACTTTCTCTGCTTATGATCTCGCGTGGCTTCGGCATCTGCGAATTATAAATTCAATTATTATTAATGCCACACGTTCGGTGCACGTGTTCGCAACGCCTACACCTATTCTCATTCATTTCCGAGGAAGTTGTTTCTTGAGACATCGACCTTATGACATTTTATTAAGGAAACTGTCTTAGTTTCTGTGTATTATGTTTTAGTATTATTATGACAAGTACATATCCTTGTCTCACGACATTTAAAATTATTTTAATGTAGAATTATTAACAATTATATATATTTCATAATGTATTTTCACTTTACGTAGAAATAGCATTGGTAAAGAGGGAGAGAAGCGCGTGAATTCTCAACCTTCTACATTCGTTAATAAACTAGGTAAGCGATTTTTACCAATTGTAAATGTAGTATTATTCAAAAAAAGTGTCTATGGTCATATGAAAATGTAACGCAAATTTTCATTAAGGACCTAATTAACATTTTCCAGACAAGAAAAAAATATATAATTCTATTCTTCAAAAATTTATAAAAAAAACTAATGCGCAATACATGCAAAAATGTAAAAAAATATAAATATTGTAAATAATTAAAGTAATTTTGTCATAAAATGTTTAAATATTAACACATAGATAACAGCAGATTACTAATCTAAAACTAGTGAATACTCACCACTTTACCGAACGTAACGAACTTATTTACAATATCACAGATTTAAAAAGTCACAATAAAAGCGCGCTGTCAAATTGACAGTTGAACTTTTTAATGATGCGATTGTCACTCGCGTGTCGTAGGGCGCGACTGCACCCGTTTGGTTTTCAACCGGGAATAACACGGGAGCTTTCAGGATAGCGAAAAAACTTAACTACTACTATAGAGTTACCATCAGTTAAATCATCCCGGGATAATTCATGCCAGGATTAACAGACATGCATAAAGTGTTCTTGTGCTTACGATTTTGAAGCAGATGACAAACAATTATGTGAATCAGGTTGGTAGATTCTATTGTTTCACGTACTTGATATATTTTCTGTCAATCCAATTTTGATATATTACTCATAATATACTCAACACCTCCCCCAATTTTTTTTGGCTTATTGCAGATTTTGTTATTTAATTTTTACGTTCCAATTATTATAAGAAATACGGGCATCAAAAAGGACTACCTACAGAAGGGTGAGCAGATAGTAAAGCGCGACAATAGTTTAAAAATAAATAAATAATCAACAAAAATAAATCTAAGCAACGCAATTCAAATTAAAAAAAATCGTCGAAACTGTTCCAAATTCAATTAAACATTCTGAAGACGCACGTTGGGCGTGTTGTTCACGCGAACCTGCAAGGGTTTCCGTTAGCAAATATCGGATAAAGCAGTTTTCAATTTAAAGAGAATATATTATATTTTAAAACTTGTATGTCTATGAAGCCGTGGTATAAGCATATGCAATCATCTTTTCAACGACAGCAATGTGACGGGTATATTTAAATTCCGCAATTAAAAATATAAATGGTCTCCCTAATTAAGCCACATGTGCTTTTTAGATTACCAATATCAATTTCGAAACAATATTTCGCTTGCGTTGACTTTGTAGCCCTTATGTCTTTAATTATAAGGATTGATTTACCAAACATATTAGAATATGTCAGCAAATTATATTAGGTGCAGTTCTTTAATTTTTTTGTCGTCTTCATTATTTCAAGCATTTCTTTTAATTAATTTATTCTACGAACCATAGATTTTTAAATCTCAAATTGTTTAATTTTGAATTAAAAAATATAAGATTTCAAAATTGTTTAACCTGAAAGCGACTAAATATTAACATAGGATATAGATAAAATAAATAAATATAAGCATAAGTTTAAAATAAAATGACGGACAGACACCTCTTTTTATTTTGCTCAAAAATTAATTTAAAATTCAACTATACAATATTATAATATTTATACTGCTCATAAATCTTCTTGCACGCATAGATAAAAAAGATTGCAAATTACAATTATACACGTGTGTTATGTTACCCGCACCCACATTAGAAGTTAATAATTTATTTGTTCACACCGCCATTTGTCGTTGACCAATCAAACAGTCGAAGTCAAGCCACTGTTTAACACATACTTAACAACGTGACACGTGGGTAGTAAAAACAATTTTCCACAGAAGGGGAAACGACGCCATACAAATCTTAACGGGAACTTTTATGTCATGCTAATTTATTTGTCAATTAGTTATCCAGCACTTTACTAAGACTTTGTAAATCAGGCCTTTAGAATGGAAGATAATAGCATAGGTTAGGTTTTGTAGGCAACACACAATGGTCAAAGACTCCTTGAGTAGATGTTATCCGTTTATCTTTTTTTTTCATTTATAGGAAATAATGAATTAAGGTTTTCATGTATAAGTAAGGTCTAAGAAATAAAATGATAAAAAACAGCTACTTATGGAATTATTATTGGCGCCTCTTGACATAAAACTTTTAAATTTAACGTGTTACGCTTTAAATTTTATGTCAGTAACCGTAATAATTATATTATTAGGATTTGTGACCATAATTTATGTAGTTGTCGTTAAACATGAAAATACAAGCCGCTGCTTGTTTAAAAAAAATGTCAAAGATGTAGTTTTTTTTTCAGAGTCATAAAAACATAAGTTGCACAAAAAGTCGCCGCAAGCAACTGCAGCGGACAGCCAAAGATAATATCGATGACGACGTAACGATGTTGACGTTTATTGAAAAAATAAAAACAAAAAAGACGGGCCTCTTAAAACTTTTTCCGCGCTCCCATGTGATCGAATTCTGTCAAATTTCCCGCGTTTGTATCTTGTCAAAATATTAGGAAGATTTTTTATAATTTATTTTTTAATATGATCGAAGTAGATGGAGAGGGACCAATCGCTAACCTGAATTTAATTAAATTTAATTCTTGCATCTTTCCTTTTATCTATGATTGCCTTTTTTATTTCTGAGTTTCTTTTTACTTTTGCTGTAAATTTCATCATAGTCACCTTTTGGTTACTTTTTTTCTTTTCCTATCCATCCACTGCCCCGTCATATCCTCTTCCCTTCCCTCCTTTTCCCTTATTAGGTGAGGATGAGATGGGGAAGAGGACGAGAACTAGGTCTCCGGTACATCACTCATCAGACAAAACGCAGAACACTTCTACTTCACGCCTGTCTTCTGAGACCTTTGGTATTTCAGCGATCGAGACAGCCAATTCGTGCAGTAGATGTTGTTACAGACTCTACCCCTGTTTAACTATCCAAGCTGCAACTAAAATAGTAGAAGCTTTAGTAGATGTTGGATGAATTGCCCTGACCTCACAGAATAGAGGCTTGAGGTAAAATTATTTCTGCGTTTCGTCTGATAAATGAGGTGTCCGGCGTTATCCCTTCCCTTCATATCCCATATTCCTAATTTCCTCCCTCCTTTGACTAAGACGAAGAAGACTTGTAACGCACCCGTAAACTTTTTTGACCTTAGATTTATAATTGTTGTAATTTGGTCTAAGCAGTTATTTTTGAAGTCATTATATTACGTAGTAAGAACGGGGAGGTAGAAAATCAATCGCGACTTCCAATGTCAAGCGGCAGCATTAGCTGAACCTCCTCCTTTCACCCTGAAATTGTTTGTGTTGTCTTATTTCCTCTATCTTTTTATGTATCTTTATTTTTGGGCAACAAATTTCATTTTTTTTTATTTTTAGTATATTACAAGAGAATATAACTAATCGTTAGATTATGTATGAACTTTCTTCCAATAAGTCTGAGTGCTGTTTAAAGCCGATAATAAATACATAGATGGGAAAAGAGGGAAATTAATGATAGGAATTCAATGGAATGGACAAACATACTACTTGGGAAAAACATTACCCTCAATGTGGGCCAGTTCTGTAAAAAGGCAGTCGGATTTAAGTACTCAACCATCGAATCTATTGCCAGGACAACTAGCTGTTTGGTTTATGCATTTGAATATAGTTAGTTGTAAAATTAAGTCGCATTAATACGGTTATCGCTGAGAGGTTTGTTCTAGGTCAATCTGGACAGGGATCGCGACCTCCTAACAATGTTGCCAGGGGTTGATAGCCGGGTTATTGCCGTTTCAACAACACGTGCGAGGACACAGTCTGAGAGACGAGGACACGTCTACACTAGCTCGTTACGCTAGTACTTTATCTAATGATATTATTTATTTGATCGCCAGAAACTTCCATTCCATAAATACGGCTAAATTATTCCACAGTCGAGTCAATAAGTAAAGGGCCTAGAGACTTGAAATTTTGCACAGAGATTACTGATATGGGCGAGCATTATAAACGATTTTTCTGAATTCATTCAAGGTCTCAAATAGGGAATTAAAGTTGGTATGAAGAAATATTTGGTTTTCAATGTAAATTGACCTCATATGTATATGACCAATCATATTGTGTATATATATATATATATATACAATATGATTGGTCATATAATAGAGATTACCTTAGGTTGACATTTGTCTGTTAAATTAAATTGCACGGCGAGTGAAACATGGGGCATAGATAGTTCTGTCTTAAAAAAATTGTTGGATATTTGAATTAAAATTATTAGCTGATTTTAATTTTATTTATCGTTTTAAATTACGAACTTCACAAATTTTTTTAACCGACGACAGTTTTTTTGCTAGAATACGTGTCGATGGTAATTTACATAGGTTAACAATTTAGTCATTTAATGTTTACATGAGCGTTATCATTTCATTATTTAAAGAATTTTTATAATTTAAGTGGAATGAAAAGGTTTTTTTCCGTTTAAAAACATTCTGATGAGGCTTTTTTTAAAATAAACCGACTATAATGTCAACGGTTTATAACTGACTGTTAATAGGATTTTTAGTAAAAAAAAACAAAATGTTAATTTGTCAGTTTAAAAAAATAGTGAAATACTCAAAAGCGAGCTAGATACGGCTAACTGTCCATTGACAGGATTATGAGAAAAAAACTGTCACTTTGACGGTTAATAAAAAAGTTAGTGAAACAGGAGTAAAAGAAGCTCGCGTTATGCACGCGCGTTGCGTGGTTTATGGCCGCGCACTTGCGCGCCACGTGTTCGCCCTCGGTACCGAACTAACGATGCCGTGTAGTTGTTTGCTGCCTATCTTTTTTCAGGTCCCATTCTTGTTTGGATTCGCGATTTAATATCCGGGAATTCTTCGTCATGTTAATCAAAAAATCGGCATATGCTCAAGAAGAAAATTAAGGGATTACTATAACTTGCACAAATATACTCACACTGTGATAAGGTGGTCAGAGATAGACATTTTAAATTTTCTGTACCTATGTTAGGGTATTATTCCATTTAGCAAATATCCTTGTCCAAGATTTCTCCTGATCTTTGTCAGAAAAAACTTTGGGGGGAGCCGTGGATCCAAAGGCGAAAATAAAATAACACGCAACTTTATTATTTTTTATAATTTCATGCTGCATATTCGCCTGAACGTTTACTTTTGTAGCTTTCATGTCTCGTTTCATATAAGCATTCATTGCTTTAAGCATTTATCAAAAATTTCTTCGTTTGAATTATACACGAAATTTTATTTGAAATCTCATGTTTGGTCAAATATCAGTGTTGGCACAGAAGCCGATGCTAAACTTGTACATCCTCAATCCTCGGCGGTGAAAGTGTCAACGGTCTTTATTTATTTTTATGCAAGTTTACCCTATATTTTTATTACCTCGACTTGCCGCGCTCGAGGTGACGGTTTTGTATAAAAAGTTTGTGATCCCTTCTTTGCAGCGCGCTTAAATCATCCGATTATTAAAATGCAAACTTTTTGACAGGATATTGGTAAAAGAAAAAAAGGTGAGGATTTTTATTAGTAGCTTTTATATTATCACATTGTGTCAGATATTAAATAGAAAAATATCTTTTAACTTATTTCCGTCCTCAAGGCCGCATCTCCCAGCTTGCAATGTTTGCCACGCCACACTCCTTTACGTACCTACACAGATATGACTAAGGAAGATTATATTTAAAAATAAAATTCGACACATTGCGAACTAGTTTTGGATTTTAACTTCAATCGCATCCTTATAAGGAAGATACAAAAACTCAGTTTAAAGAAAACTTCTAATAACATTTAAGGGCTTAAAATGAATAGGGTTAGTAGTAATAGTCAGAACAGTATCGAAACTTACTGCTGTGGCCGGTTAATCTACCGATAAAACTAACTTCATACTAGTACTACTGTATTAAACTGAAATACTAACTTTTTTCTAGTATCTAAAAACTAGACTAGGAACTTGATTCTTAGTACCCTATTAGTTGACTTAACAGTGACAGGGACAGCAACAACATCTGTTCCACGAATGAACCGGTGAAATACCACGACCTCACGGAAGACAGGCGTCAAGTAGACGTAGCTTCGCTAGATAATGCAGGTGCTGGAGGCCTAATTCCACTCCTCTTCCCCTTTCCATCGACTTCTGATCTGGGAAAGGGAGGAGGATTTGACGGCAGAGAGGATAAATAGGAGGAAAAATAACATCTTTTCGGTTCCGTCTCCTCTTCCGTCTAATTAAGCTAGGCAACGCATATCCAGCTCATTAGCTCTTTGAAGATGTCAATGGACAAAGGTCACTTGAAACTGGGTTAACCATTTCCCCGGTTCCTCCTTCTTCTAGAAAGAAATAATTGAATTAAAAACTTCCATTACAAGACGATCCGTCATCTTCGTATGCTCCTTTTACAAAAAAAGACGTAAATTTGATATGTCTCATCGATCGTCTGCAGGGCGAGATATTTCCGGCCCTTGACACAATGCAGATTTGATAATGACGCAACATTTTGTCCGTTATATCGTATGTCGTCTTAATATTCGATTCCAGGTCTATTTTTAAACTGGTGACGATGAATTTCAACTTGAATGTCATCAGATGCCTATGACAGCTCAGTTTCCAGATTTTTGTCATATAAAATAATTCTTGCAAAGGCTTTATAGGCTCCTTGAACGATCTTTTTTCAGTCTAGGTTGCTTCTAGCCGTAATCCTAGACTTTTTTTGTAGAATAAGGTGGCATATAAGACCCTTTGATATTAAGAGACCGCTACCCATAGGCATCCGCGACAAGCAAATGAGTCGCAGGAGGCGTTGTCAAATTCTAATGGACAGAGGAGGGGGGAGGGGATAGGGAGTATAAAGAGGATACACCTTACCTCCATTCATCCCCTCCCCGTCCAAAACTCTTCCCTTTCCCATCCTGTCCTTATTAGGAAAGACTGGCCTTCGGTACCTTACTCATCAGACGAAATGCAGAATACCTTCTACTATACTTCACGCATGTCTTCTGTGAGGTTCATAGCATATTGCCAGCATCACTCAACATCGGGTGAACGACCTGCATGTAAATATAAAAGGGCACATTAAGATAAAATGTATGCTGTACCGCGCACTTTCCTTCTATCTTTGTTTACTTGTGTGTGTAGACATTATAAAATTGTTTACGTTATATAACCGAACAGAAACCGCTATCGTATTATGTCAATTCTCTACACAAGAGTGAGATTAATGACGTTATAAGTATTGTTGCACGTAGCGTTATCTAGGCCGCGATGGAAGCGAGAAATGCTTACACTTGTCGCTCTGCATGTGGCTCTCAAATTGTTTTTGTTTCTCTCTCTTTGCATCGTTTTTGTTCTTTCACTCTTTGCTCGTACGCTTTTTTATAGAAGTTGGCAAACGAGCTAGCGGTTCACTAGCTATTACATGACTTTTTATTCATCTGTAAGCCTGTTGCAGGTCTACATTTAATTGACTTAGGAGAACAGAAAAAAGGATATTTTCTTTTCCTATTCATCACTGTTCCGGAAAATCTTAAATACAAGTAAAGTTGCGATCATGACTTAAATAAAATTCCTAGAACCGGTGAAAACTGAAAGTTTGAGAGCCGGCGATCGTCGCGGTGGTACACCAAATTAACACACTCGCTAGCTGCATTAGCAAATAACCATGGCCCGCGTTAATACAAATTAAATTAATTGATTATTCATTTAGTTGATTTGTTCAAAAATATAAATGTACAAATAACGAAATAAGAGTACTAGGTAACATAATTCGGAACAGTAAATATAAGCAACTTCAATTCATAATAGATGGAAAAATACCAGGCCAGAAACCCTGCGCCAGTGGTACACCATGGTCACGTAATCACTTGAACAGAACCCAGTTGGCCATATTGATCGTCAACCTCCACGATAAAAAATATTTAGTTGTAAAACGGAAGAGGAAAAATGGTGACACGACAGGTGAGAGGATAAACGACCTGGAGACCTAAATTTCGTCTTTTCCTTATTTGAAAAAAGATAGAAAGTGGAGGCGGATTTGAAGGGGAAGGGAAAGAAGCATACCCTCCGCTATCCATTAAAAGCAACGCATCTCCGCAACACATTTGTTTGTTGCGAATGCCGTCCTCTGACGTGACTGACGTGACTGACCTGCTATATGCACGACTACTCCCCAGGGCAATTATATGTAACAGAGGATCTCAAAATACAATATCCTACATAGTATTGTCGTATATCCTAAGGAGTCTTCCTATAGCGACCCGTAAGAAGTGCTAGTTATGGCACCCCTGACCACGGCAGACGTAAGCGCACGCGCACATGTGGACGCAACAGAAATAAATACAATAATGGTCGAGCATAATTGTGCCACACGCCTCCTGCGCACAGATAAAAAAACGAGCTTTATAAATAAACTTTCTTTGAAAGCTCGATGTGCTTGTTTTTTTAAGTCAAAAGAAAAACCCTTTCACTGCGACCCGATAGTTTTTTTTCTCTATAAGCGTATTATGGAAAAGCCAGATCGTAGTTTTGTTTACGTAATGATAAGTTTGTCGAATTATCATAACATAAAATTGACCTTTTAAACATTGACAAAAAAATACTGTCACCAAGTCAACTTGGTATTTTTTTTAAATGTAATAATGATCAAAGACACCTGATATTGTTGTCATTTGTTCCATAAACAACTAAACCTATAATATAAAATCAGGGGCAGACATCTTTCGGAGAAACATATTTTATTCAGAAGGTCAGGAAGTGTTTTAAAGTCCCAAATAAATAAATATAAAAATGCCTATTTCCCTTAGTCACGACCTCACGCGAGTGCAGCTGGACCGATTTCGCTAATTCTTTTTGTTGTGTGTTGTTATTATCCGGAGAAGGTTCTTATGAAAGTAAAATTAAGAAAGTTGAGCGGAAAATTAGAAATTTTTAAGACTTTATTAACACTTGTAATGCAGGTAGCCTTAGCGCTTTTGGCATAACTGTCATTCGTTTGACAGTAAGCGCGGTTTTCGTAAGTAGGGGATGAACGTTTGTATGGAGGATCTACCCGTGCGAAGTTAGTTCAATATCAAGTTCCCAAAGTATCTAAAGAAAAGCGACACTAAGAGTACATCGGTATCCGATGAACATGTACATATGCGTAAATGTCTGAATGTAAAAGAAGCGAGAGAGGTATGACTGGGACGTACGAATTAATAATCCGTAATCTCTGTCTGTACTGGATGTGGGTTAGGGGCGTGAGTGTATACATATAATATAGTACCAAAAGCACTAAATGTGCTTCGTGCTGCCGCCGCATTGTAGATCCATTACATCCCCTTTCCTATGCTTATCCTTTTATTTATCCATTTCCCCCATTAAAAAGGCTGCCGTAATTTTTAATAATTGCGGATGCTAATGTGTAGCGGATTCTAATGTGTAGCGGATCTGGATGATTGCAATGCGTTTACAAATGTTCAATACAAACGTTTCACAAAAGAATTATTAAAACTTGTGGTATAAGCAGTATGAACAAAATGCTTTAAGTTAATGCCTTCCCATATTAAAAATTAATTATTTGCGTTATTATAGTTATATATTACTCTCAAATACTATGTAATATTGAAGCGCTGTGGTAACGTAGTGTGTTCCACTGCGAATGAATTATACGAAAGCTATCTATCTGATGACGTGGTCTTAATGGCTGAATCGCTGGATGCGGTGCGCGGAGGACCGCATACTGTGGAAGGCATTGGGGAAGGCCTATGTCCAGCAGTGGACTGATATAGGCTGATGATGATGATGATGATCTATCTATACATTATTATGCAACAGTGGTAGAGCCCGCAACAACAACACCTTTTGCACGAATGGGCCGGCTCGACCGGTGAAATACAACGACATCACAGAAGACAGGCGTGAAGCAGAAGTATTTTGCGTTTTGCCTGATGAGTGAGGTGCCGGAGGTCTAATTCCCACCCTTTTCTAATAAGGAGAGGATGGTATGGGGAAGAGGATATCCTTTTTTCTGTGTGTCTTTTGTCCATGAAGGTAGGCACAAATCTGCAACTCGTTAGCTTGTTGCGGATGCCTATGGGTAGCGGGACTTATTGTCAGGTGCCGCTTGTTCCATTGCCACTTTATTCTATAAAAAAAATACAAATTGTGTTTTTATTCTTGTAAAATCTTTGGAATTTGTGTTTTCAAAACAAGCATAGATTAAAAATTGTTACGCCTAAAAAAAGTTTCTCACGTGTGTCGCATGACAACACAAAATCCGAATCATTGCCATATGTCCGACCATTACTCATCTCGTTTCTTTTTAAGCATTAAAAAAAACGTCGCTCACTAAAATGCATTCGGGAATACTAAATTAACCCCTAACTTTCCATTTCGAATCGAAATGACACATTTTAGTTGAAGAAAAAAAACTTTAACCCATTCGTAGACATGTGCGCTGAAAAAAAAACGTAAGATTTTTTTGGTATTATATAGAAGAGTTCAGTAACCAGATCGGGATTAAGAATACAGTTATTTTCGACGTTTTTTTGTCGGTTCAGTGGTTTCGTAGCTGCTGCGACTGCTATTATAATTAAGAGCCACATGTCAGACGGGAATAGGGATGTCATCGATATCGGCAGTTATATATCGAAATGATATCTAAATGACTCGTCAAAGCTTGTGGTTTGCTTTTCTTGCATTATAATTAAGTAACATGGACCAATGATCTGGTTCAGGTTGCGGGAGTGCAGTGGGTGAGGTGGGTGGGGACCGACCCTCGTGTCGATCAAGGAGGATGTGAGGTCCACCATGATTTGTTTTATGAATTTAATTTAAATAATCAATATTGTCATTGTTTAAGATTCTTCTGTTTTCCTTCGTTTCTCATGACGTCTTGAGAAGCTTCTACAAATAGAAGTATTCTAAATTTCCATAGTATTGGTATTATAGATAATAAAAATGTAATGAAGGTACCACTAACTCATTTGATTCTTACTTAAATAAGAAATATAGGATTCGAAAACAACGATGTTGATGTTTGAACAATTTATCGATATCGATAAACCTATCGATAACAAATATATGTTTGTTGTCGATAAGTCCGCCTTGCTGCACTTGTTTCACGTCATAAATCAAGCGCGCGCGCGGCGGCGTATCGATGAAATTACACGATGCGTTTATAATAATAACGTAACCTCGTCTTTTTTTAACCGTTCCTTTATTGAAGACAAGTCTTAGTGACGCGGCTCGTAATGTTTTAGTGATGAAACAATCTGGCGCTGTTTCCGAATCACTATAGGATTTGAAATGATCGTAAAAATTAATTATGCATTAGACGCCTATTTTGTTACGATTTCTTGTTTTGACATTTTTTGGAGTTAGAGCTATCATATAATATCGTTATATTTAATTAAATAGTGAATAAGCCTTGAACTTTTGTATGTTGGTTAATTATTGTTGGTTGGGTGATCAAAGCGAAAAGCGATTTTACAAAGACGATGGTAGAAGTTCGACGATAGTTGAGGCCGAAGGCCCCCCCCTCAAGGGAGAATAAGCAAGTTACTCCCCCACCCCGCCTCAGAATTCTTCCATGACAATTTTTAATGCATACTTTATTCAATTTTATACTTTTTATCTTGTTTTGATTTAAACTACATAAAATGTGTACTTTTCAGCACTAACCTTAAGAGGACAAAATCACAACCTGTTGTGATAATACACGAAATAATAAAACTGGTACGACGTAGCTCAACTGAAAAGATAATATGTTATTCAGCGGATATGTGTGTACCGAAGTTGTTTTTTTTAATAGTATACAACAAGAGTAATGTGTCAGAACACGATGGCTGCTTAGCAAATGTGACTGGCCGGGATGAATCATACGAAACGATGTCTTGATATCACAATGCCGTTACGTTTGACACGGCAGATCAGATTTCAATTCGCTTCTGCTAGCTTAACCTGTGTTTTAAAGAAATCAACGTAATTTTTACTGAATTTTAGATGTTTTACTACTACTACTAGATGTTTTACTCTGCGTTTCGTCTGATGAGTGAGGTGCTGGAGGCCTAATTTCAGTCCTCTTCCCCTTTCCACCCTTTCCACATAAGGATAGGATGGGAAAAGGAAGAGGATTGCACGGGGAGGGGGTTTATGGGGAAAAGGAGATATCCTTTTTCCTGTCTATGCCCTCCTTTAAAGGTAGGCAACGCATCTGCAACACATTTGCCTGTTGCGGATGTCTATGGGCAGCGTTTACTTAACATCAGGTGATCCGCTTGCTCGTTTGCCACCAACTCACATAAAAAAAAATGTCCAAATTAGTCTATTTCCAGTTAAATAATAGGTATTATATAGGGGATAACATTAGAAATACACAGCCTTCTTTCTTGAAATCAAACCGGGTACGGGGTCGCAACACCTGGCCGTCGCTATGTGCGGGCTGCCCCGGCCGGCAGTATGTAAAAAGTATGATTTCTAAATATTCCGTTAGTTCTGTTAGTTTCCAAACCGGGTTACGGTACGGTAATCCGGTACCAGAGTGTACCCTAGCTGCGGACTTTAACTTTATTTCTGTTAAGTTTGCTTTGGTACTGTAAGATTTTAACCTGACAATTGTCAAGATGGTAAACAGGTATAGTTTCCTATAGATATGAAATGAATAAATAAAACACAACATTAATTGTATGATTTGGTTTAATACAACACTAATTAAGTATATAATTTACAATGAACAATAAATGTACGGTGCCACGTTGGGCGCCATTGTGGGACAGAGAGGGATGACACCGATCAAGCGTCTCTATCGCTCCCACTGGATCAGATGGTTTCATATGTAAAATTGTCTTAAACAGAGTAAATACGACTCATAAACTAATTACAATAACATAAATCAATTCCAGACATTTTCAACTGTATTTTAAAGTCAGTTGTACTTACGGAATAAAAGAAATTGATTTTGTACATTTTAAAATTGTAACAAGTTGTAAAATTAATTCAGAAACTTCAAAATAACAAGAGGTTAGGTTATATATTATAATATAATCGACCGGTTTTGGTAAATTTTACGTAATTATGTGAAAATCAATAACCTGGATTATTCAATTAAAAGAGATTTTAAATACTCTCTTATTTATTCCCATTTTCAATTAAATAGTTGGTTTGAGGTTCTAAACACGTATTTTAAAACGGGTCCATTACGATCGGGCGATACTCAATAGACCTATACGTGTACAACTTTTATATTACTTAATTTACAACAAAAAACTGTATTAAAAAAATAAACGTTCCAATTTACTAATGTCTATACAAAGTGGAGAAACGAAAAATAGTTAATAGGGAAACAGATTAAAATTAAAAAATAAAACTGTCAAGGTCAAAACCAAACAAGTTAACAGCCTGTATATTTATGTGTCATTAAGTGGTTAAATGCATTTGGTTAAAGCAAGACGTTTTAATATTTTAAAATATTTTAGTTACTATACATACATAGCGTGATATGATAGTACACCCTCTTTTATTAAGTCAAATACCGCGACAAGATGAAACCTGTCGTCCAGCAAGTTATTACATAAATGCGTATATAGCTACAAATGCAATGGGTTCACAGCAGGACAAAAAACTTTCGAAAATCGAGTAATATACGTACAGTGGAAATTTTACTACAATTTTTTTCTACTAAATTGTCTACAACATGAACGATATATGTTTTTTTAGTATAAGTGTTTACAAGAGTCTACCAAATATATTCTTAAAACAATTTACAGTTCGTAAGTAATAATGATAAATATTTACAACTTTAACCTATACTGTAAAAATCCAAAAAAAATATAATTACGATATTTCAATAAACAATTCCATGGAATCACAATAAAGAAGCAATTTATAAATGGTACCATTCTTGTCTATGGCACGAGGTCTAAACACAAGTGAATTTATTCTCAGATCTTTTATTAAATCACGTACCAGGGTTGCCATCTAACTGATGTTTTCCTTTAAGTATACAAAATGTAACAAAAACGAACACTTTGTGAATGACTCGGCTTTTTAATAGTTAGTGCTTAACAGTACTTTAATAAGTTGCGAGGGAATTCGATTTCATGCAACCGTCTTTAAGTGATGGCAGCCCTAAATTGTGAGCAACAGATTCGTCGCTACAAATGTGAACTGGTGAGATCTATGTAAATCAATTTGCTTTAAGAAACAATGTAGCCATTACATCACGAACTGCCAGTGAAATGAAACATAACGCTTTGCGTATCAACTTATGTACCAAATTGTAAAATCCAAGTAAAACTACTTATTGTTCTTAACGTTATATTACAAGTGATTAAATATTTAATTTTTAAATATTGATATGGACCTTTAAAGGTCATCGCCGAAGCGGGATCGTCAGCCGACCCACCTACACGACACTAACTAACTTAGCCTATAACTAACAATTCGAAATTCCCTAAACTAAAACGACAAAACGCAAAAACTGAATAACATAATAGCTATAATACTTCAAAATGTCCCGTTGAACCGGGTTTAAATGAAACTATCAAAGTTAAACTAACATATAACAACTACATTCGACTATATCTTAAACTTCCTCGTGAACACATCTTCTAAACTAACTCGCAATCTACACCCGTACATTAATGTATTACATACTGTGATATAGGAAGCTAGGTCTATGCGGAAAACATACAGTTCGTAAACTTCAGCTACAACTAAAAGTTCCACTCGTATTGCTTTGTAAGGTCGCCGTTCATTGGAAATCTTTCCCATTCGTGGTTAGAGAGCGCGTCTGTTTTATCTCGCACGAGCTGTGCTGTGATCTCTCTAACATGTTACTTGTCAGATCTCTGTTCGTTCAGCGACAGGTTCTCCGCCTCGTCCTTGATGTGGGACATCGACGGTCGGTATCTGTCGTCGGGACGCGTGTAGTCCTCGTAAGGGCTGGGCTCATTGGGGCGGTTGCTCGACGATTCTTTATGATTGGTGTAATCTGTGAATGTAATAACAATAAAATTGTCTATGATTTTTCAATTACATTCTTATTAATATAGTTACATAAGTTTTCGAAACCAAGTGATAGATGGCGTCAATATCATTTTACAACGCGCTATTAAAGTACAAACCGTTTGATTTAGATTCAAAAATTGAACGTATGTTCGTTAACAAATACTATATTATATATAATTTTTAAGAAAGAAAAGTTCTAGCTATTAGTTTTAGTTTCCTAAAAGTGTAAAACATTCAATGTGTACTTATCTAGTAAATAATTGATTAAATAAAACAGCATTACTCGCGTTCACGTATATCAGTGTTGGTACCGACTAGTTTCAGACCTGTCGGAGGTCCTTCAGGGTGAGGTTCATAAGTCGTGGTCGTGCCTCGCCTCACACTCAAATTTTATATTATATATTATACATAATTATTTATTTAGTTAATAACGTCTCACGAGAGTTTAAATACTTTAGTGTAGGTATTAATATAAGTAATGGTTAACCATTACCTTTATTAGAGTAGTCGGATGCCTGCATCTCGTTCTTGAGTGCGTAGATGTTGGGCTTGACGTCCTGCGTGTCGCCGCCGCTGAGGTCCTCGGCCTTGTCGTGGTGACTGCTGCTACTGCCGCCGTACCCGTTCATCATCGGGGGGCGACTTCGAAACATACTTACATTCAAACTTTATATACATACAAACTGAGCTCCGCGGTTTCATCTAACGTGCAATTTAAGTTACCCAATGTCCAACGTAAGCTGAACCCTTTTTAATATGATTTATCATATAGATCTGAGATCAACTTACCTTGGAGTTTGTTATTATTTCTCGATACAAGCTTTCATATTCTACTTTAGATATTTAGGGATTTCATTTTCAAAAATCCCGAACTAGGTATTTAATTTTCAATTGACGGCCATATATTTCCAGCTTCCCAACCTTTTCTTGTAAGGAAAGGATGGAAAGGGGAAGAAAACTTGACGGTGGAGGGGATGTATAGAAATTGGAAATAGCCACTTTCTGTTTATTCCCTGTCCATTAAAGGTTGGCAACGCATCTGCACCTCATTAGTTAGTTGCAGATGTCTATGGGTAGCGATCACTTAACATCAGGTGCACCGTTTGCTTGGTACCACCTAGTACTATAAAAATACTTTAGGGGATAAATTTACAAAAATCATTTTTTAATGCGCCCATACATATTAACAGGAATCTGTGTGCAAACTTTCAAGTCGTTAGACCTAGTAGTAGGCTGTGTGGTCCATATATCGGTTTCTTCATAAATATATATATGATTGAAAAATAAAATTCCAATAGTAACACAATCATAAATGTATATCCAAAGTGAAGACATAATTAATTGAAATAGTTAATAAAATACCTGTAATCATCATGGGAAGATGGGTATTCCTCCGGCTGCATCATGTGGTCCTCACCAGAAATATACGAAAGGTTGCAGTCTTCCATCATACCCTAAGAATAAATCACGATAACATTTTAATACCAAATATCAAAATTCAATTCATATCTATCTATATATTTCGTTCCTTCTCCAATCAATTAAAAACTATATCTTTCTCTTTCTTAAATGAACCAGAATACTAAGTTTGACTTTTACTGCGGGTGACGTCACACACTCATTTTATTTTCGTTTGTTATTAAATTTCTCTATTAAATATTTAGTTATTTAAGTTATTAATAACAATAGTACCTGAAGGTTACGTTTCAAGGCCTCGCTGTAGCCATGAGGGCTCGTCATCATGGGGGGGCTTTGAGCTCCCATGAACCTGTAACAGTTTTACTATTGACTATTGTAAATTACATACTAAACTATTTTATTTTAAAATCTGGTTGAACTTGAATGGATATTTAAAAAATATTCCTTAAGGAACACTGTAATTGATTTTAATTAAGTGTATTATAATTTTATAAAGTAAAATCATACCCCAGACATCTTCTGTGTGTTACAAAATAATAAATAGTGTGGTTTGTTCGTGTTAAACATGTGCAGTGTCGAATTTGGTTGATGAAAAAATCCAATTTATTTGTAAAGGAGTTCCAAAAGTTCCATTGTGTATGTGGGCGTTCGAAAAAAATATAAAAAAAGGTAAATAGAATAAAATAGATAAAAAGGCAAGCATATTAAAAAGATGTAAAAAAGTTAAATTAGCATGCGACAAAGATGCAAGAGCGAAGCGTAAAAAGCGGGATAACTTACCTGAAGTTAGGATTGAACATGCAAAAGTTTAAGTTGGGGATAAGTTAAATTAATCTCTTAACTCTTACTTGGGTGTCCAACGACGATCCTCCGTTACAGTAAATCATATCAAATGCACATGCAGTGTACCATTATAAACAAACAGACATTATTTCTCGATTCCATATGTATACGCGTCTTCAAATACAAATCAAAACATATTATTCCCTCAATAGCAACATATGACGGGTTAAGCTTATATATTAGAATAATTCGATAGAACACTGTGTTAAAAACTATTGCAAAACAATTGGGTTATAGCTTCGCACTCTAGAAGTCTAGAATACTATAATGTGCTTATGTTTTGCAGACAACATTTATACAGTCTGAACTCTCTATAGCGAAATTCTTAGCTTAGCATTCTTAATGGAATGATTTATCTTAAGTACAATGAAATAAAAATAGATCGTATAAGTGCGGATAAATTATTTAAATAAACCGGAGCGAAAGATATACAAGGAATTAACTGTCAATTTTTTTTTACAAACTTGGCAAACGAGCAAGCGACCCGCTGCCCATAGACTGCAACAAGCTAATGAGTTGCAGATGCGTTGCCTACTTTTAGGGACAGCGAAGGGGTAAAACAGAAACTGGTTATTTCCCTTTTATCCCCTCCACCGTCAAGTCTTTTCCTTATTAGTAAATGGTGGAAGAGGACTACAATTAGACCTCCGGCACCTCACTCAACAGACGAAATTAATACTTCAGGCGTGTCTACTGTGAGGTATTTCACCGGTCGAGCCGGCGCATTCGAGCAACAGATGCTGTTATTTCGGACTCGGCCACTCTTAAGACAGTTATTAGACAAATTATAACATTGACCTCTCCTCTTATTTTTCCTAATAACTCATTAAATTGACCCGATACAATATTTCGCTACATAGAGTATATATATGTAATGGTTTACTAAAAAAAACATAAGTACACAGTAGTATATCTCACTATATTATTGAATGATCACGTGTTCAACTAGTTACGGTCTAACATGACAAATTGAATATATATAACATTATCTAAGCTTACACAATGATACACTTGACGTAATGACCAGAAACATCGATCTAATTAAAAAAAATAAAACCAAAAATTATTATTATCTGGAATTTTTTTTAATCTAAATAGATATATAATTTTTGGTTTATTTCCGAACGATTCACAGACAATTAAACTATCTTTTGGACACGATCGTCCAACGATCCAAATATTAACTTTTGAGTATTGATCTCGAAGTTACAGATGAAATATTAAATAAATACATTTCTTATGGCAAGATACGAAGTGGTTCCTAATTTTAGATTAAAAAAATATATCTAAGAATCGATTCAATTTAAGATTTTTCTGGAAGGTACACATATATTATAGAAGGTTTATTAAATAAGAGTATGTTTCCCAAAGTTATAAATGAGATTCGTTGGACGTTCGCGGTCGAGGCGGCATCGTTGGGCCCTTACTGTTGGGGAGTGGCGTTGGGCCCCTGTGCGGGCTCATACTTGCGAGGCCGGCCCCTGCTGAGGTGCCGTCGCTTCACAAACTCCGCGTCGTCCACCATCCAGAACGAGCCGAAGTCATCCTCGTAGCGCACGAAACATTTGTGCAGGGACAGGTTCGTCCGGATCGCATTCTACAATTCATCCTTCTTTAGCAACACTTAAAAAACTCGATAGAAATCGATCTGAAATTTAATCATCGATTAACTTATCGATTATCCCAACAGATGTGCTCCAATCGTTCGAACAACGATGGAAGCACATCAAGATCGTCGTGGAGATCGTAAAAACCATCATGCAGGAATCCCAAGAAGAGATAGCCCCATAGGGATCGGAAGATAGGAGCGAGGTTAATAGGCAAGCGAGAAAAAACGTTATTCACCGTTGCGCTGAAATCCACGAACACACACAATAAACGAGACCTAAATACATATAATAACAAGACCCCACAATGCGCGACGCCAACACGGCATAGATACAACAAAACGCCTGCCAGTGGTGACGTCGCTTACAAATCTGATTCCAAATTCACTACACAAATAATTACGAAATTTAAAATCTGAAACGAGATAAAAATGTTTATTTACACAATAAGAGTTAGGACACAATGTCTAGATTAGATAGAAAATATTTAAAAGAGGAGATTAATAATGTTGGATCGAGTGTGGTATGGGATACGGAATAGAATAAATTCGTGTTAGTGACGACTGTGTGTAACAAAGTCGGTTCATAGTTTGTTTAGATTCAGAGTGTAGTTCAGTGAAGAATCGAAGTTCAGTGTAGATACAGAGTGTAGTTTAGTGTAGATTCAATGTTCAGTATACATTCAAAGTTCAGTATAGATGCAGAATGTTGTTTAGTGTAGATTCAAAGTACAGTGTAGGTAATTATGTAATCATTATACTAGCAACTTGTAACGTTCGGGATTGTTAAAATAAAAAATATTTCGTAACCTTTCTTTTCCCCCTTTATGGGGTTGGCACAGTTTACCGGTAGTCCATACTGTACATGTTTTGTCTACAATTTTTACTGCTGATCGGGACACTAACACTTCGCGGATTAATTACATTTTACACGTAAGAATATTTGTGCGTTTTTGTATTTAGTTAATTAACGTGCATTTTAGAAGAAATAATATTATTGTAAACATAAAATAATACTGCATTAGCGAAGACTAAATTAAAGTAAATGAAACGAACGAAAAACATTGAAGAACCTTTCTCATATTAACATGTCTTAATCAAGAAAACTTGTATAATTGTAGTACCAGCTTCTTGTCTATTTATTATCATCAAATTATCATATGAAACCGGCTTGATGCTTTGAACATACAGGGTGGAGTGATGAATTAGTATATCCAATGCTTGCAAAGTATTTTTGTTCGTATATATGGTAAAGTGTCAAATGTAAAATGTATAAAGTACAAAATATACACAATGTAAAAAATGTGTAAACTTAAAAAAACTGATCAAATTGTCGAAGGTAAATTTGTGGCTATTTTATTGTAATGTGAAATACCACTTTGTTTTATATTTCCAAGTTATAAAGTGTTGACACGTAAAAAAGTTGAGTGTATAAGTTATTTAATGCTTCAACTCTGTAGTGTTCCGGGTATGTTCCGGGTATGTTCCGGGTATGAAAAAGGTAAAGTAAGTTTTACGTATTATGTATGTTACTATAAATAGATTTAAAATGGCGTGTATTTTGTATAATGTTCGTAGGTAAAAAATCGAGGAAGTATATTAAGTGTTCAAGTAGAAATTGTATCAAAAGTTAAGTCAGTCAAGTATATCAAAGGTTCAAGATAAAAATTAGGTCCAACGTAAAAATGTAAGCGTATAGTTAAAAATGTATAATGTGGAATATGTGGCATTAGTAAAATTTAAGCAAGATTGTCAAATGTGTTTAGAATATTGCAGTGTCGATTATGAATGCCGAGCAAGTACAGTGTTTAGAGTTGAGTTGCAAAAAGTGTGCCAAGTGTATAAAATTGAGAAAATGTATGAAACAAGTCTTTGTGTATTGGAGTATCGTGGATATCATCAAAAATGTATCCAATGAAAATGTCCAACAAGTGTTTAGAGTATTGTTAAATGTTTGACAAGAGTATGAAATTGAGTAAATTTATCGAGTCCAGTGTAAGTGTATCTAGTGTTTGTTCAATGTAAATGTATCTAATGTGAATCTGTCCATTTAAAGTAAATCCAGATTGTTCCCAGTGTAATTGTGTCCTGTGTACATGTACCGAGTTTGAGTCCATTGCAATCTATGGACATATAGAGTGTCTTGTTTCTGTCCAGTGTAAATGTATCCAGTATAGTAAATGTGTAGATCGAGTCCCGCGTGGGGCCGTACCCCGCGTGCAGGGTGGGCGCGTGCGCGGCCCGCTGCGGCCGGCGCTTGTAGAATTCCACCTCGTCGACCGTCCACACGGCGCCCTTCACGTTCTCGACTCGCATGAAGCACTTGTGCAGCGACAGGTTGTGACGCACCGCGTTCTGTTTGTTACGCTCTTTCATGTTTTTATTTTGCACCCGATTACAATAAAAGCGAATTTAAATATAATTAACTACACTTAAGCTAAAGAAATGTATTTATAATTACGATTTATAATAAACAATAAGCCACGTAAAAATATTATTTATTTTACACTTAAATTCGCATACATGCATGGTTTTACTATTGAAATAGCCGGCTTTATAGCATACACTGGTACTATTAGACCGGCTGTTGAATTAAATTTTAAGCGTAGGGTAGTATTAAATCACTCGTGACCTTGAGAAATTAGATGGTTGGTTTAATTAACCCTTTATCTAAGGTGGGTTACACTTCTTACAGATATTCAGTGTTCTGTCAACGTGTCTTCAAGAAAGCCTAATTATACTGTTCATAGGAATTAGCCGACATCGAATTAGAAATTTAAGAAGAGGGACATGTTCAATATAATTAGTTTTTTTTAACCGAATACAAGGAACAATGCTATAAATTTGTATACAGATAAGTATTAAAAAAAAACTAATATTGTTTTTTGTTATTTGGAATCAGATTTTCAAAAAATCTGATTCCAAATAACAAAAACACTAAAGTTTTATAATAACCATAACGTTTACCTTAGTACTTCTCCATCATGTAAAACACATATAGTATATCGAAAAATTGGTATTATGTACATATATCATGTTTTTTTTAACTTGTTATATTACTATCAGTGTAATAAATATTAAAAGCGGTGAAGACCTACCTTCCAAGTGGCTGCGTTCCGTCTGAAGTAGCAGAATGTGCTCTGGAACCAGTTGTAGATCTCGTTCAAGGTCAACTGCTTGTCCGGAGATTCAATGATGGCCTGCAAAATGTATTTCATTTATAAAAGAAATGCAGAATATGAAGCAGTGATGTATGGATCTAGATAAACTATCTATATTAATATCAAAGCTAAAGAGTTTGTTTGTTTGAACGTGAAAAATCATGAACTGTCAAACAGATAAGAAACATTCTATTTGGATTTGACAATGCAATTAATAAGGAAGGAGCCGAGCAAAGAAACCGGTCATGAGCGAGTCGGACTCGCGCACGAAGGGTTTCGTACCATTATCTAAAAAAATCATGTCTTTTGTATGGGAGCCCCACTTAAATATTTTTTATTCTGTTATTTAGTATTTGTTGCAGCGGCAACAGAAATACACCATCTGTGAAGATTTCAACTGTCTATCATGGTTCATTAGATACGGCCTGGTGAGAAACGGACACACAGATAGAGGAACGGACAGCGGAGTCTTAGTAATAGGGTGCCGTTAATAATATAAGGCTTTATTAACATTAAAGTATAATAAAGTCTTAGTATGGCACACAATATGTCATCTTACAATGTGTTGACACACAATTGAGTGTCATGATTCAATAAAGTGTATGGCATGAACAATTATGAATATATATGTACAATGAAATGTACAACATAAGGATTATGTAAACATAATAACTAGCTGTGGATTGAGCTTCGCTCTGCGTCTTTTATGATTCAGATCGTGCTTTTAATATAGCGCCATCTAGCTTATGGCTAATCAGTATTAGCCCTTGACAATGCTCCGACAATACATAATGCAAATACCTATCAAAAGATGGCACACATCAGCAACACGCGTATATTTATATATACATATAATGACATGTATGTTTGTATTATTTGTATTTTTTGTGCTGAAATATTGTATGTATAATGCTGAATTATTTGTAAGTTATTTAACTTTATAAAGGTGTAATGAATTTGATGAGCGAAATTGGATATAAGACACTCACCTGACGAATAAGGGACGCGTAAGTAAACGGAGGTCGTACGTCAGCACTCTTGTAGAACTCACGGTTACGCTGTATCTCTGCGAAGAGACAAAAAATACATAAAGACGCCTCATAAAGGAGCGGTTCCGTTGTACTTGGTTTCTTATATGATTAAAATTAAATATATTTCGGCATGATACATGTCTCACTCTCTCAGAGAGGAGGCCTGTAGCCCTGCAGTGGGGAAACGTACTAAAAGGCTGATTAATTGATCTGTTCTCAATATAAAATTCGGGGAAATAGACGGGAAGGGTAAGAGGGAGGATAAAAGGTAGGCAACGAATCTGCAACTAATTAGCTTGTTGCAGAGGCTCACAGGTAACGGTCACTTAATATTAGGTGAACCGCTTGCTCGTTTGCCAAATTCTTCTATAAAATTATTAAAGTACTAAGCAGTTCATTACCTTGTTGTACGTCTAATCCCGCTCTTTCGAGCATGTAAGGCAGACCTTGGTGGTAGAGGAAGATTTTGTATTGTACATTATTTTAAACAAATGTATTGTATATTGTGTAACAATCAAGAATTTGGTATGAGATAAAATACATGAAATAATTATAGTCTTATAGCTTTGATATTTAAAAATCATGAATAAAAGGTTAGACTTATATAACGATGTCTAGTTATATATGATTAAGAAAATGACAGTTATGACTTACCACCGGCGATGGCGACTCCGGACTTATCGGAGACACGTCGCCTCACGGGGCCGGGCGAAGCGCCCTCACTGGCGCCCCCTTAAATAGAAATTCAAAACGTCACTGTATTGTTTTATTATAGAATCTAAATCAGACAGTAGTGCACCATTACGAGGCATTAAAATAACTACATTGAGGACCTGCGCACTCTCAGAATGTAGCATGTAAAATATCTAACTGGAATTTCGCATACCATGTGGCATCTTATGGTGGGTATCTCTAGCGGCGTGCAGGTGCCGCATCATGGCCGCGAGGCGGTCACGCTCGCGCCGCAGCTGTAGCTCCAGCTGGGCTACAACCTGCATCTGCACCCGCGCCTGCGCAGCGGACCTGTCGTCTAACGTGTGCGCCGCCTCTAAATGCCTGCAAGTTGTGTTGTCTGGATGAGCTTAATGCTTGTGGCAATTCAAAAGATGTTGCAGCAACCATTGCGTGAAGCCATACACGTACACGCGTACACGTACGTTCGGTACATTCCCAGTATAGTCCAGATTTTGCAAGAACACCTGGAAGTGCCTCGAGTTGTTGGGACAGTGGAGGTGTACGAGAATGTCCAGTAGTATTTATTAAGGCTGATGATTTTCCAAGGATGAAGGTTTTTAGACTGTTGTTACTAGTATATCGTATTAAGTAAATAACTAACGAGGTTGGTACTGACTTGAGGAATGCTTGGTAATCATCGGCGAGGGCGTCGCAGCCCGGCCACTTGCAGACCCCGCGCCCGAACAGAGGGTGCTCCTCCATCTCGCTGCCCCACAGCATCAGACCTACAGAACAAGCTTAAATCGTTACACTCTACAGCTCTTCATATAAATTAATGTTATTTTATTTTACAGCAAATCTATGTTGCAAAAGTGAGTGATACGTTGATATAAAAAGTCCTAAATGATGTAATATATAGTTACCAGCCATATTGGCAATTTACTAAACGAATAGACTGTTAGCATAGCAACTTTAAGCGACTAACACATAACTGTGAATATGAATGTAAAAGAAGTGGAAGAGGTGAGCAGCGCCAATTGGAAATCCGTAATCTTCACCTCCGCTTTTGGGTTACGGGTCTAGGTAGTGTATAGTTGCCGTACTCGATAAGTATTCCAAAGACCAGAATTGGTCTACATTCCTATTTTGATGTACAGTTACAGCAAACGAAGGTTACCTGGCGGTGCATTCGGCGGCACCGAGAGCGGGGCGTGCATCAGATACTGGCGCTGCACCGCCTGCAGCTGCTGCACCAGCTGCTGCTGCTGAGCACCCAGTTGCTGCTGGAGGGAACCTACGGAAAAACGTTTATCATTTAATATTTTTAAGGAAAAGTAAAAACGAAATCAAAACAAAACGATACAATTAAACCACTGTTATCCAAGAAGCTAATGATCTTCAAAAGCCTGAACTAATCTTTACACAATAAATCGATACATCAGCTTTCGACAGAAACAATCGCATAATTAATTTGGTAACGATGACACAAACAGATGTACACGTTAAACCCATACCTTTCTTTGCATCAAAGGTTAAAAGGAAAACGAGCAACCAGTTCAATAGTAACAATTTTCAACAGCGAGAAAAGCTTTTAGAATTTACTTAAAAGAGAAGGAGACAATAGAAGATGTGTAACTCACCCGGGGAAGAGTCAGGCGGCTGCATGTGCGACTGTGAGAGCAGGTTCAAGTTTATCTGATCCTGCAGCCGCGACTGCTCCAGCTGTCTCTTCGCGGCCTCCGAAGACATATGCTGCGATATCAAATTTGAATATTAAGCACGTATACGAAGCGTTCCTTGATATCGGAGTTGTACACATAGTTGAAAGGTGCAAGTTGTTTGTGAATATCCGGCGCGTAGAAGCAAAACAGAAGGATCTTTGGTTAATGATTTTAAACAACTTACCTGTAAACCAAAATGTCTAGTATTTCTAAACACAAAAAGTGTGATGGTAGTTTATGATTTGCACAGATTTTAAATTTCATAGTGCCTGTACTTCATTTGGTTCAGAGACTGAAGTACTGGGAAAATATACATATTTTGGATTTATTGCTTATCCTTGATTGGCTTTACTGCTGTTCCTAACCGGGAGTACTTCTAGGTTAGTCTGTAGTCATGGTGTATTTCTCGTTTTAATTAAAAAAAGTGCCAGGTTCTTCGTAAGCTTTAGCTACCTGCTTCTGCATATGGTGCTGATGGAAGAGGCGCTGCTTCATGAGCGCCTGCAGCTGCGAGTGCTGGTCGAGAAGCTGCATCGCCAGCAGGTCCGGTGCGACCAAAGGCAGCGGGGAACGTGGCCCGGCGCCACTGGACGGCGATACTGACGCCGGGCTAGAATGCGCCGACCCACCCGTGGGGGAGGTAGGCGCTGACGCCTGTACAATAGATAGATAGTTAGACCACTGCGAAAAAGAGAGGGAAAAAATCCTACACGTTACAAAAGAGCGCTTGACGTGACGTTAAGTAACTACCGATATCTGTAGCTATTAAAGTTGCAGTTGAGTTCGTAGATCGGTCAAGCCGGCCTATTCATGCATTAGCTGCCGAGTTTGTTATCTAGATCCTCTAAATCCCGTTCTGATTTGCCTGGATACTAGTAGTATTTCGTGGTGATCATTTGTGTCTTCTCTTTGTGCATTATGATTAAAATCACGATGAGAGGAAGAAGGTAAGAGTATTAGTTGTTACCCTGGCGAGTGAGAGGGGCTCATGGTCACGCGGCGGCGAGGCGCGGCGCGGGGGGGAGCTCCGCCGCCGCCGGCGGGCCGGGTCGCCCCACCTGCCCGACTCCTCTCTGCAATAAGAGAATAGAATAGAAGCTAGCAATATCTTATAACGAATTGACTTGACCGTTGTAGCACCCGTTGGTCTTCAGATCGTATGCACTTAACAACAGGCTAGTCATCTTGTCTTGAATGTATGGTGAACAACCATTGTATGGTTCAAATGGTACTAACCGGTCTAGACAGCGGTCCAGCTCGAATGAGTTGAGTAGCGGCGGCTTGGCAGCACCGCCCGGGCTCGCGTTTAGTGCCGGCTCCGGACCCTGCAGTCAAAAAATGTAAAAATATACATAAGTATACGGGACCGGATTTGTTAGATTATCTACATTTTTCACGGACACATGACATTATAACTAAAATTAATTTCTCATTGTTGTGTAAAGCATGTAAATCAGTAGTTTACCTTGTTTCATTGCAAGATAGTATTGTTGTAAACAAACGTCATTTACCATACATGGCGGCCATTACACTTTTTTAAGTAAAAAATGGATATTTCATTTAGATCGCGAGATTATTTAATGTTATAAGGTAATTAATGTGAGAAAAAGTAGTTTTTTTGAAAATATATGGGAATTTACGAATTTTAGCGTAAAAAGCTTTGTTTACAAAAATCACAACTTTCTGTGAAACAAGGCATAGATCACTGAATCCTAAACTTTTAAATCAAAGGGACTATTAACATGGATAACAGAAGCCCGTTGGTCACTGCTCCTGGGTTATATCAACATTTCAGGTATTGTGAAACTTAGCTGACAGACACGTTTCATTACTCTACAATTTTTGACCGACGTTTTTTGTATTTACACCAACACCTGCGTTAACAATTGAGTAGTGCAACCGAGTATACTATTGGCCAACCAAGTTTTTATGTATCATTTAGTGAAGTTCTTAAATTATCTGTTAATTGTGACTACTGTGTGTTTGTTTCAGTCAGTTTTTTATCATATTAAGATATCCCGAATACGGATATATTGTATGTTTATGGACGGGAATTATTTGCCAGATTCAATGTTTCTGTCTGATTCCTTACATAACTTTAAGAGGAGGGTGAATACGCCATAGTTGAACTAGCGCGTATCATTTAAACTCAAGACGCAATTACGGACAAGGACTTTTTTATTTAAAACTAAACAATTGACAAGTATGCACTGTTTATAAAATCCTAAGATTATTTATAAAATCACATCGTGTTCAGAATTAAAATCAGGTTCATTACGTACTATTACAAAATCGCAGAGATAGACCCGTCTCGATTTTTCGCAATGGTGATTAAAAACAAATTTGAAGTCGTCGATGTTCGCTTAGTTTAAATATAAACAACAACTAAGCACGTACCCGTTCGTAAAACAAACCGACGTTGTTAGCAGACATATACTATGTGCCAAAATATAAATTTATAATTTTTATGACTTCGCTAAGCAACACCGAAAAACTAATCTAAATATAAACGTAAGAAATGGTTCCGTATAATCTTTACACGACTACTAACTTAATATTATAACAAAAATGTAGTTTGTTGGTTTGTGCATTTTTGTTACTCTACCTCATTAACGGCTCAACCGACCAGCGTGAAATTATACACACATTACATGCACTAACTTACCTTCTATCCCGAAAATAAAACTGTACCCCGGGTGTATAAAACCTTCACTACAATATCAGTTGTTGGTAATTTTTTCGCAATCATCTTACGAAAATTTCCAGCGTGGAAAATAAGAAATGAATGCACGCCAAGCCGCAGGTAGCAGCAAGATATCGATACTATATATATTATCGTAAAAGCGAAAGTTTGTGTGTATGTTTGTTACTTTTTCACGTAAAAACGGCTGAATAGATCGGGAGGAAATTTGGTACAGATATAGATTATAGTGTGGCACATAGCATTTTTATCCCGGAAAAATGTACGGTTCCTATAAAAAAAAGTCAACGTATATAAAATATCCCATAGATTCCGAAACGGCTACCCGGGCGAAGCTAGGGCTAATTACTAATACTATATATGTCATCTGTAAGTGAACTCCGAAACGACTGGACCATTACAAATCTCGTTTTTTTTACGAACAACGAACGACTGTCAATAATAGGTGGCGGTACATTCGGTGTAAATTGGTCTCCGGACCAGCATCACTACAGCAAATCCGGCAAAATGCAAGGTCAGAGGTCCGGGAAAAAACGGACGTGTGCCTCGACCAGTACGTGGTCCACCTGTGGTGTATGTCTGTCCAATTGTGACGTAGTTACCAAATGCTAAACTAGTCTACTATAGTGGAATAGTGCCGAATCAATACTTTGTTCGCTTATTTCACGCCAGCACGTTGATATCAGGCTTTCCGTAGGTGCGGCTTTAGTGTGAAACAGTTTTTAAGAGTTCGTACCATCGCCAAGGAACCCCGATTGGACTAATCGCGCGGTGTTATTGTAACCGGCTCGCTTAGCCCCGCAAATATGTTTACAAAATGAGGTCACCTAACACGGCCGGGAGATGTGTTTTGATAAATAACGTGTCGTTGTATAAACACTACGACGGTTATAACAAGTGTCCAATGTAAACTGCGTTATGTACTTTATTTTTATATAACATCCTCGTTTAATGATTGCATTCAATGCATTCGTAGTGACGTCTAAGAATGTTTAGTCATCTATCCGATCCGGTGGACAAGGCGGACCAGGCGGACGCAGCAAGGACTCGTGACGCCATTACAACAGATTATTCTATCGATAAATGTTTCTCGCTTCTCTAAACACCCGCCCTTTCAAGTAAAATATTCCTGTTTGAATCTAAATTATTCTTTCACTAGCTGATGCCCCTGGCTTCGCACGCTTTCACGCTCTGGAAATTGTAATTTGGTATCGCGTAATATCACTTGAAACCGGTTACCGTCCGCTATCAAACAACATATGTGCGTTTCAGATTTTCAATTTCGAATCATTCCTAATTTGACGAATTACTGTCGAAGTCAAGTCGTCAGATTGTTAACTGATATTTTGCTTGCGTTAGAGTTTACGGCGTGGAGTTACACAGAAACGTGTAAACTAGTGTATCAAGAGTATTTCAATGTAAAATACAAATACTTGTTTATTTATATATTTCTAATACAAAATGTAGATTGACATTTTGCATTTTTTTATTTTATTGTAATTCAAATAATTAACACTTCTTATCAGTTATCCAAAAGTTATACATTATTTAAAAGTAATATCAAATTCTTACATTGAGTTCAGTCAATCAACTGTTAAGTCATAATACAAAAAGTAGCGGATTAACGGTCGAAAAGTGAAGACTCGAAAGCGTCCCAATTGCTTTACGGATATTACATTTAATTTACGCTTAAGTGACAAACAACAACAACTAGCTGTCCTCTTTTTTCTTATCATTTTAATTGCGCTATCCTTTTTACACTATTTGACATGTTGCTATCTTAAGAAACATTTTGACCGGTGATTTTGAATGACTATATAAAATATCATTGTTTATTCCTCGATTTGCTGACATTTTATAATAACCCTAGTCCGATTCTAAGTTGACGGAGTACACAATCAGTCGGTGACATGTATTATATTATCCAAATCGTTTCCAATCTCAAGCGATACACTTACTGAAGAAAGTATTTTTCTGCTTAGCGCATTAGGAAATTGTTATGCAAGAGACAGTCACGGCTGCGTTCTCTCAATGCACGAAGCAGTCACGTCGGAGTGCGGGCTACGTGATGTTTACCAATAATAATGGCCACATTATTGTTGTTTTAATTAATCACAGTACACGCGTGAGGTCATGCGTCATTCGCGAATCGATCTAAACGACCGCATTATGTTAAGACCTTCGACATTTTTAAATCGAAAACGTTAGTACGATATTTGTTAGGGGAAGATCTTATACATTCGTAACGACATGCTCGACGTGGAACAGTTTCGAGGCACTTTTATGAATTATTTTCAATTTTTTGTTCAGATACTAGAGTTTATTTTTTACTCATTATTTATTTATTTTTTGTCTCGCCTTCCCAACTATTTTGACTTCACAATGTCAGCAGTAGAGAGCAGAGATAAACGTATAACTTCGTACACCAACATGATGCTAAGCCCATCTCGTGTTCAGTGGTCCAGCTAAACATTACACACAACTATAGTGTGCAATATCTACATTATCACAATTCTACGTTAAATTGTATATATTTTTATTCCAATATGCACACCACGAATCGCACTGGAACGATGGAGAGCCTTGCTCGTGTTTTATTAAGCTTAAAATTTAGAACCAATCAGGCAACCGTTTTTTTATGGCATAAGTTGAAAAATGTTAACCTATGTTTAGTAACCGCTACCCATCCGCAACAACGTATCGCATAACCGTTGCCTTTAATGGACAAAAGACACAGGAAGCATGTTGAATTTTTCTATGCATCCCCTTCTCGTCCAATCCTCTTCCCCTTCCCATTCTTCTTTTTAGAAAGGGACGGGAAGGGAGAGAAGAATAAAATCGGGCCTCCTGGACTTACTCATCAGACGAAACGCAGAAGCATACTTCTACTTCACGCACGTCTTCTGTGAGGTCGTGGTATTTCACGGATCGAGTCGGCCCATTCGTGTTGTTGATGTTGTTTAAGCTTACCTCAAGGGTTCAACACTCCCCCTTTCTCTTCCCCTTCCAAATAATATCATTGATGGCTTGTAGTCAGACTTGTTAGGTTTCATTACTAAACATTACGAGCGAATATGAAAGTTTAAACATTCGCCTACCCTGTTCCGTAAATTCCGTCTTGAATATTTGAAATATACACTCTCTTACCTGTCTCACAGCATACAGCATGCCTTCTTTTTTCTCTTATTAGCTCTTCAAACAATCCTTAAGACTTCACTGTTTATCTTGTTATTCTATGTAACTAACTCGCGATTAGGTTTTATAAAGTTTAAGACGCTTAACTATCAGTCAATTTTTTAAACGATTTACTTATCTTTAAGGTACTAATTATTAGCATTCTTAACTTAAATTATTTCGGTTACAGTTTAACTATTCATTCTGAAAATTATTATTTATAATTGCCAGAGTTGTTTATTTTGTCGTTGTTTTAAATTATGATAAATAATTGCCAGAGTTGTTTATTTTGTCGTTGTTCTAAATTATGATTTATAATTGCCAGAGTTGTTTATTTTGTCGTTGTTCTGAATTATGATATATAATTGCCAGAGTTGTTTATTTTGTCGTTGTTTTAAATTATGATTTATAATTGCCAGAGTTGTTTATTTTGTCGTTGTTTTAAATTATGATTTATAATTGCCAGAGTTGTTTATTTTGTCGTTGTTTTAAATTATGATTTATAATTGCCAGAGTTGTTTATTTTGTCGTTGTTTTAAATTAAAACTTTTTAAATTAAAAATTAATGATAAAAAAAAATATATACAATCACTCCCGCAACCCAGAGGGATAGACAGATTACGGATTTCCATTTGGCGCGATCCTGGCACACCTCTCGTTTCTTCCACATCCATACATCTACGCATACACGCTCGTCGGTACTCCTTTTATCGCCCTTCTTTAGTATATCACTAAATAGGTTCTACTGGGACGTTCTTCGCCAACACTGTCAGAAAATTATCTTGACACACTGTTCTTCCTTATAACTTGCATATGTTCGAGCCTTAATGTAATATTTTTTATTGTTTTTTTTAATATATTGATATATGAGAAAACCTTCTCAGTGAGGATTTTTTGTATGTCTGTTAATGACGTTTTTTTTATTTAAATTTTTAAGATATAATAATAACAGAATAAGACACATAGAACATATTAGGTAAGGTTGTAGAAGAATATTATTATATTTAAATGTATTTACTGTGTTCTTTTTCTGTGATAGATAAAAATAAAATTCTGTAACGTAATTAAGTTTTTTTACATCGAAAAATGACTTGTACTTTTAATATTGTTAATTTATTATTATTAAATATCTTAGAAAAAGACTGAATCCATAACTAGGAACCTAGAGAGTTCTAAAGGCACCGTGCTCTATGCATTATCAAATCGCTCATATTGTCAATGGCTGGACGATGCTACCAACAAAAAAATAGTTGCAAGGTGATGTAATATTAAATGTCAACTACAGTCCTACTCGTCATCAATTCAGGATTGATTGTTTCGAAATCAAAAAGAGTAAGAGATAAGAGAGATACTGGCAGAATTCCATGTAGATGGAAGAGGGCGCTGGTTCTAAAGGAATGGAAGTTAGAGCTGGAGTACTAAAACGCAGAAAAGATGAATGCTGGCGAACTTGACGAGAATCTTTCCTGTATTGTCTTTAATCACAATAGTAAATCGAATTGACTTGAGTACAACCAATTATTCCCGAGGAGGGCGTCAGGCCAGGTAAAAACTGTAGCCAAAACATATACGGTATGGACTACGGTCATGATGTGCCGCCACACATGAGTAGGGAAAGGAAAATGAATTCCAAGATATCACGTCAGAAATAGTTAAGTACTCGATTGCTACCAAAACGATTCATTAGTTCGATTTTCTAGGCATGTTTGTTACATAAAGGTTGTTTAATAACATATTAACTTATACAAGCGTATTTATTATTATGAAATATTAGAATTTAACCAGTGGACACCATTTTATTTGTTATAAAATGACGACTGGTATAAACATATGAAGGTGTTAAACTAAATGTGTTTACTTTTTAGGCATATTTAAATTCCCATAACTAGCTCGTAACCTAGTGATTACTATGCCTTCAATTCCTCGAGTTAATTCGTTTGTTTCTTCTCACTTGAGTTCGGTTTAAGGCAAAATATTTATAATTATGGTTTTATAACCAAATTATGAAGTTTTTTCAACAAATAATGTTTACAGTCACGATCTGCATCTGGTGTCATCATAGACTCATATGCTGTCACATATAAGACCTAGTAAACTTGACGCATGTTATTTCCACGTATATAGTAAGCATGAAAAGAACAGACAGAACAAATTATAGTAAAATGCTTAACATTTATATCGAACAATATTAATATTCGGCATATTCCAACAATGGTATAATACAAATACTTGTAAAATTCCATTGTAATAATTCTAATAACGTACTGAAATCGCGATTTGTGGAGCTTTGTCCCTGAAAAGCTCCAGACGTGCCCACTTTTCAGCGGCGTCGGCGGAGATCAAAGGCGCCGCGGCCAATGGCAGCGCGCCGCTGAAGAGAGACACGCCCACCCGCTCTTAAGAGACCGCCGCCCGTTTGATGTACGCCGACATTTTTGTACAAGCTTCGTATGAACTTTTTATTGTTAAGTGTACTGTAAATTATAGTTATAAGTTGCCAAGATTTCGTACGCTTATATCTTGAATATTCAGCTTATGTTTTGTTTTTTACACAATTGAAATACTTATAAAAGATAGATTTATAATTTCATTTGTATCTAATACGGTCGTATGAATTATCCATATGCCTAAATTTACTAGACAAAGCAAGATATGATTTGATATTGGGATAAGGTCGCTTCATTTTATTTCGAGCTTTGGTCAACGATGCCAAGATATAGAATAAAGGACAAAAATAACACAAAAGAAAACATGAACAGAATCGACCATAGCTTAAAGTGAATGAGACAGTGGCAATATCTTGGCCATATCTTAGCCTCAAATGTCGGCAGATTAACTAGATTCTTAGAAAGGTTACTTACATGAATATGTCTTAAAGATTAGTCTTACACATTCTTCAGTCTTTTAGAGTAGTCCATAGATAGAATAAAAAAAAACCTAATAATCTATTTGTCGATCAGCGCTGAATTATTGTAATGCATTAAGAGATGCCGGTCAGCGTTACATAGTGTACAGTAACGGCGAGTCTGACAAGGAGGGATGACTCAGAACAATGGTTCTGGCGACATTGATTATGTCGACAACGAAATTGTCTATGATCACACATTGATCAGGGTTGGCGTCAGGCTGCAGACCGGTAGGATAGGGCTGGCCATAAAAACTTAAGCCAAAACCTGTACATTGTGCACTACGACCACTCTCTGCCCAACATGGCGTGGGAAAGGTCAGTAACATGATAAAGGAACATGGTCATGATAATAATAATTTAAATCATCCTCCATTATAGGTATCGAGTTGGGATTATTTAAAACCGCATGATATTCACATAGTAGAGGGTACTATAGCATTTCCTTTCGAAGAATGTCAACCCGTGGCTTAACTAATACTTCGCCTAGCATTAGAATTAATCGAGGCCTCAGTCCTGGCTAGTTATAAATTTGATGTTTCGGTTTGACAATGTTTTGTTGCCAGTTGTCAGAGTGAATTGAATGCGTTCAAATTTATTTATTTTTTCAAATTCAATTTGCATAGTTATATATGTGGCAAATTTTTGTTCTTTGCAAATATATGTCCCACAATTGTATAGATGTAATGGGGTGTTTCAATCTGCCTTACTCTGGAGTTCTGCGGTATACACAAATTAAAAAATATATATATTTGTTTGTTTGTAAAGAGTAAACTCTGAACTATTTTAAATTACTTTTTCTTTCACCGTTTTTACGTTTTATTATTTAAAAGTGACATCTTTAAAGTTACAATTGCATCCCATAACCTACAAAAAGCTCCTGATTTCTATCATCATATAACGATCGCTAAACATAACGTGCAAAAGAAAATCTTTAAGCGTATGGGCTAACTAATCGTCCTATTCAAAACCAGACATACTCGCACGCTCGAACCCAGGCTGGCGCTCATACAGCGCTCAACGGACATACATACACACGCGCGAATAACATTACCCTCCTTGTACGTCAGTCGTAATAATTCCTCGTAAAAAAGAGATCCTGAAAAAAGATAGGCAGACAGCTATTGCTCTTTGATTTTCACTAAGCCTACAAAAATCTAACGTAACAAAAAGCGTGAGGTAAAAATCATGACTGATGAAAATATTTGTGACGCTTGACAAACATTACAATATCTATGTGTCTATGATATCTCTCTACAACATTTATTGGGATCAAAAAACCGCGTTTACAGCAAGATATACCGGCTGTAATCATCAAGCTGATTTAGGCCTGCTGCAGGTAAGAGACCCAGAGGTCCTTCAAATAAGAGGACCGCACAGAGTGGAAGAAACTCGTAAGGTCACGGTGAGAGATTGCGACTCTCAGGAATGTGGAAACGACTCACATAAGAAGAGAGATCTCTTAGCTGGTTACTGAAGACTAAGAAAGGAGACTCTGTTGGTAGAAGCTTGGTATGAACGGTACTACAAAGCAGGATTTCTCTCTATCCAAAGGTCAAAAGCGCAAGTATGGTTGCATATTGAATACTGCTCGCATCTTTGGGCTTGAGGTACCAGCATCGTCCATTTGAGCATGATCGGCTTGATCCAGGGGATCTTTGCGAAGGGAAGTTGCGTCTCGTTACAAGTTTTACCGAACATTCCATGAAGAGTGTTCCGAACACCAGTTTAAGACAAATGCTGCCTTTTAGTTTTTTCATCGCTAAACACGACCGACCTCAAAGTACCATGTACACCACCTTGATGGTTGGCATTACACTACCCTGCGGATTTACAACGCCACCCTTTAGTGTTGCAGATTTTCATGGTCGTGGGTGATCACTTCGTGTGCCCTGTGTCTTGTCTTATATTTAAAATGGTCCTCCAAGTACACCTGTTTAGAGTAACGCCTATTCGTGAAATTACGCTACTCACGAATTTAAAATCTGGCATAGGTTGGAGTTCAACATTCTGTGTTGTGAATTGTGACCTGCCCAGGACTTTTGGTTTAGCAAGGTGCTTGTAACATTTCAACATTGTTAGTTACACGTAATCCAATATTAAAAGTATCATCATTATCAAAAACTTAGCAACAAGCAAACACATATTTCCATATTATAAAATTACCACTAGACAAAATATTTTAGTATCGTTTTGTATCACGCTTCAGAAACTTCCCTGGTCAAATTCTTTAGATGCAGCTGCTACAAGGCTCTGTTCTGGTCAAAAAGCTTAAATCATGCATCAAGCCCACTGGCAAATAGGATTCAACACAAAAGAACTAAGTACGTCATTAAATCTATGTGGCATAGTCAAACCATACAGCCCTTATACGTAACAATGTTTCTGATCCTATCGAGAGTAAACACGATACACAATTCAAATGGCGACATTGTCTTCAGTCCCAATCGGGCATCGAACTGGACCGACAACACCTAAACAACACCACTGACCTATTTACTCTGAGATCGATTCTTAGTTTTTTTTTAATGACGTTAATTTAAAAAGGTTACATTTGCTACATTCAGCCTAATTTTGTATTCAGCCAGCGTTAATTGGCTTAAAATAATGATATAAAAATCTTACTAAGAAAAATCACAATTGACAGCACCGACGGTGAAAAGTTTTGGGATTTTTATTTAGGATAATTCTTGCAAACATATTATTGTATTTCATTTGCATTCATATTTATACTTCTCATAATTGCTTTTCATTAGTAAGGCTGCCGAAAACTCTGCCAAATAATCAGCGAGAAATCTGCCTAAGTACCAATTTTTTTTCGCATTGTCTTCCCTGTATCACACTTTTATTATTTTTATTTTAGTCAAAATATCGACTTATAATGGCTAATGTTCCCCTTATAACCCTATGCCTCTTAATGACATCTCTACTGCAGTTGAGGTTAAGCTTAATTTTAATTATTTAACCTGGCTTTAATTTCGTTTTTAAAAATTTAATTTTATAAACAAAAAAATAATAACATAGAAGATAAACAGGCAAAAATTAATTACGCATTATTATATTATATTATACTAAAAGCAATGAACAAAAATATCAATATAGTTATTTTAGTTATTTATAAATCATCAAATTTGAGATTACCATTACGTGATTTCAAAATTTCTAACAATAATTTAATCGACAATCAGCCAAAAAAATTGATACAATTAATAATTTTTAAATAATAAAAATTACAATTTTTAATTTTATTTTTACGTAAAACATCTGGCTGTCATTTTCCCGCCAAGTCTCTTATCAGCTGTGCTCGCGGGCGCTGTACAGCGGGCGCGATTGGTGCCGCTCATATGCGATTGGTCTATACGTAGCACATCAGCGCCGCGCCACGTGCTTATGAGTTACAAAACTGAAACTTTTTACGCGGCCAATTTTAAAACAAGAAACGACTTTTTTTAAATGGTATTATCGTTTTTGAAAATGAACATAAATAAATGTAATAAATGTTAATAAATTTACGTCGTAACGTGGAAAAGTTATTTAAAATTTTTGCTATTGCCATATAATGTTGAATTTTTTTTAAATATTTTCCGATACGAAAAGAATTTATCAAAATATAAAATTAAGCAGCCTTTCTAAAAATAAATATTATTTACTTACGGTAGATAAATCCTTATATCACTGTATAACACGAACGTATTTTTAATTGAAATAAAAATGTAATAGAATAAAATTATTTTATCTTAAGCACCTGTCATACCGTGAAGGTTTTTTCCGTAAAAAGTTTATCGTACAAAAGCTTATGCTAAATTCCGCCACTCACAACTCTCGAATTCACAAAATAAATAATAATAATTAGCAACGACAAACTAGAACAACACTGAAAAGCGACTTAGAATACCACTCATAAGCTCCGCCCCGTGTGCAGTCAGATGCAATTTATTTACACTGCAGCGCGTTGCATTTTATCGCGTAACTAGATTTTATTACAAAAAAATTGATCTGCAAACATGAATTTAAAATCCGAACCGAGGCATATTTAAGCTTTATTTAAAATATTTGCTTGGATAACGCGCGTCTAAACAATATACAACAGCCTTCGCCGCTGCGGCAACAACAATGCTAGGGCGAAATAAGCAAGAAATATTTAACTACCGAAGCGGGGAGGGGCGGCCCCGGCCCTCAGTATTGGCGCTACGCCTGTGGTAGTTATAGTTTACGTGATACACAGCTCAAATACAAATAATATAAACATCGCGACTGAGCATGCGCCGTCCGAGTAGACAGGGACGCAGCGAGGCGCCCGGGAGCCTATCCACATCGTATCGCAAACACCCAGCAATCCTTCACACTATCCTTTAACCCATTACTATCCAAAATATAGTGAAACATTAGTTGAGTTCGTAAATCGACTTTATTTTTATAGATTAATTTGCATATTTTTGACAGCACGCCGACCGACCCGGAAGCGCAGTACGCATGCGCGAGACGCGAGCGAGCGAAAATGTTATTGACGATGCAAAATATTTATTTTTCGCTCAACACAGACGCACGTACTTGCTTTTACGAATACGGCGGCCATTTTTATTTATTTTTTAAGTTTCCATGTTTAGAAACGCCATCTATATCATTATTTAAAAAAAGTCTTAACCATAGACAAAAAAAAATAATGTCGGGATAGATGCCATAAAGAAAAAAAGTTTCTTCGTTATTATTAGAATAGGAAATAAGATAAAAAGTATCATTTTTCTAACAAGCCCACAGGGAGTTTGAGTCGGATTTATTTCAATTATAATCCGATACGAGCGATTTGCGCATGCGTATGGCTGCATTTACACCGATATGTAATGAGGATCTTACATTGCGAAATTCCAGTGACGAACGACCAAGTTATCCTTATTGAGTATCGAAGGGTCACATAACACCTAGTAACCCGGTTGCACGTTTGCCCCGTCTACAATAATAAGAAAAAATGGGTTTAAAACAATTTTTGATGAATATTTCAGTTTTTTTCCTGTTGATAAATCTCAAAGTTAAAAAATTAAAAAATAAATGGATTGACACTATCACGACACGAAAAATGCAAGTGAAGACAATACTGGAAGTTTTTTTTTATAAGAGAAGGGGGCAAACGAGCGGCGGGAACACCGAGGTGACCAACGACCCGCGGACACCCGCAACACAAGTATTGTATTAGCCTTCACTAAGGAGATAGTTATAAAATTCTTCTGCGTATTTATAAACATTACTTATAGATTACCGCGGTTTAACTTTTCCGAAGAAATGTTTAGTACACTTCCTGTCGCTGTGTTTCCCAACCGCTAAGAATGATAGAGCTCTAAATGTCCTCTTTTTTTAATGAAAGTATGTGTATCACCTAGCGTGTCACCTTATGTTAAGTGAGCGCTACCCATAGACATCCGCAACAAGCAATTGTGTCGCAGATGCGCTGCCTACCTTTAATGGACAGAGGGGGGATAGACATGAAAAAGGATATTTACTTTTCCCCGTCAACCTCCTTCCCGTTCAATCCTCATCCCGTTCCCATCCTATCCTTAAAAGGGTAGGGTGGGAAGGAGAAGGGGACTGAAATTAGGCCTCCGGCACCTCTCTCATCAGACGAAACGCACAGTACTTCTACTTTACGTCTGTTTTCTGTGTGGTCGTGGTATTTCACCGGTCGAGCCGGCCCTTACGATGCGATATAGCGCCCTAAAAGAAAATACTAAATACTACATCCTTAACGCCCGGCCTTCTCTATTGTTACGTATTTTCAAATGCATGCCATATTAAAAAAGAAAAAGGAATTTTAAGGTGCTGTTACTTTGAGTGAAAAGGATTTGTATCCATGCAAGGATGATTATACCATGAATTAATATATCAAACGATATTGATTTATGAGAACAATTTTGAGAACTATTTATGTATTATAAAGTTTGTAAGAGACAGGATTCTTACCGCTCGGCGCATGCAACTGTGCCGAAATATCGGGGCTTCAAACAGGCTAATTGTGCTAAGAGTCCCGTCTCTTACTTACTTATTGGTAAAAACCACGAATATTTAAAAATATTTTTATAATTTATGATATTTCGCTTGTCTGTTCCCCAACTACGGTGTGACTGGCGGTGGTGCAGACTGTAGGCCATTGACATTTTTATTGGGCGTTGATTTAGCGCCTATCGATTGCGACGCAACTACTCATCCGAGGGAAATTTAAATTTAGTACCGCTCTATTCAGACGCTCGCGTCTTACTGTCATGAATAATTTTGTGCATATTGCGTAAAATTTTCACCACATTGAATTTACACGAAAATTTAATAAAACTTATGACTATGTAGCATTAAAAAAGAAATTTAGTAATGACATCACATCATTCCATCAATTCATAGAATCCCCTTTGATATGTATTATTGAATACAATATAAATTGTTCAGTCATATGAATCTATTACTTTACAATAATTCAGTTCCATTGGCTTTAGGTTAATAAATTTTATTTAACAATTTGTTGTACTATTATTTTACATATCTAATTTATTTTATCTTGTTGTGTTAACATAATAAGCAAATTATCGTCTTGAGTATTACAAAGAAGGATTTAGTTTAAAAAAAAGATAATGAATGCAACATAAATCACGTGACCTAAAAAGCAACGTTCGGAAACCAGAACTCAATCGATGTATAAAAGACATTAAGTCGAACGTTCGGTAGCAAAAAAATATTAATTACGAATGGAACTATGGTTTAATATAAAATAGTCCTCTGATGAGCGACTGGGCGGGACTCCGCCCCTGTAGAGCGACGCCCCGCGCCGCTGTACAGCGACCGCCTTCTGAAAGCTGCGGCAGGAGCCAACGATTTCCGAACGCATTCCTATTTTAAGCGGGAATTTTTCTTGTCACTTTTTTCGTAAAGGTCACTCACTATTTGTCGCGAAATTATTTTTACCATAGACATTTTTTATTCTTGTAAACGGATCGATGTCACATCAACGAAATTTATTTAGCAATCATTTATTTAAGTCAAATGTGTACTTTATATTATTTTTATAGGAAAACTAACAGCTATCTTAAAAAAAATCTTATACAATATCTAAATTATGTCCCTGGAAGCGAGACTGTAGATCACGATATTGTCTAAAGCCCAAACCACTTAAAAATATGGATATATTACATCGACAAAGTCTAAATTGTCCCACTTTGAATCACAAATGTTGATCGTACTTTCAAATGAAAAAAAACCAAAGTTATACAAAGTAAGTTAAAAAATTGATTTAAGCAACCCTTTCCCTCAAAATTTTTATGAATTCTCGTCCCTTACCACAGTTACCACCGTCTTACAACGATGCAAAAAATTTGGCAGGATGACTACATAATCAGTATTGATTTCTCACTTGTTCACACACACCTCGTTTGGATTAATCATCTAGTTCTCATGTCTTAACAATGAATTCTATCCATCAGGATAATTTGCAAAACACTATACCCCTCACGCACATGGCCGTAGGCAAGTTTTCCTTGTTCTTTACAAAAATCTCGTAACTTCCTTCCTCTCGCAATTGCATTATGGAATGATCTGTCGACAGCGGTATTTCCAAATCAATACGACTAAAGATCCTTCAAGAAGATAGCGTACTCCTTCCTTAGAGACCAGTAAGGCATCTGCAGTTGTTCTGGTGTTGCAGATGTTCATGGACGTCGGTCATCACTTAGGGAACCCACTGGGCACCTTATCTTATAAAAAAAAATATTTTCTGTAGCTGTGTAAATGATACCAAATGTATATATATATATATGTATAAGTTAACCATAGTGTAGAGAGGAAATGGAAAAAGCCTGGAAAGGATAAATTTAATATAACGTCAGTATAAAAGGTACCGAACCTTTGGAAACCCACACCGATCGAGGCGATAGTAAATTGTAAGGATATTAAACGTCTGTATGGAAATTGACTTTATATCGAACATCTTTTTACGAATTCGTCTAGAACTGGCCTAAAAGTTTTAAATAAAAAAAATAAACAAATAGTCTCTAGTTTCACCGATCAATAAATTTCAGTAAAAAGATATTATCTGAGCCCGTCGGTGGCCCTTCCTCAGGGTTAGTGAGTGAGGTGCATAATCTATACAGAACACATATATTAGTTTAGTTTATGCAGTCAAATATGCTGCAGGCGTTCGCTACTGTATATCACATGCATCTATATACCATTTATATTTAGCTAGTGTCTTAAAATCAAAAGTCTTGAAACAAAATTCATTGTACCATAAATTATCCATGCTTCTCGATCTGTGCTGGCTCTTCGACTATACTTGTTAATGGCGCAGAAACGTAATAACTCCCCAGTCTAGGTAGGAACAATAAAAGCGGATGCTCTACCTACCCACACCTAGATCTAGACTCGCGAACTAACTTCGTACCTCGTTGCATTAAGTAGGTAGATAGTTAACGCCTAGCAACTTCGCCCGCTCGCCGGGAAATGATTTTACTTCAGAAATTTATGCACTTTTATATGTAGCTCAGATGGTACAGTAAATTTATATATTTAGGAGTTGATACAACTTGAGCTTAAAAATTAAAATACATGTATCTTAGAGCAAGCATGTATGTAGAGCAATGGTGGCCCAGTAGAGGCACCGACTTACGTACTGTAGGTCGCGGGTTCGAACCCTTGCAGGTGCTTTATTTTATCAAGCTCCAAAAACGGTGAAGGAAAACATCGTGAGGAAGCTGGCATGTCTCAGAATCGCCAAATTCGAACAAATATGACATCCACCAAGCTGAAATGGGTCAACGTGGTGGATTACGGTCCCTTCCCTCTCTCTGAGAAGAAGCGTGTGTCCCTGCTGTGGGGAAACATACTAAAGAGCTGACTTATTATTATTATATTATATGTATCTTAGACAGAGCCCCAACTACCACCATCCGCCATTTTGAAGGTTCGTATTCCATTAGCGTTCGGTTTTCACGTAATTTCCTGCCTCGTACAACCGCTTTCTGGAATGATCTTAGGGTCCTTGAAGAAAAAGCCTTATTCTTTCTTAAAGGCTGCAGCGCATCGGTGATGCGGAGGTTCATGGGCTTCGGTGATCACTTAGATATGAGGCAACTGCTTGTTTGCATTATATGGTACTAAAAAATATTCTTGCTTTTTTGCGTTGCTAGACTGCAGGAAAAGGGAAGTGTATGAAAAAGAAGTGAGTTATTCCCAGAAGTATCTTTTTCGTTATGTTTTCCTTCTTAACCTACGGTCTTTTAAGTAAACCTATGAAATCCGTGACCCGATCTCCAGTATAATACATATTACGCACTTAATAAAGATGCATATTTCTTCTGTCTTTGTTATGTGACTGAAGTCCTCCCGAACAGCTGGACCAATTTTGATGATTTTCTTTTGTGTTTGTTTGAGAAGGACCCGAGATGGTTAGACTCTCAATTGGATCCAGTAGGTGGCGCTGCCACTCGTTGTCAGAAGGTTAACTTTGTTGAAAGGCTGCAAAACGTTAGTGAACCCACTAATAACAGTAAGGTAACGTCCACGCAAGAGATGGGTGGGTACTAGTAAACGGTAACTATGTAATAAAGTATTTGTTAGTGAATGCTCAAATTTTTGCCTTTCGTAAACTATTATCTACGTCATATATAGGGACGTTACATCTCGTATTTAAAAACATCGTAACAACATATGGATTCTATAATTGTTGTAATTTATTTATTGTGCAAGATGTGGACATGTGAGACAAATCACTGTAGTACTTCACTGATCCAATTACCTAGTATTGACCAGAGGTGAAATCAGAGACAAAAATTGGACTGCGTATATGATTTTTAAATAAAAAAAAAATTAATGAATTTAAGCTGTAACCAGGCCATTCCAAAGATGTCAAATAGTCTGAACACTCGAGACCTCACCAGAGGAACTTAAAATACACTGTCGGCCTTTAAGATACGATACGCAAAGTATTATTACTAGGACACCCAGTAATACACAATGTATGAAGATATTTCGTTTAGATATACACATAGATATGTGGACGTCAGCAAGATGAAGCATGATAGTGTCAACTTAGTCATTCATTTAGTTAATTTATATTGAATTTTAGAGATTACCAATTAAATAATATACAGCTAGTAAGTTAATACGGCTATCGTGGCATAATATAAAGTAATCGATATATTGTAACAGCGGTCAGGACATCTCTACACGGGATTTAATCTACTACCACTAATAAAGTATCAAGTTTTTATTGGCCCTTGGTATATTGTAATGGCGTGTCAGAATCTTGTGATGTAGCAAGCAGATTTTTTACGATATCCAAAGGTTCGAAAACAGTTTTATTGCTTTTCTTTTAACGTTAGTATCTTCTGTGTTACCGCGGCTGTTTAGTAGGGTTAAAACTTTAAGGGATGTTTGGCTTCTCAGATTGCTATGTCCAGTGCATTTTTCCTATATAGTGAAGCTTTCGAATCATTTTTCACCGAAATTGGATACAGATATAGAAACGGCTGTCCTAGTTATTTCGACCTCTTTGCTCTATCGAAAAAAAATTTTGGAGCTAGATTTCTGGGAAAATTCCACTAATACTACAAAGGCTAACGTTCGGATGTATGGATGGGTGTAACCTCTTCAAGAACGGCTTAAAAAATCTGAATGAAATTTTCCACAGAGATAGATTATAGATTGGAAGGGCACAGGCTACTTTTGAAATGTACGGTTTACATGGGATATATTTATTTTTCTTTTTCACAGACATATATATATATCATTATCTTCCCCCCTTCACGTATCTATCTGGGGTTGGCAGACATTCTCCTCTCCCATATCCCTCTATCAACCGTCATACGGGTCCAAGAATGACATAATGCTACTTTTATTAATTAACTTATAGAGCGAGTATATTAAATTAGATTTTTCTCGTTGAATTCTACGCGGACAAAGTTGCGGGAACTTATTGCATTATATCTGGTTTAAGAAATCACGAATTTGTATAATTTTAAGCTTGACCTACGAATTCGAACTACAACTTGTAGATCTTAAGGTAGATATTTCTCTGCTGGGCTGTTACTTCTAAATTCATAGCGCACCATTAATAAGAGCGACTAGACTCGCATTAGTCAAACAAGTGTCTGGCCTTTTAAAAGGTATTAGGGCTTAAAGCAACGCTAAGTTGCCAAAGTTATCAATGTAAATTCAACTTTATATCTAAAATCGTAAGGTCATCTTTGAATTGACGATATATTATCAAAAAAATAAAGTATTTGAGGGGTCAAGGCTTAAAACCTCAATAAGGACGTTATCATCCCTCAAGCAAATGAGGGTAGTTTGTTTCTAAAAAGTATTAACGTTATAACGTCGATGGGAATCAAGTACAAATGAATGCATCGAATAAAATATATTGTTTTTCGATGCGTCACTTTCTTACTCTATTTAGTTTCATATTAACAGTATATCCCGGTTTCATCACAGTTTCTTGCGTTTATTCTATTAAAAATATTGTGATGTAACAAGAAAGTAAGAGAGGGATGGGGCTATATGAGTATGATACTGCCATCGCATTAATTCAAAAGCAGAAGTACATCTGTACTTAATCTCTACGTTCTAGTAATCAGATAATAGCTACCGATCGAGCCGAGGTTCAGGGCATCCACGAATCGGAATACTAAACGGGTAATGAGTGACAGCCCAAGCCGACCCTTGAGTCTAGGCACTCCATGCACCGTCCACCAAATCGACCGAGAACTCGCCAAATGCTATTGTATTATATACCTAAGATTCCGTAGAAATAGGCAATCTTATTTCATTTAAATTAAATGGCGGAGCGTGTGTAACCGAGCGGCACAATTAGTTAATAAATAAAATGTACTCACCAGTACAGGTAGCTGCACCATTGGTCTCTGTAAATAAACACGTAACGTTAAGTATGTTAGGTATGTTATGCCACGGTGGTCTGGGCAACATGTGTTGCTAAATTGAATGGTGGTGTTTCTAAGGGACGTCCCAGATTATACTTTTTATTGTGTGACCGATGAGCATGCAAATGCAAACTAAATAGTAAATTTAATTAGGACAGCCCGGACTGGAATCGGACCCAGATCTATTAGATACGAAAAGAAATTAAATTCTGGCGAATCTAATCAGGATAATTGGTTATTTTGATCGAATTATATCATTGTTCATGTCTTCGACGAATGCGCAAAGTTTGATTCAACTTTGTTCTTTCAAAGTGGGGCAAAGTCCGTTACATTCATACAGGTTCAATAACATACACTGTCGGCCAAAAGTTTGAGACCACTTTGTACACAGGTTATAATTTACAAAATATTTTAAATCTGCGTATGATAACATATCAATATGAACACCTGTGTAATCTACTAATCATTTTGAATGTCTAAACACCATTTCTCTTATCTTTTACACAATGACTATGCCATAAATGGGCATTGTTTATTTACCACAGATGAGTGCCGCGTAAGGACCAGGTGTTGCAATTGTCATTATATTATATGGCGGCTCCCTTGTACTTGTTTGGTTATTGTTTTGCGTTGATAAATATTTAGGAATATTTTAAGCAATAAATCCTATTCATAGCATGGCTACTTAAGGAGTTAGTCTTGGTTAAATCTATTCAGTCTGAGCTACTGTTTTGTCAAGTGAAGATCTCCAAAAATGGGAAAAGTCCGTGAAATCTCCAGTGAAACTCGTTCCGCCATCGTTACTCTATACGACGAAGGCAAGTCTGAACGAAAAATTGCCGCTAAGCTGAAGTTATCGAAGACTTGTGTTCATAACGCAATAACTCGATACAAGACAACCGGCAGTCATCAAGACCTACCGCGCTCGGGGATGCCGAGAGCAACCACTTCTAGCGAAGACAACTTCATTGTTGTAACATGCAAGCGTAATAGACGTTTAACAGCACCAGAAATTCGAGCTGAACTCAATAAAACTCGACCGAAACCTGTATCATTGACAACAGTAAAGAGAAGACTTCGAGATGCCAATTCGTTTGGTCGCGTAGCTGTTCGTAAACCACTGTTACGGACACAAAACAAAAAGAAACGTCTGCAGTGGGCTCTTACTCATCGATATTGGACTGAAGAAGACTTTTAAAAAGTTCTTTGGACTGATGAATCAAAGTTCGAAATATTCGGTTCGAAAAGAAGAGTTTTTGTGCGTCGTAGTGCCGAAGAAAAGATGTTGCCAGACTGTGTAGTGCCAACAGTCAAACAAGGTGGAGGCTCTATTATGGTCTGGGGATGTTTCTCTGGCTATGGGGCCGGAGATTTGGTTAAAATTGAAGGAATAATGAAAAAGGAGCAGTACAAAGAGATACTGTAGCGAAACGCTGTTCCTTCCGGGCTACGTTTGATTGGAGATGGATTCATTTTCCAACAAGATAATGATCCAAAACATAGTTCTAAACTATGCAGGGGATATTTAGAGCTTAAATAGACGGAAGGAGTTTTGAAAAACATGGAGTGGCCCCCTCAGAGTCCGGATCTCAATCCGATAGAGCTTCTGTGAGAGGAGATGGACAAAAACGTCCGTAGTCATTGTCCAACGTCGAAAGAAAACCTCTGGAGGACTTTACAAGAGAGTTGGAACAATGTTTCACAAGAAACTATCAAAAAACTAATAGCCCGGTTACCAAGATTGGTCAAAAAAGTTATAAAAAGTAGGGAAGATTTTTCGACGAAAAGTTAGTTTAAATAACATATTTCTTTTATTAATAATAATGGCCATTATTGTAGTTTTTAAATTATTTTATGTTACATAAAAAGTTCCCTATTTAATAAGGAAAATAAATAATTTGTAGAGCACTAACTTTTGGAGTTTTATTCAATATTGTAATTTTTTCAAGGTGGTCTCAAACTTTTTCCGGCAGGGTAAGGGTGTAATATCGTGACAAATGAAAATGCGCATCCTTTGTCTACCTCTATGCTTAATGTATTTTTCGTTTGATCCAATGACGAACTCCATAAACGATGTAACGTTAAAATAAAATGCACTCACGCCCGTAACCCAGAGGGGCAGGCAGAAATAGCGGATTCCCATTTGGAAATTTTCACAGATGGTGTATTTCTATTGCCGCTATAACAACAAATACTATAAAACAGAATAAAATAAATATTTAAGGGGGCTGCCATACAACAAAGGTGATTTTTTTGCTGTTTTATAGATGGATTTTTCTAACGCATCTGCAGTTCCTCTGGTGTTGCGGGTGTCCATGGGCGTCGTTGATCACCTGGGTGTTCCCGCCGCTCGTTTGCCCCCTTCGCGCGAGTCCGACTCGCACTTGCCCGGTTTTCTTATTGTTATGTTTGTACTTACATTTGAATAACTATTGTGAATTATAATTTGACGTTCATTAACCATCGAATTGGAACTATTTCTGTACCGGTGTTGTATTATTGGTAATAAATAACTAATAGAAATTTAAAAACTCCTATCCTTTTATATTCTATCTATATATGTAAAAGGGGATGTCCGTATGTATATTAGACTAGACACTAAACACTCCGAAACGACTGCACCGGTTTTGATAAAATTTTCAGAGAACGATCCTGTGAAGATTGGTAGCGATACTTTAACGCTACGCGAGCGAAGCCGGGGCGGACCACTCGTACAATATAAATCTTTATATTCCTTCAAAGGAGATATAGTTGTTTTTACGTAGGTCACACTTGATACTAAAATAATCTGCGCCGGAATCAATGAACCAAATCATTCCTTGACTTCACGTCTTTATCGAGTTGATAACATTTTTTTAATATCGTCGTTCGTGCGAATTTTTTAATCATACCCTCCGAGACGAAAATGGACGTATTTTTTTCTGTTTGGTCTCGTATCAAATATCACAAGAGTGTAACTGACCCCCTTATCCTATCAACGTAAGTACAGTAAAGTTCAGTACAGTACTTCAGTTTAGAATACGATTTGATAACTATATTTTCGACAGCTGTACAAACAATAGCAACAGTTGTACCACGAATTAGTCGTCTTCTACGAAGAAGTATCATTAATTCCTCTGAGGAGTCAGAAGACCCTTTCAATCTCTTCTTTCCCTGTTCTAACTTTTCTTTTCTATACAAGGACAACGCATGTCTTTTTATTATTACGGATGTATGTGGGTAATGGATGCGGATGTAGAGGTCAAGAGTAATATTTGACCCCGCAAGTGGCGCTGTCATCGATTTCCAAGGGTTTTTTTTCGTCAAAAAACCGCAAGACAACATCTGTTAGGTTTTTAGTAATTGAAAATAGGTTAAGACTGTGCTGTGATTGTCACCAAGATTATATTTCCTCAGCCGATAAAAGTAACGGAAAAGCTGACTTAAATAGACCTGTAAAATGTTTGCTAAAGCTATGACGTAATATAAGATCGATGTAAATATACAAATCTAGTTAACGCAGTATGCTTGTATGTAAATATATGACGACAGATATTAACAATGTTGCTTTATCATTCCGTCCGTCCAGTGTCTATTGGCATTTAAGAGATTTGCTAAAAAACCCAACCCAGTAACCTTGCGGTAGAACATAGCACCGCACACCCGAACTTCGATTCCCACGTGAGGCATAAACATGTGTATGTATAGGCGTCCACAATACATGAGTAACATGTGATGCACCCGCGAAAGCATGCGAAAGTCTCAAGAGAAAACTCTCGTATGTAATGTCTTAAAAGGTACATACATTTGTGCATTAAACGTGCAATATTTAATCTAATACTGAATAACTACACTCTCTGTGTCAATCCGATGAATCACAGTTCGAGCAGAGGCTCCCGTGGGAGCCTCTGAGCTGATATGCCACCTCAAGCCCAATATAACCGTAGATGTGACCTCACGGCAAAAAGTGATAAGTCAATCAAAGGACCTGTCTTTCCCCAATAACTTTGATCATTTATCAACGTGAAAACGTGTGAATATCCTGTCCGTACCGGCTCTTAAGTATAGTTTACAGATTTTATTAAGACTTACATGGTAACTGTGACGTAGACGCCGAATAAAGCGTGTTATAGTGTTAACTGGCCGCTAATTAAATCAATGTTTGTTCAAAATACTATTTATTTCACGTCCAGAGGCTAAAAATATAGTAAAAAATAAGACTACATATAGCGTTTGGACTGCTGCGTGACGTGCCAAAAGCCCAATCCCTTCACTATCCCATCTTATCATCCCGTCCATTATGTACGGGGAGTACACACCCAAAGATCCTCTGTCCTACACAATGGGTAGAGAAGGGTAAAAATTATATACTCATCTGTTATTTGATGGGTCAAATAATATGCATGTTGATTCTAGGTTTAGATGAACGTTTAATTGAACTCGAATCTAACATTTGTTGTGCGTCAACATTAACTAGACACCTAGAATCTAAAACTGCAAGTTACACAAGGATTCAACCTAATTTGGCTTTTACGATTTAACAGTATTGGCCCTAGATTTAACTCAGCAACCGACTTGTTATTTACCAATGTGAATATTATCTAACATTCAATGTAGTTGTAGTTAGCAGTAGTCCTGATCAAATAACAGATGGGGGTATACAGTTGTTATAGCACATCTTAGACCAATAAGATGAGCCACTTACTCGTTACCCTCCTTCTATAATATAAAAAGACCATCAAGTGGGCGTAGACTTCATCGAAAAATAATTACCCGTTATATTACCCTTCGGTAGCTCGAGTGTCATGACTGAAAAGTGATAGAGTAAATTTATATTACACAACAGAGGTAGATCCCGCTACAACGACTCGATCGGTGAAATACCACGACCTCACAGAAGACAGGCTTGAAGTAGAAGTATTATGCGTATTGTCTGATGAGTGAGGTGCCGGGGGCCTTAACTTAATCCTCTTCCCCATCCGATCCTTTTCTAGTAAGATAAGGATGGGAAGAAGAGGATTTGAAGGGGAGGGGATGGTTAGAAAAAGGGAATATTCTTTTTCTGTTTGTTTGTCCATGTCTTGTGTTTCAGCGTTGTTCAGTGTTAATATACAGACTTCTATTGTCCATCAACCGTAGGCAACGTATCTGGAACTCGTTAGCTTGTTGCAGATTTCTACTTTCAGTGGTTAACTGGTGGCTCGGTTGCCACCTTCTTCTAAGCGATTGGCAGTGTTGATACCGACCTGGTTGGTGACATACTAAAGAAAAATGATATAAGATTACCCGTGACCAACAAGTATGCATGCGTAGATGAATGGACGAAGGAGAAGCGATAGAGGTGTGCCAGGATCCCTCATGGTTATTTTTTTTATTTGCGTATTATGTTACATATATATGCAATGTTGCGTGTATGTGTTTGTTTGTATGGTAGTCGTGTGCTATCTTACAAATATTGAATTATCGCTATATTTGCCCGGCTAAGTACTATCGAAGAGATAGCGTTTACAAATAAAAACAACTACGTATGAGTTATTTAACTATATGTTGTTATTTTAAACATATTTACAATATTCTGTTTGTTGATCGACGTTATTTACGGTATTGTGTTGATACAAATGTGGCGCCTTTCACTTGATTTAATGCGGTAGGAATTCGTATTGTTTATAACATGTTGTACTTTTTATGGAATTTATTTATTTATATATTAACCATATAAACGTTATTTTGAAATGACGGGACAAAATACTAAATGCATGCAATCGATAGAGTTGAAGTTCGACTTCAAAATTTCCACGAGACCAGCTCGATTGGGGAAACAAAATAATAATAAATCAGCCTTTTTAGTATGACACAGGCCTCCTCTCCGAGAGAGGGAATGGGCCGTTATCCACCACGCTGGCTCGGTGCAGGTTGGTGGTTCGAAGACATGCCGGTTTCCTCACGAAGTTTTCCTTCACCGTTTTTGGAGCAGTGGTGATGAAATAAATTACACAATGTAAAGCGCCTGCTTGGATTCCGCGACCTACAGTGTGTGAATCAGCCTATACCACTGGCCCAAAACTCTCAATAATGACAGTAAACTTTTAGAAAACAGCATAAAGTATTTTTGCTTCAACATTTCTTTTGATGAGTGAAAGGTTCAGGACAAATAATCGTATTACCTCTTCTACATTTTTTGTTGATTATAAAAATCGGGGCGCCATTTTATAATCGGTCTAAGCATAGCATGAACCTTCAGTAAATTATGAACTGAACGAATCATTCACAATTTTACGTCTCGTTTCTCGGCAGGTTATAAACTGTTGAAGTCAAATCTTGAACTGATATTTTGCTTACGCAACGCATTAGTTCGTTGGGCTGGACATGATAGATATATAAAAGTAATATCTTAAAAAGATGTTTATTAAAGAATAAATTTGTGTATTACAATGTTAGATACGCCATTAGCGGTTGAAAGTGAAGTCTCGAAAGCGTCCTAATTAGGACGCTTTTTCTTTACGTCGCGTGTTTACATTTACGTGACAAACACTATCTGTCCTCTTTTTTCTTATTATTTAAACTACGCTATCCTTTTTACACCATTTGAAATGTGGGAATTTTGCTGTCACTGTTTTGGAAGATCTTTTGACCGATGATTTCGAAAATGAAATATAATTGGTGTACAATGCTTCGTCCAGTTCAAAATTCCTGGCAGTTTATAATATGCCTAGTCCAATTATACACTTAAGTTCACAATCAGTCGATGACATAGCTAACAGCACTCTGGTTGTTGACAGTAATTCATGGTCACTTGACGTTAAGTGAGCCGCATGCTCGTTTATAAACTCTCCTAATGTTTCTTTTCAGTATTTACCCTATCCCTACTTCTAATTTTATAAATGTGAATGTAAGTTTGTTTGTTACGTTTTCTCGCGAAAACTACTCAACCGACCACCATGAAACTTTGTGCACATATTCTTGGAGGTACTAGAAGTAACATGGGATACTTTTTACGAAAAAAGAAAATAGTATACAAAAAGCGAAATATGTATGTTCCCTATAGACCTATAGACTCCGAAACGGCTGGACCGATTTCGATGAAATTTACAGGGATTGTCCAGATTGGCACATTCTTGTGTTTGGTAGCGATCGGATCAACATAATTAGTGGTACCCGGGCGAAGCCAGGGCGGGTCACTAGTTTTTTATAAAGACTGAATGTAGATAACATCTTGATATTTTACAAAATGCATTATAGATGCTATAGAGCCCAAACAGAGAGTTAAATTTAAGCTGCTACTTCAAGATAGGTACAACACATTCTTTCATTTGACTCAATTTTGAAAAATCTTCAGAAGATTAGTGCAAGAAAAATAATACAAGTGTGAATGGACGTCGCATCTCGTCACATATCTTTCAAAACACCATCGTACTCCATCCTTAGAAGTCACAACTGCATTTCCTGTTTTGTATTGTGCTGTACTGGTATAGTTGTCTGTATTGTATTGTTTCGTGAGTGCGTTATATGCGATGGCGATTTTGTTTAAGGTATCTTACCAAATGCTCCTTCGGCTCTTAAAAACGACTTAACTATTACGTCTCTGCCTTCTTTAAAAGCTAGACTTAGGCCAAGATAAATAGTCGCTAGGTATGAGACAAAAGTATTGGTTTGGCTTATTAAAATTTAGCACGAGCCAAAATCAAAGTTCTGCCTTTCTATTGGAGGTTTCGAAGCGTTCACAATTAATCAGATTATTTTTACTTCGTAATTTAATATTAATTTTAATGAGAATATCAGCCACATTAATAATTATTTAAAATATATTTCGAATAAAATTTAATCTACAGTCAAATATAAATTTGAACGCATTCAATTCACTCTGACAACTGACAACAAGACATTGACAGTCCGAGACGTCAAATTCATACTTAGCAGGGGCTAAGGCCTCAAAAATTATTACAAATGCTAAGCGTATTTGGTGAGCCATAGGTTGACTTTCTTCGAAAGTAAATGTTAAAGTAAATAAATAAATATGCGCTCACGCCCATAACCCAGAGGGGTAGGCAGAGATCATGGATTTCCACTTGGCGTTCATACATCTACGCATACATGTTCTTCGGTTATGGGTGCTCCTTATATCGCCCTTTTTTATTAAGCCACTAATTTGATCGACATAAGCTCTCCTAGGAAGTCCCCTACCAACACTGCCACTCAAAGTATCGTCTATATTAATGTCATGCTTAGAACTAAGCACTTGCTAAAACGTGGCTTAGTAAGATAACGTCTAGATTTTTATCATGACAGTATAATGTTACAAAGAAAATTTCGATAAAAGCCCTCTCTTACGCCATAGTGCAAGTCATTGTCAAAACATATTTGGACCTTCCAGCCATGAATAAAACGTGACGATGCGTTTCATGGAATGGATGAAATGAAAATAATAAATGGCGATAAGAAATATAAATGAATGTGTTTCGAAAAACAAGACAAAATGTTCAAAGTTACTCTACACAGGTTTTTGCCTTTTTATAAACCCGCTTCGGGTAGTTTTTCCACGCAAACTTACATTCTATACTTAAGAACTTTAGGGTATTAATTTTGATGATCTTTTTATGGAATATGGCAACAAACGAGCAAGCGGATCACCTGATGTTAAGTGAACGCTAACCATAGACATCCGCAACAAGCAAATGTGTTGCAGATGCGTTGCCTACCATTATTGGACAGAGGATAGACCGGGAAAAGGATATTTCCTTTTCCCCCGTTAACCACCTCCCTGGCCAATCCTTTTTCCGTTACCATCCTATCCTTATAAGGAAAGGGTGGGAAGGGGAAAAGGATCGAAGTGGCCGCCGGCACCTCACTCATCTTGAAAAGAGATACCTAGTTTCATCTGAGTTCGTCGTAGCTAAGCGGAAGGTAATGGATAATCCTGATTACCTTTGATAGAAGTATAGCATAGTATAGTATAGTGTTGAAAGGATGAATGAAGAGAGAATAAAGAAACAAATTTATGTAACGAAACTGAGTGGCAGCGTTGGTAGGGGACGCCCTAGAAGAACTTATATCGATCAGATTAGTGGTTTACTCAAAAATGGCGATATAAGGAGTACCCATAACCGACGAGCATGTATGCGTAGATGTATGAATGTAGAAGAAGCGAAAGAGGTGTGCCAGGATCGTGCCAAATGGAAATCCATGATCTTCGCCTACCCCTCTAGGTTACAGGCGTGAGCGTATATTTATTTTATATTTATACCTTTGATAGAAGTATAGCATCTATAGATCGAATTTCCGTCCTTTTTTGTCCGATTGACTCAAAGGGTAGTGTTATTCGTTGTGTCAGTATGTATGTCCGTTCCATTGCGATCTGTAGGCTTGACAGATTGGATGTCATTAGATTTGTATTCCTCCCCACCCAGAGTGTCAAAGCGTGTATAAAGTTAGCATAAAACCTATATAGTTGCAGAAATTTATATAAACTATAAAAATTACTTGCTCGCTTCAATTGATCGAACCGCAATTTTGTCGAAATTAAATATGATAGATCAGATTTAACAGTCGGTTTCTTATGACGAGCCTTCTATTATGTCATACATGTTTTTTTAAGCATAGACTGTTGGATTTTTTTATGGTAGATGCAGAGGTGCACATGTTATCAAGTGACTAACGCTACATATGAGTCCTCAACAATCAAATGAGTTGCAGGTGGGTTACCAGCCTTTATAGGGGATAAATAAGGAGTGGGAAGAGAAAGAGGAGATAAAAAGGGGAAGGGATTGGACCTCCGGCATCTTAATTAAGCGAAATAAATATGCGTTATAAGCATGCTTCGACTTCAAACCTGTACTGAAATCCTGAGAGAGAGATATATATTTTCCCGGTCGAGTCGCCGGCTACTATTTTGGTCGAGATTCGAACCTCGAAACATTGACTTGAGGAATAATTACAGCAAATGGTTTTCAAATAAACTAAGCACACACTCTATCGTCGTCTGTATTTATAAAATATTTTCTCGTATCGCGTAAGTTTCGTGCGGTACGATTTTTGTTATAAATTCATTGGTTTGTTTATGGCAGCGGCTGGATGTGGTTTCGGAAACCTTGTTTGTATTAGTTGATATCTCGACGCGAAGAGTTTACGTTTCGATCTTATTGTTATGTGAAAACATATCAGCCGATCGTTGTGCGTTGCGTGAAGTAAATTCGATTTAAGAAATCAGTTCTGAGTACATTTTGGTCAAATCCTCCCCTTTCCTTCTCCCCTCCTCATTAGAAATCGATGGCGGCTGCGGCAACTCTCATCAGATGAAAGGCAGAATAACGGCCCATTCGTGCAACAGATATTGTTGCGGGCTCTACTAATTCTCTCTAATGAAATCTAACAGTGGTAGAGCCCGCAACAATACTAGAAAGGCCTGTAGTAGAAGTATTTCTGCTTATCGTCTGACGAGTGAGAAGCCGGAGGCCTTATTCTGGTCCTCTTCACAAAAGAAAGGGACGGGAGGGAGGACGATTTGACGGAGGAGCCTCTCTCGATTAAAGGTAGGCAACCCATCTGCAACTCATTTACTTGTTGCAGAAACTTGTGGGTAGCGGTCACTCATATGAGGTTTTGACCCCTTGTCCCTTTGCCACCTTCTTCTATAAAACAATTACATGCTGCGTTCAATCCGGTGAACTGGCTGGTAGTTTTTATTTCATCCCTTAAATGTTTAAAGTAGCATGAGATTTTGAATGGAGAAATTATACGTGCGAAGCCATGGCGGTTCGTAGTTCGATCAAAAGTACCTACCTTTAAGTTAAGCTTTAGAAAATCGTAAGCAAACCTTGTAAAAAATTGTTATTTAAACCGACAATTGGGAAGCCAATAAATCATGCGAAGATTTTAAAGCTTTTTTTTTCTTGATGTATCCAAGGAGAATTGAATGCTTAGAATTTATGTAAACAAACTTTTGCCCCTCTATAGAAAACAACTCTTTCCCCCTGTTTTTTATCCACCAAGTTTATCGAACTTTTATGAAAAGGTAACAGAATCGATGTTTTTAATTTATTCCACAAATATTTATACAGCAAATTGAAACCAATTACAAAGTTATATCTTTTTTCTGTAAAAAGTAGGTAGCAAGCGAGCAAGCGGTTCACCTGTTAAGGGAGCGCTACCCATAGGCATCTCCAACAAGTTAATGAGCTTCAGATACGATGCTCTGCAAACCTTTGATGGACAAAGTAAAATAAAGAGATAAAACGTCCGTCCCCTCCCTTCCAATCGAAACCTCATCCCCTCCCCATCGTTTTATTAAACTACACAAATATTTCGAAACGCTTTATGATATTAACATCACGCTACGGTCCTTAGGAGCGGAGCAAATGGAAAAGACAGTTACGCGAGAAAGAGATAGTTCTATTTCTATTGCTGTCATTATACATTGCCTTATCTAGATCAGGTGTTTCCAAAAATTAATACGTCGCAAAGAAATGTAACTCAAAATATTGTTTTTGGCAATTTAATCTAATACTTTACAAAAAGGTAAAATAATTTCGACTGAAACCACGGAGCACAGCTAGCTAGACGGTGCTACAGTTAAATGTTTTATAAAACAAAAAGTTTCGTTGATCTAAATTTTATTTAAATATTCTAAACATTTCTGGTCACTTTTTTATTTATTAATATGCACATAGATAAGAAGTTATTTCTTATTTAACAGTACGCGTTCCGCATACATAAACACCCAGTCTCCGTAGCACAGAGGTTAGTTGACTGTTACAACACGGGCCCTAAGTTCGATTTTTAAAAATTGTTTTATGATTTTTAAGAAATCAGCAATTTTAGCTTTGTAGTATACATGGCGGGGGTCAAATAAACTTCAGAAACTCGGTAAACTGTAACTCCATAAGTTGAGACGACGACATTTTATATAAATATAATCAATCTGTAGTGTTTGTTTGTTTGTTTGAACGCACTAATTTTCGGAACTACCAAACGGATTTTGAAAATTCTTTTTTCAATTTGACAGTTACATGATCAAGAGAGATTATAGGTTATTTTACATCACGCTTTGACCATTAGGTGCCGGCAGAATGAAAAATAACGGACAGTGGGAATAATTTAGTAACACTCGCAAGCGATATTGGTTATATTAGTTTAATATGTCCCGTTGTATCAAATACAGGGTCTCAGGGTATTGCCACATGAAGGCGAAGTACCTTAAATATTACTTTCCTTTAAGTAACCTACTACCTACAATAAGTTACAGGTAGAAAAAAACAATGCTTATACGTTGCCCTTTCCACAGGTGTTATAGAACGTTTAAGTTAAATTGGATTGCTTAAAAATATTTATTTAATTATTTGAATCCAAATGCTTTTTGCCACACTTTTATCTTTTCAGCAATTTAATTTAAACTTTATACGATTTGAAAATGTAGTCTCAGGATTATGATAAAAAAAAATGAAGAGAAAAACGCCATCTAGGTGCAAATTAATGAACCAAGGAAATAATGGCTAGTTTATGTAGTGGTACTTGGTACTGCTTATTTAAAATTTCCTATGTAATATAGATGCTACGCCGTGGGATGCCCTATATATAAAATGTATATAAATTAAGGTTTGATTTGCCCCTATTGTAAGCAGAATTAAAGAGCTGACTAAAGAGTAATAATTATATATTTATTACTTTGTCTTGAGTGTTTTTTTTAATTCCTTGTAGAAATAAAGATGTTTAAATACATTAGGGGGCAGCATATAGATTTACGTGATATGCGGATACAGTTGGGAAAAAATGAAGTCCAGAAAAAAATATAAGGGACTTTCAAACGTATTAAAGTAGGGCAACAAATTATTTATTATATTATTTTATATAATTATTTGTATGAAAATATTTTTTAAATTAATTCCCGGTTCACTGTTGTACTTAATTGTCATATTTGTAATAAAAATATTTTCTTTGTGTCTATTAATTTACCTTTTTGTTGTAATCTTCACCTTTTAACCAATCTTTTTGTTTAATACTGTTTCTAATACCGTCTCTGTAAGCTACCTAAAATATATATTTAATCATGGGCATATTTACAGCATAAATGCTGGCTTATAACATATTAATATCATACACGTCTTAATGGCTAATTATTTTCAAATAACTATATATTTTTGTTAGTCTAATCTTGTATCACACATTATATTTTATTGGTAATATATCTTTTGTATATTTTATCGTATTTTAATTATAAGTTTCTATAAATATTAATAAAACCAGTAGCAGGTAATTATAAAAATATAAATTAAATCTCTGCAATTATTTTTAAACAAAATATATTATTAAAAAATTCTAAAAATCTTCCGATGTTATCTTAAGACACTTACAATAATTTAATAAGCAATAATAAAATAAATATGTTCTTCAATAAATTTACTATCGCTAAGTGGCAAAGAAAATGAATAAATTAGAATAACATTTGAATACACAAATTTTATAGATTTAATTTAAAAAAAAAATAAAAAAATGCAACAGATAAAATTAGTTTAATATATGGCGTTTAAATATTTATATATCTTTATTATTAATGATGATAATAAATAATTAATATTTGATTTAGGCACTTTATATTTTTCACCAGGTTATTTTAATTAATAAATTATAATAAAAACAAGGAGACATTAAGAAAATATTCAAAAATAAAATAATATTTTACTGGTACTTGGATAACAAAATGGCTGACAAACAGCTTTATATACGTTTCCAAAGCTTCAAAATAGTTGATTTCTATCTGTTATCTTAAGTAAATGAAAAAGCGTAAAAGACAGAATATTTATAATCTATTCATTAAAAGACCAAAAAAGGCCTCCATAATTATGAAAAAAATTACATCATAATTATAAGCCATTATTATAAGGAACTGAAGTGTTAAATTTAAAAAAAAAACAAATCAAGGAATTAAAAGAACTTACCAAATCATTTATATGATCACCATCGTCTTCGTCCCGTTGGAGACACATCCAGGTATCACAGATTGTATAAGGATAAATATTTATTATTAAATGTCACTAAATAATTAATTTCTGTTCAGTGTAAGGTGTGGGCCCGACAAGAGCACCCTGCGGCACACCTCTCCGATGCTCTTGAAAGACTGAAGCGGTACAGCTCAGATGTTTTGAATACAATCTGCAACAGAAAAGCAAAACAATATTAATCCTTAGCGTTATATACCGCGCTCTTAGCTATGTATTAGCTACAGGTTATTGTTGGTGTACGTTTCTATCAAATGCCTTTGTGAAATCGGAGATACTCAAAACTATGTAAAAAGCTCTAAAATATTTGTAACTGGCTGGATTTTTTTCTAATTTAATTTCACGTTAATTTTATTTTCGGGATAAATGGTACACCGTGTCATTTTCTGTACCCTTAACCGTTTTATGATGATCGCTTAAGCGCGCTCGCGTAGCGGTCTTTAGCGTAACAAACATAATCATATCATAATATTTGTTAGGATAAGAACTTTTAACAGTGCCAGAGTCGCGCAATGTCTACAGGCATTACTTCAATGCACATCTATTGAGACCACCACATCCTCTCAGAAAACTTGTGTGAAGTAGGCGTAATTGTATATATACTTCCGCGTTCTATCTGATGAGTGAGGTGAACGCTTAGTTCCGTTTATATCTTCTAATACTTCTACTCTTTTTTATCTGCTCCTTTTTCCTTCAAAGTGGCTGGTGGTTTCCTATAATTTATATGTCACCGACCAATGATATTTTATACGATAGATGTGTATTTTACACATTTTAACATTGTTTAAAAAATTTCTAAGGACAGCAACATTCACACATGTCAAATGGTGTCAAAAGGATAGCGAAATTAAAAATAATAAAATAGAGGACAGCTAGTATTTGTCACTTAGGCGTAAATTTAAACACATGACGTAAGATATGGAAAAAGCGTTTCAATTAGGACGCTTTCAAGTCTTCACTTTTCAGCCGCTAAGGGCATATCTGCTTCTTTTTGTGCTATTTCATTGTCACCAAGCTTGTATTGTGTATTTTAGGTTATAATCTGATTAAGCACATTATAAACTGTCAGCGAATCGTGCCTGAACTAATCGTTGACATTTTGACGTACCATGTCGAACGCAACAAATCTATTTTTTTCTTTAATAAACAAAGTTTATCAGAGAAATGCTTGGTGTAATTTTGTTTGTAATTATCAACACGGGTTGTATGACCCGCTTCTTTTTTTTCATAATTAACAATTATCAGATCAAGATCAGGATACAGATTACTCCAGAATAATGTAGACGAGTAATAGCAACATATTATCGAAAAACATTTTATCAACACCAGTATATTTTACACCCTTACAGCCATCAACATTCACCACAATAGTAACACAAGGGAACGTTGAGCCTATCCATTATCAAAATTGCTCTGTGGTGTGAACTGTTGGCTAAAAAGTGAAATATCTGTACATTTTTATACATTCAGGTAATAGATATATAAATTATCAGCGGGTTGCCTAAAGTGATGACCGTCGGCAATGAGGATTACGCCTCAGGAAACGTCAGTGGACAGGAAGTAGCACAAAAGCATGTACAATTATGGAATGCCTCCTTTCAAAAGTCATCTTAAATGTTGATATCTCCAGCGATTTAATTTAGATCGACGTAGGTAAGTTTTTTTATTACATTTCGCGATCGTAGATCGTTTGCGTGTAGGTAGCTCTGAAGAATTTGTTTACGAATGTAATGTACAAGTACTTTATAAAGAACCCTTCGCTTGCGGTCGATTCTCACGTACAGCTATGCCCACAATACGCTATAACAAAAACAATTAATTGTATTTTTAAATACTGTCGCGCGATCCTTGCCTATGACTAATGTGGAGTAATTAAAACCAAACTAACAACTATATAGAGTTTATTGTAATTTGAACTCTAACACGTAAGCAATTGATTGTATATTTGAATAACAAACGTCCCAACATTGGACGTTAAAGATTTATCAAACAGTAGGTTCAGTTGAACGCAACACCAAAAGGCAACATCGCCGTGAAAGTAAATATTTTGTTTCTATACAACCGTGAAGGTTGGTAAGGTGTTTGATACTGAAATAATAAATAATTGTAAATGCTGTATTTTTAAATCTCCACCATTGTACCGTATCAATGATTGAAAACAAAGCTCGCCATTAGTTTTGGATAGTTTCTGATTAACTTTAAAATAGTTTGTGGAATTCGACATTTAATTTAAAACAAATCTATACAATAAAAGTGTATTTGGGGTGTATGTTTGGTAGAGATGTCATGTTAAAGATTTTGAACGACGAGTGAGTGTGAGAAATAAAATGAATGGGGCTAAAGGTACAGTAGTGAGAAGTAAGAATGTGTCTATGAAGGCTCGTCTGGCAATATACAATGCTGTACTTGTCCCCACTTTAATGTATGGCAGTAAGAGCTGGAATTGGCAGGAAAAGCAGGCTAGTAGAGTTAATGCTGTTGAGATGTGATCCTTAAGAAGTACATATGTCAAGCGTGACGTGGAATGATAAGATTAAAAATAGCATTATAAGGGAAAATTGTGACAAAGTCGACGTTGAAGATGTATGAATGAAGAAGAAGCGAAAGAGGTGTGCCAGGAATGGAAAGATATGACCTCTGCATGCCCCACTGGGTTTCGGGCGCATATTTATTTATAAAAATGAAAAATGCGTTTTTTTTTAAATATAAATTTAACACTTAGAAAAAAAAAACCCAATGTTTTTGCCAATAATAATTCCATAAAGAAATGACAAAAACAAAGTATAGAGATGATTAATAAAGCTAATTTTACACAACATAAATTAATTATAAGGCGGAACGAAATTTGGTAAGGCAGTACTATACAGATAAAAAATGTACAATACTTAATTAAGGAAATATTGGACAAACTGGAAACTAAACTTTTTTCAGTTATGCGTGTTACGAATTCAACCATAATTTTTTAATTCATTCAGTGACTTTTAAATGCAAACTTGATAGATAGGCATATAAATTTAAATATGGTAAATATCACATAACTCTGTGTTCGCAATATTACGTATGAATTCACTTTATTATTTAAATATAAAAGGATGACGTAAATGTCGGCTTGGATGAACTAAAAAATCTTGTAATCGTTGTGCTATCATTTTATTATCATCACAAAAATCTTTCCCACTCGATCACAAAAGCAACAATTTTTTATTGTTTACAATTCAAATAAAATAATTCAAAACAGCCCTGTATCTGGCGCCATCAAAACTTAGGGTCCTCCAAGTCCAAGGCCGGCAACGCGTCTGCAGTCTGGTGTTGCGGATGTTCATGTGCGGCGGTGATCACATAACTTTAGGCGACCAATTGCTCCTATAAAGAAATGTATCGAGGGCACCCTAAGAGTTTACGTGTTGCTATGGTGCCACAAAATAACAAAAGTTTAAGTTTCTTTCCGTTAACCCTTATAGTACTCACCCCTTTCGCTTATGTAAAACTTTAAAAGCAAAACATTAAAATACCAGAAACCAAAATTTGTCGTGCATTGTTCAAACAGTAAATGATTCGTTCATTGCACAATTTGCTGAAAGTTTATAAAATTCCTAGGCCGATTATTGACTGACGAAAGTTCACAATCGACTGGTGACACTATTAATTAACAGATAGAAACTTGCCACGTACCTCGGATGACAGAAATGAAGCTATGATAATTGGAAATCATTATGTAACAAGTTCCCTCGCTGCGATTCTGAACGATAAATTCAAAACCAACTGGGCGTTTGTTGTTTCGATTTTCACCAACAGACGGAATTATTCTAGAAGAAGCTTTTGGTATATACAATACATTCCGTTTTATTAAAAATTTAAATGAAACAATTGTTATGTAAAATACTAAGGAAAGGCCATCTTAGTATAGGTACCCGTTTCGACAATCGTAGAGCCCTCAACAACATTGCACGAATGGGCCGGGCGGGAATAGGTGAAATACCACGACCGCACAGAATACAGGCGTGAAGTAGAAGTACGCTTCTTCGTCAGGGGTCACTTATAACCAGGTGACCCGCTTGCTCGTTTTTTTTTTCATAAAAAAACACTAGTAAGTATGCGTAAATGTATGAATGTAGAAGAAGCGAGAGAGGTGTGCCAGGATCGCGCTAAATGGAAGTTCATGATCTCCGCCTACCCTTGCGGGTTAAGGGTGTGAGCGTAGATTTATAATAATTTAAGAAAGTGTCATCGTTTGGTACATTACATAAATAGGAGTTGGCGTGTCAGGTTATACCCATGCGGGGTGAAAAAAAGAAATATCCAATACGGCACGATCACGGTTCAGGCTCCAGGAATAACTTGTTTACATTATAAGTAACAGCATCTATAGTTGTCAAATAGTCCGAAGCTTGTGTTACAGTATATGTTTTCATTTGTGTGTTTGTTTTGCGTAACGGGGACCCGTTCGTCACGCCCGAATGTGTCGCCGTATCGGGTGCCAGCCAAAACATGGATTGTTTCCAATTCGAGTTGAGTCATCGCTCTCTGATCGCTCATGACTGACTTTTAACTTCCAAGGTGCCAAAGGTAACAAGACAATTGACCCTATACCAAAAGGATGAAATTGATCTTGGTAAAGGGTTGAAGTTGATGACCGTAATAGACTCTGACCCGTACTAGAGGTTTTGATAGACATTATACCCTGGAATATTCTAGTAGGATCGTGACTCCCGGAAAAATACGCAATAAAACTAATTCCCTATATATTTATGCTATTACATTTAATCAAAAATTAGACTCAGATTCAAATTTTTGTCCTTTTTTATTCACCACATAAATTTATGTTAAAATTGGTACTTCATTGTGTAATAAATAGTAAAGGCGCCATCTTGTAGGCAACGACAGAACTACCAAGAAAGCAGTACTTATTTTTATACAGGAAATGCCATCTATGGGCCGAAAAAGGAAACGTTTAATTTTTCTCCGCCGCGTCACGCCTGTTGCATACGGCGAGGCAATTGTTTACACAACACAAAAGACCCCTGTTTGTTTTTCGCTAGACGTTTCCTGGTTTGTTTTGTGTGTACTGGTGCTTAGTGTTTGCGTGTGTGCCTGTGTGCGCGTTGTTTTCACAGCCGGCTGTGTGGAGGACGATATACGAAGTGTTGTTGTTTGTACGGAGCCGGCAATAAATTGTATGTCTGTTGAACTGTGGAGATGTATTTCGAGTAATAATGCAATCGTAATGAGTTCTTGATATTATCGATATTGGAGCGTACGATTACTTCGCAATCATCTTATTAATATTACTGTCATATATTTATATCATCTTTATTTAATAGTTGTAAATATTATCAACTTTTCTTTATTTATTTTTAAATGACTGTGAAAAATATATAAAAAGGTCCGTATTAATGCCGAAATTAGTTGATTTTTAGATATTTTGGCAATATCCTCAAATATAATCATTCATCTCTGTACAAGCTTTATTAGAAGGTGGATGTCTTGTTCACCTCACCCCTCACTACCCCCATTACTTTAGTAGTCGTGAAAATTAAATAAAAAGATTTCTCAGATAAACTTAGTAAATGTTTATTATAAGCAGGCAAATATATAACATTTCTTTCTTTTAAATATACATATATAATACTAGTGATTCGCCCGGGTACCACTAATTATGATGATCCGATCGCTACCAAACACAGGATCGTGCCAATCTGGAAAATCCCTGTAAATTTCAACGAAATCGGTCCAGCCGTTTCGGAGTCTATCTATATAGGGAACATACATACTTCGCTTTTTATAAACTATTTTTTTTCAAAAATATGCTATGTTACTTTTAATACCTCCAACAATGTGTGTACAAAGTTTCATGATGATCGGTTGAGTAGTTTTCGCGTGAAAGCGTAATAAACAAACTTACATTCACATTTATAATATTAGTAGGGATAAACTAAATCTCGGAATCTGCTCTAACGATTTTCATGAAATTTTGTATACAGGCGGTTTCAGGGGCGATAGATCAATCTAGCTAGGAATCATTTTTAGAAAATGTCATCTTAACCGTATTTTCAGGGGTTGAATGAAATAAAAACGGTAATAACAATACCGAGTATCGGTCATCCAGGTATTATCCAAATAATAAAAATCAATTCCGCAACAACACGACAATATAAAACGCAAGGCCGGTCCTCAGAGCTAGTATGTATTTATGTTATGGTAAGAATTAATAACGGTTATAACTTTAGTTGATTTAATAATTGACAAACTCGACTTGATGACAATCATTCATCATCATGTTAGCTATGAGAATCCAGAGAACACAAATCTGATGACACCACACTCTTTAAAATACGTGAAGACGTTTGAGCTACAGGAGGTCACAACGGTACGGACATACATACATGCTTAAATACTCTCTCTAAAATGAAAATGGACACTAACTTCACATATAAAAATACACTTCAAAAATTATAAGCATATTCCAATTGGCTACAAAATTGAACAGGAGACGTCCGTGTCACACTGTACGCATGTACACCAAAGTTAGGCTATGAGGTCACGTACTACCAAATTGGAATTAAATAACGTTTAATACAGTATTGTTATTGAGGAAAAATCGTAAATACATCTTTGAGATTCCACAAACATTAAGATAAAACCTTAAATGTCTTTACACAAACATTACCGACCGTATCACATCATTATCTTCGAGAGAATTGCTAATTGTGAAATATTGTATAACTCATTCATAAGACGATTTATAACAGAGTTCTACGAGACAGTGTATATGTCCGCAATGGAATTACAACATACTGCGTTGTTGATGAGTGAAGCCTAATTCTAGTCCTCTACCCCTTCCCATCCATTTCTAATAAGGATAGGATGGGAAGGGCAAAAGGATATCACGGGGATGACGTTGGATAGGAAATGGAAATATTATTTTTACTCTTTCCAATAAAGGTAGTAATATGGTGCGATAATGAAAGAAGGACTGTTCGCTGATTTGAGATTCCATGTCTCTTTAGATTAAGGAGACGAGGGTAAGAATCTGTTCCAATTCTACTTTCGTTGCTTTCATGAGAAAAAAGAGATATACATTCATCTAAATTCCTTTAGATGTTTGTGGTCTATTCCTTATTGTCTGCACAAAGAACCCTATAATATGACGGGAAAAAAATATGTATGGATGATTGTTTGAAAAACGGCTGAGAGGACCTGGATGAAATTTGGCGCAGAAATAGATTATATTCTGGAATAGCACATCGGCTAGAATTTGTTCCTGTGGGATACATTTTTATAGGTACATTTACGTATTTAAAGGCGATGTGTGTATGTATGTTTCCCATAGATACCGAGGTATTATATAATTCATAGTCTTTTGACGGTTGTATATGTGGCGGGGATCACTTAAATAAGGTGAGCTGTTTGTTTCCCGTCTTGCAAGCAATTGTTCATTTAAAAAACCAATCAACCCGATCAGCCCTACCATACTGCCCTTACAGCCACGAAAATCGTAAAAAATCGAAACACACTCTATTCTTCAGAATCGGACAAACAGTTCGGGTTAAGGAGGTCACAATTGAATCGATATACATTTTAAAATTACCCACCTGTCTGTTGGACTAAATGATATACCATAATGGATACGTCTCAGAGTAAACTAGCTCAACATTTCATTAAGCGCGCTTATATAATGAATTCGCAATGCTCCGTTGGGTTAGAATGTTCGCACACATTGTGGGCTTGTGGTTGTGAAACGCGAGCGATTTTCCCATTGCTCATTGTTTTGCTGTAAACAAATATTGCGTAAATAGAGCCATTGTTTATTTATATATAGTACATGTCGGTAGTTATAAACTCCTGGTTTCATCCGTCGTTGTTACCGACTTGTCACTTAGCCTAGAGGAGGTATCTAGTCCACCGTGCTGGCGGCAACCTAAACCACTTTAAGAGTTACGAGGAGAATCTTCTCGGGCCGTTACTTATTATAGTCGGATTGGTTGGGTCGTAACTTGAACTCATCGTCTTTAGGTAGCTTATAACTTTCCCTAATAATAGGGCTGTCTAACGCGAAAAGAATTATTTAAATCTGATTTGTAGTTCCAGTGATTAGTGCGATCAAACAACAAACTCTTCACCTTTATTATATTAATTAATGTAGATGTTTTCATGTGTTCTCCTTTAGTAGAGGTTGTGTTAAAATTTGGAGATCCTTAATTAAAACAATGAAAAATGTTGCTGCTCTCACGCTTCTAGCGTAACTGGGATAAACAGATAACAAACCTGATTATCTTACGTTCTCAATGTTACGGAGATTGATTTTATTTTTCAGTGAGAAATATTTTTTTAGTTAGTAGGGTTGCGGACGCTATGTCATGTAAAGATATTTATGGCCGTACTTTGTAATCCTAGAATTGATTGCAGAAATCTACAACGCATGATTATTTTCAACGCTAACTTGCACAGGTAAGTTAGGCCTTCTTGAAAACTTGTAGCTTCTCCTAGGACCTTTTTTATTTAGTACTAATGACCCGCCCCGGCTTCGCCCGGGTGCCACTAATTATGTTGATCCGATTGCTACCGGAACACCCGTTGTGCCAATCTGGACAATGGAGTCTATTGGTCTATAGGGAACATACATACTTCGTATTTTATATACTATTTTTTTTCATAAAAAGTATCCTATGTTACTTCTTATACCTTCAAGAATATGTGTACAAAGTTTCATGACGATCGGTGGAGCAGTTTTCGCGTGAAAGCGTAACAAACAAACTTACATTCACATTTATAATATTAGTAGGGATCTGCTTAATATTTTTATAAAATCGCTTGGCCAATTCTTTTAGCAATATATTCAACACATTTATATTATTTAAATTTCAACAAGTGTTAATTATCAAAATTATCAGACCCACTCTTGAGTGTTAGAATGAGACAGGTGCAGTGCACATGAATTGTAGTGAGTGGGATGGAAGATCTGACGTTATAGCGTGGACGTGTATGGCGAAAACAAATATTGACTGCTGATAACGGTGGGAGTCGACATGTTTGTGATGTCGAGTTTAATGAAAGTGCCTCTCTATTGATTACGCCGGATATAATCTATATATTATTAAACAAAATCCTCTCGCCGTGTGATCGTTATCACCGAAAGACGGAGTGATTCAAGTTTTAAACCAAGGCACCTCAACTCCAGGCCCGCGTGATGTGGCGACTTTGACTCTCGACTGACTCGAAATGACGCATGTGGCCCAATAAAGATTTCTGAATGGTCTATTTGTCCCGATTGTATAAAACTTTGTGGAACCTTGGCTTAAACTTTAGATATACAATTCACTAGTTGTCGTTCGCATTAGAGAAAGGTATGCCTTGGAGATTCGGACATGTAAGTAACGAACTTCCTTTCAACAACATTGTGTTGAAAATAGGAGTGGCAGTGTTGGTAGGGGACGCCATAAGAGAACTTATATCGATCAGATAAGTGGCTTACTAAAAAAAGGGCGATATAAGTTTGTCGTTAACCAACAAATTGTTGGTATTAATCTAAATAAATATATTTGCGACACCAAGAGTTTCTGGGAGCATCCGGATTAATTATAATGGATACAATGGTATAGGAGTGAGTGTGCAGCTAAAAAAGGTTTCAAAGTTTTTTTATAGCAGGAATTGGCAGACGAGGAGGCGGTTCACCCGATGCATTGCCTACCAATGGACAGAGGTGGGGATAAACATCATCTCCTGCTCTTTTCTCACGTTAGGGTCGGCACAGTATGACCGTATACCATTTTTCATCAAGTTATGATTGTAAACAAACAAACGTCATTTACCAAACATGGCGGCCATTGCACTTTTTATACTTTCATCGGATATGTAATTTTGTTGTCAGATAAAGTGAAGTGAAATTGTGTAATATGGATTGCTAATGTTATAAGGTAATTTAAAAAAAGTAGTTTTTCGAAAATATTTCGGAGTTACGAATTTTAACGTAAAAAAGCTTTGTTTACAAAAATCCCATCTTACTGTGAAACAAACTATAGTATAGGTTTTGGCTAAAGGTTTTACGGGCCGCCTGCCTGACGCCAACCCACCCCGGGAATAATTGGTTGCCCAACAGTCTTCTAAGCCCAATGTGATCATTACCAAAAATGCCCATAACGCGTTCATATGCTTTGATTAAAAGTGGACCCAAGATCGATCCCAGCGGTAACCCGTTGGCGTTGTCTTAGCAACAATCGAATGAGCAGCAACAAATCAACACGCTTCTTTACTTTTTTTGTTATCTGTACGTTACAATTTTTTAGACAATCAAATGATTGTGGCACGCGTCATCGTCGAGTGTTTAGGAAACATAACGAGGTCGGAAGCACAGTAGATAGCCATTTATTTAGAATTCGAGGCCGAAACATTATTTAGGTTGTTTTGTTTTATCAGTACGAAGGCGCAATTTCGTGCTGAAATGAAGTACAAGTGAAATTTGCAGATAATACATTTAAAAGTATAATATATGATATATTATATATGATTTGACGGTGGATGCGAGGGATAGGAAGAGGAGTTTTTTTCTATCACCTCTAATGTACAGTTCATTAAAGGTAGGTAACGTATCTGCAACTCATTAGCTTATTGCAGATGCTCTTGATATCAGGTAACACGCTAGCTCGTTTGACTTAACTTTATTTTTCTAGAAGCATAATCGACTTTTTTCTTCCCTAGAGTTATCTTAAAAACTCAAACATTTATTCAACGAACATGTGACAAACCTTTCAGAAAATAATAAATAAAGAGAATAACTTTAATTAAAGTGCGTGGCAGCGTTGGACGTCCCAGAACTTATATTGATCAGATTAGTGACATACTACAGAAGGGCGATATAAGGAGTATCCGTAACCGACGAGCTTGTATGCGTAGATGTATAGATGTAGAAGAAGCGAGAGAGGCGTGCCAGAATGAATGCAAATCCATAATCTCTGCCTATTGCCATCTGGGTTACGGGCGTGACCGTATATTTATTTTTTTTATAGATACTTAAATGTCAAAAAAATAAAGTTATTTACAAAAAGTTCACTTTATGTTACTGAAATTTTTTTTAACTAAACTAAATAACTGTGGCTCATAATTGCTTAAATAATATTATTTGAACGTTACACAATCGACTTTATCTACAAGAATTAATGTAAATGCTAATTATTCACAATTTTAATACCACAATCCCCAAATATACTATCGCACAATACTTATTCGTATAATTAATTTATTTATAGCACAACAACTACATTACGCGCGTGCAAATAATTTAACAAGGGATAAGAATTTTACACAAGACTGCCCTGCGGTTTTACGAACAGTGGTAGAGCCTGCAACATCTGTTGCACGAATGGACAAGCTCTTGTAAAGCTCCTCAGCTGGAGTGATGTGTCGGAGGCCCGGTGTGTTGGTCCTCTTCGTGTTCCCATCGTTTCCTACAAAGTATACGATGGAAAGGGGAAGAGTATTCGACGGGCGAGGGAATGGATAGGAGAAGAAAATATCCCATATCTGTCCCCTCCTCTGGTACACATTAATGGTACACATCTGCAACAAGCTAGTTGCCTTTGGATGCCTATGGGTAGCGGTCACTTAACATCAAGTGAACCGCTTGCTCTTTTGCATCTTTTGATTTTTACGGTAAAAAGCGGCAAGCGAGAAATGGGTCACCTGGTATTAAGTGACAGCTACCCATAGACATCGGCAATAAGCAAATGAACCGCAGATGCGTTGCCTACCTTTAACGGACCGAGGAGTGGATAGACAGGAAAAAGCATGTTTTCTTTTCCTATCCCCTCCCTGTCCAATCCTCTTCCTCTCCCATCCTATTCTTATTTAGGAAATGAGGAGAAAGGGAGGACTAAAATTGGGACTCCGGCACCTTACTCATAAGGCGTTATGCAGAATACTTCTACTTCACGCGTGTCTTCTGTGAGGTCGTTGTATATTTTCCCTTGTAACGCTGTTTGTAAGCAAATCGTAAGCATAGAATCTTTAAAACTATTTTAGTTTATTCTTGTAATGAAAATTTGCACACAATAGAATGAAATAAAGAAATACCTGAAGTATTGTAATCAACTAATTATATTTTAAATAAAACAATAGCAGAGATAAACAAAAATGGACCGCGTACGTACGATAATGTTTTGCAAAGTCGAAATAAAAAAGGACCTTGGATAGCGCCAAATAACTGCGGATATCAGGCCACTATAAATAGTTTACACGCGTCTCTATACCGGAAAAACAACTTGATAAATTTATATCATTAAATTACCTGTTTCTAAACAAAATTCATCAAATGATCATAAACAATGTCCTTCCAGAATGATTTATACCACTAAAACATATTTTTAAATGTTTCCGTCAATGTCTAGCAGTATCGGGTCCAAGATTTCCATGGGGGTGGGGGATTTGACCCTCCAAAAACGGGGGTTCGATGAATTAAAAGTAAAATAATACCTATCAGATCCTATCCCTACCCGTTTCCATTTCTTTTCTTTATCATATCCAGTTTTCTTTTTTTACAACAAGGCGACAGCATTCATCAACGCAACATGATTGGCCTAGCGGGTGGTCATGTACAGTTTGATAACGATCGGATCAACATAATTTATTTTACCCGGGCGAAGTCGGGGCGGATCACTAGTGTAATACCTAAGCCCCTCAATTTAATTGTCAAGAAATTTCAGGACGAAACGAAACTAATTAATTCCTGTCTTACCAATCTGTGGAGAAAGATTCGACCCTGCCTTCCACCGGCGGCAAACAGTCTCGTCCATCAGACCCAAATGCTCAAATGAGGTCATCGTGTTTTAAAAAAAACCACACCTGTGTAGCATCTACAATTTCAACATACACTCGGCGTGTTTGTTGTGTATTTTTGCAAGGTTCAAGCGATAACACTATCGCGAAGCCGTCACGCCTACACGCATACAGATACGCACTGTTTATACATTACATTGCGCACACAAGGAAACGACAAAAAAACATAGTTTTAAGTACTTTATTTGTTGCTAAGTTGCTTAAAAAGAAGTTTGAACAACGCTCGCATTCGGTACGCGCTATTCGCAACTACACACTGTAGTTTCATTTTTTGCTGCGACCATTTTACTTTTTTGACAGTTCGATTTCAAGATGGCGGGCACGTAGCGGCATTTCTTGAATAGGTCATAAAAACAACTGAAATCAGTTTTAATCGACTATGAAATTTTAAAATGATCGAGTAACGTATTTATTGGTACATATAAAAAATCGGGTACAAACATTATAAATGGTTGACGACCGTCGTATCTCGAATGAGTTTCAATATTTAACGCAATTAAAGATAAAGCTTATGTAATCCAATGACAAATCGAGTTTACTAATCACAAATTGGTCCCTTGTACTTACTTGAACAGATCGCGATCCTCCTTTGGGGAGACCCACCCTACCACCGCAGTCATAATTTTTTTTTATGTGATAAAGTGGCAAACGAGCAAGCGGATCACCTGATGTCAAGTGAGCGCCGCCCATGAACATCCGCAACAGAAAAATGCGTTGCAGATGCGTTGCCTACCTTTAAAGGACAAAGGAGGGCATAGACAGGAAAAAGGATATTTCCTTTCCCCCGTTAACCCCCTCCCCATCCTATCCTCTTCCCCTTCCCGTCCTATCCTTATGAGGAAAGGGTGGGAAGGGGAAGAGGACTAATATTAGGCCTCCGGGATCTCAATCCTCAGACGAAACGCAGAGTACTTACTTCTACTTCACGCCTGTTTTCTGTGAGGTCGTGGTATTTCACCGGTCGAGCCGGCCAATTCGTGCAACAGATGTTGTTGTTGCGGGCTCTACCACTGTTCCATAATAAATAAAAAATAAATATTTTGTTATAGCAGAAGGAGTTAAACGAGCAAGTGGGTGACATTAAGTGACTGCTACCCATGGGCATCTGCAACAAGGTGACAAATGACTTACAGACGCATTGCCTACCTTTAATGGACGGAGAAGGAAAAACACAGGAAAAAGGATATTTCCTTTTCCTGTCCATACCCTCGTCCGTCAAATATTAGAAAATATTACAAAGAACCTATTCTATACACATAGACGGCTTGAACATTGGCTTGCCAGCTATTAGCGGGTTCAAGTAGCGTTTTGCATTGGTCCGTCAAAAAAATTTTTGGAATTCGACGGCAATGCCACCTACCGGGTCCAAATCTGAATCTATAATAAGCCATCCCGGTGCCCACTCTAACTCATATCAAAAAATTTAGTCCAACAGTTTAGGTGTTCAGTCGTTTACACATGCGCAGAAGAATTATTTATATATAAAAAATTCCACCTACAAAAATTGTTAAGCGAATTATCAGCGGTAACCGTGGCGTTTCCACTGGCGTAAAATCCTGTCGCGATACAAGGTTTCTCTCTATCTTTATGTTTGAAAAAATGAGATGACAATACGTTGATTGTAAATGTTTTCGACAGTGGAAACACACGGGTAGCCAGCACAAAGTCCAAGGTTCATTTTCGTTGCTAAATTAATCTGAACATATCAATGTTCATGGGCATGATATCTTTGCGCGACTTGTGCCTATTGTTAGCCTCTACAGTTATAAAACTACTAGAAATGAAAACATAAAACTGTGATATATCAGTATGTACATTTTTGTACATTTAATTATGCCCGTTAAATCGGATACAATTTAAAAAGATTCTAATTAATATAATAAACTAGATGCAAGCAATCGCTTAGCCGAGATTTTTCCTTATTTATTTGGTTTTTGGTAACATATACCCCCCTAGCCCACCACATCCAACCTCCATAATGACACATGGAAACGTTGAGTTCACAATAACAATTGCTCGATGACGATTTTCGCTAAAAATTGTAATTTACAGACACGTAAATATACAAACTAGAATGAAACACCTTCACTTACTACTAGCGCCATCTATTACAAAAATAAAACACCACTTAGAATAGCATTTCGATGAGAGTCTCATTACATTTATGCCGTATAAACAAAAATCGACTAACGTGCCTATAGAAGTTTTCGTTTCAAAACTAATCAGCGCGGAGTCAATCCGAGTAAGCGTGATACGCGAACAAACAAGATTCTGCAACGTCACGCATAAACATGATGATTTAAATTCAACAAATATACAACAGTCAAGTTCATAATTTACTAACGGTTTATAATGTACCTAGTCTTATTATACACTAACGAATTCCATAATCGATCGGTGACATAAATTCCACTACTTTATTTTTCCTAGGACATTACTCACACACGGCCATTTGATCCCAAACTAAGCAGAGCCTGTTCTATGGAAACCAGGTAACTGGTATACTACGTACATATATTACTTATTCTTTCGTAAATACATATTTAAATAATTAAATCGGGGACTCAGCACAAACATTCATGTTAATGCAAACAAATGTCGGCCCTGGATGGGAATCGAACCCACGACCTGCGGCGTGAAAAGCAAGTATCTTACTAACCACACCAACAGGTCCATCGCTGCCGTACTTCACGCTCGCACTCTGAGATCGTCATGTTCCCCAGGTGAAACGTTCCATAGGTAATTGGCACCTGGCGTTGCTCTTATTTTCTTATCAGAATTCAAATGGTTACAAAGAGCGTAAAAATTATAGCTGGAAATGCCTTAATACATTAAGTCCAGTAGTTCTAATAGAAACTTATTACGTTGGTAAGGAAATGCAATTGCATTTTTTGTTATTAAATTCAATATAATGTTATCTACCAAAAATACGACCAAGTTTATTTAAATAAAATTAATATCAAATCTAAAGAAAAAACACCGTCTACTGATAACCTCGATATTCTTACAGATGTGTACAGCTTGAGATTAAATGTTAAAAAAAACTATGTCACAAAATCTATACAAACAACGAATCGCGAATGTACAATATTTATCAGTTGTATCGCAAATGTTCATTAAAAGAAAAATTTAATTAAAAATGTATGTATGGCACTCCGAGGAAGACTACGAAACGAATTACACCTCACTCTTCAAAACTGGTCAAGCTGCTTAGAGTACTAGAGGTCACAATGGAACAGACAGACATATGTATGTACATATTTTTTTATGGAGAAAGGTGGCAAACAAACAAGCGAGTATTCTGATGTTAAGTGACCTACCCATAGGCATCTGCAACAAGCTCGTTAAAATAAGCTCCTTTTAATTAGGCGTAAAGATTTTGAAACTAAAATTCATTTGAATATGCAAAAATAAGTAAATACTTTTATTGTACTACTGTTTTTGTTGACGGTACCAACTCAATGATAGCCAATATTTTTCTCGCCTCAGTAATATCAGCAAAATATAAATCAAAATAATGCCTGAACTTTTAACCTTCTTGTATATCTTTTTGCAAGATAAACGTGTATTTGGTTATTCATAAAATGTAACGCCTATATAATGCTATGGGTGCAGGAAAACATGACACTCACCTCCCCGCGTACACCTTTCTGCAGTGAGCAACTCTGCTGTACTATGTTTGTTAGATTATTTTAAGAATTAAATTTTTGGTACACCATCAAACTATGTGGTAACTTAACAGTGGTATAGCCCGGGGAAGAGGATTGGACGGAGAGGGGAACTCCTTGTTCATACTCTATACAAGCTGATTGTTCTACGTTTTAGTTTCAGCAGATTAATGAGGGCTGTTACCGTGGGTTTCCACTACCGAAAACATTCACAAAAAACATATTGTCATCTCAGTTTTTTCTAAGAAAAAGAGAGAGAGAAAGCTTGTGTAATATAAGATTTTCACCAGTGGAAACATATGTTTTGTGACATTTATGATGAATTAAATCTGACTGATATCGAATCTTGAAGTAGTAAGGGGTTTAAAAAGAAGAAAGCTTAAATACGAGGTCAAAAAAAAACAAGCAAGGCAAGGGTCCTTTGGCTGTTGTTATTACAACTCCCCTCTTATTTGCCTTTCCCAGTCGCGGCCCGACGCGACAATTTGAGTTTGAAGAATCTATTTTTTTTCTCGTTGGGCGAAAATTTAAGGTACCTTCACACATTTAAATACCTCTTCGCGTCTTAAAATATTTCTATTATATCCTTCGAGGATCTCTTTTAAATGTATTCCGCAAACCTGTTAAGTTATTGTGCACGCGTAGTACTGTTTTTTTATGGAATAAGATGGCAAACGATTAAGCGAGTCACCTGACGCTAAGTGACCGCTACCCATAAACATCCACAACAAGCAAACGAGTCGCAAATTCGTTGCCTATCTTTAATGGACAGAACAGGTGATAGACAGGAAATATGTTTTCCTACTCATCCCTACCCTGTCCAATTTTCTTCCCCTTCCCATCCTTTCCTAATAATAACAGGAAAAGGAAAGAGGGCAGAAATTGGGCCTGCGGCACCTCACTCATCAGACGAAATGCAGAATACTTCTACTAGACGCCTGTCTTCTGTGAGGTCTTGGTATTTCACGCCTGTCTTCTGCGAGGTCATGATATTTCACCGGTCGAGCCGGCCCATTCATGCAACAGATATTGTTGTTGCGGGCTCTACCACTGTCAAAACATCGCAGTGTTACCATTCAATCCCTTGATTCATTTCACTGGTGTTGCTAGGTAAGGTGACGAACGATATTTACCAAACGATTTAGGGTAAACAACGTTACCATTTTACTTTAATCTATAATTAATTTAGCTACAGCCGTACTATATTTTGAAATATACTTAATAGGACCCTGGTGGACGTAAATCCATCCTAGGGGTGCCCTAACAACTCTTCCACAAAATAAATATTTTACAACCAATAGTTAATAAACCCTACAACTGTGGCCTATGATACTCTGTGGTAAAATAAGAATCGAATAAAATCTCAAAATAGGTGACGCCGTTTAGGCTACAAAACATGGATCAGACATAAATACCTGCGACGCAGTAATTAAACATGTAATTGTAAAATTTTGCCAAGTAATATTTTGTACATAAGAATTGTAAGAATGTAAATTCATTGACACAAACCTACGGTAAATGAACTGCCGGCCGTAACATCTTTCTTGGAATGCTTTGGTGAAAATAAAATACGTGGAAAAATTATTTAATGTTTTTTTTATGAATAAATAAATATCTTGTGTGAAATAAACATGAACTTGAATGTTTCAACGTTTAATCAATATTTTAAATGATTTTAAATACGGTAAGGTTACACTAATGTCTTTATATTTTATGCGATGTTTAAGGTAATACCAACAACCCTCCGAGAGACAATTCGTGTATTTAAAAAAAAAGATACGCGTATTGTATCCGTCGCGAACTGATTATGAACTTCGGCAGTTTATAATTTCGCTGGGCATAATATAAAGTGTCCGTATAATCCGTAATCCCTGTTTACACCTCTGGGCTATGGGCGCGAGTGTTTATTATATTTCGTTTATTATATAACGAAATACTAGGTATTGTATTTTCTAGCATTTTAGCACGTGGTCCTGAATTCTAACCACCAAAAGCACGTACTTTTATATTTTATTCTACATCAAATGATATAATCTATGTCAAGTAACGTTCTCCTGGAAGTTTCGTCACGCATAAAATTCCAATAATCATTTTAGGAATATAAAAAATATGCTAATTGTTACATAATTAGTTGTTTTCTACATAAACGTTGATGATAAACATAAATTAAATATAGAAACGTGTAATATTTTATTTCGAATACGTATCTGGATTTACCTAATAAAATTGATAGGTTAGTTTTAACTGTCGAATTTCTAAACATCAATGCTCTCCCATTGTTATCTGATGAATATACTTTTGGGCACAGAATAAAAATTAAGTATATCGTATATACTCATAATTTATAAAAAAAAATTATATATTGTAGTGCTCGTGTCAGTTTGTAAGCCAAAATTGAAATAAAAATAAGTGCGAAATAGTTAAAACTTTAAAAGAAACTGCGGTTAATTATTTTTCGCGTTCCCATAATAAATTTAGTGGCGTGATGTCAAAAATCAATATAGATAAATTAGAATAGGTTATAATAATACGTGTACAAAGAATAATGACGTCTCATGACCACATTTTCCAATCTCCGTTTAAGGAGCATATAAATTAAAAAGTCAACTCATCAAAGTTTCGTCTTTGCCTAAATACATCACAAGTAACCTCTCCCTCCTTGTCTCCCCCTTACTATAGTGACAATAAGTCGCGCACGCACACAGACGCATTTGTTTGTACACTCACACAACGGGAGAACCGGCTAGGTATTCGGTTTCCCGCCACCGGCGCGAACACTCACACAAAACACGACGAGCAAACAATACAAACACCAACACACAAGTAAATTTAAACTCACCTCAAAATAAATCCATTAGAAAACACACTTGTTCAAACAACTAGCGCTTAGCCTCGAAAACGCGTTGAAAAAACACTCGCGGCATCAAATGTGTACTCAGCACTTTTCAAAACTTTCTGTTCAGTCCGTATTCCTTAACACATATTATTCCTCAGAGCGGCAAACTTTCGAAACGCGACTGTTGTTCAGAGGAAGGAAAACAATACAAATTAAATATATTTTGTGGAATTGTAAATCATTAATTATATTTTTAAAACGCGGCAAAGACCACTTCTTATCAGCCTAATCGGGTCTCTGGGTGAACAATCTCAAAACACGGCCGGTTTTCGCATTATATTTTTTTATTCGTATACGAAATCGCTTCCGCAATAATGCAGCGAATCAAACCAAACACGATAGCAAAATAAAAGAAGCACGACCGCGAGTGGCCCCAGCACAATTATTAACACACGTTGCACGGTAAAAATAAACTATGATTAACCGCTATTAAGATTCGCGGAGACAACGACGCCGGCGGAAGAGATATGATAAAAAAATATTGAAAAGTAAAACCGTATAATATATTAAAGTTGCGAATTTGTTTACCGCGTTATTTTCGTTCACGATATGAATAATTATCTGCGGCGAGCGAACATCGACGCATAGTTGTCGTTTCGTAAAACGCGCGCGTTAAAACTGAGTCGAAAGGCTCGCCCCGTGGTGGAGCATAGCGCCGAATAAAATAAACAACAATATACCTAAACACGCGCTGGCCGGCGCGCAGTGTGCGTGCGCGCCGCAGTGTGCGTGTGTAAACAAGGGGCAACGCGGCACGTTGTACACTCCGACATTTGTTGCTAGTCGCTTTATTTAAATTTATTACAACAAAATATTAATTAGTAACATAATTCTTGTGATTAAGACCGGATATCAATTATTTTCATAACTTTACCATTTAAGTTGTCTTTAATTACTGCATATAACATGCAGGACTATGATACTGATAATCTAAATTACTCCCTACATAATTTATGCCTATTACACAAATATATTTTTGCCAATAATTGATTGAATATTGTGCAAACTTGAATTTGCGACTAAATATCGGACAAATGCATATTTCACTTAATAGCTCCATAAATGAGCTTCTATTTTAACAATATTAAGGAGTCTTGAACATGATTCCACTACATTTTCACTAGAGGTACTACCTACACATTTACATTACATTCTAATAAGGAAAGGATGGGAAGAGGAAGAGGATTTGACGGATGAGGAGGGGATGGACAGGGAATGGAATTATCCTTTTTTCTGTTTGTCCCCTCCTTCGTCCATGAAGGTAGGTAACGCATCTGAAACTCATTAGCTTGTGGCATCCGCCTATGGGTAGCGGTACTTATTTCCAGGGGCCGCTTGCTCGTTTGCCACTTTGTAATATAAAAAAAAGTCGTTGTTTACTCACTGTATTCACAACGCAACACAATTGAAACTTACTTATCGTTTATCCCAATTTAAAGTTGTAACAAGAAGCTTTATAACGTAAGCTTACGTAAATTTTAACCTCTTACCATCTTAAGACGGTCGGATTTTTTTTCGTAATAAGCCTAGACTCAGTAAACTTTTAATTATTCGTTGAACAATGACAAGTTTTAATATAAAATAATTTTCAAAAGTAAAACTAGGGAAATATGGATAGAAAAGCGTAAGTATATATTCACTTTTGCCCACCTTCTGTTGGTTCAAACAATACTTTTACAGAAATAGACAGATAGTGATCGTTTTTATATCTAGTCCATGTGTTATACACATACAAAATGATACTAAACTCCATGCTATAGATCGAAATTAACACATCTTTAAATAAATCAATTTAAACAGATAGATGTACTACGCTGGCCCATTCGCCCCGCGAGAATAAACATATGACGTCACCGGCGGGTAAACAAACAAACAAACACATGCGCCGCGCTCATGTTTCCTTAATACAATTATTATTTCGAATGTGGAGCGCAGGCGAGACGGACGCGTCGTCGGCCGCCGGCGTAACCGTCCTGTTTTATTTTTAACTAGCTTTCGCCTGCGGTTTTGTGCGTTAACATTTACCACAACTTCAAACTGAATTGAGATATTGAATATTCCATTGTATGTTGCTATATGGAAAGTATTTCAAAAATCTACCAAGATATCAGTTCAACATGCTTCATTCACCTTATTTTATTAAGTACCGAATTTTTCTCTCATCTTATGTGTATTTAAATTTCAGTCGATGATATAGTATATATTTAGAAGTCTTTTAAACGAATACCGCCAGACAAAATGACAGAGATATTAGTTAGTTAGTTAGTTAAGAGAACACTTAAACCATTGTTCACTTACTGATGGGAGGTAAAAGTTTTGTACTTAAGATTTTTAAGTTCATACAAGACATTTTAATCCTAACCTATTAATGAAAGATCACGGTAGTAAGTGACCCTGCCATGATGAGCCAAAGGATTGGGGTGCTACCGAAGCTTTTTATGGAAGAAGATGGCTAAAGAGCAAGCGGTTCTCCTGATATTAAGTGACCACTACCCAGGGGCAAAAGCTTATGAATGTCTATATTGGGCACCTGAAAAGAAAAAAAGCATAAGGAAATATTCTTACCCATTCCCGCCCCCGTGAAATCCTCTTCCCATTCCCATTCTTTCCTTATTAGAAAAGGATAGGAGAAGGGGAAAATGATTGGGATGAAGCTTCCGGCACTCATCAGACGAAACCCAGAAATACTTCACGCCTGTCTTCTGTGAGGTCGCGGTATTTCACCGGTCGAGACGGCCCATTCGTGCAACAGATGTACAGCCGGAAACGAGTCTACTGCTATTAAAGCTATAATTTTTCTCGTTTTCATTCGAACTATTGTCGCTTTGGTCTGAATGATGCCCGAAGGCATTATGTGCCTCGAACGTGATATAACTCTCTTAATTTAAATACGTAAGGAATTTCTTTTAATTTTGTGAATTTGGTAACCAAGTTTACATTTGATGTTCTTGGTAGGATTCAGTATTTCATAAAAGTAAGCGTTGTAAAATGGCAATATTGTTAAAAATATTTATAAGCGAAATCAGTCCTTATAATTTTAATTATCTCTTCCGCATTGATAATATTATCTGTATAGATTTCGCAAGGTTATTTGTCTATAGCCAAAACAAACTTCAGTCGCGCCATTATCACTAATATTACTTAAACGAATAATTGACCACAAAAATATGTGTTTTATTCAGTAATATTTGAAATTTTGCACATGTATCTATTTGATTCCCAACTCTCAAGTCACCAACAACATTATTTATTTTGTTTAAGCTAACGCTATAGAGAACTCGTTATTTATGCGTAGCGTAGATCATAATGGCGACCTTGAATTTGACATTTCGCTATTCAGCCATTTGGCGTCCGCATTTTGTATTTAGTTTTGTTGTTTAGAAAAAAAATGCGTATTTTCAATGCTACTTAGAGGCCAGTCTTTTGTTTTTAGGAAGCGTTTTAGCTAAATATAGAGTTGGAGTTGGTTTTAAAACTTATTTTTTCCATATATTGAATACTACACGCAGTGTTCATATCTCCAAGTTTTAGATAACAAAGAAACGATGCTTCCTCATAATTTTTAACATAGTTTCTAAATAACCTGTTAATTTACAGGAAACTTTGTACACATATTCTTGGAGGTACTAGAAGTAACATAGGATACTTTTTATGAAAAAAATAGTATATAAAAAGCGAAGTATGTACGTTCCCTATAGACCTATATATTTTGAAACGGCTGGACCGATTTCGATGACATTTACAGGGATTGTCCAGATTGACACATTCTTGTGTTTGGTAGCGATCGGATCAACATAATTAGTGGTATCCGGGCGCAGCCGGGACGAGTCACTAGTAATATTATAAATGCAAAAGTTTCTATCTGTATGTTTGTTTGGTCTGGATGTATTGATATTTGTTAGTCTTTCAAGCAAAAACTACTGAATGGAATTTAATGAAACTTTACAATAATATAGTTTATACATCAGAATAACATATAGCTTGTAATTTATATATATATTGTGTGAATTGTCCAAAATATCTCGAAAGTGTCAAGTAAGGAGGAAAACTTCCGCCATATGTGAGCTATTCTGGTGCATGCTGCAAGAACCGTTAGAGTTATAAGTATATAGTGTACATTGCAAATGTTTACTTTAAATAGGCCTACAAAAACGCGTGCGACAGCATATTTTTATCTTTTATGTTTAAGTAATTATCGCCAAAATAGTGAACCTAATAGTTATAAGGCGGAACAGTTATTAGTGAAATAAATGTAAGTAGACATATTCGACAACAATTAGGTTTATTTATATTTATTTAATTTGTTTTATGAGTCTTATGTTCTGTTGGGTTTTAAGTTGAACTTCCAGCCACCATGTAACAAATGATTTTTTATTTTTGTTACCTTACATCTTAGGGCAATGGTATTATTTCTTAAGAAAAGTAACGATAATTATTGGTGGTAGAGTCACACGAATTCGGTCCAACTATTGGGTTCGCGATTACGAGGCCGTAGTTAGGTAGTAACTTATAACAATAAAAAATTTATTTGCCGTATTCTAGATCGATACATTACAATCATTGGCACAAAGCATCCCCCCTCCCCACCCGCGCGGTTGACAGCAAATAAATCTTATCCTTGCGTTCTTGTGTTTTTAGAGAAAAATAATGTCGAAAAATTGTCGTTGATCCAAAACAAAGATGGCGGTGAACTCATTACTTTTCGTTGCTCTTAATAAGTCCAAAACTGTCAAAATAACTAATATATAACATTAACATTTTTAAAATATATAACCACGGTCCATAACAGGTACCTTATTTATTGCGACCCATTCAAAATTCTCATAATTAAGATAAAACAATCTTAACTGGTGGAAATGAAAAAAAATATAAATCTTAGCTGTACCGAAACGGGTCTTACGTTGTTGTTAAAAGCTTTACATCGCTTATTAAAACATATAATATACATAAATTATTCAATTACTACTGTGTTTTATACGTGGAATAAATACGTGATTTTTGATGTAAAATATCTAATTAAATAGGAAGTGTATTTATATATTTCTTTTTTTTTCTGCATGTCTGTAACATTGTAATTTTTTTTTACTTACGTTCATTTGTTGCCAACCCTAGCCTTTAATATAGGTATAGCGAGATTGTATTTCTCCCTTCTTTCAGTCTTGTTTGTTGGTTTAAAATAACTATTGCTTGATCTATATCAATCATCACTCACTTCATATCACTAGCTTATTCCTATGAATAAGCTAGTGATCCGCCCCGGCTTCGCCATTCCGGAATCTATAGGGAACGTACATGCGTATCACCTTTTATATACGTAGATATGCACCTGTAAAGAACAAAAAGAATTATCCCATGAGAACCTTACATTATTCCGGGATTATAAGTAGCCTATTTGCTATTCCAGACTATAATCTATGTCTGTGCTAAATTTCATCCAGATCAGTTTAGCGGTTTTTGCGGGAAAGAGTAACAAACATCCATACAAACTAGAATATAGTACAGATTAATATTAGTATAGATAATGTTGATCATAAGGGTACCTATAATAGATAAAGGTTAAATAGATTGTAGATAACATAAGCACATTCAAACTTAATATACTTTGTTTCTACGTACATTAGTATAGATAATGTTGACCATAAGGGTACCTATAATAGATAAAGGTTAAATAGATTGTAGATAACATAAGCACATTCAAACTTAATATACTTTGTTTCTATGTATATTACATAAGGGTACCTATAATAGATAAAGGTTAAATAGATTGTAGATAACATAAGCACATTCAAACTTAATATACTTTGTTTCTATGTATATTACATAAGGGTACCTATAATAGATAAAGGTTAAATAGATTGTAGATAACATAAGCACATTCAAACTTAATATACTTTGTTTCTATGTACATAAGTATAGATAATGTTGATCATAAGCGTACCTATAATAAATAAAGGTTAAATAGATTGTAGATAACATAAGCACATTCAAACTTAATATACTTTGTTTCTATGTACATAAGTATAGATAATGTTGATCATAAGCGTACCTATAATAAATAAAGGTTAAATAGATTGTAGATAACATAAGCACATTCAAACTTAATATACTTTGTTTCTATGTATATTACATAAGGGTACCTATAATAGATATAGGTTAAATAGATTGTAGATAACATAAGCACATTCAAACTTAATATACTTTGTTTCTATGTATATTACATAAGGGTACCTATAATAGATATAGGTTAAATAGATTGTAGATAACATAAGCACATTCAAACTTAATATACTTTGTTTCTATGTATATTACATAAGGGTACCTATAATAGATATAGGTTAAATAGATTGTAGATAACATAAGCACATTCAAACTTAATATACTTTGTTTCTATGTATATTCGTAAATTTCAAAAAACAATTCTCATATTACCTTACAACATCAGCTATCAATATTACGCCATTTCACTTCACTTTATCTCACCATTTCCTCAAGATTACAACGTTTCCGATATAAGTATAAAAAGTGTAATGGCCGCCAAGTGACGTCACTTACCATACATGTTATAATAACTATACATATAATAAAACTGTAACTGATCGCTGTCTGTACATGGAAGATATTTGAGAAAAACTATTATTGAGGGTCTTTATATACGTAATAAAACCCAAAACAATGATGATTAAAATTTTTGTCCGTTTGTCTGTGCGTTTGTTACCGCTATTCTCAGAAATAATATATATAATTGTTGTAACAAACGAACGTTCGTTTGTTTACAACAATTATATCTTGCAATGAAACAAAGATGACATTTCATAATTCTGCGATTTACGACTTAAGACACTAGACATAGCGGATCTATTAAGTGGGTTTTTACCTATTCACTTTTGAAGTAAGGCATATTTAAATTGTATTTTTAAGTAATTATTTCATACGTGGCAGAGTCGACCAGAGTTAAAAAACCAAGCGTCGCAGCGTGAAATATCAGTGTTCAATTTTATACCAATGTGTATAGTCAATTATACTTCTCCATTTGAACAATCTTAGCATATATGGTAATTGTCAGAGCACTATGTCCAGAATGAAAATTTCTTTTTTAACTTATTGTATCCTAAATACATTTTCAAAAATTCCGAGATAAGAATTGAAATATTTGTATTATAAAGCAATAAATAGATGATGGCAGCAAATGAATAATATCTTTATAAATTCTGATAGATAACGAGGTGATAATGTCTGGCAACATTTCTGCTCGTGCCATAGATTTGTGGCATAATATTTTTCTATTTTTTCTTTTATTTGTTGACCTTTTTTGATAAAATAAGTTTTTTCAGCCAGTGTCATCAGCCCTTTTAATAGTTAAGTCAATAAAAGAATTTCTGATTTGATGACGTTATTTTACTGTTATTATTATGCGTTTCAAGATCATATAAACAACAACTTTAAGCCTGAAATTTGTAAGAAAAGCAATAGGGTTGCCAAAAATTCAATTTAAGCAAAATACGTTTTTGACAGCCCTAGTGTGAAAAATAATTAGGCCAATATGTACGCTAATAATAACTTTTAAAGTATTTATTAAAGTTAAAAGCAAGGTACTTCCCCAAATTCTTTATGTCTGTGATAAGATAGATTGAATTTATCGGATTTGCGATCACTCATAACGTAATGTCGTGACTGCCAAACTCTCGAGTCTTGTAAAGCCAATATAAGTTCATATGTAAAATAGTTATATTTTTAATTCAAATTTTTGAAATTTCTATCCGATATATTACTTATTGATAGAACAGCGTAATTATTATCATGGTAAAAATTTTTTTTTAGAATTCTGGAAAAAATGGAGACCCGTTACCCCGTTACTATGTAAAGCAATACAGAACAATCTTCATAACATCTGTCTGCGGTTTTTTCTTATATCATTAGGAGACGAGACGGGGAAGGGGAAAGTGTAGATATTTATTATACATATACTGACTATACAGATAAATAAGTCTGTATAGACTACTTCAATTTTATTTATACGTATATATATCGATATACATACGTAACATTGAAATAAAATTTCCATACACAAGACACATGTTGTATATACGGTACTTATAACAAAAATAAATGTTGACCGCCTGTCTGTCTGCTTGTCTGGATGTTCGGGGACCGGGACTTTTACTGGAATAACATAGGTCAATTAAAGTTCCGCGCAAAAGTTCCCAAAACCATCGAAAAAGTCGATGTCGCCGGAGCTACGAGAACCAGACGGGAACGCTCACGCGATTTCGTCTATACCAGCCACCGAGGCAGCTTGGGTGATTTGTAAAGGGTAACTATGTGGTACGTTACTCTTTGAACGCAAACATCTTTGCCCCCTGCTATTACGAAGATTCAAACATTTTAACGAAAATGATTGTTTGAGTATGAGTAATTTACGTCAAATCTGCTACCGTGCTATTTAAAAACGAGTCGAAACTATTGCGCCAAAAAAAACATGAAAAAAAAACAATAAAGCAAAGACAACAAGCGCTATAAATAAACGAACATGTAAATTTGTTAAGTGTTTCTTTTTATTTTGCTCGGCCAATCGTGAAGTTACAGTGTGTGTAGTTTCCAACAGAATATATAAAATTATTGTGCTTATTCCTTATGACTTATGTCTGGTCTCCAGGTAGTAACCCTCTAGGCCTCCAGGTATCCATGTAGCTATTGACTCTTTGTTTCTTGTGCTCACAGCAAAGGATTGGAACAAGCGTCAGATTTTCCGATCCGATCATGATGGGTTCCTTCAAGCGAAGATCGAATAGGTCGACGTAAACCTAGTATAACATGGACACCTAATATGACATGGTATCGGGGTTAATCACTCGTTTTCCCATAAAAAAGCTGTTATTAACAAGTCCAAGTCCGTCCGTCCAAGCTCCTAAGATACGCTTACACTAAGTTAATTAAGACATAAGTTTATGGGGTTCTTAGAAGTAACAGATCCATCAGACATAAAAGAGAAGGTGGACCGAAAATGAGAGGGAAGTAGACTAAAAAGAACATGTATGGCTTGGGTGAGGTTTAGGATTATATAACATTAAATGAGGGTCGCGAACTGTGCAAGGTCTCTTCGCTTGAGTAGCAGTGGTAGACCCGCAGAGGTTGCGATATCCAGACAAAAGACGGATCCCCTGTGTATGGAGAAGCTAAATAAACCACTTCCCTTTAACCCTCTAAATATGGCCGTCAGGTGGCGCATTCGAGGAGCTCATTTGCAACAATTGCAAATGTGCTCGTATTGAATTAACTGGTATTTCGAGACTGTACAATCTTAAATTTCAAGATGGCCTTCTTAATTTTAAAACCCTGTTCAGTACTGAGTTCTTATTGTTAAATATCTTACTTAAATACTTAAAATAAGGTGAACGTCCCATTCGCTTGATATAAAAAATGTAATGAATGGTTACTAATCTGTGATTTAAAAAAAAACGCGGGAATCGATCACTCGTTAGAATAGAATCGCCATTGATTCGCTTCCCGCCATTAATACTATTCCGTGCAGACGTCTATGCGAATTTCTAAACGTGCTAAGACGCCGTAGTAAAATATTGTGATGTATTATTCGCAAATTAAACGATTCAGGGCCAAATATTCGCGCTACTGGCATACAAATTAGTTCGGGCTTAGCGCGCACCGGCCAGGCCGCGCGCCGACTGTTAATGAATTCAAAATTTACGAACTGCCGGTTACATAATGTGACCTAAACTGTACAGAGTAGCTTTAAATACAAACAACAACAAATTAGTAAAACATCTGTAGTACCTCTCGCAGTACATCAGAGGTTGGTGATCATTTTATTAGTTTACAAACGCTACAATATAGACAAATGAGCTTTGTCTTGCAATCATATGAGTTAAAGTATATTTTGCAATAAATGTAAATATCAGTAAAACACAATGCAAAATGAAGAATATATTATCCTAATACATAAACGTAAATGATTGACAACCAAAACGACGTATTCGCTGAGTTCCAAAGAATCTATGATATAAATTATATTTTTTTCTTGATTCTTACTATTGTCTCTGTTTATATATAATCTATGGCTACGATAATATTTTGCAGTGAAAAAAATAGCTCGTTGCCCGTCGCGGCGTACGTGTGAGCGTGTAGGCATGTTTTATTTGCGATTCCATCTAGCCGCGACTATTTCATGCCACAAACACAAATACACAAGACTATTACACATATAATTCGGCGTTCTTACACGCGCCGATCATATCTGGCCGTCCATAGACTTATTAAAGCTTTTATGGCCGTTGGACAAATTATTGCGTACATATACGTTCACAGATAACAAATAAATGGCAATCGAAGTTTGACATATCTAATAAAAAAATCGCTACAGTCTGCCCTCAATTCTACTTACCACTGATATAATAATGGTGAACCACTGACAAATTTAAATTAAACTACCGTTTTGCCTGCGCTTCCCACAGGTACCAGATTGTATGAAAAAATATTTTTTTTGTAGCACCATTTCTTACAGTCGTAGAGCCTGTAACAAAAACACCAGTTGCGTGAATATCCCGACTCGGCCGGTGGAATACCATGACCTCACAGAAGACATGCGTCAGGTAGAAGTATTTCTGCGTTACGTCTGACATGTGAGGTGCCGAAGCCATGATTCTGGTCCACTTCCCCTTCCTGCAATTTCTAGTAAGTGGGAAGTGGAAGAGGATTTAACGAGGAAAGATGGAATGGAAAAGGAAATATCCTTTTTTGTTTATCCTGTGTCCATTGAAGGTACGCAACGTATCTGCAACTTATCAGCTTTTTGTGGATGCCTATGGGAAGCTGTCCCATAATATCAGGTGAGTCGTTTGCTTGTTTGTTATCTATAAGAGCGCAATACGTTTCGTCATATTTCATAAATTGAACATAAAATAATTAGGAAATATACACGTCACGTATTTAGGTGGAAAAACCGTTTGAAGATCCGTTCAGTAGTTTATGAGTTTACCGTGTTCAGACAGAAAGAAGCTGGAAGGAAACTTTATTTTATATATATTATTTTAATTTAATTAGAATGACGCTAAATCATTAAATTTGAGACCAAATAATAACTAAAATAGAACAAATGTTGGTGAAAATAATAAAATGAAATAAGTTCTAAGATGAATACACCAAAAATATCATCGATCGCTTAAATCTCGGATCCTTTAAATTTAACAACAGGCTGCTGTTGTTCTCGTGTTCTTTTAGTAAGTAAGGGTAATGGTTCCAGACTTTCACATCGCACTCGAGGATGGCCGAGGGGCTTTTAGTGGGTAAAATCCTTTTTACCCCCAGAGGATAGCATATCTTTAGAAGAATCCCCCACCCCCAACCCAATGACAAAAAAAGGTTGCTGTTGTCAGCACGTTATTAGAACTACACGGACGGGCCATCTTCACCCGACGTGGTCACTATTCGAGGATTTATTTTCCCCAGCGTGTATACCTTCCATTGAGTAGGCTGGCGAGATGCAAGTTTCAAGACTCGTGCTATTGCAGCTGCTATCGCTATACTACAAAAAGTAGTATAGATGTGTTCAATGCTTCTTTTTGTGCACCTGCACCTGTGAAAAACACAAACATATCTACTAATCTATATAATCCGATTTTAAGAACACGTTCCCAGCAGTATTAATGAACGATGCGAGATTAAATTATTAATTATTATATAAGTAGAAGAATTGAAATTAAAATAAACGCAGAAATTGAAGACAGGCGTTCTAACAGGAACACAAGGCTTGCGCGTGTTTGTAATCGTCTACGCCGATTTGCCTGATTCACTTTGTCAAAGAGGCCTATAGTGGAGATGAATTTATTTTAAAGATATTTGCTAGAGGCAATGAATGCCCAAGTCGAGGCTTCGGTTTGTAACGGTATTTTACCGTAAGGCTATTCCGTGAAGTACAAAACGAATGCTTCTTTTTCTCTTGCAATTTTTTTCTAAAGATTTTTTAATAAAATTTTGTATACGACAACAGCTTTTATTGTTTGCTCTCATTCGATCACGATTGAAATAAAAAAATGGTTATAATTGTATATTAGATATTGTGTCTGACAATTATATACTGACTTATTAATATATATACAAAATTAAATAATATTTTTATAAATATCAGGATACTTTAAAATAAAATTTCGTTATAAATTTATGAATAAATGTAAAGCGACCTCTGGTATCAATAATGTAAAATATTGGCAAATAAAGACAGCAAGGTGACGCTGACGTGTAAATTTGAAGGTTGCGGTTGGGATGACGTTTATATAATTTTGTGCCAACAGAGTGCGCTATAGTCTTTTAAATTTATGATTTACGTACAGTTTTCATAATTTTTATAAATTAAAACTCAAGTGTTCTTATTTTACAACACAAAAAATGCTTTAGCATTTAATAATTTTCGACATTAAATAACGAAATATTTTTTTCTGCCTGGCTGTATCGAATGTTACCAGTGCCTTGCATCGCGATGTAACAACACATTCATAAAAAAACCAACAAAAAAGTACGAGCAGCTAAGTAAATGGCGTCTCAAGTTGTTTTTTATGCAATTTCTATGTGTTTCTCTTTTACTGTGTCGTTTTAAATGGACACCACGATCTTAGTAGTTATTCAGTCAAGCGTGTTGTAATCTAATTGTAAAATATTGTTTACTTCGTCGACGTTTCATTCTTTCCATGAACAATGGCGTCGAACGAACATTTGGAATCCCACGTAAAACTAAGTGAAAATCGTAGCTTATCGGAAGATAATTGTATATTAAGCAGTGCTGGGGAAGCCGGTGAAGGCGTTAAGCGTCGTAAAGTTAGTCAAGATTATAAGAAACTTTGTAAACTAGAAGATGACCCAAGTGTGTCAACCGATTCCACATACGCATCTATTGATTCAAGAGGTAAGAAACCTTTAACCGTCTTTCTGCAAAGTATTATATACCCTTCCACCATGCTGCATGCTTGAATCTGGTGCAAATAGCCTGTGCAAAATTTTGGTGGGAAAATTGTTAACCTATCAATTTCTATGTTACATCACATAACTGGAGGTCATAACTGTTTATAAACACATACACAATATAATTGAAATATTAATTATTTAATTTACGTATAAATAACCGATTAGTCAACTACCATATTAAAACTATTCTTTTATTTGATTGCATCAGTACATGACCTTGTTTTATAAAGCACTCACTTTCTATCTGTCATACTACTTCTAATGAAAATTTAAAAATAGTATTATTTAAATAACATTCCAAAATAAGCTCACAGATTTCTTTCTGCAACCCTTAAAGTGTAGCAAGTAGTAAAAATAGAGAAAATTATACATTCTTTATATAATACAAATAGAACATTTAAAAATAATAAAGAAAATCCGTAGCCGTATAAAAAAAGCTTTTGTGCGTAGATGTATGGATGTAGAAGGGAGAGAGGTGTGCCAGGATTGCGCCAAATGGAAATCTATAATCTCTGTCTGCCCCTCAAGTTTACGGGCGTGAGCATATTTACATTTTATAAAATTACAAACATAAACATTTTCTTGAGTATAAAATGAGAAACCAATCACACAATCCAGTGCTGTATACAATGTTTCTAGATATTTGGTCCCATACAACAGAAACCTCCATATCCAAAAAAGTTGCAAAAATTAATAATTTCTCTAAACATGGATGAGAGCTATATCAAAAATAAATTATAACCTTTTTTGTCTCATAGTTTTTGTTGTATGTATACAGATGGTGACCTTTGTCAGTTTATATTCGGACCAGGACTAAACAAACTTTTATTTAGTCATATTTTTGGCTCCTCTCCAGGACTCTTTGGTCTTCTGTTATACATTATTTCCTGAGATAATGTATTATTTTATGAGTTCGTAATCTACTAACAGCTTGTGCCCCGGATTACCCTGGCAAATTCAATAATTCATAAATGTATGATAAGGCATTGAAATTGGTTTCGTACTTTCAGAGTGTATCTATTAAAAACAAAGAACTGCCTACTACTATAACTGTAAAACTAAATTAAAAGTTATTGTAAGTTAAAGTAAACATTCATTATTAACAAATGATTAAAAGAACATCCTTAGTAGTCTATAGACATTTTCTTAACACTTTTAGTGACAATGTTTTGTAATTTACATATTTCAAAATATGATTTGAAATGTATCTGTGATCTTTAGAACAGGTGTCTTTAACATTCAAAAGTTAATTTGCTTTGTTAAGAACATTATATTAATGACTCAATTATATTTTCAATTTTGGCAAATATATATATTTTGATTAATTGCATTTTCATTGCATTAGTGGCATCTTTTTCTGCCTGCTATGGCTGACTGTTTTGGTGTTGGTAGTACTGTAGCGATGGTAGAAGATTTCTCCAACATGTTGCTGAGTTCTAAAGCTAGCTGGAGTTGTTGGTTGCTTCTCTATATAAAATACATGGATTTGTAGCAGCGAGGTTTAATATATTATAAAAAACTTGTACTGACCATCTTCTTGATACTACATTGAACAAAATACATACCATATTTTGTTGAGTTATAAAACGTAACACTTTTCTTCTTCATGGTTTCTTCATCTACTTGAACATTATCATGTAGTATGCTGAATAACACATTTTTATTTATCACTTAATAAATAAATGGTTAATAAACATTGGTCATTGTCTGTCTTCAAGGTAATTGTTTCAAATGCCTAGGGAATGTCACACCTTCCTACATATACTGTGCCTACCATTGTTGCTCATTTGAAAAGTAGGTTGTTAGCCAACTCAACAAGTTGGGAAGAATTTGTCATTACTTTGTTTATTGAAAGTTTCATAATATTGGTTCCCCAAGAGTCTCATTCCCTAAAGTAGTTCATGTTTTCCTTAATAACCACTGATATAATTGTTAAAAATTAGTGTCTCATGTTATAACCACAGCTGTAAGAGAAAAATATAATATGACCTACCTTCAAGTGGATATCAATGCCCCTTGGGTCAAATGACCCGTCACAGTCTTTGTAGGTAAATGCTATGTTTATTTATTATAAGATGATAATATGCCAGTATCATCTATGGTATATTGAAATACCACCACTATTTTGTTAAAAGTCACAAGAAGATGTAGCACAAAAATTAATAATTTCGAGATTGTAGAACACAAAACTTGAAAATGCGTTCAAAGACCCTTGTATTTCTGTATGAAACTTATCTATGTTTTACATAAGTAATCACATTAGATCACTATATCAGATAAATATTATTTCACACCATAACATTTAATACTCTATTGTATTTTGGTAACACAATAAAAAAACTAGATAAAATAATGTTATTTTTTACAAGCTATTATAAAAACATATAAAATAAAAGGTGTTAAAATCTTCCGACAATCATTCCTTTATGGGTAGTAAATTTAGCGAAAAAAATGATAATTTACATTTAAAATCAAACAATATTTAAAAGTGGGGTATACAGAGTGTTGGTCATGGGAGCTTATGCCCCAGACATGTCTAATATCCGAGAGCAATTTTGGGAGAATGTAAGATAAATGTTAGAGAAGAGTAAGACAAGTGAGAGAATTATTATATTAGAAGATTTTAATGGAAGGGTTGGTGTAAAAAGAGCAGGGTATGAAAGTATATTGGGAGTGGATGGTGATAAATGTGTCAATGAGAATGGCAAAAGTCTTTTGTGGTGTGTATGGAATATAATCTTGTTGTGGTTGTATACATATTTATACATGGGAAAGAGGGTGAGGAGTAAAATAAACTTTGTAGTTGCGGATGAATAACTGCAATGAAAGACGCAAGGAAAGCTTACAAGGTATGGTGCCATAGCGAAGTTCGTTTGGAAGTGAATGCAAAGAAGACAGCATGTCTCGATTTACTGGCAGCAAAAGCCAGGAAATCAGATTGTACCAATGAAGATATCCAAAGGATTGAGTTTCGATATCGTTGTTTAAGAAAGAGAGTGAAAGAGGTAGTGAATAGGAAGAAGCAAGTAAGAAAGGAGATAGATGAAATAAGAATGTTTGCCGACTTTCAGGCAAATATGTTGAATTGAATTAATGAATGTTGTTTGTGATGAGAATAGGGATATTCTGAATGATAAAGTTACAACTCTAAAAAGATGGAAGGGATATTTTAAGTACGCACAGCAGACACTCATGAAGAAAATGAGAAACTAACAATGTTCACAATCATTAAACTTCAACCAAGTAATGGTAGAGCCTATAGTAGCCTATTGTTTACATGGATGCAATCCTTCGAAAGTATGTCAAGCGTCAAAAAGGCTGACAATACTTTCTTAACTCTAGTCATTTTGCTGATATTGATGACTGGATGTGATCACATAACATTAGTTCATTTGCCTACTTCCACTGTAAAAATATCAAACACCAAGTATTTAAAATAAATATATATTTGAGGTTTGAATAAATGAAATGTTTATATGAATAAAACTTTAACCTACAGAATTAGGAGCGAGATTTTCATGAGCATTGTAATAATTTCATGAAACATTAAAATTATTAAAACGTTAATGAGGCATTAATAACTAACTGTTTATAAAACAGTTTGATTGATTGATATCTACTATCCTAATGTTATTCGGGGTTAGTTCTACCCATAGAACTTTAATCTGTTGCTACTAGGCCTCAAGCTTGTTTACTTCCTAAAAAAAAGCAAAAATATCTTTCTAACTATAATTTTAAGCATTGTGCAAATTATATTGTTTTCTTTGTTTTGTTACAGGTCAAAAGCGCAAGTGTAGTGAAGGTTCACAAGAAGTATGCGTATGGGGAGAAAATTCTAAACCAGCCAAACTCAGCAAAATATGGCCAGTGTTTGATTCTGGTGGATATGGAGATGCTGCAATGTTAACGCTCCATGTCATGCAGAAAACATCGAACATTGTCAATCCGCTGCTTTTTCATCAAGAGAAAGATTACAGTTTACTAGAGATCAACTCGAAGCCATTGAAGGAAGACTGGTTTGGTGGCATCAACGCATCATGGAAGCAGACAACATTGAATCATTGTGTACCTCGTGATGACGTCACCAAACGTATCTTCTCATCAGTAACCCGCCAGTTGAAGATAATCAATGCGCACTTCCAAAAGTCTATGCCCAAATACAAGTACCCTAGAGTGACTAGGTCAAACATCCTTTTAGAACATACCAATCTACGACGTCCGGCTACACACTTTGGCTTAGCCCTTAGAGCCATCAAGTTTCAAACAACACCGAGAAGGCAACTACCATGCTACGGTAATCTGGAACTTCCTTTGAAGATTAAGCCGGGGAAAGCGTCTTCCTCACAAGTCTTCCCCGCTATTTGTACCGGTATTAAAACGGACCCAGATAAAGTGAAAAGTGAAGTGAAAGTGAAAGTTGAACATGATAAAGTAAAATTAGACAGAGAAAGGGAGAAAGTGAAGGAGAAGGACAGGGATAAGGATAGGTGAGTTATTAGCATACTTAAGTAATTTGTAACTTTATCTATTAAACTTCGGTTAGCTCAGTAGCTCCAACGTTTACTTTAACAAGCTCTGACATCACTTAGATGCTATGGCGACGTTGCCGGCTACGTATCCAAAGAAATAATATACGATATAATATATACCTCACTTGGCCACGGTGTGACGACGTTGTCAGTTTGGAAGCGTGAACATGAGATACGGCTCTTAAGTAGCGACTGGATACTATAGAGGCATGGCAACAGTGCCATTAACCATGGGTGTTTCCACTAGCGTATAAACTTGTCCAGATATAAGGTTTCTCTCAATTTTTATTTCCAAAAATATTGAAATGACAATATGTGTTATGGTGAATGTTTTCGGCAGTGTAACCCAAGGTTAAATATACGCATGCAGTACAACATGCTGCTTGCTTTGCTTGCTTTGAAAACACGTTATAAAATGTCACTGCTCAAGTATAAGTAAAAATAAATATGCGCTCTCACGCTCGTAACTCAGAAGGGTAGGCATTTCATGGATTTCTATTTGGCGCAATCCTGGCACACCTCTCTTCTCGCTTCTTCTACATTCATACATCTACGCATGCATGCTTGTCGGTTATGGGTGCTCCTGATATCACCCTTTTTTTAGTAATCAATCTAAGTTTAATATTGATCTAAATGAACTGACGGACGATCCATAATATTGTTATCATCATGCCTTTGTATTGCAAATAGCAGAGCAGATATGAAAAAAATGCTGTTTTACAAGCATAGCACAATCAGCTTATATTTTAGCTTAAATCTTTAGCTAGTAGTCAATTTACACAAACCTTACTACTATTTATTCCGTTTATCTTCTCCTTTAATGGTCTCATCTCCCAGTTATATAGGATATTATATATTGTACCTGCGCAGTTTCTGGGTAGCGGTCACTCAATATTGGGTGGACAGTTTACTTATTTAAAAATGTCTGTAACAAAATTAAATATATGAAGTCTACCATCTGTTTCACTTCTTTACTGTTCATGTTTATTTAAATTGCTATCTTATTTATCTTTTAACCATTACTTTGGTCTTGTCTTTGTTAATCTTCATATCTCTCCCATCTAATGAATCTTTCATACAAGAAGAGTAAGTGAGAGAGCTATACCAGAATTGTGCCACATAGAAATCTGTACCTCTGTTTACTCTTGAGGAATTAAGTTAAAAGTGAAAATTACGAAATAACAGTAGTTTATTACTTTTAAGTCCTACTTAAAATTATTTATTTGAAGTAGAATTAAACGCAAACTATGAATGAATGCAAACTAGAATATTTGCAGTAGAGTCAGACTACTTAGTACCATACATGGTCCACATCATACACTCGGTACCGGGACCCGTCTTACTCCTTCTGAAAATCCCTCAATGCCGCTAGTGAAGTTAGTTAGATGTTGTTTTTACATTCAAAATAATTTAAAGGAAATTTTATAGTACTTTTGATCCTTAACATTTAAACTAGTTATGCTACTGTAAAAAGGAAAACTGCAATTGTTAGTCCATTGTCAGTAAATGTCAACAATGGAGCAATTTACCCAACCTAATAACGTGGTATTCGTTGTCTTACCAGTCTTAATAAATACAATACAAATAAATAAACTCTCCTGTAGCCTTGAGGTTGCGCAAAATGCTTATATGGCAAATATAAAAAGTGGCTTTTACACATTTTTTTAAGTAATTCATCAAATTTACTTATGTTAATGGCAGTACAATGTTGTTTGAGGTCAGTAGTATATGTATGTCACCGATGACCTGTAAATTTCATCAGTTTATAATAAGAATAGGCATATTATAAACTATCAGCAAATTGTAAATTGAATGAATCATTCACTATTTGTTGTGTCATTTGTCAAGTTTATAAGCCACATGATAGTCATTGTTTATAGAATAAAATATGTTGCACAATGGGCCGGCTTTACCTAAACTCCCGGAAGATAGGCGTGAAGTAGAAATATACTGCATTTCGTGGGCTGACCGTTGCCGGAGATCTAATTTGCCTCCCTGTTCCATCCCTTTTTGATGTGGAAAGAATGCAAAGGGGAAGAGGATTTAACGGAGAATGGAATAGCGAAGAAAAGGAAGTATTCTTTTTTTCTGCTTAAAGGTAGGGAACGCATCTGCAAATCATTTCTTGTCTGCCTATGGCTAGCGATCACTTGATATCGGGTTTACCGCTAGTTCGTTTGCTACCTTCTATAAAAAATATTGAAATGTTGCCGACAACTACACACATAAATACATATATTAAGTGCCTCTGAAATGTCTGTTGTATTCCTGTCCATTTGCTAGGTTGCGTACACAACTACACTTGGTTCCAAATGGCGCCGGAGAAGTGTTTTTGCTCTCGGTGCTGGACCAGGCAACGTATCGCGTATCGCTTCAAACTTCACCGCGTTATGTATGTGCTTAATATCACTTATGACGCCTATTCATTTCAGTAATAACTACTCGAAGATAGAAAAAACATTAAGCTAGACTCCAATTAGACTTCTGACAGATACTATTGTATGTTTAAGTTAGTTTTAAAATAAAAAAGCAAGAAACCGTGTTCATTACACGCTTCACTGGCTACACAAATAATTACATTTTCCTCCTTTATTTAAATTAAATGGAATAATGTGTTTTGTAACATTTCCTTATATCAAAATTTCCCACCGTTCAGGTAATCAATTGAAGTCTGGCAATCCTAGAGGAAAACACATAAAAGATAGCAGGCTGTAGAACAACTTGCATCATGAAGTAAATGTTTCTTTTTTGGCAAACAAGCAAGCGGTTCACCCGATATCAAGTGATCGCTACTCATAGACATCTAATGAGTTGCAGACGCGTAGGCAACCTTTAATGGGCAGAGAACCCACCGTCAATTCCCCTTCCCCTTCCTTTCATTATCTTATTAGCAAAGGATGGAAAGGTATAGGGAGCTAAAATAAGGCTTCCGGCTCCTCACTCATGAGACGAAACGCAGAATGCTTCTACTTGACGCCTGTCTTCTGTGAGGTCGATGGTATTTCACCGGTCGAGCCGGTCAATTCGTGCAGCTACCACCGTCAAAATTATTTGGGCATATTGAAAAGATAAATACGGAACAATTGATACAGACATGCACAGATTAATTTAAATAACAAAACAATAAACTCGACTGGTAGTACACCTATGGATACTCTAAGTAAGAATACTAATATCTCTCCTTAAAATCGGCCATACATAAGCATTAACATTAAGTTATTCGCGCTTATGTATGACCATTCATGACGCCATGAAGTTTAGCTTAGATCAGTCAGATAAATATGGACATAGAATTTTAAATGAGAATACAATACGTACAATTTATGAACATAAAAGCAAATTTGTCGGCATGATGTCAGAGCTTATGGGGCGCGGCGGCGCTTGATAAACTCTCTTCAATGGATTTCAATGACTTGTATGAATTGTGTGTATGTACCGGACGTTGTGTGACGCATATAAACTGGGCCGAGTATCGAACAATAGTTGCATTTAGTAGATTATTCAATGATGATATCCAAATATAATGAAAATAAAAACCGGCCAAGTGCGAAACTGACTCGCGCTCTAAGGGTTCCGTACTATTATATATAAAACATCATGTTTGATGTATGGGAGCCTTTTTTAATGTTTATTTATTCTGGTTTTTTTTTAGTATTTGTTGTTATAGCGACAATAGAAATACATCATTTGTGACAATTTCAACTGTCTAACGTTTTACCCTTTGGGTAGTAAAAAGTGTATGTGTACTTATGTACGGACTGAGAATTTATACGTTTAGCGTAACAAAACAGAAATTACTAAAATATTATTCCGTGTGCCGGAAGACGTAAGAAATGATTGTAAATATGCCGGGATAATATTTACTCACGGCCATCTGATTTCAAACTAAGTAGGGCTTGTGATATGGAAACCAGATAACTGATATACTACATATACTACTTTTCTTTTGTAAATACATACAACATTAATAAAAATTAAACCACTTGTCTATCTGTCCGCGAATGGAAATGGCACAAACGTGAAACTTGCTTTCTTATTAAAGCTACTTCCACTCGAGAGCCGTCTCTTGATAGCTTTATGTTTAAGGTAAAATATCTCGTATGTTATATAGATAATGGATCTGTATATATTTCCAGTAATGTTTATTAACATATACGACTGCTTATCAACTTTCGATTTAAAGATAGTGTCACTAATCTGATTGATGGAAGTTCTCCTGGGAAGTCCCCTGCCCCGCCCCTTCCATACATTTGTTTCGTTACTCTCTCTTCCTTATCATTCCATCGTACTTGAGCCACCGGACGCATAACTTTATCAATCACCATCACAAAATTCACTCAACTACACTTTTTTTAATCCTGTCATTGAAAATGTCACCTTTCGTTTTTTTAGTGATTTAGTGACCAACTATAGGGCGATATATGGAGTACCCGTAACCGTATGTACATGATGCCTAGATATATGTTGAGAATTAAGAGAGGTGTGCCAGGGTTACGACAAATGGAATCCATGATCTCCGCCTATTATATTGGGTTATGGGTGTGAGCGCATATTTATTTATTTCATTATAACTCACTGTTTCATTCAGCTTCTAATTAATCTAACAGTTCAATAAGAATGTAAATGTAGTATAAGATGCGTCATAATAAATTTACGCTCATCTGTTATTTGAACTGGACCTAGATTATATGTACATTGATAAATTACAAGTGACTTTCCGAGCTTAATCTGAGGCCTGTTAAAATCCATAATAAAATTAAGTTGGACCCTTGCCTCACTCGCCGTTAGTGATTATAGGGGTCAAGTTTCAGTAGACGTCACAACGCTGACTTTCAAAGTCACGCCTACGTGTCAATGATTGCATTTCATATGTAATATGTCACGCTTCTTATGTCTTCAGATCGCACTCCTCGCGCCACTCGTCCTGTCAGCAGTGCAGGCGGCGCGCGCGCGTCAAGCGGTGCTCCATCGGCGTGCAGTGCCGCAGGGAGAGGTCAGCGCCCGTCTTGGGCCCAAGGGGACCCTGCGTCGATATCAAGGGACTCAAGTATCACAGGTAAGAGTGGTATAATGGACATAAAACGACATTGTAATAACAGTAGTCACAAATTCAGACTAGGAATGCCTTGTATGTTTGCCTGATTTCTACCAATAACATACGAGTGCTTCACTCGCGATATATGTTAGGGAATGAAATATATAAAAATAAGATTTGTATGGAAATTTCCTCTATCTCTCCTCCGGTCTTAACTTGGAACGTAAGTCTAGGGTGATATGGATAGGCCTTTTGTCCTATATGCAATTATATTTTATAGTAAAGATATGTTAGAGGCGCCCGCGTCGTGTGACACATATACATGCCAATTGGAACGTTTTGCAGATAGTCAGCATTATTTCAATTATTTTTGCACATTAATTTATGCTTTGGGTGGCATAATACGTAGGTGAAGAAAGAGAGAGGAAACTGGTTTTGTATCGAGAGCGATATGTTATCCTATGGCGCAAGTAGACATTAGAATTATAGCTATCTCTTTCACTTGCTTGTTTTTGTGTATCTTTTGTTGTACAAGTGAAACTTGTCAATACTTGTGTAAATGTCAACTAGTTTTATAGGACGCGGAACGAGGAACAGATCTCATATATCTATGAAAGTGGCATATCTATACTATAAAATGTCATTAACTATTTATGGCTAATACAAAACTTGTTAAGTTTGGTTTGGTTCTTGTACTCTCTCTCCTCTGTGCTTACATTATATTCCTTCAGGTTAATGCGAGTGGAGACGCATCCGAACGGCGGCGCTAGTGTCGTGTACCTGTACCAACACGACGTGGACATGCTGAGTGAGAACCAGCAAGAGTCGCTCGCCAAGGAGTTTCTGAAGGTAGAGGATTCATATTTTAAACATCAAATGCAAAGTCAATTTACTTGAATTAAAGGAACTGACCCTGTATACATTAATTAAGGCATGCATGTAATTTGTCACTTATTCCTGATAGACAGGTTTTGTCTACATTCCGCTAATTGTTTTCAAGTTTCATGAAGTAATGTAGTTTTACATACAGAGTAAAATATAAGAAAGAAGTTAATTTCCAAGTCCATTAACACCGTATCAAAGGTTTGCAAAGAGGTATTCCTTGGCGTATCTAATAATGGTAGAGCCCCTAACAACGTTACACGAATGGCTCGGCTCCGGTGAAATTCCACGACCTCACAGAAGACAGGTGTGAAGTAGAAATATTTCTTAATTTCTTTTGATTAGTTAGGTTTTGGAAGCCTAATTCTGGTCCTCTTCGTCTTCCCGCCCTTTTCTTAAAAGGCAAGGATGGGAAAGGGATGTTCTGTTTATCCCCTTTTCTGTTCATTAAATTTAGGCAACGCATCTTTTCAGCTGGTATTCTCGGAAGACAGCAATGGGTGGGCTCAGTTTGTGTGCGGAGTGGTGCGGGGCGCCGCCGCCCGCCTGCCCTGTCTACTGCAGTACCTGGCCGAGAGACATCCCGCGCTCACAGTCAAAGCTGGCGTACTCGCCCGCGCCTCGGATATAGAGACAACAACCATCAGCAGATACTACCAACAGGTAAGTGGACGGAACGAATGGGCCCACTGGACCGGTCAACTACCAGGACCCTATAAGAGACAGATGTTTAATGCAAACGTATTTTGTCTGTTCACGACCCCATTCCAATTTTCTCCATATCCTTTCTCTTGTTTCTTAACTCTCTCCTTCTCTTTCCACATTTGGATGCCAATGGTGATTAGCAGTCACAGATGAACTGCTTACTCACCTGCCTCCTTAAAAAATATGGCGAGTAAGACGGAGCGGTGCCCGGAATTTATAAAAACAAAATTATTAAGTAGTACTTACTCGGGGGTTTAGAATCGGACTTTGTGTCCTGTTCCGTGTTCTGGAAAACAGCCATTATTTTTTGTTTCTTCCCTTTCCTCAGGTGCAGCAGACGTACGCGGCTGGCACGTTCCGGTGCGGGCCTCTGCACCAGATCTCGCTGGTGGGCACGGTGCACGAGGAGGTCGGCGGCTACTTCCCCGACATGCTCTCCATGTTGGCCCACTGCCCCTTCCTCAAGCTGGTCAGTTTAGTTCTTTACACAAGTCAATAGTTGTACAAGAAGGAGGCAAAACAAGACTGGTGTTCACGTGATGTCAAGTGGATTCCGTGGTATGCTGTACACGTTCCCGGCGTCACTTCCCGTTGCACCTAAAGGATGGCCTTCGAAGATTTTAAGGAATACAATGTCACATAACGCTGTCCTCTCCCCAAGAAGCTAGCCAGAATCTAAGCATTACAATACAGATCTCAACAGTCAGATTAGTTGCATATACATTGTTACATTATGCAAAGAAGTAGATAAAAAAGGGGAGGATCTTTATCCCTTTGTATAGGGAGGTAGGGTATAGGGATATTTTTAGATTTGTGAGGAATGGAATTTTATGTTTGTTTCATATTTTGCAGACGATGCCGTGGGGCCCCATGGCGGCAGTGGAGATGGAACCTCAGGAGTCGAATGATGGTCCCATTTTGTGGATCCGGCCGGGCGAGCAGCTCGTACCCACAGCTGAATTAGGCAAGAGCCCCATCAAAAAGAGACGGTTCGATCAGTTGTAATATATCACTGTGATGAGGGACTCCCGACTCGGGGACCTTTGAACAAAGTTACTCTGTGGTTTTTTGTAAAACAAATAAACTATCGCTTGACCACAATCCCACCTGATATATAAACTATAGAAGGATGGAAGGAGCCCAGCCGTATGTCTACGTCTCATTATAAAATTGAAAAGGGGGATATAACTCGTAATTCTGAGGTCCAACTTAACAGCCGTCTAAGAGCTTGGTGACGTAAAGTCTGGTGATTACAACGAAGTAATGATACGAGCCAAGGTTCCCGAGGGAGCCCTCCAGCTTTGTTACTATTAAATATATTTAGTCTAAGCGCTAGTCCTACCATTTCAAGCAAAATGTAGCTTTATATGCCTCGAGGCAGTTATATTAAGAGTAGACTTAAATGTTTCTCTTTGACAGCTTCAGTCCAGGGATACAAGGTAACCAGATCAATGATTTAGTTTTGAAAAACAATATTAATAGGACCCATAATTATTTTTTTATAAGAAGGATGGCAAACTAGCAAGCTGTTTATATGATAGGCATAGGCATCTGCAACAAGCTAATGAGTTGCAGATGCGTTGCCTACGTTTAGTATTCCACGACTAGCGCGTATTTTGCGTGTTGGCAGGACATGGATTACTCCAGCCAGATTAGCTGAAAGACTCCAGCAACCCCTTAATGTTGCTGACGTTCTCCGGGAGTGATCTTGGCAAGCCTACCTGTAATGGACAGATGGGAAAAATATAAACTAATTTTCATGTCTTGAATCATGTGGAAGTAAGAGAAATAATACATGGATACTGGCACTGAAAGACAACCATTACATTTTTATTTACATTTCACAGAACCGGCATCAATGAGCTTCGCAATCTGCAATACTTACCGCGATGGAGCGAGGCGCGCGAGTTTCTATTCGAAGACCGGACGCGCGCCCACGCAGACCACGTGGGCCACGGGCTGGACCGGATCACGACCGCCGCTGTTGGTACGTAAACTATCAAACTTAATTTGTTAAGTGTAAAGTTTGCAGAGAAAAGTTAATTATAGAGAACAATAGGTATGTCCTTAGTCCTGTCCAAAACTGTATCCTCCTCCGCCTCCTCCTTGTTTCCATCCTTTTGCCTACTCGTTATCCTTAATAACATCCTTCTGTCCTAAAGGGTGACAAACATAGGCTACCCATAGGCGAACGTCGTGACCATAGGCTACCCATAAATACCCTGTTCTAAATAAATAAATTCACCGCTCACGTTTCTTTACCTGTTCAAGTATTTATCAATGACGCCATGAGAGCATTCGTGAGCGCTCACTCCGCTCAAACGAATAGAATGAGCAACGCTTTATAACCGCGTGAGCGTCGAAATGGAACGCAGTCTTATTCTTATGTATTTCTAAAAATACAGGAGTGTTAAAAGCCATCCACTGCAATGAGGATGGTGATCGAGGGCGGATCACCAAGGATGTGGTTGCGTTCCATGCTGCGGACTTCAACAAGCTGGTACAGTTGCTGCAACTCGACCTGTACGAGCCGCCCATCTCGCAGTGCGTCACGTGGTGAGTGTAAAGGAAACTTAATACCTCTATTTTAATCAACCTCTGGATAAAGCCTAATCCTCTCCATATGAAGGGAGTCCTTATGAGGTTTACCTACAGGATGGGTGATGTCCCTCTTGCCAAGACTGGCAACTAACATTGTCAATGTTTACACACACAGTCTCCATCCTTTCATAAGACGTTGAAACCTTTTTTTTCTGGAAGGTGATGAATGAGCAAGCGGTTCACCTGAAGTCAAGTGACCTCTACCCATAGGTAACAAGAAAATGAGTTGCAGATGCATTCCCTAACTTGAATCACCAGAGGAGATTGATAGGAAATAAGATATTCCTATCCTACCCCCTTCCAACCCTCTTCCCCTTTTAGAAAAGGATGGAGAGCAGTAGAAGACTTTGTGTTTTGTATAATTTGTATTGTGTTTGTCAGGTTGGAGGAGGCGAAGCTGAACCAGTTGCGGCGCGAAGGTGTGCGCTACTCGCGGTTGCCGCTGTGCTCTGACGATGTGTACTTTCTGCCGCGCAACATCATACACCAGTTCCGTACCGTCTCCGCGGTTACCTCCGTCGGTGAGAGCAACATCTGTACATGAACATACATAACTAGCTACGTACACGCGTACGTAAACAAACGCGTTGCGACCAAGTGCCTTAACAGTGGTAACCACAACATCTGTTTGACGAATGTGCTGGCTCGGCTGGTGAAATACCACGACAGCCATTTGGAGTTTAAGGATTCTGCGTTTCGTCTGATTTGTGAGATGCAGGAGGCATTATTGTTCCCTGTTCCCTTCTCCATCCAGATCTAATAAGGAAAAGATGGGGAGGTGACGAGGATTTGAACAGGGACAGGATAGATATACATTTTTTCTGTTTTTTTTACCTTAGTTGCAAATGATTTGGACAAGTTTCTTGAACTGGCTTCATATGGGCTGCTGGCGTTTAAGTAACAAAACAAGGTTAAAGAAATATCGGGGCATAGGTTTAGATTGTTTGCTTCGCAATGATATTCCCTGCCATCTCCATTATAACAGTGGTAGAGCCCGCAATAACAACATATTTTGCACGAATGGGCCGGCTCGACCGGTGAAATACCACGACGTCACAGAAGACAGGCGTGAAGTAGAAGTATTCTGCTTTTCGTCTGACGAGTGACGTGCCGGAGGCCTAATTGTAGTCCTCTTCCCCCTCCTACCCTTTTCTAATAAGGAAAGGATGGGAAGAGGAAGAGGATTTGACGGATGAGGAGGGGATGGACAGGGAATGGCATTATCCTTTTTTCTGTTTGTCCCCTCCTTCGTCCATGAAGGTAGGCAACGCATCTGCAACTCATTGGCTTGTTGCGGATGCCTAAGGGTAGCGGTACTTATTTCCAGGGGCCGCTTGCTCGTTTGCCACTTTGTAATATAAAAAAAAAAATTATAAGTCGGTAATATGAATCCAATGATAATATTTTACTATTCTAATATTTATTTGCTAATATAGTGCTAATTTTACAAACAACTTAACGATGCCTATTGCGTAGATATAGTCTGTTCATCTGGTGTTTTTTTGCTATTCCAGTAATTTAATTGCATTTTTATATCTTTTACACATAACTTAGGATGTTGTGGGTTCAATTTGATTGTATAAAAATAATTGTTGTAGTAACTTTGTTGCATCAAGTGCGTTTTTGATGCTCGGTGGTGGCATCAGGATCGACCATTTCATCTTCATTGTATACACGACGTTTTAAGGAGTTTGTCGTTAAATCGGGTGTCGTCTAGTTTACACTGTATACGGATTGTTTGCGATCAGTTCTTACGACTTTAAGCAAATGCGATGAAAGTTTCACTTTGCTGAATGATTCCTTCATCAAGAAACTTCTTCCTTCACGACGGACCTTGGCAGATCGTATTCTACTGTTTAAGATATTCCATAAATCATTTATAACCTAATCTATTATTTCATCCGGACCCATTATTATCAAGTTTATGTTGGGGTGCAACGGAAGTTTAGACTCCAGTGCGATTTAAGATCCACATAAACTTGACCCCTAGAATAGTCAACGTCGAATTGTAAGTAAGTGCTCTGTCTAATTTAGTTTTTACGAGTTAACGTTGACCCCAGATTTAGCTCGGCAACATACTTGTAACATATCTAGGATCTTATCAAATGACATATGAGGGTATAAATGTTTTAGGCGGTATATTATTGCATTATAGTTACACATCATTATACTCATAAAAATAAATAAATAATTTTTCAGCTTGGCACCTGCGCCTGAAGCAGTACTACCCGTCATCGGAGGCGTCGTCTCCGGCAGAGGAGCGGCCCGCCGCAGACCCGCCGCCTCACGTCGATACAGGTATAGCGCAATTACACTCATTTTCATGTATTAGAAATTAGTCTCCAGCAGGAAATTCGCTATTTTTGTACTTGAGATATACCAGCTCCTTCAGAGCCTGCTCAGAGTGATATAGTTAAAGTGTAGTGGAAAGGCCGATGTCTAGTAGAGTGAGGAGGTTAGTAGAATAAGCAAGTGGATGTATTAAAAGAGTACTTAATTATATTGACCCAGTGTGCAGCGAGTGAAAAGAGTGCTATACAAAGTCAATCAATGATAATAGACGTCATTTTGTAACAAACGTTTTGTGTCTATTGTAATTAGTAAACAAAGTCAGCACAAAATAAATTAAATTTATTTGAAGATTTAGATTACATTTAAAGATGTTATCAAATCAATTTAAAGCCTGCCTGTCTTCATTTAATCGTACCTTATTACTTATTTATGTTTTTTTTCACAGAACCTAAAAAATCAGCAACAAAACACAAAAGTGGAGTTATAGAAATGCGAGCACTAAGCGCGAAGTATAAAGAGAAACCCACATTGAAGTTGTCAGAGAGAAAGAGTACAGAGGCGCAGACCAAAATAGAAAAGCATCCAGATGATAAGAAGGAAAAGAAGAGTGATTCCAAGCACGAGAGGTCGGACAGAACAGAGCAGAAGACAGAGAAGACCAGCTCACATAGACACAGAGACAGCGAGAAACATCGCTCCGATAAATCATCAGAGAAATCAGAAACAAAAACAGTTGAAATTAAAACTGAAAAAGGTGAAGCGAGAACAACCGCCAAACATGAAGTTAAGACGGAAAAGGTTGAAGTTGCAGACAAAATTTTCAAACAGATAGAAAAGGTTGATGCAGTATTACCCGATAAAGTGACTAAATTGGAGAAAGTGGAAAATCAATTATCTGAAGAAGTGGACAGTAAATCTATAGACGTTTTAGATAATAAAGCTGAGAAATCAAGCGTAAAGCTTGATACAATAATAGATAAGTCTGAGAGTAGGGATAAATCAAATGTCAAATCAGATAAAAGTGATAGTAGAATGTCGGATAAATACGAGAAACTTACAAAAACCCAACAAGAAACTGAAAAGACAGACAAAATGGATAAAAGCGATAGTAAATCAACAGAGAAACCGGAAAGTAGACCATCAGATAAATGTGATAGCAAACTGACAGATAAGTCTGATAGCAAAGTAACAGATAAATCTGATAGCAAACTGACAGATAAGTCTGATAGCAAACTGACAGATAAGTCTGATAGCAAAGTGACAGATAAATCTGATAGCAAACTGACAGATAAGTCTGATAGCAAAGTAACAGATAAATCTGATAGCAAACTGACAGATAAGTCTGATAGCAAAGTAACAGATAAATCTGATAGCAAACTGACAGATAAGTCTGATAGCAAAGTAACAGATAAATCTGATAGCAAACTGACAGATAAGTCTGATAGCAAAGTGACAGATAAATCGGATAGATTATTGGACAAGTCAGACAGTAGATCAGATAAATCGGACAAGTCAGATAGGTCTTTGGATAAAGAAGAAAGTAAATCAGACAGAACAACTGATAAGCTTGACACAAAGCCAGAGAAATCAGAAGTCAAGCCTGACAAAGAGAGCAAATCAAACAAATCGGAACATAGAAAACATTCATCGTCAAGATCTCACAAATCTCATCGAGACCACAAAGACCGGTCTCACAGAGATCACAAGAGGGAACACAGAAGTGACGACCGCAAGTGTTCGGAGAGGCACAAAGACCGAGACACTAAATTGGATGCTAAGCTTCTAAGTGCAAAGCTCCAGGAGATAGTGCATCGTCCACCTGATTAGTGCTAAGTGCAGTGCTGGATAACTTTCAAGTTAGTGCGAGTGTGTTGTGTAGCAAAGAATTCTGGACTTTTGGTAAGTCGATTGAGTATATCATTGCCTTATTGGTTTTATTGTTAAATCTTATTGATGAGTAATTATTAGTGTAATGACAAAGGTGTAAGTAAAATTCTACTTTATTATAGAGTTGAGTAATGCATAGCAATGCAAAATATGATTGTGATTTAGTAAAGATTTATTTGCAATTGATTAGAAAAGAAATCAGTACACTTGGCATTGACGTGTAATATACAGGCTGTGGAGAAATAACGTGTACAATGGAAGACCACATATTCTTTGACCTTTACAATAGTATAAAACAAAGTGGCTTCCGCTGTCTGTTCCCTTAGATCTTTCAAACTACGCAACGGACTTTGATGCGGCTTTAATCAATAGAGTGATTCAATAGAAAGGTTGATGTGTATAATACATGCATACTATAGTAGAAAAAACCAGAGAATTCCAATGATTTGTAATGTGATGTAAAAAACATGTTTTTGTGCGGTTAATTTGCAAAGTATATCGCAAAATAAAAAGTAATGCGCGCTAAAATAATATCAAGCGCGTGCCGCCCATTGTGCTCAAGTAATTTCCTTGGAAGGTCAATTTTCTTCAATCTTCCATTTAGGTGACTAGATCACAAGCACTGTTAACTTAGTTTGCTTCAGCGCCTTAGAATGAATACATGGTTTTGTACCTAAACCATTTACCAAATTGTATGTAGCTATCTGGGATAAAATTGGCAGGTAGGTTAGGTACCACCGTACTTAACGTAAGCTGTCTTAAATCTTCATATTTTCGGCAAATGAATCTGTGGTATTCTGTTGCAAACGTCATTTACGAACACCTCTTGTATGACAGCGTTCAAGTTGTGATTTGTATAATTGATTGCGATAGTCGACCTTACACCGCCTAAAATAAAGTCTACAATTCTTGTGTCCACTCACCACTCGCGCCCTGCCCTTGAAATTCGTACCATAGAGTAAATTCCTTGTAAATAGATAGGGTAAGGTGTCTCGTAGAGGCTACGCAAGATTGATGGTTGTAAGCGCAGTTTTAGATTACGTATAGAGTTGATTCAAGATTTAATTATCATAAAAACATCGAAGCTGGTCCCTCATACATCCGTACATTTAAAAGATACCGAATCTTGCCACTGACTTGGTTAAAGTTAGGAAAACCAAGTGGATGAAGATGGGAAAGGACAAATTTTTCTGGCTATTGTGGAGGGGCGATGTCTTTTAACTTTGATAATATAAAAGATAATAGAATAGGCTTTGATTCCCAGTGCATAATCATATTAGCCAGGCCACTTAGTCACCTAGTTAGTTTGATAAAATTCAAAAGGAAAACAATCTGGTCACACTATACACGCAGGTTGGCATGCATGGACTACAAAGCGCTGTGCGTGAAATGCAAATGTTGATTTAAATTTAAACAATGCATCCTTCAAGAAAAGAGTGTACTCCTTTCTTAAGTCCAGCAGATCTGCATTTTCTTTGGTGTTGCAGATGTTCATGTGCATCTGTTATTACTTACAACCCGTTGCTTATTTGCGAACTCTGCATATAATAAAACATGTGTTTGGTTAACTATTTATTTGGGTGAATTAATGTCTTAAATTCAGTATATCTACATAAAGGTCCTGTGGAATATTCATAGATTTATGTTGGGTTTTTCTGTTGCTTTTATGAATGGTAACAACTTGGTTGCCATTAACATTACTATAAGTGATATAATATAAAATGTCTGTAGCTCGGTTTAATATGAATACTATCTCGATAAGTTTGGCCCTTTTTTGTTGTAAATAATGTGCCAATAATTCATTTTGTTTATAAAAATTTGGTAGTTATGCGAACTGTTAGATAAATGATCTCACGTCTCTAAAACTGCGCTGTGAATGTGATCATGTAAAAGAGTTTTAACGAAACACGAAAAGTTATAATAAAATAAATTTTAAGAGGGTAAATGATATGAAAAATTCACGCATATTTCTAAAGAATTGCACTAAGATTATTAAAAAGTTTTATTCTGATAAGTTAGCCGACGTAGACATGTTATTTGTTTTTTTTCCCTTTATTTATTATGTCCCCTGTAAGGTAACAGTGATGTCCAAACAGAGTGTCAAATTAACTGTCTTGCGAAAAATAATTTAAAGTTTTTTTAAAAAAAAATACTGTACCGAACTTCCACTGCTGAAAAAAAATCGCATAAACCATCATATAAGCTAATACAATTTTATGCCAGTGGAAGCCCATGGTAATACTAAATTGTTTTTTTTGTAGTAAAAACAATTTTGTTAATATTAGAATTTTGCATTTTATTATTAAAGTGACAAATATATTTTTTTCTTATATAAATAAATCTAACAAAATCGTAATTTCTAATTGATTGTAGATTTTTTTAAATTGCATCATATTATTTTGGTGAATACAATGAAGACTGGTCATGTTCATTCAATGTCGATATTTTGATTTAATTTTTGAACATTTAACTGGTTTGGTATTAAAAATGGCTCAGTTGCTAAAAAGAAACATTAAAAATAATATTTTTGCACACGAAAAATGTGTCCCAGGAGCTTCGAGGTTCAGTGGATGGTTTCGATTCTGTACATTTTACAATAAATTATTTATCAGTTGGTACATTTGGTCTTGGCTACATTTTAATCACTTTAACGGATCTTTTAATTACAAAAATCTCTCGCAGATAATTATTGTATCTATTATAAAATTATTTTATTTAGTGCATTATTGGGTTGGTTTAGACTTACAATTGGACCCGATAGGTGGTACTGTCATAGGCTAGAGTTTTTATTTAATGCATCACAAAAAAATGTTAATTAAACCCAGTAATAGTAGAGCAGTAAACATTTATTAGTTGAAGTTCTGATCATAGGCACTGTAATTCATATATTGTCGATATATTTGGATATAGTTTATGTATTTTTTTGATATGTGTCAGCGAGCAAACTTTTTCTCTAATATAAGCATCTCTTTGGAAAGTAAAGCAAGTATTTTTTAAATGTATTTGACGTTGCATCAATTTTATATTATAATTCACAATTAAAAATGAAATATTAATTGATGTATTGACAGATTCAGGTCGACTAAGGCAAACATTTTCTAATAATACTTTAAGCCAGCATTAAATTAACTTGTTTTGGTTTAAACTATAAAATTTAGTTTTTAACCTTGCTATAAACCTACCCTCGGGGGTTCGAGCCCCACACCCTCAAATCGCTGATCCGGACCCGCTACTGAATTGGTTACTAAATAAAATTATCATGAAGGATCAATATGTTTGCACGATGCCATCAGAAATAAAATATTTTTGATACATTTATATGCTAAGTGTATAAACGGATTCTTATGTGCAAATAAATCATATGGTGATATTAAATTGCTAAACTACTGTCATATTTTTAAACACATTTTTTTTAAACTTTTCACTTTTACATTTAATTTTATTTGTTTCAAAAATCATTAGTTGTACCCTATGTCGGTTATTTAAAACGCAATTCAATTTACGTTCATAAAACAAGGGTGATTTAAAAATGCAGCCAAGTCTACTTTCTGAAGCCTTTTGCCTCTGTTCAGCGATAACACTTAAGTAATTAACGTTTACGTATTGTCAAGTTGCTATTAATAATGGTTAAAGTTTAACTAAATGTATTTTCATATTTACGAAGAAGTGACATTTAATTACTTTACGTATTTAATTGAATTTGGTTATGTTCCCAAAGTTCAAGTTTCTCAGAAATCGCTGTACAATGCTAAGGTTGTAAATATTTTGAATTATAACAAATCCATAAAATGCAACTAAGTTAAACATGATTGTCACAGGACGGTCGAAAATATTAAAACGAAAGAGAGATGAAGAGTTCTCAAATCAACAGAGAAAAAGTGAGAATTGTTAATGGATTTATTATTTATCATTTATGTTTAGCTGGTTAATTTATTGTTTCAAGTTCCCTAATTTTTATTTTAAATAATAAATAGAATTTAAATAGACATGTTGTTTTATTTAGAATTTTCCTAAAATACAAATTGTCTAAAGGTATAGGATAGAAAGAAGGTCTTTTAAACCAAGTACTAAGAATTCTGTTTTGGATGTACCAAGAGAATTGAAAGTTTTCTTGCACATAAAACTTCTTGTAAACTCCGAGATTTTTTAAAAAAAAAATTTAATGTGTACCAATTTTCTAATTGTTTTGTCATCTTTGCAATAAGTCTTCTAGTTTTTAAATTAAAATGTAATGTTGAAACAAGTTATATGAACAGCACACATTACTTTATATAGCCAAGTATTAGGAGTTAAAAATAATGCCTTTAGAATTTCGAATCATTTATTTAATAATATAATGCTAACAATGATAGTACAAAAATGAAAAATAAAACGACGCAATTTCAATTTAGTGCGAACAAAATGAAGACTCGAATATTCAGTCAAAGTGAGCTTGAAATGTAAAAATAATTCCAATCATGCAGATTTATTGTCAAAGATAAAAATAAAACTGGGTCAATTCCTGCAAATATCTTGTATGTCAAATATTTAAATATATAATATGTGTAAATAAATTTATAATATAAATAAATGAGCCCTATGTTGATGGCACTTATATAGAGTATGAAAAATAAATACGTTAAACGACATTTCTATGACTAAAAGATATATTTTGTAATAAAATATGAAACGGATCATCAAAACAGAAATTATACGTAAGCTGTATAACTGAGGTTGAGATTTCTCTACGAGATTCGTTGCCGAGTTGAAGCGAATTCGCTTCAGTATAAAACTCCTCCAATAAAACTTATTTAAATTAAAATCCTATCAACTATTTTAGTTTAGTTTATATAGAAATTGGCGCGAACTTTTGTCCGCCATCTTGTTCGTTAAATATTTCGCAAAAGGTAAAAACTTAATAATTGCACATTTTTAAGGCACTCGTTACAAAATGCACAGACATCGTCGTCAGTCGATTATATATACTTTTTAAAACGATCTAATTGATAAATGTAACTTAAAAATTAAAAATATTGCGGGTAGTTACTAAAATATAATTTTTATAATTGCGGGAGTTGTTTTTGTATAAGACAGTAAATCTTAAATGTATCATTAAACTTCGTAAAAAAATCAATAAAATATTATATTTTTTAAACGTTTAGCAACTACCCGCACAGTGACAGGGCAAGCGTCGACTTGACAAGATTACGAGATAATATAAAAACACTTTGGTAAACGAAGGCAGTTTGCTGGCTTTGTGGTGACAGGTCACTGGAACAGAAGGAAACGTTTAATAAACAAACAGACAGTAGTTTTTTAAGTAAACAAAACTACACCGGTCCGTGCTCTTATTAACGCATATTTAGAAGTTATCAGTTGAATTATACATGGTATAAACATAAGAGAGAGCTGTCGTCGTGTCTCACCACAAAGCGGTTGACTCTCGGCGCCGCGCTCTTGTTCACGACGCTCTGCTGCACTTTCATCTTCTCAAACTTCTCACGTAAACTGAAACACAAGCAATCATGTTAACACAGAGACCAATCCGTTTCTATACATACAGTAACGGCCAGAGCTGAAGTTCCCGAAGTAACTCACGAGATAAGTCACCCTTAAACGAAATTTGAAGTGGCAGAGTGCACTTTAAGACGGTTGAAACTCTCCCAGGTAAACAATAAGTCCAGTCACAAAAAAAATCTTTCTATCATCAGCTTAGACCTCCTCCATTCTCTGCTGGAGGTTCTCCCCAAGGAGTCGCCGGGTCTAGAACAGGCATGCATCGTGTACTACAAACCTATGTATATGTCAACCAACCAGCCTACCAACTACGTCAGTTGTTACTCATGTCGTCACAAATCACTGGTAAAATTAGTACATATGTGTCGCCATCATGGGTGGGTTGCAATCGCCCCGCATGACAGGCGCGTTGGCGATCACAGTAGGTATCGTATGCTGCTGGTCGTTCTGTACGCATTCTTACAAGTACACGAGTCGGCTGTCGGCGAGCTCACCTCCTGGCGGTCTCGAGCTGGGACTCGCCATCCTCGTCCGCAGGCTCGCGCTCGATGAGCACGGCGGAGGGCGAGCGCGCCGGCGGCTGCTCCGACTCCGACCACTTCTCAAACCGCTCGCGGAAACTCTTCGTGCGCGCCAGCTGCTGAGCCTGGGTAACAGAAAACAATTATGTGGTCTCATCATTGACTGATCAACGCACAGCCCATAGCTACTGCGCCTAGAAACTTGAAAATTTGCACAAACATTTTTGTTATTACGAACGCGAGTACTAAGAAAGGATTTTTATAAATGCATCCCCTAGTGATATTAGTCACTAAACAAGAAACAAATAAATTTAACTAAAGTGACATTTCGGACAGTAGAACTTTTTCATCTATTTCCAATACATTGCAAGTTTTGATATTTTTTAAACAAGCATGCTTCAGTATACCTGTTTCAAGGCCTCGTCCCTCTGGCGGGCCTGGAGGTACTCGCGCCTGCGCTCCTCCTCGCTGTCCTCGTCCTCGCACTCCGAGCTGCTCGCTTCCGACGAGGATTCGCCCTGGTGCCGGTCCTCCCCAGGGGGTGGGGGCGTGAACCGTTTCAGCGGCTTGGGGCCTGGACGTGCAATCATGTAATTTAATATATATAATACCGGACATTAAGTGATTCTGCCACAAGATATCCGGCTCCTCGAAGGACCAAATGTCTTAAGTAATATTGCAATGAGTAATGTTCTCTCTGCTTTTAAACTGAGACGATGTTTGGCTGATGTGATGGTTCTAGTAGTAGTATGTACTGTACCTTGTACATCTTCATGCCTATGCCTCTGCTTCTCCATCTGGCGGAAGACGCTGATCATGCGGGAGGCTGTGTGCCGGTCGGCCGCCAGCGCCGCGTCCGCCGCGGTGCCGGCGCCGCCGCGCACCACGCTCGGCTCCTGGTACACCTCGGGTGACGGGGACTTGCAACGCTGTGAGCAATATATATATGTAATATAATATTTTATTTAATAATTATTAAAAAATACAAGATGGTACGTTGCTTTTAATATGATGCAACAACTCCAAGTAGCTCTGCATGCCTGTCTCCTGAGAGGTCGTGGCATTTCACCGGCTTAGCCGGCACATGCACACTACCACTGTTAAAATTACATGCGCAACCATCTAACAAAAAAATTCCACCGTCGAAAATAAGAAACTAAGCGAAGTTGCTGGACAGATGTATCCTAGTTTTATTCAGGTAGCAACGAAGATAGCCGGTGATAGCTCTTTTAGCTAGTAGATATTACCTGTGTGTGCCTGGGCGGCGTCATGCGGAACTCCTTGCGCTCAGCCTCCGGGCGGTACGTCTCAAAGAACCGGAACCTGTCCGAGATGTCCGCCGTCTCGATCTTCACGTCTTCAACCCGGTCCGCCGCGCGCACCACGTCTTTTGGCACGAACGGCTAGAATTTACAAGCTATGGGTTTAATATATCAAATCATAGAAGAAAAAGAATCCATTATCCAAACCATTGGAGCAGGATTTATAGGACGGGTCAAAAAAAATTAGGATAGAATGTATGTATGTATTATGTGGATGTTTAAGGTGAGTGGCTTTGTCACGTCAGCAATGAACGCATGTGAATACAGTTGAAGTGTTCCTATGGTAGGATTTACTTACGATCTCCTTCCTCTTGGGCGCCTCCTGCACCGGCGGGCAGGCGGGCAAGCTCTTCGCGTTCGCATCCAGCTCCAGGAAAATCGACCTGGACTTCTTTGCAATACCTGTGAATATATATGGTCCTTGTATAACGTCACATGTGTATAACATATGGTGATTTGTCACATCCAGTGGACTCCCGCAACCTTGGCCATCGTCCGAACTTAACCTACCTAAGTTACGTCGTCAAGTTCTACTACCATTCCTAAACCTTTTGGCTTCATCCGTTGTACGTTCCCATACTATGAGAACCATTTCTTGCCCACCCGCCCTTGTTGCCACCCGTAGTATATGCCAAGAACCCCCTAAAATTATTTTTTGCCAACAGAAAGTAACATTATTTGTATTTATTTATACGGTAAGAGTTTAATAAGCGCTACTTACTGTTCTATTTGAATGTAAGCCGAAAAAGCCCTAGATTTCTCTAGAAGATATCGACTTCGTGACGAAATAATGCCCCCTCCAGCGTCACTAAGCGAGGTGTTTGAAGACCACCGTAAGCGGAGATCGATGACTCACCTTCGTTGAACATAGCCTTGTCCTCGATATCTCTATTCTTAGGCGGCAGGTTCTCGTCGTTGAAGGCTCCGTTCTCGAAGCGCTGCTTGATCGCTCGAGCCTTGTCCGCGTCCAGCTCCAGCTCGCGGCAGATCTTCTCCGCTGACGTCTGACCTGGACCAATCAGCATCTCATCAGCACTCGATCAAAGGTAGTTGTACTTAGGGTTAAAGTTTCAAATTCAAGGACAGGCTTTGAAGGAGGAGGATGGGGGAGAAAGACAGGTGCCCTCCTTTCAGCCCAAAACCATTTCAATTGACAGATTAAGCACCGTTCCTGAGAAAATGCCCATACAAAATCAACGGTGAAAAGTGTTCCAAGTCCTTGTCAAATGGCGTAAAAAGAAGCCTTATTTAAATAATAAGGAAAAATAAGACAGCTGTAAGCTAAAGAAAAAGCGTCGCAATTGGGACGCTTTCGAGTCTTCATTTATCGACCGCTAATGGTATATCTGATGAATAGGCTCGTAACCCAGAGGAGTAGGCAGAGATCACGGATTTAGATTAGGTGCGATCCTGGCACACCTCTCTCGCTTCTTCTACATCAATACATCTACACATAGCTCGTCGGTTACGGGTACTCCTTACACCGCCCTTCTGTAGTATGTCACCAATCTGATCGATATAAGTTCTCTTTGGACGTCCCCTGCTAACTCAGTTTTTCAATATAAATCTGTTTCGTTATGCTCTCTCCATTCATCCTTTCAACGTGCCCGAATATCTGCTACTTTTTGTGTTATAATATTATATTGACTCACTCTGTTCGCTCTGCATGACAGATTGTTCGTACATCTCCTTGATCTTGGCCTGCTTGCCCTGGAATTAAATATTACATTGATTTAAGACAGAATCTTACTAAAAAATAACCTTACAGATACTCCGGTAAACTCAGTGGTCTCAGCAAACAATTTGCTTTTAATTAGTAGAATTGGATTTCGTTAAGAAACGTACTTTGACAGTCTTGTCAATGATGCCAAACAGCCACTGACGCATGTCAAAAAATTAGTGTCACAAAATTCGTCGACCAGTATTGTTTTCTATAAAATCTATTTACTTAAAACAATTTTAATTGAACCTTTGACATTAAAATTGTGTCTGTCAAACATCTATGGGTTGCAGCAGTGGTCGAGCCCGCAACAACATCTGTTGCACGAATGGGCCAACACGACCGGTGAAATACCACGACCTGAAGACAAGCGTGAAGTAGATGTATTTTTGCGTTTCGTTTGATGGGTGAGGTACCGGAGGCCCAATGTCAGTCCTCTTCCTTTTCCCGTTCTTACCTAATAAAGATAGGGGAGGAATGGGGGAAAGTATTCTTTTTCGGACACGGACAGAGGAGGGGATTCTCGTTTAAGTTAGGCAACGCATCTCGCAACTCATTTGCTTGTTACGGATGCCTATGGGGACAGTCTTTTAATATCAGGTGAGCCAGCTCGATACAGCGGCTGCTGTTCAGTCCATGTCCTTTTCTCACACTCTCTCCACCTTTCTCTCTCTATGTCCGAGTACTGACCATGAAGAGCCGGCTGCGTATATTCTGTATCTCCTGCTTGCGCTCGCGGTGCCGGTCGGCGGCCGCGTGCTGGCCCGTCTCGAACCGGCCCACGATCTCGCTCATGTTGCAGAACGACACCGGCTGCTCCCGGCCAGCTGTCTGTATGTACGACTTCTTCAGCACTGAGTCCTCGTCTGCGGAGATGTGGAATCAAATTCGGAAATTAATGAATTGATATGGAAAAATCCGGATTTGAAGTTAATTTCACATTTAAGAAAATGTGAAATAAGTAAAGGAAGGGGAAGAGCATTTGACGGAGAAGGGAATGGGTAGGAACGCATCTGCAACTAACCTTGTTGCAGATGCCCATCATGGGGAGCGTTCACTTAATATATGGTGAACCACTTGCTCGTTTACCACTTTTTTATATAAAAAATACATAAATTAGTGAGCCGCACGTACCGTCTTCATCTTCATGTTCACTAGAGCTGTTCTCCACTTGGACACCGTTTAAGTACTCGTCAGATACTCCGATATCCATACCCTTCGCCTTGAATCTGAAGAAAAACAAATAAAGTTAGTAAGTTTTTAAATGTGACAGGATGTGTGACTGTCGCCGAACGATGGCCACAAATTTTTAGCTAATTATCATAAGAATTTCTGGCTCATGATGGAAATAACGACCGAAAAGATCTAAGGCTATTGGCAATGCCCGATTTTAGCCGGCTATATAAAAGGCGATGTATGTATGTTCCCTATAGACTGAAATGGCTAGAGATGTTCTTATTGGCTTAGCGGGTCATCCTGTAAAGTTTGGTAGCGATCGGATCAACATTACCCGGGCGAAACCGAGGCAGGTCCCTAGTTTATAAGTTATTATAAAAAAAACTAAATTAATATTTTAAACAATTTAAAAACAAACCTTTCCATTTATTCTTGAAATATTTCCTGAACCAACCAAAACACAAACAATATGAATATTTAGTGGGATTTTTAGAGTACAAAATTATGTTTTACGTGAAACACTCGTTGGGAACCTTATTCCAAAACTGTAAGGTGTAAGATAAAACAAGAATATAAAAGCACAACACAGAATAATTGTTTTTGGACGTAATATCGAGAAATTTAATTTGAAATAAGTTTTTTTACGAAAGGATCGTGAGCCGCACCAGGCTTGTAAGTCGAATGCTTTTTTAGTGGTCAATGTGGTTTGTGGTACAGATGTTCTTGAAGGATACAAAAATAGAATCAGTTGCAACCAACGCCGGCCGATGACGCAAATACTATAGCTCGATTTTTATATTTTGATACTTGAAGATATATCGAGGTTATCAATTAACCGTGTGCATTGTTTATTATTCCATGTCAAAATAACTTATGTACGTAGTAAAATAATATTTTCGCTGCGATATTTTGTTTACAACTCATATTGGGGCCATTAAAATATGAAATGAATGTAAATTCAAAATATGACAAGACAGACAGACATGGAATTAATTACGCTAGCTAAATTTAAAAAGTATTAAATCGTTTGAATATGTCTTAAATCCTTTTTATCAATATAAAAATATAGTATTTTAGGGAAGTAAAATAAATGATTCGATTGGATTCAATGAATTATATTTTTTTGATTCTAAAATAAGTAATAATAATGTAGTGTTAAGTACTCATTGTTTGGGGACGGCTGTCCTGTCAAATTTGACTAATGTATTATAATAAATCAACCGAAGTATTTTTTTATCAATTCCAATTTTACACACCTTTTTCATACATACTTACACACATATGTAACGGCGTGTGTATTATCAAACTTGTAAGGATAACTTGGCCATCGTAGGATGTCCCACACTATACTAACTTGTCTAGTATTTCCTTGTGTCTTTTTCCTTCTTCGTAATTTATTTCCCCGTTAATTTTCAATACTAGTTTTTTCATTGGTAATTTATTTTGTACCGTACACAAATGTAATTAATATTATCAAATATCAAGAATATTGAATTCAACTATAATCTGCAAGGAATGTGGAGTCAGTAGGAGTGCGGTTAAATTTGAACTATATAACATAAATGTTTTGCGTTTAAAATCATCTCATTGCATTGTACAAATAAAATTAATGGCCTTAAAAAGAAACAGGAAATATACAGTCGAAATATTCTTAACGTCAAGTTTATGACATTAACTGAGTGGACGTCCGTTTTTAATTCACTGTTATTTTAAGAAAAGTAAGAGTTTTTTTAATAGGAATTCTTCTTAAACGACTTGATGCAAGGATTTGTACTAGATCTGATATTTTTGATACCAATGCAAATTACATACTACTTATTGGAAACATTTCAGAACTATTTAATTTATTTTTTGTATCTTTTAGAAGGGATGGAGAGGATTAGCTCGCGACAGGGAAGTGTGGAAGGAATTAGGGGAGGCCTATGTCAAAGGACAACCTGACAAACAACTGGATGCTGAGAAATAAATGTTGTATATAGTATTAATTTATATTGTTATATTACTAACGTATTAACTTAATTTAAATGTGTAAAAATGTATAAGTCAGCGAATAAAGGCTTTATCTATCTATCTATCTATTTAGCCGCGACTTCGCTCGTATTTTTGTCCTTAAATATGTACGTACTTTCAAATATTTATCGATAATGACTATATTATTTTGTACTTAGGTACCGAGCAGGATCACCAGGTTATTGCGTTAAAGCGTGATAAACAAATTTACATTCGTATTTATAACCTAAATACGCTGTGCCACGTGTCACCTGCCGGGCAATGTAATCTAATCGACGATTGTCCAGCCTAACCTGAACCCTATGTAACATGATTGAGCAAATAGCTGAGGTCAATTTACTATGGATTAAAATTTCTCCATGCCAACTTTCATACTAGACCTTTATGACGAATTTAAATAAGTCCTTTCTTAGTGCTAATTATTAATAAGTTACTAACTTGGCTAGTTTGGACAGTAGTGCGGTGGACTTCTCCCTCGGCGCGCGGGGTTCTAGCACAGGGGGCTCCGGAGTCTTCTGCGCGGCGCGCTCGAACACTTCGAATCTGGATTTCACATCCAACTGCGCCAGTTCCTCCAACCCAAGGTCTGGTTTGTCTGACGCTAGAATATGGAGGTCATAAATAATTTAATGTTTTTTTTATATAGAAAAAAGGATATTTTCTTTTCCTACCCATCCCCTCCCCCATCAAATCTTCCCCTTCCCATCATTATCTCATTAGAAAAAGGTGGGAATGGGAAGAGGACCAAAATTATACTTGAGGTCGTGGTATTTTAACGGTTCAGCCGGCCTTACAGTATAGAATGAGCAAGTGCGACATCGGATGTGATGTGACCACACATCGGCCATTTACTATCAAGAACTATACGTTTCCAGCCTTTACTTAGGACAAAGGAAGGCTGAAAATAAAGAGGAGGAGCGGAGTGGAGGGGAAGAATACGTCAGACGTAACGCAGAGATGCACAATTCTGATCCTCTACTATCAATGAAACGTTATTTACACTATACTACGACTGTAATATGTTTTAAAATGTCATCTTACCTCTGACAACATCCGGAGGTAGCTCCACGGGATTGCTTTCGCAGATTATCATCTGGTGCTTTTTGGGTGCGTCTGTAACCGAATAAATCATTGAAAACTTCCTGCCCTTCCCCCACTATGTGGGGTCGGCACAGTAGGACCCTAGTCCATACTGCAATAGGTTTTGGCTACAGTTTTCTTTCGGCCTGACGCCAATTCTTCTCGGGTAAATATATGAAATATTAGCAAATTTAACTTTCTTTAATGAGCCATTTGTACCGTCATTTTTGTGCAATTACAATGTACCTTACATGGGTCACAACAATAGTTGAATGGCGGATTAGAACCCACGACCCATGTTGTGCATGTTTCGCAGTACGTATCCATAACCTATAGGCTATAGGCGCTTTAAGTACTGTCCGTACTTGTATAGGTGTTAAAGTAACAATTTTAACCATGTATTGGAAGGGTAGGTACAAATTAGGTAGTTCTATTTGGCACGGTCCTGGCACACCAATCTCAATTCTTCTACTTTCATACATCTACACATATATGCATCATTTTTAATATGTCATCTATATATATAAAAGATTTCCAGATATCTATTGACTCATCACGATATCTCTGGATCCATATGACCTAGACTTGAAATTTGGAAGGAATATTTCTGTAGCCGAGCAGAGGTCGCAAGGGGATTGTGGGGGCTTCAATTAATTATAAGGCGGAACGAAGTAGGCCCAGCCAGCTAGTTGATACATAAAAATTCTCTTAGGAAATTCTCCATTGCAAGTTAATCATGCATCATAAATTCGTCTTGTCACTTTTTTTCACCCATCGTTCTCACACCCGTGACATTCATACATCTATATACATATTATACAACGAAAACTGCTGCCGTTAATATACCTATGCGATGATGGTCGCCAGTTAACAAAGAAATAAAAATATCGCCCTACCGTCAGTTTCGTCTTCGCCATCGACTGGTTTGGGCTCGAAGAGCTGTTTGAAGTGCGGCTTGCAGTAAAGAGTGGTGTGGTCACTTTGATACGTCTCCACTCTGAAACAAAATCAATCATTATATTAAAGTGGCTAATCCCTCGATGTTTTACAGGTTATAAGGAGTAAGCCTGGGAATTAAATGATAAGTCTAGTTCTATCAACACGCCCACTTTTATCGGGAGGTTCTTAAAAAGATTTTTTTAACAACTGTACAGCAGGTAACGGAGTTTCGAACTTAGATTACCTGCTATTTATTATGAGTTGATATAATAATTATTATTGGAATAGTTTAGTTTAGTAACATAGCTAGGTAATGAGATTTATTGGTTTAGTTTTAGTACTACTATTCTGCTGAGTACTGTTAGATAAATCTTTTTTTGCGCTGTGAAAACAATTAAAGTATCCTAGAACTGTTGTGGTATAGATATCTTGCCAACATTTATATTTAACAGAAATAGAAAGAAAAGAATGAGGAATAGATTGTGAGTGTATTCTTGTACACTGCAGGCTGCACAACCCTAGGGGTTGACTTACGTGAGCTGTTTGTTGCACTGAACGCATCTGAAGCACTCCTTGTGCCACGCGCGGCGCTCCGCCTTCACGCGCTCCATGGCGTACACGGGCCGCGCGCATTTCTCGCACTGCGGGTTCGATTCCCCGTTCGTCGCCTTCAGCTTCTTGTGCAGCTTTTCCGAACTCTTGGACTGGAGAACAGAAATAATATACCTGAATAACCTGGACAGAACTTATGACAACTAAAGTTGCGGGAATATATTTTTACTAGGACTTACAAGGACCAATATGAACAGTCAAGCCTTCGCCGGATCAATTTCCGCGACTTTGATACTTTTACAAAATAGTTGAACTGTACTGTGTAACTTCTCTACTCACTACTGATATGGACCCTTCTTCCTTGTGCCGCTTGGATTTCGTCTTCTTCTTGACCTGCCGCGTCTCTGACACGTGCATCTCCTGGTAGCTGTGCACCCGTGACTCCTGCACCAGGGTCTGCGTGGACTCCATGCTGGCCGTCACTGTCGCCATGGTAACGTACTAACTGCAACAATGGAAAAATACTTGATGATTCTCGAAAATTTTTGGTCGTAGACAAAATGAAAGAATGAAGAGAAAAGAAGTATGTGCTTCTGTGTTCTGTTAGCACCAACTTAGAAGGCTAGTAAAGAGTAATATTTAATTTAAAAAAGAAAAGGACCCACCCTTGCTTTTCTAAGGTCGACAGACAAATAAGAAGATAAGGTAAGGAGGGACAAAAATAATTTTCAATTGATGCGATGGTCGCTTTAAGCGGTGTGATCTCACTGACATAAATACAATAAAAGATTCTCGTAAGCATCGCTAAGCGAATGGCGACCCCAACATTAAACTATTTGCAGCGCTGTTTTCGCTTGTAGCTGCCAAATTGCACGATGACATGCAGTTTGATTACCAAATAAAAGAGTATTTCTTTTAAATGAACCTGTAAATAAATTATATAGCGATTTCTTGCAAATTGATATTAAAAGAAAAGAAAGCCGTCGAAAGTGAATCGCTTGAACAGTACATCTTGTATGACATTTACGATTACGAGACGTATTCAGAAAGCGGCGATTAAACAAATAACGACCGGATTATCACGTAGGGTGACCATCACAACTCGTCAAAGTCGGATTAAGTATTTAATATATTGTCTTAACCAACAACCATATAGACGGAGTACCGCACAAGACATTGAGAGTCAAACGTTATGTATACATGATGATATTTTGGCAAATAAGACCCTTTGACTCTCCATGTTTACATAGTATTCAGTCCAAACCGTAAAATAGTTTAAATAAATCTATCATAAACTAGAGATGCGATTCATTGATCTAAAATAAACGACAATGTACGCACATTCATTCAACATTCATACAAGCAAATGTCACGTTACGTACATACATTGTCTTGTTAATCGCTTGTTAATTGGCATGTATTGATATCTCCCGACCGCAGTAGTGTGTTACACATTCAGCTTTTAAAGGGATAGACAGGGAAGAGAACTCGAATTTAGAGAGAGAGAGAGTTATAACGCAAAATACTTCTATTTCACGCCTGTCTTCTGTGAGGTCGTGGTACTTCACTGGAGTCGACTCATTCGTGCAACAAATGTATCTTTCTATCATATACATTTATGTTTATTTTAATCAAAAATGAAACATATACTTAAACAGACATGATGTATGAACATCAGATATATTTTGTTGAATTTAGCTAATAATAAATTGGTGACATACATTTTAAATGCTCAGTGCGTACCTACACCATTTTGTTGTCACCGACTTAATGTACAATCTTTTCATATAAATTATTTCTAAGCTATAACTTTCAAATTATGCAGGACATTCCTAAAATAACAAAAACTAATGGCTTCCCACCTGGGATATATTTACTTAGACATAGGCTACCGCGATCTCGCAACAAGAGCGACTCCGAAAAGTCAATCCGCTAAATATACCCGCGGCCCATTTAACCCCCGTTGCAACTCGACACCATTCTTCCAACATCGGATTATATACGCACCACTCTCCATAGTAAATGGAGAGAAATTTGCATATAAGTGAAACACTAGATATTGGCCGCGGCTTTGTACGCTTCTTATTTCCCTCGTTTGGTTTTGTTTGTACCTTTATTCCTCGTAAACATATGAAAGAGGTGTATTTTTAACCCTCGAAATAACAGTACCGGTGTGGGTACAATCTTATGATCATCGAGTAAGTCGTGAATGCAAATAATCTTACATTAGCATTCAGAACATTGGATAGTATGTAAAAATTTTCTATTTAAATACTTGAAATGCACTAATAAAGATACAAATCTAAGAAATAGGTCTTAAATGAAATTTTTAACAAACATAGGAAAGAAACTTAAAACTATGACCTCCGTCTCCTTCCAACGCGTCTGCAGATCCTCTGGTGTTGCGGATGTTCATGGGCGTCGGTGAACATTTTTATAACAGGCGACCCGCTGCTCGTTTCCCCATTATGTTAAACAAAACCAGCCAAGTGCGATCTGACTCGCGCACGAAGGGTTCCGTGCCATTAACTATAAAAAAATCACGTGTATTTTAAGGGAGCCCCCTATTTTATTCTGTTTTTTAGTATTAGTTGTTTTAGCGGCAACAGAAATGCATCATCTGTGAGTCCGTAACTATATCGGTACATGAGATACAGCTTGGTGACAGATGGACAGACAGATGAACAGCGAAGCATCGGCTAAGTAATAGGGTACCATTTTACCCTTGGGTACGGAGCCCTACACACGAGAAACTCTGCAGGGATAGCCAACTAACGCGGGGATGTAAAACACAAATAATCTTGGATTGTAAACTTGCTGTATGTTTATTGGCATTTTGAAGAATACGAATCACTTATCAAAATCGGTCAAGTCGTTTACATATACGGCTACATGAGGTCACAATGGAATTGATATATGTGTGTAATATATACGAGCAGACATTACCATCCTGTTAGTCGTGTAATAAATAAAATTCCTAAAGTGTCTTGTAAGTATCAGCGAAAGTCGACTGGCTGACGCATGACTCATGTTATATTTCACAAACCGTCGATACACGGAAAAGTGTTGGATGACTGTAACTTTAATAATGCACGTTCATCACATGCTATATCTGTATAACCGTGAGATTCCACTGGTGTAAATCGTGCATCGAAAACAAGCGGTCTCTCTTTCTTTCTCCTTGAAAAAACTGAGATGACAATATGTTTGTGAACGTTTTCGGCACTGTAAACACACGGTATGACTACTACGCTAAAAATATTGTTTTATTTATCTATTAGATAAATCTTAAATAATTTAAGATTTTTTTAATTAACGGGTGTTCTGAAATATCTTCTCTACTAATAAGTGCGAAAGTTTGTAAGTATGGATGTATGTTTGTTATTCTTTCACGCAAACGCTGAACGGACCCGGATGAAATTTGGGACAGAGATAGATTACAGTCTGGAAACGCATACTATCCCGAAAAATGTACGGTTCCCGTGGGATACATTTTTTGTTCTTTTGTCTACGTATATAAGCCGAAACGACTACCCGGGCGGATCACTAGTCTACACTAATCGCGCGCTACGAACTACCAACATATAAAAACCTTTTACCACCCTTAGCCGTGGAAAAACGGAGGGGCATATCTATTTAATACACATATAAGCTGGAGAGTTCCTTTGTACGCGCTAATCTCAAGGACTACCAATTGGAGAGGAAAAATTCTTGTTCTATTTGACAGCCAAATTCTTGAAGAAGGCTATAAGGTAATTATTCCTATAAGCATGGCATATGTTAAGGAGATCTTTAAACATGATTGTAGAGGGATATATTGGTAAGGTCAGACCGAAGGAAAGATGGATGGATTGCATAAAAAATGGCATGAGTATCAAAGGAGTTACTATAAAGATAATGAGGCTTGGAAGGGGAAAACATGTTGAGTCCCACTTAAAGTAGGAATAGGCGAATGATGGTGGTATACTTATAAACTGTGTATATATGTAAATAATTAGGCAATCATGCGAATATACTAAGAATTCAATTCTATTCAATCTGTAGCACCAAGAGAAACAGTCGTTGGACTATATTTATAGTGTCAAGTATATAAACAAATGATAAATGTACGCCGCGAAATTTGAGGCGCAGAGAAAATAGTGGGACGTTGAATTTTCAGTCCGCAATTATTTTTAGCGGCGGGTATCGTATCAAAGCGATCTCCCACCTGAATTCCTGGGGCGTCATTAAATGTTGTGTTTCTCTCGGCTCTCGGCTCGTATGGTGAATGCTTATTTTTGAAGTGCAAACATTAGCAACCTTTTGCTAGGGGAAATCTTATAGGTTCGTGTGAACATGTTCAACATGCGTCAGTAAACAAGCTTGATCGACTTTGGATTTTTTTCCATTGAATTTTATCGTTGAATTTAGATGCATATTTTTGTTATTTATTTATTTATTTTTGAACTATTGTCGCATCTTCCCACATGTTTTGAGTTTTCACTTCTGCGGGCAGTCCACTATATGTGTTTTTTTTTAATTCTCTGTCATGAATATATTTATATCATTATAATGAACAACAGAGGGTTCAGAGATTGTCAATCGTCTTCACCGACGTCTATAAACACCCTCAATACCATAAGAAGATACCCTGCTAGCCTTTAAGGAAGGAATACGTTCTACATTGGAAGACCCATTTCGTATTGGTTGGGATGTACCGACAGATCTATTTGTTTTCAATACTGATACAGAATGCCTAAAGGCATTAAGTCCGCCATTAGTAACGACAATTAAGATTACAAAAAAGTTCGATTCTTTCTGACTACCCCAAAATTGTTTGGCTCTCGAAGCAACAGTTTTGGACTCTGGGATCATTACTAATATTATAAACGCGAATGTGAGTTTGTTTGTTACGGTGTAACACCTTAAGGACACAACTGATAGTCAAGGAATTTTGCAAATACATTGTCAGTGGTACAGGGTAAGATTTCCAGAGTGTACAATGAGGAATGAATGCGTGCGAAGCTGCGGGCAACAGTTAGTATATGATAAAAGATGGCGGAGATTGTTACAGTCTAAATGTCAGCACTTCCCACGGGGAGAGATGTCCACATCCAGCACGTGAGCCCTTTGTTATTTTAAAGCATTTCTACTCGTTAGTGGACCATAACAGCAACGAATGAGTGCGCGAAATACGACTCGTACTATCTTTAAACTTTAGCGCTGGTTAATTTTGGCATCGCCGCGTCCGATACCCAAGTGCCAAACATTGGAGCCAGCGCCATGTTGGCTCAAATGTTTGACGAACAATGCCCTTCACCTGAACTTTGTGCAAGATGCAGATTGGATTGTTTAACTGATTTTGACATTTGCTCATCGTGTGCAGTTCTTTGATTTGGTTACTCAAAAGGAGGGTTTGGTACGACGTACGTCATATCCTGGACTATGTAATCATTACTGTTTGAAATCAATCGTAAGTATAGAAAATTGGAGGTGATCAGGCGTTGACTTTTGTAAAAGAAAACAAGGTCGTTTTCCACGAATACGCCTCGTTAACTCAGCTTAAAATGTTTATGTTTGTGAGTGAACAGCCGTGTGATACGACGCGACCTATTTTGATTCTCCAAAGAATTATAATGGTTAATTTGATCGAGAGCCCGTGGATGGGGCATAGGAACATTATTTACATTTTCAAGTGTTTTATGTATCTACTAGCATGCGGGTCACCAGATGTCGCGACTATCGCTCTAGCTATCAAGTTACGCGTGCTTTGCCGCTTTTTTCTTAGTTCTATAGAATGTCAGTAGGCAGTAATATGTATTCTTTCCCTCTAACTATGCTACGTGATACTTTATTCAATTAAAGATTTATGTATGCAGCTCCTTTTTTAATAATGTTTAATAATAAAACGATGTAAATAAAGTTTAACGGGCAATAAATAAAAATGTATGTTGCAAACAAAAATATTTTTGTTGGCAAATTTATTTTAGTCATCTGTATTGTAGTCTTTTTTACAGTTAATGGTTGTTCACATTTACACCGGATTATGAGGTGCTCCAGTCCAAATTTTACCACATCGGATAGTTTTGGTTTGCCGGTGAAAGACCACGAGGCACAAGTCTTAACAACGGTCCACGTTCCGTCTGGAGCGAGTAACATCAGAACACAGAAAAGGTATTTACGTTAAAATTCATGAAATTCCAAAATACTTCCGAAAAAAGAGTTAGCTATCCCAATTTCACTTCACTCTTATCTCACGATTTCCCCAAAACTACAACTAATCTGAATGCATTAAAAACTCTAATGACGTTTGTTTGTTTACAAGAATTCTAACTTGCTGTGAAACAAAGTATACTATGACTACTAAAGTATATATGTAAATGGGGAAGATATCTCTCTCGCGATTGTAGTTTTAAGTTTAATACATGAGAGCTTACAGCTTAGCTTACTTGACTTGATGATGATTAAACGAGAGTGATTCGTCACCTTTTCATTTATAATTACAAACCAAAGTTGCAGACATATAAATGCTCGCGAATCTTGAAATTTCTTTCTTAAATTTAATTAGATTTCATTGAAGAGTTACTTTCAAACTGAAATAGCTTGCTGATATATTGACAGGAGGCGTGTAAGATGACGCGTTTGAACAAGTTACAATAAATAATTAAATTGTGAAAAGAATACCGTAAATGGAAAATAGAAAATTCATTATTAAAATCGTTATAATACATACCAGCTTGAATATAGAAAAAGCATATAAAAGAACTTATGCATCTGCAAAACATTTGCTTGTTGCATCAAGTGATCCGCTTACTCGTATGCCACCTTCTTCCTTAAAAAAAGCCTTATCTCGATCAGGTCAGTTGCTCACTAAAAAAGGGCGATATAAGGAGTAGCCGTAACGAATGAGCATGTATGCGTACATGTATGGATGTAGAAGCGAGAGAGGTGTGCCAGGACCGTGACAAATGGAAATCCATGATCACCTACTCCTCTTGTTTACGGACGTGATCGCTTGTTTATTTATGAGCTAAATATAAGTAATAGTCATTGTCCCTATTAAAAATAAGCCAGCAGAATTATGGAATTGTATTTTATTAAATCGCTAATCTGCCCGCTACAGCGTATGTCAGTGTAAGCGCTTCCTTTAATATTTTAATTTAATTTCTTGTGCGCGTATGTCGGATATGGCGTGCTTCGTCGCGATCATTGCCGCAAAAACCTCGGCAACGATCACTTAGCGATGAGTACTGTCACGCTATTACGATACACTTTCATCATAAATTTACATGTCAATTTACTATGTGAACTCGACTTTAGTATTGAAACAGGTTTATGACAAACTCACTCCGCAACAAGAGTTGCAGATGTATTGCCAACCTTTAATGAACAGAGGAAGGGATAGACAGAAAATGGTTATATCCCTTTCCGATTCACCCTCTCCACCGTCAAGTCCTCTTCCCCTTTCCATTCTGTCCTTATTATCAAAGGATGGGAAGGGGAATAGGACCAGAATTAGGCCTTCAGCAAGTGCAGATCAATCTTCGACAGAACCGTCAATTGATTTTCTTTCTGCTCAGTTTAGTTCAGTGTGTATAAAATCAATCCACAGTATGTGCTGACGTCGAACGTAACTCGGAATCACGTTGTTTACTGGTATATTTAAAGAGCGTGGGAAGTGAAGCCATGGAAAATGTCCAATTCCCAGTACAACTCGACCCTCGAATCACACCTATATATTATATGTGACTGTGCAAATGTGTCATAATATATATTTAGTATTTTATAGGTAGTGAATATGTATTCGTGAGTTCGCCACTGCCGACAACATTCTCACGAAACATGTTGTTATCCCTCTTCTTCTCTCAAAAAAAAACTGAGACCACAACATGTTTTTATGTTAATGTTTCTGCAGTGCAAACTCTATCTATGAATGTAATGAAATCTTTCTATGCAGCTATTATCAAGACACCATTTTCCATCCTATCCGTATTAGGAAAGGATGGAAAAAGGACTAAAATTGGGCCTCCAGCACCTCACTCTTCGGACGAAACACAGAAGCATACTACGACCGTCTGTCTTCTGTGAGATATAGTATTTCACTGGTCAAGCCTGCCTATTCGTACAACAAATGTTGTTTTAATTTTATAGCTTGTATTTAAGTTTCTAACAGATGGCGAGGTAAGTTTCTTTAATGACATCACAACACTTCAAGATCTTTTGTCATCTAGGCTATCGTCATACATCACGCACGTTTCTCTGACGTTGAATTAATAACTGGTCTCTGTCTCTAGTAATGTCTATTATAGAAGCTGGATCTAGATTACACCCTAACAGGATAAGGCAATACAGTAAAGAATAATTTGTCCAACTATCAGATTTATGCCCAGTACGTATAACCTACTTTGGTTCCTTTTACATTGGGCAAACGACGTGACACAGTTATTAAGGCAGTTAGAAATCTATAACCAAACAGATTAACCATGCACTACATATAAAATAATCATTCCAATACATAAATAACGAAAGAATTGCAAGGCCACATCGGTAAGCGGTTGTCAGTATTGGAACGACTTCAGAGGTTTCTGTCAACGAAACCCTAAAGGTTAATCCGTCTATTGTCAGGCGTTAGAATGGTCTTCGCTTTAACTGCCAATAATTGAAGTACCAGCTGGCATATATACCTATTTTAATATAGGTCATTAGGAAACACACCACAGAATACTGTGAAAAATAATGAATAAATACCCACGCCGTAACCCAGAGTGACAAAGATTATGGATTTCAATTTGGCACTGGCACACCTCTCTCGCTTGTTCTATATCCATACATCTACGCATACATGGTCGTCGGGAACAGGTTCGCTTAAGATTGCCTTTCGTAGTAATCTTTCTTTAGTAATCTTAACAAGAGTAACAAGAGCACGGGTATTTATGTATGTATGTTTGTCCGTTCTATTGTGACCTCCATTAGCCTAACGGCTTGACTGATTTCGAAGATAAAGGTGATTGATTTAATTTATTGGCAAGTCGGTACGTATCAAAGTTTAACGCCGTGACATTAAAATATATCATAACAGTCAGTTCAAAAGATGATTCATAAAAGCCCTGCCGGAATGGAATCCGTTAATCGATTTCACACCTGGGAACACTTGGCAGAGCGCCGCATATAAGCTAACCTATCGTCAAACATAATCAGGGAGTCGGGTTCAACACCCGAAATTCGGGGTACATTTTCGCAAGTGGCAACACATCGCACCTGCAACGATGCGCCAGCGCAGCCGCAATCCGATCGGTTAATTTTAGACCAGAGTTATGTCATTCGATGTTGCCAGGCGTTGACTTTTTCCCGGGACGAAGTTTATTTTTGTATAGGTTTTGAGGAATTAGTTCAAAGTGTTCGTTCAACATTCTTAAACAAACCAATGTGAAATGTTTCAAATAAAATTCGCTATATTTAGTACAGTTTTGAGCGACGTATATTCATCGACCTAATTTTATAAAATATAAGGTTGTTTTTTAGTTTAATTAAGGGCTGGTGAATAAGCTTTCAGTGAAACACTTTTATGTACTAAAGACACACAGTTCTATTGAATTGTTTAATATTTAATAATATTAATTTCCATGTTGAAAGGATGAATGAAGAAGACTAACAAAACAAATCTATGTTGCAAAAGTGAGTGGCAGCGTTCGCAGGGGACGTTCAAGGAGAACTTATACCGACCAGATTAGTGATATACTAAAGAAGGGCGATGTAAGGAGTACCCGTAACCAACGAGGACATGTATGCGTAGATGTATGGATGTAGAAGAAGCGACAGAGGTATGCCAGGATGGCGCCAAATGGAAATTTCCATTATCTCTGCCTACCCCTCTGGGTTACGGGTGTGAGTGCATATTTATTATATTTATTTAATTTCCATATAATGATTATAAACCTGGCTACCTATCACACAATGCTACGGTACCTCACGAGTGTCGTGCACTGTCTATATGTCAGCTCCTAGTTACACGACTAGGGAGGTTCCAATCTCAAGTTATCGATATTATATTAATATCGTATAGTTTTAGATTTTATATGTGTTTGGCCTGGAAAGGACCCGACTAACCTAAATTAATTTAAAAAATTCAGCATCGTCCTGACACCATTTTCACTTTTTCTACATACATGCTCATTGGGTACTGGGCCTCTTAAATGCCTCCTTCCTAAAGCATATAATCAATCTGTTATAAATTCACTTAGGTCGATCCCTACTACTGCCTAAGGTGGATTCCGGAAGCCTATTTGGCCACCGTACTAATTACCATAATATTATTTTTGCCAACTATGAGACTAACATTAATTTAATACATAAAGTCCCAACACTATGCAGCATGCAAATAAAATAAGGCGTGGGACATCACGAATGTCAGGTGGGCTAATTTACGATAATGACTATTGGGGCAATTTATCCTGAGCTATTCTGGGAAAGTGAATGTAATATCTGGAATTAAATTTTTAGTTTTATAGTAATAATATCTGCTTTGCAATAGCTGTTAACACTGATTTTGTCACTAAGATCTAGGCAATATAAGGTTTATTTTCGGTTTAGGACACATTCCGTATTGGCAAATGTCAAAGTTGAGCAATGGCAAGAATTATCAGTAGTCCCAGGTGTAAAATATGAGTCAACAATATTTAAACAATGCATTGTTATCCAATACTTATATGACACTCTGCATTTACACATAAGGAACTTGCGTTTACAAATTGGGACCTTAACTTTAAAGACGTACGGTTGATAATTGAAACACCGTTAAATCTTTAGTGTAAGACAAAGGAAGAAATCACTCGGTTTTTGTACAGTGTAATAATTACAAAATGAAAGGAATCGTGAAGGAATTAGTTTATTTTTGGAACGAATAGGCTTTTTTACTTACTGTGAGAGCTGTGTCGATAGAATTGGGTAGATAGATAGATGGTAGTACATTAAAAGAAGACGGAATTCTTGGAACTGAATAATTCTATACGACTGTAGTTAAACTTGGTCCCGGAAGAATTCTGATTTGAATTATTGATTAATTCAAGAGGGATTTCAATACGCCAAAGCTGTACGCGCGAACGACTTTATTTCAATGTCCCTAGACTTGTAAAAGGTATGTGATATATTAGGGCTTGTAATCTAATCCCTTCCTGCTACTTTTATTATCATTGTCCTTTGCATACGGAATCAGTGTCCTGCCCACCCAAAATGACTAATGTTTACAAAGCATTGAGTATGTTTTGAAAGTTGGCACGCGTCAGCCCCGAGCCCGTGACTCACGCTGCTGTACTGTACACGATGCGCTTTGCAGTTATCTTTCTTTTGAAATATATCACATACATATATGTTTAAAAAAAGTAAAGATGTACGTTTAAATCCCAATTCGGTTAACAGTGGTACCAATTGATATGGAGGCTTAAGTTTGCTTTTTTTATTTTATGAGAATAATATAATATACTGAGCATGCGGATCATCTAATATTAAATGTTCACTACAACTGTTGCAAATGCGTTCAAATCCAGAGTAGAGGGCCGTCAAATCATTATCCCCATCACTCAGAACTCACGCCCGTAATCCAGAGGGGTGGGTAGAGATCATGGATTTCGATTTGGCGCGATCCTGGCATACCTCTCTCGCTTCTTCTACATTCATACATCTTCGCATACATGCTCCTCGGTTATGGGTGCTCCTTATATCGCTTTTTTTCAATAAGCCACTAATCTGATCGATATAAGTTCTTCTAGGGCGTCCCCTACCAACACTATCACTCACTATTACAATATAAATCTATTTCGTTATTCTCTCTTCATTCATCCTTTGATCCCCATCCATTCTTCCCTTATTAAAGAGGAAGAGGACTGAATTCGGGTCTCCGGTACGCCTATCTTCTGTGGGGTCGTGGTATTTCACCGGTCGAGTAGGAGCTGAGCCAGATGTTTTTGCGGGCTCTACGGCTTTTAGAAAAGTAATTAATAAAGACACTAAATAAACAGAATAATAAAGACACTAATAAATTATTGGTTTAATACTGAATAACAGGAAACTTTGAAGTAAACAAATATTATCCTTATTTTGGTAAACAATTAAACATTAATAATAATTGCAAAGTATAATTTTTAGTTGGCCAATGTATTATTAGTTATATTGGCCAACACAATTTGCAGGAATTTTAGGACAAAGACATTTTCTATCGCTTCATATCACTGTAGTAGACGAAACCAAGTTCGAACGAAGCGATTTTATTTTTTGTTTATCGTGCGAACATCAAATGTTTGCGTTTTTCTGATCAATGGAAAAATTAGCTGGCGGTCAAAAATCCGATTAAATATTAGAGTTGGAAGCATTTCGATCATTAGACGACAGTTGCTAAAGGAAAATATTATAGATTCTTTTCCTGTATTCAATTTTTAATGTTATTGTTAAGACACGGTGGTTTATTTTTACTGATTATTTAACTATGGCCGCTCCTTCCCATCTGTTTGAGTTTTCACTTGGCAGTGTTGTGTAATTAGAAGAAAAAACCCAGTTAAGCGTGTGCTTGTTGCTAATTAGTAGATAAAAGTTTAGGTTATCTGTATGTCTGTCGTCAATTAATCACAAGTGCGGTGTGCGGTACACAACGCTCTGTGGCCTCTAACTGTACCCAATGTCTCGACTCTTAAATTCGCTTCGCAAAAAAGACCGTTATTATTGTGTTCAGTAAACCATCGCTCCAGATTCAAATTTAGAATAGTCGACGGTTTAACGCTATGCTACGTAGTGTATTTGTAACAACCGATTATGAAGTGCCGGGTTCGAATCTGTCAAATATATGAACATTGGTCACGAATAAATGGTAACTTCTGATTGGATTGATAATAATTTTAACATAACATTTTAACATAGGCATTTTGTACAATCGACAGCTAATTATACTACCTGATACCCGTGACTTTACACGTATTCGTTTCTTCTTTTCCAAGCTGGAAATTTTAGTAAGATGTGTAATAACTTTATAGCTTGCTTCGCAGCACGATGTAATTTTCGTAAACAAAATATTTTATTACACAATTTCACTTCACTATTTGTAACGATTTCCACATAACTACAACATTTCCGATGGAAGTGTAAAAAGTGTCAACGCCAAAGTGTATGGTAAATGAAGTTTGTTCGTTTACAAAATTTCTATCTTGTTATGAAACAAAGTACTTATAAGAATTATAAGTGATAATGTCAAAAAGTTGTTAATGCGAGGAGTATGCATTACAATGGCAATCGATATTGTTTGTAAAGTTTAATGTACTTTCCGTCCGTTGCAAACAGTTTAATTTTCGAGATAAAAGGTACCCTGTAATATTCTTTACCCCTTTTATTTCATGATGTTGAGTCGTTAAGGAGTTAAAGCGTAACAAACAAACTCACATTTACATTTATAATATTAGGATAACCGCCGGGACCGACTGGAGTGACTGAAGGCGAATGCCACTATTATATATTATTTACTATGTAATTAAGAGTTGCCCACCGGACAAAACCACAATAAATTGCAAGGGGATAATGTGACGATATTATTCAATGCCAATCTCATATATAATACCGTCTGAAATAGCCAGCCAACGTCATATATTATCTCGCCTATCTCTGTACAAAATCTCAAGCCTAAGCCCAGTAGTTAAGGCTATCTGTGCATATACCAGACAGTCAGTTTCTAATTTTATATGTATAGATTCGGTGGCAGTTATACCTACAAGCTGAGTAGGCTGGAGCCTAGTGAATTTGAGATCCACTTTTTCTATTAAGTTTGGTTCCTCCATTTGAGTTTCAGACTTGAGGGTTTATTAAAAAAAATTACAACGGTTGTCGACCCAAAGTTGCGTACCGGCTCAATTGGTTGCATTGAATTAGGTCTGTAAACATTCATTATGGCCAATACTGTTTGCCTTACGAACTTGTAAACTGTATTCATTGTGTTACAAGCACACAGCGTTATACTACACACTGTTTTAATGTTTCGTTTTTAAGAGACATTAAATGTGCAATAGAGGCCTGAAAAAGGGTGATGATGAGAGAGAGATATGCCTAGCTTCATTGGACAGAGGCATAGACAGGAAAAAGAATATTTCCTTTTCCCGTTCCCGTCATATCCTTATGAAGAAAGGATGGGAAGGGGAAGAGGATTGAAATTAGGTCTTTTATTTATTTACCGCTATTACTTCTCAAGGATCATTAACAAATAGTATATATTACTTTATAATCGGCCAGCATCAAAGTATAATTAAGTTCAATCATCGATGATAAAATCGATGTAATTAACAACTAAACATCGATGTTACAATGTTTATTATAAACAACAATTGTAAATATGCATTGTATTATGCCAGATTAAAGATACGTTCGGTAGATGGCGTCAACGACCTACATAATCTATCGACAGTAAGAGTTAAACCTATTTTGTAATATCACTAAACAATACGACCAACGACTTCAATCATAATGATTCAATGAGATGAGAGATGAAACGGCGACTTTGACAAGGGTAAAGCGATAAGTATAAGTATTATGCGTTTAATCCGATGAGTGTGGTGCGGGAGGCTAAGTTCCGGTTCTCTTCTCGTTCCCTCCCTTTCTAAAAAGAAAAAAAAGTAAGAGGAAGAGGCGTTTGACAGGGGAAGACATGGATATCTACAACTTATTAGCTTGTTGCAGATGCCCATGGGTAGCGGTCACTTAATACCAGGTGAACCGGTAGCTCACCTTCTTCCATGTAAAAACTGAGATACTTTCGTATCATACCCACGTCTAATACTACTAATATAAACAGCAAATGTTATCTGCTTTCTACATATTAGGCTATTAATGTTGCTACATTGGTGAGGGAAAATAAGCTAAACCTTCAACAAATCGTTTTTATAAGACCGTCTCTCTGTATACACTAGAAGTATGGAATTTTCGTTATGTTTAAAAGAATTTGACAAAGTTTTAAAATGCGATTGTTTATAGTTGCAGAAATTACTAAATGTATCAATTGAATTGCGTATACAATGAGCACATTTATAAGAATTTTTTATTACGTTTGTATTACATAGTACATAGTAATATGTAAATATTTCTACAAAACTGTCACCGCATATTTTAAAGTTTTTACGCTAGAGCCATAGTAGCATAGTGTACGAATTTTAGTGGAAAGATCATCTCCAAAGCCAGACAATTTGATAAACCGGGAGAAAATATCATGCAAGAGCCAACCGCACTGATATCTGTTGCTTACCTTTAATTGACAGAGGGAAACAATAGAAAAAGAAGGTATTTCCTTCTACTATCCATCCCCTCTCACATTAAACTCTATTGCCCATCCCGTCCTTTCCTTATTAGAAAAGGCTGGGAAGGGAAACAGGACTAGAAGTAGGCATCCGTCACTTCACTTATCTGACAAAATGCTACTTCACATCTATCTGTGAGGTCCTGGTATTTCATCGGTTGAACTAAAAAGATGTTTAGGAGTCTATCACTGATAAAACGGCTTCATGAAAGGGCACTATTGTCAAATCTATATGATACAATTAGTTAGAAAACTGTCAAATCAAAAATTGCCAAACTATGCCGATTATTGTTTCAGCAGAATTAGTGGGCGGTCACTATAAAGTGATTTAAAGAGAAGTTGTTTAAAGAATCAGCAGCAATATACGAGAATAGCCATCCTTTATCCCATGTTGCCATTGCTTGATATAAAGTAAAGAAGGGAATGGAGCCTGTAACACCTCACTCCTCAAATAAGATTAAGCTAGCATTGGAACTGTTCAGTTTGAAGTTAATAAACACAAAATCTAAAATAATAATTGTTAACGACGACTAAAATATAATAAAAGTATTACGGTAACTACAAATAGATACATTCAATTTTACCTCATTGTAACACAGTAGTTAGGTACTTGTGTTATCATCTCTAAAACTATCCGGAGAATTTAACAATTAACCAGCCTAATGGGCAACAGTTTTATCTCACAAGACTACTTAACCCAGACAACACCCTGATAACAGACTAAATTATCCACTTCAAATAAACACATACAGGATGTCCAAATAAGTTAAACACTTCTGACTGACCTAGGAGGGTATGTTTTTCACATGTATGTTTGTCCATTCTATTGCAACCTTCTGTAGCCTAAACAGCTTGACCAATGAAGAGTGATGTGCGATTCAATACATTGTTTTCCCCAGAATGTCATAGCTAATTTAATGATGTGATAAATAATGATAATAATTTTAAATTAACTATTACTTGTGTAGTCTAGTGCATAGTTTTTTGATGTAGAAGGGATAGAGGTAAGTCAGCTTTGCCAAAATGGAAATCTCTGTCTACCCCTCTGTGTTATAGGCAGCAGTATTTACCTAGGTGAACTGCTGAAGGCTCAATCCCATGCAGTCTTATCCTCTTTTTCTCATATATTCAAATGCACCTTTGATTGTGGTGGTAGTGTGGACACTATAAGATAACTCTATTAAAATAAGGTCAGAGTGAATGAGGGAAGGAGGAAATCATATAGTAGTGTTCAGCAGTTTTATAGGTAGGTAAAGTATCTAAGCTCTCAGGATTCACTGCTCAAGATTGCTTCCAACATAAAAGAGTTCCTGGGATTTTTAGGGAAATTAAATTGGAATAACCTAATATTTCATATTTGTTGTTACATAAATGATATAAATTAAATTAATGAGTAAAAGTTCATTTAAGTAATGTTTTGCAAGTTTGATTGTATAATCTTTTGTTATACAAAATAAATAAAACTTGAGTTTGACTATGGAATTTCTAGTGTTCTTAATTTTAAATCATAGCAATTTGGTGAATTAAATATAGCCTGAAGACTGTTTTTGTTTATATCACGATTTCATTCTTTATTTCATTTTTTATCTATAATACATTGATAAATTTAAATGTGAATAAAAAATATAAGAACCATTTAGAGCCTACAATTTAAAGAGAATTGTTTACAATATGAAGGTAGTAATAGCAGATTCATACCATTTAAATATAATTTTTCCACTTGAATCAAAAATAATATAATTCCTATTCCCAAAATCTATGGTAAAAATTGGGTAAAAATTTTGGACCCAAAATTTTTGAATGACAAAAATAAACATACTTTACTTCCAAAGGGTCAATTGTTGGTTGTATAAAATTATTTTTTGCAAACTAGAATTTGGTGTTAAATGTTTGGTTAAATTCAATTATTTGCACATCTTTTAAAATATCCACCTGCGTACAAAGTCTTCAACGGGATTTAAATTTTATTATAAACTTATCAAGCATTCCTTCAGTTTTAAAAAGTTCAAAAAACTTTTTTCGATTTACTTACAAAATTTCGCTGAAACCATTCTGAATAAGAATTTAGGCTAAGGTAAAACAATTTCTATACTCAATAAGTCTAACCCTCACCTACTGACACATTTCTATTGAGTCATTTTCAACTAGATCCATCTTCGCTATTTTAAGATACCGAAAACGCGCAAGATTTTTGTTACAAATAAATTCGCCCGCGCAGAAAGAAAGAAACAAAGTTCAAAGACCATACTTACGATACAGTCGACGTAACAACTTTGGAATGCAACCAATGCATCAGATGATACAAAACTTTTTTCTTTTTATTTTCAATCGTATATCACAAGCATTTCCGGATAAGAAACAAGTTAATGTGCGCAAAACTTACAAAAGCAATCTGATATATTAGTAAAGTTTTACTATGCGTTAAAAATTAAAGGTTTCAGTCAAAAACTTACAGTTTTCCTTAAATTCACTACATAAAAATATTCTATTCAAATTTAACTACACTCACGTTCACTGTCTACACTACTTTACTGCGAATGTCAAACTTTTTCACGTGTGAGTGTTGCCAGATTGTTCAACGGTTATGGCCAAAAATTCTTTTTTTTTCATTTTTATGTTTAAAATTTCTATTTTTATTATATTCATACCTGGGAGGAATAAGTTACTGTTTCAAATATTATTTATGGAATCAACATTTTGAAAGTTGGTGATATTTAGAATGCTGCCATTCACAAAAATATAAATGTGACATTTCGTGCAGTTAGTCTTTGCTAGATCAACGTTCATCAACCAAAGAGCATATAAAATATGACATTTTCCAGTTGACAGTATTTTATGGAATGACAACAGATTTTGTAATGCGTTTAGTGGCGGTCGTGTCATCGCCGTCCATCATTACGCTTATTCTTTCGGAAAATACTGGCCAGACCAAAGAGAATATAATACTACGATATACTACTTTAAAAGAAATACTAATAAGAAGATAAATCATGAAATACAATCAATTAAATGTGACAAATAGTTTTATTATTTTATTAAATAATAATTTCAGATTTCGTAATATCTCTGAAATCTAAAATACACGCGTCTCAGGGAGTCAAACTGGAAACCGACGCAATATACTCGGATATATTCTAACGTTCCTCCTCCACAACCCCCAAGGTTTGGAATTAGCGTAGAAGTAATTTAAGACAAGCATAAAACGGGGCTGAAATGGCTTTCCTTTTCTGGAAACGCCTGTGCGTGTGTAAGAATGTATTGGTTTTAATTTGTTTTATGATGATATTAAATATAACGGTCATTTTTCCAACAATCACAATCATGTTAGAGATTACTATTTTGGGTAAAATTTTAAAAAAGAGTAGAACCATGCAAGCGATGCATCTGGTACGAGTCGGCATAGGAAATTGCTATGTAATTAGGAAACAAATGTTTTACTTCACAAAATAGTTCAGCGTTTGACCTGGCAACGAAGGCGCGGAGACGTTACTTCCGCACACCTCACTCATAACCCCCTTCCCTTAATATTTAAATATAAACAAACTCTTTTGATTGTTGCAAATGTCAATGAATTGGTGATGATAAAAACAACGAAGGTGCAAATAAAAGAGCAAATGAACAATAAACATTTTTTATTGTAAATATTTTTTTATTATATCCCCTTTACATTCGCGATGCACTCATTACCAAAGCACTAGAAATTCGCGATGGTTTTTATATAGCTCTATCATACATTTTAAATAGTTTTCCATTATAATGCTGCCATTATATTACAACCATCGCGAATTTTCCGAAATCTCGGCAAAATCCTAAGCGGTATGCACAATGGCATCTCAGTCGGCTATATGCACATATACACTAGTTATTTTCCAGCAATATTACTCCACGCCAAGATAAATGAGAAGTGCATTCAAACAAACTAAATAATAAAACACTGTTATATTAGATGAATGTAAAATAACAAGGTTTTAATAAGGAATAATAATTATACATGGAAATACGGACTAAATAGTCCACTGAAGTAATAGTGAAATATGCGTAATATTTAAAATTGGTATTTGTTTAATTGAAATGACCATTAAATACAAAAATATTTTTTAAAGAATAATTTTTGTATGTTGTGTAAGAATCTCCTTGATGCGTGGTATAAGAAAGAAATTTAAATGGCTTTGTGCAAATAAGGATGAACAGATTCTCACGAAATCAATAAATAAAGGAAAACGGAAGTAATAAAATATTAAGAAAAATAAGAAAGGAAAACAATACTACAACCAGTATTCAATGCGTATTAACGATGTGCATAGAAAATTGTTATTACTCTAAAATATAATTAACTATAAAACAATGATATTATAACACAAAAAGTATCAGATATGCCATAATAAGGACGCTTTTTCTACAGCTTTCGTCGTTCCCTTTTTTTTACACCATTTGACATTTCTGAACGTTGCTATAAATGGTGTCACTGTGTTTAGAATACTTTTGACCGGTGATTTTGTATGAGTATAAACACTGTAGTAAAACATATTTATTTATATTATATATTAACAATATTGACAGCCAATTCTTTTTACAAAAAAGACATTAGTAAAATAAAAATAAATGACACGATGAAAGTGATATTTACGAAGAAATTTGACAATATTAAGGTGAATTAGCGCTTAGAATAAGCTAATTTGAACTTTTATCTAAGAACTTTAAATTTCTTCTAGTTGTTCAAAAATTTGTAAGGTATTTAGCATAGAAGAATATCTTTTTTTAATAAATTTGACTATTAGAGTAAGTATTTAATAATAATATTATAGTCGTATTATTTTGACTAATTCAAGGTAAAGTGTATATCTAAAGAGTTATAAATATAGATAATATATTATACTACGGCAAAACAGTGACTAATTTTTAATTTACTATGCATGTTTATAAAATTCAAATACGCTTCACTTATTTTGCGTGGGGCAACACTGCCATGTATGGCGCCATATTTGTTTTATAAACATGCATTTACAAGAATTTTATTGGAAAGATAGCTAATTATAAGTGATATTAAAACATGTAAGATTAGAAAAATATTAATTTTTAAAATAGACAAACTTTGCATACATTATTACACTGTCAAAACTATGTGCTATTTTTATTTAACAGGTGGGGCAAGACTACGTTTTAAACTAACCAAATACAGAAAAGTGCAGTGGAGATTTTATAGTACTGTCAACATTAAGAAAAATATTTCAAAAATTAATTATTTCAAGCTGAGAAACAAGCAATAGGTTAATAAAATTGACAAAATCATGACATTTAAGAACCTTCCAATACGCATTCCTTACATTCCAATTTTCAATTACTATGTCAATAAATATTTAAATATAACATTTTATACACGACTGTGACTAACATGTAACGTTATATTCTGCCAAAGCGATATGTTTTCTTATTGTAGCATCGTGTTGTATATGCAATTCGTATATATAGTTCATTTAATATAATCGTTCGTGTTTATCAAATACTACACATTATATTATTCATACCCTAACAATCATTATTTGCTCCAATAAACCAATCGTGACCCTAACTGTACACAAAGCTTTATTATAAAATAAAATCTACAATTCATTAAACACTAATTTAAACTAAGCAATGCATTTGCCACTTACATTAAATTGGATTTAAACTAGCACCATTTTGTAGTGTGCTTACAAAATGGCTACCGGTTTTTTTATTATTTCTGTTGGTTGGTTCCCCCTTTCCTTCTTACAATCAAAGCGATTTGTTCTTATATTTGAATTGTATTGTCTGAGAATTTATTATGATGAATGTGTTGATGAATTTATAATTGTCTAAACAATACTGAATTAAGCATAACTTTTAGATGATGTTTACAAATTTAAAACGATAATGGAATAAATTTAAATAAAATATGAGATCTCATCTCATTGCCTGGATTTTTGGTAAAAGAACAAGTGATGAGCAGGATAATATGAACAATAAAATCCGTCAAGCGCTAAAACCAAGACGAAGCCCCTCCGAGTTTGGTGGACAGCTCTCCAATGCCGCGACCGAACATGTTGCCAACCTAAAAAAATAGAAACAAATTTGGGAAATTTTAATTAAAAGTTAAACTACGATTAAATTAATTATTATCAATAAAATACGATATGACGCAGGGATCTCTACTGATTTAGATGTAATCTCGACAATAACATAAAAGTTGAACCACAATTCGGTCCTTTTCCGGTCAATCGACTACCACAAATTGAGAATGAGAATGTGCAGCTCAACTTAACAAAACTTCACTCTGTCTCTCTTTTCAGCCACTATGTATGTGTGTGTATGTCCACTGTTGGACGGTCTCGCCTACTGATTGCTACATGACATGGTCAAGGCTGTGGGAGATAACTGGGTTAGGGCGGCAGGGGACCGATCTTTCTTGCAAACATCTCTATCAAGCGTGAAAAAATTAATAAATGAAGCTAGCCAGTCAGATGTATTAGCAATGCACTCCTTGAAAGGTAAGTCAATGTTTTAAATCATTTGGAGGTAGGCGACTTGGAAACTGGATTCAGGCTGTGTTTATTTCATATTACGGAATAAAAGATTTTACCTTTCCAACGACTGCTGTGACATTACCCAGCTTAGCATCTTCTGTGAGAGATTCTAATTTAGACTTGCCGCTTCTAGACCCTTCTTCGGAGCCACCATCCTCACCGCTTCTGTAACAGATCAGACAGTATTGGCATCTCAATTACAAACAAAACCACTCTTATAGATAGATTAGACCTATCACATATTTTTTGTGCGACAAGAAAGCCTACGAGCAAGCGGTTTATATTTATAGGTCAGTAAACGAAACTTGATGTGTTCACAGTAGTATATAGTACGTTCAAAATCATGCAATTTTGACCGGTACGTGATTTCAAGTATTGGTTACTTGAAATCACGTACCACCCATAGATTCCAGCATGATCAAATCAATAAAAAAAATCAAGGGTTGCAAAATTTTACGTTTCATGTGATAGTGAGGTGCCAGAGACCTTATCCTAGTCCTTTCATATCCTTTTCCAATAAATTATATGGGAAGGAGAAGAGGATTTCACGGGGAAGGGGATGGATAAGAAAATATCCTGTTTGTACCCTCTTCTGCCAATTAAGGGTGGGCAACCCATTAGCTAGTTGCAGATGTCTATGAGTAGCGATCACTTAATACCAGGTGATCCACTTGTTCATTTGGCGCCCTTATCTATATTACAAATACAACCCTCACCCGGCATCCTGCTGCGCCAGTAGCAAGCTGCACGTGGTCTCCTCCGCGTGCATCCTGGCCGCCACGCTCTCGTATACCTTGGAGTTGAGCTTGTCGTCGATCACCCCTTGCAGTTCGAAGTCGCTGTACATTTTCTGTCATAGGAAAGCTCTCTTATGAACACTCTTATCTCAACTGATGAAGTCACGAACGAACTCACTGAACGATTAAAGTTACGGCCTCTTAAAGTACATAAAGGGGAAAGGCAAACAGGTACAAATATTAAGTAGTCTTTTTCATCCAGCGTTAGTTCAGTGGATGAGGGCGGCAGGAGACCAATCTTTGTTGGAATCCTACTGAGGCCCACGTCCAGCAGTAGGGCGTGTGGCGAGTGTGCGCAGGAATTACACGATTTAATTCCCCCATCTCCATTCTATCATCGGACATTTAGACATACAGCAGGTCTCCATCCTTTCATAGTAGAGATACCGCGCGGTCGAACGAAGCGATTCGAATCATCGTTCATTGTGCGTACGGCAAAGGATTGGAATAAGTTGCCAGCGTCAGTATTTCCGTCCGATTACGACGTGGGTACCTTCAAGAGAAGAGTGAATAGGCTGTTTCTAAACTAGTGCGTTCCATCTTTAGACCACATCACCACTTAACTCTAGGTGGGATTGTTGTCAAGCGCTAGTTTATACATAATAAAAAAAAGGGCGACCTCTGGCTGAAAGGATGAGGAGGTCTTCTTGCCATGTTGTACTTCTTGTGTTTTAATAAATTCCTTTCAAAAATTCGTGATAAAGGTAGAGGGCGTAAATAATTATTTTATATAACGCCAGTTACTTTCATAAATTGAGATGTTCAAGGATCGGAAGAATTTCCTGCGGGTCGAACTACTAACAACCAGTGTAATACCACTACCTCATAGAAGACCGAAGAAGCCGTGAAGTAGAAGTATTTCCGTGTTTCGTGATTGAGTGAGGTGCCAGAGGCCTAATTCTGGTCCTCTCTCCCTTCTCAACCTTTCCTAACAAGAAAAGTATTGGGGAAGGGGAAGAGGATTTTCCGTAAGAGTCCCTTTATCTGTCCATTAATGGTAGGCAACGCATCTGAAATCGTTATCTTATTGCAGATGCTTATGGGTAGCGGTTACTAAGTATCGGGTGGCACCTGCTGCTCGTTTGCCACATGATAAAATATGATGATGACATACCTTTAGTATGATGGAGAGGCAGGCGACCTGCTGGGGGTGCAGCGCGGGTCGCTCACCGAGCCAGTTGTTCACCATGGTCACCTGGATGCCGTACCAGTGCTCGAATAGCTGAAGGATCCACAGCTCGTCTGTTACCTGATACAAATACGATTACGCACTTTAACTACTAATAGTTCTCAGTGGTTCTCATTGATATGATCTGGTCATTGGCGCTAAGTGTCTTTAATAGGGTATTTGAAAATTTTTAAGAAACTCATCTCGTAACCGAAACGCGTCAAGCTGTCATGGCGACTCGAATGACGTCAAAATGTAAAAAATATTACACTTAACAATATTATTTCACTTAACAATAAATCGTTTGTTGAAATTTCATACAAAACGAAATTTCTTCTTTTGCACTATTACTATTAAGTGATCTTATGTATATGGATGGATTTGCCTCCGAATATTTATGAATTTACGTAATAAGAAATAATTTTACATATCTTAATGACCATTTTAACACTAGGTGCTACTGTTTACAGCATTATAAATCTATCGGTTCATACTAAAACTTGCAAGTTGGCTATAGGGCTGCCTGGCAGGGAAATATTAAACCAAAAAAGTTCTAAATCAAATCAGAAGAATTCAATTTACATGTTGATTTCAATTAAACCTCAATTTGAATGGGTTTCTGCAACTGAAGTTGTGAATGCTGATGAATTAGGTAAGCACGTATTTACACGTATGCTGCTTTTGACACTGCCTTCGTGATATTTGGCTATTTAGCCGCAATCCAAGTTAGACTTTAAGTAACTCTTAATGAAATAAGCAGTCATTTGTACCTTCGACCTGATTTGGTCCATCGAGTTCCTCATGAAGTTGACGTAGCCCTGACCGATGTCTTTACCGGAACCAGACACGTTCGCTATCGTCAGGATTGATCCAATCAAACTGAAATTAATATAAAAAGTATCACCACAAAGATTGCCAAAATACCTATTGCTTAACACACAATCATAGACACATACACTTAAACAGAAACCGTTGGTACCGAACCATCGTGCAACGGATGTTGCCGTTGAGAGCTTTACCACTGTTTTGTGTTAAAAATGTTAACGTTGAACTGGTGTGGCATCTTACCTTCCCTCATCGAATCTGGCGATCTTGGCTAGCGTGGCCTCGAGCACGGCGGACAGGCGTGTCGTCATCCCGGTTGACATCGCCACAAGACAAGCTTCGATCTGGGTATCCATTTTTGCGTGATACTGATACTAGAAGGAATCGTTATTATGTACAAAACCCGTACAAGGTTATTGGTAGAGGTTAATTATAATTCTTAATCTTCTAATCTTTAATTTCAACAATCCATTATCAAACGGAAGTTGCTCAAGGCCTAAGAGTAATTCTCAAGGTTGACTGGACTCGGACCCATCTAACAAAAATTCAATCCTAGGACCCACCTCTAGGCTGTCTTAGAAAAAAGGGAAGATATAATACAAGCTATAATACCCTAATAGCAACAGCCCGGTCAATCCGTTGGATCAATGGTTTGGTACATTTAAGAGCTCTCTAAAGTCGATCGTGACCCATAAAGAGTCTATGCTTTATAAGGTGTTTTATTTTCCTTATCCATCCTATTTATCTCCTAGTTTTTTCAACGGCCTGTTAGGAGGAGAAAGAAGTAGAGGCAAATATTTCGTTTTACCTAACGTAGCTTTAAGACTCACCTCTTCTAAGTACCATCGCTAAATAAACAAATGATTAACTCATACTTACAGCGAGTGAAGGATCCATGGCCTTGTTATAGAAACATAAAATAACGAAAGACATGCAGGAAATTAATAAATAATAAAAATATAAAATAATAAAAACAATAAAAACATTTAGTAAAAATTGTGAAAAAACAATATAATTTAAACTGAAATTTATAAAGAAATACTTAGAATAATAAAATAAATAAATTTTATAAATTATCTGTTAAGTAAATTCTTAGGTTAAATACGTATTTTTTTAACGTTACTCCAAAAAGGTTTGGTACTTTTTTAAAGTCTGAGACATGGCTTAGGCATATAAGAATTTAGACTTTTTAAACAATAAATAATTACAATCATAGAGTTAAAAGGTACATTAAAGAAATACTGATATTGTTAGCTAAAGTTAAAGTTAGACATGTTAAAGTTAACTGTGAACTGCATCTTTATTTTGTGACCAACAACGAAACGAATTACGAAAAAGCGTTACTTGACCCAGTAGTTGAACTAGCGGGTTCAATAGCTGGCAAGTCAATTTTCCTGCAAGACATTTTGCTAGGTCCACTTGTAGAAAATCTGATATTGCTTGATTAAGAATATCACAGAGGTAGTATATAAGTGCCTTATCAAGTCTATCATGTCTGATACTCACAATATCGACCCCCTCGACCGAGCACAGCTTTAGCGCCTGATTCTTGGCGTCGAGCGCCACGTTTACCATCGCGCACGTCTCCGCCGGCAAGATGTAGTCCGTCGACATGAACGTCACGCTCTTCTTAAGCCAAGACTGAAAACATATTTTTTATATTATCTAAATCAAAGGATGGATGAGTGACGGCGTTAATAAGGCCTTGACAAACTTAAATAGATTGATGGGTTCGATACTTAGGAAAGGCTATATTAAACGTAAAAGAAAAGCATGTTTGTTAGGTTTTGTTCTCAGTATTTTTTTGATTGTTTACTTTTATTGTCCGGAAAATATCTCATAGATATAAACATACTTGGAAAGACGCCTCGGTCTTCTGTATGCAGGTCTCCATCATGTCTGATGCCATCAGCTTGAGCCGTTGCTCCAGGTGGGAGCGGAACTCTGGCTCCGGCCAGTGCAGGTCCCGGATGAAGCACTGTAGCGCGTCCAGTTTCCAGAACAACTCCTCGCTCGTTGAACATCCGTTACTGGAACCAATGAGTATTCACTTATTTAGGAAACGAGATACTTCCCAGGTTATGACTGTCCATTTATACATTTGTGCCTCCACTAATAAGAAATTGCAATAATGGTATATGCCGGCTTACCATAAAATATGTGGTGAACTTAAAAGATCTCGTGGATTCTTACAAGTTAAAAGACGCGACAGCTAATTTGAATTATTTTTCAGGAGAAAATTTCATGGTATACCAACCCTTTAATCTCCCATCGCTCCTTCTCAAACCCTTTATGCAAAGATTGCGCAATCGACGACTCCATCAGGTCTACGTAGCGCACTACCAACGGGGCAAAGGTGTCACGTAGATGTTCATGGAACCTGCCTCCTTTGAGATTATCTGTAAATTTAATATCAAAAATATGCAGATGAATACGAGTACGTAATGTGGGGGTTTGTGGGTAGTTTTATAATGCGATTAGACTTTTTTGTGGCAGAAGGACAAAAGAATCTGCGGTTCAGCTGACTCAATGAGACCCATCACCATGATTTCATCAGAAGTAATCAAAAGTTCCTGCGTTCCCACTCTTTGTGTGAAAAAAGTAGTCTAGCCCTAATCGAGCTACCAATCCATACAACTGGTGCTGTTTGCTGGTTTTACCAACTTTAACCTGGTTTTCTTTCTTCTATTATTAAAACAAAACTCTTACCATCAGTTCTCAAATAATCGTTCAATATCTGGAACAGCGGGAATGAGTCCCAGGTGTCCGGGGGTTGTTCTGACAGCACCCGGTCCATGTCCACTCCGAACAGTGCCCAGAAGATTTCCGCATGCTCGACCAGCAGCTCCGAGAACCATGCAAACGCCTGTTAGAATAGAAATAGAAGTAAATGATGTAGAGAAAAGTTATTATGGGTTGGGTGGTGGTCACTCTTTACTTCATCACAATTTAGATTTTTTTTCGCGGGCGCGGGAAGATTGAGACGTTATTTATAATGGACAGAGGTCGAGATAGACAGGAAAAAGGATATTTCCTTTTCCCGTTTTAGTCCGTCCCCGTCCAATCCTCCTACATCCCATTCCTATCAGGTAAGGAAGGGAAGAGAAGTGATTAGGTCTTCGACGTCTCACTCATCGGACGCAGAATACTACTTCTACTTCTAGGCTGTCTTCTGTGAGGTCGTTGTATTTCATTTTTCATTAGCTGTATCTACTACTGTTTTTTTTATTAACTATTTCTTGTTATTTCAACTCACTCATTATCATATCAAATTTGCTCACCTTCTAAAAGCAGGCGGATTCAAATTCGGAATAAAGTTTTTTTATCACTAGTCTTTTGTAAATAAGAAACGCCTGTTGGAATTTTTGGATTTTATTTCTTTATAACAATAGTGTAGATGGTCGTGAGACAGGGGTAATAAACCTTTTCATGGGGCGGTAGGTGCAGGAGGTAGGTGAAAAACTCTTGTATATTGTTAATGTGTAGTTTAGATAATTTATGTTAAGGCGATTAGTAACCACCTTACCATATGGTAGCTCATGCTTACCACAGATCTAAGTATATAATATCAAAAAAAATCGTACATTACCTGTTTCGATCCAAGAAATATTTATGAGTGAGTATGATATAAAATTACATATAATTATTTAACTACAATAGCTTACGACCATGTCACATCGTTTTACGGCTAAAACGTACAAAATCGTTAGATTATTTGATTCAAAACCTGATTAATCGGACAATAACGATTACAAACGTAGCAACATTTCTGTGATGTCAAAAAAGGCCGTCGGTATCATTCCGATACGTGTCATATTAACGTATTTTTACTGTCTTATTTTTTTTTTACAAAATATGGTCTCTTGAATCGAAGCTACATTACTTATACATTACTGTTCTACAATACCGAGGTATTGTAGAAATAACTATTTAAAAAACTAGACGTACTACCCAGGTCGGTAACATTTATTACTATTTTTTAAAATGCGGTCAGGTCAAGTAATATCAACTCTGAAATTAGTTCTTTTGAGTTCAGAATAATGGCAACTATTGATTTTATATGGTATCTGCTGTAAAAAAGTTCTGCTAAAAATATTGGTCGTGATCTCTCGTACTATAAAGAAATTCTCTCATAAACATTTCCACAACGAAATCCATAATGATGCTTAGAGCATGCAAATTTCTATACAAAACATATAAATCACACAGACTAAATATTTGCCATGTTTAGAGCCTTAGATGCAAGCTAACTACTGACAATTCATGATATCATAAGATGGAGACGGCTGGAGATGGACGGAAAGGAAAAAATCAAGATTAAACTAAAATATATCAAACGAATAAAATAAAAAAAGAGCTAAATAATGAAATAACAAATATAATGTAACTATACTTCTCACAATATAATGCAGCAATTTTGACAGCTGCGAAAGATAATGAGATTAAAGACAGTTAAAACGATTATCTGAAAATGGACAATCTCGTAACAGTAAAATTTGAAATCGATTTCTCATGATCGAGTAAGTTCCGTTGCATCGATTCATTGACAGCTGTCAAAATAACCTTTTATTATGTGATATTCTAGTGTACAGAGTGAAACATAGATTATTTGTATGTTTTAAAACAATCTAAGTAAGGCATTAAGTTAATTGTGGTGTGTTGTGAAATGTACTGTTTATAAATTAAAAATGAAATGTGTGAGTGTAGTGAGTTATCTGTAGTGGGGGATTTGGAAAGAATTATGGCAGCACTTTTCATTATAGACGAAATAAACCAAAGATCCCTGCCATTTCTGCCAACTTAAAATGATAAACTTTTCGATGATTTTTGAGCCCAGAATGAAAAGTATAATAAATACGTTACTTGATTTACCCGACACTCGCCTTCAAAAATATCGGTATCAAAATCTAAACTATGCATTAAAAGATTTAAAATTAATTTTAACATTGAACCACGATCAGTTAGAATGATTGAAATTACTTAAAAAAACGCCACAAAACAATCACACTCGCTTTTCGTTGTTAATAGGTTTTAGGACGAACTTTGTATTGCTACTTTGATTTGTTTTCTCTAAAATTCTATTTAATAAGATATTTTAAAATAGATATTGGGTCCATAACGTGTTATGGTCTCATTCATTACTAATGAATACATACATTTATACTTTTTTTTATGGGCGGCTTTATGCCGCTCTCTCGTTCTCCCCCTAGCTTATTGACGCCAGAGACTTTGTTTTCTTTATTAAAACATTTATACATTTGGACTCGATCGGACCGAAAACAAAATGTAGTTGAAGAGATTTTTTAAATTGTCACACAAATTTTATCTCGAATAACCGCGGCATATTTGCGTGTATTACGGAAATTGCGTGTATTACGGAAAACCACGAGATCGTAGACTTTAGAAAATATTTCTATTGGTAAATTCGTTTGCCACGCCAAAATATTGCAAGAGAGATAAAAGATTCGAAAGAAAAGTAATTAAAGAGTCACTAATTTATAGTGAATTTAAAATCGTGATATCGCTAAAATTTAAATATGGGTAAAACTGTCATAAGCTTTTATAATAAATTACACAGTATTCATCAAAATTAAGGGCCTTTTCGTCCAAACAAAGCAAGTTGGTATGTGGCTTTACGTTGCACGCTCTTTCCGTGCACCCTGTATAATCGAGTGTCGAGTAAGTGTAAAGAGAGTGTGAATTGTAATGTTAGAATTCTTATAAAACATAAATCGACATCGTGATCTATCTAATATCTAAATGGAGAATCCAGGTCATGCATAGCTTTCAATTTTGAGCTCTAAGATCCAAGCGTTGCCCAAGCGAGTGTCTTTATATAGCCTGAGGCTACGCCCCGGTAAACAAAGGGTGATCCAGAACTAAGTGATAACAAAATGATGGGAACCGAGTGAATTAAAGATTTACAAGTGAATCGTTTCAGCCGAGCAATGAACTAAAATTCTGAGTAGTTACATTTTGTTGACCGCTAGAGTCCGGTTTTGTGTTATAAACCTGTGGAGAAATAAAACATAAGATAGAAGTGGACGCACTAAAAGTTATACGGTACCTAACGTACTTAGAGAACTTATCGACAAGTGAATGTGCTTCAAATATTTCCTTCTAGCATTGTAAACCTTGTAAAATACAAAATTGTATATATTGAATAAATAGAACTTTAAAGAAAGATGAAGTAAAGAATGTGTTTCGAAAATTAAAGTAAAAGCAGCAATACTTTCAACTTACTGCAACAAAATAACACTTTTAATAGATTCACTTGACGATTAAGCGACACAAAAGATTAACGCAAGTAATTAGTAATTAAAAAGAAAAGTAACTTTCTAAAAAACCCTTTGATTTAGAGCCCCCATGTTTCAAATACCTTTGTTTATACGTTGATTTGGACAACTATAGCTTTAATTAAAGTATATTTCAGCTCTACTCAATTATTTTGATAGACGTTTCGAAAATTCGATATATATTTTTTACATTTATCAACAAAAATATCAGCCATTTTTTAAACTTATTAATAAGCTGAGCTGATCATATAAAAGATTTAAGACATGTTTTATACAGTGATGTTATATTTGGCACCAGTAACCTGGCCAGAAATACCCCAAGAATGTCGCAAGAGTACTTACTTGGTAAATAGCCAATAACGATAACAAAAAACATGTACTTAACTTTATTTGTAACGATACTTAAGGTAAATGTCAAAGAAGTAAATAATCTGTCAAATAACTATAACCTCCAAGTAACATCATTATCTGACTGATGATCTAACCTATAATTTTACCAGTTAAGCTTTATTGGAGATTTTGAAACGCCAACGATTATATTATTTATCATATAAATTGCAAGCAGCTTATTCAGGCCTTTAGTTAGACTTTGTGAAACAGGCCCATAGAAAACATATTTACAGCTCATTTATTAACTAAAAAAGGCCTGATCATTCCCCATAGCATACTTAACATCGACACAGGAGACTAGGGTGCTATTCCAGTGAACATTGACAGATTGCTTAGCAAAACTTTTTACAATGCAGCTATAAATATCAAAAAGCAATTACTTGTTCATAATTCACATGTTCATCTAGCACAGACAATCTTTTAGTTTTTTTTTTGTAAAAAGTTTTACCATTTAAGATACCACGACACACAATATTAACACATATAACTTGATATTTCGAATTGTAAGCTAAAATAATTTATTTTCTCGTTTCTTTAAACTTATTTAGATAATATATTATTTTCTAATCTTTTAGTTAAGACTCACAACTCGAAAATCACAAACAACCATATTTGTGGCCCACATTACCTCAGCATAATGTTCCTCGTTTTGTTGCAGAAGGTCAACACATAACTCTGCCAAGTGGATCAAGTCTTCTAATTTCTTTGCAGGTGTCACCATTGTTTCTCCTCTCAGATCCTCTGTGAATAGATGAATCGACGCTGTGTCAATTGTCTTAAAATCTTATTTGGTCTTATTATTATTTTGTTTAATGGAAAGGAAATAAATTGATCATGATCCAACTCTGCAAGAGTTTATTTGTTTATTAACTAAAATATTGTAACACAGCCTTAATATAACCTTAAAGCACATTTTTCCTGATCACTTTTTCCGTATAAAACCTATATACTATAGAATTGGTTGCAGGTGCAATGTAGATGCAACTGTTTTACCGACTGGCATGTTGAGCAAATGTTTTTACAACAATCATATCTTCGAAGTAAAACTATGTATAATACTTTCGGTGCATTTGGGAAAAATTAAGAGAGTAAATTTTTATTATGCGCGGCATCTTAAAGTGACGCCACCTTCATAGTGTTCCTACGGCAACCAATAACAACTTTTTCACAAGTTATTAAATTAAGCCTTTGTAAATTGCATTTGATGGCCATTTTTAACAAAGGATATTGGAACATTGGATGACATTTTCTTATAAGCAGCATTATTATTTATTACAGTCGACTTAAGTTCTATTAAAATTTTGTAGATACGTAATTTGCAGTGTAACAAATTTACCTTCGATGTTAGCCTTCTGGCTGAGTTGTGTGTAGTTAAGTAGGGCGGCGTTCTCGAGGCTAGTCTGGATCATTGTCCGCACCTCCTCCGGAGCGACGGGCGTCACCACATCCTTCATCAGTACTCGCTCCAGCAATGAAAGAGTTGCCTGGAATCATTCAATTCGATATAGTAGATACTGAGTCTGGATGTAATTATCTATTTAAGTATGTATTTACAAAAGAAAAGTACTATATGTAGTACATCAGTTATCTGGTTTCCATAGCACAAGCTCTGCTTACTTTGGAATCAGATGTCGTAGGATATTCTACTATATAGAAGGACCAGGGAGGTAGCCGAGCACCAAAAGTACACAGCTTTAAAGTAAGTGAACAGCTTGCATTTTTGAATATAGGAATTCGATATTAAATGGTGATAGAAGGAAAACGTTATGGTCATATAAAGTCTATGGATGCGCGAGATCTAGTCTTAAAATCGTGATCGAAATCGACAAGTGCTTGCCGCTAGTAATAGAACATTTTATCAAACATCCGAACCTTGAGGGCGCCTTCTGGTCTACCGAACGGGAACGCATATCTAAAGTTGGTGATCTGGTGCTGTAGCAGCGTCTTCAGCCTGTCCTTGATCTCGGCGAACTTCTCTTTCTCCTGCACCGTGATGCTGCCCACACCATCGGGCCTGCCAGGCAACGTGGCCGTACTGTGAACCACTTGTTATGTGGGGCTTACTCTAGTAGGGCACAAGCGGGATAGGGTCGGATGAGGTGTTGGCGGTACACGTTTATATATAAAAATATTGTAATTATATTAATTCTAACCACCACTCTGGTAGAAGTTTGCGAAATTACATTTTCTAACAATGGATAACATTAATTTACCTTCTCACGACTTGATAAACTCATCGTCATAAAGGTTTCAACTAAAACACTTGATACTTTTGGATTTTAATATATTGAAGAAATGTATTTAATAGACATAGAAATGGGTGCCGTAGTTTTTAATTTATATTTAGAAATAAAATACTCTGAATAGAAAATACTAAGTAATTCCTCAAACTATTTTTAAATAGCACATTCCATAGCAGTTTGTCCCTTATCTGATAAGTGACATTTTGAATTGTACAGCCAACCCCGTAGTTCCGTAAACAGAAAATGTTAGTATGAAGAACAGGTCACAAGTTAGTTTGCTAAGCACACGTATACACATTTACAAGGAGTTAGTTACACCAATAGATTTATGCACTTGGATTAGATCAGGATCTCAGGGTACGATCTATTAAGGAAATAGTTGCAGTTAAATATTAGTTCTGCATTCAAAGGACGTATATTTGATGCTGTGTTATAATTAAACGTTAACAAATACGAAATTGACATATTTACCAAATTCATTATGCAGTACGTTATGTTATGGCGTTTTTACGGTTTTTACGGTTCTCGGAGCACATCGATAATTCACAAGAATTGTTTTTTTTTACTTTAATGCTTAACACAGAGTTGGCACTTGCGACCTAGCTTTTACTGACGTCTTCCAAAAGTGATAGGTGATGAATCAATATAAGTATCACACGGCCTGCTTTTTGTATGGAATAATTCGGAGAATCATTAGGAAAAACTATTAAAACATATAAATTTGACACATCACAAGTCTATCTAACACAGCTTCAAATACAAATAAATGAAGATATATAAATAAACGGTCACACACATTTTCTACGTTTTTTTCAAATAGGGGAAGAAACTGTAGTGCAATTGTTTGGTAGACACTACGCATAATTAGACACAAAAATAAGATATATTTAGCTTATACGAAATAGAATAGAAAGGAATGCTACCATCCAACATATAACGTCTCTAATTTACATAACTAACAAAACAGTAAAAATCATATTACAGTGGTACCATCTGCTGAACATTATTGACTTCTGAGATTATTTACCAAATGTAAATCCATGACCACTGCCTACCCCTCTGGGTTACGGGCGTTAGCGCATATTTATTAATATTTAAAATGTCTAGTTTCCTAGAGAATTGTAACGTAGAGTTTACTAATCTTAGCGTGTCATGGCTCTTGCCTGCACCTCGTATATTTTGTAGAATCAAATCGATTTATTATATATTTTTATTCAGAATAAAGAAACACACACAAGAGAATATAAAAAAAAAGGAAAACCGCACTCACCTGTTCCCGTGTACATGACTGGCACAGAACGCGAAGGAGTAGTGCATGAGGGTAGGATCAACAGTCTGCGTGCAACTCTCTGCCACGTCGAGGAGATCAGACAGATAGCAGAGGTGTCGGTAGCAACCGCGGACTCCATACCGCGCGCAGTACTCGTCCAACACGAACACTTGTCCGGGAGAGAACCAACCCTGCAAGTTTAAGTGTACGGTTGAAAAACAGAATGTGTGGGCCTAGCCTTCTATAAGTAAAATAAATCAGTTTCGCATAATACAATATCATATCCGCACAAATATGTCAGGTGAATTGCAATTCGGATTTTGGATGAAAAGCAAGTGTTTCTATTTGTGCTGATTGCTTTAAAATATAAAATGAGAAATGCCTTACCAGGGAACAGTAAGGATCTTGAAGGCGGTACTTTAGTGTGAGCGACTGCAGCACGCAGAAGAGCTGATGATGGTCGAACTGGCAGGGGTCCGCTTGAATGTAGTCCTCCATGCCGTGTTTACGAGCTTTGTCCGCATCTGAATAGGAAAATTATAAGTTTTACGATTGATAGTTTCGTCAAGGCATAGGTATTAAATTGCGTTTCCTGAATAAGGTTAATTTACTACCATTGTTTAACGAGAAACGTTTTGTAAAGTTATACATTTCCCTAATATTTCTTTTGCAGGATTCTTTTATGATCTAAGAATGTATGAATGTAATATTTTCTTGAAGACATTTCTCTCATAATTGGACGGAAACACTGCCGCTGGAAACTTGTTCTCATCCTTTGCCGCGCACACAAGGAACGAAGAATCAAATCGCGGATATCTTGCCCTACGTCTAAACGTCCGAAGCTAGAATGGTGATGTTGCTTAGAAGGCTTACATAATCTTGTATGTCAATAAAATCAAAATATTTTGTATTTCAATATCATAGCAATTATATTAAGTATATCAATTACCATCATTCGAGCCTCTAGACAAGTCTACATACCTCCCATGATCTTGATATGCGTGTCGGAGGTGGTGGGCGGCGTCGGCTTGTGGCTCTGGCCCGTGGCCCGGTACAGCGCCATCACCCACAAATGGCATTCGTTTTCGTCGCCCACCCCCATCAGCACTGACTCGCCATCGCGCACCGCATTCATAAAGTACTTCGCTCCTTCCAATTCTGTATGATTATTTTGTAGTTAGAACGGTGTTTTTTATCACACGTTATTTGGGGATTGAGTAACTAAACCGTGAAAAGAGTAACAATGAATGGCGCCATCAACATCTCTTTGCAGAGATTTCTGAGGTACTTTTCATTTCAGCTTTCCTTTAATTTTGAGAATATGGCAAAAATATTTATAATTTTAACGATTAAAGCGAAAGGAACTCTGTTCCAACCAAGTGTCTATAAGACACCTCCATTATTTTATTAAATCTCCGTCTGTCTTTTTTAAATTAAAATTGCTAAAAAAATATGCCTTCGGTCTAGACAGTCTACTGAAGATGCTATAATATAGTCAATACAATGAAAATGTGGGAAATACATAATTTAAATATGATAAAATAAAAGCCATTGAATACTATCTCACCTTGACCAACCATCAGCTGAGCTAAAAAGATAAAAGATATTATAAGTACAATAATAACTTAAACTTAAATTAAAACAACAAACAAAAGGAGTTTAAACGAATACTTGACAGATGGAATTTGACAAAACTTCGTAGCCCCCATACCTGGTTTTTGAATTAACATTGTAAGTAATCAACTCTGAATGTTTCAGAGAAGATTCTAGAAGGCTCCGTGCACCCTATCAACAAAAATATGTGAAACTGCGATTCCAATACAGTATAAAATCTAATATTACTTTTATAAACATTATTTATATTTTATTACATTCTGACATACGCAGGTTTGGTGTTGCGTCTATATCATTATGTCATAAAAAACTTAAATCCTGTTATAAATTCGAATTTGATGCGATCTTACCACTGGCCAACTCTATATAATCTACAGTGAATCCGTCAAGTTGCATCATCTCAGCTGGCTCGGACTTCTTGTCCTTGTACGAGCAGAGCGCGAAGGTGTACTGACTGACTTGTACCAGCACCATGTAGCGCCGTTTCCACTTGCGCCACACGTTCTTCCCAATGACGTGGAGGTAGCTAAAAAGTCACAGAATTTTATATTGTCCACGAACTGTAAAAAGTGGTAGAGTCAGCAGAAGCACCAGCTGGTGAATGAATGGACTCAATCGCGGTCAGGAACTACTACGACTTTACAGAATAAAGACGTAGTAGAAGAAGGAAGCGCAAATAAGCTAGTGGTTAACCTGATATCAAGTGACCCCTACCCCATAGGCTTCTGAAACAAAGCAAATGAGTTGCAGATGCGTTGCTTACCATTGCTGGTCAGAGGGGCGAATAAATAGAAAAAAGGATATTTCCTTTTCCCGTCCATCACCTCATCTGACAAAAACTCTTTTTTAATTCGGAATGAACTGGAAGGGGAAGATGACCAGAATTAGGCCTCCGACACCACTCCACCTGACTTTACTCGACTGACAAACCCGGAATAAAACTCATTCACGCATGTCTTCTGTGTGGTCGTGGTATTTCATAGGTCGAGTCTGCAAGATTCGTGCAACAGATGTAGTTGGTGACTTTACTCATTTTAAAACGTTTACTGATTCTTCAGGAGTTGACAGGTAGCGGTGACCACATAACTTTCTGAGGTTTGCTTATTCGCCGCCATCTAATATAAAATGGACTTACCCACAATGTTTCATGTTCAAAGGCTTGTCCATTCTGCATGCGATTTTGATTCTCAGGTCTTGATCTGGTAAATTCTTTGGTACCGTCATACGATGCCATTCAGGAGCCTAAGCGAGTATGTTATTTAAAGTTGTAGTAATGTTAAATACTCCAAGATTGAGAAATAAAAAGAGTGATTTTAGGTTAGATATATTAAATTATGAAAAATCGAAGCTATGTTTGTTTACCTTACTAGACAGGGGTGTTGGTCTTAAGACAACTTTGCCTAACTCCTTATCTTCTAAAGCTAACACTCCTGGGTTTTCAGTGTACAGCTTCACCTTGACAGCTGGTAGAGGCTGTGTTGTGCTAAAATCGCCTTGGGTATCCCACCTGTGGATAGCGACAAGTCTAAATTAAACATTTCAATCAGATTTGTGTATTTATTTGTATGGTACAGTTTTATGTTTGGTTTAAAACACATACATACAAACATATAACGTATTATTTAGTCTCACGTCAATATGGATGAGATTTATTAACTAAATTTAAATTAAAAGTTTTCAATTACTCGCTAGGTGGCGTTTTACTCAATCTTATCAAATACTATTCTATTTTTTTAAATATTTATTTATTATTATATATTAAATGTAATTCTCACATAGGCTTTGACGCTTCAGCTTGATCGGTCTGCAGCTTGTCGCCCCCCTCCACCTCCATGGTGCAGTACACGATCCTGTTCGGCGCCAGTGACTTTAGACCTTTCACTTCCATAACAACCACCTAGAATGGATCCAATACCTCTTTTACAATATTTCGTCTCATCAATAAAAAATCCCCTGATTAACACATCACTCGAGTTCAGGCTCTTTCACTATTAAAAGAATCTAAATTTGATCTCCAACAGTTACAATTAAAAGTATCTAACCGTAGATGATTCAAAACCCAGAAGGATACTTCCTAGTCAGAGTATTAAGATGAATTTGAACAATACCCAAAAATAGGTTAGTGGCGATGATAATGCATTTGGTAATGCGATTCATACCATTTATTTTTAAATTACACAAAACAAAAGCCACACTGCAACACAACGTCAATCTTTTGTCGTTACCTCAATTTGGAATGTAAGAACCACATCCATTTTAGTGAGTTGCGTGTCGACGTCACCTCCGTCGCCCTCGCCGGTCAGTTTGTTCGCTAGAGAGCCTTGCGATCTGAAACACAGCTGCTTACTCAACCTTGGACTCGGATCTGGTCCAGCATTCGATCTGCCTCAGCAGGACAACCACCACCAAGTTAACAAGACAAACGTAACAGATAATAAAAGAGTTGTTAATCAATTATTTATCGAGCAAAACATCGAGTGAAGTTAAAAATGTTTTTATAGTGTTAATATTGAATTTACATTGAAACATAACAAATCAGATAAAATCCATCCATCACATGTTAATAAAGCAAGTGTTGGAATAGAATTCACAAAAGATTCGACAAAAGGGATTCAGGACACACATTCAATCAAGCCCATGGAACAAGATGCAAGGTGGCATACGAAATGGATCCATTACCGATACCAAGAATGATTAAGCATTGCAAGGGGAAACGTTATATAGTTTTTTAGAACATTCACACGCTACTGAGCATATGCTAAGGCGTTATGTGGTAGGATGAAGTATGATGGTCGCAATTTATACTAATATTAAATGAAGCAAAGCCCTAAACAAGCGCAAAGCGATTTTCATCTTAGTGTTTAGTAAGTAATATTGTTTTCGTTCCTCGTTTATGTACATAACGTTAGGAATGAGGAAAGAGAGGATGAACTAAAAGAAGATGAAAGGGAAGAGAGAAGTGAAGAGACAAGCTGTGAGAGTATAGTCATAAGCTTCTAGAGTTCTGATGGGCATTCGTAGATATTCGTTATTTTGGATTTATCTACAAACTAGGGGTAATGCTAAAGCTTACTTTAGTTGGATCTCATAGCAAGTTAGCCGGTTATGTAAGTTTCTCTACTTATTATTATACCTTCTATTTAAGCTAAATTAATTTTCTGGCTGTGTTGTGAAAGCATCAATACATCCTTAGTTGTCATTCTTAATAATACCAGTACCTAGACCACAGTACCATCTTCTAAACTTTGTTAATCATTTTGTTTTTAATAGTATTACAACATGATTCATAAAGACTTGATAGATTGTAGAGATACACATTTAATTAAATTAGCTTAGTTGGATTGATCTAGATCTAATAAATCCAATCTAATATAATCGGATTAATGAGTAGTAGAGAGAGTTTCACAAGCCACCTGGTAGTGTCAAGATTAAATGATACCAGTACGATTACCAGCATGGGCGTTATACAAAATGACTGTAAGATCTTCTTATAAGTTAACATTATTACTGGACATTTCGATATTTCTGTAAGCTTTGGTGTCAGTACAATACGTTCAGTTATGTGTATATTGAAAATAACTAATAAGGTCTTTTCTGAAAATATTATTTAAATTTCGATCAAATTCTACAGTTAAATTCTTATCATCGTGCCAAATGATTACCTTCACTCCACTATCATTTTCAACTATCAAATTTTGAATTCGACTACTCTAAATTTTACTGAATCTACAGTGGTCTTCTGGTATTGTGATGACAACGCCGGGATTTTAAGAAAAAAGAAAAGGTTTACGGGGTGGTGTACAAGGTTCCCGCTACACAAGACACGTGCGCAAATTAATCATTTATGTATTTATTACTTGTACTTCCTTTTTATTTACCGTCCGGAAATGTGCCAGGGACAGAAAACCAAAATAGAAATGAACAAGTAGAAAAGAAAAGAGTTAGAGAGATTTGTAATTTTATGTTTGTATCTGTAATTCTATCACATGTACCTAAATTCGTCGGTTAATACTAACGAACGAAACATTATCTTTTGCATTGTCTCGCTTCTCATCGGGTAATTTGTGTAAATTGAGAAATTGTTCCATAGATAATAGAAAAAAATGTAGAATTGACTAGACTTTGAATGACTGCTAAACGATTTAGTATTATTATTAGAAAATGGCTCGCTTTTATGATGGTAATGGAATAGTTGATAAAACTATAAGATTTTCTTCTGTTATTTTTTCTCTTCTCGTGTAAATCCAAAGTAAGAAAGAAGGGAAGATCTAACATGAACTGCGTTCAGTTACAGTGTAGAATATCTTCTCCAGTATATTGAATTTTATACATCCTTCTAATTGTTGTTAATGACAGACTACGTTCCTACGAAACGAGATTTATTAGTAGAAGTATATTGAATAAATTTAACTGAGAATTTTTTGAATCAAGTTTTTATATGTCTACAGAGACGTTTAGAAATTTACTGAAATAATTTATCCAAGCATTTTGTTTTAACAAAATGCATTTTTGAAATACTTAAATAAGTATTTCAAAATAAATTACTCTATAATTATTTTTAAATACATTTTAATTTATTAATATAATTTAGTTTAAACGAACTCCTTTAACGAACTTAATAAGGAATATTTAGACATTGACAAAGCACAATCTGCCATTATCAACTTCATTTCTGCGACATTGACCAAAGATGACATTGGCTTTGTTAGATATGATACGAAAGGCGACAGTTACATTTACAAGGTAAGACACACGAAGGGATGTACACGGTTAATCTAAGAACGATATTTATGATACAATTCGATTATCGTATGCAGTTCAACATTTGTCAAACGTAGATCAAGCACAGCATTACCTTATTCAACTAAAAAATTTAAGAATATTACAATACAGATGTTCTCAATTGTATGTTTTAAATGCAGCAAAATATTACGACCGTTTGTAGACATCCGTTTTTTCGCTGGACGATGGACCAGGATTTTTGACGGATTTTCGATGGTGTATAATTTGCGACCAGTATAGTATCTTTTACTGACGGTCCGTCTTGCGGTGAAAAGTACAGACGTGTACTAGCACTCTAAGTCTTTTGCTTTTTAGATTGTTCGTAATCGAATTGCATCAATGAAAAATGAAATATTTAAATTTTCTAAACATTCATTTTATAAAATACTAACCTGTGATTATACCGCTTGATTCTATGTAGGCCGTATTTAGAGTCGGCCCCGCCTTTAGAGACTGGTAGGGACTCCAAATTGGCCATGAGAAGATTGATGGAGGACTTCAACTCTTCGACGTAGAGTGACTCCATTTCTTTCAGCACGAACTTAGGCATCAACTTGCGATTCTGTTGTGGCATCGAAAATATTCTCAACTTTGGTCTAAGTTTTACGACAGATGATTGCTTCTAAATCAAACAGGAAATTTATATATTTAGGTATATTGATTTACCTTCTCCATTTCGTTTACTTTTTGCATTCTTCCATCAAGTTCTCTTCGTATAGCTGCAGCTTGTTCGTCTGCCGAGTCCAACTGTTGATTATAATCTTAAATTTATTTATAGTTTAAAAATATTACATAAACCTAATGAATCTTGTCTTAATATGCATTCAAATCATCATTTTGATTTAACATAGATATTTGAATTGAGTAAATTGATTCAGCGTACCAATAAAGCATTGAAAAGAAGCTGATGTTCGAATTTCTTCACTCCAAGTATCTGCTGGAACATGTCGTATAGCTGCTCTTTGCTAAGTATGCACTCCGCGTTCAAGCTCTGTTGCTGCGCTCGCGATGGCCGTTTGGACTCATCATCGCCCGGTATACCTTTCAAAATTTCATTCTATATTAAAATATAGCCTTATAACTCCTATCGAAGTAGAAGTTAGAAGATAGTTCAAATCAAAATTAGTTTTTATTCGAAAAATATAAAGTATAATTTGACTTAAGTTCAATTAAAGAATACCAGGTAATAGAAGAAGTAAATAGCTTTACTCATATAATTTTAATAAAGCTAAGACTTATTTATTATACTTAAATGTAATATTGACCGAATCAAATTATACCTTACATAATCCTATATACTTACGAATCCCTTTTTCAAAGAAAGTGTAGTATTATTTACCATAGGTACTTGCAGGATATATGTAAAGCATGTATTAAATTACTTTCAAATTGTGCATGAAGTTACGTACATTTTAAAGACTTAACTCTAAAATAAAGGAAAGCAAATATTGCCAGAGCTTCACAAGAGTTAAGCTTAAATTTGCTACCTTAGAAATACTTACCAGACATCGAAACTTATTTTAAATTAAGTATAGCAATATTTCGCTTAGAAATAGAAATGTTGTGACTGTTATGATGATTTATTTTACATTAAATGTACATTCCTGATTGAAGCAGAAATTGTTAATAAATAACGTCCTTTACCAAATGCAACAACAACATTACAAAAAGTTGAACAAAAAAAACTACCAAACATACAAGCGAACAATACAATACAAAAGCTGAAGTTTAGCATACATTAGGTAGATCAATGAACTGACGGGGGGGTGATACCTGTTATTCCTGTTCGGTTTGTGTGAGAGAGACATGTCGTGAAAGAGAGGGACAGAAACACAGAGTGAGACAGATGCAGGCAACAAACAATTTGGGTACAACAATGGTAATGATAACTGCTTTAGTGTTTAGTACAGAAATTTCTTGCAACAAGATAGCTGTTAAATAGAATTGAAGGAAGACTAATGTTATCTACATTGACGAAATTGTTACATGTAAAATCACATCACATAACATTTTTAAAAATCTTCTTTGAAATACTTCATGTTGAGCGAAACTTTACTCCGGTTCACTACAGATTTTATTAAAACTTAAAGTAGACGAATTTCTTAGACATTGTTGCAAGAAATCTCATTCTGTATCCATTATTGTTATATTTATTTCTTTATTACTAATAACACAGAGTACTAAGACGATTTCTTATTAGTTGTTTTTTTGTATAATAAATTGTAAAAATGGTCTTGTTTCATTTGTTACCTTGATTAGGAGGTATTTAATAAAATCTTGACTACATTGTTTTGGTAGTTAAAGTTTACGGCTATTTGTAATCAAATATCGTGTTTGAACTGTTAATATATTGAAATGGTAGAGGTCAGTATACTAACAAACAACCTATCGATGGACACACCGATCATTTTATCACAAACATTTAAATGCAGGTAAGCTAAAAACAATTGATGCGGTAACACAAATAGCACATGCCCAATCATTGTCTGATTCATTCATTGGCACATCTAGGAGATGAGGAGTCACGATGTCAAAATTAAGTTAACTGAACTAGACGCATATCGGTATTCGTCCAAATTAACTTGAGTCGAAAATACAATCGTCAAGATACAAATAATAGCATAAGTGAAAGTAAACAAGATTCTCCTACGAGTTGCTTGTCGTCGTGACTTTCATCTCTCTCATTATAAATTAATATCTAACTATTCTTACCAGTTCCTTTCATGATGCAATCCAATTTAGCTAGCCATGTTGTTAGTACAGTCTCTTTACTTAATCCATCTATTTCGGGCAAAGACCTGTGGAAGGAATTGAATCTTGGTAAAATGTTAGCACAATTTTTGTGTTCAATTTGAAATCAAACGGGTATTTTATAAGATAATATAGCTATAAAATAATTATGATCTATAGTTTTGCAATCATTACATATAAATAGCTTAAAATAAAACAAATACCTTCAAAATATCTCGTCCGTAGAAAACATCATCTAAATTTGGTCGAATGGTAAATTTATAGATTGAATACATAGAAAATTGTCGCAAAATCGTTTATAATTTGTTCTTTTTAAGTATACAATTGATAAATGTCTCCAACCTGACTCGTTTTTCGATGTTGTTTCTAAACACTTCGCGAAAGTCGTGATGTGAACAGGCGCCTGATTTCACCATTTGTTCCACGCGCTCCGACTTGAGAAACACGTCGTAGTAGGACTGCACCGCGTTTTGAAATGCTTCATCTGCTAAGATCTGGGTTTCGCCCTTGAGAAATGCCTGATAAAAAAAATATTAGCCTGAAAGTTAGTACAGTACTAGTACTAGTAGTAAAAACATACTTAGGTTCAGTTGCTGCTTACATAAAAAGAAATAAGAATTTAAAATATAAATATTTTTAAAGGTAAAAAAAGACTAAAACAGAAATAAAGGTATGCAAAGATGATTACATGGACATTTAATTCATTTGATGAAAATTCTCGTACAAAGTGGAACTGTTGGAACTGTAACTGATATGTTGAGTAAGGACCAACCTGAAATCGAGCCTGAATAGTCTCAAGCTGATGCGGTGTGAGCTTAGTGTGTCTTCTTGTCATGTCTGTGGGCTGCTTAGCGTTGAAGGGATGTGCTATACACCTTGATACAAACACGTACAACTGTAAGCGACGTTTTTTGTCCTCTTCCAACTTCTCTATTTTTTCCTGTATAAACAAATACTTCATTATTTATCATACTTAAACCCTATAGATATTGAGTTTACCTTCTACTCTTTAAGCATTGATATAATTTTACTTCCCTTAGGGTCTTGTCTAGTGGTATTGACAATTTTGATTATTACAATTTTTGGGAGTTACCGTTCTTCTCCTTCAGTGCGCTTAAAGTATAAAATGAGAATATGACAACGATTAAAAACAATTGAATTTAGAAGAAATACAAAGTTACCTGTGGGTCTTGGTCTTTATCAGAATGGCTGGTACCAGATGGGCTCGGTGAAGGCGCCGGGACTTCCCCGGAGCTCGCGCTCCCCGTCGACGTCCTGCGCAAGAAGGATCTAAACGATCGATAGCGTTTAATTGATGTATATGAAATACGTTCACACAAACAGATACTTGTGTGTGTAACTTTTTGGGTTCTATATTCATAAATATTTGCATCTGTGTGTGTACACTTATGGTTATGTTATGATACTAAAGACTACTTTAACGTTAAATTGTTTTTACTTCTAATACTTTAGGTTCTACTTTTTCTAGTAGTGTATTAACAGTATTAGGAATTTATTATAGATATGTATTGGTAATATTTCTAATATTGTTTTAAAAGTCTATGTAATATTTAATTCTTTAAGTAGCTTCTACGATGTTTCGTGAGACGAAATGGATGTGGTATTATATATTCCCTGGACTAGCATCTAGTAATACATACGCATGCGGTGGCGGGGCGAGGGCTGCTTGCTCCCTCTGTCTCGTGGCGGGATGAAGTGGTGCAGCCAATGGCGCAGTTGTCAGTGGACTAGCACCTGTAATAATAAATATTTCGAGAGTGCGCTAAGGAATATTAAAAGTAAGGAATGTAGCAGCGTCAGAAGGTTCTATTTTTATTTAGTTTACGATTCCGTTCGTTTACATTTGTCACTCGAAAGTTTTTGGTCTCTCAAAAAGAGAATTGAGTTATACAAGCTTCAAAACAAAATGGGGCCTAAATTACCCGCAGAATTAAAGGTGTACGTTTCTAGCATATCTCGTACCTTCCTCTAACTATACTACCACTACCCTTTGAGTAGTTGTGGGTCCTTACCACGTAAATTTTTTCGCCTTTGATTGATTGTCTTATTTTCAAGTCATAATGTGTTTTTTCCTTGACTTGTAATTATTTAATTACCTATAAATCTGTATTTACAAAAATACCACTTGAGACATGCCTCTGGAGGTACCCGATTCGAGAAGAAGACTCTCTCATACAATTACTAATAACGTGAAGTCGTGATTATTTAATACTAAAGATGTGAGTAATATGAATTAAACTAATGCCCGGTTTCTTAAATCTTGATCGTCAGAAAAATTAACTAACTGGCTGTCAAATGACCAATCAAATGTCATTGTAGTTGCTAAAGAAATAACCATAAACTTTTTTTTCTTTAAGAAACTGTAATCAATTTAACGTTACTTTGTACTTGACACTATACAAGTTGAATAAGCATTTGACAAACCCTTCAGAACCCGTTAATGATGTAGCCATCAACTGCTAAGAACCCTATTATTTAGTTTACTGTTAATAATTTGTATGCTGTAGGATATATTACATTAAGGCTTTTAAATTCATTTAAATTTAGATTTTCAAATCAGTTACCTTTATTAAAAACAAACTGACTATCTCAGAGCTTTATTTTCATGAATGAAAATTGCAAATCTGTCTCGATTAAGTTCCCGACTCGGGCTCAGCAGGTCAACGAGGTGGTCCTACATTTTTATAAGAACTTAATTGAAATATTTATGTTAAAGTAATGTTAATATTTCCATTATAAATTTTACCAAGTTGTAATACGAATTATTACTTTTATTTAAATATTTCATTTCATTCTTAAAACCTAGATCGGTTTAGGACACATAGATTGTGTATTACTCCAAAATGCCGAGGCTTCAGAAGCCTAAATCACCTCCCATCTCTTTTTCTTCGTCTTTTTCTCATTTCATGCCTCTGTTTCATACAAAAAACTGGCAACACATCGTTAAGGGTTGTGGATGTTGATGGATATTGTCTCTTTCTACAATGTCCTCCTCCAAAATTTTCCTCTGGTGTTACTCTTTGCGATACGGATCCTCATATAGCAGACAATGGCTAATGAGAAAGCAACATATGACAGTGGTAGAGTCCACAACAACAACATCTGTTGCATGAATGGGCCGGCTCGACCGGTGAAATACCACAGCCTTACAGAAGACAGGTGTGAAGTAGTGGTATTCTGCATTTTATCTGATTTCTTATACGGAAAGGATGGGAAGGGGAAGAAAACTTGACAGTGGAGGGGATGTATGGGAACTGGAAATAACCATTTTCTGTTTGTCCTCCTCTATCCATTAAAGGTGGGCAACGCATCCGCAACTCATTAGTTAGTTACAGATGTCTATGGGTAGCGATCACTTGACATCGGGTGAACAGCTTGCTCGTTTGCCACCTAGTACTATAAAAAAAAACATATTACGTAATCGATGCACATATGTAGGCATTTGCATTAATTGAGTTGCAGATGTATCGCATACCTTTAAGAGGACTATAAATAGGCCTTCGGCATCTCCCTCGTCAGACTTAACGCCAAATACTTCTGTCTGGCTTGAGTTTTATGAGGTCGTGGTATTACACCGTTAGATTCGTGCAACAGATATAGTTTCGGGCTCTACCACAATTGTTAAAGTTGGTCATTATCTATGAACACAACCTGTTTTTTATCAATAATCCAACCTCGGAAAACCTCTATGGTAACGATATCGCTTCTACGCTAAGTTTACCGAAACAATATATAAATAGGATCAAAAGAAAAATATATAATTACCTGGTAGTCCGGCGGTGGAGCCTCGTGGAAGCTCCGGTTTCCCTCGCACTGACGGCCGCCCGCCCACCAGAGAGCCCGGGGGTACAACTGACAAAATATAAATAGAAAAGATGTTAAGACGACAGATTTTATTTACAGACCTTTACCGTTGTTCCAGTTATGCTTATTTTTGTCATAATGTATGGATTGTGTTCGGTAGTTAAAGGAACGGATGAAAAGAGAGTGCATGCGGTATAAATAATAATGGGTGCGTGGAGTAACACGAATGGATGAGCTACGAAATGAGTATATTAGAGGAAGCCTGAAGGTAGCACCGATAGTGGAAAAGTTAAAGAGCAAAAGCTTAGCATGATATAGGCATGTTATAAAGAGGGATGATTATCATAGGACACAGAGAGTTTTAGATATCAATGTAGAGGGATATGTCGGTAGGGTAGGCCTGAGAAAGGATGGATGGATTGCGTGTAAGGTGACATAATTAAGAACGAGATATTAACTTATCAAAACATATCTAATGAAGCTTTTGTACACACATCTTATGTACTTTTAGGAATATTATATAAAATTCTTCTCGAAATTTTGGGCCTTAAATAATAAATCCTATACACCTACTAACCAACGTTTGCTTCGTCGACCGTTACATATTTAATAGGCCCAGCCCTCGCAACTCTCTAACCTTTACAATATACCATCAATTATAATGAACAGTGGTGGCTCAGCGGTTAAGGCCCCGACTAACGTACTGTTGGATGCGGGTTCGAACCCAGGCAGGCGCTTTACTTTGTGTAATTTATTTCATCACCACTGCTCCAAAAACGGCGAAGGAAAAAAACATACCGGCGAAAAATCTTACCCTCTTGTTAGTCGGACAATAAGAGATGGGGTATTCGTTTCAAGTTTGAATACAGTTAAATTAACTTGGAATTGTGTAGCTTAAGACCAGAGGCAATACTAAATACATTCTTTTCGTACAAAAAGCAACATTATTAACAGAAACTTAATAGAAATGTAATAGCACGAACACTTTCAAAGAGAGTTAGCACGACCTTGATTTGTCAACTTCTGACAATACGATAGCCATTGACCGATGAGGTGTTTATAAATGGTGCATGCCTTTCAGGAATATTAAACAGAATGAGTATACACTTTTAGTTTGATTCAATTCTTAAGAAAGTATTGTTAAAAAGGTATTTATTATTTTAACTATAAATAAACAATTTTTCTTTTTAGAAAAGCATTAACAGACTAATTGAAGGACGAAAAATAGGAAGTAAATAGAAAATAGGTTAGCTGTATTGGTTATACCCTGGTCGATTTATTGCAAGCACATTGAGCTTGAGCCCAGTGACAACAGAAAGAAGCGCCGCGTGGGGGTTGCATCAAGCGAACAGTCCCGACATCGGTGAGACCCGCGCTTGATTTTATCTTAGCGCGTATAAGTTTCTATTTCGGTTACTCCTAAGATAATTATTTAAATTATATGGTGTAAAGGATTATCATAATGTGCGTGAAATGCTTAAGGTAACTGACATACTTACATTGATAAGGATTACTGTATCCGTCTAAATGGCTTTTCAATTACCGCTTTGTACGTGACCATTTTTTTAGAAGTTAGAATGGATATAGTAAGCTATCGTTAAGAGATAGATATATGCCATCGCGGGCTTTTTGCATATCTCTTTAAGAGATACAATTCCGTAGTACATTACTTTAATCTATCGCGTAAGGTTTAGAGAGTTTGCAATGTAAGTGCACAGAAATATGTTTTTTTGCGACATCACATTACAAATCCTTGAAACTCTACTATACTATGCATCCCTACTAATGTTATAAATGTGAATGTAAGTATGTTTGTTACGCTTTCACGCGAAAACTACTCAACCGATCATCATGACACTTTGTACATATATTCTTAGGGGTATTAGAAGTAACATAGAATACTTTTTATGAAAAAATAATAGTATATAAAAACCGAAGTATAAATGTTCCCTATAGACCTACAGACACCGAAACGGCTGGGCCGATTTCGATTAAATTTACAGGGATTGTCCAGATTGTCACATTCCTGTGTTTGGTAGCGATCGGATCAACATAATTAGTGGAACCCGGGTGAAGCCGGGCGGGTCACTAGTTTAATATACATATTAATGTTCCCCTCGCATCACTCTGTCTATTGATTTACTTAAAATCTGTTGTTTACTTTGAAAGATGTAAGGGAACATACAGAGAAAGCCGCTTTGTTTTGTACTATGTAAAAATTATCACACGCGAAACGAAGTCAAGAGGATTCGCGAGCTGCAGCTCGTATTGAAATGTTGGCGAAATAGGACATATATGATATATTTTACCATGTATATGACCAGAGGACCTATATAAACATTCACGTCCCCATGTTATTGTTTAATTAGAAGGGTTTCCCGCCGCTCCCGCTTGTATGTGGCGATGGGAACGTATTGTTCTTTTGTTGCCCCACTGTAAAGAACAAAAATGTTTGACAGTATAATAATTTGTTGTATATGTATAAGACTTTACTCTGAGGTTGAATGACATTACCGTGAGTTCACACTATTGAACCTTCACTTGAAACGTATTGTCATCTCCCTCTATAACAACATATTTTATGTTAATATTTCCAACAAAACACTAACACGGTGTTAGAGAAACGAGATGCAATTTTTGTAATTCTAAACTGTCATTTTACTATTTTAACGCATTATTATTATTACACAAGGTATTTACAATAATTTAGGATTATTTTGTTGTTTGTGTAACCTATACAGAATAGACTTATTATAAATACTACAAGAACTTTGATATCGTTAAATATCTTTTATACAGCGACACCTATTAGTACACTCAATAAACTTTGTGGTTTTATTTAATACCAAACATAATACTAAGGGATATAATGACCTGTTTGCTGAAACTTTTGTCACTAGCACGCCTTCTTGTAGTCCTTACAAGCTCTCGACACCTTTGTTAGGGTAAAGGAGTTTGTGCAAGCTTCGCAAGGAACACATGACGATGTCAAGTGCTGCTAAGCCTACGAGATTGTGTGGGAGCGTATCTAACTTAACAGAAGGTTGTTATAACTTTACTTTTTTTATCTCACCCCAACGATCTTTGTCATAGATTATTGGAAATTATTCTAGCTAGGACATTTTATAGACATTTCTTTATTACTAACAGTGTGATGTATTTATAGTACAATCGATATTTTTAGAATCGAAACATTTCAGGACAGCGTTACACAAGAAAGAAGACAGATTTAACGTAGTATTTTGACTTAAGAACAAAGAAACGGAGCCACCTTCTCTGCTTGTATTTCTCACAGAAAGTTTGCCAGTTTGATTGTTTTCGATAGTATTCAGGTGCAGTTGCGGATCCAGGATAGGGAAATGACACTGGCTTGATCCTCCCAAAAACTCTAAGCCACCCAATATTTTCTATAGTATCAATCAAAACAAGTTAATATTATGCTAGATGAAAAGTTTCCACCAATCTTCATGTCGTTGATAGTTGACTATACTTATGGATGAAAACTTGAAAGAAGATGAAGGAAGAAAGTTGGCGGTACACTGGTCGCAAGAGTATCAACTCGAAGTGATATTCCTTGGTAAAATTCCTACATAAATGGATTTCTTAAACGGGTTAGAATGAAAAAATAACTAATTGAACGTACTTCAAGTAACCTTATTGAGAATTTCTCTTCCGAAGGCTGTTCGTCTTGGCCCTTAATTTTGCATGCCTATAAACTTTGCTACGAATGACATCTCCGATGTTGGAAGGAAGCCAATGCTCGTTCGTTATTACGTAACATGACGTCAGGCCTCCTAAGTTATTCGACGTTTGCGTTATTTTGACTGAAACAAATGGTATGGAAATTTTCGTGACCTTGACACTTGACCTTGTTTTTATAAAATGTTTATTAGAAAATATATGTCTATAGTTTTTGTATCAATTTCTATCCTATTTAAAAGCAGCCTCTCAAGAGAATCACTGGAAAGTTAAATAAAATCGTTTATTGAAAGATTTCTTACTTAATTGACTTGTTATGTCTTCTAAGTATTTATATACATATATATCAGTTTCTTCAGAGATATATGTTGCTACGTACGCGAGCACTAATTCATAAACTCATCCCCTTAAGGTCTAGTAAACTAGGGGTGAAAATCCTGAATACAAATGAAAGTTTGTACGGAGACCTTAGACTGGACAATCGTTGGTAACATTAAATGTCACGAGTGAAACCGCGATGTTCAGCTTGTATATAAATACATAAATAAATAGCAAAGTAATTTCTAGGCACCGTTTCGACTACCACATCATCCATGTGTCTTAGAATATAAATAAATATATACTCATAATACTTGTTTTTTAAATTTAAGAATGATATATCCATTCGAGGGTTTATAACTTATCGCAGTTATATTATTACTTCAGTACAAAGTTTGTTAGATTAATGTTTAAGTTATCAAAACACTATATCGTAAAGTTAACGAAGTTTAGCAGCATCAATTATAATTTAGGACACCCTGTGTAATAAGCACTATTGGTGTAACTAGTACACATGGTGTCCTAAGTTATAATTAATGTTATGCACGCTTTCAGTGTATGGATCTTTGTTACTTTTTCAAGCAAAAACAACCTATTATTTATAATGAAACCTTAGACAGCTTACTTAACTTATGTCATATTAACATGACCTCATGGATTCAGATACACATATAACAACATGTCTTACATACTGATTGAGTTTGGTTGGTGCTCCATGTATGGTGATAGGATGTGCCCCTGTCAGGTTTTGGACCTAATGCGTTTGGTAAAAAGCGATTGCAAAATGATTGAATTACCTTTATATGCAAACTTTCAAGTCGACCAACTTACTAATTGGTAAAAACTACATCTCAAGAATCCTTTACATAGATGCAGACCAAGCTAGTAAAAGTGTGTTAAAAATAACGACAGCGCGTATCACACCCACATTGTCTGGGACACTTTACTCGTTCTAAGAACGTAGTCCATTAACTTAAATAAGTAACGATCCCTCGTTTACATTTATGAGCCAAAGTCTAGACTAAGTTACGACTCACAATGTCATTGTTCACGATCAAAGTGATACACTTTGCTGGTGAACATTTTCGTATTAGAAAAGGGGTGGAAGGAAGAGGACTTGAATTAGGGTCTCCCGCATCTCACTCATCAGGCAAGACGTAGAAATATTTCTACTTCACGTCTGTCTGTCTGTCCGAAACGAGGTTCACCTGATATCAAGTGATCGCTATCCATAAGCAACCGCAATAAGAGTTGCAGATGCGTTGCTTGCCTGGACAGAGGAAGGGATAAACAGAAAATGGTTATATGGTTATATCGATTTCCTATTCACCCCCCCCTCCCCCTCCCCCCCCCTTTCCCCCCTCAAGTCATCTTCCCCTTCATATCTTCTCCTTATTATCAAAGGATGGGAAGGGGAAGAGGATCATAATTTCACCAATAAATATCTCAATATCTAATGTAATGTATGATCGTTAATTCCAATGTAAGTTGACCTCAAATCTATACGATTCATCATGTTGAATAGGTTTCAACTTAGACTGGAAGTGTCGGTTAAATTAAATTTCATGGCAGGTAATACGTGTATAACTAGAATATTATGCTTCAAAACTATAGTTTATATTTTCTTATTAATTCATGACGACACTAGAAATTTTCTCTACAGCTACATTCTGTCTGTAGCACCGAACTATGTTGGCTCCGTTCCAACTACGAAGTTCGATTCAAAACAAATTTTATAGACGTCGATAAATTAATGTCTGGACCAAAGCTTTGCCATTTAAGTTCATTATTTCATTAAGATGTTATTTTAGAACTTTATTGGGACCAGAAAAACAAACTCAAGTGCAAATATTTTGCACAGATGCTGTTCCATAAAAACCAAGATTTATTATTTAAGACCTGGTTCTTTCAAAGAAATATCTCATGGAAACTTCCTTAACCATAGGCAATCCGTAAAGCACAATGTTAGTAGACCGATATCTGATAACGATGGAAATATTCTAGAATGTAGGCAACATACTGGACAACGCCCCCTGCCAAATGAACCGATGTCGGATCTTTGGCGGTTGATTGATATTGTAAATTGGATCGGAAAAACGTAACTTTCTTGCAGATGGAATACCGCTGTAATAAATGTAAATGGGTAAATGGTATTATTTCTGAGGTCTGAGGTTTTTTTCCCAGTGTAAAAGCTTAGTTTTGTAATTATGAACGAATAATGTAAGTTTTGTTTTGTATTATATTTAATGTGACTTGTGAAGAATTTAAGTTCTCTTTTGTTTAATTTCATTTTTTTAATGAGCGAGAGTGTTATAATCTGTGGCTAGATATATTGGGTGTGTCTATGGCAGGGCTGTAGTGATGATCGGTTGAGTAGTTTTCGCGGGAAAGCGTACCAAACAAACTTACATTCACATTTATAATTTTAGTAGGGATTACCATCAAGAGGCGTAAATTGTAATTGGTGCTTTGTTATCTTGAAATGTTGTTAGAACAAGGATATTCAAGGAAATTAATTCTTTCTTGTTTCTTTTAGTATCATTTAATGGAATAAATTGGTAAATTAGTGAAATAATATTGAGGCTGAATTTGTAAGGAAATATTTTAAGCAAATAAAGTCAATGCCCGACAAATTAGGGACCGCAACAAAAAATAAACGGCCATCTTTATCGATGAAAGAAAGAAACCGGTCATGTGCGAGTCGGACTCGCGCACGAAGGGTTCCGTATCCATTATCTTAAAAAATCACGTTTGTTTTATAGGAGATCTCTTAAATATTTATTTCATACTTTTTTTAGTAGCTGTAACAGCGGTAAGAAAAATACACCATCTGTGAAAATTTCATCCGTCTAACTAACACGGTTTATGAGATACAGCCTGGTGAGAGACGGACGGACAGACAAAGGGACAGCGGAGTCTTAGTAATCCGTTTTACCCTTTGAAATCCCTTCTTTGAAAATTAAAATCCTTAAAGTGTTGCGGGGGATGAGATCTGTTTCATAAACTTCAGAGTTAGTCTATGTTTAAATAAATGAACGAAAATACGTTTTAAGGTTTGTAAGAAACGGGATTCTTATCACGAGCCTTGAGCACCGTAGTAAGCCGTGACAATGGCGCATGCAACTGTGCCGAAATATTGGGACCTCAAAAAGACTAATCCTGTTTCTTACAAACCACGAAAGTTCTATATCGAAAATAGGCTTCTTCTCCCATCGTTAAAACGTCTTGCTTGTGTCACATACTATGTGCTGTTACGTATTCACTCACCTGGTAGTTTCGATGGCTGTTTCTTGTGTTCTTCCTCACTGTCCTCTTCAGATGAGCTCGGGTCGATCATTTTGTTACTTCTGTAACAATATTATATATTATTTATATGTTCACAGTTTGACTGGTGAAAACACATCAACATCCCAAACAGACGAAAAACGTTTACATATCCATATGTGTTTTGTTTCAATGCAAGATATGATTGTTGTAAACAAACAAATGTCATTCACCATACATGGTGGCCATTACACTTTTTATACTGTCATCGGAAATGTTGTCATTTTGTGAGATAAAGTGAAGTGAAATTGTGTATTTCTTGTTTGCAAACGTCTGAATTATTTACTACTAGCTGTTGCCCGCGTGGAATCAAATTAAAACATATTAATCTCGATACGGCGGCGCGTAATTTTTTCACAATTTCGAGGGATTTTCACTTTTTGCGCGGAACCCTAAATATTTTGCTTTAATTAATTGCCTATTTAAATCCTTACAATATTAGCTATCTTCCAGTAAATGTCCCATCCGAATCGGTTCAGTAGTTTCGGAGATTACCCGGAATAAGCAGACATACAGACAGACAAAAAAAATTGTATTTTTGTTATAATTACCGTATCTACATCATGTGTTGAGTATGGAAATTTAATTTTGATATTACATACAGACACTTTATTTTTATTTATCAGTAATGTAAGTGTATAAAATATTTTTTATTCGAAAGCTAATTTTCTATCATTATAAAAATTACTGTGGGCGTACACGTGATGTCTCGGTCATAGAGTTTTACTAACTTTTAAATAGACCAATAGAACTGGACATTCTTGTTCATAGTCATAACACAGAATCTATGGTATATCAAAGTAATTCTTTAAATATATCCTCCATTTGCAACCTAACTATGTTGAAAATTTGTGTTCATTTATTTTATAAAGTGGGGCAGAATTCACGTGTTTTTAGGTCTGTAATCAAAATTCCTGAAGCGCAATGCACAGCCTCTCCACGTAATGAGACTGCGCGTACAAATTAAGGTATGTACATTTTGAATATATGTTGTACGGATTATTTTGAATCTATACCTACATATATACACTTTTCGATTGTTATGTCACTAGCCAAAGCGTAACTCCGTTCTTCCAGCTTACTAAGAATAAATACCGTGACGAAAACTCGAGAAAATGTAAAAGTATTCGCAAATAAACACGTATAAACTATGTAGAAGACGTCAGATTTCACAATGATAATATGTAGTGGTACTAATACTTATTGGTAGAAAATAATTTTGCATGGCAACCCTAATCGATTTATACGGGGATTTCCCGGACAGTTTTCGTAGTTATGTCAAGCCAGACATCCCGCAGAGCGACCCGAATACCTGACGCATATTAAAATGTACAAGCAACATGGAATACTTCAGAAAGCTATTGCCATTGCGTGTTTACTAAATTGCTTCCAATATATACATATGCTTAAGCTACCTACAAGATTGAATTTGATTACATTACTTTGTCCTCTACAGGGATGCCTATAGCAAATGTAAATAAGAATGTCCCTTGCATGAATTATTATTTATATTATTAAAGTTCCGACACAACTTCAAATTAAATGTAATATTTGTCAAAAAGTTGTTATTGTCAAAACATGAAACATTACCATGGCAACCGATATTGTTAACGAACGATCTATGTGCTTCGAGAAAAGTTAGATTTTTAGGACTGGGAATCACATGCCATTTTCTGTACCCCTGGTAATGTGTGTGCAACATTTCATGATGATCAGTTGAGTCAATAAGGAGGTAAAGCGTAACAAACAAACTCACATACGAATTTATATTAGGTAGGATTCATATTATTTTCTACATATATACATATAAAAGAATTGTACTGTCAAATATGTTTGTTCTTTCGAGTGGCGGAACAAAAGGAAAATAGGTTACGTCGGGACAATACGTTCCCATTTACGTATAAAAGCGGGAGCGACGGGAAACCCTTGGGATCAAACAATAACAGAGGGACGTGAACATATGTTGTCAATTCGAATACACGTATATATCCCGTTTTCTCTGTGAACTAAACTGTACATGAAAATATGACTCTTTTGAGTTATTTTTGGAATTGTGTAAGCAATTCAACAGAATTACGTTATTTCAATGTTTGATTTATTTAAAAATAATAGATAATATATTTACATCAGCCTACCAATTATCATGGTGAACGTATTGTGGTCACTGGCCAAGTTTTTTATAGCACTAGCGTACCCAGTAGACGTTGTTTTATATGAACAATCAAGACCACCAGACAGAAAATGAATGTTGTAGAATTTATAAATATCTCCAGATATATACGCCGATAGCAGTGCCACCTACCGGTTCGAAAACTACAAAGGAGTCACATAAACGTACAAGAAATTTATATAAAAATACTACCTTATGCCCACCGCACACACATTCGTTTCTCATTTCCCACGCAGATAATTTTTCTACGATGATTCCACTTGTAACTGCTAATTGTCAAGGTCAAAAACATTGGTCAAAAATATGTTATTGTCAAAACATTACCGTGGCAACCGATATTGTTAATGAAAATGTATGTACCTCGGGTAAAAATTTATTTTTGGGATAAAAGGTATGACATCGGCATAATTTAAACACAAAAATCTATTTTTAATCATTATTATTAGGGACCAGACTAGCTCTGGAACAAAACAATAATTATGAACCGATTGTTCACTAGGAGCGGAGTTCTAAAGGGAAATACACAAAAAAACATACAGTCCAATTGATAACATCCTCCTTTTTGAAGTCGGTTAAAAACAAACAGACTTGAATTCCCTTTTTTGTTTGTGATGATATGAAAACTTGACAATCGAAACCCTGACATTTGAACCAAACGTCCGTCAGATATATAAGCAAATAATACATATCAAATAGCAACCCCATATACGTTTATGAAATTTACCCCAAGCCATTATGTTTACATTTAAATAAATATTACTTCAAACGACTTTAATCTTCCAGGCTTAGGCTTTATAATTAATATATCCATGACTACTATTCAGAATGGTTTATAAGGGCCATAATCTATTACAATTATACGATCAAATTAAATTTATCGTTTTACCTGCCTTCCATTTTAACTGAATAGGATCTATAAAGTCTAAGTTAGACTTATGGAAGCTTGGGCAAAATACATGTAGCGCTCTCGCCCGTAACGTACATTTGATGATAAAATTATGTCAAGTTAATTTAATTGGGTACAAGAACTACAAGAATAGTTTTCTTGCATCGTCACAAAGGTAACTGGAAAATGGTAGAATATGTATAAGTAAACAGTAGTTGGAGCCTTGGCAAGTGGCTTATACTTAACACCTAAGTAGATTAACTTATGAGTATGCTTTTAGCTGTTTCACACTTGAAAGTATTCATTGTAACCTTATTATGTAAGCCTACAACTAGTTATGATGACCCATACGCGTCACACAAAGACACATTTCTGTGTAAACCTACATTTTTTTCTGATAGATGTCTGTGTTTCACTTCTATCACTTCTTTTTCGTTAATTAGATCTATGATAGAAACAGCAGGAACAACAGGCGTGAAGTAGAGTATTCTGCCTTTCCTCTGACGAGTGAGGTGCCGGAGGCCTAATTTTAATCCTGTTCCCCTTCCCTTTCCCCATAAGGATGGGATGGGAAGGGGAATAGGATTGGACGGGGAGGGAGTTAACGAGAAGAAGTAAATAATATCCTTTGTCCTTTAAAGGTAGGCAACGCATCTGCAACACATTTGCCTGTAGCGCATGTTTATGGGCAGCGCTCACTTAAGATCAGGTGATCCGGTTGCTCGTATGCCACCTTCTCACATAAAAAAAAACTGTTGTATGAATTTGTTGCGAACGAGGAACTAGTCGTGAAGTAGATTCATTTATTTTCATTAATTCATTTTTTTTTCATTTATTCGTTCAGTAGTCTAATGTGCGTGGTGCCTCAGACCCAATGTCCTTATTACTACTGTCCTGTCCTACTACTACAGCTTGCTTGATTAAGAGGTAATTTCTACTATAAAAATGTATATAGATACATTATTATACAATTATACTTTCTAATAACAGTGGGTTTTAACAAGTGATTTAAATTTTTTTTCAATAAAAACAGAAACACATCATCTATATTTAAAAGAACCATAAACAAACGTCGACCATCCGTGCCAATACTCTGAATACGCGACCTTTAGTTTAATATTATTCTATTTCGAGAACAACGATAATAGCGATTTTCAGGTACACTTAACTGAAGCCAGTGAATCGGGAGATTCCATATTAGGGACATAAAAAGCCTATTAGCCTATTCGGGCTTATTGAACGATAAAAATCTACCTGGCGCTTTATCACACAAATGGTGGAACAAAATTAATATGCTTAGGTAAACAACATTCCCAATTTAGATGGGTAAGCAAAGGAACCCACATACCACTTCCCCCCTCACAGAAAACAGGCTTGAAGTAGAGTATTATATAGGCCTATTTTTTGTGACTGAAAGGTCACTGTTTGCCTAGAGGAGGCATTTACAGCTACACCGGGCTCGAGGCGGCAGAGCGCGGAGGGCGCCAAGCCGAAGCCTCTTTAAGAGTAACTAAGCTCGAGGGCTCCCTCCGTAGAGCCTCGGCTCGCGCCGTTACTTTAGAATTATAACCGGATTGGTAGGCCGTCGAGCTCTTAGGTCGCTTCGGTGTTAAAAATGTTATCATTTGCTAAATACTGCTGTTAGTCCATAATTTTAAGTTTTGCTTTATTACAACAGTCTTTGTACATTGCAGTACATAGTATGTTACTAACCGTCTACTTAGCTAATTAACTTACTTCATATAAAATGGAAAACAAATGAGGCACTGAATAATTAAAACGTACATTTCGCTATATAATGCCAACCTACTACAAACAATCTTTTAAGATTTGTATCTTTCATTTATTTTTGTATTCAACTTTTTCTCAAGAAGTTTTAATGATGAAAGATATTTAATTGAATAAAATCTCAAGATTAATATTTTCCTTTTAAATATACATTCCCGGTTCAAAGAGAATACATTTATTTAATTTTATTTCTGTATGCGAATGTACTTTTACTATCAAACGAACGCTTACGCTTTGAAATTAAAATTGTATTAACAAGTTGATTATATAAATATGTACACGAACCTAACTTAATATACTCGTTTAAATTAACAGTGGTGGCCATTCCACCACTGTTAATTTAAACTCACAGAAGACGTCCTTCTGTCGTCCGTTAAGTGCTGGGGGCAATTCATTTATTTCCCCATCCATTCATAATAAGTATATAGACTGTCGGCTCCACCACTATGATGTCTAAATATACAAATAAGCTCTCAAGCCTGTAACCCAAAGGCGTAGGCAGAGATTTAGAATTATCTTTTTCTCGCTTCGACATTCACTCATCTATGCATACATTCTCATCGGTGTAAGTTCCCCTAAGGCCTAGATTGACCACACTCCTAATGACTTTCAACCTATATAATTATTTATCTTGACGGTAATGTCTTAAATTTATTTACCGTATTTGGTTTAATATGTTCATATATGTACATATTAAACCAAATACGGTAAATAAATTTACTTATATAAATACGGTAAAAAAACGCCCTCGCATACGTGTGTATGGATAGCAACACAGCCCTTTGTTACCTGACGCTTACAAACCTAAGTTAGATTTATCTAATAAATTATATTATACCGGACTTTTATACGATTCCTGTCACAAAGTACGTGAGGACGTACTTTGTTACTTGCTTTTAAACACGCAACTGTTATTTCAGTTTAAAAATACCTTAGTTATAAAATTTACTGCGGTCTTGTTTCATAAATTTTACAATCAAACAAGACTTTTTAATTACGTGGTCGATGTTTATGTTGGCAGGCATTCGCATCGCAGTTTTTTTTAGGAATTCTACTGGACCTAGGAATTAATAGTTTTGCACTGGACCTAGGCATGAGACATTTTCTATTGGGTCTGGGTATGTGAAATTTCGACGCATCGCAGTTTTTGTACGAATTTTACTGGACCTAGGAATTAATAGTTTTGCGCTGGACCTAGGCATGAGACATTTTCTATAGGGTATGGGTATGTGAAATTCCGAACAAATTACTTTTTGGATTAGAAAACTTAAAAGATTTTTGTACAAAAATGTAAAGCGTTAGTGATCGTTAAAAAATCAGACAAAGTCGCGGGTAATTATTAGTGAAATGAAAGTCATTAGTAAGAAAAGCAAGTATTTGCCCACATAGAATGTAATTTATTTAATTCAATGCTTTTTATATGTACAAAAATATAAATAACTTGGGAAAATATTTGTATTCTGAAAATACAAGGAAAACAAAAAAGGTTGGCATAAAAGAAATTTAGCCTGCAGCTATCGCTTGTAGCTGAGATATAACGTCCAATTATTTCATGCAAAGGATCCATATTGCTTGTATTAACAATATATGTAAACAAAAATAGATATATTTCATTTACGACAACGGAGATGTTGAAGGAATAAATAAAACGTGCGATAAGACAAATTTACGTTGTAAATACCTATCTGAATTTAGAGAGTGTGTGCTTAGTTATTCGAGGTAATCGAGTGGTTAGTCACCAGTGTCCGAGTTACCTTCCATATAATAATAATTCATCACACGATTTTATTACTTAGGTTTTTTAAAGGTACGTATGTAACGGAATTTTTGAACGTAATTTTCACCCCCTTTAAAGCGTCACATTTATATATAACTTTGCAAGCTTATGAATGACAGTTTCCAATGCAATAATATAAATAGTTTGTCCCATAATCCCTACCAGGATCTTCAGTATTTGAGATTTTATTTAATTAAGAAAAACGCCATCTAGTGTCATAATATAAAAATCAATACATATTTTATTTAATCAGGGTATTTTTTACTTTTTTTTATGTGATAAGGTGGCAAACGAGCCAGCGGATCACCTGATGTTTAGTGAGCGCTGCCCATAGACATCCGCAACAGTCAAATACGTCGCAGATGCGTTGCCTACCTTTAATGGGCAGAAGAGGGCATAGACAAGAAAAATTATATATCTTTTTCCCTGTTATCCCCCTCCTCGTCCAATCCTCTTCTCGTTCCCATCCTATCCTTATGAGGAAAGGGTGGGAAGGGCAAGAGTACTGAAATTAGGCCTCCGGCACCTCACTCATCAGACGAAACGCAGAGTATTTCTACTTTACGCCTGTTTTCTGTGAGGTCGTGGTATTTCACCGGTCGAGCCGGCCAATTCATGCAACACATGTTGTTGTTGCGGGCTCTACCACTGTTAAAAACTGAACTGAACTTGAAACTATTAATTTATAAATTAAGAATGTAAGTAATTATTTTAGTTTAGCATAAATTATACATTGGACTGTGCTGAAACGACGTATTAACCCAAATCCCATTAGGGTCCTACTAAGTTTATTTAAAAGTGAAGAAAAATTGATACCACTCACTCGTTCGTCTCACAAAACTTGATGATAACGTAAAATTTTATCTTTGATACAATTTCTCGTAAGCTTCGTATTCGTTATTCGAAAACATATAAGTGTAGCAATATATTTACAAAACAAAATTGACAATGCATGCATTTTTCGTCCCACCATTGTCTATCAGAAAGGTAGCCAAAAATATGAACCAAGCTTTTGTGTTATATGTACAATAGGAAAACTTGTCTGGCTCTTGTATGCACTATATTGTTGTCGCCAATAAGAGACAAAGGTTGTTTTCAAATTATAAGCGTCCGACTGACACTACAAACAAGATCAGAAACTTAAAAAAAAATCGTTATTTTACTGTCAAAGTAACTGAATTCGAAGTAATACAATTAGTGAGAGTGCGAAAAAATCTGCCTATTTAATATTACAATGTATAGCTAACTTACGCTTCTCTCTACAGTATATGTTTTGTCTCTCTCATGTAACGAAATGGGCCCAAACGTTACACATGGTTGAATTCTTCTCGATTCCCAATTATTATTAAATTACCTTATTAAATGGGCTTTCCTTCCGTCAACGAGTGTTCCTCGGACATCGCTGGGTCCGAATTTCTATTAGCAAGGTCCCTCGAGCAACTTAATCTGGATCTGCCACGATGTGGTGGAGCTGATTCTGTTTACGGCAAACACTTTTCTAATACGGGCAATCCGTTTGAAGTTTTCTGTCTCGATTTATTTCTTTTCTATTTCAATGTCAAAGTAATTGCAGAAGCGTGTCACATTACAGATTCAATTTAAGTTGAAAGACACCCTTTCATTTAAAGGCAAAACTTTAACTAGTTGTAACAAAAGGAGGACCTTATCGGGTCCACCGCAGTTAGTTGAATTTATTATAGGAACGATCGGAGAGGGATGTAAAATAATTAATCGAGTACCTATTCGAGATCCTTGGAGAAAAATACTCAGATTTAGTTCAAGAAGTCGACCGTCTAATTGCCAATGTTTTTATTAATTTTTGGATCGAAACTTAACTACAAGTAATATCTTCCAAAATACAGTTAATTCATTATAAAAGTCTTTTAGTTTTAGTTTAGGAAGTTGTTGGGAAATATTACTGCATATTAAAAATTATTTATGTTTAAAGATTAAAAATAGTAAAGTATATTGTATTCTATCAAGCAGGAAGTACGTAGGAACTCCGTATCCAAGAGCTAGCGATTGCGAAACAAGTATGACTCTTATTCCATGAATTTAAGGTATAAAAATAATCTACATCGTAGATAAATTTTCTCCTACGTAATAAGTATTTCGTGAAGTGGTGAGATAATTAATACCACTCAATCTAACAATTTATTTCGCCAATTTTGCTGATAATAACTTGTATGACGTTATTGTAGTGTCGTTAGTGAGCGCCCGCTCTAATGAACAAATTCTATGGGGAATTGTGTGGTACAAGTGACAGGCGGTAACAATGCATAAAATAAAACAAAAACAAGTGTCTAACTACAATTAAATTTACTAATTTTGAATTATTTAAACACCTATTAGCGCGCCTTGGCAGTAAAATCGAGCTGTATGCCGTGACGGAACATGGCATGACGCTCTCATGGTCTACGCTGCCGCTCTCAACTCCCTTGCGTGCGTGTAGGTGGCGCTCACACTAATTTTTATTTATAAATAAGTATTTATTCCTTAATTATTACTTATTATATTTTAAATAAGTAAAATGTATTGATTTTAATTACTCTTTACTCAATTTTTTGTGTCTATTAGACATTAAAATATTCTATGTCCAACTTTCATTATAAAATCTCACAAACAATTTTGCTCGAATTTCGTTTGTCCGTTTCAACCAACATATCTGCTGGATAAAAGCCTTTATTTATGGCCGATTAAATGGTAAAGGCGATTAAATCGCCACAAAGATCTGACACAGTCATTTCACGCAACTCATGTGGAAGGTTTATCTGCGATGCGTCGACCCGTACTTGGTCATACCTATTGTTCTACGAGCATAGTCCGGTCCATTTCACTTAAGTTGTTCACTATAAATTATTTATTTATAGTTATAATTTTTATGCGAAAATGGAGTAACATAAACAGTTGGTAATGTAATGCTGCTAGATTACCCTGTAGATTAAAAAAATATATGACTTGCATTCCATTAAATGGTCACCGCTCGCCACTTCTTATTTGCGACGTTAAACTGTTCCAACGCAATAAGTCTGGCACGCAACGTCATGGTTAAGTATTTGTTCTGAGCTGTACATGGAGTATTTTAATAAAGCACGAGTTATAAACGGGCTCTCTGGAAGCGATCGATCCGAGGAAAACGCAAAGAGTGGAATTTCCCGGCGAGTTGGTAGTATTTATTTTATTACACCCCTCGCGAACCACCCTCGAATTTACAAGTTACGTATTTAAGCTAGGTATTCTTGAGCGATTGTTATGTACAACATGCTGTTAGTCCGTCCTTTGTTACTCTAGTGTATTTTTTATCCGGATAACGTTGATTTTTCCATTTTCTCTTCCTATAAAAATCTATAAATATACGCTCACGCCCGTAACCCAGGAGGGTAGGTAGATATTATAGATTTCCCTTTGGTGCAATTCTGGAACACTTCCCTTCTTTCTAAATCCTTCCACATCCATACATCCATGCAAACATACTCGTTAGTTATGTTCTTCGTCTTAAATTTTTTTTGTAATAAGGTGGCAAACGAGCAACCGGATCACCTGATGTTAAGTGAGCGCTACCCATAGACATCCACAAGCAAATGAGTCATGCGTTGCCTACCATTAATGAACAAAATAAGTAAAAGAGAGGAAAAGGATGCTTCCTTTCACTATCCATACCCTCCCCTCCAATCCTCTTCCCCTTCCCATGAGGGATGAGGGGATGAGGGATGAGGACTGAAAATGAGCCTGTGGAATCTCACTAACGCCTGTCTTCTGTGAGGTCGTGGTATTTCACCGGCGTTGTTGCGGGCTCTACCACTGTTAAATTGATTTTATATAGAAGATACCACTTAAGAAAGAGTCAACATAAGAGATAGAGTCTATATCTGTCTACCCGTATAGCAGTTACATCTACACAAAGTTTTCTTGCATTATATGTCAGCCATTTTATCCTTCAAAGCACCTCGGCAGCTTTTCGCCCCTACAAGGAATTGCACTTCGCCCGACGACCCGTTTATTTTGAAGCATCTTAAAGGTCGTCTAATAATACAATGTACAATGTTTCTTTTTAAATTTGGGGCAAAAGACGTAAAAAGTCTTAAGATTTAAAAGAACTTGAATAAAATATATGAACTAATTATGAACAGTTATATCTGTCGACAAACACTAAACCTTGCAGGCACGAGAGCATGAGGGAAAAAAGTAATGCGGACAAAGCCGCGGGCACAGCTAGTATTTCATAAATAGTTCCTATATCTGCATTACTTTCTTTTCCTTCTTTCGACGCAATCCACTTATTTCCTTAATACTGACAACCCTCGCTTGTTATTCCTTTTTAAAATGTACAAAATATATTATTATTTTTTTCGTTCAAACTCTGAAAACCCAATACGGTATTAATATAAAATACAAGGGCAGAAACTGTGATAACGCCTTTCCCGAAAGCTTTCCGTAATGCAATGATATGCAATTTAGAAGAAAATGTGACTCCAAGAATCTCATAAAATGAAATTCAATGCTCAGAGAGCGGCAGTAAAATGTAATATTGCGAATGTAGAAATTTTGTAAATTTAAATTTTATAATGAAAATATTAGAGTGTCGCCACACTGGCGTTGAGTGTGCGGTGCGTCGGCTGTGCGATGACGGAGCGGTACCGCTATGTAGTTCCAATGCGAATTAGAACGATACCACACGATGCGTTAAAAAGCGATGCGATGATGGAACGTACAAGCAAAGCGGACCAGAGAGACGAAGTGGGGTGCGACGCCGCAGCGATAACGCAACGCACTTCAATATTTTTATAGCATCAAACTTCAACTGTATTGCCCTTCAAGGACCGACTGAGCGACGCTGCGTAGTCGCAGAACCAAGCGTCGCGTGACCACGACCAAATGCGGCGACGAAGCATGTTATAGCATTTTTACCGAACAAATGTTTGACATGGTTCTTTAAATTGATTTTTTTTATTTATAAACGGATTGAGATAAAAATACATTAGTGAAAAGCGCACTTAAATCGGTTAAGCCGTTTCTGAGATTAGCGCGATCAAACGCACAGACAAACAGACAAAAATTCTAATAATCATTGTTTTGGGTTGTATTGCGCTTATGAAGGCCCCCAATAATAGTTTTTCTCAAATATCTTCCATGTACAGACAGCGATTAGTTACATTTTTATTATACACATATGTGTATAAATATCCGAGTTTCGATCTACCGCGGTCCGCGTCCGTCTGCTACCGACCCCGATGTAAGCGTCCGTATAAACACAAAACCATAGCGTTTAGTATGTGGAAAAATAAATAACAATGTCGCACTTCCTTGAAGTACAGATAACACGCTCTATGGTCCAAGGTTCAATGGGCAATAAATTTGAAGGCGAGTTTAAATCGAATGCCAATCATTAACCTTACAGTTAACCTAGAAACGTAGTAGTATTCTAGAGGTTTAACTGAATTACGTAAACATAGCTAGTAATTGTAGTTGAGTTTATAATATACTAGTGACCCGCCCCGGCTTCGCCCGGGTACCACTAATTATGTTGATCCGATCGCTACGTTAGGTAGTCTATAGGGATCATACATACTTCGCTTTTTATATACTATTTTTTTTTATAAAAAGTATCCTATGTTACTTAAAATACCTCCAAGAATATATGTACAAAGTTTCATGATGATCGGTGGAGCAGTTTTCGCGTGAAAGCGTAACAAACAAACTTACATTCACATTTATAATAGTAGTAGGGATTTACCGTATTCGTCATTCGAATTTTGAAATAAATACAGATAAAAAAAGATAATGAAGAGTAGTCAAACCTACTTTAAAACTTCGTTAGTAAATCTCAATAACTGCTTCCCCAATACGTTAAATCTAATTTCAACTTTCCTTAATCGCCTGAGAACTTCGCCTTTGGAAATAGATGTGATCCACTTCTACCTCTATAAATAGACGTGGACATTTTGTAGGTTAATCTTGTCCGATTTAACCAGAACCAAGTTATGTATTTCCAATCCGACTTGATTCTGAAGCGTGAGGTGTCATTCGCTTCGTAGTCTTCCCCGTGGTATACTGTGCTATCAGTAGGGTTTATTGGTTTTATAAAATAACTTTAGCTATACTACTTATACATTTAATAATTAATTGGTTCTAAATCTTTTATTATAAACAATCTGACATATTTCAAGACGGTAAAAATTATGTTCATAGATTATAGTGGAAGAAGGTGGCAAACGAGCAAGCGTTAAGTGACCGCTGCACTTAAGCATCTGTACCAAAGTTATGAATTGAAGATACGTTACCTACTTTTAATGGACAAAGGAGGGCACAGACAGGAAAGAGGATATTTCCTTTTCCCCGTTAACTCCCTCCCGTCCAATCCTCTTCCCATTCCCATCCTATCCTTATAAGGAAAGGGTGGGAAGGGGAAAGGGGCTCAAGTGATACCTCCGGCACCTCACTCATCAGACGAAACGTAGAGTAGTTCTACTTCACGCCTGTTTTCTGTGAGGTACTTAAATATTTCCCTTAGATTGTATAAATGGATACTTACAGTAATATCAAAGTAATAAATAAGCTTAGATATTACGTAACATAACATTGTTATAAGTACAGTCACGACCAAAACTGCTTCACTTAAAATCTATCTGCATCGTAATCAGCGGTGAAGAATGACGAACAAAAGCGACGAGCTGTTACACTGAGAACGGCGGAGTGCTCTTGTTATATGACCTTGAAACTTATACTTCATGATGAATCAACGTTTATCAGGCAAACTTCATTAGTGATGAAAAACTGGACGGATCAAAAAATGCCACGTCTAATTATGAATCATTCGTTCAGGTTAAAATTGAAGGAAACCGAAGGTGCAGTTTCTTTTTACGAAAAGAATTTAGTATAAACACATTAGAGTAACTTCTGGCACTCGCCGGCCACGCTAGCTTCGCTCGCTTGGCGATTTTTTTTTGTACTGTGCCAGGATCATGCCAAATGGAAATCCATGATCACTGCCTACCCCTCTGGGTTGCGGGCGTGAGCGCATATATATTAAAAAACTGTAATAATGCAGTTTTGTGCATTGTCGGTATGTGATTGCATAAGTTAGTAAATATGTTACTAACTTATGCAATACAACTCTTTCTCCCTCAACTCTCTTGCAATGCTTTCACGCAACAAACTTACATAACAGTTGTTTGTGATTACGTCAGGCGTCCTTGACTCGTAGCGCTCCTACTGTATAATACTGCAAAGAATGCGCTGTCATATTGCATTAGAAATCAAATAGGATTTTATTGTTACGTGAATTTAGTCGCGTTATCTAAAATAAAGTGATTCCTGCGTAACTAACATCATTGTAACTGTAGTAATATAGGATATTATTAACGAATATGTTACTTATTTTAGCTATTTCATTATTGTATCATGCCTTGTTTCAATGCAAGATGTGATTTTTGAAAACAAAGGTTTTTAAACTTCGTAAATATATTTGAAAACCAACTGACAAATTACAGGTCTTGTTTTTTTAATAGGATTAGTACTTCTAGCCCATCGCCCTACAAACTCACGGTCCCCCCTCAGAAAAGTTTTCAGGAAGTTTAGTTGTAAATTTAAATTTGTAGTTGTAAATAAATAACGCAAAAGTCTTGAAACTGCTTTTTAAGAGCGTAATATTATTTTGTAGGCAATATGGATAAATAAATAATTAAGCAATGATAAATAAATGGGTATAAGTAACAACTTTAACAGTCTTTTTAAGTACGGTTCCACTGGACGGATGGAGGATGGATACGGAGGCCGTAATCCACTACGCTGGCCCAGTGTGGGTTGGTTGATGTCACATGTGTTCGAATTTGGTCGACATGCCGGTTTCCTCACGATGTTTTCCTTCACCGTTTATTGAGCAGTGGTGATGAAATAAATTACAGAAAGTAAAAGTCCCGCCTTGGTTCGAACCCGCGACCTACAGTACGTAAGTCGTGGCACTGGGCCACTATTTTAACAATTAGTGTTATCTTTAAAACAAAATGACAGTTTAATTTGCTCAGCCGAAACTGCTACTCGAAGGAATCATAAATATTTAATCTTAAAATTCTAATAAAATGTTTCATTATCAAATCAAATCATTTTTTAAAATAATGAAATAAGGTAGCCGATTCACTTGCAATTTAATCACTAGTTATAACAGATCCAATAAAAACTTTTTGTTATATTATTGTTAGAACGCGTAACATTTAATGAAAACAAAATATAACCTATAAATTAGATTGTCTAAGAAATATGTTGTTTTTTTTATAAAACCAGTATTTGATGATCAAATCTCGATGGAACTCTACATAAATTTAGACGACACGATTTTAAGTTCAAAATTACTATATAAAATAAATGTTTTATAAATAATTCATTTTTATCGTATATAATAAATAACCCTTTTTATTTTACATTATAAAACTACAATAACATTAATATTCGCTAAAAGTTTCACGTAATTATATCGGATATAAGGCCGGCAGTGTCATATAATTTAAAAATAAATCTCAAGCGCTTTTCTTCGCGATGTTACACGAGAGCAACCGGTACGTAAATAAAAATCTCGTTAAACAATTAAACTTAATAAAGTTTAAAATGAAAAACATACTTTTTACGATGAAAATAACCCAAAAAAGTATATGAAATAATTAATAAAACAATAATATTTGAAGAATAAACTTACATTTATCCGCCTTCAAACACAATGGATCATTGTCGGATGTGTAGAATTTAGAAAAAGAAGGCTGAATCGCGTTTAAGGGTAAAATTGTACTTATTTACACGGTCGGACTTCACCGTGGTACTGTGCTCTGGCAAACGTCATTCAGTCCGCATATTTTTCCGCGCATGCGCGTTAACAAAGTGGCGGTAGACGCGTTGGGTCGATAGTTCCGCGATAAGGTATCTGAACACCCGCCCCCATGCCGGGTGACATTGTGGAAACGGGGTAACGTGCATTAATAAGGTCACCATTTCGTATTAGCGCGCGCTTCCGCGATGTTGCCAGTGTTGATGTTCAAAAAATTAACCAGAATTAATATATTCGTTGGTATAAATAGCATTATTTTCTCCAGCTCATATTTTGTTTTAAACATAAGCATTGACTTGTGTTACGGCACATTTTCATTGGTGGATAACTTGTGTGGTCGCAGCCACAACAGTGACATGACATAAATGCCGGGTCATTGAAGGATCCAGATCATCAGAATTCACAGAAAGTTTGCCTTTGCCTTCAGCCTTTACCGTAACAATCCTGGATCCGCCACTTGACCAGCGAGTCCAGGAGATCTTGGACTTTTCAGAAGACAGACGTAAAGTAGATTGTTTATGCTTTTTTCCTATTTCGCCATTATTATCGCATTTCTGCATACTTCCTCTGCTATGTGAAGGCAGGCAATCAGGCAATGCATCCAACTTATCTGTTGTTGCGAATGCTTATTGGTGGTGGTGGCCTCAGTCCACTTAACATGCTACTTTGTTTAAGTATGTCAAAGTAATAGACGCAGAGGTAAGCAACCACTGCAAGAGCTGCACTAAGACTGATTTCATAATTTGGCCAAAAGCCTAGAGGCTCCGTACGGATTGCAAAGCAACGTTGAAGTGAGACACAAAACGCAGGTAGAGTGGATATATCCACTTTTTTTTAAATTTTATATCGCTCCATCTGGACACTCTCGTCGTATTCTGCTAGTTTGCAGTATTAAAAAAGTCTAGCGCTCTATTTAGAAAATCGACCTCCTTGGTCTAATAGCTAATAGCATAATCTTGTTTGAAGTGCTTAAACTGAATATTTTTCGTAAATTATTGACACAATTTGAAACTATTTTCCACAAAAAGTATACTGCCATACTTGTACAAAAAAAACAGTAAAATAATAATTTAAAAATAATTTAATCATCGTCTACATCAGTTGATAGATAACGGACTTCGGGATCGCTGGAGATATGGCCCCGTATACGTGTCAAAGTCCGGCGTCCGCGGGCACTTCGGACCTCCAGGACTAACCAGACCAAACCGACACAACATAGAATTGCCAACAGCGAGATAATACCCGTCTTCAGACTGCTGGATTCTGTAAGCGACCAAAAACAAAAATGTTAAAATATTTAACTGTAGAACCAAAATATTTTATAACAGTGTCTGAGTGATTGTAAAATTCGGTCGGCTTATAATCGGACCAGGCACATTACAAACCGTCAGCTAATTATGAAGTGAACGAATCATTTACAATATGACGTATCACGTCAAACGCAACAGACAAACGTATTTTTAATAAATTATATTTATATACAAATCTAATGTTCTATTCTAAGTTAAACGCAAGCAAAATATCAGTTCACAATTTGACCGTTTGATTTCGACAATTTATAAGCTGTCGACTAGTGATACAATCCACCAATATTTTGTTTACTCACTTTTCGGTTCTTCTGCGAACTCTATTGTATGTTTATCTTCCTCGTCAGTGTTCTGTTCTTTTCTTTCTTTTTCTTCCACATCTTGGTAAACGTCTTGTATTGGACCATAAGAGTAATCTATTGAAAGTTTAGCGCTAGTTTTTTTAACTGTGGTCGTTATAGTTACGGGTATGTTTGTTGTTGATTTAGTTGGAGGAGTTGTGAGGTATGGAGTTGTTTGATTAACAACCTTCCCAATGTCTAAATCTTTAGTGACCTTCTGAGGTTCAGTTGCAGTTGTTGTCGAAGTTGTGGATGTTGTGGGAATTGTTGTTTTAGCAGTGGTAGTGGTAGTTGAAGTTGTTGTTTTCGCTCTCTTTGTTGTTGTTGTTGGGGTGGTGGTGGTAGTGGTGGTTACGGTGGATGTTGTGGTTGAGGTAGATTCTGAAGTACTGGCTATTAATTTTTGCGTTTGTGGTGCTATCTCTGTAGAGTTGCTGCTTGCATTGTCATCGTTCGTAGAGTCGTCATCTGTATATAAACATTTTATTGATAAAATTCAATTCAAACAATATTCAACATTTTTGACTTTGTTTGACACAGCGGGAAGTCAATGGGGGAAATGCGACGATCATACAAAATGCCGGCATAGAGTAGGCAGGAGTAAAGCAGTAGGAACTTATACTTTTACGTTTCGTCTTACTAGTGCGGTCCTACGCGTTCTGTTGCCTTCCTAATCTATCCTTGTTTCCTTGTCTTATTGCTATTTATTTACTATTATCCTTACCTCTTCCCTTCGTAAGGGCAGACAATACAATACTAATATTATCAAGAGCGGTAGAGGTCGGGGCATCTACATCTGATGCACGAATCGGTGAACGGTGAAATGCCACGACCTCACAGAAGGCAATCGAGAACTTCTGCGCTTCGTCTGATGAGTGAGATGCTACGGAGGCTCAATTACAGTCCTCTTCCTCGTCTTAACCATTCTTGATAAGTATACTCCTTTCCCGTTCATCTTATCCTCTGTCTATTATAGATAGGTAACGCTTCTATGATTCATTTGCTTGTTACTGATGCCTGTGGGTAACTAGCGGTCACGTAAAATCAGGTGAACCATCTGCTCGTTTGCCACCTTCTTCTATTTAAAAAAATCTCTTCTGATAGTCACAGAAGATGATTGGCAGCATTGATTACTTCTCATTTTATTACAAAGAAAAATTAGGAACGAAAACTTTAAATATTGCAAACAAAAGCAGTTTGCGTAGAATGGGAGTTTGAAATAAAGTGGGCGCTTCATTAAGGATATTTTAAGTGTACTTACAATTAGAAAAAATACACACGTCAAAAAAATCGACGCAGCAACTCTCTAGAGAGAAACAGGAGGCCGAACAGCCGCAGCTTCCTCCTGGAAAAGTCTTGGACCACAAATTACAACGACCGACACATGAGTCCGCTGAAAAGGAAATATACAATTTTGATGATTTGGTAAAATGTTGTATGAGTTTGTGTGGTTCCCGGGATAGTTGAGGTTTAAAATAAGAGAATAGGTGGCGCTGCCATCGTGTTCCAAGAGAAACAAAATTAGTTGAACCCAATAGGCAAACAAACGTTCACTGATGGTATCGCGTGCTAGGTCCTGTGTTAGGAGTCTAACCATTAATACTTAATACTCTATTGAAAATTCTATAAACCTTTGCCTACGCTGGACTACGGGAGTGAGTGCTTACTCATTTACCAATCAATTCATTGGTTCGTTCGTACGTTCATTCGAGTTATTTGGTATTGGATTTACAAAAATATTAATCACATTGAACTTCTGCGGGTGTAGTGGCATCGTGCTGCGCTGCGGTACAGTTGCTGCCCTGCAGGATAGCCACGTCGTCTATTGCGATGTCGCTCGTAAAGCTCGAGCCGCGTATGCCTTCGATGACAATCTGTGACAAAGGATATCTCTAAATTTATACGTGAGGCAAAATTTAAAGAACATTTTTAAGAATGTTGCGAGCACAGAGGTGTTGATAAAGTTCTGTCGAGGATAGGTGAAGAACACTAAGGTTTTAAGGCTTACTACCTTTGTATCGACACATGGAAGAAAAAAAGTTGTATATATTTATTAGCGTTATAAGGGAAAAGTGTGGCTTAAAAGTGAATATTGTGAATAGAATTGAGAAAGGTATGCTTTGCTAGTTCGGACATGTTGAAAGGATGAATGAGGAGAGAGAAATAATGGATGTAGAAGAAGCGAGAGAGGTGTGCCAGGATTGCGCCTACCTCACTCTCCGGTGTTGTAGGGTCTGTAATTTATAATTTATTTACATAAATACCTGAAAGTTATCTGAGAAGTCGACGAGAGGCAGCACAGCGTCGTACCAAATGTTCCCCTGGTTACCCCACTTCTCGAACAGAATATACTTTTGCTTTTCGCTGCGGCTTAGACCGAGCATGGCGCCGAGAGCGTAATTCTCTGGCTTCTGATACACTCGAAGGCCACCCGTCGTTCTAAAAAGGAAGTATTGATTCTTTATTCTATTATTTCATAGGAGGTGGTAAACGAACATGCTTTTCCCCCGATAACTTGATATTGGGTCAAATGATCGCTACCGATAGACATCCGTATTGCTATCTTTTAATGGAAATAAGAGGGGATAAACAGAGAAAAGGATCCCATATCCCGTCAAATCCTCTTTCACTCCCCATTATTTTCTTTTTAGAATAGGATGAGAACGGAATTTTCATAACTTTGTCCGGATAAAAAATAACTTCATTTTAAGATTAATAATAACGCCATCTTATTTTAAAATGATGAAAAAAACTTTAGTTTACTGGACTAGAGGTTTTTTTTTGTCTAAACCAGCTACATAATTATTGAATTATTTATCTAATTTAATAATATTTAATAAAAATAAAGAGGGACATTGAAAAGACTCAAATGGTATTCAACATAAATACTCACTTTCCATACATATGGTAGAAAAATACAAAACATCCATCCTTAGCTAAGGCGCCATCGAAAATAGGTGATATGAGGCGCGCCGTGTCGTTTTGTAATCTTGAAGTGCTCTCAATGTACATATAGTAACCTGGATACAAGATACATTAATTAAGGCTTACATAGGGACAGTATTCAGCGATGATTTCTTATTGAAATTTAACCTAACAGATCATCAACATACGAATCGTCTTAATAGAACTTGTATAGAATTTCAAATCTTTTCTCATATTTTCTTAGCACAGGTAAAACACTGTCACATATTACCGAACTAAAATTAGCTGCTAGCATCTAGCTGAGCGTTAAATATACCTGATCCTCCTTTCCCATATGTATGGTCGTACGAGGGTCCAGTGAAGAGGAAGTAAGACGGCGACTTGTGGTTCAGCCGTGTCCAATCAAAGTCGTGGAGGTCATCCTGCATCCAGCCGCAGATCCTGGGATCTTCGAAGTCACATTTCGGTAGACCAGATGATGTCGCATCTATTGAACAATTTGATTTTATCATTTTCATTAAATTGTTCTTAGACAACGGTGACCACCAATCACTTTATTTAAATAAAAAAGAGGTAAAATATTCTCAAGTAGAATAATCCGTTCTCCTAGTCCATAAAAATACTTCACATATTTCTTTTTGGTTACCACAGAGTATTTTAGAGTAGTACTTTAGTGACTTTTAACAGTGGTTAAGCCCGCAACAACAACGTCTGTTGCACGAATGGGCCGTCTCCACCGGGAAATACTACGACCTCACAGAAGACAGGAGTGAAGTAGAAGTACTCTGCGATTCGTCTGATGAGTCTAATTTCAGTCCTCTTCCCCTTCCCAGCCGTCCCTCTTAAGGGGGATAGGATGGGAAAGGGAAGAGGATAGAACGGAGGACGACTCTACCACTGTTATTCTGTGTTTCGTTCCTCCTTTTCTAATTCCTCTTCTAATCCTCCTCTTCCTCTTCTAATCCATTTTTAATAAGAAAAGGCCAGGAAGGGAAGGATGATTTTACCGCGACCGGGATAAATAGGAAAAGGAAATATATTGTTTTCTGTTTTTCCCCTCCGCTGTCTAAAGATAGCCAGGGTGGTGGCCCCTTGAAGTCGGATGAATCTCTTGCTCGTATGCCATCTTCTATTATAAAAAAGAGAAAATGATATACGTAAAAAAATATATGCATATCTTACCAATGCATGATGGTGCGGTACTGTTCCATTTCCTACCGTCGCAGTATATAGTCGAAGATCCGATCATCTTGTGACCGGGCAAGCAGAAGAAAACCACCCACGCATTTTGTCTTGAGGGAATCGCCACTCCATTCTCAATTACAGGTACGGTACATCCAGAACCTGAAGGAATTAAAAGGTAAGACTCTTTAAATGATGATGCACCACTGACGAAACATTATAACGAAGCTGAATAGTAAAATACCAAATTCCAAACATAGTGCAACATGCACATATGTCAAATCGTGTGAAAGAGATAGCGTTATTAAAATAATAAGAAAAAAGATGACATCTAGTGTTTGTCACTTAGGCATAAATGGAAACACATGACGTAAATGTAAGCTATAGAAAAAGCGTCCTAATCAGGACGCTTTCGAGTCTTCACTTTTCGAACGCTAATGTATGACATTGCTATATTATGTATAATATAATTCTGTTTTTATCTTCTAAACTTCAAATAAGATAAATGGGGTTATTTAGTATACTTTTACTGTCCAACATAAAAAAATTCAACAAAAAATATGTTGAAGAATGAACTAAGAAATTCACATCTAGCAGGGAAGTGTTTTTTAATTCAAATCCTGCCTTCTACCTACTACAAAACGACAAAAATAGCGCAAATGTTATTCACCAAATTCAGTGTTTTGGAATTCAAATTTGGTTTTTGGTCATTTTAACAAATTAAATGTTTTTGAAAACCTAACTCGGACATCTTACAAATCATATTGACATGGAATACTACGGGTTTGATTCTTAGAAACCGGAAATTATCACTCGAAAAGTGAAGACTTGGAAGCGTCCTAATTCGGAGGCTTCTTATATATCTTGTGTTTACATTTACGCTGTGATAACCACTAGATGTCTTCTTTTTCTTATTATTTTAATTACACTAACCTTTTGACAGCATTTGACATGTGTTGATATTGCTGTCACTGTCTTTGGAAGACTTTGGACCAGTGATTTGAAATTGATGTATTAGTGTGTTAATTTGTAAAGGATATTACATACATGACATACAACTATACAGCATATGCAATAATACCCAAATAAAGTCTGATTTAAAAAATGTCTTAATAATTGTAACACTCATAGAAATCTCCGCACACATTAACCGTTGGTCGTATTTTAATGGTCACATTTTTCTTTAAAGAAAGCTTTAATTAACACATTGATAGCAACTTACGGACACAAACAGGTAATGGCACGTCCCATTGTGAACCTCTACACGTGGCGTATTTGTTCCCAACCAATTCATATCGAGGTGAACAGATAAACTTCACTAGTCTAGATTTCTGTCTCACTCGCACCCTTCCATTTATCAATCGAGGAAATCCACAAGACGCTGATGAATACATATATTCTAAAACAGGAACAAAATAATTAAAAACACTCACACTTCAGGCTCTTAGACGCGGAGATGCGGCTCATACCCCCCTATGACTTGGCCGTAATCCAATAATAGCTACCGATCGAGCCGAGGCTCGGCCCTCTCGGGCACCCTCGAATCGGAGTGCTAAATGCGTTTTGGGTGACACAGCCCAAGCCGAGGTTCCTTCTCGGGGGCCCTTGAGCCGAGTCACTACATGGAGCGTCCGCCGAAGCGACCCAAGAGCTCGGCGGCCTCCCAATCCGGTTATAACAATAAAGTATCGGCCCGAGCCCGAGCCCTTGAGCTAAGTTAAAGAGGCTTAGGCTAGGCGCCATCTGCGCCCTGCCGCCTGGAGCCCGGTGTAGCTGTAAATGCCTCCTCTAGGCAAACAGTGACGTTCAGTCACAAAAAAAACGTAAAACGGTAATTCTTTTTCTGTCCTTTCTTTTTAATACTAATATAACATTAAAGCAGTCTTTGTTTTATCAGGACAATGTGCTTTACTATGCTTCAGAATAAAGTGAGGAATCGCATAGAAAATAGGAATGAGTTTGGAATATTCCTTCCTACAAATAGTTATATGTAGGTACAACTTTGAATACCTACATATGGCAGGGGAAAATTAAATAATCTCATTCTAATTTACATTATCAAAATTCTTTATCAAATAACCAAAATCTCCTCCAGTTACTTCATGAGAACGAATCATCCACGAGGAGATCGTGAGAGTTGACTCCCACGCAGTCTACGCCCGGAAGTTGTGAGGACAAAACGCCAAGAGCAAGCGTGCGTCCGGTTGATAAATACTTATTTATTGCATGACCACGACACTTAGTTATGAAATTGATACGTTATTTTTATATATTTAAATAATGCGCAACTGTAATCCTACTTAAGTGGTAGAGCCCGCAACGCACCGGCTCGATTGGTGAAATACCACGACCTCACAGTAGACAGGCGTGAAGTAGAAGTATTCTGAGTTTCGTCTGATGAGTAATAGATCTAATTCTAATCGTGTTTCCTTTCCTATCAACCGGGAGGAGATATATAGGAAAAGGAAATGTATTTTTGTTTAATATTAACCCCCCCCCCCCCGTCCATTAAAGGTCACATCGCATCTACAACTCACCTTGTTGAAAATGCTTTGCCACCTTCTATCATAAGAAAAAGATTCTTTAGGACTTCTTGATCTAATGCTTGGTGCGACTACACATTGTGTTTTGTTCGATTTTCAGTCAGTTATAACTACGAATATATACTGACTTATATATATTTAGACTTTATAATTCTTATGAATTACTAAAATATAGGAATTGATTTTATATTTTTGAGATTTTTTTAGATTTTTCGCATTGCTCTTAGAACTAGCTGATAAACAACGGAAGTTCAAGAATTGCGGCCTTGTTTAGGACGAAGGACGTAGTCCTAAGTGACGTGACTAAGGTTCCTGCACAGCCCTTTTTATACTTTCTTAACAGGATATTTATTTATAATCCCCCGTCCCCTATCGGTAACCACCCGCAGTACGTCCCAAGACCCCTCTAGTTATCACTCAGTGATAATTTTTCTGCACACTGAAAGTGAAACAGAAAAAGTTATCGTAATTAATACAGTGTGAGTTTAAAAAGCTAAACGCTAAACACTGCGCGCCATATTTGAATATGGGTCGAACAAGAGTGGGATTACTGCAGGATATGTGACATAGCCCTCTGTGCAGAACATGCATGGCGAGAGGAGAAACGGCATCCCATGTCTTAGTAAACTTACACTTGCATCGCCGGCAACATCAAGGGGTTTTTTTAAGGAGCTGGTTGGCTGGGAGTTATCCATGTCCCATCTACACGCAAAATACGCGCTAGTCGTCGAGTTGCAAAGAATAGTCCCCACTAACTAACTAACTTGGAGGATATTGATTACATAACGATAAAATTTGCCAGGAACAATGGCGGAGGAACTTTTGCCTTCCGCGCATTTTGGCGGGAATGCTCTTGTACCATCTAACATCAGCCGTTCCCTACGAAGGATAAATTTCCGCCCTCAATTTAATATAGGGACGGCCCGTTTTATGTTTTGACGCGTTAGTAATGGCCTTCTCTGAATCGGTAGCTTGGAGACCATAAGGACCAGAAAAGAGCCAGAAACGTTTGCTCTATAGAGTACCCAAAACGAGGATACACGGGAAGGCTCTAGCAATATTTTTCTGACGACGATGAAATTTATGAATTAAATAAAATTGTTACACGATAATCTAAATTTTAAATAAAAAATTATTTATTTATAAATAAATAATTGTTTTTAAATCCTATTATTAATCCGACTAAATAAAATACCGACTTACCGGCTTTAATGTATCCGATAATAAATAGAACTAAAAAACACTTTAAATTCATCTTATAAGAACAAAACATTAATATAAAGTAAAGCACTTTTAAATATAACGAAAACCCGTAATGGTTTTCGTTTTATTATACAAATAATCACAAAGTAAAAAAATCCGGTGAGTTCAACATTTGGGACTAGAATGGTCATTCACAGGAGCACATTCAAATAACTTATTTATGCGCATTTATGTTTCAGTTCTTAATCAAAGAATAGATGTCAAAACAGATGCGTGTTTTGGTATTTAAGTAGTACTAAGTATTACAGTTCTTGGCAATGAAGAATCCCCCTAAATAAAAAACAAAGTTCAGACTAATTAATATAAACTTAATTAAGTAGTCTATTCATCTACATAGGCTGAGGAAATATGTGGTCTAACTATATTTTACTTATGACTCAGGTATTATTTAATAAACTAAAAATTAAATTGTACGTAAACTATCAACGTTCATAAAAAATCATTACCAGGTAGTTTCACTTCTAATTCTGACAAAGAGCGGTAGGCATTAAAGTATGCAAAAAAATCTACCGCTCGCTTAATCTATGTGCGAAACGGGATGCGGTTGTGCAGCTATCAAAGGAAGCGGACTTTCCACTGATATTCTAAATAATACTATCATCGCCTCGTTGTATTATCGACAAACAGATTACTACAATACAATGAGGATATCTTATCTAACCTCCCTGGGCTTAGGTCATGAATCACAGATTAAATATTTTCAGAAACATGACGAACTTTCCAAGTCTTTGTTTTAGTTCTCTTAATTGTTATGTTATCTTTTTAAATATATAAAAATGAATGTTTGTTTCTTCGTATTTTATGAGCTACTGTACCGTCCATCCGATTGTGATAAGACTTTGTCAATTTATTTCTCCATTTGCATAGTGCAATTATAAGCATAATTTTTTAAGCTCATGTAATCGTGTATTTGCATGAGTAGGTATTATGTTTTGAATTTAATCTACTCTAACTTTATAAACACGTAATTTTCCTTGTAATTGGTATGCCGTGGAACTGATTTAAATCATTATTTTACGGCGGTAGACAAAAGTGAAATAACATGCTATATTTATATAGTAGAATGATATATTTATATAAAAATGGACGAGTGCGTCCCTATATTTCATTTTTAGTCAAAACTACACATCACAGAGCTATTGTGGCAATATGATGGTTGCATGTTGTGCGCAGGGGATTGAAAATGTATTTTGCGATAATATGGTATTATTCGTCAACATTATTAGGCTATGATTTTTATTGAATAATTAGAAAATGTAGAAAAAAAACTAAGAGAGTTTTTGCGGCTGGTAGGTATAATACAAAAATTATCTCAGGATTACGTCGGGTGCGAGCCCCTAGTAGATTTTAAAATTTCAAGGAATGTCGCATGACAATGCAGCGTCCTTTGAACTTGCATGATGCAACTAGCGAACTAGTTTTTCGTATCAGTTGCAATATTTTGAAATTCAATATTACTTATTAGGACGTATATTAATTCCATTGGATAAATGGTCATTGTAACCTTATTTTAATTAATTTTACGTACCCTTAGTTATGTACTAAGTAATATTCTATTTTAACATTTAAGTAGAAGAGAACATAGCAAACCTTTAATAAAATTGTTCCCTAGGTAATAAAACCTTCATTTACAAATATCAGTTGCCATGGCAATTTGACAATACCAACTTTTTGACACATCGTGTCACATTCAAAGTTATTAGACGCGGAATCATCTTACATAAATTTCCAGTCTGGAAAATAAGAAACGAATGCGTGTGTACCCGAGGCAACAGCTGGTATAGGTTATAATTACTGTTACTCTTAAGAATTTAGAAAATAACGGTTTGTAGCTGAACATAAGCACTTGTCAAAGGAAGGAGACTCAGTTTGTACACACAATGGTCGTATAGTAAATAATACCCTAGGAAAAATGTATGTATCTATCAATATCGACCTTTGCCTGTTAAAATTATTTCTAAAAGTGCGTCATGACAAACTCCCAACCAACTGGGGCGATTTGGAATCTTCACTTTTTGCCCGCTAATGGCATATCTATTACTTTTTGTGTTATAATATCATTGAGTTACAACATTTTTAATGCTTTCACTATCTGTGACTGACGCTGACTTTGACGCTTGACGACTATGACACATGACACTGACGTCTGTTTGACATCTAAAGAAATGGCAATGGTAAATCTACTTCGTTATTATTTTTTACTTAAAAATTTTAAATATTTTTGCAGATCGTAATTGAAAACTTAAAACTACTAACAGAGAATATATATATATATATATATAATATATATATATACTGCACTTTATAATCTATATTCTCAGTTACACTGTTGGCCAGCTTCAACATGTGACACTTTTAATCATTTATTTTATATGCTCTTTGCTTTTAACCATAGAATAGTTGAACAACAAAGTTCCGTGACATCAAATTGAAGCATTAGATCCAGTTTTGGTTTTAATTTTATCGCAATGGATTTAATTAAGGAAGAAAATGAAATGACAACATTTGCATGTTGCGTAAACTGTTTAAAAAAGAACAATGAAAGAAATACACCACACTATGAACTACAGAGTGATCCATTGAAAACCATCTTTAAGGTGATTCCATTTTTTTGCATAATACAATATGACAAGTGAGGGAGCAGTTCACCTGATATTAAACGCAATATGCAATGGCAATGGGGATTGATAGCAGTGGTAACTACTGCTATCAATCCCCATTGCCAACAATCACAAGATACATTACCAGCTCTGTATTGGAAAGACAAAGGTAGAAGTATATACATACATTTCATGCTAATATTCAGTGAAATTGTACTTCCGCTTTTAGATAGCCATTTTGTGCAACGTTTGCTCTTATTGCTGAATTTTAACAGTGGTAGTACCCCTATAACAACATCTGTTTCACACATAGGCTCTAACTGTGGAATAACATGACCTCACAAAAGATAGGTATGAAGCAGAACTATTATGATTTTGTCTTGTCTTATGAGTGAGGTGCAAATAAGTCTTATCATAGTCATTTTCCTTCCAATCCTTGTCTAATAAGGATGGGATGGGAGAAAGAAGGAAGAGGGTTTGACAGGGGAGATGGATAGAAAATGTCCTTTCTTGTGTTTGCCCCTTCTGTCCATTAAAGGTATATAATTAATTAGCTTGTTGCCATCTGCTTGTTTGTTACCTTCTATTATGAAAAAAATACAATTTTTTCTCTTGGTTCTAATGCATAATCCTTAACAGTATCAGTCTATTGGTGGACATAAGCCTTCTTGAACTACTAGTAATGTATATTTATGGAAAAAAATGTAGATTAAAAATATTTTGGAAAATATATATTGTTAGAAAAGCAATTTATATTCAAAGTCATGGGGACATTCAACTACCCAGCACAGCCATAGGATAGCCATACTTTTGGCTTGCGTCCAAAAAACTAAGAGACAGATTTTTGAATTTTGTCCCATCTCTCTTACCAATTTTGACATTTGATGGAGAAATGCATTTTATTTTTTTGCACCTTTCAGGTTGATGCACTTTCTCTGTGTTACATTTGCACGAAAATGGTTCAAAATGCAGAATGCCTTATAGATACAATTCTAAGTAATCAAATTTTACTAAATTTACACAATGTAAGTATTTATATATATTCAAAACTAAGTGAATATGTAATATTGACCCGTGGCTATTTTGTATATTTTTATATCATTTAACAATGAAAATAAAATTATATGATGCACAACGGAATTCAAAAAACATTCTGCAAACAATGAAAAAGCTTATACTCAACAAGATAAAATAATAAAAACCCACTGTCTGTACTGTACTTCATTTATCACATGCTACTTGCTATGACACTCCAGGGAAGAATATTAATCTATATATATTCATATCATATATATATATCTTGGCAAGATATGATTGTTGTTAACAAACAAAATCATTTATATGGCGGCCATTACTATTTTTATATTTTCATAGAAAATATGGTAACTTTGTGGAAGTCGTAAGGTAAAGTGTAGTGAAATCGTGTAATGGATAGCTTATGCAATAAGGTAATGTGAGAAAAAGTTGTTCTTCGAAAATATTTTGAAATTTGCCATTTTCCACGTAAAATCGTTTGTGTACAAAGATCACATCTTTCGGTGAAGCAAGGTATAATGATAATATACCTCACTCTTCAAAATTGATCAATTGGTTTAGACTAAACTTCTGAGTTAGTCGGGTATAACAAGTAGCTCGCTTTTCAGGCATACTTGCACTTTTTTTTAATGAAAAACATTCACAGTGACCAAAGAAATTATTTGAACCATTGATATTGCAATTGACACAACTGACTGAATGTGTGACTCAATAAAAAAAATCTTTTAAAAGTTTTCAGATGAAACAAAAGAGGATATAAGACAGCCAATATGTAGTTTCAGTTTAACAGTATTAGATCCTATTGAACTATCTGGTATCGACGAACAGACTGCAGTACCAACTATTATATATACACATGGTGTTTACAAAGAATGCATGATAAAGGATGAATTGAAATGTGAAATTGAAGACTATTTGGATAATGATTTTATAGGTACTTAAGGGTGTTGCCATTAATTAATTAATTGTTGGAAGAATGACCAAAGACTTCAACAACTCGGCAATTATGTTTACTGTAAAGCAATACAATGGGTACCTTGGGGTAACTTTGGTATATTCCATTTTTATCAGAGCCATTTGTAAAAGTTTTTTTTAAATCATTTCATTTATAAATCATGAAAGTAAATATTTACTGTTACATATTGAAAGGTAATGTTAAAACTACCTATAATTAATAAGTTTGTTGCATATTAGTACTTTGCAATCCCTGTCTACCTCTCTGAGTCACGGAGTGAGTGCTTATTTATTAAAGAAGTAAATGAATAACACATAATCTTTTATATAAACATAATATTTAATAAATCTTTTTAGACATACAAATAGATGTTAAAGATGAAGTAAATCTGTTAGAACTTAATACAGAATATGAAACAAATCTTCATGAAATGGATATAACGAAGAAGAATGTTAAAAAAAGGAAATTCAACGATACAATAGGTATGATTCTTTAATATTATGGAAAAGGTTTTACTATCATGTGAGTTAATATTGGTGCAATAGTGCATGAGTAAATTGCCGTGACAAATGGCCAAAACTTGCAAGGCAAGTAGTTTTAGATGAGGTAGGTAGGACATAAAAAATAGGGCTGCTATATCTAAATATAAATATGTTGACATGCCTGCCTATTTCCAACCCCTGTTTAACAGAGATGTAGTCTTCTCGAGCTTATGGAAGGATAAGTTTACTATTTGATAGTAGATTTGCTATTTCGGTTTTTTTTTTAATTTATGTGGTATCGGGACAATACGACCATAGTCCATGTTAATAATGAATAAACATTTATTTCAAGACTACCGGGTCTAATATCTTGTTAGTAAGACACACACATTGACTAATATTAGTAGTAATATAGTATAATATTTTACAAATCCCACTTAATTATTTACTTCCACATGCAACTTCGTGCAGTGGTTTACAAATATCCAGTCAATCCACTATCATGGCTAGATTGGATAGTCTGCCTTCAGCAAAATACTCTGGAATGGAATATATGAAGCAGTACAAGCAGGATATATATCGAGCTATCCTTGGGAGAGGGCTACGTTCAGCAATGTACATCTTTTGGCTGACGATTGACTGATCTAAATAGTTTGTCTGTATTTTCTTCCCAATTCGAATGAGCCCCAAAACCAGTTAGCTAATACAATAATATAATTATTTTAGTTCCACAGGTAAGACTTTAATCCATTAAATTTTGATTCTAACTTGATATATTTTTTTAGATACTAATGGACAGTTTCAAGAAACAGATTGTCGAATAGAAAGTGATGTGAAGTATTTAATAGAGGCTACGGCTAACGATTTTCTGTGCGAGATGAAAGCGAAAAAACCGCAGAAAACAACTAGATCGGAAAAGGATACATTTGGTATGTTTGTTCACAAACCAAACCAAAGATAAACCTTTGCTTCATAAGTATGACAACAAATGTCATGTCAAATCGATTTCATTTACCATAAGAAAAAGATAATCATGCTTCTAGCAACTCAAATGACATTTGACAGCTGTCATTCAACATTTTCCGTTGCCCAGCCTTTCAGTAACTTATCGTAGTATATGGGCCTTAATGATGGAAGTATTATTCTCTGAAAGAAAATTGAAGTTGACGTATTTATATTTCTGTGTTATAATTAATTGGGTATAAAAAAGCCAATTATTTGTCGATAATATATGTCATAAAATTTGATAAAAATACCCACCAACAGATGGCGCTTACATTAATAAAAATTGACAATAGATAGCGTTAGCATAATCTGGTTCATATAAATGTATTGGGGTTCCGATGTGCACTGGGATTCTTCATCTATAGTCTGCTGTCAACACTAAATATTTTAATAAATAATCATATAATGTTTGTTATAGAAAATAGTAGCATAGAAAAAATATATATAACAAGAGAACAATGTATGGAGGAGCGACATAGTAAAGCCCAAGAGAAGATATACGTCGATGCCCCATACAAATGTAAGGACTGCATCAAAGGTTTCACATACAAGGCCAGTTATCATAAACATTTGGAATTGCACAGTAAGGTAAATTTTCATAAATTATAAGTGTAGAGGATTTTAAATGAATGAATGATGTATGAAGCATTATTTTTCAGGAGAAAGGTGATTACGAATGCGACATATGTAAGCAAAGAATGGATACAGAAGATAAAATGCTGCGGCACAAAAAATATCACGAAGTGTAAGTTCATACAAAAGCTACTACCGTCATCTCCAACATCATACAACTTGTAGTTTTTTTGTAGTTGATATCCTCTGTATTATATTCTATTTTGTAATGGAGTCCATATGGGGACTTCCCCTTTAAAATGTCTTATTACTAGCGATCCGCGCCAGCTTCGCGCGAGTAGCCGTTTCGGAATCTATTCTGTAAATAACACAAAACAAAATCCCACGGGAACCGTATTTTTGTCCGGAATAAAAAGTATCCTGTGTGCTATTCCAGACTGTAATCCGTTTCCGAGTAACAAACATCCATACATATAAACTTTTGCATTAATATTAGTATAGAAGAGTGATCAGCCCCCCCCCCCCTCTAATTTCCCAAGAATAAAAATGGAACTCTAGGGCACGCTGGGATATGAAGCCTTGGTGGAAATTATTTTAACCGCTCTTAATAATTTTATCGAACGCTGTTATTTCGCAGACGTTTTAAATGCTTAATATGCGGACTAGTACGCAGCACAAATATAAGCGACCATTACAACTCCGCACATTCCAAGATGGCCGAGATATATGCGTGCAAGGACTGTTCAAAGACATTCACGTAAGTTTATATATAACTCTATTTATTATTACATTTTCTAAATAAATATGTTTTGATTTTTGAAGTCACGTCTTATAAATCGGTATACCCTAGGAGGCATTCGGAAAAAGTTAGACTCAATGTCCCGTTACCTATGACGCATCGCTCCGATAGGCTGGGAGGTATGACGCGTCGTTTGATTGGCTTATGTGCTCAAATATATAAGATATTAAATATTATATATGTAATTATAATTCAATGAATGAAATACTTCAATTTTTATGTAATAAATTGTGTATTTATTGTTTTTCTGTAATACATTATTCCGTACCGAGTGCTCTTTGTTTTAGGATTCGTTGTCACGAATTTAACATCCGAGCGCCTTGCGCCTTGATATCTGGGATTGTTTTTGAAGTGATAACTTCTTTTTTCTTCTTTTCTTTTCTTCATATTTGGTAGGAAAAAATGCTGAAAAAATTTGGAACTGTTTTTCCGTTTATTTTTCTAGTATTCAATTTTGAATTTTGTTGTTAAGATACAAGGGCTTATTTTCGTTATGTTGGTAATATTTCTTCAGATATTTTTTCTTGTATTAAATGTTCAGTTTATTTTTTATTGAATATGTTATTTTGAACTATTGTCGCGACCTTTCACCCGTTTTGAGTTTTCAGTTCTGTCAGCAGGATTTGTGACTACCTATTTTTGCTTCCATTCCTTAATTACTATGGTTCTCGACCTCTCGCGACCCCCTTATTGAGCCTTTACGACACATATCTTGAAAAACACTGCCCTTAAGTATAAGACAATAGTCTAATTAATTACCTAATAGGCTAATTAATGAACATTATAGATGTATTCTTGCAGGAGTCGGTTGACTCTGAGGAAGCATGCCACTTACGCGCACAGAACTGACAAGAGGGTGACGTGCGCGCATTGTATGAAGACATACGCTAATAAAGATGTCCTTAGAACACACATACACACGTACGTATAAATTCGTCATTTTCTCTATGTAGTTTCCAGAAGAAAGGAGTGACTACTTCGGATAGCATGAGGTGGTGGGGGCGTCATTCACCATACATGCCTGTTATTACACTTTCCATACTTTCATCGTTAATTTTGGGGAAATCGTGAGATCAAGTGAAGTGAAATTGTATAATATGAATAGCTAATGTGTGTCAAAGATTACTGTAGTATCCTCTTTAGAGTGAGGTAGTAATATAAAACCTCTGTGGTAAATGGTCTAGTAGATGTTATCTTTTTAATATCGTAATGACAATCGGCCATTCCCTTGTCAGCTACGGAATCGGATAGGACGGTCGCGAACAATATCAAGTGTCTGTAATGTTCTCTCTTATTGTTTCCTGAAAATATAAGTAAATTAAGACTCTTATTTCAAAAGGAAAATGCACATTTGCAAAGGTTTGTAACATGTAAAGTAAAAACCATTCTGGTATGGAAACTGGCCATTTATCATATATATTATTACAGACGACATCCAAATGTACTGCCCGTTAGCGTAGTGAAGAAGTCTTGTGTGTGCGATGAGTGCGGCAAAACGTTCAGAGCTCCGTCACACCTCAAGGCGCACAGCCTCAAGCACTCGTCGGAGAAGAGATTCTTCTGCGTTGAATGTAATAAGTAAGTATTGAAAAAACAAATATAATGTGTATTAATACACAATGATGTACTAGTCCCCACATTAATGTATGGAAGTGAGAGCTGGGTTTGGTAGAAAAAGCATGCGAGTCGAGTTAATGTCGTTGAGATGCGATCCTTAAGATGTTAGGTGTGACGTTGATTGGATTAAAAATAGCATTGTAAGGGAAAAGTGTGGTTTAAAAGTGGATGTTGTGACTAGAATTGAGAAAGGTATGCTTCGGTGGTTCGGGCATGTTGAAAGGATGAATGAAGAGAGAGTAACAAGACAGGTTGGTGTTGGTATATTCAGTGGCAGTTGGTAGGGAACACCCAAGGAGAACTTATATCAATTGGATTAGTGACATACTAAACAAGGGCGATATAAGGAGTACCTGTAACCCACGAGCTTGTATGCGTAGATGTATGAATGTTGAAGCGAGAGGTATGCCAGGATTGTTAATGGAAATCAATTGTATTTATGGTTCGAGTCATTTTTATTTTGGTTTGCGTCTAGCAACTGTAATAGTTTAATTTAAAATAATGTTATTTTCAGAAGTTTTAAATGTGAAAATGGATTAAAGCAACACTTGAAGTTGACGGCGCGACATGTCAACCCTAACGAATTGCGGTAATTATATCAATTGAAATCATTTTTGACACTTGTCCAACAAACGTCATTTACCATACATGGCGGCCATTACATTTTTCATACTCCTAAGATAAAATTTAGTCAAATTTGCTTACAAAAATGTCATCTTCCTGTGAAACAAGTTACAGATTCGTTCTTCCCCGGAGTAACATTACATATAAAAGAATTGATTGATATATTAAAGCACAAAATGACTAAAGTAGAAAATAAGAGTTTGTATGTGGGAATTATCATACAATCTATGTCGACCTTAGATTTATACGTCATATTAAATACGGTTCAGCTTTTGCTGAACGTTTGTAGGTTAAATTAAATTGCCCGGCGGGTGAAACCTTGAGGCTTACTGCTTATCCCATATGATGTGATGAATGGTGACAAACATACAGACAATCTTGCTCTCTCTTTCACCAGACTAGCGTGTTCGCATTGTGACAAGAAGTTCGGCATCAGACGCGACTTGGAGCGCCACATGAACCGAATACATCTCAATGTTAGACCGTTTAAATGCGACCGGTGCGAGAGGGTGTGTTTTTTTTAATTAATATCTTTATGTATATTTGTTTTAAGGTACTTTCAGGTTATGATTGTAATTATACAGCCAGTTACAAAAATATGAATGAGTAATTTGCTAGTAATGCTTGTTTTGGAACTAGTTGTTAATATCTAAATAAGATTTTCTTTCACAATACGATGCGGCGCAGGCGCGTGCTTAAAATATGAATTAAATCGATTAAAGACTTCTAGAGATATTTAAAAAAATATATTTTTAATTATCTTTCAAGCGCTCAAACTAAGCAACCTTAGATAAATGTAACTTGGCTTAAATCGTCGTATTTTCGACCAAGAAATCTGTAGTATTCCGTTGTACACGTCATAACTGGACACCCTGTATAATAATATAATAAATGCGTATGTGAGTTTGTTACGCTTTAACTCTTTAACGACTCAGCCGATCATCATGAAATTATGCACACACATTGTGTTACTGTTTACTTAATAATTTCCGATGTACATAAAACCTTCATTTACATTATCGGTTGCCATGGTTACATTTTGACACATGTTACCTATAATTCAAAGTATACGCTGATTTATCTTACAAAAAATTCTAGCGTGGAAAATAAAAAACGAATGCGTGATATGCCTGCCACCCAGTTAGTATTGAATCATTACGGTTTTGCGTAAATTGGCTGAAGTATAGCGGTAGTTGGTAGAAGATACATTATGGTGATACTAATAAAGTAATGTGACATAACTGTTGCAATAACTTCCCAGGCTTTCGTGAACAGTTGGTGTCTGAACAAACACAAAAAGCTAGCCCATGAAGGATACAAGCGGCCATTGGTGTATCCTTGCCCGATGTGCGACAGATTGTTTGACGTAAGACAATTTTATCATACAATTCTTTTGACTTTAATAAGATCTATTCACCTCAATTAAAACCCGAAGTAAACTTTGTTTAACCTAAACTAAAGTTAACGACCACGCATGCGCTATTGTTGTTTTTTTTATGGTAAAAGGTGGCAAATGAGCAAGAAGCGGGTCACCTGATGTTAAGTGACCGAAACCCATAGACATTCGCAACAAGCTAATATGAGTCGCAGATGCTTTTCCTACTCTAAATGGACAGAGGGGATAAATAGGAAAAAGGATATTTCCTTTTCCTCTCCCATGCCCTAATCTTATTTCCGTTCCTTTTTTATCCTTATTAGGAAAAGATGGGAAGGGGAAGAAAACTGAAATTGGGCCTCCGGCCTTACTCATCGGGCGAAACGCACAAGCATACTTCTACTTGACGTTTGTCTTCTGTGAAGTTATGGTATTTTACCACTCGAACCGGCAACAGATGTTGTTGCGGGCTCATAGGTTATGTGGGACTCGTAGTGCTTCCCTATCGCCGTCCATAGACCCTAACCTAAATTAATCTCACCTAACATACTGATAGTCTAATTCTAATTTAACCTAGAATAAACCCACGAAGTATGTGTGTGAAATATATTGATCGATTCATATTTTACGTTTATAGCGTAACACCATACTCAAATCGCATATCCGGACGCACACTGGCGAGCGCCCGTACCAGTGTACTAGATGTCCGGCAACGTTCTCACAGTCCAGCAGCCTCGGAACGCACACGAAACTCGTCCATCTCAAACAAACGAGAGATGGAAAACCAAAAATTAGCTCGAAATAAATTATTAAAATAATTGATATGTATTTTATTTTACAAAATAGCATTTATAATGGCAATACTACAGTTACGGAGCAAAAGTTTGGTGGTCATTTCTTTCAGAAGACTTACAGACTTACTTGAAGAAGGCTTATCTTGCCATTGAGCAGTGTAGGTCTCAAAATGATCATGATTAAGACGAAAGTTATGGTTATTTCGAACATCTATGTTCTATCCACTGAAATAACGATCGAAGGCCGCCATACTCTCGAACATAACTAGTACACTTTCGAGTCCACTTTTCGCCCACTAACGTATTACAGTCCGACAAGGATCTTGGACATACCTTGTTTCATAACACGATAGAATTTTTGTAAACAAACAAACATCAATTTCATAATTTAAATTCATGATGAATATAACTAACATTTAACAAAATTTAAATACATTTACGTTATTAATTTTGTGTTATTTATTGGAATGATTAGTCATAATATTATCTATAAATGTTTCTTTAAAGAAAATTTGTTTTTTTCTTACCACAACATATGCAGGTTTTAGAAGGCTTTATTATATGAGGCTAAATCAATAATACGATGTCTTGATAGTTTACCAGTCATTTATTCTTTTTTTTAATTACGAAAAACCTCAATATTCAGTCCTTTTATGACTGACTTCTGTCAGTCTGTGGTCAAGTATGTATTTGTTGCTCTGTGGCTGTGTTTTTTTTAATTTTTGTTTATTTTATTCGTAGTAGTTATTTACAAACAACCAGTATATTAAAAGTGTCTTTATAAATGTCTTTTATTTTAAACGAATCGAAACTGATATGCACAATTTGCCTAATAGAGAGTTCAAATGTGAATACCATATCGAATGCCAACGAAATTTTCGTTAAAATTACAGAATGCTTTGGACAAGATGTAAGTTGAATAGGGCCTATGCTGTTACTAGCTCTACCACTATTTTTTAACATTTATATTACTTTCAGATTATAATAACAAGTCTGAAAACAATATGCGAATTATGTATAAAGAAAATTGAAGATGTGTATACATTTCGCCATCTTATAATTCGGAATCAAGATATCCTTTTAAATAGACTGAAAAACTATCACAGCTTCGTTGTAGATGTAGATTTAAAATCTATTAAAGAAGAGACTGAATTAGTAAACAAAGAGATCGTTTTCAAAAATTTCAATGTTAAAGTTGAGCAAAACGAAAATGAAGGGATCAATGCAAATAAATCAGATTTTAGTGAAATTGAAGACATGCTTACATCTGATGCAGAAGATAATATATCACTGTCTTTGATTAAGAAATCAAAAGACATAATCCATAAGAGTAAAAAGGTAAAGTATGGTGTGAAACCTTGAAATATATATTTTATTTCATCATTAAGAATTAGTCCCTTGCCTTTTTTATTAAAAAAAAAGACTAATAGATTGTTAATTTTAATTAATTAGAACCAATACTAATGGTTTATTATATTTATGCAAATATTACACATTGATGTAAAACAAATGTTATGGGTTTTATCAAGTTTATTTTATGTTTTGTTACATGCCCCCCATCATCACATCAAAGTTGCTGGTGTAGGACCCTGTTAGGAGATCTATATCTCAGTATACAACCTAAAACTGTTTATTATCATGACAATAATTATATCCTGGGACATTATTCACACATGGCTGTATCATCCCAAACCAAGCAGAGCTTACATACTATACTACATATACTGCTTTTTGTTTGTAAATACATACTTATATAGATAATTATAGGCATTTTCATTGCACACAAATGTCTGTCCGGGGTGGGAATCAAACCCACAACCTGTGGTGTAAAAACAAATATCTTTCTAACCAATCTAACCCACCCGTCTATAAGTCTATCACCAATACAATAAAAACAGTAATAGTTTTATACGTAAGTATCCTAAAACTGCTACTTCATTTATGCTTGACCTTTTTGCAGTTGTCTACTTATTTATTTATTCAAAAATTGGATTTGATAAACAGAAAAAAAAGTGGCATTAAAATATGATAGCCATTTGAAAATAAACAAAACTTTTTTATTACTATTTAGTTTCTAAATATTTTTAGTGGAGGCCATACAAACAATAAATATGTCAAAATTGTACGACAAGATCATTGGATAAAAGAGGTGCAAGTTGACCAATGGTAGAAGAGTACATAAATACAATATTTAGTCATTTAGTCGAAGAACAACCATTTATTTATAACACTCTAAATTAATTACATAAATTAATTTATGTATGTAATTTTTTTCTCTCTCTCTGTTTTCAGTCTTCGAAAACAAACTCGAGAACATCATCTAAAGAAATTGTAATTGTAGACCCCAAAGCGCACAGATGTCTTACTTGTTTCAAAGTTTATTCCACACAGATAGATTTGGTAAGACATTATAATGAAGAACACAAAAATAAACCACAGAATGACACTATGCAGGATGCAAAACATCTTGTTCATGAAATTGTTACTGATGACAATGGATGTGTTAAATATAAATGTAGAAATTGTGCAAAGCTATTTGAAAGTAAGAGTAAAATAAATAAACATACAATTTCTCATGTACAAGATAGACCGTTTGTATGTAAACTGTGCGGTATGTATTAAAAGTCTTTTTCTTTAATTTTTATAAGAAATCCAAGCCGAGGTTCTTTGATATTAATAGATTAAGTATAGTCAAAGTATAGGGCAAATTTTAGACTAAGTTTAGTTGGCACCCAGGCTACTAAGCCACCCTAGGTGGGGTTATGAAGTAGCCTGGGTGCTAATTTAAAATTACCCGAGTCCATTGTGTGTATTAAAACTCTTCCATTCCTGTTATTATCAATCCAAACCGAGCTTGAGGAATTTTTTTAAACTTTGCAGGTCGAACCTATAAGATTGCGTCAGAGATAGTGAGACATGGCAGGGCACATAGTAGTTTAAAAGTACCTTGCAAGTTTCAATGTGGGTACAGCACTACATACCTGGGCGCTCTTAAACAGCATGAGAGGAGGCACACCAAAGAATACATGGTAAGTACATCCTCTTTCATGTTTAGAATTGTTACATTCATTTAAGAAATCAATATTTTTTAAGTAGTTTATAAATAGTAGACTCAGCAGCAGACCTGAATAGGATAGGTTGTCGGAGAATACTACTAAACTACCAGGACCACACAGAAGACAGGTGTGAAGTAGAAGTACTCTGGGTTTCTTCTGATGAGTGAGGTGCCAGAGGCCTAATTTCAGTTCATTTCCCCTTCCCATCCTTTCCTCATAAGGTTTTGGTGGGAAAGGGAAGAGGATTAGATGGGGAGGTGGTTAGCGGGGAAAAGGAAATATCCTTTTTCCTGTCTATGTCCATTAAAGGTAGGCAACGCATCTGCAACACATTTGCTTGTTGCGGATGTCTATGGGTAGCGCTCACTTTACATCAGGTGATTCGTTTGCCACCTTCAAATAAAAAAAATTTTTTTTAGTATACATGCAACAAATGCGGCAAAGGTTTCGAAGTTCTGACCTGGTATGAGCAGCATCAGAACGTACATTCGGGCGCCAAGCCTTATGTATGCGACATTTGCGGTGTCGCCTTTCATATGGACAGGTAAGATTAATGGCAAGATGATGAGAAGACGATTAAAGAGGGAGAGAGAGACACACAGAATGGAAGAAAGAATAAAGGAAGAGAGGCAGAAATAAGTCCTTTATGAGGAACTAGATATATCTATCAGATTACTGAATGAATTTTTAAAATCGGTTCTTTTTTAGTATAGTATATTAGTATGAATTAGGAGTGGAAGATTGACATTTATAGGTACATGTATATATTAAAATGTGCAAATGATAATTTCTTATCTTCAACTATTTCAGGTACCTTAAAGTACATATAAGTACAGTACACCCACAAGTAAACAGTCGCAAGAGATTCCTATGTGTCCATTGTTCGAAGCCATGCGGTTCCAAGAAAGGCCTGACGCTGCATTTAAAAGTAAATTATCAATGGAAAGAGAGTATTAGGTCATAGTTTGATTGGATCTGTCTATAATCTCTGACATATAATAACATATTGATTATGCTTACACCTAATGTTGTGGAACCCCTAATGTCATTAGAAACCTCAATAATCAAAAGTTATAGATAACTAGAATTTGTCCAGGGGAACAGAGTTGGTAATGAAGAATTGGGGAAGTTGACACTGAAGAGTTGGTGGTAGTACCCACAACAACAATATCTGTTACATGAATTGGACGGTCGACAGGTGAAATACAACGACCTCACAGAATACAGTAGTAAAAGGGGGCTAGTTTTCCGACTCTCAACTCTACAACTGGTATTTTGCGTGCGGATGGGACATGAATTAACTCCAACTAGTCTCAACTCCTCATAGAACCCCAGCAACCCCTTAATGTTGCGGGGAATCTCCGGGAGTAATTCCGTCATCCTTAGATCCTTGACCCTGTATACAGATAGTAAAGACCAGCGCAGCAAGACATGTGAAACCGTCTCTTCCTCCACACACCCTCCATATAGAGGACTGTTAGTGGGACAACTTGACTTATCTCCATTACCTTCGACCTTCAATACCCAGGTGGTGGAAGACAGGCGTCAAGTAGATTATATATCCTGCGTTACGTGCAATGATTGAGGTGCCGGAGACGTAATTTTGGTCGTCTTTCCCTTCGCATCCTTTTTTAATAAGGGAAAAGGTTTGACGGGGGAGGGGATCAATGGGAAAAAAAGTACTTTTATGCCTCTGTTCATTAAAGATAGGCAATCCATCTGAAACTCATTAGCTTTATGCCTAAGGGTAGCGGTCACTTAATATCGGGTGAACCTCTTACTCGTTTGCCATCTTTTTTATAAAAAAATAAAAGAGGGTAAGGGGAGTATTATTATTAGAGTATCTTTTGCATATCAGATGAAATGCCGAAGGTCGCGATACTTTCTGGTCCAGCGACAGCTGTCGATCCTGCTTCGAACTTCGATGCATAGTAGCAATCTCTCAGAATAATTTTTGTCAAAACATTTAAATCCTTCAGGAGCACGGTATAACGTCGAAGTTCCTCTGTGACATGTGCGGAAAAGTACTGTCCGATTCTAGACAACTCAAACTCCACAAGCGGATTCACCTTGGCGACAGACCCTATAGCTGCAGGTGAGAAATTATATATTTACTAGTAGGCCCGGGTTCGCATGGATAACAGCCTAGATGACAAAAGATGTGTCAATAAACTAACTTACACCGCCATGTATTAACCGAGATAAACACTATGCAATTCTTACAGTACGTGCAACAAATCGTTCACGAAGCGATTCAATCTGACTGTACATGCGCGTACGCACAGCGGCGAGCGACGCCACGCCTGCTCGCTCTGTGGCAAGCGGTACATCCAAAAAGGGACGTTACTGAGACACGTACAAAGGTATAATTCTGCTCAATTACGAATTATCTTCGTAGGTTTCTTTACTGAAGGTCATGCTTGTCTTGAAGTACCACTTGTCAACGAGTTGCCTCCACGCTCTGTCCTCGGCTTGTCTCGCTGATCGAAGGTCGGATCGGAGATGATCAACTCTTATGGACTTATGCCCTCGGTCTTTCCCATGGCAACCAATTTACCCAAATTGTCTAGTCGTTTTCGGGCAATTACGAAACAGCTTAAACGTAACCAATACGACTAATGGTCTTTCAAATTAGAACGTACAACCTTAAAGGTTGACAACGCATCTGCAGTTCATCTGGTGGGTTCATCATGGGTGTCTCTGATCACTTAAGCGACCTGTTGCTCGAGTACTCCTATAACAGTACAGGGAATTGAATCCGGGTTTATTAGTTAACTTGTGTGCTATTAATAACGGTTCAGTTTAGAATTGGTGGGATCGAAAGGTTGAGAAATGGCAGCCACGTAGTTAGGAGTCCCACGAGATGGACTATCTGGACTAGGTTTCTTCTTGTGGATTGAAATGTGTTTGTCTGTTACAGACTCCATAAAGGAAATTCTAGTCTGGAAGTGCGAAACGAACCGTAAAAACGTTGCAGTCGTGAGCAGTTTAAAAATTAAAATTGTGTAACGAGTTTAAGGAAAGACGATATTCTTATAAAAATGAAATAAACAAATACGTTGTTTCTTTTAACATGTTTTTACATTTAAAGAAATCCAGGAATCCTCACTCCTCATCGGTTTAGGTGACAGGCGGTCACAAAAGAAAGGACATATACCTTGTTTCAAAACAAGATGTGATTTTTGTAAACAAATGGTTTTTACGTTAACATTCGTTAATTCCATGATATTTTCGAAATACAACTTTTTCTTATATCACCTTATAACATTAACTATATTACACGATTTCACTTCTTTTTATCTCACCAATTCCACAAAATTACATTTCCGAAAAGTATAAAAAGTGCAATGGTCGCCATGTATGTTTGTTTACAACATTCATATCTTGCTATGAATCAAGGTATAAATATGTATATATATATATATATATATATATAGATATATATACATATACGCGGACATATATATATATGTCCGCGTATATTTCCTGCCAATCAGGCAAGAATACTATAAGTTCAAATTATCAAAATTTCAAAAAAGTATATAATCATATTAAATAAATACATTTTATAGACAGTCAAAAATATTTCTGGCTGCGATTGTTTCAAACAATAAGGCGACCATACAATTAAGATATTTGGTTAAAAATATACTTAGGCCAAAATAACACACTGCGTTGTTTTCTTCGGCCCAATTGCGGTTTGTGCTCATTGCTTTACAAGATAAAAGTGGCCGAAGACTATTTTTAACAACTCAAGTTATCTTCAGACTTAAAATACTCCGAATCCAGGGGGTGTTAAGGTGTTTAAACCCTCTCAAAATTATCAGAATTCTTCCGTGACAATTTTTGGCCAGAGGAGGGGTACAAAGTATATTTCCTTCTTCATCCTCTTCCTCGTCTAATCCTCTTCCCTTCCGCATTTCTTCCTTTTTAGGAAACGATGGGAGGAGAAGAGGACCTCTTTCAACACCTCACTCATCAGATGAAACGCAGAAGTATAAAATGCCTGTCTTCTCTGAGGTTATAGTATTTCACCGGTCGATCTGATTCGTGAAACAGATGTTGCGGGCTCTAAATTCCTTTTTACCTCCTTAAAACTACCATCAGAAAAGTTAAGATAAAACACTTTTAAAAGTCAATCCAGGATCTGTTACTGAAAATACTATTTGGCGTGTTGAAAGGATGAATGAAGAAAGAGTAACAAGGCAAATTAATGTTGTGAGAATGAATGGCAGTGACGTAGACGCATTTACAGTGGGTTTCCACTGCCGAAAACATTCACACAAAACATATTGTTATTTCAGTCAAGACAGTAGATAACCGTAACTGGCGAGCCTATTTGCTACTATATTGTACATAGCACATTATAAGGACAAGCTATGAATACGACCCGACCCATCTATGAATTTAAATTACTATTTGGTATTATGATTGAATGAACGATATATACTTTTTAATGATATATTTGGACACTTACTTCCTCTGGGATCTGAATCAAGGTCTCACGGTATGTTGACCGGTGCATACATAATGAAGATTTATGTCAACACGTTATGTAGCCCTAAATCCTACAGGAACTAGAGGAAGCGGTCCTGTGTATCCCAGTAATTGCTTCCCCGCTCTCTAGGTGTGAGCTAATGCGCCTGTGTGATACTTGCATTAGTTATACGAGATTAATAATTCGAAGATAAATCTAAAGATTTTTAACACGCTTATATTAGTACTGATATGTATGGAACGGACTCCTTTCAACTTGTTTTACCTCCGCTTCAAAACGAAAATATATAATTATTAAGGACTGATGACAATACACTTTTTATAACTCAGATCTGACCTGGATCATGATCATCATTTAAATTAAGATTAAAGACAACGCCACCTATTGACGAATTAATATAAAATTGTGTAATCTATTGATTAAAAAGAAAAAATACGTTTGGTGGCCATCAATGTATTTATGGCGACTATTTAGGACTTATATTTGTATCTCGAAGACAGAATTAAAAGAAATTTATTTAATCATTTAATATTACATAATGCAACCCACTATTCCTACCTTGTCCCTTCCTCTTCTTCCTGTCATTGGTTGATGCGTGTATGTATTGTTCCACACAAAGTCCACCCTTTCCCGTGTCTAACATAAACTGCTACCAGCGCATAAACATCTGCAGCTCATGAAGACACTGCCGATACTTTTGGTCGCGCTGGTCACGTAACCTTTTTCCAATAAACAGAAATATAAATGATATAGCGAGAATAACATTTTATATCTCAGGATATATCCGCGTTGTATTAATCTCGTGTGTACCTATCCGACGCCGGATCTCGCTACGTCCGCGCGCTCCCCGCGGATGTCGCGCCTCGCTCCCGTGGGACCTACACTACTCCCCTCACCGCGCGACTAACCAACACAACACTTCTAAATCCTTGATGGGAGTGGTCGGGATAATACGTTTATATATAAAAAAAAATATAACACAAAAAATCTAAGATCCTTTTTGTCAAGAAGCATGGGAAGGGTAAGAAGATTTGACAGAGGAGGGGTTGGACAGGAAAAGGAAATATCCTTTTTTCTGTTTATCACCCACTCTGTCCATTAAAGGTTGACAACGTATCTGAAACTCATTAAACTGTAAAAGCTTCTTCCTCATTCTCTCTCCTCCAATCCACATTCTAAGGAAGGAAAGTACGAGTAATTTGTGATATTACTGGCAACTAAAACGAGGATATGTCGAATATTTACTACAACATTCCTACAGTATGTTATATCATTTAACGAAAAAAACGGCAATGAGCACGTCGGACTCGCGCACGAAGGGTTCCGTACCATTATCTATTAAAACGGCAAAAAATCACGTTTGTCTTATGGGAACCCCCTTAAATATTTATTTTGTTCTGTTTAGCAGTTATATTTGTTGTTATAACGGCAACAGAAGTACATCATCTGTGAAAATTTCACTGTCTAACTATCACGGTTCATGAGATACAGCCTGGTGACAGACGGACAGCGGAGTATTGGTAATAGGGTTCCCGTTTCTAAGTTATTAAAACTAATAATAAATAACAAAAATTGTATTCGCCCGAAACGCAGTGGGGTAGCAGTGATTACAGATTTCGATTTGGCGCGATGCTGGCGCGCCTCTCGCTTCGTCTCTCCATCCATCCATACGCCTCTGTTACGCGTACTCATCAGATCGCAGCGTCAACACCGGAGGACTGAATCTAAAACATGATTCATTGAAAAACAGGTTTTAAGATAAACGAAGATAGGACGAAAGTACAACTTAGACAACAAGTAGAGAACAAATTCTTCTACACATCTACGATTCCTCTGGTGTTATTAATGTTCATGTACAGCAGACATAATAAGAGACAGAAACGTGGTAGAGCCCGCAACAACACCGACAGGTGAAATACCACGACCGCACAGAAGACAGGCGTCAAGTAGAAGTATTCTGCGTTTATTCTGATAAGTAAGGTGCCGGAGGCCCAATGTCAGTCCTATCTTTCCCACCCTTCCCTAATAAGGATAGTATGAAGATAATTCGACGGAGAAGGGATGAATAGGAACAGGAAACAACCTTTTTCTTGTCTATTTTCTATCCATTAAATGTAGGCAACGCATCTGCGACTCATTTGCTTCTTGCGGGTGTCTGACGGTAGCGGTCACTTAACATCAGGTGACCTGTGTGTTCCTTTGCCAACTTCTATCATAAAACAATCTTAACTTGGCCTAAAGAGCTTATCTATCAATGTTAACAGAAGTTATGTTTTTGTTAGTTTATCATACAACTTCATTCCAATTGGCATTTCATAAGTATGTTATAGCCTATGACGCTGAATTACATATATATATATATATATATATATATATATATATATATATATTATTGTTTTATTTATCACTCTCCATATTGTAACATTCGATTACATTGAAATTTATGAGACCCGGCCTCCTGACACTTCCCTGGGGAGCGTAATTTTCAAGTTCGACGTATCGATCCCGTGACCCAGTTCCTCGATGCATCCGGCCTTGTATTAAGGGGGAGTTTTATTTCATATAATAATATATAATTAATTCCACCTTCTTCCATAAAAAAAAACATTTTTTGTGGCAAACCAGCAAGCGGTTCACCTGATATTTAGTGACCGCTACCAATAGGCTTCTGCAACAAAGTTATGAGTTGCAGATGCGATTCCTACCTGATGCGAATCCTTTTCCTATCAACCGCTTCCCATTCTTTATTATAAATAGGAGGAAAGGACTAGAATTACGCCTCAGGCTTAATAAATAATAATAATACCACAGTAATAATACGAAACGGGGAATACGTCTACCTCCACCTGTCTTCTGTGAGGTGCCATATGGTGATGATGTTTCGGTCTGTACAACTATCTATAATCTTCTATCTCTTCCGTCCTCATTTATAGACAGACTGTCAGTTACTCTCTCACTCCATCTGTCTCTGTCCATTAAAGGTAGACAACCCATTTGCAACCCATTGGCTTGTTGCAGATGCCTATGTGTAGCCGTCACTTAATCAGGTGACCCGCTTATTAGTTTGCCATCTCCTGTCATAAAAAAAAAAACAAAAATCCCTTGTATGTTAACAATAAAATTAAAAAGAAAAATAATTGAAAAAAAGGTCGTCGAAACTGTTCCAAATTTAAATAAGCATGTTGTTCACGCGAACCTATTAGATTTTCCACCTACAAATATTGCAGAATATGTATGTATGTGCGTATATGAATAAGTAAGCAACGAAGTGTGTAGTACGTCGAAAGGGATGGGGTAGAGGGGGCGTAACGTCTAACGTAAAAATAACGTAAAAGAAAGTAAAAATTTCGACACGGTTCCAGTAAAACGGGCTTATAAAGTTTTTACTTCATCAGTTTCACCGGTTTCGGTTAGAATGCTTAAACATTATTAACCAAAACTTTATTCTCTATTATTTTCTTTGCAAGTCATTAAACTTTACTTTGTAGATGATATTGTGAAATGGCGCTTAACACTTTGTAGTGGAGGTTCAATTTAATGTTCACTTTATAGCATTTCAGCTATTTATTCTACACATTTCGGGGCATGACTCGCGGGCGAGTCTGCGGTTGAGAATTTTGGCGGGAAATGATAAGGGGCGGCCGTGCGAAGCACAAAATTGTTTGACATTAGGCCAGGAGCCACGTCGAAATAGGTATGCATTTTTTTTGCAGAACGTGCTCAATTTTTAATGCTTTATTTTTTGTTGAATGCATAAAAATGAATGCATAGAAATTAAATATAAATAAATTTCATATATTATATGCTTATAGACAGTCGGTAATATGTGCGGTCCCACATAAGTGGGAAAAGGGAAGGGGGAATGAAAAGGGAGCAAACGAGCAGAGGCTCGCTTGGCGTTAAGTAATCACCTCATATCCCACGAACATTCGCAACACCAGAAGAACTGCAGATGCGTTGCGGCCTTCAAGGAAGAAGTTTTAGTATTAGGAGTATTTCTTTGAAGGACCCTAATTGGTATCGCTTTGGATACTTCTGGAGAGTGAGACAGGTAATATTGCAATCGAAATATCTATGTAATATCTCACAAAGATTTTTTTATTATCATGCAGGTATTTGTATGAAAAACCTAACTCTTTAAAATGTATAAAAAAAACCGAAATAACACTATTGTGTACTCAACATTAATGAAAGATTAAAGTAATCCATGTGGGAGTATTCCGTCCTTTTATGGTATTACGTGTAATAAGGTTCTGTTAAAATAATTTCAACAACGTGGCAACCCCAAGAGATATGTTGACTGTAACATTATTAGAAAATATATAAGAAACATTGTATTTCTTTCATTTTCGGCTGATCTCCTGGTATATTTGCGCCAGGCCTCTGAAAGGTTTGAAAATTTCTTATTCACCTAACACGTTAAGTTAACGGTCCTGTCGAATCAATTTAAGTTCCAAAAAGTAAATTGATGACGCTCTTAGCCATGGCTTTTGCATTTTGGCATGTGGTCTAACGTGACCCTGTCGGTTTTGGATATCAAAAACAATAGAGTTAATACATAACTACTTTAAATTCACGCTCCCGAAATGTAAAATGCACCCTTGTAGCTTTTTATACTAAAATAATATTCTCATTGGCAAGTTGGGAAAAGTACGAGCATGAACTCAGTGTGGTCAGCGAGATAAAGCCAAATAATATTATTAAACGCCTCATAAAACAATGCAGACACACTCTTAATTCAAAAAGGTAAATGCAAAATACTCGTGCAACGGACCGTACAAATGCGTACTCTCAGGGTGACTCTTTGCGAATTAATTTCGTGGGAAACGCAAGGGCGGCAGGATGAATGCCCGCCGCGCATGCGTGCTCCAGGATGCCCTCAGCCTCTTTGAATTGTCCTTTGTCTACTATCCCGTGGCATGGGCTGGTGAGAGCACGTCACAATACATCGTGTTACGGCGCAGTTTGCTGGAAGGCGGGAAAAATCGTAAGTCACTTTTGACATTTGATTGACGTTTTATTTCTTTTTTTGAAGCTACGCATCAAAAAGTTTTTAATGTAGTAATTAAATATTCAAAATTAATTATCATTTTTGTTTAATCATACCATTTCCTTTGTTTTTGGAATGTTTTTTTTTTCAGGGTATGGGCAGAAGCGTCTTGTTGTGTATTTAATTATATCTATTATCTATCTTTCTTTAGAATTGTTGGTCTTATAATTGTTGTACTAATGCTTAAACCAACTGAACTTCCTTGAACCTTCCTCTACTTTTAAGGAATGATTAAAGATTCATTATTTTCGTTTGTTTTTATTTATTTATTCAAATGGCAAATTATCCTTTCATTGTCTATACATTCATTGAAAATACTTTACATATCAATAGCTTAAAATTGTTTTTTCCCCCAGTCTTTTGTCTTGAATTTGACGCAGAGTTTGATTAGGGCTTGCCTTCATGAACATTTAATATTTTTTTAGGAAGTTTTGACAGATGTTTATTTTTAATTATTCAAATATAAGAAGCTATTTTCTAGCTAACGAACACGCATGATCACTCATTCCAGTGATTAGCTATAGAGTTTTCCGAATCCGTTATCTGCAGAAATTGATGACGTCAAAAAAAGGGAGGTAGTGTGTGAGTGCTCACATTACCATCAGCAGATTTAATTTTAGTTTCTTCGTCCAACATTTGGGTGCTAAGTGTAGAAATATTCGCGACTAAACAGCGTTCAACCGTAAATGCAACAATGAGCATTTCTCCACACAGAAAAGGTAGACGGTATTCTGTCAAATATTCTGCCTTTTCCTTACCCTGCAAACGCTGCGGTCCGCGGTTAGTCCCGAGACTACATCTACTATTAGGGATTGCGAAAACAGTAATAACTGATCTCCTTCCCGGTGTCCATAGCCTGCAGGTGACCGGTTCTGCGGTATCTGTTACCCAGGATTAAAGGACGTGTAGCAAGGTTTACCACGTTTTTGGTCATGTTCTTTCTAAAGAAGGCGTGGAGAGGCTTGTCATCTCAGGCATAAGGGAAGCTAGGTAGAGTCGCGCTGGTGTGGTCGTTTTCAGGAGAGAGCCGCCCCAGCTTTCTCCTCACCACTAAGACCGTTCTGAGCTCTAACTAAATGGCTATCTAATGCTGCTTTACGCGTCCTGATGACTCTAATTAATACTATCCATTTCTCCACGATTCTAACTCGGTTATTGGGACTTAAGTAAACGTTTAAACTAGATTCCTCCACGAAATATGGTAAAATTTCAAATTTGTGTATTCACTTTTTTCATCCATGTTATCTTAAATGAATTTTATTGAAAAGATCGTTATTCCGAGATTTAAAATTTATTCAAACTAGTCGTACGCTACTGGCATAGTATTATGTTAATGTTCGTACTCATGTATATATAAGACGTATGTATAGGCATTATATGACGACAGTAACAATGTCAACCGGGCAAATCATTGGCGGTGTCCCGCGATCGATCCCCTGCCGTCCTTCCGGAGGGTCCAAATTGTCCATCAACGAACCGTTCATAAGCTCATAAATTCTTTCTACGGCTGACAGTTGGTCGATTCACATGTATTTCATCCTGTGCTACGTCTAGGTGCCATGATCCCGGCCAGTATCACATTCACGTTCAAGCATGTGGCGCGAGCGCACGCGAACGAAGCTGTCAGACTCGCCGCCATATTGCCCTCGCGTTTGACGTTTGCCGTTGCGTTCGGGAATCGTTTTCAACGTTTCGTTTTAAGCAGTAACCTATAGTTGGGTGCGTGCCTGTGACAATGGATTCTGTGTGTTCCGTGATTTAATTTTTTTCCTAGTGTGGGTGGTTGTGTTTTGTGGCTTTAGTAAGTGTTTCTTATTTATTTATAGAGAGAATACGAGTACCTTTTAGTTTTACATTTTGGATTATACGCGTAAATGCTAAACTTCAAAGCTAGACTAGTTAGCTTGTAACGGAATCTTTGAACGTGATTTTGAACCATTTAAAAACGTTGGATTGTTTTGAAACGTCGCACACGTATCGAGGACTGATGACAGTGCAGTAATTTAAATAGTTTGTCTCATAATCCTTACCGCTTATCGTCACGTAGGATTTTGGCTAATCGTCTATTTATTCATAACTAGGAAACCTCCCCGGCTTCACTCGGATAACAAGACAAACAAATAAAAACGTGTTGATAGAGGAGCTTTATACTGGTGAAAGATTTTTTAAGATAGCTTCGGTAGTTTTTGAATTTATCCGGAACAAACAAACGATCAAATCTCTCTCTTTTTATAATATTAATATAGATTAAGAAATACTCTATTCAATATAGAGTAAGAAACTGTATTGAACCACTATATTAAGTATCAACAATTAGTCCTTAATTAGATAATTAATTTAGGCAGCGGTAGTCACTATTTTTCTGGCGTTGTCGGTCTTTTCGTCTCTTGTCCTATGTAAAGAATAACCTGTGTTTCTCTCTCGCTCATATTTAAATCAGTTGTTTATTCAATTAACCAGTACCACATCGATCATCTGGAACTGTCATCTCCCGCTTCTTAGTTATTTCGCTAACTGAATAACGAGCTAACCGTCCGATTTGGCGATCAAGTCTATAGTCTAGTGACCATTTGTTTTATTTATAGTCTTTATTCGTTTCAATTCTTTGAAATTCGTTGAGAAACTTATGCATAAAATATGTTTAAACGAGCAATGGCAATTGATTTTCCTATTGATGTCGGTAAGCATTTCAAATTGGGACTTTAGCATTATCTTTTTGTCTTGTCTTATGTTCTTTAATAGTAGTGCACTCCTCTATCTCTGCGCGTCGTTTTCTGATTCGAGAGGATCGTGAATTCTTTTCATGATCTCTCTTGAAGTCTTCTTCCACTCTATGCGGTCCTCTGCGAGGTGGTTGGTAGTATGCATTGTATTTTCGAGCGAAGCGCATATTTGGTATGCCTCAGACGTCCACTAGTAGATAGATATTGTAAAATAAAGCAATTCGATTCAGTAACCTTCTCCTGTACTACAGTAAAGGAGATATTACCTGCCAATGTTAACAAGATCTAAAATTTTACTTACATTCTATTTGGATGTGAACGTGAAGGATGGATGGCATCGTAAAACACCTCTCAATAAATTAGAACTGTCTCACAAAGTAAATTGAAGTCTTGGCATATCAATATGTTACGAATATCTCATTCAAATTTACGGTATTCGGGTAAAGTTTGTTTGCTTATGTCATATAATATACTTCTATATACTATGGTAGTTACTTGCTAAAGTTAGATACATATACTTGTTTCAGGTTTCCTCAAAGCTAAGTTGGTTAGGTCTCAAATGTAATACTTAAACGAAGAGTTTATATGAGAACAACGTCATCTATTTAAATATTCAGATATTTCACTTATAGATTTCTCGCGTTTTTTTTCAATAGCTCTTTTTCTATTACAGATTCACGTAGAAGCAAATTAAATTGTTAATTAATGTACACTATAAATGGTGATTTACTGTCTTTGTAACAAGTAGAATTGAATTAGAGAGCTAGAGATTAGACTACGCACGGATTGAAACCTAAAGAGGAGATTGAAATTCATAAAACGGAGAAGTTTTGGAGAGTTAAGAAGAAGAAAAGAGAACAAGAAGTAGCGATGGACACAAAGAACGATGCACATGGCGATGAAATAGAACTGAGCATTCAGGGGGCTAGCAGTAAGCCTAGGTGAGCATTTCATATTTTAAAGACTGAACCGGACTGCTGTCAATTAAAATTAATTACGAGCTGTTATTGCATCTTCATCCACAAGTAAAAATACAAGTTTATCAACCAACAAAAACAGTTTTACAGCCTTTTCACCTCTCAAAAATCATTTTTTACCTCTCGCCTACACTGTAATAGTAAGATGTTTGTCAAACTCTAAAATCCAAGGTTGTAGTTTTGGTTGTGCGCTGAAATAATCAGGTCAGGTGTTTTTGAATACAGCAAGTAGAAAATTACTAGTTCCTTGTTTTATTTGAAAAATTACTCTCTTAATTAGGTTACTAATTTTTCTATTAATTTCTCAACATTATTAACAGCGACGTCGCTACCAAATCAGACCTTCCCGAAAGAGGGTCATGGGCGAGCAAACTGGACTTCATTTTGTCCGTCATCGGCCTCGCGATTGGCCTGGGTAACGTCTGGCGGTTTCCGTACCTGTGCTACAAGAATGGTGGCGGCGCGTTCCTCATACCTTACTTCCTCACGCTCTTCCTCGCCGGTATACCGATGTTCTTTATGGAGCTGGCCATGGGACAGATGTTGACTATTGGCGGACTGGGTGTGTTCAAGATTGCACCCATTTTCAAAGGTAAGTGTACATTTCAATGTACTGTTAATTTCTAACGTGATATGGCTTATAGTGGATCGCCGTTAATTCTTTATGATTTGATTATGCGTAAGAAACTGGTAGAGGTAGAGTAGAGTAACAGGGGAAGGGTTCGTAGCTCCGAATTCACTCAACATAGTAGAATAAATTTCACTACTTCACGTCGCTATTCTATTACATCGTGGTTAGTTGCAATAATAGCTCCTTTTGCTGATGTTACCACTGTTCTAGATCATAAGTGGTAGTTTAATGACATTCCTGGCTTTAAACCAGTTCTGCTGTCTCTTCCATTTCGTTTACATCAAGCTACGATAAAAGAATTGTACATTTATAATCTGATAGCATTTCAGAAGGTTAACAAAATATGTAAACTAAAGAATATAAAAAAGACTTTGACCTGAATATATTCAGATTCTGAGCTCGTATAAAAGTACTTTAGAGGCTGGGGCTCATAACACAAGCCACGTTATGTTATCTGCGAGAGACACTGATATCTGATAATGGAATTTCGATGCTGAAAGCTGGTAATGGAACTTCGATATCGATATTATCGACTCTGACGAAGATTTAAAACTCCTTTGTTGCATACATATTTAAGCTTTACTCGTCATGATAAAGTCACTATTGGGGTGGAAAAGAATCACTATAATTTCGTTATTGCTCTGAATTTCCATTATTACTTGTGTTTTTATTTTGAATTGGAATTTTAAGGTTGTCGCATTAATTTTATACCTAGCCACTATCATATTGCACCCCCGATGGGGTAACTGTTGATACATATATCTACATAATTGCAATAAATTAATTTAATATTATTGTTATTGTATAAAATACTTTGTTAAGTAACTGATTATAGCCATGAATTTGTATAAAGGGCATAAGTAGAATCCTCAAAGGAATTTTGAGATACGAATTTATATTATTTCTACAAAGGGATTTGTTGCAGCGTGTTAATTTATGATTTTTTCTTGTATCTTACTGAAGGTTAATCTACAAATTTTATTAAATAGTTTTATCGTTTTAATTACTAAATAAATATGATTAATCGATTGAATTAAATTATACAGAAAATTAAAAAATATACTGATTTACACGTAATTTAATTTTAATAAATTTTTAAGTTTTTGAAGCGATAACTTTAAGCCGCATTAGACGACATTTGCTAACGAAAAACCCTTATTGGTTCGCGGACAACATGCTCAACATGCGTCAGCAACATGGTTATTTGAATTTGGAACTGTTTCAGAGTACTTTTTTATTGATTTTCCTTGTATTCAATGTTACTAATAAATATCCGTTACAATTGAAAGGTTACATATATAAAGCAAGGAAAAGGTCACACACTAGATTCTTCATTCGTTAAATAAAACACAGAAATTATAAAATCCTGATATGATATGATACTTGCTGTTAATGAAAACACCAAGAAAGATTTGTAACATTACTTTATTTGTAACGTTACTTTATTTATAACGTTACTTTATTTGTAACGTTACTTTATTTGCAATCTTAATTATAATAATTAAATGTGAAACACACGTATTATTATTGGTTGCGATCGCGAGGGCTTCTAGAGGGCAAGTGCACGAGTGGTGTTGCGGCTGAAGGCGGCGTCATGCCCCCGCGTACCGCGCGGCCCGCACCCCGGTGTATCTTCGCTGTCAACCCTTTTGTTGGCGCAAACACTTGCATTTCATGAAACAGCTACTGCTCCTGCAAATTCTGTTATTCTCATAGCGATTATAATAGGGGTAGCTTTGAACCGAGTTTCTTCTTTTGGGACAATTTGTGTTTACGGATTAGATCCCTTTCCGAGATAGCATAAATGCATAAGAATTGCCCGCTTTATATGATAAGATATTATAAATTTAACATGTCCCACAATTGCAATGTAGATTACTAAGAAAATGACTGTGTTCTCTTCCTTAAGCGTTTTGTCTTTCAACTTGGTTCAGGTATTGGGTACGCTGCAGCCGTGATGTCCTGCTGGATGAACGTGTACTACATCGTGATCCTGGCCTGGGCGATCTTCTACTTCTTCATGTCTATGAGAGCAGGTAATATCTAACAAGAAGATTTTATCGGATAGCCGTCTCAAAGTAGATGGATGTAAACAATCAAGTGGGTAACTTGTGACCGCCACAACCAATCGACATCGGAAATAATCTCAAGAGTTATCGATCCCAACCCTCGGGCTAGCCAGCTAGAGGAAAAATTGGATAACAGAAAGGAGATATGTAAGTGTGGGGCACGTGTGACATCACATTCATCAGAAAAAATGCAGAAGTGAATATTTCTACTTCACAGCCTTAATCTGGTAGATCGTAGTAGCTCTGATTGAATCAGCTCTTTCGAGCAACAACTTCATCTACTGGCTTTTAAGACCACTGTTAAGGAATTGTTAGTTTTTCTTTTAATTTCTAGACGTGCCTTGGCGAACTTGCGACAACTATTGGAACACACTTACCTGCGTGAATCCCTACGACCGCAAGAACCTGACCTGCTGGTCCTCCTTCGACATGACTACTGTCTGCACCCTCAACGGCAAAAACGTCAGCAAAGCTCTCCTCTCTGATCCCGTCAAAGAATTCTGGGAGTAAGTTATCATGTTCATGGTGTACATAGAATTGTTATTAACTTTTATTCATGGATATAGATTTGGCGGAGTTCTGACAATTATAGCTTCATCGTCATCACCTTGGACGTCTACTATTGCACGTAAATCTCCATCGCTACAAAGTTTGCCCCTTGCCGAACTCGTAGACTCTTGCAATGTTGAGCAAACCGGCAATCTAAGTTGTACAGTATCTACCTGCGCTACATCGTGTATTCATAATGCTTCCTTTACATCACTATTTGGCCTAAATGTTGTATTCTTTAACACTCTGCTTTGTTTATTATACTTTAATCTTTTTCTTGTAGAATTTTAGAGATAGTATATATAGTAGTATCTTGACCTCTTCTTAAACTTGTTACAATCTATAAAATATCGTAAACTTTATTATTAACGCTGTTATTATTCCGCATTACGTTAATTAATATTCCTCAAAATGCGTAACCAACGACGTAGCTAAATGAAGCAACAAACTCAGACTTAAATTAACATCTGGTTAACTTAAACTTACTTGAACTTGCTCGTGACAGTTCATTAATAACTTGTTAAGACAGAAAATCGATACGTGCAGCATTCTACAAAGTTAGACTTGTTTATTCTATTACGACGCTAACAACTAAAGAGATTTTAGCTGCTTCGGTGAATTAACTAATTTATTTTAGTTTATATCTGATTGAAGTTACTTAATTATTAATTAAATTTCTAAACACTAGGGAAGCTGCTCCCTTAAGGAAAAAGTGCTTTCATTTCTTAAAAGAACATAAATCGTATAGGTTTGGAAATGTCGCTTGCTACAGTTGAATCAATTCAGTTCAGTTCACTTTAGTTGTTTACTAGAATCCATTTTGCGCACTTAAGTATACATTGTGATTGTTTGTTAGATAAGATTGTACAATGCATGTTTAGGTTAGAATTGAGTAAGTTGTGCTTTGGTGTCTTGGTCTTGGGCTTCGATACTTTTTCAACGAATTTCCGTGGAAAAAGATTTTAACTATTAACTATTTCTTTCTTTACCAAATGTTGGAAAAGTTCATGTTAAGTTAACCAGAGTCCGGCATTGACGTAATTGTAAGAGCTTGTGCCAGGCCCATCCAAAAGTAAAGTCCGTTACGCAACGGATATGAATTGTATTTGGCTATATTTCGAATTTAATTTTTGTTTTGGGTTTTTAAGGATATTTCTAGTATAATATCGTAAGTATATTATATGTAATCAACACACAGACGTAGAGCTCTGCAAATCTCGAGCGGCATCGAGAACATTGGCAACATCCGCTGGGAGCTGGCCGGGACGCTGCTTCTCGTGTGGGTCCTATGCTACTTCTGCATCTGGAAAGGCGTCCGCTGGACCGGGAAAGTGGTGTACTTCACCGCTCTCTTCCCTTACTTCTTGCTAACGGTCCTTTTGATTAGAGGTACGTGGTTCATTACGAATATGGAATTTGTACAACAATCAAAAGATTTTATCAAAATTTAAGAAGGCCTTTATATTTTAGTTCAGTTTGGTTACGATCAAGAAAAGGTTCTGCTCGTTTTAAAGTATCAATCACGTTTTCATAGTTTACAAAATACAAATAAACCCTTTTTTTCTTTACTAAGTGAAAATTTCGTGATGCCGTTTCTATAAAAACTTAATAATGTTTTATTTTTAACAGGAATAACTTTACCCGGAGCGATAGAGGGCATCAAGTTCTACATAATGCCGAACATGTCGAAACTTCTGGAGTCCGAAGTTTGGATTGACGCCGTGACGCAGATATTCTTCTCCTATGGCCTCGGCCTGGGCACTTTAGTCGCTTTAGGCAGCTACAATAAGTTCACTAACAACGTATATAAGTAAGTTATTGCATACGGTAACGTATTTTATTAGAATAAAAATGTTTCAGCTGATATAATGACCTATGGATAATTTCAATAGAAATGGCTCCTTTTTTCTTCCATGGTTTCCGTACATGGTTCTCCCGTACCTTTATCATTTAAGTTGTCATTGATCTATCTGGTTCGAGAGTGCCGTATGCGTTTTCTCTATAATACGGTCATTTGAATAATGTGATTTTACCAGGAAAGGTCCCTTATTGAAAAAGACATGTATTATAAAAGAACTGTTCTTTCCACATCTCCTTTAGTCAAAGAAAAAGAAGTAAACAGCGAGGGTTTTTATATTTTTAATCATATAAGTTTTTGTTTTCAGGGACGCTCTGATTGTGTGCTCTGTTAACTCCAGTACGTCAATGTTCGCGGGTTTCGTCATATTCTCCGTTGTAGGATTCATGGCACACGAACAGCAGAGGCCGGTAGAAGAAGTTGCAGCATCAGGTACGACCTACTTCTGTCTGTCAACAAACGATAACACTATTTAAGACGAGATTCAGACAGCAGTCGAGCTCTGTAGCGGCGATAGCCGTTACATTGATACACCAACTCGATTGGTCGATTCTAAAGTTAATTTTTATAGATAAGAAATAAAACATAATTATGTTATAAGTGCAAACATATACTGTACAAATTACAAACGTACTTTCAGGTCCGGGTCTAGCGTTCCTCGCTTATCCATCAGCCGTTCTTCAGCTCCCCGGTGCACCGTTATGGTCTTGTTTGTTTTTCTTCATGCTACTCCTCATCGGCTTGGACAGTCAGTTCTGCACCATGGAAGGTTTCATCACCGCTGTTATCGACGAGTGGCCCAAACTCCTCAGGAGGCGCAAGGAAATATTCATCGCTATTACTTGCGTCATTTCCTATTTGGTTGGACTGTCTTGTATTTCTGAGGTAAGAGTTTCATTTTATAACTCTATCATCACTGCCATCATGAGCTAACAGATTTTCATTGCTGGATATATTTGTCTCCCGTGGAGCTTCGAAACGATCGGTCTATCTTGCGGGTCATCTACCTACGCCGGATCGTCCTGTACGTGACCAATCACTAAATATTTGCAAAATGTGGTGTTAAAAATACATATTACTATGACTAAGATATTTGCAACTCAGTTCTCAAGTTTCAAATCTTTAATTAGCAGTCTTAATACCGTAATTATCATAAGGTAATCTCCTTACCTCCACGATTTTAGACTTCCTTTTCTTTCAGGGAGGCATGTACGTTTTCCAAATCCTCGACTCGTATGCCGTTTCTGGTTTTTGCCTCTTGTTCTTGATCTTCTTCGAGTGCGTTTCCATCTCGTGGGCGTTCGGCGTGAACCGTTTCTATGACGGCATCAAGGAAATGATCGGCTACTACCCGACCATCTGGTGGAAGTTCTGCTGGGTCGGTTTCACACCTGCAATCTGCATTGTAAGTACAATTTATTATTACGTGAAATTTACTTAAATACGTTACAAAATATATATGTTTAACGTAACAACTTGTTTTGTAATCTGCTGCAAAAGCTTTTAATGGAAATATTTAAGTCGATGAAAATTTGTTAAGCATTAAAGCATCTCTGTCATAATGTGGCATTAGGTAACACAAATGCGTCTCTGCGCAGGTTCGTTGTATTGAAAAATCTGTGTACAATTAAAATTATTGTTATTGCTTGGCATAACTTACAACGATAGGGTGAAACTTTTAATTTTTGTTTGGTAAAATTTAAATAAGTGTAGATATGTTATAAAATTGGCATATTTAACATTCAGAGCGTGTTCATCTTCAACTTGGTGCAATGGACTCCAATCAAGTACATGAACTACGAGTACCCTTGGTGGTCGCACGCCTTCGGCTGGTTCACCGCCCTGTCTTCCATGCTGTGCATCCCCGGGTACATGGTCTACCTCTGGCGCGTCACTCCCGGAACCACGATGGAGGTATTACTACATACCTTTGATTACAAGTCATGATTCTGAAATTGTCAGCAGTTGTATCGAAAGTCGTCAGAAGCAAAGCAGTTGATATTATATATTTTTTCTTACATAATAAAATATTTGGGTGTTTTACATAGATAGGCAGAAAAGTTGCGACGGATGAAGAAATAACAATGATATTTCTTGAATCACAAAGATGAGAACATCAATTTAACAAGCAAAATACCTAACGAGGTAGACTGTAAAATAACAAATGGAATGTTCTTTATTTTGATGGGATTGGGGATTATGTAACTGGTTAACCAATAAATTTAATTGAGCAGTTATTGGAAATGCAGTCAATGATTAGTATTACATGACTTTGAATTTTTTTCAGAAATTCCATACCATCGTCCGCATCCCAGAAGACGTGCCGGCTTTGCGTACCAAAATGCAAGCCGAAGAACAAGCGAAACATGCGAAGGCTTAAACAGCCAATTTTTCAGATCTCAACCGATGGAAGGGTGAAATCCATGAACCCAGAGATCTAGAAAGATATAAGAAACATATTGGATAATTATTACGCACAAATATTACAGTCACGTGCCAAATATTCTAAAGATGTATTCCCTAGCAAGTTATGTTAGTAATATGTTTGACATTTATTCGTATTTTTTAAATTAAATTAACTTTTAACTTAATAAGTGTTATGTTAGTTTGAGATTCGAAGCCTTCGTTTTATTTTGGGTGCGTTGCGACGCGTTCACGTACGTTACTGTACGAGCTATTCTTATTAAGTTCTAACTTTTAATCTTAACTGTTAGTTGAAGTTGTATCGGTCTAATATAATCACAAGTTAACTAACCGTTATTGTTGTCTTCCTGGATGCTTTATATTGTATTAAAATGTAGGAACGTTATTAATTGCTTAGCTATTTATTTAGAAATCTGGTCATGTTTTCAAACTAAATATGATTTTTTTACGTCAGTGATAATAATGTATAACAGTTTAAAGTTTTGACCACGTTGTAACGAGCGAAAATCCCCGACATATATTGTTTTAGTCAATTTACTTTATTTGGATTTGTGCAATCTAAAATATTTATGGCCAGATTTTCTTATATACAATTAATTACTAATTAAAAAAAAATTCGATATAAATTATCCTTAAAGGATTTAGTTTTAGGCTTTGAATGTTTATTGTTTCGGAGGTTTTTTAACAAATACATTTTTGTCCTTACATGTTTGGACTCTGTGTATTTTGTTAAAGGGCTTTTGTATAATTAAATTCGTAGAGTAATGTTTAAAAAAATTACATATTTTATATTATAATCTTTATTAAATACAAAATATTAAAATATTATATAATTAATTTTCGTTAATCTTAATTAAAAATACTTTTTTTTGGTTGTTTAGCTTTAAATTATGTTTAGTGAATAAATTATTTTATTAATTCAGATAAAATAATAATATCCTGGTGCGCTATAAACCGATCTTCTGTGTTCCGAATAAGAACAAATTATCCGACCAAATATTTTCCATAAACCTTTACCAGTTTACTGTAGATTTTACACAATAACATTTGATAAACCTTAAAAAACATCTTTGATAAAATTATAAGTAATTTGTTATTTAAAATGTATAACTTCTATTTATGGTGTATTTAAAAAAATATTTTGATTCTTGTAGTGGATTCTATTATACAATTGGAAAATAATTATTAAAAAATATATAATCAGTCAATTTCTAATAAAACTATTATTAAAAAATAGTAAACATTCGTAGTATATTAAACCATTGTATCATTATTAATAATTAGTTGTTAAGAAATAATATATTTCAATGTACTTCAAAGGAGATGAGAAATTAGATTTACTGATAAGTTAATTAAAATATTTTCATTGTATAACTTAAAAATATACACTATTTGAATATATATGCGTTTCATATAAGGTTAAATCAATAAATTTTGCTTAATATAATGTATTCAATGAAACAATTATTTCAATATTTATTTATAACAAAATTAATGTAATATCGATTTTGTTGTAATATCCTCATATAAAGAATCAAGTTAAATAAATATGTACGTAGATAAAACAGTTCTTTTATTGTTTTCCTGTTGTACCCCAACAGCAGGGCGTATTGTTTCACATCGAGATGTAATATAGGGCTTGTATGTTTGTTAGTAAAAACCAAGAAAGTTTAAGGTTATACATCGAGATGGAATTTTTGTAAACAAAGTTTACAACTTAACTTTAATGTTGAAACTCGTAAATTTGGACGTATAGGACGTATAGAAATACCCGCTCGGGCTCCCGTACCATAATGTTATTTGCGAGGCTCGTCTTACATCATTGAAATAGTATTCAAACAGTCTTTAGCAATCATCTTGGTATGCCAATCATGTTACTTCAAATATTTGCATATAAATCGCCACTTATAATTCAAATGCTTATCATAGATCTGATAAATCGAGTGCGTAAAAAATACTAATTGGAAATGACATAGTTATATATTGAAAATTATATAATACGACTAATTCTGATCGTCGGTGCCGGTCCTCTTTCCGCTCCCATCCAGTTCTTATAAGGAAAAGATGGGAAGGGAAGAGGGCTTGACGTGGAGGGGGATGGCTAGGAAAGGGAAATAATACTTATATCTATCCTTTCCTCTGTATATTAATGGTAAGCATCCTATTTACAACTCTGAACGCCACTCAAGCCACCTTCATATGCGAAAACACATAGTTACCATTTTTATGTAGTCACATAACAAAATTACTTTAAACATAAAATCCACGAATCATAAAGTTATTCACACCCTCATAAACGAACAAGTTTTATTTTTAATTGAACATCTAGACTCCCACTTATGACCCTCGATAAGTTGTATCAATGAACACTATTGACTACTCTGTATAAATCACGTTTAGTAAGTAATGGAGCCTCTTACGGTGTCAAGGAAGAAGCTCTTCATAGAAAACTGAACCGATATAGCTTAACTTTTCTTTTAAGCTCGTAGTTCAACAAATATACCTCTTTCTAAATTGTTGTAGAGTATTTCGCTATTTCTTAGTTGTTCTAGCAAATATCCCTCTTTCAAAGTTGTTGTAGGAAATATCCCTCTTTCAAAGTTTTTTTATAGGAATTATCGCTCTTTCAAAGTTGTAGGAAATATCGCTCTTTAAAAGTTGCTGTAGGAAATATCACTCTTTAAAAGTTGTTCTAGGAAATATCCGCTCTTTCAAAGTTGTTCTAGGAAATATCCCTCTTTCAAAGTTGTTCTAGGAAATATCCCTCTTTAAAAGTTGTTATAGGGAATATCCCTCTTTCAAAGTTGTTACAGGAAATCTACCTTTCTAAAACTAACGTGTCTCTTTAACTTAGTCTATGACAGATACAAAGAAATAGCGCGGGCCTCATATTGTTCTACAGTGTTGTGAACAGCGCGCGTTTTGAATGACGAATAAATAACAAGTTCTTATATAGATATATTGTTTAAAAAGATAATCTATGTACAATTTGTTGATGTCATGTGGGCGTAGTGTTATCTGTCTGTAACACACTGAATCGGATAAATGTGTTTTTATAATGAAATATAGAAATAATGAGTTGGTTTATTGTAAGTTTGATTTTTGTATGCTTTAACGCAAGAGCCTTTGGTAAGTTTGATTATACTTAACGTATATTGTGCTAATTATCAATTACTTAAGGTTTTATACCTAATTATTATTTTAAATAGATTTATCTCTGTTAGTGATGAAAATGTAACTTCTAAATCACGACTTGGTATATTTGTTGTTATTATTTGATGCATTTTTTAAATTAAATATTAAATTTTTTCCTTCATTATTAGCAAATTATTTAGGTAGACTTTTATATCTCGGGAGCTGGTTTTGGGGAAGGGGAGGAGGTATTCCACCTACTCAATACTACCCCCGTTGAAAGAAATCAAGAAAAAATCCTGAGATAATAAAAAAAAGAATTCTCGTAAACATGACGTGATTGTGTCAGTTTTGCATAGCCAAATCAGAAAACAAAATTAAAAAATCGCAACTTTAAGATCACCCATTATTTCAATGTAATAATTTTATACAGTTTATGTGATAGAAAAAAAATCAATTCCACCTAGTGATAAATGGAGCGGTTATCGAAGGACCCTATGTAGTAGTAGTAGGGGGGTTACTTTTCCGCAACTCAAGGACTCGAAGGACCCTATTAAAGCAGCTTTTTATAAAGAGCAATGTTTTCTACAGAATTAAAAATAATATTTACTTGGCATTTTATAACATTTATCGATACTAAGGTTACATCCCTACTAATATTATAAATGTGAATGTAAGTTTGTTTGTTACGCTTTCACGCGAAAACTACTCAACCGATCATCATGAAACTTTGTACACATATTCTTGGAGGTATTAGAAGTAACATAGGATACTTTTTATGAAAAAAATAGTACATAAAAAGCGAAGTATGTATGTTCCCTATAGACCTATAGACTCCGAAACGGCTGGACCCATTTCGATGAAATTTACAGGGAATGTCCAGATTGGCACATTCCTGTGTTTTGCGATCGGATCAAGATAATTAGTGGTACCCGGGCGATGCCGGGGCGGGTCACTAGTGATTAATAATTCCCATTTAATCACAATTACCGTAACATATACACAATTTAATAATTACTTTTGAAGCTATTAACGAATGCAAAAACGATGTAGCCGACTGCATGACTGAAAAATCTCCCAAAATAAATGATAAGACTGGCGATTGTTTAGCTGGCTTTGAATTGGGTCCCGATGGAGCTTGCATTGGTAAGTATACAGTTATATTTACTAAAATTATAACTGTGAATGAAAGATCGCTTATGTATTAGTGACGCTTTAACAACATAACCCATGACCATGAACTTTTACACGTAAATAAATAAATATCTGATGGATTCCATTTAGCACGATCCTGGCACACCTATCTCGCTTCTTCTACATACATATTATACAATTTGTTTCGTTACTCTCTCTTCATTCATCCTTTCAACATGCCCGAACCACAGAAGCATATCTTATACTTAGCATATATGCTACTATTTACTATAGTTTAGTTATTGCAACGCATCCGTTGCTATACTGATTGACGAAGGCGTCGATTAAACATTATTGTTTTGTTTCTGTGACCGAAGAAATTGCCCTCAATACGTCGTTGTATTATTTTCCAGACATCGACGAATGTGCAACAAATAATCGCGCCTGTATGGTACGAACGGAAACCTGCAAAAATACGATCGGCGGGTATATTTGTGAATGTGCTGAAGGGTTCGTCACGGACTTAACATCGTTTGCTTGTGTTCAAGCGAATACCACTCAGAATACTTTGGGATCTACCACAGAACTGCCTTCTCTATCCACAAACAAAAGTGAGTCATATGTAAGCAAATGATATATCACACATCATATTTTCAGTTTATCCCCACCATTAAAGGTGAAGCGCCTGCAACTCGCTTACTTGTTGTGTTTACTCGTTTAACTAGTTACTCCCGTTGCCTTTTAATAAACGACAAGCTTTTGGTTAATATCTCATTACGTTATCACTGCTATGACATGTAAGTTATTTCTAGGTATAATCCGAGGATCATCTAAGGCTCAACCTTGCCCACCTGGTTTCTTCTACAACCCATTCACTCGCGAATGCGCAGGTAATTGTTAAGAACATTATGAAAGCGTAGTATGAAGAGCGTATTTCAGGCCACAGCTAGCATATGAATGTTGCACAGCTAGCTGTGGCCTGAAATACGCTCTACGGTTTATATTCAGTATTCGAATAATGACATCCAGCGTTATATCACAGAAAATGTATGGTATTAGTAAGATTTGGAATGCTGTCAATCGATTTCTTATCCATTATTGGCGATGGACAGATGGCGCCCTAAGAGTTTGGTTTAATATTTTCTTGTGAAAATTCATGTTTTTCCGGAGACGACATCGATACTGGCAAATTAAAAAAAAACAATATATACATATATACAAAATTTCAACTAAATCTTAGCAGCTGTTTTTTTTATAAGAGAAGGGAGCAAACGAGCGGCGGGAAAACGGAGGTGATCAACGACGCCCATGGACACCCGCAATACCAGGAACTGCAGATGCGTTGCTGGCCTTTAAGAAAGAGATAGGCTCGCTTCTTGAAGGACTCCAAGTCGTACTGGTTTGGAAATACCGCCGAGGACAGACTATTCCACAGTTTTCGAGATAGGCGTAGTATATTAACAAGAATTGCCGCTCGGTTGACTTAAAATTGAATTAAAAATTGGTGATCCAACGTGAGCCTTGGCCTCCAACAAGAGTCAACGCTCTCAACAAGAGTCTTTACTCCCTCCAATCCCGATAGCAGATGGCGATGATGATGAGATGGAGATCTCTCGCCGGTTTCGAATTTGATGTTGACGCAGTTCCTTCTCAACTTCATCTTTCCAGCGATACCTGGGACTGACTGGGCGTCGGCCACTTACGTGTCACGTTTCTGGAATGGACAAGCAAAGGAACGTGAAGCGTGCAAATATATTTCGGCTTATTAGAAGGAATGCGGACACTTTTTGAGCATGTATAAATATTAAGTAAATAATTAATGCACTATGCTTATGAACTTAATTACAATGTGAATTTAATTTCAAGTACTGTGGGGATATTCAGATGATCAACCAAATCAAACCGGATTAAATTCGACGACAAAAACTTGCCAACTGGGACTCCATTATGAACCAGACACAGGCGAATGCGAAGGTTTTTTTTTAAATATTTGTGATATTTTAGAAACTGAACAATAAAATGACCACGACTGCTGAATTAACCAACCATTAACCACATATATAAAATAGCGTGTAATGCTGAATAATTATTTCTTCTTAACATCTTGTCATCTTATAATTTTATCTTATTTGATTCCTCTCCAAGATGTTTGTATTGACATAGCTTAAAATTTCCGATTCATCCTTCTAACCGTCTACTATATCTACTGCCATTGATTCTTCTTTTACGTCTTTTAATAGTCCACCAGGTCTCTAATTCTACTGAGTTCTTTGCATTTGAATATTTCTCTACTGAATGTTATGTGTGGTGAATGTTATGTGTGGGTCCTATCCATTATAATGTAAATTACGTAAAGTAAATGCTATTGTATAATTTTCGTCATTCATTACATAATACGAATCTAATGACAAGCCACTATTCAAAATTGGCCAAGCCCTTATTATCATCTATGGATAGATATTTGGTGGAGAGGTTTAACTCTAGTCCTCTCCCATTTCCCGGACTTTCTTAATAGGGATAGGATGGGGAGGAGAGGAAAAAGACAAAAGAAATGTCCTTTTTCCTATCTATCTCCTCAATGTTCATTAAAGGTAGGGCATTTGCAACCAATTAGCTTGTTATTAAAGTTTAAATTCTAGACGTTGATGAATGTGCGTTGGATAAAAACGACTGCGCCGGCAAAGGCTTGGAGTACCAATGCCTCAATACCCCGGGATCGTACCGCTGCGTGACACGCCCTGGACAACAACCCGCAACTACGCCGGCATCGAATCACAACAACGAGTAAGTTAACAATGTTATAGACCAAAAGTTATCTTTGGTTTTCTTTTCTAGTGCTAATTTATCTTATCTCTCCTTGTCTTTCGTCCAACTATGAGGTTGGTAGACTTTCAAGAGAAGAGTGAGTAGGCTGTTGCTAAGCTAGTGCGTACCTAACGACTACACCACTTAACATCGGTAGGATGGTGGTCAAGTACTAGCTTATTCATTATAAAGAACCAAGTGTAGGATTGTTTATTTATTTTAGTTAGTGTTTAGTTTTTAGTGTTTATTTTAACGCCTTCATGCCTTCCCCTTCCCACCCTTTTCTTATAAGAAAAGGATGGGAAGGGGATGTATAGAATTTGGAAATAACCATTTTCTGTTTGTCCCCTCCTCTGACCATTAAAGGTGGGCAACGCATCTGCAACTCATTAGTTAGTTGCAGATGTCTATGGGTAGCGATCACTTGACATCGGGTGAACCGCTTGCTCGTTTGCCACCTAGTACTATAAATAAAATACTGTATAGGTTTTCCGTACGCCTCGGCAAGAATTGGTTGTACTTAAGTTTTGTTTTATTAGCTTTTAAAAAGAAATGAATAATTTATTAAGGACAAAAAAACCTTAGTTACGATAATACCCAATTGTGCTTGACTACCATTTATACTTTCGAGAGAAGAGTGAATCTTCTAATGCTAAATTAGTGTGTTCCTTCGAACACATCACCACTTTACATAACGTGTGATTGTTCAAGCAATAGTTTGTACATTACGTGTCAAACGATTGTTCAAGCAATAGTTTGCACATTACGTGTCAAACGATTGTTCAAGCAGCAGTTTGCACATTACGTGGCAAACGATTGTTCAAGCAATAGTTTGTACATTACGTGTCAAACGATTGTTCAAGCAATAGTTTGCACATTACGTGGCAAACGTCAGCCCGATGAATTTAAATATTGAACGATAATTTAAAAAATGCCTTTTTAACATGAGGTGATGTACAAAGTTGAAATAATTATGTGAGTTCCTTAGTCTTTAAGTTTAACTTTGAACAAAGAACAGCATCTTATTCAAAGATTGTATTTAATTTCAAAATTTGTTGTTATAAAATATAAACAAAATTATTTGATTTTAGCAGAGGAATTAAGCCACAAGTAAATAAAATGGTTCAACTGGAATCAAGTGTTTCAGAATTAACTTACAAGCCGGTTACAAAAACCGAGAGCATTTCTATTAATGATGTTACGGTGAAAAATGAAACTATAGTAATGAAACAGCCTTCGGGCGATTCTGTACATGTAGTTCGACCGATGAACAAGACCAACTCGACGCCAGCCAATTGTAAAATTGGTTTTAAATTGAATGACCTAGGTGTATGTACAGGTAGCTACCTATCATATGTTACTATTTTATCATTTTTATTTTATTTTCTCGTTTATCCCCCTCCTCTACCCATTAAAGGTAAACGTATCTGCATCTTATTAGTTTCTTTGGGGTGCCTATGGTGTAGTCATTTACATCATTACACAATCTTGTATATTCATCTGAATCGTTTGCTAGTTTGCCACCTCCTTTCATAAAATATACTATCAAGGGAAACAATGAATTGCTAGCAACTTGACTAGCAATGGGAGGAACAAATGCTCATAGAATGCAAGGCCCGTGGGCCAAAAGTTCCTAGAATGGCGGCCACATTCCGTAAGATAGATCAATGACCTGATTAAGGTGTTGCTAATCGACTGGATAGGCGCGGCAAGGAATTTTTGTTGCGCTTCATGTGAAACCTACGTCTACCGGTGGCCATTTGTTGGCTGCTAAATGACCCAATAGTTCGGAGAGCCATTGCTGATTGTGGAATTTCTCAAAATTATCAAAAATAACTTAAGACGTATAATAATTTTTCAGACATCGACGAATGCGCTACAGACAACCACAACTGTTCCAGTGATTTAGAATTTTGTCTCAACAGCATAGGAGGATATCTCTGTGAATGTATTGAGAGATACCACAGGGATTCTATATCTGGTGATTGTAAACGTATTAAGCCATCACCGACATTCACTATGAAGACCAGTTCAACTATGGAGCTTAATAATACAGAAGTCAGTAAACTAGTGGATACTGTGATGTTACCTAAACCTGTACTCGTGTGTCCCTCGGGCTACCGACTTGGTGATGACAACTCGTGTCAAGGTAAGATTGTAGATTTTGTATGGTAGAATAAAGCAGAAGAGTAAGCGGTTCATCCGACGTTAAGTGAACCGTTTTACCCGTAAATATTCGCAATCACCTGGTGAGTTGTTTTGTGGAACTTTATGTTGGACAATGGAAAGGTTAGATAAGGAAAATAAAAGAAAGAAGGGATAGAAAGAGGTACAGGTTTGACACCTCGGCACTTTACTCATCATAAATGCAGAAGCATAAAATGCCTCTACGCACGCCTGTCTTCTGTGATCTCGTGTAACTTTCCCTTTCGAGCATATTCATGCAACAACATTCTTTTTACAGATGTAAATGAATGTCTCTCCGGTGAAGCAAACTGTACTTTCATGGAGCTCTGCTCAAATTCACCTGGAGGATATGACTGCAACTGCCCGCCTGGGTACCAACTTGTGGGTGACAACGGCTGCGAGGATGTCGACGAATGTCTCACCGATGAAGTAGAATGTAACGCATTACAGCAATGCATTAACTTCCCAGGAGGGTACAATTGCAGCTGCCTCAATGGGTACCAGCTTGTGGGAGACAATGAGTGTGAGGATATCGACGAATGTCTCACCGGTGAAACAAAATGTACTTTCATGGAGCTCTGCTCAAATTTACCTGGCGGATATGACTGCAACTGCCCTCCTGGGTACCAACTCGTGGGAGACAACGGCTGCGAGGATATCGACGAATGTCTCACCGCTGAAGTAGAATGTAACGCATTACAGCAATGCATTAACTTCCCAGGAGGGTACAATTGCAGCTGCCTCAATGGGTACCAGCTTGTGGGAGACAATGAGTGCGAGGATATCGATGAATGTCTCACCGGTGAAGCAAAATGTACTTTCATGGAGCTCTGCTCGAATTCACCTGGCGGATATGACTGCAACTGCCCTCCTGGGTACCAACTCGTGGGAGACACTGAGTGTCAGGATCTTGATGAATGCATATTTGACGGCGTTAGTAACTTTTAATTTTTTTATAATAATGAGTATACATGTACACAGCTAGCTACATCTAACATTTTTACAATTGGCAATGTAGTCAGTATTTGTGCAGGAAAGAGGAGGCATTAGATAAAAGGGTTGAAAGAAGGGTTGGGAAAAGAAAGAGGAGGGAATGCATGCAAGGCAATTTTGATAATATCTAATTAAATACTAATAGTCTGCTCAACCCAATAATTCTTTGCACCTTCTAATTTTTTACATATTCAATTGCGAATATTTAAAAAAAATAAATTGATGTGAAGTGTATGCGCCAGTAGTTAGGTCAAAGTTATCGATTCACTGTTGACACGATCTTGTTAGTTTTAAACATACTATTCACTAAATAATTAGCTGAATACCCCTATGACCTACGACAAGAACGGCTCAAAGGCATATACATATATACCCAACTATCGGCCGATATCTAAGTTATGTTTATCTCTTAATTAGTGGGAAACTTAATGCAAGCGAGCAAGGCTATCCGTTACTTATGCACTTATCTACAGTGGTAGATCCAGCAAAAAACATCTGTTGCATGAATAGGTCGACTGGTGAAATATCACATATATACCCAACTATCGGCCGATATCTAAGTTATGTTTATCTCTAAATTGGTGGGAAACTTAATGCAAGCGAGCAAGGCTATCCGTTACTTATGCACTTATCTACAGTGGCAGATCCAGCAAAAAACATCTGTTGCATGCATAGGTCGACTGGTGAAATATCACAACCTTTTTTTATGGAGCAAGGTGGCAAACGAGCAAGCGGGTCAAATGATATTAAGAAACCCATAGGCATCCATGACAATTGAGTTGTAGATGCGTTGCCAAACAAGACGGGGACAAACATAAAAAAGTATATTTCCTTTTCCTAGTTTAATCGTTCTTGTCGTGCTTGTAATGTTTTTCTGTTTCCGTAGGCAGCTTGTTCAGTGAATTCCGATTGCTTCAATTTACATGGCTCTTATGAGTGTCGATGTCACACTGGCTTCAGATCCGCCGCAGTGAATCATATGGTATGTTGGTAGTTTCTGAATAAAAACTTTCATCCCTTACCATAGGTCTTTAGGGGCTGAATTTAGAAAAATCTTTGGTTAGTGCTCGCAGTATTAAACAGAGATATCTGTGCAAAATTTCATGTTTCTAGGCCCAGTAATTTAGACTGTGCCTTGACATATCAATCAGTCAGTTTCTTCTTTATATATGTAGAAGATGGTTCAGTGAAACGCGATAGATCCGTAAAATTCAGACATCTACAGCCATCCTTTCTGCACAAAAATTTTTATATCTTTAAATTCCACTTAGCATACAAGTCTCATGAAGCAAGCCTGGACCCAAACTCCCAGTAAGCTCAACATAAGTGACATAAATAATGCGGTAAAAATGTAGTGGACCTTTTACTCCTTCGCCCCATCTTCTCAACAGCCCCAGCTGTGACTTTCGATGAGCCACTCTAATAACAGTTGCCCAAGTTCCTAGACTAAGCGCCCCCTGGACTTGGCTACTGGACTGTGGAGTTAATATGATGAAAGGTCTTAATTGTTTTTCGTCGAATGATAACAGGTCTGCATTGACGTAGATGAGTGCTCGGAAGATCAGGCTGCTACTGTATGTGAACAGCAGTGCTACAACATATGGGGCGGCTACCGCTGCGCCTGTCACAGGGGATACACTCTCAACTATGATAACAGGTATAATTACCAACTCCAATAGCAAAGCATGAGCGTGGTCTGCCATCATATCATTTATGACGTAACATCTATTTTTAGTTTTTCTTTTTATTCTACATACACCATAGATGTCCTGACCGACAATACAACGATTTAATGCAACTTATCTATGTCGAAAGTTGCTTAGTCTGGCCGCAAGAGGGCTTGTAAGATGATGATTTTTTTTCTTGCCCTTGCTTATAAATAAATAAATAAATATCCTAGGACATATTCACACACGGCCATCTGATCCCAAACTAAGCAGAGCTTGTGCTATGGCAACCAGATAACTGATATACTACATATAGTACTTTTCTTTTTGTAAATACATACTTAAATAGATAATTACACCCAGACTCAAGACAAACAGACATGTTCATGCACACAAATGTTTGTCCTGGGTGGGAATCGAACCCACGACCTGCGGCGTGAAAAGCAAGTATCTTACAAACCACGCCAACCGGCCCGTCTCGTCTTCCGCTTAGAAAGAACAGGGTAATTTAAAATATGGCCTTACATATGACAACACAACAGTTAAGCTCGGTTACACGCACTACTATATCGATAATTTATATATATATTTATATACATATATAAAAATGGACGCTCTATATATGTAACCAAATCCAGATATCACAGAGCGACCGTATTTGTGGATTTGAAGCCTCAACGTCCCGTTGGTGATACGGGGGTCGAAAACGTATTTTACGATATGTTACGGGTGTTTGAATTACGACGACTGGGCGATCGCGTAGTTCAAAATACTAGTGTTTTTAAATGACCTCTTTTTTGCTTATAGTTTTTGATATTTCCTGTAAGTTGTGTAATATTTTCCTACCAATTTTTAGGACATGCTCTGATGTGAATGAATGCATAGAGTTTGGGCCAAATAACTTATGCGAGGGAGAATGCTTCAACGAGCCGGGATACTATCGATGTTCCTGTCCTGACGGATACAAATTGTCTGATGATAACAGGAGTTGTACTGGTAAGATATTTCCAACTGTTTTATACCACTCGTATCTCGTAGAGTTCATTTTTTCATTCAACATTTCACTATTTTAAAATGGAGGCCTCCTTCTCGTCAAGTTTGCCGTACACTATGTATCTCTTTTGCGTTAAATTAATACCTTTCTGTAGGACTAGGTAGGTCTTCATGCAATTCCCCCAGTATCTCTTACTTGTTTATAACTTTTAATAATCCCGTGTTGTTTACTTTCGTTGTTTTCGAATCACGATGAGAAGGCAAATGGTAAACATTCAGTATAACGTTTACATGCCTGTAGAATTCTCCTTAGTGACAGATTTAGATTCATTCTTAGACACTTGTTTAATATTATTAAATAATAATATTTAAAATATCTTAAACTGACAAACTGTCTACAACAAAATCATCAATCATTGCAACATTGATAGGATGAATTAATCCCAACTAATGTTATAAATGTGGATGTAAGTTTGTTTGTTACGCTTTCACGCGAAAACTACTCAACCGATCATCACGAAACTTTGTACACATATTCTTGGAGGTACTAGAGGTAACATAGGATTTTTATGAAAAAAAGTAGTTTATAAAAAGCGAAGTATGTATGTGTATAGACCTATAGACTCCGACAGCTGGTTGGATTTCGATGAAATTTACAGGGATTGTCCAGATTGGCACATTCCTGTGTTTGGTAGCGATCGGATCAACATAATGAATGGTACCCGGGCGAAGCCGGGGCGGGTCACTTGGAAATAAATAAAATTGTTATTCGGGATTATGATTTTGTCCGAGACTTGTCGGTACAAAATATCGTAAAAATGCGAACGTGAGTAAAGCCGTATTTATAAAAAGTTTGTTACTAATGTCACACGAAAGTGTTGATAATTTGATCACAAATAAAAGTAACGAAATAAATATAAAACTAACGTTAATTTTATTGCAGATATTGATGAATGCGAAACGGGGCTAGCGCCCTGTGCTCTCAGCCGGGGCTACGGGGTGAGCGATGTCTGCATCAACACGCGAGGCAGCTTTCGTTGCTTCGAGATCACATGCCCACCAGGATATCAACTCGACGGCTTGTATATCCTGATTTTCTTTTTTATTCTACGACTTTTAGATTATTATTGCTAACACAGAGACCATACGAGTTCAACAAACGCAATGGGGGATTAAACAAAGCCTAAATAATCTTTATCATGTAGGGTCAGTTTATTCCTACATCGGTTGACATAGATGATAAATCTTCTGTAGAGGAATCCCATTTTAAGGACGACAGGAAATCGCTGGATGCGGTGCGCGGAGTCCCGCATACTTTGGAAGGCATTGGGGAAGGCCTTTGTCCAGCAGTGGACTGATATAGGCTGATGATGAAAGGAATTGCTTTTGCTCCAATATATTTCTTTATAGGAGAAGGTGGCAAACGAGTGGTGCACTTGATATATTAATCGACTGCCGCCCATAAGCTTCTGCAGATAGAGTTGCAGATGCTTTACCTAGCTGTAATAATCAGAAGATGGGATGAACAGGAAAAATGGATATTTCCTTTTCCTATCTATCCCCTCCCCACTCAAATCCTCTTCCCATTCCCAATCTTTCGCTATTAGAAAAGAATGGGAGGGCGAAGACGTGTAGAATGAACCCTTAGGATGCCTTATTTATTAAACGACAAGCAGAATTCTCTACTTCACGCCTGTCTTCAGCGAGGTCGTGGTATTTCACCGCTTAAACCGATCCATACGTGCAACTAATTTTGGTGTTGCGAGCTCTCGCAATGTTAAATTAAATACATTTTTTGTACAGATATAAACGGGAAATAGTGGTAGTCAGCAATACATTATTTAATTAATCTTAACTATAATTTATTTTCAGGCGTTGCAACAGGATCGTTCGAACTTGCGATCGATATGACTGGGTCTGCATTCGCATGCCTTACGCCTACTATTACCATTTTATCACATTTGTGTCGAATCTGTACATTGCAAATGGAAAGGTACGTCAGTTGACCTGTTCTAGAGAACACTTATTTTTATTTAGTCACACGCAACAGTTTACGACCATTTACTAAAGTGCACCTGTGTTATCTATCTATTGTAGCTAATATAGTAATTGACGTCAACTTTTCAGTCAAGAAAACAGGAAAAAGTGGAAAAAACAAGCGTCAACCTAACATTTTGAAGACTTATCATCTCCCTGTCCTATTCCCGCTTTATGTGGGGTCAGCGTTTCTGGTTTTCGACTTCCACATCGATCTGTCCGTCATTTCAGTCGTCACCCCCTTTTTGATCATGTCACTTTTCACGCAATCCATCCACGTTTTCGTAAGCCTACCTCTACAGACATATATCCCTCTACATTCATATCTAAAGCCACTTTGTCACATGCCATTTATTCTTCCTCATTACATGCCCATTTAGGTAATTAAAAGGACAAGATATAAAAGTCTGTTATTGTTTATTCTATTGTTATATTGTTTTAAGCTGTCTAAGGACATAGCTTCAAGACTCGCCGGCGATGACGGCCATCTTACTCTAGATACGGCCACATAGCCGGCAGGGTTTACTCCCCTATTAATGATAGAAGCGTTGCTGGAGTTTCTTCCGACACTTCTTCTCCCGGCGCTAAAGAAGTGGTAGTAAAGATAGCTATAGTGCTAATAAGATAATAGGAACCGATCGAGCCGAGGCTCAGCCCTCTCGGGCACCCTCGAATCAGAATGCTAAACGCGTAAGGAGTGACAGCCAAGCCGAGGGTCCTTGACCCGAGACTCTCCAAGGAGCGTCCACCGAAGCGACCTAAGAGCTCAGCGGCCTCCCAATCCGGTAATAATAATAAAGTCAGTAGTAGTCAAATAATAATACAGCCCGAGCCGAGGCTGCCTCTACGGAGGGGGCCCTCGAGCTAAGTTACTCTTAAAGAGGTTTAGGCTAGGCGCCCTTTGTGCCTATAAAATAGCTTCAAGAAGCGCCTCGGAATTATGTTTTGATTTCTTGGAACTAGCAACTGTGGGACATTCAGGCTTCATGTAATTAACAGCTAAACAATAGTTCAATTGTAACTGCGGAATGTTTAAATCTCCTACTATCAAAACTCTTTGGTTTGTGTTAGCCGCCCGCGACTTCACACACGTTAGTTTCTTATTTCCATCGCTTTTCTTGTTTGTGACTTGTTGTTTGTATAGGTATAATGGAACATTCTGTTGTGCACTTTTATGCTTTGTCAATCCTTGACAAGAATTCTGATTCGATTGATAACGGTTTTAACTTTATTGAAAGTAACACTTATACTAAAAATATATATTTCAGGTTGTGCAGGACAATAAATATGTTAAAAAACAAACATGTTACTTGTTACAAATATCTTTCTTTTACGATTTTTCGTGATATATATTCCCAGAAATATAGTAATATTTACATTTAATAAGTTACAAATCAACAGTTGAAGCATCAGTTATAAAATTACAATAGGTTGATGCATACTGCAGCCCTTAAGTTAACTGATACCACGGTTGTTGAAGAACAAGAACTGTGTCTGTAAAACTTTCGCTATTATTATGAATTATTATTTAAAAGTACCTCTTCCCCATTCGTTTAGCCTTGGCGGAGAAAATTACATAAATTAGATAACAGCACAGATATAACAAATGGCGTAAAACATTGTAAGTTTTGGTTTTTAAATATTGTAGTTTCCTTCTAAATTTAATATAACCTTATTTCTTCTGATTATAGGTGGACTTATTCACGATGAAACCAAATATTAGGCCTGGTATTTCGGCCAGCTTTTATATGCAATTGAATGAAGTCAATGCCACTTCAACTGTCGAAGAGCCAGCTAACATAGATTCATTCTTGTAAGCTTAACTTTTCTATATTTAGACGTGACAATTTACATTATAATTACCATTCATTCGTTATTTCGTTCATTCATTACTTTAGTCCCTTGATTGAAGAATTGAGGAAGTAAAAAGTGAAGGTAATATGTGGCCTGTGACACCTCACTCTTCAAACAAACTTGCTAGATTTTTTGAACGATTTTTTTTAAAATTTTTGTGCATCAGCTTTGTATATACATTTTAAAGAATTGTAAATGTTGTTATGATTGCAGGTTAACACAAGATGATAACGGGGGCGTTGTGTCTTTGGTTAAGTCCCTTGAAGGACCACAGAGCATCGAAATAGAATTGTTTATGGGAATGTACGATGAGTATAACGTCCCAGCTATCGCCGTCTCCAAGCTGTTCATTTTTGTGTCTGAATATGAGTTTTAATTAGGTTAAGTTATATGTTTCTGCTTAATCGTTTTTTTTTACTTTAATAAGCACAGTTTTGTTTTTCATGAACATTTTTATAGTTTTAATGTGTAAATCAATATTTTAGCAGATTATATTAGACATGTGCCAATAGCCTTATGGTTATTTAAACTTGTTGTCATATACGTGCCCGAGGAGGGTTGGCGTCAGACATGACAAGTATGGACTACTTTCTACAGTACGGTCTACTCTACGGTCGTTCTGTGGCAACTCAGCGAAAAAGTCGGAACAGGGTAGAGAAACAAAAATCTAGACTAGTTCTAATAAATATGTGTAATGTTAGAAACAAGTCAATGTTCGTAGTACCTCATACAAGGAAGCGATGTGAGCAGGCTTATCGTGAAACCCAAAGTGAACGTGAATTCACAATGCATTTTCAGTAAGCGACTACGACCTAAGAGAACCTTCATAGTGACCTGTTCAAGGGGGAAGGAGGTCTTCTAAGCACCACGTTTTGTCATATTTGGGCTCGACTTTTTCGAGCTGTATTCGTATGTGGTGAGATGTTAAGCGTTTACTGTATAAGGGATATTTATGACGAATTCTTCCAACCTGTGCTTATTAGATAAGGAGTGAACGAGCAGCGGACTAGCCAAATGTATAGTCAACTCCGCCCATGAACATCCGCAGCACACCACATTAAGGAACGAGTTTGCTCTCTTTTTTTATATATTACTAGGTGGTAAACGAGCAAGCGGTTCACCCGATGTCAAGTGATCGCTACCCATAGAAATCTGCAACTAACTAATGAGTTGCAGATGCGTTGCCTACCTTTAATGGACAGAGGAGGTGACAGAAACAGAAAATGGTTATTTCCAATACCTATACATCCCCTCCACCGTCAAGTTCTCTTCCCTTCCCTTCTTTATAAGAAAAGGGTGGGAAAGGGAAGAGGACTGAAAATAGGCCTCCGGCACCGCACTCATCAGTGGAAACGCAGAAAACTCTACTTCACACCTGTCTTCTGTGAGGTCGTGGTCTACCCCTCTGGAATACAGGCTGGAGTGTATATTTATTTAAGATCGTTATGGAATCCCTTTGAAGCGATTGTTCTTTATCTAGGACGTCTGGTTTAGAAATACCGCTGGGTAGATCAGACTATGTTTGCGACAGTTACGTAATTGTTTTCAAGTGAACAGGCTTACACGGGAGACATTGTTGACTATTTATTAGCGAATGATTACGCAGATTGTGCGCACAACAATCATGTTCCTTTCTTTACACAGCCGTTATCACTTGATCTCTCGTATTATGACACAAGTTAAAGATTTTGTTACTTAATTTCAGATTAAAACGAAAGTGGTAGCCTTGAGAAGAGTTTAGTGCTAAAGATTGAATTCATTACGAACCTTTTTGAAGTGAAAACTTCTTTAGTCGCGTTACACCATATTTCCTAGGGGAAAATCTTACAGGTTCGCGTGAACGACATGCTCATCATGCTCATTTGAACTTGGAATAGTTTCAACTATCTTTTTTTATTCATTTTTTTGGATTAAATTTTGAATTTCATTGTTATAGATACAAGTGTTTATTTTAGTTGATTATTTAATTATTTTCTATTATTTAACTATTGCGCCTTCTCACTGTTTTGAGTTACCACCACTACACATAGGCATTCGCAACAAGCAAATGAATCGTAGATACCTACCTTTATTATAGGAAATTCCTATTCACCCCTACCGATTCCAATTCTCTTCCCCTTCTCATCTAATCTCTATTAGGAAAACACTTCTACTTCACGCCTGTCTTCTGTGACGTCGTGATATTTCACCGGTCGGGTTGGCCTTTGCTTGCAATAGATGTTTTTGTTGCGGGCTCTACCAATGTCACTTATGCGGTTAGATGGGGAAACATCACTAATTTAAAGAGTAGCGGCTTCCTAAGGATTATTCCTATTATTTTTGTTGTATTTAATAAACTAGCAGGTACCAAAAGCCTATTCATCCTTCTCTTGAAGGTACCCACGTTATAATAGGACCGAAATACTGACGCTGGCAACTTGTTCCAATCATTACCAACGCACGATGAATGAAGATTCAAATCTAACTGTGAAATAACACAGACCTGGCGTATATGTCTACTCGTCCAGAGGTCGGTACTCGCTGGTGATTACCAGGGACCTTCACCTCTTCCACGGATATCATGCCATCAAGCGATTTCTAGTTTATATATCGGTAGAAAGTATTATGATTAGTATTCGGTGTTTGCTATTTCTTGAGAAGCGGATAAGATACAGGGGCCACCTCGATCGACCCTAGATAGATTACAAAACAATATTCGAAATAAGCAAGTAAAATATCCATTCTATGAATCAAAGATCTACAGTAAACGTTGGTGAGTCGCCTTGAAAGCCTACACAACACGTATATCGCCCACTTGATCGATTTATTGCCTAGTAACCTAGAGACACAATATGTCAAATCTTTATTCCGCAACGCCCAAGGCTAAGTTTATATAAGGTGTTACGTAAAACGCCTTGTCCGTTCAGCGATTCACACGTTATCGCTAAAAACTCCTAAATATGTCCGTCCGTGTCACTATTTGAATAAGACTCTTGCTTATATTTTAACCAACAAGTTATTTCTCAACTTACTGCGACCACTTAAGTTCGATAATTGAAATTGTCAAAATCCATGCATCCAGTTTTGTTGGGGGAGCCTGAACCCGGGGATAGGTTTTTTCAATTTAAAACACAATCATAATGACTGCTAACAGAAGTGAAAACTGAAACCAGGCACGGCAATCCTACTAATTATTATTTATATTATAAATTCGAAAGTTTGTATGTATGGATGTTTGTTATTCTTTCACGCAAAAACGGCTGAACGGATCTGGAGCTTGATAATTTAGTACAGAGATTACAGGCTGGAATAGCATATAGGCTACTTTTTACCCCGGAAAAATTTACGGTTCCCGTGGGATATTTTTTTTTCGTTTTTTTGTCCACGTATATAAAAGGCGATGTTTCCTATGGATTCCGAAACGGCTACCCGGGCGAAGCCGGGCGTGTCACTAATAGTTTAATAATAAAAAAAGTCTTGTATCTTAACCATAACATTCAAAATAGAATACAATAAAATTAAATTGTTTCGTTACTCTCTCCTCATTCATCACTTCAACATGCCCGAACCACCGAAGGATACCTTTCTCAATTCTAGTCACAACATCCACTTTTAAGTCACACTTTTACCTTATAAAGCTATTCTTAATTCTATCATTCAAAGTCACGCCTAACATACTTCTTAAGGTTCGCATTTAAAGATATATAATTTTTATTAATAAACAGGATGATTAGTAATAATTTTAATGAATTATTAAGGGGGACATTACCACCATTCAAATGAAATTGCTTAATCTGTAGTTATTAGGAAATCATTGTCATTTGGGCAAAGTATAAAAGTGTTTTCGTTGAATTAACCGACACGCGTGTCTTGTTGACCTTCATTGACGCCATAATTTGCTATTTGTGATTCCATTGTACGCCTTGTTAGCATGCAGTCAATAAATACGAACTATCCGAGCGCCCAAACGCATACTAATTCACCATAATATGGTATTCGTTGACTCTATAGACAATTATCGGATTATTTCATAGTAGCTGTAGTCTTCTACTTCGTAAGCTTTTTAATGATTCTCTCTCCAGTGAATGCTCGTCCACAAGACCACCATAGATCTCCACAAATATCCCCCTCCCCCATAAGATTGGTACAAGAAATTCATTCCTGGATAACGTAGCCACGAATTACGGCACGGCAGAGGGTGTTAAGAATCCCCAGAAGAGAGCAGGTATCTGGTCAAAAGAGTTCTCTGGTTGAGGGCTGAAGCAATCGATCCTTTAAAGATTATCAAATTACGTAGAAACTCGAAATTTTTTGTGATTTCTTACATCAATAAGTAAGCTTTATGCTATACTAATGATCCGCCCCGGCTTAGCCCGGGTAGCCGTTTCGGACTATATACGGAACATCGACTTTTATATATGTAGATATGCACCCGTGAAAAAACATTAGGGATAAAGAATAACCTATGTGCTATTCCAGATTATAATCTATCCCTGTACCAAATTTCATCCACAGTTCAGCCGTTTGAGTGAAAGAGTAACAAACATCCATACATTATGGCCTTGAAGTAGCTAGATTTTTAGATTTTTTGACAACCACCCTTTATTTTTTGTAAAAAAAATTTTTTTAATTAAAAAGTATCCTATGTTACTTCTAGTACCTCCAAGAATATGTGTACAAAGTTTCATGATGATCGGTTGAGTAGTTTTCGCGTAAAAGCGTAACAAACAAACTTACATTCACATTTATAATATTAGTAGGGATATCACGTTTTCACCCGATTGACCCAAAAGTATTCGCGTATATATGTCCGCTAAATTTTGATCTGTTGCATAAACGGATGTATCTATTTTAAATAGAGGTGTCTATAATTTTTATTATTCCCCGAAATGTCATAGCTAATGTGAAGAATGGTCATACATACATACATGCATATCAGGTGAGAATTTATAGTTTTTCATTTGAACTATTACTTCCTTTACTTAGTGTATTTGTAATACATTTTATTTAATAGATTATCCTTCATAATGTCTTAATGTGACATATCCCACAATATTCACTTTGTGGATCACATAAACATTAAAGCCGTATTCGTAATGCTCAAGTCGACATCAGGTTTTCTGACCGCTGTTACATTCAATAACAAAACCTATCAAGCCTTAATTCCTGGAAGGGATTCAACTTCTGTTAACCATTATTGTAATCTTTTTATTATGTCTTGCGTACGAATCGAATGTCCCAGACAAGATTATAAAGGTCAATTAGATTTAATGTTAAATATACATATTTGTTTGTAATCAGTTGACTCTGGAATTACTGAACCGATTTTAACCATTGATGCACCTTCAGAAAGCTAGTAACATCCTTCACTAATATTAGAAATGCGAATGTGAGTTCGTTATGCTTTAACTTCTTAACGAATCTTCACACTCACACTCGATATAAACACTCACGCCTAGACATAAAATATATCTGTAGGCGTGAGTGTTTATAAAAGAAAGAAACATTAAAAATTATTTGAATATTATTAATTTATGAAAATTTGTGGTGTCTGCTTCCCCCTTTTATTATCGGCGTGTTTGTTTATAAAACAAATAAAATGACAATTGATTTAAGCACATTTTCTCGTGCGGTTTGCGGTCAAATTTAATTATAAATCCACAAAATACATCGGACAATTTAATTGTGTCAAGGCCGGGATTGAGGATAAATTGTTATTTACATTTCATGTGGTAAACACTCATTTATATTAATATCAATGAGTGTTTACCACATCCCCGTTGACCCCATTTATTAATGGGGTCGACTTAATAATGAGATAGACAGGATGCTATACACTTTCATATCATGAGAGTTTATATCGGGCTATAAATAGTGGTCTGATAGCTACTTAACGTACAGACTACGAAGTGGAGGGTCGTGGGTTCGAATCCAACTTTCGACGATCTCCTAACAGAATGATAAGCTATGTTGCGTAGTTACGAAGAGTATTCGTAAAAGTTTGCGTAAAAACAAAGGGGCCAGCAAGAGAAACAATTGAATGAATAGCATGACCGAGGGAATACCACGACGTCACAGAAAACTCAAAACTAGGAATTTTTAAAGCTCCTGCATGTTTCTCGTAGTTTTTAATACTTTCATCGGTCTTACCCTTGTAACCATCCACGTTCATTCTACTATAAAAAAATTGTGCGCGAATAAATGTACATGTACGGCATTCGTAATGTAACGGATGTTAACGGGCAGAGAGTTAAAGGTTAAATAGTATTTTACTTTAAGCGTCTGTTGGGGTACATCCAATTTGTTTCGGTTGCCAACTCGGAGGCACCTTCACCTTGAACATACTTACCGGGATATAACCTCAAAAATTATTACGATGCTTATCCCTGGCACAGTGAGCGGAAAAAATTCGTAAGTTTGAAACCAAAATGTAGTCATGCTGACTCCTCACTGCTGTACCTATAGCCCTATTCATTTTATTTCCCGCATTCACTCCCACACACACACATTCTTCTTCTTCTTTAAATCGATTATTAACGGCATTAACTCTACTCGAAATCTTTATCCACGAAAGAGAAGACATTTAATTTAAAGTCATTTTTAGACTGACGGGTGTTGAATACCTCATTAAATTGCCGTCCAATCATGACTTGGGTACCTTCAAGAGGAATGTGTTTAGGCTGTCACTAAACAATTGTGTACCTTACGACCACACACTTAACATCAGGTGATTGTGGTCAACCGCCGGCTTATTCGTTATAAAGAAAATGTTATTTATTAAAAAAAAGAACTTGTTTTTAAAAACAAACCAAGTAAAAAAAACATCCTATAACATGTTGCACAATTCGAGTAAGCTTATAGCTTATGTTGACACACAACAAGAATCAAAATGGCGGATTCAAGTGTGTATTCTGCAGAACATTGCCTAAACAATTAACCTATTTGCTAATATACAAGCTACGTGACTACATTATTGAGACGCAAGTGTTAATCAAGTTTGTTGTAAGTTCATGATCACTCTTCTAGCAATTCAAATGGCATTTGTACGTCATTTGACAGTTGACAGCTATCTAACTAATTGTTCGTTGATCAGCCTTTCAGAGATCGGGCGATATTGTAAAATCTTCTATGGATTGTTGAACTTTTCTAGAGAAGCTTTTGTAGACATATGAAAGTGTCAGAGACGAGCCTCACTGAACTTGACCGAACCATAGTGAATGTAGAGTTATAACGCATTATTTAATCCGTTGCAAAAGAGTTTTGTGCGCGCGGACGACGCGCGTTTTCGATGAGCGCCTTCTTTGCGCGTATGTTACGCTAAAATGTCACGCGTCACATCACAGTGCAATGTAGGTGCTCGCTTCGAACGTGTTTCCTTATTTTCCTTGCTGGATTTTTTAAATTCCGCGCTATGAATTTTAGGTAAGTTAGTTTATGGATGGAATTTTAAATTCTGTCTATTATTGACTGAATCCAGTCTGTATCTCGTTGGAATTGTATAGGCAATAAAATACGCAACGAAACGTGTCATAATTCTAGATGTGGGTTGAGGTAGGTCGAACAGAATAATAGACGTTTTCATTAATATAATTTTAACATAAAAACTGTTTGCCGAAAAAAAAACCAAATAGAATGAATCAAATTTAACATCAACTGACTTATACTGTCTATTTATATTGTTTTCCATTATTTGTCGTGATTTTTTAGTCTGTTGTAATGGAGCTTGAGTCATTTAAAAATAGAATTTTTGAAGCTATAACTCTTTTGGTGCAATCGGGAATAGTGTTGTCCAGTGTTACCATGGCAACCGATAATAACTTTTAACATTTACCTATGATTCCATCTTATTTAATTAACCCGTCTCAGTTGCATTTAATATTTTTGTTTCCCATAAAAGAGTGATGACATACGGGATAATTTTCTTAGTTTTCTTTGTAAATACTCTACAGAAGTAAGAATTCTTGCGTGCGTGTACCTTTGTTATGGATCTAGCAAGTTTGATTTTAAAATAGATAGACTATCCGAATATCGCGTAATGTCCTTAAGCAAGTATCCTTCGTGCTTTGCAAACGAAGACGGTATGTGGAAGGGAGCAATCTAGATTAGTAATGTAGACAGGTCATTTTTATAATTTACCTACGTTTCTTCATTTATCGTTTATTATTAAACAAAAGGCGGTATAAGGAGCACCCTCTCCGGCGAGCATGTATGCGTAGATGTATGAATGTAGAAAAAGCGAGAGAGGTGTGCCAGGATCGTGCCAAATGGATATCCATGATCTCTGCCTACCCCTCTGGGTTCATAATATTATTATTATCCATATTTATAAGTAGAATCTGACTGACTAATATATCACCGCACATCTCAAACTACTGGGCCCAGAGACTTGAAATTTTGTTCTTTTGAGCTTAGCACTTGAGATTTCTGTTATAAATATACGACCTAGCACGAAGAAAGAATTTTTATTAAATTAATCCCCTAAAGGTTTAAATTAATGGTGTAAGTTTGTATGGAGAAATAATTGTAGTCCAATGTAAGTTGACCATATTAAATAGAGTTCAGCTAAAGTTCCGACAATGTGTGATTAAATAAAATTGCACGGTGATCTCAGCTTGTTTATAATAAATATATAATTGTTATGATTCGTTATGTACCTCTTACATCATATTCTATTTATTTTATATTATATTCAAACTCTATTAAGTGTTACAAGATGATGAGGATCAAACCCGTTGCCCAACGTAAACACAGTGCATGATACAGGTCAAACGAGGTAATGCGACGCGACGCGGCACGATACTGTGCGACATTATGCGACCAATACAAAGAAACATAATATCGCGTCGTGTCGCATTACCGAGTCTGTAGTACCCTGGACACCGTGAACATTGATAAACGTGACGCAGAAGGTGAGTGGAAGGATATGCATGAGATGTGTTCATAAAATGCGAGTAGAAGGACATTATACATTCATACAGTTAAACATTATAAAGCGAGGTCGTAACCACGCCTGCTACGGTATTTTGCAAATCACCATCATCAACCCTTTTCATTCGGAGAAGGTGGCAAACGAACAAGCGGGTTACCTGGTGTAGACGCTACGTACGTTTTTTTCATTTATCGTTTATTATTAAAAAAGGGCGACATAAGGAGCACCCTTACCGACGAGCATGTATGCGTAAATGTATGAATGTAGAAAAAGCGAGAGAGTTATGCCAGTTTTTAACAATGGTAGAGTCCGCAACAACATCTGTTGCACGAATGGGCCGGCTCGACCGGTGAAATACCACGACCTCACAGAAAACAGGCGTGAAGTAGTAGTACTCTGCGTTTCGTCTGATGAGTGAGGTGCCGGAGGCCTAATTTCAGTCTTCTTCCCCTTTCCACCCGTTCCTCAAAAGGGGTTGGGAAAGGGAAGAGGATTGGACGGGGAAGTGATTAACGTGGAAAAGGAAATATCCTTTTTCCTGTCCCTCCTCTGTTCATTAAAGGTAGGCAGCGCATCTGCAACACATTTGCATGTTGCGGATGTCTATGGGTAGCGCTCACTTTACATCAGTTGTTCCGCTTGCTCGATTGCCAGCTTCTTACATAAAAAAAAGTCTAGCCGGCCCATTCCTGCAACAAATGTTGTTGCTGGCTCTACCACTGTTAAATTCCTGCCATTTGCCATGCCAAGGTGGGAACCTTATCATGGTAGCACAGCATGACCGTATTCCATGCTGTATACGTTTTGGCTTTTTCTATGATGTATATATGCAGTTTTTATAGCCTTCTCAAGAATTACGGTATCATGCAAATAAGAAATATAATATTTTCTAACTGTCAATGTCATTCGGTTGTAGGTAGCTCGTAAAACGTTTTTAGAATGTTTAAGAGAACACAAGTTTACACACACGATATGTGTAGGAGTGGGCAGTTCGTATATATATACATTTATAGAAAGAAAACATTATGTGATTGATTCAGAGATTGATTTAATTACCAACACACAGCTAAACTAAACACACTTTTACACACTACTTACACTTTACATATTGAACCTCTTTAGGGATAGTAATAGAAAATCGAAAGCTATTACCATCAAAATTTATTTATTTATTTATTTATTAGAGGTCTACCAACAGCGCAGTTATCATAACATTCACAATTATTTGTTAAAATTAATACAATGCTGATAACTTAGCCAATGAGAGGTATACACAGCATTCAACGTATTACAAGTTAAGTTTTAGTAATTATAAATTATAAAGCAACAAACAAGATATTTTTATAGGTATGTCTATGTCTGTGCCTCTGAAGTCACAGGGTATAATAATAATAATAATGTCCTAGGACATATTCACACACGACCATCTGATCCCAAGCTAAGCGGAGCTTGTGTTATGGCAACCAGATAACTGATATACTACATATACTACTTTTCTTTTGTAAATACATACTTAAATAGATAATTACACCCAGACTCAGGACAAACAGACATGTTCATGCACACAAATGTTTGTCCTGGGTTGGAATCGAACCCACGACCTGCGGCGTGAAAAGCAAGTATCTTACAAACCACGCCAACCGGCCCGGGTTAGTACCCTGTATGTAGTTAGGGGTATGTTGAAGATGTCGACGTTGTTTTGGTGTTTCCAGAGCTCATTGTATGTCCTATGCATTCTGGGAATTGGAGAGTTTAAGCCTAAATTAGTTTTGTGTAAAAGTGTATAGAAGACTTTGGTTATTGGATGTCTGGGTGGTGTCGGTGGTACACATATTGGTATGCGGCTTACTAAATCACTACTTCTGATTATAAGCTAAAAAAATATGACTACTGTTTTAATGTAGATCTCTACGGTACTCTGATTCAAAGTAATTTTGTTGCTGACAGTACAGTAAAGATTGAGAATAAATCCACTATCACAAATCATTTTTTCCAAATCAACATGGAAAGTTTGTAAGCAAAGGGGTCTCTCACTTTATCTCACTCCATAACACAATTTCACTTCACTTTATTTCACGATTTCCATAAAATTACAACAATTCCGATAAAATATAAAACGATTAATGGCCGCCATGTAAGGTAGCGTTTGTTTCTTTACAAAATTTTCACCTACAACTGGAGAAGTATATAATGAACTATACTGTATTGTGTGCTATGTGGGATCCTGTGCGTTGGTTAATCTTTGACAAGACAGAGACGGTTGCATCGAGTCGACATCGAGACTAAAATAGATCGAGTTGGGCACGCGCATGCGCCGCTCCTGTCAACTGCGCGCTCTTCAATAATAAGGATAAATGGATTTTTGTACTAAATCATTTAACGAAACACAAATTAATTTAATAAAAGACAACATGAAACGATAGTTTAAATTTATGTATTGTGCTTAAGTGATAAATACTGGGTTTATACTGTTTATTTAATATTATTGTGATAATGCGGTGGCTCACAATATGCACTTTCTTTGTGTGCCTCCACAAGGGATTTTCTGGTAAGTTTAATTTTGTATGTTTCGCAGAATTGTGAACTAAATAAAAGTTATGTTTTATTTTATATTAGCTTTGAAACATTGTTGCGGTATGCTGTTAATTAAAATTTTAACATTAGTGTTTCAATGTACACGAATGTTACGAATTAAAAATACATAAAAAAGAGATATCGTTTTACGACATTAATTTAAAAAAAATATTTTATTGTGTTGATAGCTTTAAATAATTTTTTAAGTGTTTAAATTAAATTATTTATTTGCGTTTATTGTTCAAAAAATCTCTATTATCGAAGTTATTTTTTTTGAAACGCTATAACGAAGTTTTCAATTTAAAACAGACGACGTTTGCAGAGCAAATATATAGTTAAGTTAAACGAAATTCAAAAGTATTGATATCCCACATTCGCGACAGCGTTCTAAAAGCTTGGTTACACGTACCGAGGAAAGTAGAGATTGTTCTGGACGTACAAAAGTACCTAGACAGCAGCTCGGTCCCCGTTCTACCTACTAGGCCGTACTGTCTCGCTGATTTGCTCGGCCGATTCCCTAGTAGTTAAGGTATGATGTTAGAGACGCAGTGACAGGAGGCGTCCGATCAGCCTCTTGTCAGCAAGCACTGACTCTGTTTCTACGTCACCGTAAAGTTGCAAATATCGTTAGATTATAATCTCACTAACGTATAATTGTAGACAGTACCAACCATTTACAATTGGAAGTATTTTTATCAATAATTTATAAACTATACACGTCAAATTGTGAATTTATATCTTGACTTGGCTTGGATCTTGATTACGGAAGAATACGAAAGTTAGATAAGCTAAGATTTAGGACGGAAGATAACCATATGTGGGTTAGGTTGGACATGATAGGGTTATACGAAAAAAAGCGACTAATATTATAAAAGTGAATGTAAGTTTGTTTGTTAACTAAACTGTGTGAAAACAACTCAACCGATCATCATGAAACTTTGTACACATGTTCTTGGAGTTATTAAAAATAACATAAAATGCGAAGTATGTATGTTCCATATATAGACTCCGAAGCGGCTGGACCGATTTCGATGAAATTTACAGGGATTGTCCAGATTGACACAGCGAGTGTGCTTGGTAGCGATCGGATCAACATAATAAGTGGTACCCGGGCGAAGCCGATGCGGGTCGCTAGTACTCCATATGTCATAAAAATATGTTTCCTAAGAAAATAATTCAGGTTCCAATTTCCGTTTTTTTTTAATTCTCGTCAATAAACTAAAGATGTTATAATTTTACGGTGACATGCAAGTTCAGTTGAACTATCTATAAACACAGATAGACACTGTCGCCTGAATACCCCAGGGATATGGAATACTTGACAACAGAACAGTTATGATTGCGTCCGTCATGAGCGTATCGTTCCATAAGTGGCTTTAAAATCGATGACAGTTTTAAGTACACTGATATACAGGTGTCCGAAAATGATGTGAGTCGTTTTAGGGTGGCTCTCCGACTATTCCACTTCACATCGAATCGAATAGTTGGGCCGAACTGGCAATGCCGGTCCACTCTCTGATATATTCGCATGATTTTTTTCTACGACGATATTACGATAGTGTTTTTAAATATTTAGTGCGGTCCCCTATAAATATCATTCCCCCACTAAAATAATTGTCCTAGTTTGATGCTCCAATTATTTGACATTGATTGGTCATTCTTTAAGACGTAGTCATGTTTGTTTTAAAATTTATACTGATTGAATTAAAATAAGAATAAGAGCAGTGGCTCAGCGGTTTAGGCCCCGACTTACGTACTGTAGATTGCGGCTTCGAACCCAGGCAGGCGCTTTACTTTATATAATTTATTTCATCACCACTTCGCCTAAAACGGTGAAGCAAAACATCGTGAGGAAACCGCCATGTTCTTAGAACCACCAAATTCGAAGACATGTGACATCCCCCAACCCGCACCGGGCTAGTATGGTGGATTATGGCTCGTTCCCTCACTCGGAGAAGAGGCCTGTGTCCCTGCAGTGGGGATCATTCTAAAAACCAGTGTTCACTTGAGAAATAGTTATTTTCGCCTATAAATCTTTATCGCTTTCCTGTCCTTTTCCCAATTTTATTTGGGGTTGGTAGAGTATGACTGTAGGCTACATTTTTAAAGACCGCCTGCCTCTCTGACGCTAACCCTCCTCGGGAATAAGGCTAGCGCTTAAGTCTTATTTTTGTCAAATAATCCGGGGCCCTTATTCGTCGGGTTCATCCCTTCTCGTCAGGAACTTCGTTACTATCCCTACTAATGTTATTAATGTGAATGTAAGTTTGTTTGTTATGCTTTAACGCGAAAACTACTCAACCGATCATCATGAAACTTTGTACACATATTCTTGGAGGTACTAGAAGTAACATAGGATACTTTTTATGAAAAAAAAAATAGTATATAAAAAGCGAAGTATGTATGTTCCCTATAGACCTATAGATTCCGAAACGGCTGGACTGATTTCGATGAAATTTACAGGCATTGTCCAGATTGGCACATTCTTGTGTTTGGTAGCGATCGGATCAACATAATTAGTGGTACCCGGGCGAAGCCGGGGCGGATCACTAGTAAACTATATTTTGACTGAATTATTTCTATATCGCTTAACTTACAGCGTCCTTTGCCGACCAAATGGCGGAGATGACCCAGCAGTGCTGCGAGCGGGGCACGGCGCACGCTCGGAGTCATACGGAAGGCGACTGTTCATCGTCAGCTCCGCCAAACGTGCCTCCCATGTTCGGTACTCTATGCAGCTATGCCATGGACCAGTGCTGCAAGGAATACCACAAGTGAGTGTATTGTCGAAAGCTAAGCTAAAGATTTTATTGAACACGCGCTAATCTCAGAAACTTCTAATGGGATTTAAAAAAATATTTTTACATTTGACAGCCCAATCATTTTCAAGGAAAAAACAATAATCGAAAAGTGTTTTAAAGAAATGGGCAAGTGATAATAAAGAGTATTCTAATACTTGAATATAAGTAAATCTGTATTAGATTTAATTAAACGGCGAGGCGGGTAAAACCGCGGGACACAGCAAGTGTAGTTATGGAATAAATAAGTGGAGACCTTCTAGCTTTATTTACTACAAAAATTCACACACACACGTGTATTTTTAGGAAAAGTTGAAAAAAATTCCTTCGTACTCCCTACTATCCCTACTAATATGAATGTAAGTTTGTTTGCTACGCTTTCACGCGAAAACTACTCAACCGATCATCATGAAGCCTTGTACACATATTCTTGATGGTACTAGAAGTAACATAGGATACTTTTTATGTAAAAAAATAGTATATAAAAAGTGAAGTATGTATGTTCCCTATAGACCTGTAGACTCCGAAACGGCTGGGCCGCTTTCGATGAAATTTACAGGGATTGTCCATCGATATCGGATATCGGATTAACATAATTAGTGGTCCCCGGGCGAAGCCGGGGAGGGTCACTTGTAATATTATAAATGCGAATTTTTATACTTGTGGATGTTTGTTACTCTTTCACTCAAAAAGGCTGTACGGGTCTGGATGAAATTTGGTACAGGGATAAATAATAATCTGGAAGAGCACATAGGCTTTTTTATCCCGGATAAACGTATGGTTCCCGTGGGATACGTTTTGTTCTTTTACGCACACGTGCATATCTACATATATAAAAGACGATGTTCCGTATAGATTCTAAAACGGGCGAAGCCGGGGCGGATCATTAGTGAAATAATAAAAACAGTCCTTCGTAACAAAAACACAAGAAAGGACTGGCATTTTATACTGGTTAATATTTAAAAAAAAGAAAATGTATTTAAAATTCGAATGATTAATTATCTTCCTAACCTCCCGCATGCTCTATCAAGAGAGCTGCCAGTATGGAACCTTTAAAAAAATGCTTGTGAGCTTTCGTAAGTTGTACAGTTTTTATTAATTGAAATGTTGCCCGTCAACTTAAAACAGAAAATAAGCGATAACTAAATTGATTGATGTATCAAATTTATAAAATTTAATTGATTTTTAAACTTTTCCTTTCATCTCTTTCCCTTAATATCGATTAAACGAAATTAATACAGGCTAGAATAATTGTGATCTATTCACAGAAACGCAGTGAAAACGCAATAACACATTTATACCTTGTTTCACAATAAGATTGGATTTTTGTAAACAAAGGTTTCTACGTTAAAATTCGTAAATTACGAAATAGTTTTCAAAGAACAATTTTCCTCAAATTATAACATTTTCACTTCACTTTATCTCACGATTTCAACTAAAGCACATTTGCGATGAAAGTATAAAAAGTGTAATGGCCGCCATGTATGGTAAATTACGTTTGTTTACAAAAATAATATCTTGCTATGAAAAAAGATAACACGCTCGAGATTCGACAGATTTAAATAAAAATATTACACGTCGCAGGTCGTCTTTAGTGTGTAAGGGACTTACGCATACCGTTTCCTCACGATCGACCTATTTACCTGCAAGTCATCTTTTATCACATTTTTACACCTCGGTTTAATGAGTTAAAAATAACTTCACGTTACCTACCGTAGTACGTACACCACACATCATTTCCCCTTGAATTAAGCTTATTAGGTCATAATATGATACGGTATAGTTTAACCCCTATAATACGACAGTTTATAATACTCCTAGTGATTATCAGGCGTATTCGAAGCTCAGACACAGATTAACTTCAAAATTTGGGCTATTACAAATCAATACTGCATCATTAACTCCCTGTCCTGTTCCCACTTACATGGGGTCGGCACAGTATTTTGGCTATAGTTTTTACGGGCGGCCGCCTGACGCGAACCCTAGTCGGGGATTATATAATTGGTTGGTTGGTTACAAATCAATATACCATTTTTGCAAACCAAGTTCGGGCTTTTAAAGTGAAATTGGGACGTTTCCGTGTTAAAGTTTACAACTTTAATAACTTTTAACTATTACAGCTATCAATGCAATAAAGTCGGTTGCATTTAGTATTAAAGTTGCAGTACTCTATTCATGCCATTATACTATTCTTAAGGGGTTTCACACGTTCATCAATCGCTCAGTTATTACTACACTGCTTATGGTTATGTGTAGCGCTGTCTAACGCATCTGCGTTTTATAATGCCTCGTGTGAATAGTCTCTAATCATAAATGAAATTATCAATTCACTCTCGTATCTATTTCACGCATTATTATCGTACAGAGTTATAGCTTCAAGTGTTTGAAGTGGAATGAGATAACTGACAGATGGTACAAAATAAAGGAATTGACAATTGATATAATGTTTAAACTAAATTTAACTTGTTGAAATGGAATTATCGTATTGATTTAGAGTGGTGTGGAGCTTTAAGTGTTCAATAAATATTTAGATTGAATAATCAATCAATCAATAAATAGTGATTTTGACTTACTGGCAACTTTATTCACGAAATGCACGTTGTAGCTAAAATTGAGAAAGGGTTGGGTATTTTGAAAGGAGTGAGTAAAGACATGGGAAATCTATCCATATATAAAAGGCGATGTGTATATATGTTCTCTAAGATTTGATTTACTGAATAAAGTTACAATTAATAATTTATACGCTGTTTTTAAGTCAAGCTATTGAGTTACGTTAAAGCTATAGCTAAAAAGCATTATAAAAATATCGTATAAATATTTTTAGCATTGAACGGAAGCTATTCATATCAAAAGGCAATTTATATGAAAAGCCAGTGCAGGTAGCCTGCGTAACGAATCAATTTATCTTGCAGTTTTTATATGTTCTTACAGAAATTATTGTGAGATGTGATGGGAAAGTTCGCTGTACAATATATATAATCATAGCGGTATAAAGACGAAAATATACTAAAGTCAACTATTCTGTCATTTTTGAGGCTTAAAAACTACATGACCTACTAAAGAAGGGAGATATAAGGAGTACACGTAACAGAAGAGCATGTATATAAAATAAAATGAAAATAAATAAAGTATGTGTTGATGTGGATGAAGCGAGAGAGATGTGCCAGGTTCGCGCTAGATGGAAACCAATGATTTCTGTCGCACAAGTGTATATTTTTTAATTTAAGCTGTGAAAATTGAATAGGTCTCTAATAAAATAGATTAACATGTGTATCTAACTCACATTTTTCACGTTCATTAACTTTATCTGGTTGATGTCTTGGAGTGTGTGAATTATAAAGCATAAATCACTTGGTAATCTTGTGAATTAACATAATAAATTAATTCACAAGGTAGTTTACCACTTTATTAACACCTCAACAATCTTTCTAATCTCTTGATAAGACAAGATCTAGTGCATAGTTCTTTAGTTTTCTACTTCCAAGAATTTCATGGGATTATATCAAGTGTTAAAAATCTTTCAATCGTGTAGAACCGTGTTTCCCAACCTTTTTTGTGCCGTGCCCCACCTAAACATTTCTAAATTTTTTGGCCCCCATACATAATTTTTAATATTAACGCCTAATTGTAGTCCTCTTCTCCTTCCCACCCTTTTATAATAAGGAAAGTATGGGAAGGGGAACAGGATTTGACGGATGAGGAGGGGATGGACTGGGAATGGAAATATCCGTTTTTTCTGTTTGTCCCCCTCATTTGTCTATAAAGGTAGGCAATGCATCTGCAACTCATTAGCTTGTTGCGGATGCTTATGGGTAGCGATATTTATTTTCAGGTGCCACTTGCTCGTTTGCAAGTGGCAATATTGTATAAAAAAATGGTTTGTTCACTTAAAGTCGTGTCGAGTCCATTTTTGAATTGCCCCCCTCAACAAATTGCCCCCCTGTGGATGGACGTGGGTCCCACGTTGGGAAACACCGATCTAGAAGCAATATCTATTGCTTGATGAAATTACGCATATGCAACTCTTTTGTCTACAAAGCGAACAATATAAATTTGCTTGCAAAGACGGAACTCGAATTCATTTTCCTTTTTGGTTCCAGAAAAAAGGAGGCATGTGAAACCGGAATGGATACAGCGACAAGCAAGGAAGACTGTAGTTTAACTAAGGATTCCACAAAGGTAGCATTAGTATAATATTTTAGAAAGATTACAGGTTCAATGTTTAAACTCTGTCATGTAATGTTGACGTAGTGGAAGCGTAAACTAAAAATACTTCATCGGGGATACGAATCTTTGGTAAGACACATTTATTTAAAAGATAGTTTGAAGTTTACAGTACAACGATTCGCCCCAGCTTCGCACGTGTAGTATTAAAAAAAGAAAAAAAACACTTTTAAATTGGATGAAATTACACATATTCCGTGTTGACCCCAGAATTAGCTCGACAACCCACTTGTTTTATCAATGGACATACCTAACATATAATCAAGGTCCTGGTCAAATAACAGACGAGGGTCTACATTTCTAATGTCGTATCTTGTACTAAAATATTAACACTATATTATATATACTTCCAGTACTTTTTTCAAAGCCTGTTATTGTTGTTTTCATTTTAAAATGTATGCAGTATCAAATGAGAGATGAATGTAGTACAGTTAACACTCGAGAGCGGATTTCGCCCTTCCGGACTTTAATCTAAAGCTTGTGTCACACCGATAGCAATTAATTCTTTTACAAATATCCTCTACATTTCTAGGAACGGTAAGCCGTTTAGAGATGTTTTTACATAGCCCCGCCGTGCCACAATAAAGGGATAAACACTAATAACACTCTAAATATATATTAAAATAAATATTTGGAACTTTCTTTTAAAAAAACATTTGCTTGTTACCCTAAAAATTAAAAGTATTGTTAAGTACATGAGATTTATTAAAATTCATATTTTATTTTTATGGAATTTACGAGAAATTAAAAAAATAAAAACATCTGAAAGAGAATCAAGACGTTGCTGAGAGATTTGTCCCTTTGTCTGTGTGATTTGCTTGTCTGTATATATATTTGTGTGTAGACTTAATTTAAGTTAATTTAAGTTGTAAGCACAACGGGGAATAAGGGAAAAACTCAACTAATTGTTGACAATCATATGAAAATTCGTTGAGTCGTTTTGGAGTTATTGCGCTTAGACAGATAGACGTGGAAAGCGGAATATATTTAATTAAATGTACAGATAATAGCTTGTTGTGTAGTGCTGACCTTAAGCTTTCATTGTATCACCTAACCAAACACTCGGTAAGTGGGTAATTAGGAACATCAACTGTTATAGTGATAAAGTGTGTGATAGCAGTTTGCTTAGCGATGTTATTTGTTTACATTGTATATACAGTTAATAGTTTATTTTAGCTTACTTAGTTTGAAAACGATGGTGTAAAACAAGGTTACAGGAAGATTATAACCTTATCTCACTCATGACGATGACAATACCCTAGCTGGGATATTGCAGGGCATCGGAATTCTAACGCAATCACAAGCCCGACCTTAGGTCTGGTGGGATTTCTGTCTAACTAACATTGGAAAAGATTAATTAAGCATTAATATACGTAATGGTCGAGCCCACAACATCTGTTGTAAGAATGTGCCGACTCGATCGATATACCACGGCGTCATCGAAGACAGACGTGAAATAAATGAATTCTGCGTTTCGCTTGTTGAATGTGGTGCCGGAGGACCAATTCTGGGTCTACATCCCATCCCATACTTTATAATTAGAATAGTATTGGAAGGGGAACATAATTTGACGGATTTAGCTGCAACTCATTAGGTCGTTACAGATGCCTATGGGTAGCGGGTATCAGGTGGGATACAATATTAATAGCATTAGCAGAAACTTTAAGCATCCGTTGTCATACTGCCCAAAATACTGAAAGAATCCAGTAAATCAGATCGAGAGGCTTGCCGCTTTGCGTCTGTCCTCAAGATTAATAAATTAAATTATTGTGTCTCAGAAATGTTGTGATGAGTGCCTGAAAGGATCAGCGGCTGGTGTTGCACGAGGCTCTAGTGCGTGCGCAGCCGACACTCGAGGGTTCAGCGGTGAGCAACTGCTCGCTGGAGACGCCTTCAATAAGTGCTGCCAGGTATGCTAATGGATACTGAAAATGGGTCCAAATATTTTTTTAAGTAAGTAAACTAGCGTTTGTACACAATCTCAAATATAACTAGTGATTAACAAAGATAGGGTTATTCGTAAATTGTAAATAATGTCTTGGTTAGTCAAGTTTTTATTTTATTTTATAGAAATCGGCAAGACAGTCTGTGAGAACGGAATCAGCGACACATCGACCTGGCGACGCCATAGTTACGAGAAAACCCCTAGAAGATGGTAAGTCGATTGGCGTCATCGTTTATGTTTGAATTGACAAGGTATAGTTTTATCTAATGTAAATCTCTCGCTTTTTATATAGTTACCAGTAACGGGTACTCTTACTCTGACTTCACAAATGGAAAGCCATGGTCATATAATTGCATCGTGTAGGTATGGTGTTAGTAAAGCCTTCGGTGTTGTCATTATCATAAACGACGCCTACCAATTTCAGTAGTAATTTTGGTAGACTATTTTAGTCGTTAAAAACCTACCGCAAAATACATATGCTATTTAATATTAACATGTTTTCCAATCACGCATCATTGAAAGACCACAATTGTTTAGAAGTATATCAAAGCCACACATGTGATACCACTGACAGACCATTGTTACGCGATTGTGTTAGCAAAATTGAGAGCTAACTTGATATTTATAAATGCTAAAGTATAGGTACATTGCTTGTTCCAGATTTGAAATCAGTTTGCGATGACTTCGCCCCAACTGAGCTCTGTGCACATCATTGCATACCAATACCGGGCTCGTACAAATGCGAATGTAACCCCGGGTTCAGACTGATGTCTGATAAAAAAAGTTGTATGGAGGTGAGGTGTAGTATATCCTATGGATTTATGTTACGTACGTCGTGGATAAAAATGGGGAAGCAAAGAGATTGGACAGACCTGTGTTAAACTGGCCTATTTGTGAAACAACTGCCGTTGTACTACTCCTGCTGGTCGTTATACTAATAGTGATCATTCCAGGTGGAGAAGAACAGATGCAAGCCGCACAATCCCTGCCATCACAAATGCAACGACAACGGGATCGCTGTCCTGTGTTCCTGTAGACGAGGCTACCAGCTCATGGCTGACGGCAAATCTTGCGAAGGTTATTGAAATTTACATATTTGCATATCTATACTTTGAACATTAGTTGTCAGAAATATTTAAGAATACGCATTGAGACAGCGTATTATCTATATAAGAGAAGAGTAGGGGGGGGGGGGGATAATGAGAAAAAGATAGACGGAATTGTTGTGCACCGTACGAACTGCCGTAGCAAATGATTGGATGAATAGTGAATAGGCTGTTGGTAAACTAGTGCGTACCATCTTTCGACCACCACTTAGGTAGGATTGTGGGCAAGCGCTGGTTTATTCGTTTTAAAACAAACGCTTAAGGACTCTTCAATATTCCATTCTCACATGTTCTGCCCATCGTAGATTTATTATTATGGTGATAGGTAAATATGTCATACGCTAATGTGTATAACTATACACAAACTCGGTCATCCTGGTTGTTTACTAATCAATTCTGTCTCTCATACATAGATATCGACGAATGTCTCCTCAACCCGCCCGTGTGTCTGCCGAACACTCAGTGCGTCAACATACAAGGATCATACAAGTGTATCATGAAGAAGGTTAACAACGTTGACAAGGGTCAGTGTCCGCCTGGATTCACTAGGAATGTACTCAACAATGTCTGTGATGGTGAGTAATTAACAGTAATATTAAATAAATCAGATTTTTTGTATGTTTCCCCTCTGCAGGAAGACAGGCTTCCTCTCCGAGAGGGAAGGGGCCGTAATCCACCACGCTGGCCCAGTGCAGGTTGGTGGGTATCACATGTCTTCGCATTTGGTGGTCCTAAGAAATGTCGGTTGCCTCACGCTGTTTTCCTTTACCGTTTTTGGAGCAGTAGTGCCTGCGACCTACAGTACGTAACTCGGCGCCTAAACCATGTCACCACTGCTCTGGTGAATGGTAAGGTATGTTGCGACCGTATCGTATAGTGATGAGCTTTATCCCTGTCAAATATGGTAAAGCGATTACTTTTTTTGTCAAAAAATGAAATAGTTTGTAGTTACGGATAAAATTCCTCTCGAACTGCAATTAATAATGGAATTTGGGGTAGTAGTCTGTTTTTATTACGCAGTGAAGCATCTAGTATTATGATTTGTGAGGAGCTTGGCCCTTCTAAGGTTAGGTTTAAGCTAAGTAAAAAGTAGTGTTATTCTGAGAATTCTGATGATTCGGAGGGGGGAGGGCTTGAGCCCTTAAACCTCCTCGGATCCAATGATTATATCTTACACTTGAAAGATATACTTCTAATTTAGTTTATTAAAGTTACTCCAGCCATGATAATTTTAAACGGAGTCTTTTTCACAGATATAAATGAATGCAAGCTACCACAACCACCTTGCCCTTCATATTTATGCGAGAACACGGTGGGCGCATACAAATGTGGAGGGATGACGGGTGATCCAGCGAATTTACCAAAGAAGGTTCATTCGACAACTGAAGATAGATGTCCGCACGGTTTTAAGAGTGTTGGCAATGAGGACTGTGAAGGTGAGTGTGTGAAAACAATAACTGCGCTTTATTGAAAGGGAAAAGAGAGCAACAGTAATTAGGCAATAGTAAGTATCTCAAAAGACACTGCAAACTTGCAAACAAATTGTTTTACAATACTAACACTCGAATTGGTAGGCGCTTAACCGCAGTGTCCAATGGGCTTGTATTAGTCGCTCTCCTTGCTCTACCTACGTTGTATCTTTTTTCTCTGTCATGTAACAAAACAGTGCCTAACCGCGACACGTCCTTGAAAACTTCAATCACGTCAACGTCCAATTATCGAATCGCTGTCCGCTAATTACCAAGTTTTCAGCAAATTTTTTTTTTTACATTTTATTTTTTCGGCTTCAGGTGGCAAACCAGCAAGCTGTTCACCTGATATTAAGTGAACGCTACCCATATGCATCTGCAACTAGCAAATTAGTTGCAGATGCGTTGCCACTGAGAAGGGGTTAAACAAAAACGAATATTTCCTTTTCCTGTCCATCCCGCTCCCATCAGATCTTTTTTCCGTCCCATCCTTTCCATATTAGTAAAGGAGAGGATGGGGAACAGGAGTTGAGTTAAGGCCCCGGCGCCTTACTCATTAGAAGAAACGCAGAGTACTCTACTTGACGCCTATCTTCTGTGAGGTACATATTTCACCGGTGGTGCCGGGCAATACCTGCTAGATGTTGCGGGCTCTACCAGTGCTAAATTTCGTTTAGGATCTAAAAAACTAGTAATATATCAATATGTCCTTGTATACTGTACATATTGCAGATTAACACTTTTATTTTCAGATATAGACGAATGCGCAGTACACAAAGATGATTGCAATCCAATGTCTCAATTCTGTATCAACACGAAAGGTTCTTTTTACTGCCAGGACAAAGTTTCGAAGCACTGTCCACCCGGTTTTAAAATCGATCCCGTTACCAACAAGTGTGAAGGTAATATAAGCTAATCGGTCAGCGAGAGTCAGCGGTTTTTTTTAAAACAAATAGACTACATGACTATGACTAAATGTACATAGATATATGCCGTCTGTTTCTTCTCTCTACGTTATGTCTTTCTTCTCTCTCGTGTAACATAAAATGTGTCTTAAAATGAAGCATACTGTAAATTTATTTCTACATTTTAGTTCAATTCGTAGGGAGTTTTATTTCTAATAAGCTATTAAGTCTTTACATATAGGAGGTACATAACATGTAGAGTAGAGTAGAGTTAATGCCATTGAGATTCGATTGAGATGCGATCCTTAAGAAGTATGTTAGGCGTGGCATTGAATAATAGTATAAAAAGTAGTGTTATAGGGGAAAAATGTGGCTTAAAAGTGGATGGTTGGGCATGTTGAATGGATGAACGAGGAGAGAGTAACGAAACAAATGTATGTTGCTAAAGTGAGTGGCAGCGTTGGTAACTCACTAGGAGAACTTACATCGACCAGATTATTGTCTTAATATTATAATGTTTTAAATCTGTATAAGACACTGGAAGTCCTTGAATTATTTTGAAAAATTTATGTAACTTAATTTTGTCTCTGCTGGAAAGTGAACTTATAGGACCTGGAGCTTTGACTAACTATCTCTAAAACCATTAGTTTTAATTCGAAATCATTTGGACTTCTTTAAGATATCAACGAGTGTGACGAGGAAGAAGGCCTTTGCAAACCGAATCAAGTGTGCGTCAATTTGCCTGGTGAATATAATTGCAAATCCATTTCGGAAACGTCGAGGTGAGAAGTAAACAACAATCATATTTTATATTAAACTAGGACCTGCTACGGCTTCCGTTTACGGTTATTACTAATCATGTTGATACCACACTTCCAATCTAGGATTTATCCAAGCTAGGCCAATCAATATTTGGTCCTTCGATAACTTTTTATTCTAATTTCAGCACCGGCGTTAATCATAAGTGCACCGATGGTTTGCGATACAGCAGCGAGTATCATGGTTGTGTAGGTAAATTGTACTTAACGTTCATTACTTTACTTATCTGATTTACTTTTTAAATTAAGTTAAAGTAATTATCATAACTAATTAGAAAATATAAGAGACTAAGTCAAGTCACAAGTTCCCGTATAAACCAACTTGACTTGAAAATTAACATCATACAGATTTTACTCTCATTTGCAATCGTACTCAAATCTGGGGCTCGCGTGTAGCTGTTATTATCTCAAAAAAAACAACGCGAAGATTCGCTAAATCAAAAAATATTTCACAGATATTGATGAATGCGCTGAAGGTCTCCACATCTGCGACCAGTACCAAACCTGTCACAATACGTTCGGCAGCCACGAGTGCCACTGCAATGCGGGCTTTGAGTTAGACACAACGACTGGCGCTTGCGTCGGTAAGGCCCATTTGTTAAATTACAAGCTTTTGCCCGCTGCTTCGTACGCTTTCACTCATTTTCCACCCAGGATTTAGTTGAGTATGATAACTTCGAATTATAGTTCATGATTGTTACCATGGCAACCGATATTGCAAAGCTATTTTTCTTGACTTGATCGTCATCATTTTGCATCATGCCTTTGTATTGACTAAACCATTACTTCTGGAGTCAACGATGCTGAAGTCGGTACGCCTTAGATTCAATAACGATTGCGAGATCGTTGGTTAACCAAAGAAAATAGCTTTATATATTTGTATTTGCATTGCCGATGGTAATGTACACTTGATGGTAATACAATTGAGCCTGTCTCATCTTCACATATACATACAAGTACTAATAGTTTAATTTAATTAAGTAAATATATAACAAGGAATTTGTTTCAGATATAAATGAATGTGCAACAGACCAAAACGACTGCATAGCGGAGTCCCAGCGCTGTGATAACACCGTGGGCTCCTATCTCTGCGTGAGATTTATATCTTGCGGTACCGGGTACATACTGCATCACTCATCGAGCAAATGTGAAGGTATTTATTTATAATATTCGCTTAAATCTCAAATATATCTGTGACGTGGAACGAATTTTATAATGTGGTAGTTATACAATTTTACAGTAAGGGTCATAAGACGTATAATTTCAAAAAGTGTGTACAGTCAAGTAAATGATTTATATAAAACAACATTAATTCGAAAAGTTCTGTATATTAAAATAATTGACTTCATCTTCTTGCTCTAGATGTCGACGAATGCGGTCTTGGTATCCACAACTGCGCGCGGGCCGGCCCCGAGTACCGCTGCCACAACATCCCGGGCTCCTTCCGCTGCGTGCGGCACACCTCTTCCACCACAACGACGGCCGCGCCAGAATACGACTACGAGTATTATGACTCTGAGTAAGTTTTCCATTAAGATAGACTCTCACTTTTATCTTCATCCAGAAAAAAATACCAAGACTTCGTTTAATCAACTCCCTACCTTTTCTCACGCGGTGCGGCTGACATAGTATGATCGTAGTTGTCGATTTTGGCTACAATTTTTTATCTATCCTTGGGAAAGACTTCGTTTAAATTTAGTTTAAGTAAAATTACCCCCTAGACGTTGTGACCTACTGGTTAAATATGTCATATATAACCAAACTGGTGACTAATAGGTCGGATAAGACCAGCAAATTTGGCCGTCAGTTAATTATTATTATTTATTTCTTTTAAAGTAGTATAAATTATGATATTTATGGTTTTGATTTCATTTCAGAGAAGAAATTGTTGACGATAACACAAAGAATACTAATTCCGGTCCCGATAGTAAACAAAAACCAGATCAAACATCAACAACTACGACAGCGAAATCGACAACGTCTAGTGAACCTTCTAAGCAAATTACAACTTCAAAGCCTCCTGAAACACAGGCTACACTACTTCCAGAAATCGGCCTTGAGAAACCTGCAGAATTACCAACTGAGAACACGCAAGAACAAAATATCAACAATAATATTTACACTATAGACAATGGCAAACAAGGTGCAGCTGATCTGGAACCGACTTCACAGCCTGACGTTTCAAGAGAGTCACCAGTACCTTCAAGTGAATCTATATACAAAATTGAGTACACACCAACGGAACCCCCAAAAAGAAGTGAAATATTCACACAAACGCCCTCTGGACCATTGAAATTTACGGACGCGGATGAATATGAAATATCGTACATACCGATCGATGAAAGACCTGCAGGACCAAAGCGAACTGAGAGTACGGAACAACCTGGACCAAAATATGATTTAGATCCAGTAATTAAGGTACCCGTTGAGCTACCGCAGGCAGGTGTTAACAAACCATTAGACACAGACACACAAGAAAATGAAATAGATACCTATGAGACTGTTACAAAAGCTGGAACAATACCTGCTACACCTCCTCAAGTTGTATTTGTTGAGGTAGACGAGGCAACTGCAACAGTCAGGAGCGAGCAGACTCCAGATGGATCACTAGTTATTGACACTAACGAGGTACCAACAAACGAATGGACAAAAATAAACCCCAAGCCAGTCAATTGCCAGATTGGTTTCGAAAAGGATGCGTATGGTGCTTGTTATGGTAAGCATAATAGATTAATATGGTATATTAATAGATGCAGTAACTTAATAAGATAATATTTCAATTAAGTTTTAACAAAATTCCATACTTTCATAAAGTATTTCAGCCACTAATAATTTTTATTTTGTAGATATTGATGAATGTGCCACAAATCGTCACATTTGCTCGGGTCTGACGGAAATTTGTCGCAACACGATCGGCGGGTACCTTTGTGATTGTGCTGCCGGATTCCGCAGGGATTTCGCTTCCGGAGCTTGCGCATTCATTACTCCGTCTACGTCAAGGTCAACATCGACGTCTACGTCAACATCGACTACCACTACCACGACTACTTCCAAAATACCTCCTCCTCCTCCTACACTTCCTCCAACGTTACCACCAACGCCGCCTCCAACATTACCGCCAACACCACCTCCAACGTTACCACCAACGTCACCTCCAACGTTGCCGCCAACACCACCTCCAACATTACCGCCAACACCACCTCCAACGTTACCACCAAAGCCACCTCCAACGTTGCCGCCAACACCACCTCCAACGTTACCACCAACGCCACCTCCAACATTGCCACCAAAACCTCCACCAACGCCACCTCCAACATTGCCGCCAACACCTCCACCAACGCCACCTCCAACATTGCCGCCAACACCTCCACCAACGCCACCTCCGACAACTGAACGAAGTAAGTTGCGATGTCAAAGTCCACAAAAAATACAAAGTCTTCATTGAATCGAGTTTAAAGATATTTAAAGTTTTTTTTTGGAGAAGAAGGTCACGAACGGGCAAGCAGTTAGCTTAATATTACAGGACCCTTACCTATAGACATCCGCAACAAACTAATAAGTTGCACATTCGTTGCGTACGCATTTAGTTGACGTTAGTTGAGAGGAGGGGAAGAACAGAAAGAATAAAAGAGATATTTCCTTTTAATCCCTTCTTGAATAATTTCTTATTAGAAGAGGAAAAGATGGGGAAGAGGACCAGAATCAGGCCCCCGCCCTCACTCATCAGACGTAACACAGAATACTTCGCCTGCAAGCCTGTCTTCTGTGAGGTCGTGGTTTTGCATCGGTTGAGCCGGGCCATTCGTGCAACAAATGTTATACTCGTTTGATCTCTCTATTCTTGTGATTAATCCGTAAATTTAAGAGTTCCTATGACCCCCATGAATATGTCTGGGCCTATCTGGAGGTGCACGAAGCTGATAACATCTCGTCAAAGTATCAGAAAAAGTCACTTTGTTCATGTTTTTCGGCGTTTTCTATAATCTCGCATTTCTTTTTCTTTCAAGAAATTTTCTGGGGATATCCTGAGTACCGACAATTCACAACGAGACCATTTAGACCGAGAAATGTTTGTGAAATGGGTTTCCATTTCAACACAAAAACTGGTAATTGTGAAGGTAAGTTGAATTTTAAAATCTATTTATTTATTTAATTGGCAATCTAACCTTATGTTGGTAGATAACCTCTAGAAATCTGAAATTAGTAGGGCTATGCTACGGTGCGTCCTTATAAGTAAGAGAAGGAGACAAAGAAGAGAAAAGAAAATGGAAAAGGGAAAGAAGATCTCTATGCCTTTTTAATTAGATTCTATCTAAGCGTCCATTCGGAGCTATTTATGAACTTGCAAATTAAATACATTTTCTTGTATAGATATAAACGAATGTACTAACGGACAAGCAAACTGCGCAGCGGTGGAGATTTGTGTTAACACGGAAGGCGGGTACCGCTGCGAGTGTCCACCCAATTGGGAACTGGACATCAGGAGACAGCGCTGTGTCCCCATCAGGAGTAACAAACACTTCCCTCAGGGATATGGAAACGAACCTAGTTAGTATTGAGAACATACATACAACATATATTTCGTACAGTCAGCGACTATTTTACATACAAGCCCCGCGTTGTTCATTGCAATTTAATTGAACTAACATTCGTCCAGCCTAAACCGAACTCTATGTAATATGATTGATTATATACATCTGTTGTCAATTTAAATTGGATACATATATGCGATATAGTTTCCGACGATTTTATATACATATATATAATTAAGTACAGCATTAAGGGTAGTAGATCTTTATTATCCTTGACTAGCTGTTTCCTGCGACTTCGTCCGCGTGGAAATAAATTCGAGAAAACAATTTCAAGGGTTTTTCGCTTATTGCGCGGAACCCTAAATATTTTGCTTAAATTAAATTAGCCTATTTGAATCCCGACAATATTAGCTATCTTCCAGTAAAAGTCCCATCCGAATCGGTTCAGTCGTTTCGGAGATTAGCCGGAATAAACAGACAGACGAACAAAAATTTTAAAAATTGTATATTCGTTATAAGTACCGTATATACATCATGTGTATTGAGTATGGAAATGTTATTTGATATTACATACAGACACTTCAATTTTATTTATCAGTATAGATAGGTAACCAGTTACTTAATTAAACTAACGAACAAATTGTCAAAATGTACAGTTTTCCTAGGAATGTGTTCAAAATATATAAATGTGCGTAATCAAAATTAGTCATAACATACAAAAGTGTATCGACTAATGACTATTAACAAATCAAATACTAAAATTAGATGCTAACTTAGACTTACTTAACTAAAACTTAGAAATAGAGTTTATCAGCACATTTACTGTATTTTTGTGTTCACAGCCTACAACGCTGTCGATTCCACCCGCTATGGTACGAACGGGCGGCCATTACCAATACCAGACGTCAATGCAGTCGAAATTTTAAATAAGTGTCCAGCGGGCTTCGAACTTGGAGATGATAATGCGTGTCATGGTAGGATTACTATATTTTTTTTATTTTGCTTTCAGATTCCTGAAAATCTACATTTTTTGATGCTTAAAACAACAACGAGTCGTATAATAATAATATTATCATGGGACACTATTCACACACGGCCATTCTGTTCCCAAACTAAGCAGAGCTTGTACTATGAAAACAAGATAATTCATACACTATGTACTTATCTTTTGTAAATACACACTTAAATAGGTAATTACACCCAGACTCAGGACAAACAGACATGTTCATGCACACAAATGTCTGTCCTGATTGGGGATCGAACCCACGACCTGCGGCGTGAAAAGCAAGTATTACTAAAGCACGCCAAGTTATAATAAGATATGGATGCACTGCACATGCATTTCACAGTAAGTAAGGAATAAGTTGAATTTTGCAGATGTCAACGAGTGCCTGACGGGTGAGGCGAAGTGCGGGTTCGTCCAGCTGTGTACCAATCTACCAGGTGGCTACACCTGCAGCTGCCCCCGAGGGTATAAGCTGGTCGGAGACCATGAGTGTGAAGATATTGACGAATGTGCAGTCGCTGGTAGTATTGTTAGTACACTTTCATGAATATAATATTAACTTAACTTTACGGACGGGACGGGAAAGGGCGTGATTTAGTAAACAGTGATTCGGAACTTACGTCCTACTATCGTAAGCTGTAATTATGACATAGTAAAATTATATTGGGATTCCATCCGTCGCTCCGTGCCGAAGATGCACGTACACTTCTATGAAACGATACTTAAAAAAAATATCCCATCCCGTTCCATCCGGTAACATCCCGTTACGTGTGCAACGGCCTTACATATGACATCGACAACCAGTCTTCGGATAATGAAAACGGTGCCCACCATCACCTTTGACATAAGTGTATCAATAAATTAATGGAGGCCTTTGTTTGCAGCCGGTGTGCTCGCAAAATGCTGACTGCATCAACACGTTGGGTTCCTTCCAGTGCCGATGCCACCCCGGATTCAGACCCGCCCCTCGTAATGATAAGGTTTGTAAAAGAAATTTATTTGTTCAGAATCATCAGACCCTAAGATCCACCACCAATAAATGAAAAGGTAGCTGAGATTCTTAGAAAATTTAGGTAAGCTGGAATAATTTACCCCTTAAGGCTACGGTTAAACTAGTGAGTTTCATCTTTGGACCATTTTTTATGGCCAAGAGTAAGTTGCCAAATACAAGATGATCACATCAATTATCATTCCCATCTTCTTTTTTCTCTATCAGGTGTGCATAGACGTAGACGAGTGCATGGAGAACAGACCCGGGACTCTCTGCCAGCAGCGTTGCAACAACGTGTGGGGGGGATACCGTTGCTCTTGCCATAAAGGGTATCGCCTCAACCAACATGATAACAGGTATAGTATTACCAAGTGAGAAACTAGCTGAACTAGCAACAAATGGATCCCATGACTGACGCTTGGCTAGGAAACCGAAGAAGAATTATAATTCTGGAAGCCCAAATATTAATGATTATTATTAGAATTTATCAGTCCACTGCCTTTTCCGAAGCTGATTGATGTCTCCAAGGGAAAGGGGGCCTTACACGTCTTCCATACGTGGCCGCTATTCAAAGACTTTTCCCCACCATCTATCATTGCTCACTCAGCATAGCTACCTCAGCATATTGACTGATATATATTGTTTATATTTTTCTTGCCTTTAATCATCAATGTCATAAAGTTCATAAGTAATACTAAGGTTTCCTCCTTATTAAGGTTTAGAGGTCATGCCTCATGCTTAGATATACTCGTATGTCGTAGTTTTTCACTATAACATGTAAAAATTTCACTATATCAAATTACCGATACCCATAGGCATCTACAACAAGTTAATTAGTTGCAGATGCGTTGTCTACCTTTAATTAATGGATAGAGGAGGGGGTTGAACAGAAAAAAGGTTATTTCCCTTTCCTATCCATTTCCCTTCTCAAATCCTCTTCCCTCTCATATCTCTTGCCTATTAAGCAAGGTATATTAAGTCACCGGCAGGTCGCTCATAGACATAGATACCCATACGTGCAATAAATAACAACACCTAGGTGTACTACTGCAAAATTTACGTAGTGTGTACATATATTTACTTTATTTTAAGTCCTTTTGATATTCTGATACCGTTTAGTTCATGTACCGATGTGGATGAGTGCGTTGAATTCAAGATGAGGCACCTATGCGACGGGAAATGTCTGAACGAGCCGGGATCCTATCGGTGCTCTTGTCCGAAAGGGTACAGATTGTCTGAAGATACAAGGAGTTGCATTGGTAAGATATTTTGACAATTTACAATCTTCTTCAATAATCTTTATGGAAGTCTGATGGTTTGTAGGTTTATCTATTACTTAAACCACGAGATGGATTTCATATCCACAGTTTCATGATCAAGTCAAGTCACTGTGGTGTCCATTAAAAATATCATTGGATTGGAAGGTGTATTTTCATAGGGTCAAATTTATATTTACTTCAGATATCGACGAGTGTGAAACGGGAGAGGCTCCGTGCGCTCGTAGCAGCTCGTACGTCGCCACTAGCGACATCTGCTTCAACATGCGCGGCAGCTACCACTGCCACCGCATCGTTTGCCTGCCCGGCTACAAGTTAGAGAGCAAACAGTATGTGTCTTTGCAATACTATTTAACAAATTTTTGTTGCGAAAGTGTGTGCCAGTGTTGGAAGGGGGCGTCCAAGGAGAACTCACATCGACCAGATTAGTGACATACTTAAGAAGGGCGATGTAAGCAGCAGCAGTATGCGTAGATGTATGGATGTAGAAGAAGCGAGAAATAAAATAAAATATTTTTGAAGTCATACTCCTCTTAGCGCGTTCGGAAAAAATGCTGGGATTGAATTAATAAATAGATAAACGACACCAACTTCACAGTGTTATCATGGCAACCAATAACAACTTTTTGACTTTTACCTATAGTTCCAAGTTATTTAATTGAGCCGTTGGTTCTTTCTTTGGTATCTTTTTTAAAAACAAAAAGTACACAAGGAATAAAAAAAATCTTATGTTTTGTTACACTGAGGAAGTATACATGCGTACACACAAACACACACGATTTTTATGGATGTTTTTTTCTGTGTGGACATCCGAAATAAACTTACAAGTACATACATTATAGGTATTACTTAACAATATCCTATCCGATCAAATTTGATGAGATATTTAGTGTGGAAGTGTAATATGGATGGTAAGAAGCTTAATGTAAATTAATTTTCAGTCGTTGCACCAAGATCGACAGCACCTGTTCTCCGTCCGACAGGAACTGCACGCACCAGCCCTCGACCTATTCCTATAACTTTATCACTTTCGTATCGAAGCTGTACATTCCGGAATCAAGTGTAAGTTTCTTTTACCGACGATTCAATGATTCAGATAGATCTTAGATCCACTTCCGTTGGATCACAATTATTTCTCTCTCGAACTTTCATCCCCTTTTTCTAACCTGGATGAATTGAGAAATATCATTTCTTAGGTCTCGTGTAACAGAAATCTGTGCAAAATCCCAACGCACCAGAGCTAGTAATTTGGCTGTGTCTTAATATATCAGTCAGTCGGTTTGATCATTTTTGTATATATAGACGACCTCCGCTATGTGCCCAACAAAGCTCCAAATACCATTCATATCAACTTGATGGCTGGAGTTTCAATACCACGCGGTTTTCGCGTAACTTCCGTACTGCTTCCTTAAAAATCTAATCGCTTCTGCGGTTCTTCTGGTAACGGCCGGCGGCCCAAATCTAGTCCTCTTCCCCTAACCATCTTTTCCTTATTATAAAAAGAGAATTTGATGGAAAATATGGACAGGAAAAGGCAATATCCTTTTTCCTGTCTTTTCCATCCTCTATCCATTAAAGGTAGGCCCGTTGCTTGATTTTGGTACATAATTTAATGTAGCTTTTTGATTTTTAGGTGGACTTATTCACAATGAAAGGACCAGTTTGGCCTAGCGCTAAAATGAGGTTTGAACTCAAACTGGTCGAAGTCAACGCCCCGCCAACTGTCAAAGAGCGAGCCGATATCAATTCTTTTACGTAAGTTATCTGTAGTCATCCTACCTTACCGAAAAAAACCCTATTATACTTTTTTCAATGTCTGTCATAGGAAACATCGATATAGTTTTAACAGTGGTAGAGCCCGCAATAACAACATCTTTTGCACGAATGGGCCGGCTCGACCGGTGAAATACCACGACGTCACAGAAGACAGGCGTGAAGTAGAAGTATCCTGCGTTTCGTCTGATGAGTGACGTGCCGGAGGCCTAATTGTAGTCCTCTTCCCCCTCCTACCCTTTTCTAATAAGGAAAGGATGGGAAGAGAGAGAAAAGGATAAGGAGGGGATGGACAGGGAATGGAATTATCCTTTTTTCTGTTTTTCCCCTCCTTCGTCCATGAAGGTAGGCAACGCATCTGCAACTCATTAGCTTGTTGCGGATGCCTATGGGTAGCGGTACTTATTTCCGGGGGCCACTTGCTCGTTTGCCTTTTTGTAATATAAAAAAAAATTGATAGTATGCATGAAATGATAGTTTATGAAAGGAAATAAATATGGCATCATCAAAAACAAAACATAGGACAATTAAATTTTATGCTAGATGTGGCAATTTCGTTCGTCGTTTGAATTGATAAAAATGTTTTTTTTGTATAAAGGTTTATATTATTTTTCTTCACTCTGAAAAAACTAAGACGTCAGTAAAATAAATAAAAATGAATCGGCCTTTCGTAGAATGTATCCCACTGCAGGGACACAGGCCTCCTCTCCGAGAGAGGGAATGATCCGTAATCCACCACGCTGGCCCAGTGCGGGTTGGTGGATGTCACATGTCTTCGAATTTAGTGGTTCTAAGATATGCCCGGTTTCCTCATGATGTTTTCCTTCGCCGTTTTTGGAGCATTGGTGATGAAATAAATTACACAAAGTAAAGCACCTGCCTGGGTTCGAACCCGCAACCTACTACTACTAAGCCGCTGAGCCACCACTGCTCTCATCTCTCATCTTATAAATAATCGAGAAAGAAGTTTGAAATTTCAAGGGCGCGTCACGTTTCGGCAAATTTCGTTACAAGAGACATTTATACGTTCTAAATACTTAGATTAAAAGTTGTATAAAAAATTGATTTTTTATTAACTAAATTTGTACCGACGACGACGTACTACGGAGGTCAAATGGAGGTGGGCAAGGCACTCGGTTAGACGGAATGAAGGTAGGTGAACTAAGGCTGCGGTCGACCAGCCAGATGGATCAAAAACGAAGAGAGTAGTGTGACATATAGGTCTATGTTCAGGAGTGGATTAGTACAGGCTGTTACAAAAGGACGATCATTTAGGGTTACATAATGATAGAATACGATGTTATCTATACATTTCTTTATAATTCCAGACTTCTACAAAAGGGTAACAACCAAGGCGTCGCGTCTTTAGTGAAATCACTTGAAGGTCCGCAGAGCATCGAACTGGAATTGTCTATGGAACTTTACAACAGCGATCAATTCGGAGGGATCGCCGTCGCCAAGCTGTACATATACGTGTCCGAATACGAGTTTTAATTATATAAATACTAGGTTAAGGAAAACAAGTTATTGAACGCTTTTAATAAAAATAGTATTAACATGTAATGTAATTGTAACGTTTTCTATTGAAGACGGGTCCACAATTTATTAATGAGATATATATGTACAAGTTACGCGTACACGATAACATGTGACCTAAGTCAGGTGACGTATCGTGCTTGTAGTAATGAAGCGTCATTGCTCGATGTAGAGCGCAGGCGGGGTGGTGAGACGTGTGCGGGAGTGCGTCGCATTCCGCGCGATCTTCCTGTTATTGTGCACGCGTAGTATTACAATTTTCGTGTAAGCTTTTTGTGCTTGAGTCTATATCTTACAATTATTGATACGGTGACATTGTTTTTTTGATATTTAAAAATACAAAACTGATTTTTTTTACAATTTATCTCTTTTATTATAAACCTTATTCGGTAGACATATGGATGACTATTAAATCACTTCTAAGATAAGACCATCATCATTGCTCCATGTCGTCTACTGGTCATAGGGCTCTCCTATGGATCTCCACAAAGATTCCTTGCCACCCTGAGACCTGACTTGACCAGTCTATATGAGGCTTAAACTGAAAAGGCAACGAAACACAAACCAATAGAAGGAATGCTTCATGAGGCAGTTTGATATATAAATTAATTGAAGCTTTGTGTAAATTGGATAGAATATGACGTTGAATTTTAGAGATTTTTTTTGACTTATATGTCCGGGTCCGCATTTAAAAAATAATAAAAACAAAAAAGTAGCAACAATATTTATTAAGTCAATATTACTCAATCCATAATACATACATTTTAAATTTAACAATATATTTGTACTTTCGATATCTATTACTTAATAATGCCATTTTCAATATAGTATTAGTAATATTTTAGATCTAATTCAATTCACAAACCTCCTATCAGGAATGTAGCATTAGAAAGAGGCATATCACCACCTTCAGTCGATGTTAGAAACTGGCGAAGAACTGAATCTCAACGGAAGGTAGAAAAAACTGATCCTCCAGAAGTAACTGGGATTAAATCAATCGCTTTTTTTGCTACTCCTACCTGTCTTACTTTCATTGCCTACTCTAAAATAAATACGTCCTAGAATATATTCCATACACAGCAATCACTTTTTATCACAGACTTATTTGCAATTAACCATATTAGAAAAATAACAAACTTTATTTCTCCTGCAAGTTGATAATGCGCTGTGACCTTGTCAAATCCACGTGACGTCAACCGTAAAAGTACAGTTAACAAAATAATTCTAACAGTAAATGTAATTTTTATAAAATAATAATCTGGTTTATAAAGTATTTTCTTTCGCATTTTAAATCAAAGATGACGGACAACAAAAGCAGCAAACAAGTTGCTAACGGTTTACGAAATTACGTCACCAAAGTGGCAACCACGCACATTAGCAATTTGCAGAGGTACCACATATACATTCTTATTTCAACTATACATACTTTTTACTTTCTTACTATATACCGGAGATTTTTAGATACGAAATGATCCGTGATTGATCCTATCGCCTATCGACCTCTAATTTATAGTGATTTATCTTAATATTTAAAAAAAACTTTTTATCTACTTCTTTCAACATACGTACGCATTCGTGATTTCATTTGAACATTTTATAAGCAATCGAGAATTGACACGTTAAATCGTTCTGTTCTCAATGTCCTGGTAGTCCACCAATCATAAGCTGACGATAGAAAAAATAAGTTGTTTCTCCATTGCCAAATACCAAGCGCTTTCCTTAAAGCGTTCCTCCAGTGTCCAGACCGTACTCCCTTCCAATTATGTTGTTTTGTTCAAAAGAGGACTTAAACGTTAGGAGTGTTAAAGTTGCTACTATAATGGGATGACATTTCTATTCATGAGGATCAACAATGTTAAGTATGGTGAGACACCCGTCTTGTGACCCAAGCGCGACAGCCTTGCCCCCGTGAGCGCTCGCCACTCCTGTCACTTCAGCTGGGGCTCTATACTCTGCGACAGCTCGACCGTCCACAGTCCTGGAATTGGATACAGAGATAAAATATATGCGCGCAGTGCGAGAATGCGGCCCCGAACTTAGGTAATTAGTTTATCCAATCTGCAAACTCACCTAAAAACCCTCAAGGTTTTTCTCCCACTGTGATAATAGAAGACGTACTGATCCGTGGAGCTGAACATGGTTATGATCGAGAACACACCCTCAGCGGCCCTGGAGATCAGCTGCTGCAGGGACGTACCTCTCTTCAGTTCTATCAGGTCCAGCCCACCACGCGACGGAGCGCACAGACCTATCTTACCATCTTTCGTGCATGCACCATTCCAGCGTGGTACGAATCTAGAAAAGATATTGAGAACAATTACATACTGGTAGTGGTAGTCTCAACTGATGAAATACCACGACTTCACAGAAGATTGATGTCAGCTTGTTGAGTTGCCGGAGGCTTAATTACAGTCCTCTTCCCTACCGATTTCTGGTGCAGAGGATCGATAGGTAAAACAAATATACTTTTACTGTTTAAACCTTCTTTTGTTCATTAAAGGTAGGCAGCGCATGTCCAACTCAATAGCTTGGTGCAGATGCTTGTGGGTTCACTTACAAAACAGGTTACCATAGAGAGTACAGAAATTCACTTAAATGACAGAAAACTACATACATTTTTATGGAAGTTGGTGGAAGAGAAAGAAACGAGGAAGGTATCTTAAGAGCTGATGAGCTTTGGTACCTAACTTCTTGGTAGAAGCGGAGTCGGCACAGTCACATGGATTTATTTACTTAATAAGGATAGAAGAATTCACGGTCAAGTTAAATATTAACAAACCTGACGTGACGCTTCGTCTTTATGTCGAGTATACCGGCCTTGTCATTCCCAACCACTCCCACCCAGTGCGGCTTGTGCGGCAGCGCCACTATTGACTGCATGTCCTTTATCCCGCTATTCTTTACTGAAATCCTGGAAGGATTAAACAATGAATCAAATAACGCCACTTGTATTTCCGAGCCAACGCGACTTAAAGCGCTTGTAGACATTTTTTTCACCGAACGACAGACCGTCAATAATTCGGCGTGAATTGGTCGTTGGACCAGTATCCGGTGCATATAAATCCGGGATTTGAGGTAGAAGAAACGAGAGTTACGGATGTGACTGCTTTATAGTAGCGTAGCATTTACCGTAAATGGTAAACTATTTAGTAAGTTTACCTATGGAGTCTAGTGCCGGTCCTAGCATGGAACACGTGTAGGCAGTCCCGGGATGTTTTGTCGACACCGGGGGCCACAATATGGTGCTCGTCCGCCGAGACCACCGCCGCCTTGTACCCTGTGCCTCTCAACTCGTAATCTGTTGTGTAGATCCTTTCGCCATCTGTATGGGTAATGGATATTTTTGTTTTACATATATCACGTTGGATAGTAATTAATATAATATATAATGCCTATGAAAACTGAAATTAGGGGAGAAACTTTACCCATAATCTTATACTACCAAAGAGAGTAATTTCAGTAGTCCTTGAAGTCGAAGCGCCCCCAGCCAATTCAGATTTGGTAAATAAATATGTACCTTGTAATTGAATGCATATATATATTATATGCATAACTTTATATAGCGTTTCCTGTTATATCTATGAAAAATATATAATAAACTATCTTAGTGACTTAGTAATAAAGGGAAAATTAACTCATACCTGGAATCGTCCTAGCGACTATAACTGCTACTGCCAAATTGTCAGTATTATCCGTAGATACTTGCATTGAAATGGTTATAAACTTAGTGCCATCGTCCAATAGAAGCACTTGTTTGACACCTTTCTGCTCTTCTTTGAAGACTACCTGTGAATGTACATTAATCCCCATAATATTTGTTGTTTTCTATGTGTCAGGACAAGTCAACAAAGTTCAACACCATTTTGAAACATAATTAAACTGTATTGTATATTTTCATAACTAAAACAATACAAAGTAACTTCCAATTATCATCAATATCCAGTTTATTCTAACCTGCTTTTCAGCGATGTCCCATATCACAACATTTCCTGACTCAGCTGTGACCACGTTATCACCTGAAGGTGTGATGACGGCGTGTGTCACGATGGCGCCCAGGGGAGCGTCAGCGAGCTGCGCCAGAAGTCTACCATTACTGGTGTCCCACAGACCCCAGCAGCTGCGCGTCACTGTCACCGCGAGTTGCTTGTCTCTAGCTAGACTGAAAGTGAATATCCGTTGTTACATATTGAAGGAAATTCTATCAGATTATTAGTTTTATGGTTTAAAATAAGACGTCCGGGTCTTATATATATATAATCAGTAAAAGGAAAATCGTATTTAATTATTAAGATTTTCTCTTGCCCTTTCAACAGATTTTAAGAGATCAAAGCTGTGTGTGAACTTAGGAAAAAGGCAAACGCCCTACGTTTTTATACATACATACATTTACAAGGTTTTCCCTGTTTTTTGAGGAGTGAAAAGCCAATTGATCAGATTGTACAATATTTAGCATGTAAATAATTATTTAAATAGAAGACCAACCTAATAGCATCTATAGGTAACTCCTGTCGATCTATCTTGTGGACTTGCTCGAAGATGTTATCAATATTCCAGATCTTCACGGTGCGATCGATGGAGGACGTGATGACGTTGTTCCAGGCACCCAAGGTCAATGGCTCCAGCTGGACAATCCTCCCGAAATGAGCGTCCAGGATCTTGATCAGTTTCGTTGTCTCCAAACTCCATACGTACAAGTTCTTTCTGGAATGTTTTAGTTTAAACTTTCTTTACACACTTAATAGCTTCCAAAGTTATATGCCAATGTGATTTTAATGCCATTAAACTGGAATCCGCATTTTCCGTTCATTCAATCCTACGAACGTGTTATTTCTTCGTTTGAGTATCTTTAAGTCGGCATCTTCTTAGTTATTTTTCAGGGAATGTAGCCACACAGTTCCAGGGGGTAATAAAACGCTTGGTCACGTTGGAGGGCTTAGTTTTCACCACATTTTCAAATATGGCACGTTTAGCGCTTTGTAAACTCACGCCGTACTAATTAAGCCAAATATATGTATATTTTTTTCACTTTGCTGTTTAAATATGTAGTTAAGCCCATTTAATTACTAGGAGAGGTCTTATCATATACTATGGGCGATTACCAAGAAGTAGGAGGAGTAAAAGTTGTAAAAATGAGAGGCGTATACGTTCCCTTAATATAAAACGAAGTTTTCGTTAAGATTTTTACTTGTGTCATTTTGGACTGCAGATTGATTGGGAAAAGAGGTTAGACTTTGCCGTATGCCAAATATTTTCAGTAAAATTACAGAAAGAACGAAATTTCCATCAAGAGAAGAGTGATCTGTCGATCACATCAGGTGAGGATTGTGCTGAAGGACTAGATTATTCTAAAAAAATATACATAATATGTTTACCTGACGCCGGCCACAGCGTAAATGTTATTTTTGCTGATCATGAAGGAGTTGGACTGGGTCAACTTTGTTGAGATGTTTCGAATGGTGTGCGGTAACTTCAGCACTATTCCTTCCAGGCGCAGATCCTTTTCTGAGAGCACATCTGTTTTCTCGTCCTATTGAAACAAATTACATGGATAATATTTAAATTCCTCTATTAATATATGTGTTTATACCAAGAGTGATCACATCGTGACTATTGTTAGTTTGTGGGCATTCTAAGTTCCAACAATATCATAATTATGTACAGATTTATTGTTGTTTTACATTTCGTATATGGAATAGAGTATAGCTTTTTTTATGTGAGAAGGTGGCAAGCGAGCAAGCGGATCACCTGATGTTAAGTGAGCGCTAACCATAGACATCTGCAACAAGCAAATGTGTTGCAGATGCGTTGCCTACCTTTAATGGACAGAGGAGGGCATAGACAAGAAAAAGTATATTTCTTTTTCTCCCTTAACCCCGTCCCCGTCCAATCCTCTTCCCGTTCCCATCCTATATTTACGAGGAAAGGATGGGAAGGGGAAGAGGACTGAAATTAGGCCTCCGGCACCTCACTCATCAGAAGAAACGCAGAGTACTTCTACTTCACGCCTGCCTTCTGTTAGGTCGTGGTATTTCACCGGTCGAGTCGGCCCATTCGTGCAACAGAGGTTGTGGAATGGATGAAAATTGATTAGGTCAACATACTTATATATTCAACTTTCAATATAATAAAGGTCCAAGTTTTACCTCTTCTTCTTCTTTCTTGTCATTCCCTTCGTTTCTTTTCCTGTCATTAATATGATTGCCTCTTGGGATGGTATTGTAGAAGTCCCAAACAACGAAACTATAAGTCGTCGTGGCTGCAATGCGTAACATGTATAAATTGATGAAAAGTCTATTAAAAGTTGTAATATAATGAAACTGTACTGTAAATATAAAAGTCTAAGATACGGCATGAAGAAGCGGAATGCGGACTTACATTATGTTAAATAATAATATTACATTGGTATACAACAAGCGGATCATCGAGCTAAATCTGAGGCCAACAATGTTAAATTGTAGGTTGAACCCTTGCGTACCTAGAATCGCCGAAAGCGAGTTACGCAAGAGTTTAATCGTTACAGGTGAAGTCATCATTGTGGTGTAATAAATGATCCAACCTCACGAATTCACGGAAAAAGCATACCGAGTAGCATTCTGTCCTTTTTCCCTCGCTTGAGCTGCAACATCGCCTCCGCTGTGTCAGTCTCGCGGTGATGCAGTTCCTCCACTTTGTCCCAACAAAGCTCCTCGTTCAGTTCAAACACCGATATCTTTAAAATAAAATTAAGAATAATTTATTTTGACGCATTTATTTATTTAACTTTGCTCGTTACAGCCAGAACTATTAATTTAGCTTACATTAATTTAATTTGATCTTCTGCTAATGCAATGTGTCATTATGTTACAACAATTTTTGATTCATTTTATTAATTACTAGTGACCAGCCCCGGCTACGCACGGGTACCACAATATGTTGATCCGATCGCTACCAAATACATATAATGTACATTTCATCGAAAACGTTTCGGAGTCTATAGGTCTATAGGGAACATACATACTTCGCTTTTTATATACTATTTTTTTCACAAAAAGTATCCTATGTTACTTCTAATACCTCCAAGAATATGTGTACAAAGTTTAATGATGATCGGTTGAGTAGTTTTCGCGTGGAAGCGTAACAAACAACTTACATTCACATTTATAATATTAGTAGGGATTTGCTATAGTCAATTTGATAACAATAAATAGCTGAAGCGAGTGTAAGGATTTTAACACACTTCACTTTGAAATATAAGTACGAAGATTCTTTAACCAAGTGAATTTCTTGTCTACAGTAAGTACAACACGTCAATATGGTAAATAGAAGGGAAAAAAACTATATTTCCCATCTTATCCGGGCAATGATTGATGGATTTTTTATCCGTCTTCTGCGGTTTTGCTTTCGTGTTTTATTTTACCTGATATCCTCGTTCGGGATCGCTGCTGTAAACCTTTGTCCAATACTTATTGAGCGTGACCGCGCCTCTACACCTCAGCGGCTTCGTCCAGGCCCCGTTCTTCTGGAAGTGCACCAAGAGTCTGTCGTCGTCTAGGTCTCCACTCCACATCACCAGGACGAAGTTCTCCAAATCTCGGAACTCCATAGCTGGAAAAAAACTTTTGGTCAGAATAGTTGCATAAATATTGTTAAAAATTAAACATTTAACTCCAAAGTAAGTGTTAGTAAAAATACATATATGTATGTACTTCCATTTGGAAATCTACAAGATGCCTCATACAGTTTATCTAGTGTATGTTTTATGTACAAATTTTTTTGATTGCAATAAATGTCTATGTACTTTTCCAAAGTGCAATCTATATCTACATATATTCTAAGGAGATACCCTTTTCTGTCGTCAAACCGAACCGAGCGAAGATTACTTTGTACAGTTTGAACGTTGTTGTGAAATTTTACATCCTTGAAACATATTATATTGATTTCTTATAACATAATATCACGAAATAATTACATAGAATCTCCCAAGTGACGTCATCGTAAGGCGCAGTATCCGGGGCTATCACCGTCTGCTCGAGTTCTCCTCGCATGTTGTACCGCACCCAGGAACGCGGGCCGTAGATGAACATGTGGTGGTTCAGAACGTAAACACCGCGTACAGACTCGCCTAAAATATGGAATGACTAAAGGAAGTAAATGAAAATATGTAAATTTACATCATGGACTATAAGCATATACGCTTGTTGCTCCTTAATTATAGCTGTATTTACCTTCGTCCAAAGGATTGTCGATGGTGACGTATTCGCTTGTCAGCATGTTTAAAAGCATCGACTGAAATTACAAAGGAATTTGTTATATGAACATCGGTCGGTCTAGAACGATCCAGCCGGTCCATTCCAAGACCAACTACAACCGGTGCGTGTACCTAATACTAATTTAGCAGACATCTATTTGACTGATATACTGTTGTTAAGGGTTACAAGGAATTTAATAGTAATAGATTTCTTTTTTCTTTCATGTACCTTAAACCTAGCCTTAAGAGTAACTCACCTCGAGGGTTCCGTCGGGAGCTTCGGCTCGGGCCGTTACTGTATTCATATTACCGGATTGGGAGGCCGCCGAGCTCTTAGGTCGCTTCGGCGGCAAACGCTTTGTGGAAAGGTGACCTTGTGAAACATTTATACAATTGCTGTCGAGCACCAAAGAGTTTGTACAAATCATTTTTAATGTTTGGTTAAAATTACTTCGACGACGGTGATAAAATAATAATGGTTTCTTGGTCTTCATTCGTCGCGATAGCGTGCTTTAGGTGCTACACTAGAAGGTAACGTATTACATACCACGTATATACGTGTCCGTTTTCGGATAAGCCACGGATGAATGACAATATGATTAGTTCTGTACCAAGCCCTCAAATTAGCTTACCACAGAATTGTTTGTAGACGCGGCCGCCCATTTGTTGTCTGGTGAAAGCTCTAAGTTCTGCAGGATGCCCTCGAGCTGCGGACACAGGTCTCGTGCTAGGTCCGACGTCGACAGGTCCCAGGAGATAACGCGACTAGATATCGACACCACATACCGCTTATCAGAGCTCAGACGGAACGCGAACACGGCGAACTGGTGACCTTCTAAGGAATACTAGAAAATAAAGGATGGTCTCAGATAAATATTATTATGTATATTTGTAGAAGGAACAGCCGGGGTAGAGAATGTTCGTCATCATAAAGTCAACATTTGCTTGCATCAGGGACATTGAAACGTACTGACGATTAAACAACAACAACCTCCCTCAACAGAAGTATGTATATTTATACTCCACGCTCTTATGCCTTGAGGTCGTGAAAAATAAATACTTCACCTTTAAAGGTCCTCCAGGTGTATGCAGGCAGTGATGTGATGGCAACAATGCACAATGATTCTTTCCTACGTCGTGACACTGCTGCAGAAGCGAGGCCACTGCAGGATTATGAGCAGCTTCTGGCAGGAGACGGCCAACCAGTTGCGGCGCCAACATATCTGGATAAGCTCCCAGGATTGCTCCACCCAAGCGAAGAGCATCCGCCACCAGCATCAGTTCTCTGAAATTATTTCAACGCCAATTCTTGCTGTGAAACGTGATTGTTAAACTATTTGTTCCTTGTGTCATACAGCAGCGGAGAAATTACTCTCTCAGATAATGTTTGAAGGAACTTTGATGAAGAATAAAGAGAGATATGTCACCAAGAGCTTACTCAAGACACGAAGCGCAGAACCATAAAAGTGTCTACTTCACGGCAGTCTTCTGTGAAGGCGTGGTACCTCTTAGGGCGAGCTATCTCCGCTGCGCAGTTCTACCACAGCTTAAGTACACGCAGATCTAGATAAAACAGTGAATTGATGCAATTTTCAATACAACCTTGGCTTACCTTACAGCATCTTTGCTAACGTGAAGCTTAGCATCCTCGAAGTCCGCCAGCACAGCTTGCAGCGGGCAGCAGTTTAACTTCGCGTGTAGCCATTCATAGTTGAACAAAACTTCTGCGTAAAGATCTGTGAAACGCTTGGACCGGACCAAGTGGAACGGTAGCTCACCGAACTGAAAAGTTTAGACAAGTATGTGTCATTCACTCTATTTCATTGGGATGGTTTATTAATAGTACGTTAGGTATAGTATTTTATTAACAGTTCAAACAGAAGTAGCGAATGAGCCATAGAAGTATTACAACCTTACGATATAAGGAAGAATGATAGGTTTGATATTTTTGCCTTTCGTCTGACGACGAAGGGACTTCAGGCCCCGTCTTCTTTTCTCGTTTCATTATCCCTATCCCCTTCCCCATCTTCCCTCCATAAGGGCTGGCAATGTATCCGCAACTCGTTGTTTGATGCTAAGCCGTTTGCTCTGTCTCACTCAATGCATTGATTTCTAGTAAGTGTAAAATACTTGTTTTATAAATAACACAACGGAACATATGCTCAACACTACTGATTTCAATAATGCCCATATATAGTAAGTTGTAGCAGAAATGAGGAATTTCTGACTTTACCGCTAATGTTTATGGATCACGCATTGATTACAGAAAATGCATTTCTGTTATTGTGTTAAATGAAAAATCTGCGACGTTTAAATATCCAATGTTAGACTTAAGTCTAATAACTTATCAAAGCTCAAGTGCACTCCGCTTTTGCGGTTTTGTAGTCGTCCATAGACCTGTCTTCTTTTGGAGTTTTAATCGCATTCGTTAGTCCAGGATATGTAGAAGTAACCACATGTTCGTACTATGGCAGATTTTTTTTTATGAATGATATTACTATGGATTTTTTTTTATAATACAAGCTGAGTTTTAACCCACTGTTCAGTTTGTTTTAACAGACGAATGACCAGCTTAAACTAAGCCCTATTTAATACGACTGATAAAATAGATCTTAGGTAAACTGGATAATGTTATTTCTCCGTACAAACCTTCATATGCTACTGTAGAACTTTAAGGGATAAATAAAAAAAATCCTTTCATAGTATTCGCTTACGTAATAAGTTTGGCCTGTGCTTAGATATATATATATATATATATATATATATATATATATATATATATATATATATATAGTATTACTTTAATTACCTTCCTCAGATTATATCTCTTAGAAGAGCCATCAGCAGATGTAAAGACCAGGGGTTGAAGAGGAACCTTCCTGTCGGCGACTCCCTCTCTATCCGCCAAATTGAATCTGTGACGTTGTATTTCAGTATATTTGAAGGGTTTCGGTATGCCGCCACCCCAAATGCCTGCAAGAATGTTCGTATTGGTAAATAAATTTAATAGACTAAGGTTAGATACCGACGATGCCTTACGAGACATGCAGCGAATCTGATTGTGATGTGACGTAGGTTTCAAATATCTGTTATGTGCCCACATTAGAAAGTAATAATTGTTCACACCGCCATCTGTCGTCACCAATAAACAGTCGAAGTCAAGCCGTTGTTTCATTACCACATACCTAACAATATCAAGATACCTAGATTTATTATAATAATAAATAGATTGCTGGATAGAATAACAGGATAATTATTCCAATCAATGCAACAATCTACACGTCGATTTAAAGATTGAAGTAATCACTGGTATAGTAAGTTGAATGAGGTATGTTCTTTTATGCACATAAAAGAACCTCACCTAAGTAATAATCAGCAATCATCGAATGGAAGTACATGGCCATGTTCATGTTCTTGAAGTATCTCTCCCGGGCGGTGTCCCTGAACTGCCGGTGATACCAGTTCATCACGGAGACGCCGTCAGCTTCGCGCTCTGACAAGTAATTTGGCAGATCGTTGCGTATTCTAGAAGGAGGAGGAACAGATTACTTGACCAAGGCACGACATGCGAAAGTGACTTTGAAAAGCGACTCTTTACAATACACTAAAACAAGAGGTACAAAAGTTTTGCTTCATAATATAGGAGAAATAGTAGATAAAGTGGAAGCTTACATCGGAACTTTAGGCAATGTATAATTCAAAGATCTCAGCTGGTCTCAGTCAAATAAAAACCTAGACTATTTATCATTTATTCATATACCTGGTCCACAACAAAGGCGGAATTCTCCTGACGGGCGGCAAATGGTATTGGTAGACGTCGTCTAGCACCTTGTCATCCAGCGAAATTAGATCCTCAAGCTCCGTCTCCGAGAGACCGCTTCGAGCTGCCGTAATGTAGGCCAACGCATGAAACACCAAGAGACGACCGTGCTGAAAGGAACAATGACATTGGAGTTATCACAGCTAATTATACCGAAGGTAATTCATTCTTATCAGAGTTTTTAGGCAGAAATACCGCTAGAAACATTTCACAATCCAGTGGTAAGGGACAGGAAGTTGCGTAAAAAATGTGACGAATGACAACGTTAAAATGATGACGAACAGTTAATGAAATACATAAGTGAACTAATTTTAGCGTTTGAAAAAGGCATTGGCCCATTGTTGGTGAATGTTTTGATTCTCCTAGTTCCCTACAAGGCATATTCGTGAGCCACTATTAAGCCGACATATTCAGATATTATCAGGAGCCGTTCCAAGTGTCTATCACTGATAAACAAAATGTTATTATGAAGGTAAGCTAAGTGCTCTGAGTACATTGTACCATTTTGTATTTGGGTAAAAAGTACCTGCTTCTCTATTCTTTCGAACAGCATCATAATAGAATCCATGACAGTCGACGCCAGATGAGTGTCTTGAGGCTTCGTGTAGCTTCTCCACCTGCATACCTACACATAATACACCTTAGTGTTCATTAAACATATTTATTATGTAAACAGGATTTCACACTAATTCAGATTCATCCGTAGTTGTATAGAAGTTCGACTCCCGTTCCTGCTTAATACTTAAGCTTCATGTGTACTTAATCTACGGCACAGGCACATCTCCTGTCACCTTCGCAATCCTTGAACACCGGTTGAAAGCAAATACCGATTGCTTTTTTCGCAAATTTAATTTGTTCTCGGTAAAACTTTTTTTCTTACCTCTGCAAACACCAATTTAACGAAGATTGGCAGCGAACATTGGCCAATCGCGTTTGATACTAATCGCCATTGGTAATTCGTCAGGTCTCTGGCTGCCGACGCCATCCATAATCTAATAATAAAAATAAATAAATAAACATGTATCGAATAAACCATTATATGTAATAACCCTATGATTAGATAAATCCTAGTGACTTCTAGATTGCAAGGCTTCTAGAACTAAGATATCTTTTTCATCCTCCTTCATATTTTTGAATAGCCTACGTCTTCTACTCTTATACAGTTTCCCTATTTAAGTCGCCAAGAGTGTAAAAAGGTGGAAAATCCCTGGACCAATCGGATTTTTCGGGAGTAAATATCAAAGATACCATCAAGAAAACGTTTGTTTTCTATCGCTTATTCGCGATAAAAGAATTTAACGTAGTAGATAAACTTTGGAAATACTTTAAACCACCTATGTTTATGGCAGTCAATGAGAAACTGGCCTCCTGCCGTACAGGAGTGGACAACCATTGGCTGAAAAAGTGACCGTACTTTGAATACTCACTTTAGGACTTGCATTGCTAGATCTTCTCCAAGCGCTTTTACTTCTAAGAAGTTGTCTTCAGAGTCGATCATGCGTCGCAGCACATCGTACTCTTTAGATACTTCTGGATTAGCTTCCTCGCAAGCACAAGTAACAATGATCTGTAATTGTCCAATAGTTTACCAACGTTTGAAATTATAATCTGTGTGGTTCATATATTTTTCAAGCAGCCTAAATAAAATTAGACCTAAGCGTATTATCACATGTAGTAGAATAAAACTTTTTCATCTTTACCTTGCAATGTGGCGGCAGCCGTGTTGGTAGCCAGGAAACTTTGTTATTTTCGGTGCCGATTCCCGTCAGCTGGTCCACGGAATCCAAGAACAGGAGCAGTGGCTGCTGCTGGGTCGCCATTGTCAACAGCTGCTTGAAGTGGGCCGTCAGTGGTACCAAGTCATCCGGTATACTCTCGAATGGTAACGCGAAATTGTACGAAATCTGGGGAAATAATTCCAATATTAGAGCAGTAGACTCTATAAACTCTCCAAAACAAACAGAAGAATAATGAATAGAAAAAAGGCATTGTGTGAGAAAGAGTAAGGGGAATACACTTATAACGAGATTTACCTGTTGGCAAATTGATATTAAAGTAGGTGTAAGCGCGCTCGAGTCCGGAGTGGTCCCGAGGAACCTGATTACGTTGGTTGGTCGTACTTCAGCAAACCACGTGGCTAATGACATCGCTGAACTCTTCGCTAGAAGGCTGGTTTTTCCGCAACCCCCTGTAACGTACGATAAGGCAATGACAGTAAATAAATTAAAATAAAACCTAAACCTTTTAATATATGTAGATCTTTAAAATTAATCTGGCTTCTCCTCACCGCGTCTTCTCGGTAAAAATGGATAAAGTTCCTGTTTAGTTCAAGTTGCACGTGGATTCCAAATCCAAATGTATGGATATCTACGTTATACAGATTATATACAACGTAGACATCCATACATTATATTCAGATATAGATATTTATGGTCACTAGATCGTCACCTTCGCCGTAAAGCACCAGAGGTTTATCGGAGCTGTTCTTCATGTAGTTCTCGATAAAAAGTAGATCGTCTTCTCTGCCGTGGAAGACCTTGACGGAGTTGTTGCAGGCGTGCAAATGCTGTAAGATCTCTGTCACTATCTGTCCCTGAGCACTGCTGTCTTCTTTGCGCATTGCTCTGTAATGGAATGTACCTCTCATTAGGTTACTATTTTTTTCAGAATGACACGTCATATCTTGTCATATGTTGAGTATTTAGGTGGCAAACTCACGTCGCACGTCTGTAATCGGAGAGGTCGTGGTATTTTACCGATCGAGCCAACCTATTCGTGCAACACACGTTGTTGCGGGCTCTACCATTGGTAAAATATATTACAGTAATACTATATTTATATAAATTAAACATAATTCAAAAGGAAATGCCGTATATAAAAAAACGAGTACATAGATCCTCCCACATAAAAGACCTGGTCAAGGCTGTAAGAGACTACTGGATGAGGCCAGAAAGAGTAGCAATAGCCTATCTCCTGCGGTGGAAATCTGTTGGCTAACGATAATACTGCACATGTACATACCGGTCGACTAGTTTGATGATGTTCTTATAAAAGTGTGAAATGAAGTGGTTTAGGTATTCGCCGTGGGTTTCCGTCTCCAGGCCTTCACGACCTATCCATTCAACGGTATACCTGGAATGAGACTTCAGTGTAACACAAATATGAAAGGGAGTATAAATATATAATTTAATTAAAGATTAAAAATCATAGTTCCTAAGCATTTTGCAGTTTGCTGCGTTATTTATTTATTGCAGTAATTTATATGTATAACTTTATTAGGCCTATTCATATTATTTAAGACATAGGCATCACATGACCCAATTCCAAACGCTTCAAAATGTACATTTATAGCTTAGGTTCCGTCACTATGTCTTGCTTTATTACCACCTGAAGGTGTGAACTGAAAATTACTTTTGAATATTAGTCGTTTCAATTTTTTCCGGTAGTCTGACATCTCTGAGATCGGCGAGGAGTTTGGAGGCTTCCGCGTCCAAGCTTCTGTTCAGGATGTCTACGTAGTTGCTGGCTTTCTTCAGGTTCTGCAGGTTGATGTTATTGATGTACCGCACGTAGGCGAGGCAATGGTTCTTCGTGTTTTTCACATTTAATATCCCGTTGATGACTTCGCGTTCAGTCACTGAAAAAAAACGAATTATAACAATATTACTACGTACAATAACGTGGAGCTGGTTGGTCCTTGGGAATTACGTTTTTTCAATTATCAAACCTCGTAATACAATTCCTACATCCATACAAACCTCATCTAGGTTTATGGACTCAAACAATAAGTGTTGTGTCCAGAACTGCTTTGAAAAAAATGTCGGGGTAACTTACCCGACATGAAATAATTGTGCATAGTGTCCTTGTCGATTCTGCCGGCGTTGTAGAGCTGATGCGATGCCTTGCGGAACAACTTCTGCATCTTGCAGAGCGTGTCCCACCATACTGCTTGGTCTTCCGCTTGCAGTTTTGGAACTCTCTGGAAAGAATAACTTCCATATACCACAATACTGAGTACACCTGTATCATATTAGGCTTCTATAGTCCACAGCTATTTAACTTGTAAAGTGAAGGTGTCTCATCACGACCTTACGGAATACAGGCGTGAAGTAGTATTGATTATTTTCTACTTATGTGTATTTCCGGGTGACATTCCTTTATCTCTTTTTGCAAATAGACTAGCGATGCATTCATAACTCTTCTAATCACTCTGAACATTTATCTTAAGGTGACGGTTATTGGTAAGGTTAGACCGGTTAATAGTGACATGTAATAACTTACCTTATTATTAAAATTAACCAGTATAGAGGAGATCGGCTGCAGCACTGACACGGGAGGCACGGCGTTGGAATCCTTCTTGTACCAAGTATCCAGCAGGATGACGTCCACCCCACCAGCTGCTAGTTCGTCCCTCAGCATTTGGAGCTCAGAAGACAGCACGTAGGTTGGTATGGGTCTAAATTATATACACAGTAGTCACACTTAAAGTTATAAATTATTGTATCAAACATTAGGCGTAATTTTTGTTTTGTGTCTCCCCTTATCGTGCTGTGTTTTTATAGTAGAAGGAAGACAAAAGAGCAACGTGTCCCCTAAATTTAAGTAAGCACCATCGCCCATGAAGATCCGCAACACTAGAAGAAATGCACATCTGCAGTCAGCAGCAAGGAGTCCGGTCTTTTCTTGAAGGAACTTAAATAGTATTGCACTGGAATTACCTCTAGACACAGATCATTCCTCAATGCAGTTGTACGGAAGAAAGTTACATCAAAAAGTTATTTTGAAATCTCGTGGTGGTTGAATGTCCAACCATCAAGGAATTTGGAGCTCTGTTGTGTTGTACGATAACAAAACCAAGCGGCAGGAATCGGCAGTCGCCCATACCTGTAACCATACTTCTGCCCGAGGAACACCACGAAGTTAGGCCCCATCGAAAGGCGCTGGCAGTTTTTTATCTCGCGCATACAGAGTTCTGTTGTCATGTGATCATCGGTAGCTTCGTCACGAACGCCCCAACGCATGTCCACCACCTACGTAACATAAAAATACGATTTCTTCATTTCTTAATATTTTTTGGACCATTTTTATTCAGAATTCCCATCCTCTCCTTATTAGGAAGGGAAGAAAAGACGGAAATTAGGCCTCCGGCACCTCGCTCATTGGACAAAACGCAGAATAATTATTCTATTTCACGCCTGTCTTAACAACCTCACAGAAGATGGTCGAGCCAGGCCGTTAGTGCAACAGATGTTGTTGCGGACCACTGTTAAATTCTCTGCCACTGTTCTATAAATGGTAGTAAATCTGTAGCCAGGTACCATCTATAGAATTGTTCGCTATTTATTTTGCCTTGTTAAAAGCATTACCCGTTGGTTTGTTTTAACTTTTTTTGCAAGTCTATTCGTGTAGACCAAAATGTTTATACTTTCAATTTTAGCCACGTACATACGTGCACTACTAAACATCGTCCGAAGCAGAGCGTGGCCAAAGACCACGACCCGCTCCGAGCGGAGTGTAAACATTTACAAAAACACCCGGCGTTGCGTGCTATTTCAGTCGACGGAAACGTTGCCACGTGCGCTGCGCACGCGCCTATTTTAAAACGATTTTCGTTGTTATTATGCTACGGGGAAATATTTCTACCATGTTTAAATAGTGTTTGTTTATGAAGAACTAAACAAACCTGTACTATTTAGCATTTTATGAAAGAAGAAAATGACCACGCGCTTCCACCTGCGTAAGGGACCATCCTGCCCATACATATGCATAACAACTAAATAGATGCATGAGTTTTTCTAGAAGACTATGGCGAACGTTTCACAAGATTCATATCGGGTGAATATTGAACCCAGAACTTGAGCTAAATCTAAGTTTGTACTTAAGTAAGAGTTAAACATTTTACAAGATATTTTTTTAATTGAACGAATTTATAATGAAATCTTATTATTCTATTGCTATCCGTTTTCCCTGGAACCTCATCCGCCGGCTTATTTCCCTAATCCGCTTTTAAATTTTATGTTTTCCGTTGACCGAATTTGAATCTTTCGCTTTATTAAAGACGCAGATTACATTTAATTAATTGCTAAAGTTTATTACGTAGCACATTAAAAATATTGCTATTTTTTTTGTAATTTTATCAAAATTAATAACCGTTTTGAACTTACATACGTGTTGTCACTAAAACGGAGGTAGAACAGCAGCTTGTCAACTCATTCAATCAAGAAAGTACCACGACTTGGACCTTACAAAACTGCCACACTCTCGTTCCCCCTTATTTGTGGGTCAGGGACCTTAGGTGCGGGTAATAAGTTTTTCAGTATAATTTTATTGAACTTAAAAGTAAAATTAAGTTTAAAAGTTACAAGTTCTTACATCTAATATCACAATTATTTATCTGTATTAACCTAGTAGGTTAAAAAAAAACAAAAATCAAATAATTACTAAAAAAAGGTAAAAACAACAATTCATATACAATTTATAATTAAATATCCAATAAAAAAAACTGCGTTACGTCTGATGATCATTAGCCGCAGTCTCTATTCATTTATTATCCCTCCCCGTCTCTTTTCTCAGTCTTTCCCTAATAACCTGTCAAAGTACACCCCCCTCACTTGTGGATGCCGATGGGTGGATAACATAACATTCTATAAAACGCGTCTAAATCAAAATAATAGGAATTCGAAGATATGAAACAGAATCCATTCCCTTATTTTCATTTCAGAAGTGTGATCTCTCGATACATCAAAGACGTTTCTTATGAATACTGAGAATGGATTTTAATATGTCATTTCATAACCGTTGGAATCGATTTCGGGAAACGTCTTTTTTTATTAATCTATAAAAAAAATACCAAGAATGGAAGGGACTGAATAAATCTTTTGGCTTGGCTTGTCTCGTTTCGTAAAGATAAGCCACAAGATTACCAAGACGTCTACTAACTAATATTATAAATGCGAATGTGACTTTGTTACTTTGTTACGCTTTCACACCTGAAAAGTGTTCAAGTTAAAACTTCAAAGCACGCTTGACTTGTGGGACTTTCCCGAGGAATCGAAAAATCAAACCTAATATAGCTTGCTATTTTAATACAATACAAACACATCTTTTTGAAATATTGATAAATGAAATAACATACATTACCATGGCAACCGATAACAACTTTGTGTTTAACAATATGTTTCTAAAGTGTTGTAGTTTGGACCATCCTTTAATATAGTTTCGTCGGGTTCGGTTAAATGAAATCTCTTTTGTGTTTATTTCACCATAAAAGTTTGGGAACCGATGTTAAAATTATGTCATTTTAATTTTTAAACGACGAAAGGTGTGTACGAGCAAGTCTTTTACAACTCAATAAAAACACTGCCGTCTCCTATCGCGATATGAAACGGGAAGTTGCAGGTTTATTATATGAATTATTCGTGATGAGCACCAATTGCTTTATTGTCCTTAAGGGTATACCAGCATTTTAAATTAGCTATATATTGCACTCATTCTCACCTGTCTGTGACCAATATAAAAACTGGGCTTATATTAAAGGACTAGTTGTTACACGCGGCTTTGTTTTCTTTATTCGAATACAATTGACAAGCTGGCCGGTAGTTATAACAAGGTTGATTCTACTCGAAACAACTCAAATGATGTTTAATCGGACTTTTGACAGCTACTTTTGAATTTTTCCGTTGATCAGCCTTTCAGAAACCGGTCGTGAGTAGACAAAATTGGGTCTCTATATCTTTCTTTCAATAATCTCATCTTTAGAAGGTCCATAGCTTAACACTGACTGATATACCCACGAATATATTACTCTGTTGCATCCCAGCATCCGTTGCAAATATATGAAGATTTAAAATTATACGCACCTGAAATTCCAAGCCATGTTTCTCTCGGCAGTAATCTTTGATACGCGGGTAGCACTTCGCCATCAATGTGTTCCTTTCCATTGCCGTATCTAGAAAATAAATAAATCAATGAGATATTTGACCGACCACGATATAGCTTCGCAGTAAAGCAAATGAGCAAGCAGCTCAATATCTGTTGCACGAATGGCTCTGCCAAGCCTAACCTCTAAAGCCTTTGCTTTGTCAGCAATAAAAAAGATCCCTGCAGCTTTTCATTCCTTCCTCTTATTATTTTCCTTGCCCCTTCTCTAAAATCAAATTTTGTAATACTACCTAGTTTAAAACTCCGGAATTTTACAGCGAGTTTAAGGTAATATCCCTCATAAGCCATATACTAAAGATATTATCTAGGTCGCATTCGGAGCAGTAAGTTTTACTGTGGAAATAATATTTTTTGGTGCAGTCAAAAGTTTTTAGTGGCACGATTTTAAATGTATAAAGGCCAAAGGGTTATTCGATAGTCTCAACTGAAAAGTTGTCAATTTGCACATTGGTAACATCCAAATATGAGTTACTCCAACTGATACAAGGAAAAATAATAGACCACTGTAGACCTGGCCGTAGAAGAATCTCCTGGAACCAATGCTAGTGATACAACATGAGCTGGGCTGAGAGCTGTGAAAAGACCAGTTGGCCGTGATCGCCAACCTACGCTAGGAGATGGCACTACAAGAAGAATGAAGAGCAGCTCCTCTTCTCTGTGCTGATTAAAGTCTGGTAGAGCATCTGAAACTCAACTGGTTGTTACGTATACCGATGTGACTTACCATCAAGCAAGCCCAGTTGCTCGTTAGTCATAATTCCTTAAAAATATTTCCAAACCCTACTTCATATATCTGCAGTGGTTTTAACGAAAGTTAAGTCAATGTAGTTATTATAACTAAGTCACACTTCGCTAGTCTAAACTCTGCATTGTAAACCACTGCGTCGGTTGCAGTTTGCGTGCGAACGCTCTCCTAAGGCAGCGTTCACAGACGTTTGCTTCACTCTAGCGCTTAATAGATTTCAAGTTAAGTAAATTAAGCTTGTAAGTGTTTGAAGCTATTGACAATTTACTGAAACTTTAAATAAATGTATCTCCACAATACAAATACAAATATGCTACCATCTGAAACTTGACCAGATGTTCGACATTGAGTACAAAACTCATATCTTACTATGTTTATCCCACGGAAACTGCTTCAACACACACACAACGCTTTTTTATCAAAAAGTACTTTAGTGTGACATTGGTTTTACACTTCCACGGATTTGAGCACGAATCATTTCTTCAATGTTCCAGATGTCATTGTGTATTGTACACACTTTGATAGGTTCCGATATCGCTTAGTTAGTTTTAGACTTTGTTTTCTAAAGTCCATAAGTCAGAAATGCTTCAATAAATCAGTAACTTAGTAATCTGGGTCAAATTTTAAAATGGTAGGAATATTAACGGATGCATTCAAGCTGAATTCAGAGCAAACAATGAAGCGGTAGACCTGAACGTAGCAAAATACCATGGCTTCAAACCTTCTTTAGTGGCTAAACAATAATGTGACATGGAAATTACTGGTTCGACCGTTGAAATACCACGATTTTACCAAAGTCAGGCGTGAAGTAAAAGCATTTCTGAATGTAGTGTAAAATCACTACGCTTTAGATGAAAACCCAGCTCTCCTGGTATATAATATCTCATGTATATGTGAGGTATATAATATTTCTTCACCTGTAAACGTAGAGCTGGTGAATATCCTCACGATCTTGGAGCTGACAGGCGGCAGCAACTTCAACGAGCCGCCAAAGATGAGGTCTACAGTCCGATCATCCATGATTATGAAGCTGAAGGTGTGTGAATCTGCAAATGAAGAAGAAGTAAGACAACATGTAACTTGGCCCATCTGCATTATTCTTTTGGTGAAAAATGATGACGTCATTGCAATACACAATGTATAAGGTTTGTAAGAGACGGGATTCTTTCCACGATTATCCTTTTTGCTCCCGATATTTCGGCACAGTTGCATATATTTACAACTTATTATTTTATGAGCCTTAAAATTTCAATTATACAATTGTCTATTGAAGCCAAGAATAAGCTTTAACTCGAAGAGAAAAACTTGGAAATGCTAGTATTTTCAAGTTAATTTGTTTTTGAAGTATTCAGCAATAGTAATTGGCAATCGCTTTAGGACATGTTTACTATCTACTCTGATAGCTTCGAGCCGTGTATTACGAGTCGATACAGCAATTTGTCAAGTTCCCACGCGACTGGTGGAAGTTGTGACGGCGAGGCGGAAATAAATGCACTGGTTTTGCAATGCCCGTTGGTGATTACGAATTATTATGTATCGTGACTTTACATATTTAACTAACTGTGCCACGCTATAATTAAACCGAATTCCAGTCTAAGCTGAACCATATTTAATATGAATGATCATATAGATCTGAGGTCAACTTACATTGGATTAATAAACTCCACACCAATTTCCATTCTCCACTTTAGACCTTTAGGAGAAGATTTTAGACAAATCCTTTCTTAGTGCTCTACGTGAGCATTATCATTACCAGATATCTCTGTGCAAAATTTAAAGTCTCTAGGCCCAGTAGTTTGGGCTGTGCGTTGCATCTCACTCATTAGACGAAACGTAGAAAACTGCTACTTGACGCCTGTCTTTTGTGAGGTCGTGGTATTTCATGACGGTCCATTCGTGCAACAGATGTTGCGGGCTCTACCACTCATAAATATATCGAATAGATGCATTTTTACAAAAACCAAGCCTCGATTTATCCAAGCTGTAACGAGTAATATTTAATAAGCCACTATCTGTACAGTGATAACATCTGATAAGAATACCAAATTACAGGACATTAAATTATATGAAGAGATATAACAAAAGCTTTAGTAACATACGTTTATAAATATGTAAATACTAGAATTGAGAAAGGTATGCTTTGGTAGTTCGGGCATGTTGGAAGGATGAATGAAGAGACCATAACGAAACTGATTTATGTTGCAAAAGTGAGTGGTACAGTTGATAGGGGAGACGCCCTAGGAGAACTTATATCGATCAGATTAGCGGCTTACTAAAACAAGGTTATATAAGGAGTACCGGTAACCAACGAGCATACACGTAGATGTATGAATGTAAAAGAGGTGAGGCAGAATCACGCTTAATGAAAATCCATGATCTCTGCCTACCCCTCTAGGTTACGGGAATATTAAATTTAAATATAGGTTCACTATTTTGGCTATGATAATGTCCACTTCTACAACCAATAGTTAATTTAAAAACCTGTTAATCCGACTGTATGTCCGTTATATTGTAAGCTTCATTAGCCTAAAGCTTAACCGATTTTGAAGAGTGAAGGCACTCCTTCACTTATAAGTAATATGACGATGTGAGTAATTATAGTCATAAAGTCAGTCGGGATCTTTGAAGTGAATACTTCTTTAGCCGCGTTAGACGATGTTTGTAACGATAGACCGCAACAACATCTGATGCACGAATTGGCAGGCTCGACCGGTGAAATACCTCACAGAAAACAGGCGTGAAGTAGAAGTACTCTGCGTTTCGTCTGATGACTGACGTGCCGGAGGCCTAATTTCAGCCCTCTTCCCCTTCCCATCCTTTCCTCCTCACAAGGATGGGATGGGAAAGGGGAGAGGATTGGACGGGGAGGGGGTTAACGGGGAAAAGGAAATATCCTTTGTATCCCCTGTCTATGTCCTCCTCTGTCCATTATAGGTAGGCAACGCATCTGCAACTCATTTGCCTGTTGCGGATGTCTATGGGCAGCGTTCAATTCATCAGGTGATCCGCTAGCTTGTTTGCCACCTTCTCACATAAAAAAAACTCAACATGTTTTTTTTTAAATTTGAAACAGTTTCGACGAACTGTTTTTTTCGTTTATTTTTCTTGTAGTCGATTTTAAATTATAATGTTAAGTTACAAAGGGTTTATTTTTGAACTGTTGTCGTGCCTCACCCGTTTTGAGTTTTCATTTCGTGCAGTGCTTATTGTTTGTGTGTTTTTAAATTAAGTATTACGTGTTCAGCTTTATGTATTTTACACTATCCTCTAGAGCCGGCCGAAACCGATCTGTGGTTACAATTTCCGTGATATATAAAATAGTTTTATGGGCAATGAAATCGAACTGAGAAAAATCCACAGCAATAACTATTAATAGCTTCTAATATTTCAAACTTATACATGAACCAGACTCGTTGAAGTAATGGCGGTAACACACTACATAGGAACGTAGAAATGTTCGCTTTGACGTTTAGAACCAATATGTATATTGCTGGAGATTCGTCGGACCACTCGAGGAACAGACATCTGTTGAACGAATAGACCGGCTCGACCGGTAAAATACCACGATCTCACAGAAAACAGAACGTAGAAGTAAGCTTCTGCGTTTCGTCTTATTGATTAGGTACTGTCAACCCAATTACAGTCTCACCAATAAGCTCTCAATATGATTTTTGTAAAACCACACTAATATAAGCATTACTATTTACTTCACACACCGAGTTTGCGTCGGCAAAGGGTAAAAATAATTTCAAACGTCATAAAATTTAGTTACATGCGATGTATGAACACCATTAACATGTCTATCCCTGGCATCGACTCAAACCGAATTCACTCTAAACCACCGCCAGAGGCGCTGGCGGTTCAACGAACACTCCAGTTCAGTTTAACGAGCAACAAATTATTACAGTGCTTGGACCAGTTCCTTGGAAACCGTCTATTGTGGCCACAAACCCTTTTAAAGTTTACTAGTAAAGCAAATGAGAGCTGGGCTAGCCAGAGTAAGTAAAATGCTTAGCGTGACACTGATGGCTGATTAGAAATAGAATTTACATCAGAATATGATTTAAAAGAGAACTGTGAGACTGTGATTTAGATTATTCGTTATTATAACATATACAACGCGTAAATGAAGAAAAAGAAAGGTTGATGTTTAAGTGAGTGATAGTATTGGTAGGGGACGATCTGTTCTTACTTACATTGAGCAGATTTATATTGAAAGTCCGTTTCAAGAGTACTCAGAGCCGAGTACGTTGGTGGATGTAGAAGAATCGAGAGGGTCAGGAGTGCATGTTACGGGAAGTGTTTCTTTTTATTTAATTCAGTTAAGAGAAAGAGAAATTAAAGTAACAAGAGATAGCAAAATAAATAGAGGCAGACAAACCAAAAGATGGGAAGATAAGACACATTTAGCCAGAGCAGGAATACGTGGAAATTGTTCAGAGGATGCCTTTATCGACAGACAAGCTGTTCCACACAAACATTCAGTAATTTAAATGCAAGTTAGAATTAATTAAATCAATTTAGTTTTAATAGAGACTATTTTATTTTATTTTTTATTTATGTTATTTAATTAAGTGATTAAGTAACTTCCACTCACTCTGGCGTCAGGCCTAGTTATTATGCTAAGCAGTGTGTAAAATTGGACTTCTTGCGATAACAATTTCGATTAACGCTAACTCTATAAAAATAAGACTATTCAGTAAAAAAAACATACAAAAGTACGTTTTAAGCACTTTTCTTAACCTACTTCCCAATGCGTCAATCTTCAATAGAGCGGGAGAGCTAAATACAGGCCATATGAGTGCAAGCAAGACAAAACTTTCAGTGTCAAGAAGCACATACATCGATACAAGGCAAAGACGTCGGTCTTACCTGGCCCAGTTTACGCCGCGGACTTTAAATCAATACGATGCACTCAGATGGTAATGTCGGGCTAAATCGATGACGTTTTCACTTTTAATTCAATTTAAGGGATCGATTATTTAATCGTTTTGAACCTGCACGTATTGTGCGGTAAAGGACTGGATGGTAACTGGAAAATATCGATACAAAAGATTCGAAACTGTTATTCGGTTGCTAGGCGACGGATTCGTGGCTATCCCTCGCTAATAACTTTCGTTCTATTTTAGAAGTCTATTTGGTTTAGTGATGTGCCGCATCAAGGTCGAGACCACGGCAGGTCTCCGTGACTACGAAGTTACACCTAAATTACTTTTTCATGAGCATGCTGCTTACGAACTTTAGTTTTTCTTTCAAAGTTTTTAAATTATATAACGTTCAATGTTAAAGCTGGATGTTATAAAAATAAAACGAGGTATAAATTAAACAATTTTCAAATGGATAATGAATAAATACTTTTATACGTTGGTAAAATGGACTCCGTTTTAGAGAGAGATAGTCGCACGAATTGGATTGACCGGCGTAAAAAACCAATACATAGTAGAATTATTATACGTACTCAGTTTCATATGATTGAAGTTAGATGCCAGCGCTCCCGGCCCGTTCCTCTGTCCCGATTTTCCTTCATTTAGTCTCCTCTTCACTGCAGTACACTAAAAAAAAGTACAGTAAAGTAGAGTACAAGAAGTATTCGTTGCTCTTTAAAGCTACTTAAGGTAATATTGAGAAGGACGCCTTTATATACCTGTCCACTCAAGTCACCATTAGTAGTTCTGTTTAAAAAATATACAAAAAATATAAGGACTGTTACTACTTTTAAAATCAGAGTACCGATATCTCTACAGATTACTTAATTGTACACACGTATTGTAACTTAAATTCGTCTTGCACACAAACGAATTCACATGTTATACATTGACGACCCATTGTACATTTGCTCGTAATTGGCGAGTAACGGAAAATTACATTAGTGAGGTCATGTAATCTGTAAATGGTAATAAATAGCCTGAAAAAAGTAATCCATTAGCCGCTGTGTGCAGGCCGCGCCTTACACTGCGTCTACTGGGCGTAGTCTTTGACCGCTGGCCCCATTCATAAACGATAGCGATTCTAATGTTGTAAAGTACAATGAAAAAGCTACGTAGTTGCATTTTCATTAGTTTGTCTGTGGCTACCAAACGAATAATAAAAAACTAAGGTTGATGTTTTAGATGTATTTCTAAGCTGTAATTATATAGAGTTATTCTAGCGTGTGAACATAATTTTTTTTATTATATGTTTTACCTTAAGAGTTATTAAATGATTATAAAAAATTAGAGATTTGGTAGACATAGCACTTTTTCAATGTTTCCGTAACATTCTAATCCTAATCTAGCCTTGCTATTTGCCATTACTACCTACTTATTTATTTTAGATAACCGAATAGATGCCATAATAGTTTCACTCGAAAACATGGTGGTAGATAACTTTGATCCATAAGATGTTTGGGTTTAGCTGTGTAGAACTAATCCATTCGTTATTTCATGTCATTAATGGAAGAATTTAACTTAATGACAAACTGACATATAATAAATTAGTGAAAAACTTTCTCCTTTACATAACACACACATCTCTTATGACTTGTGCCATACAACGAGGTCGGAAACGCTTCTATTTTCGTAGCAAGTCCTACCTGCGTTGCTTTTCCACGATTAGACTCGGAGCTATAAAGTGAGTTCCGGCGGCGATTCCTGCTCGCTGTACTTCAGTTACTGCCCACTGTGGCAGTAAATGTGGCGATGATGACATGTCGCCTGGCTCTTACAATGTACCGCCCGTAAATGTTCTAAAGCGAAATCGTTTGCAGGGGCTATGACAAAATATTCTGATTTGCAAAATGTAGATGCTAAAAGCATACGAAAAATTAAATAACAAACAATACTTAATTAAAAACAAAACCTGACTGTTTTTTTAAATGAATAAAAACCTGAGTGGTTTTTATATAAATATCTAGACCCTATGACACTCCAGAGAAGAATCCAGATAGAATGACACCCCACTCTTCTAAATCGTTCAAGCCATTTAGGTTACAGGATTTGACTATATCAATGTCCATCTTGAAGGAAGCCTACCTACAGTGCGTCAATCTGCATATTATTCTCTATTCGTTCGGTTCATAACACAGTATTAATTATTAACAGTATGCGACAAACGTACAAGCGCCTCACTAGATGCCTTACATTCGTAACTACGATAAGTTCCAAATGCCTTTCCAGAAGTTGGAATGATAAGAGAAGATTACAGGAAAAGGGAGGAAGGAGAAATGGGGATTGGAAGAAATTTGGACAGATGTAAGAAACTGCTAATCCATTGCTATTTTGATGATCAAGCTGCTATAGAACAAATACGTACTTGAAAAGAAGAAGTGGATGAAGTGGAAAGAGAAGAGGAAGAGGGGGTAGTAGCAGTATTTTCGGATGTTCCTACATATATTGATAATTTATTCAACCTTAACACAAAATAACCCATAAAATAATTTTTTATTCGTAAACCGAATCTTTTATTCATTGCAATTTTGCCTCTATGTTATTTGTATCGGTGAACAGTGCGTTAGAATTTCGAATTAAAGTTATTTTTTATTGTACAATATACAAAACTCGATCAGAAGTTATAAAGAATTCATACAACATTCGGAAAGCAATATCACCAGCATTGCGCAAGTTGCTACTACTACCGGAGTTATGGGATTAATAAAGTAACATTTTTGATAGACGAAACCAGGGCCGAGATATTAAACTTACATATACTTTTTTGTACGGGCAGTGTCAATGACTATATTGACTACAATATTTTATACTGTAGATAATGTTATAATCTCGAAACCATCGGTCAAAAGTGTTCGAAAGAAGTGACAGCGACACATGTCAAATGGTGTAAAAAGGATTGCATAATTAAAATAATAGAAACAAAGAGGACAGCTAGTGTTTGTCACTTAAGCGTCAATGTAAACATTATATATAGCTTACTATAGAAAAATCTTTCTAATTGTCCTTTTTCAACCGCTAATAGCATATCTGCTACTTTTTGTATTAAAATATCTTTGTTTATATTATTAATTTTTAACAAGCTTTTATAACGTTAATCTGTAAGGATCTAGCTTTTTATTTTTGAATGTAACGGAACCTTTCGACGTTATTATTACAGTAAAAAAAATATTACAGAAGAAGGTGGCAAACAAGCAAGCGGTTAACCTGATATTGAGTGATCGCTACCATAAGCACCTGAAACAAGCTTATGAACTGCAGATGCATCGCCTACCTTTAATGGACGTGGATAAGATAACAAAAAATAATGGGCAGGGGAAGAGCACCATAATGAGGTACTGGCACCTCACTAACAGATGAAGCGCAGATTATTTCTACTTCATGACTGTCTTCTGTAAGGTCGTGGTGTTTCGTGCAAAAGACATTGTTACAGGATCTACCACAGTTAAATATTTGTGAAAGTATTTAAAAATAAAAGACCAGAGGTCAGCAATAGACCACACTACGTTGTACTGTACTATAAATTAAAGGGCAGGGCGACAGCGCCGTGGTGATTTGCACGCCCCGCTATTCATATTCAGAGGTCAAGGTTGAATGGTTGCCGTGCTTAAAGAGCTTGTGCAAATGACTACGTAATTCGCTATATATAAACACGTCACTGTACTAAATTATGCTCAAAAAATGATGTTGAGAAGTATTTTTAAATTATAATAATTAAAAGACGAATACACTTAATTTTAATACATCATAATCAGTCAGTGGCGAATCCAGGATTGTCAATTGTGAGGCTTGACCCCATTTTTGAGGACTAGACCCTCCTGAGGGTAGATTTTAACGAGTTAAAAAGTAGGTATGCTGTGAGATTGGGTTCGGCCAATGTAATTTGCCTTAAGATATTGCAATGCAATGCAATTAATGTCATTATCAAAGTTATAAACTGCTAGAACCCTTCATGATCCTCATAAATAAAACACAGATGGTAGAGCGAGACCATTTCCATACTTTTATTGCATACAATTTAACATGGCAACCATACCGTGTTATAACAGTATGCAAGCGCCATCTAGAAATTCAGATGGTAACATAAGAGAAGCTATAGAATTACTTATCTTTTTTATTTATTAGGGTCTAAACGCAGGCCTTGAACAAGGTTCAATTCCTTGCCGCTCTCTTATAACTCTTCGTCGTTCTTTCTATAAGGCCAATTTGGTTCATTTCTGAGACGCATGTTCCAAGCAACGTATAATTTCACAATGAAAGCTCAAAGCTCACGTTATTAGTCTCCCCTTATAGCACCCCACTTTACCCCCTCCGGTGAACTTCCTATATGAGGCAATTAATCTTTTTAAGGGCCCTTTCATTAACAACTCGACGTTAAAACAAATTACGTTAGTTGTTTACGTTATTAAGAGGAAGTGTGCCGTTCGAAGATATGTAGAATTTAAGTTGGATAAATATATGTAGGAGCAGTGGTGGCTCAGCAGTTTAGGCCACGACTTATACGTACTGTAGGTTGCGGGTTCGAACCCAGGCAGGCGCTTTACTTCGTGTCATTTATATTATTGCCAGTCCTCAAAAAACGGATTACGGCTCATTCCCTCCCTCGGAGAGGAGGCGTGTGTCCCTGAGGTGGGAAACGTTCTAGAAAAGGCTAATTTGTTATTATTTATCTTAAATAAATCTATATTGTGTAAGAGAAGTCTGAAAGTTGTGCCAGTGACAGAGTAATGCGGAGGGATGAAGAACATATAACGAAGAAAGTACGGATGGATTGTGCGAATTCAGATATGACCGCTGATAGAGGGATAAGGAAGAGGAGAACATACTGCTGACCCCACATAGATAGGAGGGTATATGAAATATATTTATATTATTACTAGCTGGAAACACTCGCCTTGTTATTCCTATTTTCTAGAACATTCCAGATAATAATAAATTATAATAACATATTATCGACATACATACATTTTCAACCCCCATATCTACGTCCCTACAAGAGAGAACATGAAGCAACACAAACAATTTTTGGGTAAAGGATTTTTAAATGTGTAAATAACGAAAATAAAAAGTTATCGAAAATGTTGAATCGATATAAATCAACGAGCGATCGTCAATCGTCAACAACGAAATCGATTAACAATCGAGAAGTGCAGTTTAAATTGTTACAGAGTCAGCTCCGAATTCCGAAAGTCAATAGTTGGTCGCTACGTTTAATTGGGCTAACTGCAGCCGGATGCCTTTAGCGAACAAATTAAATACAAAAGTGGGGGGATTTTATTTGTTTTAATAGTTTTTTTCTCTGGATAAGAGTACACAGTAATAACTATTTTAACACTATTTGTATTAATGATACCTTGGTATTTATGGATGTATATTGAGAGTGTATCGCTACTAATATTATAAATGTGAATGTAAGTTTGTTTGTTACGCTTTCCCGCGAAAACTACTCAAGCGATCATCATGAAGCTTTGTACACATATTCCTGGAGGTACTAGAAGTAACATAGGATACTTTTAGGAAAAAAATAGTACATAAAAAGCGAAGTATGTATGTTCCCTATAGACCTATAGATTCCGAAACGGCTGGATCGATTACGATGAAATTTACAGGGATTGTTCAGATTGGCACATTCCTGTGTTTGGTAGCGATGGGATCAACATAAATAGTGGTACCCAGGCGAAGCCGGGGCGGGTCACTAGTATTTATATATAGATATTTACTTGTTTTTATAAGTATTATTGTTTAATTTTATAAGAAGAAAAAGTTATCGCATAGCCCATTTTAAATTAAATATTCGAAAAGCTTTAAAATTTATTTCAATCACACTTTCAAGTTAAAGTTAAAGTAAAAATAAGTTTAAGTGGTGCAATAGTAATAGCAAAAGCCCCTCGACAGCTGTTTAGGCCTTTTGCTTGATTAAACAGCACTCGCTGAAAAATGCAACGATTTTCAGTCGTTTAACTTGTTACAGCTCTTCGTTTGGTTGACCACCATCAGAAAAACATATGTGTGTTTGTGTATGTACAATGTTCATTTACTTTTAATATTTGTATATATGTATTTAAATAGTAATACATATATTAGTATTTAGTACTAAGTGTACTTATGAAGTGAAGTGGCAAGAATGGAGTTTTTTCTTTCTTAATGGAGAAAAACTCTTACGGTGCAATGCAATGATTGATCATAATGCAATTGTCGACACGACTGTACCAATGTACAATCCCGACAATAAAGACTTTAACTCATTCAATATTTATTTCAAATCGATCACATCCTGAATTCTAGCTTTGTATACGGATGTATAAAGTACAGTCAGTTGAAAATGTTATACTTTTATTATAATACTTTGACATTTTATTATTTATATTTAAGAATTTACCGTGTGTTTCCACTGTTGTGTAAACTTTTCAATATGCTTGCAAAAAATGATAATAAATCTGTTTATTATTCGACGTGTGAGTCCATACATAATGCATAAAAATATACACAGAGAAAATTACATATACAAAATTAATAGAGTTATCCAGTTCCGCCAGCTCTCATCCAGCACGCCATGGTGGTTAGACCATTTATCACCACAATTTCTGAAGCAGGGATGCTGTTCCTTTGCGTACGATAGTTTAGACTCCTGCATGCATGTTCATAAGCATACCAGATGGCCACTACAAAATCCTGATAACCGTAGCAGCGTCCTGAACCCGTTATTGTATTGAACCCGCAGGGCATTGTATGCTTTTTGTGAATAGTTGACCCACAAGCTGAACTATTCCTCAATCACCACATAGTCTGCGGTTCATTTTTTAAAAGTGGGAGGGAAAATCTTATACGTTCGTTAACAATTTTGAATTCAAACGTTCGAGGGATTATTTTTTATTTTTGTTGATTATTTATTTATTTTTTAACTATTCGTCGCCCCCCCCCCCTCATTCCCTTGAGTTAAGCGAGCTTCTGACGACAGTCATTATGACTGCCTGGCATTTTGTTGCCGTTGACTGTACCCGTGTACACTCAAGGCAACTTCACATTCCCCGTCCGTGCCGCAGCGCGCGTGTTCGGTTTGACAATTTGATAGCCCACAGATTTTTGCCGTGAATGTGCGCGCGGAATCGTGCTATATTTTATTGCATAAATTCGTTTCCATTCATTTACTGATGGAATTATACAATCCATTTTGTTACTAGCTGTTTCCCGCGGCTTCACATGCAATAGTACTTAATATCTCGCTGGAAATGTTTGTAACTGGATCCATAAAAAAGCTGTATGTGTGTTTATATTCATCTGGAACGGTTCCATTTGCGTAAAAAATTCATTGTCAACCCTGTCATTTTTGAACGATTTGACAATGTGTGTCCAATTTTTTTATCGGTTGATTTATTGGCATAACAAACATACATTTTGCGTTTTTTAAAGAAATAAATACGCGTGTATTTTATATTTTTGTGTGTATTATATATTTGTGTGTATAACATACGTATGTTAAATTGTACCTTCGACAGTCAGTTTCGGTCGTATAAGAAGCGAGATAATGTACTTCATTGATTAGCCAAAATTCAGAGGTATGATTCACACCCTCATTGTGTAAAATAGTTGTATGACTCTAGCTTTAGTCGATTCAACCCATTCGTTTCAAACATGCTCCTACTTCTACCACTGTTAAATAGTAAATTATAGCTAATTTAACAGTTATTGTTATAGAACAGAATCGTCAGTGCAAATGATTCGAATTTCCGGCAGTAGACTAGCGCCGCGGCCTCACGGATATAATTACCAAGGTAACAGCTTCGTGCGGTACGCGACGGTTGCGCGTGTCCATTTACTCACGACAATTTGAAACATTGACAATTCTCCGCATAGTTCAATAAAGTCGTTAATAATTTTTAATCAGTTATAAATAGTGTGGGCGGATATTTATTACTACAATACAAATCACAAGTGATTGTTAGGTGATAAATATTAGTTTTAAGGCGAATTACGATAAGCGAATTGATCAATTAGATTTAATTTATCTACTTATGTCATAATGTCATAACATTACTTGGAGATTTTAATTAATACGTCACCGGACACCCACCGCATTCTAGACCTTGATTATAACACATCTTATAACCGTTATTTTATTTTACTTGAAATTTTACCCTAGGTTTCCACTGCCGAAAACATTCACGCAAAACATATTCTCGTCTCAGTTTATTAGACTAACAACTTCCCCGGCTTCGCTCGGGTATATAGATATATAAATAAAAATATAGCATAAATTACTCGCTGATGGATTTTAGGAGTTTTCTATTGGTGAAAGAATTTTTAAACTTGGTGCAGTAGTTTTTGAGTTTATCCGGAACAAACCAACAATTTGTCTAGGCTAGGAATAAGCCTACTCCACCCGGTGAAATACCACGAGCTCACCAAAGACAGTGTACTGTAGAAGTATATAGTAGTAGTGAGGTGCCGGAGGCTCGTAGTCAGTCTTCTTTTTTTTCTGTCTGTCCTATCTGCAACTCATTACCATGTGCATACGGGCATCGCTCACATTACAACAGGTGTACCACTTGCCGATCTGAACATCCCCTGTAAATTTCATCGAAATTGGTTGAGCCGTTTCGGAGTCTTTAGGGAACATACATACACAGCGCCTTTTATATATACAGATAATTAATACTGCTGTTATCATCTGTTATATGTCTTTTAAATCTTCTCCTCTTCATATTTCATTCCTTTTGTTAAGGGCAACGCATATGTGAATCTCTGTTCGAGGATATTGTTTTTACAATGTCTTACTCCTTTGTCGCATTCTTATCAAAAAATCAGTAAGAATGAACTCAACGCTAAGTAACATTAAAGTTATCCTCGGTCGATAACAATGGATACGTGCAAACTTAACAATCGATCAGATGACTCAAGAACCTATTTCGTTCACAAAGACAAGTTTTTTTTTCGAGACGGCCTTGAGTATCGGCCACGCGCAATGGACACAAACTAGACGAATGACGCTTCTAGTGGTTCAACGGACCCGAAATTCGTAGCTTCACTGACGTTTTAGCAGTCATCATGATTTTACATTTTCATACAAATTTACAAGTTACACGGTATACAGAAATACCTGTCATCTATTTTAGGTAACAGGACTTACACAGGATGGGTTTGAGGGTTGTATGAAATGGAGTGAAATCGCAATCTGCCAAGTTAGATTTTTAGCGCATTGGTTGGTATTACAGTGCAACTTTAAAACTTTTGGTAATATTTTGCCCGCTTATGGTTTTAGTATGGTTTACTCCTTATCAATTTTAGTGCCCGATAACTCCAGTAAAAACTACCTTAATTTTGCTACCTCTGGCCACTTTAAGAAAGTGTATGACAAACATTTTAATTTTACGTAAATGTCTTAATTTTATTATTTTTTATACAATGGATATCCCGCAAGCTAGACCAGATCGGCCCGACAAGAGCTAAACTGATCTTTGTGAGGTCTTTGGGGCTAACCTGCCGTGAACATCTTAATAATGGCCCCATGATTATCGATTCAATGAATTACAACAGTCCGCCCAATTCCTTATTCTCGTATGTCTTTTCAATTCAGTGTAAATTGAATACCAGGTCTATAATAACGTTTAAAACTAAACACACGTGTCGGCGCGCACCCCTAACGATGTGATGCTGGCGTCCGATAAGGGTTGAAGGGTATTTTGTTGTTTGACAGTTATTTAATAAAACTTGAAGAGAGTTTATTGCTATAATGATTTAGCTTATAGAAACCTAGAATCTAGATGTTTTTAACAGTGGTAAAGTCTGCAAAAACAAAGTCTGTTGCAAGAATTGACCGGTCCGGGGTAATGCCACGACCTTACAGAAGAAAGGCGTGAAGTAGAAGTATTCCGCGTTTCGTCTGATGAGTGAGGTAATGGGAGGTATCCTTTTCTAATAAGGAAAGGAGAAAATTAGTGGACGGAAGAGTGAGATGGGTGAGAGAGGGAAATATCATTTAACTGTTAACTCCCTCCTATGTCCATTAAAAGTAGTCAACGCATCTCCAACTTATTAGCTTGTTGCAGATAGTTATGGGTAACCGTCACTTAAAATTGGATTCACCGCTTGATTGATTACCACCTTCTAATCTAAAAAATTCAGAATCGAATGGCACTTCACTGTTCAAAATCAGTCAACCCGTTTAGGCTACAAGTCACAATGGATCGAAGATAGATTGTACATGCATGGGAGAAACATTACCCTCCTGTCAGTGGGGCGAAAGGGATGGTACAAAAGAAACGTGGTAACAGCAAATCCCCCTACTATCCAGTATCGCCCTTAGTCTATGAGGTTGTGGTACTTCCCCGGTCAAAGCGCCACATTCGAACAACAGCTGTAGCTTGCTCTACTACTGTTGTAACTTTTTTTTAATGACATTGATGTATTGTCCAGCAATAGTAACTTAATCGTTAAGTGTTAACTTGTTGTATCTACGATAAAAGGGGATATTATAAAAAAATATAATAAAATATGAAAGTACAAGCGTATAATATCTTGATAACGCCGCTAGCCTTGTGAAATTTCATCACGGGGGCAATAAAAGGATAAAGAGGTTGTAACGTGGATTAATGGATGTGTAAATATTCCTTTGTCACGTCCCGCCTATGCGCTATTCTCATTTAACCAACAATTTATTGATGACTTAATACCACTTACTCGGCTATACCTAGCGCTATAACAAACATCGACAACTGGGGATTTAAAAATAATTATATACGTATACAAATTCTACGAATTCTTAGACAGATTTTTGCATCGAAATCTGCACAATGCAGCCACAACAAAGCCGAAACATCTAAGATTATCGAGATTCCTATGACAGGCTGGTTATTTCGTCGATTCAGGAACGTTTGATTGTTGGTGTTTCACTATTACATACATTACCTGACCAGGAGAAATTTTACTAACATTTTTCTTAGTCCAATTACACTTGGTGTACGAAAATATTTTTCGATCCCAGACTTATTTTTGATCCCAGACTCAATAGGCTATTTTTACACGAACACGGTCGCTGTGCCTTGTAAAGAAGTAATAGGCTAGTGAGAGTTTCTGTGCTGTGCCTTTACTTCGGCCGTCCCAATACAAATAGACACCACGGAGCGGCACGGTGTATAGGCATGTTCCTAATGCACGTTGGGTACGGTACACGCGTACCGTGTACCGTGTTACGGTACGGCTGGAAGTGACAGTCGACAGGTAACATCAAAAGGACTCCGACGTGAACCGTGCGTAAGCCGTGTGTGACAGAGGTAATCACTACACGTGCCGTTTTCACGGAAACTGTGTGCATGTAAAAGGGTCCTTAGGCTGTACTTCGAAGTATTTTGTACGAGTGAATACGCACCTTTACAATCACACTACACAGTCCTTTGGTGTCTTAAACCGCTAACAAGCGGGCGGCGGACAATGTGAGCGACAATTAACCTTGTTCCACTCAGTACAAACTAACATAAATATATAATATCTATTGTTTCATGTGTAAGCACCTATTTCATTTTGTCTCTACGTCCGTCACCAACAAAGCGTCGTGTGACATCACCCGTGCTAGCTAATCGTGATCTGAATCTACGCACAGACGGACAACACAGATATGTATATAGTTACATAATTAGCGTTGAGTTATTAACGTTGAAATATAGATGCAGTTTTGCACGGTTTCCTTTCTAAGTACTTTGTGTGTTTGTTCATTCAGTTTTCCTATAATCTTAACATACAATAGTTCTATAATATATGTAGCTTAGCTTAGCTAACCGTTCAGTTTCCGTCAGTTTATAATATGACTAGTGAGATTATAGACTAACTATATTTGTAATTTGACAGTGACACATACACCGATGTGAAAAAAAAATTAGAAACATTGTCCTCCTCTAATTAACAGTCTGCATAGCGCAACAACGTCAAAAAGTTATTTTAACTAACGTAACAAAAGGGAAGTAAATTGTTTTATAACTACTTTTTTATGGAAGAAGGTGGAAACAAGCAAACGGTTCACTTGATGTTAAGTGAAGGCTACCCGCAGACATCTGCAACAAGCAAATGAGTCACAGATGCCTACGTTTAATGGACAGAGGAGAGACAGGAAAGAAGATATTGTTCCTCATTCATCCCCTCTCCGTCCGATCTTCTTACTCTTGCCATCCTGCCCTTATTAGGAATGGATTGGAAGGGGAAGAGAACTAAAATTGAGCCTCCGGCACCTTACTCATCTGTTAAATGTTGATGATATTTTAAAGTTCTCGACCATTCGTGAAACAGGTGTCGTTGTTGCGGACTCTACCACTGCTATATTCCTTGTGAGAGGTACAAAAGTAAGCTGCAATTATCCTGAATACCTTCTTGAAATTCTTTCACACCCGAGATGACATTAATGACAAAGTGCCACTCGACTCGGCTGCACAAGGAATTTTAATATCAAATTAAAAGCTGTCTGCAAGGTTAATGCATTCATAGTGTACATTTTTATAGCACAGCTAAAAGCTCTGATTATTTTCTCTACGCCACGAAAGTAACATACTTCTTTCCAAAATGATATTTTGTAGAAAATGTGTTAAAGATTTACGAAATATTAAACTATCACGCCGGAACCGAATGTTAATTAGATGGCGTCATAAAATATTTAGTGCATTAAAAGTGGACTAGATGGCGCCACTAAAACACTAGGTTTTAGAACGCGCTGATGAAGTTTTATGTGAATTAATATAAGTTTTCAGATAAGTTATGTCTCTGCGTGTAATCCGATAATAGCTACCGATCGAGCCATGGCTAGGTCCTCTCGGGCACCCTCGAATCGGAATGCTAAACGCGTACTGAGTGACAGCCCAAGCCGAGGTCCCCTCTCGGGGGCCCTTGAGCCCAGTCACTCCATGGAGCGTCCGAAGCGACCTAAGAGCTCGGCGGCCTCCCAATCCGGTTATAATAATAAAGTAATGGCCCGGGCCCCGAGCCCTCGAGCTAAGTTACTCTTAAAGAGGCTTAGGCTTGAGGCGACAGGGCCTGCGCCCTGCTGCCTCGAATCTGGTGTAGTTATAAATGCCTCCTCTAGGCAAACAGTGACCTTTCAGTCACAAATAAAAATGTCTCTACGTCTTAAGAGGCATAGGCTAGTCACTACCTGCGCTCAGAACCAAAAAAAATTCTCTGTGCACTATTTGAAGTTTTAGGTTTAGGCTATTAACTGAGATATCCAGGCACTGCTTCCTCCTTTATGGGACGGGTTCTTGTTTCTTGTTAGTATTATTAGTTGCTAACTTGTACTCTGTTATGTGCACGAAATAAATCTTTGGCGTTTTTAAAGTCTGCGTCTCACTCCAAGCTATCAGATATCCAAAATTAAAAATATATGTCGATATCCGAATACTAAATAAAATGTTCCAATCATTTCAAATAGGCAAGGAGTCTTGACACCAAGTTGTAACAATTTTATTTAGTTTTTAACACGCAATGACTCTTAAAAATAATGATTAACGTTACAATAATAAATGTAACAAAAAATAGCTAGTGTTGTTTTAATGATAATTTTGTTTTGGATTATACTTTGATATGACACCTTAAAATTATTCACAGTATTACCAAAGTCTAATAACAACAGTTTTACAATGCACTATCCGTAACCGAACCAAACGGATAATTTGAAATATTTTCATACCCGAATCAGAAACCAATGTAATATTATTCCTATACCAGTAGATTATAAATAGTAAGAATACCTAGAGGTTATGTAACACCCTCGTAATGCGCATAAAAGACCCTTGCGTCATATACTAAACGTCTAAGACACGACACTTGAAGCAACGACGGTCGCTTATTGCCTGTTAGTGAAGTGAGACGAGAAAAATACCAAATTTTCTGAATCATTTGTTCGTCTGTGTGAAAATGACCTGGGTCATTCTGTGTGTACTATTTGTATAATTTGAGGAGTCTCTTTGAAGTAGAGGATATAAATCTGCTTAATTAATGACATAAGAAAACTATAACATCGTTTAAGTTAGACGAAATATGGAGATCTCAGTATAGTGTATAGATCTGAGATCAGTATGCCGAAATTAACGAGGATTTTTTAAATTACATTTTATATACATAAAAAAATGTCAAAAATCATGGATCTCCATTTGGCGTGATCCTGGCACACCTCTCTCTCTTCTACATTCGTACATCTACGCATACATGGTCATTGGTTATGGGTGCTCCTTATATCGCCGTTTTTTAATGAAACACTAATTTGATCGTTTTAAGTTCTTTGGGCATCTGCTACCAGCACTGCCACTCACTTTATTTTTCACTATTTATATATCTATGTATAAAATAAAAATAACCGACCAATAAGAATTGTCGAGTGTGAAATAGTCTTTGACATCCGGCCCATAAAATCGTATGCCGCGGCACGTCATAATGTTTACTACTGGACCATAAGTCGGCCATAAGGAACCGTTTGGACGTATTATGAATGAAAATATAAAATCATACCACATTCTGCAAATTTTACGGCCTCCACGACCCCGATTAGAGATTTAAATTAGAGACATTAAGCATTGGGTGACCCTTATTTTGTTTAATGGGCTAATAAAAGAATTTATTAAAGTAATTATCCCCGTCTTAATCAACTTAATGAATACAAAAGTATTTACCTTTTTTCTTTTCATTTTAGATTTCGACCAAAGCGAGTGTGTTCTTGTTACCAAAGAATATGAAACCGGTCTGCGTTATTCTTTGGCGTGCTCATACAGCGCCATCTCACAGAACTTTGAGGTACCAATAGGTTATCCATTGAACCAATAAAAAACTGATATTATATTTATTTATTTTTAATCTTTTTGTGAAAAATTGCAATTTCTCATAAAATCTAAATTAATAAATTTAAAAAACAAAATCTTATTTTATAACGAAATTTCATCAAAGACTTGAATAAATATATCAAAGAATTGCTCATTTAAGTACAAGTGCTCGCTGCGGTGTTTAAGATGCCAATAAATGGGAGTTTCACCCTATAAGATGATAAATTACAACTCTGGGTAATGATAGTTATACATCTCACCGTCCAACCCTGAACTTGATTAGCTTTGTGAACTGAAGGAAACATTCACAATTTAACGTGTCACTACTTGTGAGTTTATAAACTAGACAAGTCAATTCGTCAAATAATTATCATCCAATAAATAGATCTAAGAAAAATAGGATTTGAGATTTCTATTATCATATCGTCAATTGTAATTGGTACGTTTAGTTAAGAGCTGACGGTTTACAATTTGCCTAGTCCGATTGCAAACTGCCACTGTTCAAGATCGATCTGTGACATAAATAAGCTATTAACGATACAAGCTAGGCATTGATGACTGCATAGAGGACAAGGCCGCACCGTGTGTGGTACTGGCAGCATACAATTGCAATATTCATTTCTTTCATTCCAATCGCGTTCATTTGCTAACAGTATCGTTGATTCAAATTTCTCTGATTTTGCTGACCGTAATTAGAGAAACTATTTGATAAGCCCCCGTGAGCGCAGCTAAAGTCACGTATGTTAATGGGTGGCCTTAGCAGCGCTTCAGTTGAGACAGTCATGTACTGAATTCCAACTAACTTACTCATATTAATTATAAATACCAACTAATTATTATTTAAGACAATTGTGTTTGTGTGTACTTATGTACGCACGTAAGATGTTATACTTATGAAAAACGAAATAGCACAAATTGAAAAAAAATGTAATGAATGTAAAAAAATAATGTTATTGGTTGCCATGGTAACACAGTGAAGTCGACGTCGCATCGTACCAACTCATTGTCATCATTTTTCCTTCAAAATATAGAATCAATGCCTTCAGATTCAATACCATTTTATATCCTATCCATCCAACAACTGTTCGCATGACTGTACTTTTGTGTACGGTGTTAATTCCTGTTTACATTACACGAAAGCTGTGATGCATCTATATCTCTTTTGGAGAAGTGGTCAGTTATTATCCGAATTGTGTTGTCTTGTACTGCCTTCCGCTATAGAAAATCCCTTGTCGATGATGTCCCTTATGGTATGTTGTCGAAATAAAGGGATCTAATATTCTAAATAGGGGGTTTTTCAAAGAAGGAGCATACTCCTTTCTTAAAGTCCGGCCCACTTGAGGAGCTGTACATCTACAGCTCTTCAAGTTGGCCTTATTATCCTTTAAAAAAGTAACTTAACTGCACTGTTACTTAACTGTTTTTACTTAAATTTTTGCAAGATATTTCCGCGTTTAATAATTTCACAACATGTGTCAAAAAGTTGTTAATGTTAAAACACTAAACATTACCATGGCAACCGATAATGTTAATTAAGATATTATATACCTCGGGAACAGTTTCAATTTCGAGATCAAAGGTAAGTAACCAATCTCATATTTTGTACACTTGACAAAGTGTGTGGAAAATTTCATGATCGGTTGAGTCTTTAAGGAATTAAAGCGTAACAAACAAACAAACTCACATTTATAGTTATATTGGCAACAGTCAATGATACCATAATACAAAAAGTAGAAGATATGTCATTAGCGGTCGAAGTGAAGACTCGAAAGGGTCCTTATTAGGACGCTTTTTCTATAGCTTACGTCATGTGTTTACATTTACGATGAAGTGACAAGCACTAGCTGTCGTCTTTTTTCTTAATTATTTAAATTACGCTGTCCTTTTTATACCATTTGACGCGTGTGAATGTTGCTGTCATAGCTTTGAAACACTTTTGACGGATGATATTGTACATCATAGGCGACACTAGTTAGAATTATTTCTCATTAAAATATAGAATTCTGTGTCGGTTGTAATAAAAAAAAATTGTCTATATTATGAAGGGATTATTGCCATTCAGCAGTAGACGGTATCGTGTACTTAGCTGAAAACATTGCATTACATTGTGAAGCGACGTAGGAAATGCATGGAGGGCACCGGATCAAGAGGTTCCTTCCGCTATCCGCTCTGCAGATGAGAAAATGTAAGTACTTGCTGTAATTATATTGTACAAGTAAGAAACATGAAATTACTGTCTGTTTGTAATGCTACGTCTATCTAACTATCCTTACCTTCAGAAATGTATTTTTCTTGTTTAGATATAAAATAATCTCCTGCTTTATGTTTATGTAGGTATCAATAGTTGTGGCATTTACATCTATTTCATTAAATAAATATTAATTTTGTGACACTAATATTTATTCGTCTTTATTGATTCACCATAAAACAATTTTTTATGACAAAATATCTAAAAGTTACAAAAATGACAAGTTATTCTTCGTATATTCTTCTTTAGTTTTTCTTTTTACTTTCTTCTTCGTTGTATAGTCGGCACTAACACACCTGAAAGTTTGCTCACCTAGTTCAAATACAGGTAAGAGCAACAATTCAGGCCCATCAGTGTACCGTACTTCTCTTCTTTTATTCTTTCTTCTTAAATCATTCTTCTTGATCGTTGACGTCGCCCATGTTTCAGTCACAGTTTGTAGATGTTGTAATGTTTATGAATCTAGGAAATATAAAACGAGAAAGTCTAAATTACCTATCACATAAAGAAGGTTTTACATTTACTGACCTGTTGGGACCCAACACAACCGCCTGCGCGCGCGCGGGGGAGACGCCTTCAGCCTTCGCTCACCGTACCCACCGCGCGCGTAATTCAGTCGCAACATCATCGCTCTGGCAATTACGTTAACTGTAACTTTGCCCTTTAAATTCAATCCATACGTGCCGGCGTTTACTTTACCATGCCTTGACTTCAGTATACCGCATACAACTTAACAGTTCACTCATCTACAGACCATTTTATAAAGTTGTAACGCGCCATACATCCAAATGCCTCTAAAATCAAATATTTAATTAATATACTCTGAGATTTCGAAGAGTTGACATGAAGCATCTAACGCCCCATTTGTTATTTGATTCAAGTTATTCATTGTATACAAAAACTCAACTTGTTAATGTTAAGCAACAATTCATGTATAATATGTGACGAAACATGTGACACTAACAAAGTCTCGAAAATATCACGTTACGTTTTGTTAGTCGTGATAAGATTGACGTATCGCAATAAAGCATGGAGTCCAATAAATAAAAAAACAATGTCGCCATATCTAAAAACTCAATCTACGTCATTACGACGCGCCGGGCTTGGCGACGCGGCGTAAAATGGCGCGAAAAAGCTCGTGATTTGACATCTGTCAATTAAAATGGCGGGGAAACATGGCGATGACAAATGACGTTCGGAAACGAGCCACCGCTTCGGAACAGGGATAACTTTTATTTTGTTGACATAAATTTACAGTTTTAATAGCCTGTTCCGCTAATGGCGGAAGAATGATAATACCAAAATCTGCATGGTTTGGCCACTTATAAAATATTGTTTTAAAGCGCCTAGTCACTCTTGAACAATTTTTATAATTTTTTTTTAATTTACACATAGGATCAAACGCAGACAAGGGTGTTTTTGACCCTTTGCATAAAGTGAGTAAATATTATATGTTACATTGCCGAGAAATTTGTCCTCTACGACGACTACGACCACTCTAAAATTAAAGTGTTGGTAACTTGTGAATATTTAAAAAATAACAGTATTTCATGTTAGGCTAGAACTGCGATCGTTAATGTGAATCATAACTGTTCAAATTAACACCTTATAGTTAAAGATATAAGGTTCATACATATTATTTTTGTAGGGCTAGGTCTAGGACTCCGCTAGGGGTTTCACATCTACGGTTAAAGAAGCGAAGAGACGCATCAGATATTTCTATATTAAAAATTCAGCTTCCGTAAATCTGAATTTAAAAGTCCCACTGCGTTTAAATAGAGTCGTGTCTATTGACGTTTGATTCCGTAATTCCCACTGAAAAATTCCAAGCGTGTTGCTATATTTATTGATATATTTTAGCGCTAAGTTGATGTTAAAGTACATCTATATAGTAGTCCGAATAAATTTTAAATTACACACCCAGATCTAGGAAAATCTGGACAAAATATTTTTAGGATAATTGTGAAGATTGGTTGAATGTTCGATTCGCAGCTCTTTAGGTCCACAGGTCCAAAAATTACTCTTTAATGGAAATTTGCGATGTTTACCCACCCTCTTTGCAACACGAGACTGAGTGATTTATTCCTTATCCGATTTTTTATCGTTTTAACTTCCTTTAAAGCGTCGGCACACTCTCACATCACGCCTTAAGGTGTTATTACGAAGATAAACGTTATTACAACCCTAATGATGATTGTGTTTTGCTGGGAATCAGACCATACAACTTGCGAGACTTCATACATTTCGCCATTCTGTACATTAATAGCTCTATGTTGGTATGCAAATGATGTAGATTTAGCAATCGTCTAGAAGTTACCACTGTCAAATGCATTTTAGATTTAAAACTAGAAAAGGTAGTCCTTTGTCTGTCTCTATTTAACTTTATCACTTGAGTTTTGACGGTTTTAATCTAGCTTAAAAAAGGTGATCAATGATATTTAAATACAATAGATATGTAATTAGCGGTCGAAAAAGGACGACTCGATAAGCGTCCTAATTAGGTCGCTTTTTCTTTAGCTTACGTCATGTCTTTACATTTACGCTGTGACAAACCTAGCTGTCATCTTCTTTCTTATTATTTAAATTACGCTATCCTTTTCACACAATTTGACTTATGTGAATGTTTCTGTCTCTTTCTTTGGAACAGTTTTGACCGGTGATTTTGTTTGAGCATAACATATCCATAGTTCCCTGCCAATATTATAAATGTGAATGTAAGTGTGTTTGTTACGCTTTCACGCGAAAACTACTCAACCGATCATCATGAAATTTTGCACACATATTCTTGGAGGTATAAGACGTAACATAGGATACTTTTTATAAAAAAAATATAAAAAGCGAAGTATGTATGTTGCCTATAGACCTATAGACTCCGTACCGGCGGAAACGGCTGAACCGATTTCGATGAAATTTACAGGGATTGTCCAGATTGGCACATTCCTGTGTTTGGTAGCGATCGGATCAACATAATTAGTGGTACCCGGGCGAAGCCGGGGCGGGTCACTAGTAGTATAATATATCATTGGCGGAGGTTCTCAATTCGCTTCTATTTTTATGTTTGTTACCACAGAACTTTGACGTTTATGAAAAATATGAATAGGAGTCGGTTTTTGTGTAGTTTTACTTAAGTTTAATTATACATTCCATACTTTGATAACCTCAAGAGATACTGAGAGCTTACACTAGGGACAACACTTGGCCTAAGTTATGTTAATCATAAATTTTAATAATGTTATTGATTTAAAAGTCTAAATATAGCCAAAAAGGTCAAAGGTTGCAAAACGGATTTTGTAACACTCTATCTACACTATAACATATTAACGGTGAGTTTCACCAACAAACGTTAACGTTAAATATCTCGCGTTGAATCAATAATTAAGACAAAAATGCGTTGCACCATCTAACAGTGGTTAAAATTACTTCATAATTTAACTGCAACTACAACCTTACACTTTTGGCCGGTTTACTTTAATGTTATGCCAAATTTGTACGCCATTCATGTTTTTGTTATTTTATCTTTGTTAAAGGTGTGTTATCGTTCTATACACTAATATAATAAATTAAAGTGTTTGAACGCACAAATCTCAGGAACTCCTAATAGGTTTTAAAAAAAATATTTTTGGCTTTGACAGCTCTATTATCAGGACATGTTATTTAACATCTCGTTGCGATGCTTTGGAGCCCAGCAGAAAGAACACAGGCAAAAACTTTGTAGCAAGAAGCAAATTAAGACATGGCGGAATGAACCACGAGTCACAGGAAGTTATAAAAATGAGAATTTGTTAATATATGTCCGTAATGCAAAACGTCATACGCACGATGCTATAAAAAAAGTGCAGGGGAACGCAAAAAGAGCGGCACATGGAATTAAGACCTACAGAGTTGGTACCGTAACGACCATTATAAATTGACCTCTGAATGGTCCTCAAGTTGTATTTTATAATACATCGCTGTTAAGTTAATTTAAAACAACTACCTTCAAAGCTTGCGTGACTTGACAACTTCCGATGACGACTTGTTAACAATTTCACGTGCACACGTTGGCTTGGCGTTAATGTTTTATGAAATAAGAAAAATTTATGATTAATGATTGACGTCATCATTCATTTACCCTCTGGTTATTTAAAGTGAATCTTCGAGCGATGACTCATTGAATTTAAGCCTGTTACTTAACATCTATGTCTTTACGTCGGCCGACAAATTGGCTGAAATTTGATAATATTTTCATTTTTTTGGCATATAAAATGATTGGAAACTAACGGATTCTCAGTAAGGAACTCAATGTTTTTTATAATTAAATTAAAGAGTGAAAAAAGCAATGAGAAATTTGGAGCGTCACTAATTGTTCAGGTTAGCTTATTTACATAGGTATATTGATTGACATTCATCAAACCAAGTAAACAATAACCCCATGGATTTAATCAGGGTCGGACTGCGTTTATGGGGCCTACCCCTAGCGTATTACGTATACAATAATATTGATCTATTGTTTTGTTACCACAAAAAGCCCTGACATAGATCCGCCCCTGGTTTTAATGTCTACATTTAATTTAACAACGTTGATCAAATTTTCGAAATTCATAAAAGTCTAATACAATTTATTGGTACGACCCCGCCCGTTTGGTGATCGCGTGACCACCTACGATGTATCGACCGTCGGCCTAATTGAATTAGCCAATATCCATTGCCATTTCATCCACTTACTGCTATCTATCCATCGGTGGGGTGTCGTAAAGTGCAGACACTTTTTTATCTTGGCTCAGTTCAATTACCTTAAAGTTTTATCGTTCGGTTAGCGGTCAATGGAAGCTACACTAATTGGTAGTGCGATCGAATTGGATCTATTACGACTTTTATATTATTAATAGTGCCCCGACCCGCTTTCAACCGGGTACCACTTATGTTGATCCGATCGCTACCAAACACAGGAATGTTCCAATCTGGACAATCCCTGTAAATTTCAACGAAATTGGTCCAGCCGTTTCGGAGTTTATAGGTCTATAAGGAACATACATACTTCGCTTTTTATATACAATTTTTTTATAAAAAGTATCCTATGTTACTTCTAATACCTCCAAGAGTATTTGTACAACGTTTCATGATGATCGGTGAGTTGTTTTCACGTGAAAGCGTAACAAACAAACTTACATTCACATTTATAATATAAAAGTAGTAAGTAGTATTTAACAACTATTGTTGTTTTTAATTTTTAGTAATTAGTTGATGTTTATTACTGGCCACACTGTCACACGTTAAATGTCAGTAGCATGGACGGAGATTTTTATTTTATTACTGGCCACACTGTCACACGTTAAATGTCAGTAGCATGGAAGGAGATTTTTTTTCTTTTATTTTACGAAATGATGATATCACAGAATCTACAAAAAGTGTATAATTTATAAATAATACAATATGCAATGAAACATAAAATGTTGTATTCCTAAGTGTGGTACCAATGAAGCGAATCGATCCAGGCGCAACATATTAAACGAGCTCATAAGTAAGACGGAATAAAGTTTGCCGGGTCAGCTGGATTTAAATAATTATTTTACATTATGGCGATACAGTCACCGTGGATTAACTTTAAATGGGAAAGCTTTTAGTCTTAAGTACTACGTTCATTTATGGAGGGAATCGATTTTTCGTCAAACTGTATTAAATACAGTTGTTAGTAGCAAACTTCGCTCCGCACTATAATTAATAGATGGTTCACTATTTTGGTGATAATGGCTTACATATTAAATATAGATATAAGCTGTGACAGGCTTTTTGTAGGACTATTTAAGGTAAACATTTCCGTGTAACTGCAACGGTTTTTGCAGCGCACACCAGAATAGTTTGCATATGGCGGAAGTTTTTCCTCCTTATTTGACACTTATCGATTATATTTTGGTCTATTCACTCAGTAGTTTTTGCGTGAAAGAATAACAAACATCCATACATCTATACTTATAAACTTTCGCATTTATAATATTAGGAGGATTAAAGGGGGAACATAAATAAATTATAGGAAAAGTAAACAAATAAGTCTTTTTAAATTATGATCCTTCTTGAGTTACTCCATTATTATGACGAACAAAATTACAGTCGGCGGTCGAGAGGCGAAAAAGGGGAAAAAGAAATGGTCGAAGAAAGATATCCGAGAGAAATGATTATGAGAGACTTCAAAGAAATATACTTCGGTGAATAGGACTGAATTTGCTGGCTGTATGGAGCCTCATTTAAAAACCGCAGAATATTCCACGCTTTGAGAAACGAAAAAGGAGGCAACTACGAACATTGAAAATATTTCTGTTGAAGGTTTTAAGACAGGAGATGCATTTATTTTACTAACAGTAGCAACTCCGTACAAACTTTCATCCCCTACTGTAGACCTTTATGGGAGAAATTGAGAAAAATCCTTTTTTAGTGCTTGCCTACGTAACACCAGAAATCTCTGTGCGAAATTTCAAGTCTCTACATCCAGTAGTTTGATCTGTGCGTGGTTTATTAGTAAGTCGGTTTCTTCTTTTGTATGTATAGAAGATTATACAATTAAGATTCAAGTATAAGCGGAATAAAGCATGTTCTGAAATTGAAAACCATACTTTTTCTTTTGAAAAAACTAATTGGACGGACCTGGCGCTCTCATCCGGTGGACGTCAGCAACATTGACCAGATCATCGTTAATCGTACAAGCCCCACCCATGCTGGATGTGTTACTGATTATAAAACCTATTGCTCTATCCATTAGTCCATTATCAAGTCAATAAATTAACAATGATTACTGCTAATAAATAGACTTCCTGGAAAAGGTGCAACCACCATTAAACAACAAATCACCCTACTGAAGTAACACATTCACTTGTAAATGAAACGGAAAAGCAATTAGCCACTACACTGACTTGCAATAAAAATGAACTTCTGAATAATTGGTGCGACCTAGAAACGTTTTATTGAATTTGTACACTTATTAACATACGACCTGGATACGGTTGGCTATTTCTTCTGCTTGACTCATCTTCTATTGTAGATACCTGAAAAAGGAGAACAGTAGTGTTAATAATAAGTTTTATGTCACTGAGAAATTTATCGAATTCCTTATTTCTACGTTTTATAAAATAATTTTATCACAAAAATAAACAGTTTTTCAGGTCTACCGACAGGAACAGCAAGTCAGAGGTGTCAATGTAAAGACAAGTTGTAACGATAACTAAGTAATTTGTAAAAAAAATTTGAAGAACCAATGAATATTGAACCATTTCTACTAAATGCCAGATGGGTGTGAATTGAATATTTCTTTAGGGTTAGACGATATTTGGTAGGGGGAAAACCTTTCAAGTTCGCATGAACAATATACTCAACATGCAACTGCGTCAGCAAGATGGTTATTTGAATTCGGAACAGTTTCGAAGAACTTTTTTTTAAAATTATTTTTCTTGTATTCAATTTTGAATCCTATTTATAAGACAATAAGGGTTTATTCTTTGATGATTATTTATTTCATTTTGAACAGTTGTTTTGATTTTTCACTTCTGTCCTCACTTAAAAAACACACAAAAAATAAATAAATACGCTCACGCGCAGAGGGGTAGGCAGAGATTATGGATTTCCATTTAGCGCGATCCTGGCATACCTCTCACACTTCTACAGTCCTGATCTCAACTTTTGAAATAAATTCTTTAATCCTACATACATGTAAAACATATGAAACATATATGAGGTCACCAGGAAATAACCTACATAATTTTGTTCGCGTTCCTATTTCGGCTTAAACCCCCGTACTCGTGTACACCCGTGTATTAAAGTTAACTTTAGGCTTAGTACATCGACTAAGTAGATAAATGTTTGGTATAAATTAGGTTAATAGGCAATTACTGGATTGGACCGCTATTTACCATCTAAATATTTGGCGAGCTCACGTGTATGTCTTTTGGTCCTGCGATCGGATATAGGTGATCGTTTAAGCGTTTTGCTAAATTGATTATCTTTTTTAAAGCTTCTATAAATATTTTTTACAAACACAAAGCTGCTTGTTTTCTTGTCTCAGTACATAGCGTAAATGTATTTTTCATTTTGCGTATGAATTTTGTTATCCAATTACGATTGTAATAAATATATTCATAAATCTTTACTCATTGATTAGTTCTTAACGTTTAGATTTAAAATATTACTTTGCTGCGGTAACTTCACACTTATTCTACACCCGTACATCTCTACTTTGCGAAAATCTATTAAGAGTTCATATCACTCTATGAAATATTAAATGACAAGCTATGCTCCGCGGTTTCACACGAGGTGCAATTTTATTAAACCAACGATTGTCTAGCCTAAGCTGAACCCTCATAAATATAATTGATCGTATAGATTTCTGATCAACTTTCATCGCCTATTTTAGACCTTTCGCGTATAAATTTCGAAAAATCATTTTTAGTGTTCGCCTACGTAATAACAGAAATCTCTAATTTCAAGTCTCTAGGCCCAGTAGTTTGGACGTTTGTGCGTTGGTATATCAGTCAGTCGGTCCCTTATTTTATATGTATATATTAGAACAACTTAGTCTCCGGTTACTCTGTAATGAATCTTCCAGCAATGTTATCGCCGCGACGGAGTCGGGTAAGTGGGACAAGTCAGGCGCCGGGCGGCGATTCAATTAATTTTTGTCGTTAACATAAATAACAAATGGTCTTCATGAGCTTGGAAATAGGTCGTTAGCGACGAAACTCTGTACTGAACATTAACTGACAATATTTTTGTCGTCTAATGAGCTATACAAGAATAAAAGAAATGGCTTAACTTCATAACAACCGGGTATGTTGAGCTGCAATTCATTGCTGTTAGGTTTTTTGTGGTAGTAGATGGCAATCGGGTACACGGCTTGCTAATAACAATGTTTTACATAACATTACCATAGCAACCAATAAGAACTTTTTGACATTACAAGTTTTATAAATCGAAGTCACAAAAATTTGCAGCGAGGAAGATAAAAAACGAATGCGAACAAAGCCGAGGGCAACTGCTAGTATACAATAACATAGATAGATGTCTCAGAGTTGTGTTAAAAAAAAATTAAACAGTACAGAGTGTTAATATTTTTATGCTCTTGAAATTAGTTTATGTCGTTTAATGAATACTGCGAAGGTACAACACTACGGCGCTGTGTGTGGCGCGTTACTTTGTAATGGATGTGCGCGCGCGCAGGCCGGCATTGACGGACGCACGCCCCGGTACTGTCAAACTGACGTTTATTACATCCGCCGCAAGTAGCAGGCGGAAGCGGTTTTATTCTATAAAGTTTATTTTTACGATTATTTCATTGATATGTTTTCTGTGGCTTTTTAGTATTTTAATGCATAATAATTAAGTTGATTATTGTTTATTAGTAATAATAAAATAAATTGCAGATAAACCGTTCATTTAAATAAACGTAATTTTTGCACGGATACGTAAGTTTGGTACACTAATGATCGTGAATAACTTTTTAGTGACATATATTTTGTATTTTACAAGCTTAGTAAATATCTTACTCAAGACAACCTTACTGCTATCACTAGTGACTGAATTGTGTCACGATGGGACGCCACAAACTTCTTCAATATAAAAATCAATAGATAAAAAGTCAATTGTATTGTTAAAGTTTTATATCGGAAGGTACAAATAAATATTAACTTGGGAGTTTATGGAGCGTCGGACCCATTCCTTTTCATAGCAAACATCCCCCCTCCCCCCAGTAAGGGGACAAATAAAAATGGAATGTTTCGTTCGTTTGCATCGAGAGCTTAACTATAATACTTTTGCATTTTTATGGTAATTTTTATACTTTGTTCGAGAGCAATACTCTTTCTTCTTGGAATAAATTTATGTTTGTTTATTTTTAAACAACATCGATATTAAATTATTTCGATTGATGAATGAATGATTCTTTATTTACGCAGAGACCACCTATCCCTTCCAAACATCCTGCTGCAATAGAAATTGACAACTGGCTTCTGTCCAATATCCACACAGCGAACCATGATTCATTGGATCTACAATCTGCTTTATACGCAGCTTAAATATAATTTAATAAAAAAAATAGATATTGAACAATAATTTGCCGAAAGTCTTTAATACAGTAAAGGCGTATAACTTGCAACACTAAGCAAATGAAACTAAGCAAATCAACTAAAATTATATTAATTTGTGCATATTCTTAGAGTATGAACAGATTTCATCAACTAAGTCTTTAAAAATATTTATCAGTTTAAGTTATAGAAACAGTTCTAGGTTCCCTAATGTAGATCATGTCAGATCTTAGGGAGCTTTTCAATTGCAACTACTCTAAACCCTCTCAGTGAACTATCTATTTTTATCAGTATAAAATACTTGAAAGCTTTTTCACTTCCTTAACATGTTAACTTAAGTAAGTTCCTCAAACTACTTATATTTTATCAGCCAAGTATTCACTTAGTCACTTATAACTTGGACCAAATTCTGTATGTAAGCGGACGGATCGATCTCGCATTAAATTTATTTCGGGAGTACAAGATTAATATTTTTTGGCAGATATTCAAAGAATCCAAGCGAATCTCTGCGGCCGCGGAGATTTTGATGCGCTCGTATAATACGGATTTACGTTCCATCGCGATCAGCTTATTCCATTACGATTGATTTGTAATCATGATAGAAGGGCTTCTAAGAAAGTATATTCGAAATATTATATCTGCAATATGTATACGCCCTTGTACTAAAAGGTTTGTCTAATGTTTATTCAGCTAACACTCCTGTCAAGTTAACCGGTAATGATCGAGCTTCTAGCAATTGAAATGACATTTGATTGGATATGACAGGTTCCTAGGCAATTTGATCAGTCTTTCAGAAACAGGGCGAATGTTCGACAAAATATGTTTCCTTTGGCAAGAATTGTTAAACTGGTGCTGGACAGAATTAATTTCCCATTAAATTTTGATAATGCAAAAACATAATAAAATTTCACGTCAAGATCTGCATGCCACCGACCTATTGTTAAATTCGTCACTTTATAATCTTACTAGGGACTATTGTAACGTAAACTTCAAAGTAATAACGCAAGCAAATCAGTTCACAATGTAACGATTGAAATATAAACTAAGGAAAATACACGTGAAATTAAATGGAGGAATATGTTGCGTAGTGTGTACATTAGATGTTAGGGTATTGGCATTTTAAATAGTACAAATAATATTATGTTATACAGAAAACATTAAAAATCTCTCCCTAATAGAAATTCAATTGGTATTTGTGTATTTTCTAGTAGTTTCAGAGCATTATATGGTAAAAATAAATATGCCCGAAACCTCGAGCAGAGATTACGTATCCATTTGGCGTGATCCTGGCATACCTCTCTCGCTTCTTCTACATTCATACACCTACGCATACAAGCTCGTCGGTTCCGGGTACTTCTTATATCGCCTTTCTTAAAGAATATCACTAATCTGGTCGATATAAATTTTTCTGGGTCGTCGTCCCATGAGCTCGTGACAAGACTACTCACTTTTCAACATAACTTTGCCTTGTTACTAATCTTTCATTCATCCTTTACCATGCCCGAACTACCGAAACATTTCTCTCATTTATTTACTATTACATACATGATTAATTGAATTCCTAACAAGCTTGCATTCTTCCAAGAAGGAATCATACTCGACCTCTTTGCCAAGTGAAAAAAAAACTCTAATTGACACTTTTATGTTGGCAGCCTCCACTCGTTTCCGAGCGCTTTGATATTCTTTGATTAAAAGCAGGCGCCTTCTAAAATAGATCAGTTTACGATAGAGCCAGACGTCTCTGGAGATCTGGACAAGCTTACACCAGACTAAATATTGGGGGAGTTACACTAATAGACATTGGAAAAAACGATCAAACGAGATTTGCCAGGCATGGTGTTTCTTTTTGTTTGTACTAATAATAAATAATTTACTCCAAGTACTACTAATCCCTACTTCCATACTAATATTATAAATGTGAATGTAAGTTTGTTTGTTACGCTTTCACGCGAAAACTATTCAACCGATCATCACGAAACTTTGTACACATTTTCTTGTAGGTATTAGAAGTAACATAGGATACAATTTATGAAAACAAATTAATAAAAAGCGAAGTATGTATGTTCCCTATAGACCTGTAGACTCCGAAACGGCTGGACCGATTTCGATGAAATTTACAGGGATTGTCCAGATTGGCACATTCCTGTGTTTAGTAGCGATGGGATCAACACAATTACTGGTAGCGAAGCCGGGGCGGGTCACTAGTATAATAATAATAATAATTAATATTTAAATGTGAGTTTTTTTGTTACGCTTTACCTCCTTAACAACTCAACCGATCATAATGAATTGTTGCACAGAGATTACCAGGGGATCAGAAAATGATATAGGGTACTTTTATTCCGAATTTAAAATAGTCAGTTTTATGGTAAAGTTAGTATACTAACACTAAGAATAGACTGCGATCAAGCGTCTCTTTAGATCTATACTAAACAGTACTGCAGAAGACTGAACAAAATTTTATTTTATTGAACCAACGAATAACAAAGTTCATTCAATTTAGCAGCCCGCCTAGGTCTCAGACTTGTGTTTCAAAAAAGACTTACTTTATAAAATTTATTTATTTAAAAAAATTCAATTCAATTCTTCTTCAATATTCTAAAACAAAAGCTTTCAAAAAAAGCTTAACACGTAAAGTTCAACATAAATCCAAGGAATAGTAGCTTGGAATTTAAAAACACTGAAATGTTTTCCATTTTTAGAACACATTTTACGTTTCCACCACAACGCTCTCCCGAGGGAGATAGGAATAAAATCACTTGAAAAGCCATTCTCTTGAGAGCTAAATGGCAATTTTTTTCATGATATGTATATATCAAAATACAATACAAATATATAAAAATTACAAAAGAAACAATTTCAAACTAAAGTCCATCCGAAATAAGATTGTAAAGATGATGTGAATTATTAGGAATGCGTCAGACATTGATAGTACGCGATAAACGAATGGCAGAAATATCGTGTAACTTATTAAGTAACCAACAAAACATTAAATAAAAACGAGCTAAGTGCGATTCGGACTCGCGTACGAAGGGTTCCGTAACATTATCTATAAAGAAACGGCAAAAATCAAAAAAACACTTTTGTTGTATCTGGGCCCCCTTAATTATTTATATCAATTATAGCGACAATAGAATCAAATCATCAGTGAAAGTTTCAACTGTCTAACTGTCACGGTTCATAAGATACAGCCTGGTGAGAGACGGACAGACAGACGGACGGATAGCGAAGTCTTAGTAATAATATAATAATAATTCACCCCTTCTGGGGGAAAAGATGATAATGTATAGCTATAGGACCCTGGTCAAAGTTGCAGGAGCCTACTGGAAGAGGCCGGCACGGGACCGATCTTTATGAGATTGTGGGAGGCCAACGTCAAGCAGGGGATGAATGTCGACTGAATCAAGAGATAGCAAGCGCACAAGTTCCGCAAAGTATAAAAAAAAAATAAAAAAACTTTTTGTCATATTTTTTATTTCAATTATTACTATTTTTTTTACATTTAAAATATAAAAATGTCATTAACATGATAATTAATAACTCTGTAATGAAATTTTTGTAAAGAAAAAAAAACATATGTAGTTAATAATATAAAACTACTTGTAAACTTTCTACAACCTATTTGCTGAAAAATATCCCACAGTTTTTAACTCAAAGAGAAGTTAAGGGATATAACATACCCTCGATGTCTGAAACTGGGCGCTTTTAATACTTAAATCGGAAGGGTCCGTTCTTTCAACCCTTCAGGACCGGTTCGATGGGTACACTTTACATTAAATTGATTTGGCCCACTTAATTCCACCAATAGCGGTACCGAGTCAATGGAACAAGAGAACAATACGGAGTTTAATCTTAATAGTTCAGCCCCAAGAAAATGTTCATTGTTCACAAAGAAAATATTTTTGAGTAAATTGAACAACTTTGAAACATCCAATTTGGTTATTTTGTAGATGAAAAAAAAATGTTTTTAGGATTCCTCATGTTTTATGACATCTAGTAGAATATCAGATGTGATTTGACCCGCACAGAGGACAAACATACACAATTTTTTATATTGTTTATAATTAATTTACCTTGATGTGAAAAACATGGCAGTAAAATCGACCAATGACGTGACGGAAAACTCCCTCAACGACCAACTTGTGTGTTTGTGCACTATTTATAAATATTTATATTCTGTTATTATTAATTAATTAAATAACAAATAAACTATATTTATTTTAATTACTTAACTTTATTTGGTTTTATTATTTTACTCAATTTTTATTTATTTATTAGTAGTAAATCACACAATTCACTGCTTCAAATCTGCCAGTCGTACCGTGACCGCCAACTTTTTATTATTACATTATTACATTTCACAATACATCTTTGTGTATTTTAATAGTAGTCAATTTTTGAAATATATTTTTAAATTTCTTCCTTAATTGAAATAATTATTCGTGCTGGCAGGAATATAGGAGAAACGTGTTCAAGTGTCCACAGCAAAACTGACTTCGCTACTACATAAGGATCTTTAAAATATGTTTAATTGATGTAAATTGTTTTTAATTACAGCTTAAACATTTAAAATATCGTTGTAATATTACAGATTTTAATTTGAGACAATAATTTTATAGTAAATAAGCTCCAACTGCCTAATGGTTAAATAAATGTACCGACTGCGTACCATGCAAGTGTAAGCTATGTAGAATGGTTAAAAGAAAAATTAGATAATTATTTCAATTCTGTATTAATCCCTACTAATATTATAAATGTGAATGTAAGTTTGTTTGTTACGCTTTAACGCGAAAACTCCTCAACCGATCATCATGAAACTTTGTACACATATTCTTGGAGGTAGTTTAAGTAACATAGGATACTTTTTATGAAATAAAGTACTATATAAAAAGCGAATCGTTCCCTGTAGACCTATGGACTCCGAAACGGCTGGACCGATTTCGATGAAACATACAGGGATGTCCATATTCGGTAGCGATCGTATCAAAATTAGTGGTACCCGGGCGAAGCCGGTGCGAGCCACTAGTATCTCATATACCTAAGGAAGGGCCAACCCTTGACCCCAAGGTCACGCAGGCAGCCGAAGAACCAGTACCCAAAACCTTATGAAGAATGGACTACGGTCGTCCTGTGCCGACCCCACATAAGTGGTAAAAGGGCGAGGAAAAATATACAATATTAAATCTCACATAGTAACCACTCTTATTCTATTTATATTAAGAAATACAAATCGCTGTTAATGCAATAATATTTTCAGAACAAATGTGTTTGCTTCGCTCTCGCGTCACAAGCGATCCTCCAAAGCCTTTCTCTACGAAGAGGCCTCTCTGAATTTCAAACTCACTCCCGACTCTCACTTTACAGGCTACTTGTTTATGTCCACATTCATTTCAAGATAACCCTTTTGTGCTCTTTCAATACATTTGTTATATTGTATAAATATCTTCCAATTGTACTATTTCTCAGAGTTAATAATTAGTTACTGTACATTATTTTAAAAGCTTGTTAGATAAGATATCGAAGGTTTAAAATATTTAATAAAAAAAATCCCTTCAGAAAGTTTAAGTGCTACAGTGAATGAATTAAAAATTAATTTAAAATACCTATGTATTTTAATGCACAGAAGACCATTCCAAACCATTCCATTAAATAACTGAATAAATCAATCCGGATTCAGATAATTTAAATGAAAAAGTACATACCGACTTCTGCGGATCCAACTGTGCATCTTCAATCCTAGATTCACTTTAGCTCCAACTAATTTACTGCACGGATCGAGTCAGATGAAATCAGTAAATCTTATTACAACATCCAGACGGTCCGAGATGATGTTCGTTTATTATTCAGATCATCTGGAAATACGATTTGTTTATCTCCAATCAAATCAATTACACTTCCTTGTTATTAAAAAATACTATTATAAGAAAATTATTAAATAATAAACAACATATCCTGTAACAATACACATGAGAATCTTATTCGATCGTATTATTACGGAAGGACCACAATGTCCGTCATATGACATCATATTTAATATTAATATGACGTTATGTACAAACGGACATTCAAGGGGCAATGTTACTACTTTGCCTAAGTTAAATACTTTGTCTCTAACATAATGGGTTTTGCCATTCGATTTGTTTCCGTGATTAATATGCGTTATGTACAACAGAGGAAATTTTAAACATACTGTATTTTATTTAAATTTCAGTGATAATATGTATTTTAATGATTTCTTACATTTACGCGAATACAACAATTTGGAATGACTGTAATTTTACGGATTTTATCGCGTTTATTTCACGTTTTTTGATTCCCGATGTTTCTAGTACTTTACAGCGCTCACGGTCACGGGGGGACTGAGGTGTCAGACGTCCGAATGCCAAAAGTTGCTGGCGAAGTACCCACTTAGCTCCGATCTATGCAGAATGAGCTCACTGTATCTTGAGGTCTTGCCTTGTCTGTCTATCTAGTTCAAAAGTCGTAAGTGTCTTAAGGTTTTAATTAATTATTTACTGGATCTGGAACAAGTCGTTAATGCATAGTTCATCAGGCTTTTTTTTTCATTCGAATGAATCTTTTGTGTTTTAGGTTGATTACGAGAGTTTAACGGTGCCTATCAGTGGTAACATATAGACAAAATATAACAAGTTTGGATGGCGAATGATAATTTTTGTCCAAAAAAAATTAGTCATTGAGGACTTACGCTAGAAATGAAATCTTAAAAATACGAAATCGTAGTCTTTCTTTAGATATTTAATTTTTTAGTATCAAAATATTACTTTTAAGGCTTTCTATTGCAAGAGATTGTAGGAAAAGAGTTTTTAATGCCGAATGCATCATTTTCTTTTTATTACACTGAGTTATCAATTACCATCGAATTCGGTCGCACAGATCTGCATACGTCACGGAAGTTTAGTAACTAATCCCTGCTAATATTATAAATGTGAATGTAAGTTTGTTTGTTACGCTTTCACGCGAAAACTACTCAACCGATCATCATGAAATTTTGTACACATATTCTTGGATGTACAAGAAGTAACATAGGATACTTTTTATAAAAAAAAGCGAAGTATGTATGTTCCCTATAGATCTGTAGACTCCGAAACGGCTGGACCGATCTCGATGAAATTTACAGGGATTGTCCATATTCCTGTGTTTAGTAGCGATAGTATCAGCATAATTGTGGTACCCGAGCGAAGCCGGGGCGGGGCACAAAAGTGCCCCACGTGCCATTACATTGCACGTTAAAATCTGTACAAGAACTATCGACTCACGTAACGCCAACGATGGAGTCGTCGTTGAAGAGGGCAAAATTTAATACAAAACGTACAACGAAATGAAAACGGCGAAAGGGTATTAAGATTCCGTTACGTCTTATTTCTGAATGGAGCAAACGAAGAACTACCGATATCCAGAAGTCGACAGTTGAATTTTGAACATCGATGTATATAAATCTAATATCCATTAGCAGTATTGGATATAATCTACTCAGACACAAATGCGTTGATATTACAAAATAAATTTAATTAGCTATTTTTAATCTAAATAACTTTACAAAGGACATCTTTAACGTGATAATAAATCTGGTTCGAGCAAGCTCTGTTGATGTTAAATAAAGAACTTATCTCTCTCAATTAAGCTAAATTGGTGAAACGTGCAAGTTTAATGTTAGTACACACAAGTTAGCGAGTAAGTCTCCATGCGATCTACTTAATGAGTACGCTTCCCCTTGGTTAGATAACAAACATTGATATAAGTAAGGACGTGCCAATGAAATTAGCGGGAGAAAGAAACGTCATAGATTCAATGTTCTTATGTATGCTATTTCTGATCAGTCCTACTTTATGTGTATGGTATAAATACATCAATTCATTTATTGCAAAACTGTGTACAATGGTATAAGCATGAAATGAATGTAAGTATCAACAGTTACCCGATCGGCCGTGCAATATGATAGTGGCTAGGTATAAAATTTATGCGACAATCTTAAAATTTCTATTCAAATATTGTTTCTAATATACGTAAAAGTACACAGAGAACCTATTGATTTCTGGATTAATACCTAATCCAGATAACCTACATCGCGAAAGCGAACTTTTTCTTCTACTTTCTAATGAATACTAAAATGTAAGTTATCATTAGATGTAAACGAAATTGTCGATTGGTTAGAAGGGAAAAGATCTCGGGGCATCGCCTGATGCGTTAGTCTAACTAGATCCAAAACACACTCGATTACACCGTCTACAATGCACTCCAAGTAGCTGGGGATGGAATAAGATTGCGTAACATTGCAAAGATGGGGTTGAACACGACCCTCGTGACGAATATGACTTAAGGGCGAGGAACTAAGATTAAGAGTCAGTTCATCATCATCAGCCTATATCAGTCCACTGCTGGACATAGGCCTTCCCCAATGCCTTCCACAGTATGCGGTCCTCCGCGCACCGCATCCAGCGACTTCCTGCCGTCCTTATGAGGTCCTTATTGTTCAGTAATGCTAACCTGAGAAATCGCCCCATGACCTTCAATAAAATGATGTACAGGTGTGTCTTAGGTGAATTTACTTCAAATAATATTGACTACTGTCTTTCTGAATCCTTACTTCCAGGATTGAAAGTCACATATGATCACAAACCAATAACTTTTAAGTAGGCCTTTTTTTGAAGAGCTAGTTACTATACCTGTACAACGTATATAACTTTGCGATACAGATGAACTAATCCTATAGAAACACTGAGCTGTTGCATAACTAAGGCCACTCTGTGTGATCGTATCAGGAATTATGTTATCCGAAGTAGAATTCCCAATACCCGAAGAAATGCACAACCTGGTGCCGTAGGGCTAGACACGGTGCTCGCAAAACGAATGGCTGATGAGCCGAAAAAATGGAGCCCACTGGAGGGGGCAGTGAACCGATCATTGTAGCAATCGATGTGGGAGACCTATGTGTAGCAGTGGACGACTGTTGGGTGAGACGAAGACGACATATCCTTTAATGGACGGTGACAGTGCTGTTATCGAGCATAGACTTTAGATCTGTTGATACCATTATCGACAATTCCAAAATGAAAAAGTCAAATGTCGCCGTCCATATGCTGACCCAAGTTGCAAAAGTAAAAAATGCAAAATTTGCTAACCCCCTTTATGTATCTGTAGAAGTATCTCGCTGAATGACTCCATAAATATTAGGAGAAGTTAATTTCTCAATTTAATAAAGAGAAAAATTGGAAATCAAGAATGGAATTCAAGAGTGTATACGAAAAGATTAATGGCAGAAACTTTTCGTAAGTTCGAGAAGCTAAATAATTGAAGGGTCTCTATTGAAAGCGAAGTAAACGTTGGAAATAGTTTTCGTACCATTGAAGTTTCTTTTGAAGCTAGTAATAAGAAAATAGTAAACTTCGAAGTAACAAGAAAGTTATGCAGAGAACAAAGTAGGAAGTAAAACATGGAAGCGACTAATTCGAACTCAATTTGCTTTAACAAACGTTATTAGTCGACCGAAAAAAAGCATGAAGCCCACGCGTTAATTCACGTACTAGGTTAGAGTTCAATTAACAGGAGTAGGCGAGCGAGTCTAGCGGCTGAGTCACTTGTTTCGATGTAACGAAGTAAATTAGCGCGAGTTAGCGCTACCGGGCGCTGTATACCGATCCGCACTTCTCGGGATCACGTGCCCGACTGAACACCACCACCGAATGTCACCGTTTATAAGCCCACCATGGGGATGCGCGCGCATAGACAATAAAAGCTAAATGCTAGCACGCCCCATAAACTGTCCTCATTAGCGAAAGGGCGCGTCGGGGTTTGTATACACTACTTTATTGCAGGTGTATGGCGTCCCTCATTTAGTCGATCATCTGTTTATTCTACTTTAAGGTCGTTGCTTGTCTTTATCTGTTGTTTTTGTGAGCTATAGAGGCCGGGTCGAGCTAATAACGCGATGGGTTGTTATGGGGTCGCGGTAATAGAGTCGTATGGGACCGCACCCCGTTCTAAGCAAATGTCGAAGAAAAGTGGGTGGCTTTGTTTATCAGGTCGAGGCGCGGCCGGGTGGGGTTGGCCCGCGATAGTTGCGATACGGTCCTGATTTATCAGAGCTTAAAAAAAAAGAATATCAACTGACAAAGGTGGTCTTTTTCGCCCTTTAGCAGTTCACCCTCCTTTAATATTGCGGACTTTTATGGCGCATCGTTTTAGACAAAAGGTTTTCTATTTTAGTGCTGGCATTCTAATTTATGGTAACTTTTCGTTGTGTACAACTCAGTTATAGTAAAATGGCGGATACAAAAGGACATGTACACGAATAATGTGTTGATTTAAAAATTGAAAGATCCCCGATGAGAGAAGGTGAAAAAGACATAATTATAAAAAAATAAAATAAAACAGTGAGGGGAATCAGGAAAGAGTCTAAATGTCACGCTTTTTCTAGCGTTTACCGTACAAGATAAATTGGCCTGAAGTGCTTAAATGTCATCTCTTATGAAAACTTACTTAGACCGTAGCAATAAAGTCTAGAACAATTGAAAAACGTAACTAACTAAAAATGTAATAAATTCGTGATTTGACTGAAATTACAGCAATAAATTCAATAACAGCAGCTTCACATTTCCAAAGAATTTTCTATAAAAATTAAGAAATGAAGTTGGAAACCCAAACTACATACATGAAATCCACTTTTTTTACTATCCTGGTTTCTCTTCCAAACGCATAATTTTTTAGCCTTGTACTGTTCGAATGTGTACTGATTAATCGCAATTCTGTAAGAATTGATCAAGATGTAGTTTCGTTATGCAGTTATAGGGCTTGGTGGTATACATACTAAAATGATGAGTATGAGATGGTACGTTACTGATCAACATCTATTGAAGATATAAAAGCGAAAGTGAGTCGGCTTAATATTGTGAAACAACCGTCTCTAGTATCTGACAGAATAGAAGAAGGAGATGATCTTGGCTTTGAACTATAGTCTTACCCAGGAACAAATACTGCAAAATATCCATTAGTTTAAGTATACAAAGCAAATGAGCAGCAAGTTGAAACTGGACCTTGAACTAAACAGTACAATGAGTATTTCCTTAAAGGATCTCATTACGAAATACCGTAGAAAACACATTATTCCGCAAGGTGTGTAGTACAGGAAACCACACAAAAACCGTGGCGTGCCAACCATCAAGATGGTGTTAAAATCTAATTCACTTTAATGTTGAACGATAGCAAAATTAATCACCAGGAATTGTTCCAACAGTCCTTCGGAAGACTTCTCATGCTGTAGTTGGTAAAAATTCACGAGACGTAACGTAAAGGACTTTGGAACTCAAGGCCTTTAAACTGGTCTAGGACAAAACTAAATTTAGGAAACTGCCTGTCAACTTTCAGTAGATTTACCCAAAGAAGATCGTTTTGCTCACCAGTACAGGCTATTCGGGGGACAAGTTCATCTTTTTATCTCTATCCTTGTTATCCCACGAAAAATGTATTAATAATAGGAAGTAACAACCGTGTTAAACCTCCCTTCGACCTCACCCTCGTACCCTTTTGATGACATTTGTGAAGCGCCTCCAGCGTTAAATTACGCGTGTAACGAAAGGTGTCGCAGTTGAGGGGGTTGGGCTACATGCTTTATGACCATGTAGGTGATTTAATTAGGCTTGAAGTTTTATTGCTATATCACTAGTTCTATTATTGTTGTAAGATTCTGTTGATGTTAACATTACCTAGCAATAATTGTATATACTTTTACGTTGAGGACAAATGTTTAATTTCGAGTCTGATCAGTCAAATTTAGGGAAATTGAGAGGAAGTGACGAAAGTCCGTCATCTGTATGCCTTACAGCAATAAACTCAGAATGTACTAAACCGATTTTAATAATTATTTCACCATTAGAAAGCTACATTATTCAGAAGTGAGATAGACATAAGGAAAGTTCAATTTATATTTTTATAGGTTAAGGGGCAAACAAGCAGCGGTCGTCTAATCGTCAGTTATTTTATAGCATTTTTATCGAAGAAATGTTTGACATGGTTCTTTAAATTGATATAACTTTTTTGTTTATAAACCGATTGATATAAAACAAAGACTAAATATTAAGTGAAACTTACCACAATACAACAGTAAAAATTTCATCCAAATCGGTTAAGCCGTTTCTGAGATTTGCGGTAACAAACGCACAGACAAACAGACAAAAATTCTAGTAATCATTGCTTTGGGTTTTATTGCGTATATAAAGGCCCCCTATAATAGTTTTTCTCAAATATCTTCCATGTACAGACAGCGATCAGTTGCAGTTTTATTATATGTATAGATAAAGTCCCTTAGCTGAGTCTATCTGCGATAACCTCATAAACGGCTTGACCAATAAGATTCGTGATGATTTTGGTAGCATATTATGGTTATCTGTCAGCAAAAATATTTCGATGGTTGTAGGAGAAAATTTCAACGGTTCTTGCCCCTTTAAGTTCTATTATTACGTAATATAAAAATGTTGGACGTACGTATACGCAACTAATGGGAAGCCGGAGCGCATCATTTGTTATGTTATAGATAGTTTTTAATCAAAATAGATTAAAACAACACATGGAGAAATGAATAACGTTCAAGTTAGACGTACAGGCGGGACTCTCCCTCGGCTAAAACAATCAGCTTTATTAAAACAACTAACTGGCATATTGTGGTCCAAGCGGCAAGCTTACTCATAACTTTGAATTTTAAGGGCAAAAAGCTTTAATACAAAAAGGTTTTTTTGTATTAAACAACTTCAATCTCTTTTTAATACGATTTTATTTGCTTGGTCTGTATCTATGTAACGAAATCTTAAAATATACTACAAAGTTTTCAGCCATGTAAAGGACTGATGGCCATACATTTTTTAGTTTGTTTTATTCCTTATCAGGTATAATAGGATAAGAAAACATAAATCGTTTAAGATTGAAAATAACGCCACCTGGTAGTAGTAATGGTAACTTTGCAGGAAGTCATAATAATTGATAAAGATGCCTGATCTTTTTATTAATAACTAGGTATTATAAACTTACCATACGGCGAAATTCTAAGCCGAATTATCATCCCCAACCTGAAAATAAAATAATATATATTAAATTTTCTTTCATCAAGACATTATAAATAAAATACTTATTTTATAATATTAAGAGGCGAAATAACCGGGCAACTCTCTTAGACGATGGCAAGTAATATGATGCCACACTAAACTTTATAAAATACTTCTCAGGAATCAGGGTAAATTTTAAAATCTCACTTAAATAATACAAGATCTGCCTAATCTGTCCTTGTGGATAATTTAACTAACCCAATGGTGAAAGAATTTCTAATTCCTTCACTAGTTTCAGATTTACATGTATACACGCATTTGTTTCTCAATTTCCTCGCTATAATTTCCTTATTTATGAGTTTTCATAAGCCCCGAATACTAAATTATTAGTCCACTTAACTTAGAACGTCACTATAAATTGTTCTTGCACGCATAACCCGCTACCGCTTATGAATCGCACCAATCGTTAGTATTACGAGTTCAATAATATTGCCGATGAGTCACATCACTACTTCACTAGCGTATATTGCCTAAGAAGCGGTTTGTTTCCATTGTTATTGGCACGATACGTCAAATAACGAGACGGTCACGTCATGGTTGCCAGTAGTTGACGTACTGTTTAAATAAAACGCGTGGCTTGCCGACGTGTCTGTCGATGACCTCGCTTCTATATACTAAGTCACGATCTTACTTAGTTATGACGTAATGCTTATGACAGATTAAGATAGCGAAAACAACGAAAAATGTTTAGGGATTTTGTCCACAGTGGCAGGGGTGTACCAAACGAATTGAAATGCAATCATATAAGGGAACGTACCCACATTACATTACAACCCTTTTTTTAGATTTTTTTTACTCTTCTCCCTACGTACCCTATAGTATATGCTAAGACCCCACACAAATGTATAATTATTGGTTTAGACGACACGACATTTTTATATGAGACTAGTGACCCGCTCACGGTTTCGCCCGGGTACCTTCCGATCCAATCGCTACCAAACACAGGAATGTGCCAATCTGGATAATCCCTGTGAATTTCTTCGAAATCGGTCAAGCCGTTTCAGAGTCCATAGGTCTATACATACACACATACTTTGCTTTTTATACACTTTTTTTCTCATAAAACGTATCCTATGTTACTTCTAATATCTCCAGGAATATGTGTACAAAGTTTAATGATGATCGGTTGAGTAGTTTTCGCGTGAAAGCGTAACAAACAAACTTGCATTCACATTTATAATATTAGTAGGGATAGTCTATAGACTTATATGAGTGCTATAGCACTCAGGGATAATATTGTTCTAGATTCTAACAGTGAAAGAATTTTCAAAATACTGAACTAGTAGATCCTGAGATTAGCCCCGACAAACCTCACAAACTTCACCTTTTATAATATTATAATGATAATAGTTGAAAAAGGATAAACGAGAAGGGAGAAGAAGGAAAAGCTTCTGGCCATATTCACAGCAGTTAAGGTCCGATCTTAATAATACAGGGAAGGTGGACAAAGATTGTAAATATCTATATAGAATAGCTGATAGTCAAGTAATTATTCGAAGCAGCTAATTTATTTAAACAATTAGCATGTTTTTGAATAAAAACTCGATTAAAACGGAACGAACAATAAATCGAATGGATGGATCCAATATAAATCACAAAACAAGAGGATTCAACGTAAATATTATGTTATCTCCATTTCGCTTTTGTTCTATTGTCTATCAATCGGTTAATATTTTTATAAATCACGTTGTTAATTCTCATTAACGGTCTCATGAGAACCATCTTAGTTTTGGTCTTTAAGTCACATCTTCTCTCCATATGTTATGTTCTGTATTCTTTATACTACTCTACGTCCGACGTGTCCTGTTCTCACTTTACACTCGCATCTGTCACCTTAGCAGTCATTACATTCCAAATAGAAGAGTTAAATCTTCTTTAGTACCAAAATTAATAACTCTGGTAGAAAAAAGGTATTATTAGAGGAAGCTAGACAAAAAAAGAGGTAGAGGTAGTGAGAAAGGGAAATTCATAAAATGCCCGAACGATGCTATCACTGTTAAAACTTATCAGTGGTAGAGCACAAATTGAAATACCACGACCTCGCAGAAAACAGGCGTGAAGTAGAAGTACTCTGCGTTTCATCTGATGAGTGAGGTGCCGGAGGCCTAATTTCAGTCCTCTTTCCCTTTCTACCCGTTCCGAGGGGGATAGGATGGGAAAGGGAAGGGGAGTGGACGAGGAGGAGGTTAACGGGGAAAAGGAAATATCCTTTTTCCTGTCTATACCCTCCTCTGTCCATTAAAGGTAGGCAACGCATCTGCAACACATTTGCCTGTTGCGTATGTCTATGGGTAGCGTTCACTTCATCAGATGATCCGCTAGCTCTTTTGCCACCATCTCACATAAAAAAAAAATTGGAGTCAGCTATCGGATCCAATTAATTAAAATAAAAATCATTTAAATTTTCAAAAACGAATCATAAATGTTCCAGTTACGACGTAACAATGATAAAAAATACAAGGGAATTGAGATCCTTTGTTCATATAGCAATAAAACGTAGCAATAGAAACAGCTTCAAATATCAACACCAGCTACCAAGCATTAGCCATACCTCATATACATATTTGAAGCGAAACATACTATAAGAGTTTAGTAAACAATTCAGATATACATTAATCATAAATTGTAGTAATTTACAAACTAAACAATCAACTGTAGTGATTCAAGTCTGAGAATAAACGTTCACTTAATTAAGATGATAGATAACAGTGCCGGCGAAGATATGCTTACAAAATCCATTGAAATTCCTATCAAGAAAAACAACAAGACTAAGAATTGGCACATCAATGCCGTCAGGATGCAGATTTAAGAATACATAGAGTAAAGAAGCAGTGAGAATAATAAGAGACAAGTGAGACGTGACCTATAAGAACTGATAACTGGAATCTTGAAAGTATAGTCAAAGGAAGAAATTAAAGTCCCTGCCATCTCCCCACGTTATGTGCTGACAGATTTAGATATTTCTATAATATTAACAAAGTAGGCATGTTAAACATACATGTTACGAAATAAATGAATTAAAAAATTAAAATTTGGTAATTAACTCGTAGGGGCAGCATAGATAATGGATTTCCATTTGGCGCGATCCTGGCACACCTCTCTCGCTTCTTCTACATCCATACATCAATGCATATGCTCGTCGGTTAGGTACTCTTTATATCGCCTTCTTAAATATGTAACTAATCTGATCGATATAAGATCTCCTTGGACGTCAGCGCTGCCGCTTACTTTTACAACATGAATTTGTTTCGTTACTCTCTCTTCATTCATCCTACCAACATGCCTGGATCATTAAAGCATACTTTTCTCAATTCTTGTCACAATATCTTCCTTTAAGCCACGCAATTCCTCCAGTATACTATTTTTGTTAAACAATTTTCGAAGAAGTACTTTACAGTTTTAGACACGTTTAAACAATACACAGAGAAGTGACATGGTAAATTTGTGTTACAAACTGAACTGAACAAAGAAATTTTTGTAAGGGACGTCCTAAAATATCTATATTGGTATTGTATACTAAAGAGATGTGTTATTCAGATAGATGTGCCAAAAGGGATTTGTAATTTCAGCCTACGGGTTGCAGGGCCGAGTGCTTCCTTATTCTTTTTTCTTAATGCTAAAATTTAGATTCGATTCGACAGATTATAAGAGCGTATTCTCTCATGTCTGACAAATTGTCTCATCCAGTATTTTCAAATTGTATGGTTTAATTCCCATAAATTCGATCTTCATTGTTGACAATACAACTAGAGCAGGCGTAATTTAAAAAACGTATAAAAGGGTCACACCCACCACTTATCGTTCACAGGAAGTTTGTTCACCACAATCACGGCTGAGGCAAAAAGTATTCCCTGTCTTAGATTCTGCTTACTGAAGCGTTTAGCTTTTATAACGCCTTCTGTGGGTTCATTGTTAACCATTTAATGTGCAATTATGCACTTTATGTTTTAGATATTAAAGCTGTAAATTTGTATTCCGCCGTGTAAGAGTAGTTTACAATGTCTGACAAACGAGCTAAGATTGTTAACACAATAACATGAAAGGGTAATGAAGGTACAAGTGAGGTCGTGCTTGGTTTTTGTGAGAAGCGTGAAATGGGGTCACCAATTGAACTCACTATGAAGATGACATGAAGAGAGTTGCAGGTGCGTTGGCTATTGGACACGAAGTGTACGATAGGAAATGATCTTAAATTTCATACTTCTGCTGAAGATGCAGAAATATCTAAGTGCTTTTTGCCCGATTGACAGGATTGTAATATTTTTCCGTATATCTATGAATACCACGTGTCAAAGCAAGATATATTTTTGTAAACAAATGTGTTACATTAAAATTCGTAAATTCTATTGAGTTTTCGAAACTAACTATCCGTAAATACAATTTGACTTCACATTATTACACACACCATTTCCACAAAATTACAACATTTCCGATGAAAGTATATAAAGTGTAATGGCCGCAATGTATGGAAGATTACATTCTTTTTCATAAATTCTATCTTCGTGTGAAACACAGTGAGAGTATGTGTTCAATTGTGACCTTCTATGGGTATAGATTAAGCTTAAACGACTTAGATGATTCTTTCTCGGAGTGTCTTGGACGAGAGTCGAGTTTTTTGTTTAAATTATTTATTACCTGTTAGAATAAATAGAAAATTAACATTAAGAAGCTAAGATTGGGTATTTCCAGCTTCTTTCTTCTAAATTCGTAACGATAAATTAAGAATTCAATGAAACTGAAGTAGAGAACAGTGGTAGAGTCCGCAACAACAACATCCGTTGCACGAATTGGCCGGCTCGGCCGGTGAAATACCACGACCTCACAGGAAACAGACGTGAAGTAGAAGTACTCTGCGTTTCGTCTAAAGAGTGAGGTGCCGGAGGGCTAATTTCAGTCCTCTTCCTTTTCCCACCCATTCCTCATAAGGGGGATAGGATGGGAAGGGGAAGAGGATTGGACAGGGAGGGGGTTCCTCCTCTGTCCATTAAAGGTGGGCAGCGCATCTGCAACACGTTTGTTGTTGATGTCTATGGGTAGCGCTCACTTTACATCAGGTGAGCCGCTTGCTAGTTTGCCACCATATAACATAAAAAAAAACTTCCTACACTTGCAGTCAACCAGTGGGTCGCGAGGTAGCGCAAAAATTTTGTGGGCCCAAAGGTCATGGTCATTGACTGATAGTTAGACTATAGTGTTGCTTTCTTCAGGACATTAGGACATTCTAGTTTGTGGCTATATCACTTGGACACCAAGATTGGAATTGGTTTTATTCGATGCGTCATTGCTCAGTTAACCTGGGAACCACTGATCTATGGCATTATTTTAATAAGCCGAAAGATCTCTACTGATACGTAGACTAAAGCACCAATGCAACATGAGCCTAGCTACACACATTTAGAGACCGCAACCTTCGCCATATCGTCGGTACATGGGGGCCAGTCGACAAACTTTTGGCTCTATTGCGACTTACGACTAGCAATTTAACCAATGTATAATAATAAGTTTAAATTATCCAACTTTACACGATCTGATGTAACCATTCCGAATAGTTCGTTTCAACGTAAGTCGAAGGGAATCTTTTTTAATGGACCGCAAAATCGGAATTCAACTCGCTCCGGCGTAGCTTTTTTATTCTCTCTTGGTAATAGTCGTTGAAATGTAACACGAGAACGCCATCTGTGGTAGTTTCCGACAACTATTGGATTCTCTGATCACGTAAACATTAGATGCAATAAGTTCAATTAGTTGTTATACGATTGCAGCATTGCTTGCACGACTGTCAGGTAGATGAGGTGGGCAGAAAACTATCAATACTTTTAGGAAAATTCTATTACTTAAGGGACATTGTAGAAAGAAAAACTTTATTTATGATTTATTATGCATTGGTAGACTCTGTAATTAATTATGGTGTCGGTGTTCATGGTAGGACCTTTAAGTCATATTTACTTAACATTAAAAATGTACAGATTAAAATAATAAAAAAATTAGTAAGCAGAAATATATTAAAAACGTGTCAAAAAGATTATAATGAATTATTTAAATATTGTAACATTTTACCGATAGAAAATAAAGTTAAATTAAAGATAATATTGGAAAATTATTTTAGTGAGGAATATAAATTGATAGCAAACAATAGATACAATACTAAACGGGTTAGAGAGGGGAAATATGTGTCAGTAACGGCTAACAACTACTATGGGGAAAGATGTACTAATTATTTGGTTCCGAAATTATATAATGATATTGAATGGTTAAGAACTGACGCTAGTATAAACTCAAAAAACTTGATCAAAAAGAAATTAAAACAATATTTTTGGAATGTTGATTTGCATGAAATGTATAATTTATCTGAAACAATTGTATTCACTATTTATAGACTTAAGACTAACTGTAAAAGAAGTAATAGGAAATGTGTGTATTAGAATTAGAATAGCTTATGATAGAATTGTATTTTAGTATTAGATGTAAGTAGGATCAGTAAATAAATGTATATGAGTGTTCTGTCGCCAATAAACTGCACTGCAGTTTGGCGACGAATTGATTTTTGTAACCATGTATCTTTAAGAATAAATAAATAAATAAAAAATAAAAAACTTGTCTGGAAGGTCAAGCTTCAGCGTTTAAGTGAAAACTTCTTGAGTCGCGTTAGAAAATATTTGGTATGAGAAAATCTTATTCGTCCGAATCGCTTGATAGTGATCGTACTTTGTTTAAGAATTCAGGTTGCTTACTGATCGCCGACGAAGATGGCACTTTAAGATGAATAACACGAAAGAAAAATAGTACTTGCATTGAATCAAAGAGGATTAGATGCTCAAATGACTTCGTATGTTTAACCTATAATATATTCAACACAGATAACACCTCATTTGTACTTAAAAAGACTTCATTCATATCAAACAACCCATTCTTTGAGGCGTACCCTCGTAACAATCAACTCCGCCTAATAAAACTGTAATAATCGTTATTCCCCTACTATAAGGCATAAAATCGAATGATATTTAATTTACCAAACGCAAACGTAAGTTTGTTATAACCGCACACACTAAAGCCCTGGATGAGATTTGATCGACCGTATTCCAAACGGATAAGGTTGATATTGGACTGATTTATGGTTCCAGAAGATTGTTAGATATATTTGAAAAAGGAACACGTGCTGCGAGCGGCCCAGTTGCGTTCGGAAACGTATGCAAATCCTTTTGTTGTCTGCATTGCGTTGCGTCAGTCTGTAACGGGCCTCGGTTTTCGAACGTAGCTTTTGTATTGAGGCCTGTAAATGGCTGCGACTCGAAAAAGTTATTGTAACACGTTTCTTAATATTAATTAAAAATATAAGTAAAATAATATAGAGAACAAAATTAGAAGCTTTTCATAAATTTAATTATGAAAAGTGGGTTAAGAAACTAAAAATAGCAATTTGTAGGTTGCAAGTGTCGGGCAAGTACCGAACCCAAGACCTTTATAGGATTAATACGTGGTAGCGAACCACATTAGTAAAATATTTACTATGACATAGTAAGCTACTTTATCAAGGCGAGTGTTCCGAAGAAGTGTTTGAATCAATTCCTGCCGCTGAGTGTCGTCATTACTCAACGCGACAAAGCTCCAAACTCCATCCTGACCACCATGATGGTTGGTATTTCACGTAACTTTCTGCGAAATGGTCTGTCTTGATCGTCATTCAAGAAAAAGCGTACTTCCTTCCGCCGTCAGCGCGTTTGCGGCTCCTTCGGTGTTATTATAATAAATACATTTGCGCTCATACCCCAGAGTGGTAGGCAGAGATCATGGATTTCCATTTAACGCGCTCCTGGCACACCTCTCTTGTTTCATCTACATTCATACATCTATGTCTCTAATTCATCTCGTCGGTTATGTGTGCTCCTTATATCACTCTTTTTTAGTAAGCCACTATCTGATCAATATAAGTTCACCTAGGGCATCCTCTACCGACACTTTTATTTTATTCTCCCGTCATTCATCCTTTCAATGTGTATCTATTAGTTATATGAAGTGTTAATGTATTACATTGTATCCATTTCCAACCGATCAGTAACAGGTTAATGGAAAGCTGTGGATGTTCATTTATCAGACTTAGTCGACCGCTAGAGCTGCCTTACGTAATGACACGAGGTCAATTCTAGATCTATAGATGCATTTATATGACTCCGAATAATTCGAGAACAAATGTATCATATCAGTAACCCGCCTAGCCCGGGTAGTATACATCAAGTTGATCCGATCGCTAACCAACCTAACAGGAACACTCGCTAGGCCAGTCTTAACATTTACTGACAATTCGAAATCGGTCCAGCAGTGTCCGAGTCGGAGATATTGCAAAAGAAGGAAAAGATTATTGGTGGAATACTTAAACATTTAAACCAGGTGAAAGATTTTCCTTTCCTATTGTGCGCAATCTTGATTTACAAGTTGACTGGTCTGAAGGGATTTTTAAAAAGGCATTCTGTTGCATCGGCTGTGAGATATCCGAGAGATCAATGCCCTCGTCAGAGAAAAGAAAGATAAAAGATACTGGCTGAGCCAAAGACTGAGCCTGGCCCAAACCAATGGATACGCCATTAGTTTAGCCAAAAGCCCAAGGTACAATTTGAAGAGGATTCCATTTTGAATAATCAAAATTGGAGTTACCCTCCCCACTACCCGACAATCGTGACTTGTGACGTGTTTTCGGTAAAATGAAATACGCGTTCTATCAAATTTCCTGTCACGTCGCAGATCCGAGCTCATTATACACACGAAAAGCAACATAACTTGGACGAATCCGAAAAAAAACAACATGTCAACATTTGTCTCGCGTTCTTTCCAAACAAAGAAAGAATAAATCACTAAAATACCAGAATACAGAGACCCGCCGCACTCCCCGCTTTACAACACGAATAGTTATAATCGTTGCTTCACAAAGAGCACGGACGGCTCATTCGAAGCTGGACACCATGCCATGTTCTACATCTGTTGCTTCACGAAAAAATGTTTTACCATTTTAAAAATATCACGCAATCGAATTTTACGCCTTATGGCTTATAACAATAGACTGTTTTAAATCCGCTTCCAGAATTAATAAGCAACATTCATAACTTGGTAAATCTCACTATTTCTAATGTATTAAAGTCTATTTAGGCTACCGTACGGCCATATCGGGCCTTAGTAATTACTTTTAATTACAGTCAAGAGCAAATGTCACGGTTCTTATTTACGGCTCTTTGTTTTTTCGGGTCTGAATGCTCTCCTTTGTCCAAGGAACGTGCCCCGGCTACGGCGGAGAGGTTTCCGGCGTTACAATCACACAAACATCATTGGTCTTTTCCACTTCGCTATGAGCACGTAGTCGAAGATTTTAAATTCAATACCTTCTAAGAATGCTTTCGTATTCTTTAACATGAAATGTATGTATGTGAAAAAAATTGTATAAAATAGGAAGAAATATGTATAAGTGGTTCATTAAATGTTAGTTCGTTTACCATAACAGATGTAACCCACGAAAACGATACCCATTATCAATCGGACAATAAACTAAACCATAAACTTGGCCATAGCCTAATGCTCAACATAATGTCATCGGATGTCATAAATATCTTCTCTAAACAGTATCTTTGACATGAAATCATAATTCTTTTCATTACCGAGTTTTCTGAAACATTTCCATGTTCCATCACGACTACAATCAGATCAACATTACGCAAGTATGCTAACACCCTAAACCTGATAATCCAAGCTGTAAATCCTCATGTGCCGGCATCCTTGTGTGCGATGATACGACGAACAAACAAATTGTCCGGCATTTTGTAGGTACGTACTTGAAGTTGTTTTGTAAATCTATTTCATGATGTACAATCGAACGGGTGCTGAATTATTAAAAAAGCTTTTCACTTGACTGAACCTTTGACAATTTAAATTAAGAAATACTACCAGAAGTACAGCCTGCAACAACATCTGTTGTTGGGAATGAATGGAAAACAAATGGGCCGGCTGACCTCCCATAAGACAGGCTTTGAAGTAGAAGTATTCTGCGTTTCGTCTGACCAGTGAGATGCCGCAGGCCTAACTCTGGTCCACCTCCCCTTTCCACTCTTTTTAAAAAGACACGGGAAGAAGAAAAGGCAGAGAAGGGGATACCAACCCCTTCTGTACTTTTATTCATTTAACTCACCGGTTGCCATATTCATCAGCATACATCTGTAACCAATAAAATATATTATAAGTTTACAGTTATAAAATACATATACATGAAGGACATATAGCGAACAAAGTATGGATGGATTGTGTGAGACGATGTGTGTAAAAAGGGTGTGGATTCAGATAGAGAGTGATAGAGAGATATGGAAGAGGGAAACATACTGTGCTGACCCCAAATAGATGGGTTCCAACAAGTTCCTAACTTCGTTCTTGCCATGTAAGCTATCGGATTTGTATAAAGATTTAAGCACTCTTACACACTGGTAATCAAAGCGTTAACTGTTCGTTTTTGGGCGCAGTAAGTTCCGGTTGTATGGCACTTTAGCCCTTGTGTGTATAGCATGAATCCCTGTCATAACAATATCAATTGGGATAGCTAGAAATCAAACCTTTCTTTCAAAATGCCGCCTAATAGAATATAGATCGCCTTAACATATATTTTTGGCGATCATTCACAAACCGTGAAGTGTACACCAATTTAAATGCGGTCTGGATGTTTTCAACCGGTACCAGATCGAACCGGTTCTAACCGGATACGTTTAAGCTAAGTTCGCTCCGCAATTGTTTTCATTGTTGCCGCTGTTACGTCTGTCGCATTCGGTAATTTCTATCTCCTTGAGTCTAATATTCAGTGGCTTATTTATTTTAAAAAAATCAAGTATGAATTCACACCCGGTTGAATTGAGACTTCGTATTCTGGTTACATTGTATGAGTATGAGATGAATACACTATGGAAGTGGCTAAGAGAAAGAGAGAGAAAGACAAAGCGAAATATAAATTGTAACATTTTAGTCAATACAGAATTTATTCGATTCAATATAAAAGCAAGAGAGAAAGAGAAAATAAGAGGGGGGTTTTATAGACTTAATAAGGCCTGATGGAACAGCAAACTCACAAATTAAGAAGGTAAAAAGTATAGTTCATTAACAACTTACTACAGAGTCTCTTCCTATTTATAGATTAAAAAAATCATTCGTTCCTTTGCATACATACATCCCCCGCTTAATTTCTACAATAGCTAATAAATAATAAAAAAAAACACCCAAAGTTTCCGTTAAGTAAGGTCGATACGTATTGTTCGGGCTTGTGAGGGGCCTTAATCACCTAACAAAGTAATCCCTGGAGGACACCAACATGGTGTGGTCCTGCGTTACAGTAACGCGACAAGAGCACAGGAGGAATGTTGTTTCCCCTGGGTCGTGCAAAAGCTCAGTGCAGTGAGCTCCAGAATGTGCCTTTGGAGATCCCGGAACCGTCGTCCACCGAGGGGGTTTCAGTGAAATCACACAATAACCGTCTTTCCTCAGATATAGGGTATCGTTGTTAAGATTTTCCCCCCGAAACCGATGTGGGGTTATTTTCAATCTTAATACGATTTTTTATCTTTATAGATGACTGATGTATTGTTATAGGTCCTTGTATTCGCTTTAGTACTGCAGTCTTTGTCTGTCCCAGAAAAAAAAAAGCTTAGGAAATTTAGAGAGAAGGAAATAAATAACAATTCCGAGCACATAACATTTCATTATATCTTTATACGATTTAAAAATCTACCCACAAAGGTAATTGAAGGCCCAAATAATCATGGACTTTTTGGGTCAAGGACTTACGGACCGAGGCGAGGATATTTTTAGGTTAAACCGGAATTCTTTTAGCATTATGCGGGCTTCGGTGTACCGCTCGCTTGTCAGAGAAAATTGAATTTATTGGTATAACATATAGAAGTAATATTTGACTTATAAAGGTAATCCTTGAATCTATTAAAATATTTTTCAGTTCTTTATTTAAGTTTAATTTTTGAACCTATTCTCGAGAAAGCCGAGTCTTCAGAAAAATGGTATATCAGTAAGCCTAGGTTTCGAATTCCGGTTTCAAGGTTAAAACGTATTTGGTTTTACTTTCTATTCTTACCTTCATTTAATTTCATATCAGGTCATTAAATTACAATATCCTTAATTAATTGAACAGAACTCCTTATGAAGACCAGGGGTGAATCGTGAGTAATGGGGGCTTGGGCTAATAGTACTTGAGGGCCCTATCTAAAGAAAAACAAGATTTGTAGCAGACAGTAGAATATATACGAAAAAGTTTTCGTTGTCGAGTAACACTTGAGGCCCTCGCGTAGGGACCCTATGGTAGATCCACCATTGGAGCAAATGGATCAGAAAGGAAAATAATAACAGAATAAATTGTCACATACATGTGACCCTGCTATATCAATATTTTATAATACAAATATAAAACGTATTTCAGTGTGTTTACCGTGTTCAAGAAATCCTAAGTCCCTGCATATCATTATAGGTTACAAATGCGTTTTTATTTTTCTAAATATTCGCCTCTCAAAGCTCGGATTTAAAACATAAAGTGCTAAATGAAAGCGCTCTCTAGCTGGAAATTCATTTCAACAGCCACCCGGCTTTTGGCATGCCAAAATCACCGACGTCGACAAATATCTGGAGTTAATAAACATGACGCCTTTGCTGCAGTTTAAATGGAAAGAACATCAAAGATATGGCCAATAAATCAATGATATTACAAATAGTATACAATAGTATGCTGCTAGTAATAGCAGATATGCCATTAGCGGTCGAAGACTCGAAGGCATCCCAATTGGGACGCTTTTTCTTTAGTTTACGTTATGTGTTTACATTTATCGTGGGTTTGCACTGACGAAAACATTAACACAAAACATATTGTCATCTCAGTTTTTTCTGAGAGAAGGATAGAGAGAAAGCTTGTAACGCGACACGATTCTACACCAGTGGAAGCGACAAACACTAGCTGTCTTCTTTTTCTGTCTTTGGAACACTTTTAACCGGTGATTTCGTAATTGCAATTTAATAACACCACGTATATCACCTCACCTTGTTTTGTCCTATTTAGGTATTATTTCTATGATTAAGTTTTCGATTACCAATATAATTTCGAGGTTAAACCATATCTAATTCAAGACAACGAAAAAAAACCATTGTATTTGTTACATTAATGTTTCAAAAACATTGAATCAGGGATGTCAAGTTGACAGCACTGACAGATTTGTACAACAGATTATAAATTGTTTTTTTTTCACGAACAAAAAGACACCGGCTGAAGAATGACAGAGCCGATAATGAATTGCGCAATACTCAGTTGTTGGATGTTACTCATCTACACGTATTTGTTGTGACCGTGACTAAGTTTTATGGCCTTGGATTTATGCGGTGCTAGTCATTTCAAGTCTATGATTGTATCAATGCTTAGAGTGTCTAAGACCCAAGAATGCTCTTAATTTCTTAAGCTTACTAAAGCCCATTTTATCTTAATTCGGAAGGTCTTTAAATGAGTTATAAACAAAAGATAAAACTGACTGACTCAACGTAAAGTCCAAACTATTAGACTTAGAGACATGACATTTTGAATAGAGATTTCTGTTATTACGTAGGCGCGCTTAAAAAGGATTTTTCTAAATTCATCCCCTAAAAGTGTAAAGTAGGGGATGAAAGTTTGTATGGAGAAACACGTGCGAAGTACCTATCAGACTATTTGGAACGCCACGTGATAATTTTACCAGACAAAGCTTACCAAAAACGACCGTCACTTAAAAGCTTGAGTCGGATAATACGACGATCCTTGAAGCTTTACCTTAATTCTATTGACTTTCTAGTTACGAAATAATATTCTTAATGAAATGTGCAGTTGCATTATACATATGTTATCTATGTCTGTATGTATGTTTGTATCGCACGTCTGTACGTAAATACAGGCTGATAAATTATATAAACTCCATAAAGGATTGAGGGATCCGTCCGCTCTGGATGAACGAGTTAAATTGGATACCTCCAAACTGTGCGGACGTGGAGAAAATCAATTTACGTTACCCTACACACAGAGGACTGAAATGTTCGACAATTTTCTACGTACATTTTCATGGAATAGAAAATATAACCATATTCACTCGTATAAAAGGATATATTTGAAATAAGGTGTCGTATATTTGATATAGAAGACAAATTACTTTTCATTATATGTTTCCTAGAAGTGTGACACCTTTCTTTCGACTGTACCGTCTTATCTGACTGTATGTATGCTTACGTCTTCTTTTTTATAGAAGAAGATGGCAAACGAGCAAGGCGTTCATCCGAATTCAAGTGACCAATGCCAATAGGCATCTACAACACGCTAACGAGTTTCAGATGTACCTACCTTTAATAGACACTGGAGGGGAGAAACAGAATCCCTACTCATAATAGAAGCGCTGGGAGAAGAAGTGGCGGAGTTTCTGCCGCCACTTCTTCTTCCAGCGCTAAGGCTTTCCGAAGTGGTAGTAATTTTGTGTAATGTAATAATACTTGTAATCAGATAATGGCTCCCGATCGCGGCGAGGCTCGGCCCTCTCGGGCACCCTCGAATCGGAATGTTACACACGTAATGAGTGAGCCCAAGCCGAGGTCCCCTCTCGGAGGCCCTTGAGCCGAGTCACTCCATGGAGCGTCCGCCGACCTAAGAGCTCGGCGGCCTCCCAATCCGGTAATACTAATAAAGTAACGGCCCGAGCCGAGGCTCCCCCTAATGAGGGAGCCCTCGAGCTTAGTTACTCTTAGAGGCTTAGGCGAGGCGCCCTCTGCGCTCTGCGAAAAAAAAAGAGAAACAGAAAAAGGTTTAATTCCTCTTCCTATTTATACCCTTTCCGTTTCAAATCCGTTCATTATTAGAAATGGATGGGAAGGGAACAGGAGTAGTAGTATCTTCTGTGAAGTCGTGGTATTTCACTTGGCACCCAAATCGGCTCGTTCGTGCAACAGAATTGTTGTTGTGGACACACTTAGAAATTACTTTAATAATATCAAAAATTCTTTACCGTCCTGCTCACCAAATTTACGCAAAATCGCAAAAAGAATTATAAGGCGAAACTATCATGAATTGGCTGACAATCGGTTTCATAATTTTCGAGTTCATAGCGCTCAGTGTATTGCTAAAACAAACAACATACATGTTTACTAATTTAAAAAAAGATTTATGCCTCGTGTTGAATATATAAATGGCGTCAAACGTCATAAAGCAATGAGTAACGTAATGTTGCATAATAATTCATTGAATTTAACAATGAATAAAACAAAACACGCAGCGGAAGCAAGATGGCGCCTGGAGGAAATTTTGCAACGAACGTGCTGGAATCCAAGATGCAGGAGACGCAATTAGATTCAATTGTTTCGCTCGATTGTACGGCACGGACCGTTCCGTTGCTCACTGCGATTGTACTCACGTTAATTATTATTTCCCTACTGTGTAGGTAAAAGAAACACTCATAGCCAAGAGTTGCCTACTGCTACCGCTTAACGTGAGATCATTTCCGACCACTCACGTTCAACATTCAACTCACCACGTGTGCCCATTTTCTATAGACACGAAGGTTGCTTTTAGCAACGGTAAATTATTTCAAGACGTGAACTTTTTTTGTACACTACACAAGGAACCTGTGACGTCACTCGACTCAGGTCTCATGTAATAGATATGTAAAAAATACTGATATCCTGGCAAACTGACTGATAAATATATTAGGTCTTTACCTATGATATTGCCGTTCTTCAGTGTTGATCATTTCAAGCCATAAAAAGTTTAGATTGTCTATGAATTCCAAATACGAATCAATTTTGTTACAATTACAAGACATTCTTTTAACAAAGTCAGTCTTTTGTTTATTGTTCAATTCTGTATTTTCATTACGTTTGAACATTTCTCGTCATAATGGATACTTTAAAAATTATGGAACATGAGTTCCGTCGTGGCATCGACGCGGCACAAACGGCACGTAACATTTACTGAGAGAACTTTACAAACGAACGCCTAAGTAATTTGACTTTAAATCTACATGATCAATAATTTTAAACAGGGTCCACGCTGTACAATCGTCGGATAAATTGATTCGCAGCTGGTGACCTAAGGTGGCTTCACTTGTCCCGGATGATCCATCTGGAGGTACGTAACATCTTTGTTTGCATCTTTAACCACAGGCGGTGTCTTCCAATCAAGAATCTAAGTAGTGCTTATTCAAGAGTCGGAAGCGGTTATATTGCGTGCGTGAATGTACGCTTGCGGGAAAGATCACTCGACATCAAAGGAGGCGGTTGTTGGTTTACCCTCAACTAAGATTGTAGAATTAATAAGGTTTTATCTACATCGTTATTGTGTGTGATATATCTTTAGTCTACATAAAGATTTTTTTTTGCATTTAATTACAACAAAAATACATTTAAGTTATAAAATTCAGTGTTCAACTAGTTACGTTTGTAATCATAAACCCATGGTTACAATGAACGCCGTTTTTAACTGTTGCCAAGGAAAACTCACAAGGCACTATATGTAATATATGTAACTTATGTTTGTACGTACACGCGTGTTAAACGAACACGTCATCGCCCCTATTATCTAAATTAAAACACACTGGCACAAAGCTGTTAGCGCTGTGTACACAGCCTTATCGAAGATAACTCTCCCCTTACCACAGTGGAGCACAATCGTGCCACAATAAATGTATAGATTTATGTATAACATGTAATAAAAACAAGTTAATTGTATATTATATATTTTAATATACTAGGAGGTCTGGCAGACGTAGTTCTGAAACCCTGGAAAATTGTCCGACAGCAATGCACAATAAACGAGGATTCGAATCTCAAAATTGACGGCCGACTAGTGTGGTTAGTAAGATACTTGCTTTTCACGCTGCAGGTCGTGGGTTCGACTCCCACCCACGACGGACATTTGTGTGCACGAACAAGTCTGTTTGTCCGGGGCTGGGTGCAGTTTACGAATATTGTCTTATTACGCTAAGAGACTGCTTGCGGCAGAAGTGCAAATGTTGAGATGGATGTGTGGAATGGAAGGGATAAGGTACGAAACGAGTATATTAGAGGAAGCCTGAAGGTAGCGCCGATAGGGGAACAGTTGAGGCGCATGGCCATGTCATGAGGGAGGAATGGCATGTGACAAAGAGAGTTTTAGATATGAATATATGGGATATGTCGGTAGGGGTAAGCTTAAGAAGAGATGGATTGCGTGAAAAGTGACATGATTAAGGAAGAAGCGACGAATGAGTGACGGATGATAGATCGACGTGGAAGTCGAAAACCTGTTGTCGATCCCACATAAAGCGGGAAAAGGGAAGGGAGATGACGATACTCTAAATTGGGTTAAAACATGTATAACTCCAAAAGAATATTTAGATAAAGTCGTTTCTCATTTTAACTTGTCCAAAAATGTATAAATTACAAAATCGCTGACAGCATTGTTCCTTACGTTATCAAATACTACGAAATGTCATCAAGGAATAGCGCCGAGTAAAAAAAAAATTCACAGCGATAACCCGTACATCCGTTTTACTGTTAAAATAATTAATTCACAATTCCTTATACAATTAAATTAATCCTTAATTGAAGCCTGGTAAGAGTACAGACTCATCACTCCGAACAAATAAAGTGGACTGCAATTATAATGGAGTCACAATAGCCTCCCAATGACTATTGATTAATAAAATGATAAATCGACAATTATGAAGCCATTGACAGATCATTGCGGCTTGCAGCGCGATTATCTCGTCAAATTTGAAAGGGATGTTTGTTGGAAAGCTGTCTTTTACGTTTGCTGAGGGTTATAATCTTAAGGAGAAAGGTACGCTAAAAGATTATAGTTTTACAGTACATTACGAATGAGCCGGTGAAATACCACGACCATTACCAGAAAACAGGCGTGAAGAAGCTTCTGCGATTCGTCTGAAGAGTAAGGCCGCAGGCCCAATTTCAGTTTTCTTCCTCTTATACTCTTATAATATGGATAGATTAGCTAGGTAAGAGGCATCGGGAAGGGGTGGTTAGGAAGGCAATATACTTTTTTTTCTATCTATCCCCTCATCTCTCGTCTTGTCGTCCATTAAAGGTACGCAACGCATCTGCAATTTATTTGCTTGTTGTGGATGCCTATTAGCCTTAGGTAGCTAGGTACCTTAAGGACTGCACCCTTAAAGAGCTTGCTCGTTTGGCACCTTCTTACATAAAATGTTTTTTTTTAAATGGACGTAGATTTAAACTAAAAAAGAATTAATTAGATAATATCTAAAGTAATTTACTAATCAATATATTTTCTACAGAGTTAATAATTTAGGTTTTATGCGATCTAAATAACTCTTAATAACCGGTACGGAACCCGATACGTGTCACTATCTCTTTCTGCAAACATATTATATCGCATAAAGAACGCGCACTCAACAATCGCCCGCTCTTAGCCCAGCCAGATAGAGTTACGGTAGTGTGGCCACGCTCACAACAACCTTAGGACAAACATTAGTTGTATCTACACATAGAAAAACCTAACCAACCTATAACGCATACTTATATACTTCTTTACGCCTGTCTTCTGCGAGGTCGTGATATTTCATCAGTCAAGCCGGCCCATTTGTACAACAGATGTTAATGTGGCGAATATGTTTGTATTATTTTACTAAGTATTGTATTTACTCTACGTCTGTTGTGCAGTTAGTTGACTTTTTAAAATCAACAATATACTTTCGAATGATTTTTATATTGTTCTTGAACTTTGGACCTTACTACTTCGTTAAAATACTGACCACTTTATCAAGTACAAGCCGCTAAAATTTTACTATCACATTACATTCTTAAGGCCAATCGTTTTTATTTATTAACATAAAAACTATGAAACGTGTAACGAAATCTACACATAAAGCACTTGTCACAGAGTTTATCAAGTTTAAAGTGTGACCACGTCACCATAGGCCGGGAACTACGTGGTATGTTGCATAGTAATTAAGCACTTACATAACCGTCGTAAAAATGACAAAACGAATAAAGATTTGTCCACAAAAAGTGTACAGCGTGCGCACACTACTGCTTACGTCAATGCGTTTATGAAATATCAGGCTTGTGGGGGGATGCGTTGATTATCAGAGCCGCGGTGAAGAGTCCTCCTCGCACGCCATTGGATAATAATCGATCCGGCCCGCATACAATGCAGCCAATTGTTTTGAACTGCCGCTCTCGTTAATTAATTAATTAGAAGTAGAAACTTGTTTGTACCTACCACTTTGTTGATTAAGCCGGTAAATATTTTGAAATTAGAATTTAATAATTATAGGTTTGGAAATTGGAAGTACACTCATAGCTCTTATTTTGTAACAGTGCTTTAATTAATTTTAACTAGATGGCGTTTTTATCAATCTAAAAAAATTATTACTTTTTTAACCCAACGAACATGATAAATATTTCATCATGTTCATTGGGGTAAACAAAGGCGAAGACCTAGTCAAGATAAGTACAGATATTATTATGTAGAACTAGTTATGCACCGCGGCTTAATTTACTTTCTCGCTAAGCGTTATTTTCATTTCTCCTCTACTCATAGGGGTCGTAGCGTTATATGTAATAGCCCATAACCTATCTGTATAATTGGGCTGTCAAATGCCCAACCAATATTTTTTATTTGATTGGTACAAGTTCAAACAAACTCATCAGCACATTACATTAATATAGATGGAAGTAACCGAGCAAGCGGTTTAATTAACCTTTACAACAATCAGCTGATTTTCGACGACGCTGAGGTTAAGAATCAGAAGAATGGGAAACAATGAAGATTGGAAGAGTTGTGTTCAAAAGCTTACTTCCAATTATACCCGCATCTCCAATAATAACACTTCTATGTAGATGACCTCTAGACCTTTTAAAATTGAGTGCACACGACTAAAGAACCCCGTTACGGCAATAGCGTGGGCGAAGCGCGGTTACTACAATTGTGACGACTCCGAACGATCTCGATGTAACAATGCACACAATTTATCATTGTAAGTTGAAAAATAACTTACATTTCTCTTTAAAATATCTTAATTATATCCCTCATGCCCTCCCCCGTCGAATCCGCATCCCCTTTCCATTCTATCCTTTGTAGCCAACGATGGGAAGGGGAAGAGGACTGACACCGGACCTCCGAATTTATAATTTACAGAGGAAAGTTTATGTGCAGTTATATTGTAAGATAACTTATAACTTATTCGAGTAGTACATTACTTTCAAGGTTTCATTCCCTTCTGTGCTGTACCAATTTTAGTCGAAATCTTCATGTTATATATTACTCATAAATGTAAAGATAGTAAAAAAACACCCCAATCATAAAGACGTCACCTCATTAAGGGATAATTTTCAAATTTATGGTTTTCTAGCAAAAGCGTAATATGTATTTTACTAACCATGAGAATAATATTATACCTACAAACTTTACTACTACCTTGGCCCTTTGAGTTAAGTGTTATTATTTAACGCAATGAAGAATCTAACTTCAACATTCGTTTATCTGTGGTACTCAACTCTACTAATCTATGGTCTAGTATAGTCTATGGTCTATTAAAGTCTACGGTCCACTAAGAGACTAGGGTCTAGTACAGTCTGTGTTCCATATCAGATGTGATATATCGGATAATCTAGTATAGTCTATAGGCGGTCTCTGTGGCAAGCGGCTAGCGGGCGACCTCTAACCCGCGCCCCCACGCTGCCACACCGCACTAGCAGATGTGCAACGCTGACTCATGCGCGGGCGCAACGGACAGGCGAGCGCGAAAGTGCTACACGAATTTAATACTATATATTTTTCATTTCTTACTTTTAATATTTGATATTTTTTTTTAATTTCTTAAAGAGCAAAGTATAGTAAGTAGTAGTAGCACATATTCTGGTTCCGTATTCTAACTGTGTTATATTCAATTATTCAGAGGCAAATACAAGGTAACAAACACACTAATAGGCAATAGATTTTTAACTTGCTAGCCATAATACACAATTTCACTTCACTTTATGTCACGATCTCCACAAAATTACATTTCCGATGAAAGTATAAAAAGTGTAATGGCCGCCATTTATGGTGAATGACGTGTGTTTGCTAACAACAATTATAGCTTGCTATAAAACAAGGTAGAGACATTGATTGACAAATATTTTAGCAATTTAAAATGTATCTATATTATTTAAAATATTTTTAATATAAAACTAGATCGTGGAAACGAAACTCAGAATGAAACGAAAATATCCCGTTGGGTACGTAGACATTTTCGTTACTAAATCGTGAACGCTTTAATTTCTAATGTATTCCAACTACAATTCTTAAAATTCTAAACATCTGCTTATCTACATTCTCTTTCATTTATCTTGAATGAGGTAAGCCAGTACAAGGTCCTCAAACAAATAATTCTAATTCGAGATAAATTTTATATGTTTGTGTAACATGTGCTCCGTTAGTTTAGGCACGATTGTGTTACGTGTACCAACTGAATACCGGATTTTATGATACTTTGTAGCGAACGTCATATATTGCGGGTTTTCTTAGAAGTATAAAATCATTCAAGGTCGATGGAAAGTAATGGAATGCAATGTTTCAAACGATATACTAATAAACGTATGTACATAATAAATATCTTACAAATAAACGAAATTATATGTGCATTTCGTTTGTTGAATAATAACATAACTACGCCATCTATAGAAAGATGATGGCAAACGAGCAAGCGGTTCAGTTAACGATGTTCCCGCTGCCTGCCTTTATTTTAGGAATATCTAGCGCCCCCCTATCGTTCACAATTTGATATATCATGTCAAAACAAACCTAACCTATATTTGTATTTCATTCTAAGTTAAGCTTTAACGTAATAACGCAAATAAAATATCTAGTCACAATTCGATTATTTGACTTAGACAGTTTATAAGCTGTCGAGGGCTAGCAGGTGAAGTTAAGAATGTTACCTTCAATTCACAATTTGCTGACACAACAATAGTCCGATTACAAACTACCGAAGTTTAAACCCGTTCTGTGATATTTAACTATATATCAAGTGAAATTTGCTTGGTTGCATTGGGTCTTTGAATATCTTGCAAACACAAATTCAAAACAATGCCAAAGAAAATTGCGGTGCAAAGAGGAAAAAATATTTTATTAAAGGCAATTTTTTTAGGTCGTGAGTGTACTTTCGCCTACTCAGAGGCCTCGCCGGCGCCTGCTGGTCGCATCCCAGCAATAATTAAACTATGTGGGTCGCTTGTACGCCCACAACGATCGACATTGTTCAACAACCAACATAAGTTGAACTATATGTACAATATCTAAATGATTACATAACCGCTCACTTTCCGTTTATCGAAAGACGAGTCAAGTGTAATAATCAAATTATTTGTTATACAAAATAAATTTATTTTATTTATATTTTAATGTCAATTAATACAATAACGAAATAGCCAAAGTAAGTTAATGGATACTTTAGTATTGTAAATTTAATATGTAAGAATAAATTTAAGTTCAAAGCTAAATGGGATTTTGAGGGAAATATCTGCGAATAGATTATGGGTATCGCACTGTTTAGAAACAAACTTAGCATCTTACATTGTTGGAAATATTTATCATCATTAGGCACTGTGGTATTTGTACTCTATGATTGGGGCTATTGTTTATATACTCTGTGGGCCGCACTGTCAGTCTGACAGCTACCGCCGTAGGGTGCGGACGGCGAATCATCCATTGGTCTATGGTAAATCTTAACGCTGCGGTACGGTAATTCTACAAGCGTGGGCTATTGCTACTTGGACTCTACTTTCTTTGCTTCGGATCTGGGACGATCTCGCAGACTCCGAACTCTGCTCCCTCCATTTAAGTACAGTATCTCTTTAATAAAACTCCCAAAAAAATTAAAACTAGTCAACTAAGTCATTTGGTTATTACTAATTGCATCCAAGCATCGCGGTGTCACCCAGTGTGTGTTGATGTATCAGTCAGTCATTTTCTTAATTTATTTAAAAGATTCAATTTATAGATAATATATTACCGTAATGATTTTTAAAAAGGCTGATACGTTGCATTGAAGGGGTCTTTTTAAACTGGTCCTTTGCGTGACCTCGCTGGCCGCACTAATGCTCCGTTGTTCTTTAATCCAGCGCTTCGCAACATTTTTTTGCGGACTGTTTTTAATTAAACTTGGAACTGCGAATTCCGTTGATAATTGCTTAATGCTCGCAAGAAAGTCTGCATTTTTATTCATTTGCTGTTTACGGCTGACAACAAATAGCGTTGCCTTTCAACTGCTTTCGTCCTGGAGAATCAAATTGGGTTTTGTATTTTTAAAACAATTATATTACTTCCGACAAAAAAGTGATTTCAGTATTGCAATTCTGTTGATAAGGGTTTAAAATACATAGTTAAAGATCAGCTAAAATAAATTTGGGGTGTAAAAACTAATGACATTCTTATATATTCAAATTTAACGGGGATGAAAGAAGGGTTGATATTTCATATGGCATTACGATACTACTGCTGCTAAAGAATTAAATTAAATTTATATCTTAGCGACATATTACTAATACAAAGTAATTAAGATAGTTATTTCAGAAGATACGTGGTACAGTTGTACTAAAACCCGATAGGCGACAATGGGAAAACCGTAGGATTATATTTATTTTTCCTTCCCCATAAACTATACAAACATATAAAATCATACTAAAAATATATTTAGTTATCTTGTGGGTAATTTTGTTATTAATAAAATTATACGACATTTCCTGTAAGAATAATAATAAAAGTACATTAGCAATGTCTGTGTGCTAATAAGAAATAAAACAAAATATCAGTTACATGTTTTTATTTAATTATTAATTTTTATCCCTACTTAACATTAATAATGTGAATGTAAGTTTGTTACGCTTTCACGCGAAAACTACTCAACCGATCATCATGAAACTTTGTATACATATTCTTGGAGGTACTAGATATAACATAGGATACTTTTTTATGAAAAAAATAGTATATTAAATAAAAAGCGATATGTATGTTCCCTATAGACTCTGAAACGGCTGGACCGATTTGGATTAAATTTACAGGGGTTGTGCAGATTGGTGCATTCCTGTGTTTGGTAGTTATCGGATCAACATAATTAGTGGTACCCGAGCAAAGCTGGGGCGGGTCACTAGCAATGTTATAAATGTGAATGCAAGTTTGCTTGTTACGCTTTCACGTGAAAACTACTCAATCTATCATTATGAAACTTTATACACATATTCTTGGAGGTACTAGAAGTAACATACGATACTTTTTATGAAAAAAAGTATATTAAAGCGAAGTATATATGTTCCCTATAGACCTATAGACTCCGAAACGGCTGGACCAATTTTGATGAAATTTACAGGGATTGTCCTGATTGGCACATTCCTGTGTTTGGTAGCGTTCGGATTAACATAATTAGTGGTACCCGGGTGAAGTCGGGGCGGGTCACTAGTAATATTATAAATGCGAAAGTTTGTACGTATGAATGTTCGTTACTCTTACACGCAAAAACGGATCTGGATGAAATTTGGCACAGAAATAGATTATAGTCTGGAATAGCACATAGGCTACTTTTTATCATGGAATAATGTATGGTTCCCATATATTAAAGGCTATATGCCTATGTATATATGTTGCTATAGGTTTAGAAACGCCATCCTAGGCGAAGCCGAGGCGGATCACTAGTATAGTAATTTAACAAGGGGACTGCTGACGGTTGTGAAAAATCAAAACAGGTGGAAGGTGACCGACAATAATTCAAAACTAAACCCTTGTGTCTTTACAATAAAACTCAAAATTGAATACAAGAAAAATTAAAAAACAAGTTCATCGAAACTGTTCCGAATTCAAATAAGTGTGTTGCTGCTAAACCTTCGAAAAAAAAACAGCATAAGATTTCTAATTTTAAAATCCCAATGAAAATGAAGTAACAATTTTACGGAATATAAACCCAAAGAAATTATATATTAAAAAAACATAAAGCAAAAACGAGTTGCATTGAAAAATGTAAAATTGTAAAACCTTTTTTTTAAATCTGCGAGCGTTTATTAATTGTAGTCTAAATTACTTTTTTTCTCATCAAGTCCAAAGCCACGCGGCCGTGTGACGTGCAACAATGGAAACGGTTCGCGCGCCATCTGTCAAATGATATCTCGACGAAATAATAACCGTATGATCTCTCCTCTCCGATGACAAATGTCATTCATCATACTGTGGCATTAAAATAAAAGTCAACGACTGACATTGCTTTAAGACAGTTACAAAGAACCAGAACATCTTGACCCCTGCTTTACACGCACGTAAAATTAAAAATCAAATTATTTATTTTCTGGTTCGTCTGATGTTCTGATGACCGCTACCCACGGACACACAAACATGTCGCAGATTGCCTACCTTTAACGGAGAGAATTGAATTGATAGGACAAAGGTTATTACGTTTTCCCATTCATCCTCGCCCCGTCCAATCCTCTTCTCCTTTCCATCTAGAAAAATATTCGAAGAGGAAAAGGACTGAAATTAGACTTATAAGAAGTTCAAAAGCTTAAAGCTTAAAACATACTTCTAAACTTTTACAAATTTCTTGCATACGATGTAGCTATCTGCATCAATAACCAAATTACTATAAATGTCCATATAACTGTCAGTTTTGTGATTTTAAACGTGACATCAGCATATAGACGTATAGAAACGCACTATATAGCAAAGTCGGAGCAATGGTCGCGGCAAATCTAACTCGCGATGCTTAAATCATAAATGGGTAAAGATTTTTCTTACATAAATGTGAAATTTCTATCATTACAGCAACATCGATGGACGAATTACGTGATTGTCCGTTGTTTTCTATTAAGTTGCTATTCCCATTGCCCTTTTTCCTGGTCTGTGGTCGGTAAACTTTTTCTTATCTTTATATATATAATTCTTCTGTACGTGTGTTGACAGTGAGCACCTAAACGGCTGAACCGATTTGAATGATTTTTTTGTGGAGGATGGTGTAAATTCACAAATAACCCAGCAGATGGCGCTGCGATCTATACTGCAAATCGAGATTTTCATATAGTTTATCAATATAGTATATAAAAGGGGATGTATGTATGTTCCCTATAGACCTAAATTTTCAGGGATTGTCCAGTTTGCCACAGCGGATGTTCCTGTGTTTGGTAGCGATCTGATCATCATAATTTGTGGTACCTGGGCAAAGCCGGGGCGGGTTAGTAGTTATTATATAAACAAAGCCTTTTTATCGTTATCTTATAGTGGGATGGACTAGATGTTTTAGGTGTATGTACATACATTATTCTTTAAGATATGACAGTTGCTGTAGTCGACAACTGTCATTTATCACGACGACAAAGTTGTTATCCCTTGTTGTTACATCGAAAACTGCCTTTAAAAAAATATTACGAAGGAAAAACAAGAGATCCGTCAATCTTTTTGTAAGATTATATCAAAATGAATAGACGCAAACGATACATCGATATTTTAAAATATCGATGTATCGTTTGCGTTGCAATCAATAATATCTAAGTTATAACACGCTTCAACCACTACACGGCCATGAGTTTTCCATTAAATTTAAAGCTTTTTTATTTATTTGTAAGTAAAATATAGATTTTCACGAACATATTCCTCCTCCTTTCTCGGTTCCCGGATAGGTTTTGGCTACAGTTACGGCCGGCCGCCTGCTTGACGCTCCCCCCTCCTCGGGAATAAACTGAGATCAGCACAATAAAACTTGACAGCCCTTCAGTTAAACCAAGAACCAGCTAAGGTTTTCTCGATTTAGAACTTAATTATAGGTAATATGTAAGAATGTGTGTGCGCAGAAACCCACCAAGAAGTATTCTATTTTTTAGTTTGAGCTGTAAAATATTAACATATAAGGCGTACACCCTAATAAGATTGCGTTTGATAATAAACAATAAAAACGAATTCTATTCACAAAAATTGGATTAAAATATGTATTAGGTACTAATAAATAATGGAATCGAATCTACGACCCCAAGTTTGGCAGCTTGCAATGTACGAAAACGTTATTAAGACTTAAATTAACGAGTCATGGACAAATAACGTTTTTATTATTTGACATTAGCGACGCTATGTCGTGATGGCCATTTTAAAATTATATAATTCGAACAAAGACATGTGTATGTGGTACATACAATTATTGATAATTAAATTATATTTCTTATTGGTTTTTTATCCAAATAACAAAACGAAATGACAAGGACGTTACAATTTGAAATATTCAAAACACGTACAAGGAACAAATTCCAGATTATTATTTAAAAAAAACCAATCGATTACATAAAAGAACGTAACAATTACAAGAATTTATTTTAATTAAAAATTATGTCAATTTTTATTGCCTACCCTGGTCAACACCGCAACGCGAGGAAAGATCTGCCTTGATAGGTTTTAAACTAAATGATTTTATTGTTGTGGCCAGACACAATACATCGTAAAAGTTTTTTTTATTATATTTTTCTTAAAATTTAATTTAAAACTTCGCTCGGTGGTTTTATTTCAATATAAAAAATCTTTCTCATAAAATGACTTTCAAGGTACTCGGTAATAAAAAAAAACTAGAAAAGGTTCATCTGAAGCTCTGAAAATATTAGGACAGATAAAAAAACTTACGTCAATCGTCGGAAATGCGTCCGGTCGGGAAGAAAACTTAAAAAAAAAGAAAAAAACGTAGCACAAAACTGAAAAAAGCACTAATACGCGATACGCGTGCGTTCGGAGACCGAGAGAGGTTCGCAACAAGCGTCCATCCACCGCCCTGCTTGCAAGCCACTGATCTAATTCCGAACGTACCGCTGTGAAAGTGACGTAACGGACGCCATGTTGCCCCGCTTCCCTCCGAACGCCCTCCTTCCTCCGTCCCTCTGCACTATTTAATCAATTTCAAAACTTGGGTGCACGATGGATTTACTGTCCCTTTAACACGCAGACCGTTTTTATTCACGCGGATCGTTCGAGATCATTTAAAAAAATAATAATGAGAAATTAAGTCCGAAACCTTTACGAGTCTGTGTCGACGTCCCATTGGCGGGAACTTTTTCACGAATCGATGAAACGCCTCAGACTTGCGTTTTGTGATTAGCTTTACGACGTGACGTGAAGCAAAACTTTTTTTCGTGTCGAATAACTCTACGGACGTTTTATGTATTTCTTTGACATTGACAGATAATATAATCACAATATTTTGGTACTATAGATATATTATACGCATGCAAAATCAACGATCAAAATATTCCAAAGACGGTGACGAAATGGTGTAAGAAGGATAGCCTAATTAAAATTCTTCCTCCCCTATGCATTGCTGTTCTGGCTGTACATATACAATATATGAACGAGTTTTCTAGTTTAATATTACCCTCATGAAGTAACCAGATGCAGACATCTTTTATTGTTTGAACCCACTTTCTTAATATATGGATAAAGTAGTGACCCGACCCGGCGTCGGCTCAATGTCTACAGCCAGGAAAACGAGTGACTTGTGCTGACAATCTATATGTCAAAAGATGTTGAAATATGTCAATAAACGAACACCGCCATCTGTTAGAATCTTATGGTACTTATAATTATAAAGTTTAATTTGCAATAATAAATACAACATAACTGGATTAAAACCATATCTCTCAACGGGAATCTAATCATCTTCCTCCGCTATCAAAGAGCTAACAATGCGTTATCAAAGTATTTAGAAGAGAGAGGAATAATTAATAGAAATAAATAAATATAAATATGCGCTCACGCCCGTAACCCAGAGGGGTAGGCAGAGATCAAGGATTTCCATTTGGCGCGATCCTGGCACACCTCTCTCGCTTTGCTCGTCGGTTATGAGTGCTCCTTATATCGCCCTTTTTTAGTAAGTCATTAATCTGATCGATATAAGTTTTCCTAGGACGTCCCCTACCAACACTGCCATTTTTGCAACATAAATTTGTTTTGTTATTCTCTCTTCATTCATCCTTTCAACATGCCCGAACCACCGAAGCATACCTTTCTCAACTGTAGTCACAGCCTCCACTTTTAAGCCACACTTTTCCTAATTAATAGAAAGCAAGACGCAGAGTTCTTGAGTCTTAGTCACCGTCTGCTTGAACTGTCCAGTGTCTAGTCACTTAATCAACACTGGCACACCTAAATAAACTGACTTATCTTGTAAGGATACTAAAACAAAAATAGAAACGGTGTTTCCGTTTCTACAGCCAGTACTATGCAGATTAGTTTATAATTATGTGGATTAACTCTAAAACCCCAAAAAAGATATTAATAATGCCTTCCTTACAAAGCTGCGTCATCCACCGACTGTATTTGTCAATAATTATCCAATACTGACAGTCATCGGAGATCGTACATGACCAGCTAAAAATAAGGACTTTGTTATATCGTAATAAACATTTTCAGCGTTCTAGAATCGAATTGCCGACCAGTCTTAAATCTAACACAAAAACTCATAAGAGCATTATTCATTCATAAATCATGCCTTTATCACGTACCGTATTGTATATGGCAGCCCACAGACTTTACTATGCAACGCAATCCGGTTTTGAGTCAACAAAGAGGTTATAATAATATAAATTTTCAAGTGGCAACCCCACAGTCACATCTCCAGACATCTAATTTAAGAATTTTTACAAAGTTTGTTTGATACTGGGAAAAATGTGAGTTAGAAACTTGTGTTTCATTTGCTTCAAGCCCGGTCAAATATGCATTCATTTCATATGTGTCTTTCAGTGAAATATTTAGTAGCTTTTCAGTTTCTGTTTGAGAATATACTAAACATTTATTATATCTATGTTTCAAAACATTATAAGTTTATATAACATCCTCTATTGATTTTATTCCAAGATGACTTGTATCTTAATATCAACTCATTGACTAATACTTTGCTTATATTTTTTTACGAGTTAAATTGCGTGTCGACGCAGCAGGTCGCATATGGGTGGTAACAAGGTTATCCATCTGGTGAAGGTTTCGGATGTTCACTGGATGATGGCGACATGGATCCGAACTTTGCGATGAAGAATGGAAGAGGCCTACGTCCAGTTGGACGTTGGAAGGCTGTAACGAACGAATCATTAGGAATATCCGTATGCAGCACATTTGAAAGCGTACTATGAAATGAAACATCTATGAATATGTGAGTTTGTTTGTTAAGCTGTAACTCTTTAAGGACTCAACCGATCATCATGAAATTTTGCACACACGTTGGCAGGGGTACAGATAATGACATGGGATACTTACCTTTCATCCCGAAAATGGAACTTCAACAATATCGGTTGCCATGGTAATGCTATATGATTCGAAAATAACAACTTTTGACGCATGATATGCATTTTAATTCGAAGTTATTATCCTTTACATGCCCATAGGGTTTCTCCTTAGCCACTAAGAATCCATAATGATCGATAATATAAAAAATATACTTAAATTTATTATCACTGGTATCGACTCCGTGGCGCAACGGTAGCGCGTCTGACTCCAGATCAGAAGGTTGCGTGTTCAAATCACGTCGGGGTCAAAATTGTTTTTGTTATTTGAAGAAATTTAAAAATAATGTTTTTTTTTTCAAAATTACAGTTGTTTGTTTTTAATTTTATTTAAATGTAGTTATCGTTTAGTTAATTTTTTTTAAATATTTATGTAGATTATTTTTTATTTATAAATTACATAACATAACATAAAAATTTACCATTATACATTCAGTGAGGTCGTTACTAAAAACCGATTGAAAATAGCGGAGCTCGTGAAGGAAGGAAGGAGTTAAAGCGTCGGAAGCCAGGGTAATGAGGATGTGGCGAAATGTCGCGCGTCGTCGGCCAAACGCCAGGATTGTACTGCTATTTGAATATTACGGTCTGGAAAAAACATTGTCACGTGTGAAAACTTTGACATGAATGAAAAAAAAAACAAATTGACCTTTACTTGCATTTTAAAATCTTTTACGTAATAATAAAGTAGTATTACATGAAATACTATTAAAAATATAATTGAATCTAAAAGGACTAGCGACCAAATTGATGACTTAATAAAGAAATGCGTAGTTGTATATAAGGAACTTGTGACTAAAATTGGTAAAGGTATGCTTCGGTGTTCATTTTAAAAGAATGAATGAAAGAAATTTGACGAGAGATGTCGCGAGTAGCAGTGTTGGTAGGGGTCCAAATAAATGTGACATTAAGTGTATAAAAAACGAACGTAGATGTAGTAGAAGCAGTGAGGGAGGTGTGCTTGGCGTCGGGCCAAATGGAAATATGTAATCTTTGCCTACCCCTCTGGGTAATGAGGGATGATTACGTATTATTATTATTCAATGAACGTAGGCCGTAAATCATAAGTTATTATTAACATGGAAATTTCTCTGTGCATGTGGTGCAGACGTTAAAAATTCATAGCTCCGTCACGTGGCATCGTAAACGGCGACAAGGCAATAATGATAAAACTTTTACTCGGAGATGTGGTTTAATTATCTGGTTTAAAATCAGGATAGCAAATTATGAATGGATCAGCTTGTATAAGGAACACGCCGAATACGTTGTGTGTTCGTTATTTTCTAAATGAGTCTTTGTTCAGAAAATAACCCCGCGATTCCAAAAACGACAATTAAATTCGAAATAGTTCTAGTTCTGAAACAAGCTCTTTAGCTCCGATATGAAATAATTATTTGATTTATTTACGTTACTAAATTCATATTCTTGCGAGTTCATCCCGCAAGCAATAATCTAACCCATAAATCCAATAATATGCAATTAAGACATGCCGAGATCCATTTCACAGTAGATACGGAACTTGACTTTAAACTTAAATTACAATGAAGCATTTAAAAATCTACACGTGCACTCAGCGAAGTGGAAATTCGTTATCTCATTGTAATCGTTCTAAATTGAATACTGTAACTTTGTACAGTTTAACAATAATGTCCTATTAGAACTGCAGTCGACGTGACTAGGTTCACTCCAAACATTTCTAGTATAAGCTGCTATGAAAAAGACAATTGGAATCACTGGCTTACCCGTTGTCCTAGGCGAGCGACGTGAGGCCACGTATGCGACCAATGTTCGATAGTTACCATACTACGTGACCCAACTTTTATTCAGCTATATCTCTGAGCTTGAGCTTCGTACAATTAAAGTTTTTTTAAGACAAATATAAGCTAAATTATTCCTGTTTTAATACCATATTTAATTACTACGTGACAACAAGAGGGCTGGCTGGATCTTGGCATATACTACTGCAGTACCGAAGAGGAGCGGGGAGGTAAAATTTGTAGGAAATGGGTCACGTGATATGGATATGTTGTCTTATGCGTGACAAATTAAAGCGACAGCGTTGGCCACAAATAAATGAAACGACTGCTTGACATTTTCGCGTCGCGTCGCGTAGCATTTCCGCGCTTGACGCTAGTGTAGGAAGGAAGTAGAGGAATTTTTAAATTATTTAACTAACAACTAAAGACAAAAGATAATTGTCACTATTTGAAACAATCCCTACTAATATTATAAATGTGAATGTGAGTGTGTTTGCTACGCTTTCACGCGAAAACTACTCAACCGATCATCGTTAAACTTTGTACACGTATTCTTGGAGGTATTAGAAGAAACATAGGATACTATTTATGAAAAAAATAGCATATAAAAAGCGAAGTATGTGTGTTCCGTTCCCTATAGACTCTGAAGCGGCTGGACCAATTGCGATGAAATTTACAGGGATTGTCCAGATTGGCACATTTCTGTAGCGATCGGATCAACATAATTAGTGGTACCCGGGCGAAGCCGGCGCGGGCCACTAGTAAAATGATAAATTTGTCCGCCAAATGGAATAGTAAGACGGATTGCTACGCACACAAAGCCGGGCGGATTGCTAGTTTATGATAAAACACAAAAATACAATCTCGAGTATCATTCAGATGTAAATTAAGATGCTAACTATATTAATGAAAGTAACATTCGTAATAATTGGAACAAGTTGACAGCGTTAGTGTTTCCTTCCTTTATGATGTAGGTGAGAAGTTGTTCTACAGAAGAGTGAAGAAGTTGTTCTAGAGAAGAATGAAGAAGTTGTTCTAGAGAATATTGAAGAAGTTGTTCTAGAGAAGAGTGAAGAAGTTGTTCTAGAGAAGAGTGAAGAAGTTGTTCTAGGGAAGAGTGAAGAAGTTGTTCTAGAGAATAGTGCAGAAGTTGTTCTAGAGAAGAGTGAAGAAGTTGTTCTAGAGAAGAGTGAAGAAGTTGATTCTGAATTGCTGCGTTTCTTTTCATCATCAACGTGGATCACATCAAAGGCTAGCTTATTCACCCATTAAGCATTATCTAAAGATCAAGATTTTAGTAAAGTTATTTGAAGAATAGCATTATTATAAATCATTGTCATATCATGTTAAAACATAATTTATAGGAATAAAGTATCTCAGTATTCACCGACATAGATTTTTTTTCGATTTTTTTTCTTATACGATCGAGAGTGTGTTGCCAAAACGCCGAACTGCGAGAAAACAATAATTCCTATCTAAAAGAGAATTTGTTCCCCTTCCAAAAGTTGAAGGGAAAGTTTCCGACGCGATAACACTGAGAGGTGAGGGTAGTTACAAATTTCTAGATAAAATAACGGCCTATTTATTGCGAGCACTTTTGTTGATTTGTGTTCTTTCTATGCGTGAAGAATTGATATTATTCTAGATTTATATTTTTGCATGAAAATGGAGTAAGCGACTTAAGCCCAACGTTACGGGTACGAGACGGGACGGGATGGGATGGGAAGTTTTGAAAATATCGTTTCACAGAAAATTTATGCAAATGTAACATCACGTAGCCACGGATGGGACGGTGACAGGATTTGACGGATGAGGAGGGGATGGAAATATCCTTTTTTCTGTGTGTCTGTGCTTTGTCCTTGAAGGTAGGCAACGCATCTGCAACTCGTTAGCTTGTTGCCGATACCTATTGGTAGTGGTACTTATTGTCAGGTGCCGCTTGCTCGTTTGCCATTTTATTCTATAAAAAAAAAGATTCGAGTCACTGTCACGGCGCGTGTGCATTAAATTCCTCGTCAATGTTTAACTAAACTATGCATTGAACTTTATATAAATTAAGGAATGGGTTTTGCAAAATACTTAATGTATAATATTGAGCCACCAAAACTCCCGTTGGAATCGAGTCTGAGGATAACAGTAAATCAACGAATTCAATAAACAACAACAAATCAAGAAACGAACGAACTCTCGAATAGGTCTATCGCATGAATAAGTCCGAACCAATCAGAGGGACCGAGACTTGTAATAACTAAAGTAAATAACAATGGAGACCATCGTGCTGGAAGTTTTTGTACAACTACACTAATCATTACTGTTAATAAAGCTTACGATAATGATTCATGATTTGAATAGGAAATACAACTATGAATCATATTGCAATACTAATATTATATCATTAAATCATACTTAACAATTCTCTATTTAAAAGACCAGGTGGGATTCTCTGATAAACTATAGTGTAAGCAACCTACTGTAGATCCTTAGAGTAGATCAATCTTGAACAGATCATTGGTCAATCTTGTAGAAAAGCTACATACGCGGTTCTAATATGTTATTCAAGCATCTTTTGATTCCTTCTACCGTGAGGATGCCCTGTCTCTCAATTCTGGTATTTCAAAGCTGTCATATAGGTGCTAGGTCAAACTAACCAAGCTTAACGTCCGGTTTCAAAAAAAATTCTAGGTAACGATTTTTTCCCTTCATTTGTCTTTCAGAAACCGGACGTAAGTATTACGAAATGATTGTTTTAGAATCGGAAGAATGTCCATAGCCACTTAAACAAGAACACAATACTAGTATGTATATTGTATTGAAAGGTAAATCGAATAGATGTTTGCCGTCGCAAAGTAATAAATGTATACGATCACAAAAGGTGTAAATACCTTTATTGGTTCTCGGTGGCGTCTTTTTGTACGCTATCGGGCCGAAGGTGGCGCGGAATTGATTTCCAATTTCATTTTAAAATAAGGCTCTCTTCTGTACGTCTCAGCTCTTTCATAAGATCCCCCGTTATTGAGGGCTGTTCAATTCGTTGCCTCTATAATAATACATCTTGTATTCAAGAATTGTAAAGATGTTTGGAAATTAGTATTTTTAGATAGACAGAAAAAAATAAAATGTTCTCAAGTACCCTAACGAGTATCTTAGCGATTTAGGGTAGACAGAGATACTAACTCTTAGATGCCGAGCTAAATCTGAGGCAAACACAATAAGATTGTAAAAACCAAATTAAGTTGAACCCTTGCGTCACTCGTCGATGACGATTATAGGGGTAAGGTTTATTTAAACGTGAATGTTTCACTTACTTCCACAATAAAAAATACAACATGAAAAAATAATATGAACATAGAATAAAAACTAATGCTGGTAATATTTCTTGGATATTAGAGCGCTCGTTATCTGACCGACTGTTAGCTTCTCGAAACTTCCCTTCGAACTTCGGGTAGAGCATAAATTCTATTAAAAGCCAAATTACTCGATGCCGAGTTGTCTGGCCGTACCATTTTATAAGACTATAAACAATTTCATACTTTCTTTTAGACGTACGATTTTTTTAAGTCCATGGTAGATCCCGTAATATCTGTCGCACGAATGGGCAATCTGATCGGTGAAATACCACGACCTCACAGAAAACAAGCGTCAAGTAGAAGTAGTCTGCCTTTCGCCTGATTAGATAGGTACCGCAAGTCTTATTCTGGTCCTCATCTCTTAATGTAAAATATAATTATTATGAAAGGCGGAAAGAGAAGGGGATGGGGAAGAGGGTTGGATGGGGAAGGAAAAGGAAATGTGCTTTTTCTGTTTATTAAAGGTAGGCAACACCACAACTCATTGATTTGTGACAGATACCTATGGGTAGCGGATACTAGAAGTCGTCTCCCACCGTCTATTAAATAAAAAAGCCTATTCCTAGGTCCTACTTAGAGTTATTCAAGAAAAGATCGTACTTACTCCTGCCTTAAAGGTCGGCATTGTATTTGCAGGCCCAATTTCAATCCTCATCGTTCATGAAGGACAAGAGAGTTGGACGGTGAAGGAATGAATAAACATTCGTTTGGCTGCCTATCCTCTGTCCAATAAACGTAGGCAATGTGTCTGCGACACTACTTGATGCGGATGTCGATGGGTAGCGGTCAGGGGACCTGTTTGCTCGTTGACACATTCAATCTTAAAAGAAGTTCCTCTGGTGTTTCTGATGTTCATGGGAGATCACTTAACGTAAATAGACCAGTGCCGCGTTTTCTTATCCTATAACGTCGTAGTTATATGTAGCCTAGTATAACGAAGTGAAGTATTCCAGAGACATTATAATTGCTCTGTCAATCTGTCCGCGCCGTGATTACATTTCGAGAGGGCTTCGGCGTTCTGATTGTAATAAATGATCGGGGGAAGGGAACTTGTAGGTCTTGTTCACGCTGTGAAATTACACAAGTTCTGGTTGTTGTCACGTTGTTTTTTTTGTGAGAATAAAATATTTTTTCATTACCAAGGTAAAACGTTACTCTGACGGTCGATAAACGTGTGTAGTCATAGATTTATATCCCACAAGATACCGCGTTCGGTACAAATTCAACGTTCGAAAGTGAAACTTTTTGCCGCGTATGGCAACCCCGAAATAAGTAGAACGCTTAGCATATTTAAAAAATTACTTTTGAGTTCTTAAAAATAATATATAGGACTATTTAAACGGTATTTATAAAAAAATACTGGGGAATTTTTAAAAATTTAATAAAATAACCAAAAAGCTATAAATAATATTTATTATATTAAACAAAATTAAATTTAGTAACAAAATTTATTTTATTGACACTTTTTTAATCTGTAGTCTCTTATATTTCATTTTTATTTTTAAGTTTTGAGTATAATTTAGTAATGTAGGTTGACAACACAAAACATGTTATGTCATTTTTTCACATTGTCATTTTTGAAACGTTGTATTTAGTTGTGTACAATTATTCAGGATACGTCATAAAATCAAATAAATATAAACTATAAAACGGAGGTGTTTTTGTGTGGTGGGAAACGAATCACTGAGCTGAGAGACTTAAGGTGGCTTCACTTTTGGGTCCCGGGTGCTCCATCTGGAGGTATGTTACATTTTTTTATGTAATATTTCAACTAGACATTAAATTTAATAACCAAAGCAGGGACTTTTCAATGTAAAAACACTTAATGTAGTATTAACTATAAGAGTTATTACTAGTTTTAGAGTCGTACACTTTAATTACATAGCCTAACGGTGATATATATATATAGGAATGTACAGGTAGGCTGCGTAGATATTTAACTCCATCTTGAATAGCTTGGGCGTCGGGCGTTAGGGTAAGGAGAATGACACGTAGCGAAATACATTAGGACATTACAAAATATAATCTTGTATCGATAGTACTGTAAGTAGACCGGCTTCATGTAACGACACTCCACCATACACGTAGCGCGTGCCCACGATGCAACCCGATTGCCGTCTTCGTAATGTAATGACCGCTACCAGGTTCGCCGTTACGCTAGAGCTTGGGGTTATGTCAGAGTGACTGACAGCTCGAACGTTTTACTCGTCAAGTCACTCTGCATTCGGCCTGTCCCCGACATATATATATCAAATATTTGTACTCGATCCCGACCCATCATTAATATTTTTAGTGTAAATCTGTATAAAATAATTAGAGATTATTTACCCACCAATAAAATATTAATATACCGAATATTTAAATATTTGGTTGGGATAGAAAGATGTGTATGTGTACAGATGTAGTGAGAAATTATTTTCCTTCAGAAAACTCGGATCTTTATCGGAACACGATGACACGCGGACTGTTAATGAATGATCGTATTAAATGAGTGGCCTTTTCATATCTATTAAGATGTTTGTTGTTAGAGTCGGTGTCAGCCAAGGTAGGTCTATCACTACCACTGGGGCACTGTCGACGCGAGTTCCCGGGGTTCCTGTGTTTGGTAGCGATCGGATCAACATAATTAGTGGTACCGGGGCGAAGCCGGGGCGGGTCGCAAGTGTAGTATAAATTTCATTTGTAAAATAGTTTTCTTAAGGTATACTATGTTGTATATTGGTATATTGATATTTCCTTAGCCGCCTGCAAGAATAAATATGATTACGAATTGATTCTTATGTTTACTTGCGTGAAATTATTTCTTACTTTTAGTGCATTATTTGTTATTGACTATATTTTATTTTGAAGTGGGTTTTGGTTTTGTACATAATTATTTTTTTTTATTCCGTGTGCCAGTATTTTTTGTAAAAAAATACATTAAACGCAATTGATAACGGCTTAATTAAATAACTTGAAATTATAGATAAACATCAAAAAGTAATTTTTATCGGTTGTCATGGTAACACCAAGAAGTTGGTGTCATTTTTCCCAATCGCGTCAACAGAAGTGTAACTCCAGAAATTGCTTTATTATTAACTTACTTTCGTTACATTGAATTCTTCGTTAATTAAAAAAGTTATAAGTACAACACGGTCACCTAATATTATTTTTAAATATTTGAAATGACTTAAAACTTACACATACATGTACCTTGAGTCACCCGAACATAGTTGATGAGTGATTATACGTAAATTAACTAAGCCGACGGAAGTTTGTCCTGATAACAGCTCAAATGCCGGACATTGTTCTGTCTTGGATAGCTTTACGAGGCAGTGGGTATTAAGTGAATCAACTAGCTAAGTATCAAGTATGCATACACAATGTTACATAGATGTCTCGGTAATTCCTATATCCTACTTGTGTTTGACAGATAAGAAACAAAAAGACAAGGATCCACCGAATGTTTCTTCACTTCTAAAATTTATTCTAGGCTTTCTAAGTTAACAAGAGAGAGAGAGAAAGAGAAAAGAGTAAATAAGAGATTATATAAAAGAAGAAAAAGCCGAGAAATTCGTTTGAATATAAATGGAAATTTGTTACACAACATTACAATTTACAATCAAACGAATAGGTCAGCGCTGAGCATGGGTTGTGGTGTGAACACTGATTTTCAGCACCGCCCTATCGGTTTTGTATGATTCAGTACAAATAACATGAAACAAGTACAAGCAATGAACAAAATTAAGAATACAATTCATATCAAATAGCATACAAGAAATACAGTAAATACATAATAGGGCAGATAACGAACGGACGGTAAACCGTATACCTAATTAAAGCCAAAAAAGCTTCGTGTCATAAGCTAAACCAAATACATACATATAGAGCTTTGTGCTTTTTATTTATCGCTTGATCATCATAATACTATACCAGTCGACTGCTGGACGGCCTCCAGCGACTTCCTCACTAGGACAGGTCCGTCGGGAAGAAGGGCGTGCCAGACTTCTGATCACCAGCTGTAGTCTGCATTCCCATATTTAGGTATTTGATTCAATTTATAACATATTATGCTTGGTAAAAAAATACAGCTATAAAACTCTAAATTGTCATCACAAAGCAACTTGTATCTGTCCAATATGGCGGCCATCGGCTGTCAATAGCAGAATGTCTGTCTCATAAGCCGGGACGGTCCATTTATTGTCAAACTGGGCATATTATTTAATTACTGACTGCATAAAATGATATGAGGTTTGTGTCTCTGACAGATTTCAAATTGTATTGTTTTAATGAAATAATGGATTTAAATGATGCTCAATTAAATTCGCGACGGTCTTACCTGTCACATTTAAAACGAAATAATACAATAATGAAATGTATTATGTAGTAGAATTAGGAGACATTAAAAGGCTTTCTTCATCTGAATTGTGAAGTGCCGAAGGGCCAGTTCCAATCCTCTTCACCTTCACACCCCTGACTAATCTTCTTTTCCTTCTCAATTCTATCCTCTGCCCAATGTGCATAACAATAGGCTGGCATAAATTACAATAGGCAAATATATATAGCAACAGGTGGCGTCTATAACAAAAGGCTGTCAACTCGTTCAGTCGTTGCGGTTATCTATGGATAATGGTGGCCATTTAATATAATTTAAAATGTGTCTGAACTCTCCAATGATCCGTCCATCTATCCATCGTCACAATCGATTGCATATGACGTATTTTAAACGACTCCGGCGAGGCAAAGGTGAACACAATTGAACTGCCAAACTATAGACATTACAGTTGGAAGTTTCAAACCTGTTCGACATTGTAATAACAAACGAATCCAAACTTATATTGAAGTTTGTGAAGCTCGAGTTCTTCCAATAGAATGCATGTGGCCATCAATTCAAGAATTCGTTTCGAATCGAATTATTCGTTGCCTCAAAATAATGTAACAAGTTTTATTTCTTTTACGTGGTAGTAATGACGTCATGTCAGGGTGGATTACATTACTGAAAGTAGTAATTATAAAATAATTAAAGTAAATAGCTTTATAAACTAAGTTTCAGTTAAGGGGAAGGTTCAGATTCACATTTGAACCTTCCAACAGGAACAGAATCCCATCGGTAGCGCTGCCAACAAGTTCTAGGGGTATTTTTTGAAAAAAACAGAGGCACATAAGGAGTACCAACAGAAGTGAAAACTCAAAACAGGTGAATAAATAAATAAACGAACAAAAATAAACCCTTGCATCTTAACAATAAAATTCAAAATCGATTACAAGAAAAATAATGACTTAAAAAATCTTCGAAACTGTTACGAGTTCAAATAAACATGACTGTCGCATGTTGTTCACGCGAACCTACAGGATTTCCCCCTTGCAAATATCACTTCAAAAAAATGTTGAACAGTTATTTTCCACACAATGCAGACATAACTAACTCGTGATAATAGTAAAAAAGCATAATTAAAAGCCGCCATGATCGCATGGGTGCGTCTGGGCGCGGCCTACGTTAGGGCGCGTGCAGACAGCACCGGATGACCGACGGAAGCACTCCGCTTTGTGGCCGTGTAGGCGCACTTTACATAATGAAACGTACAAACGTTCAAAATTTTTGTATTATTTTTGAAGGAAAAGTGATAATATTTTTGGTAATAATATTATAAAAAACCGTTTAAATACATTTTAGTTTCGATAGCTTACAGTCGATATAGTCATCTGGTTATTCAGGCAATTATTGAAGGAAAAAAAACAACTCGGCAAATTTAGGCCTCCCACAAGATGGACTGACGATGTGATTAAAGTTGCGGAAGTCAATTGGAGGGAGGCAGTTAGCAATTTTGTGGCGATCAATGTGGGAGGGCTGCCAGCAACTTTAGGCTGAAAAAGAAGGATTTGAAAATCCCACTTTCATATGAATAAAACCGAACCGAACCGTCTTCTCCAAATGTCTTTTCGCTTAGAATGTTTTACAAATTCCCAAGAGCTTGAACTTTCCACTGACCTGGCTATTCCATTGACTTGAACCCATTGCATGAAGCCAAGGGGGTGGGAGTAGAGCTTTACTTATAAGAAACATACTATATACATGGCATGCATAGTTAATGATTACATTTTGATTTTTTTACCGTATTACGTAAGAGTGCTGTGACTATAGTGACCCCTTATGAGGACGTGTTGACAAAACTTCGATATAAGATCAGAAAAGATTAACACGTTTATGTGTATACACTAACAGTAAGAGGTATACAATGATGAGATTTTAAATAAGAGCTTCCGAGAGACACTTAAAATCAGAAGTGGCTGTAGGTGTTTATTGCGTAATCAATACACAACTATAACCCGCGGTTTCACTCGCCGTGCCTTTTAATTTATAAGAAATCAATTCACGTATTTGTAAATAACAAACTCAGTCCCTATTTTAGAGAATAAACTTTCAAATATAGCGAAATAGGTATTTAATTAAATTTAATTATTCTGAAAGAAAAATATTTATCCACACAACATTTAGACTTTAAGGCGGTGAATTTATAAGAATCCCTTATTAATTCTCGCCTACGTATTAACAGAAATCTCTGTGCAAATTTTTACTTCCTTAGACCCAGTATATTCTCTAAAAATTGAAGAATCATATAAAATCTTATTCCCACTGACCGCTAACAAAATTAAAGAAGTTGTTAATATAAGATATTTTTTATTATGACGCCAGTTCTATACATTTTAACTCTGTGACTACATAAGCAAATATTGCAATCGAATGAGATCCATAGAAATCTGAATCGACTAGAGAATGCCCTACCCGTGGGAAATTCATAGTATTTGGTCGATGTAAAATAGGCGCGGCTGCAGGCTGGGCTCGACCTCGAGGTCCTAGATTCGACTGACTCATAAATATGAAGACCGCGCGTGACAGGATGATTTTCACACTTTTTATCGTGTCATGCTAGTGTCATTTATTTTGGGAATATGCTGCTACCGTGTAGGCCCGGATCTAGGGGAATGGGGGGTAAACCAGAGCACCCGCCCAGGGTGGAAGTTTCAGGCGGCGTCGTTTTGTTTTTATTTAAGACGAGATCTGTAAAGCCTAAAAAAGCCGGAAGACGTCGCTATCAAGGTTTTGCACCGGTGCGAAAAATCGTACATCCGGGGCTGCTATCACGTATACCATAAAATCCCCTCGCTGCGTTTGTCTGTCTTAAAGCGATATACTGGAAAACTCTTTCCCAATAGTCAAAAGCCACAACTTCCATTTCTACTTCAAATGGAGCGTAGTACCGAACACTATTTTGTATCAGGTCCCATTTTTTCCATAAAAAGATACAGTACGATGAAAAATAAAGAAATGCCAGGTGGCACTAAACGGAAACATGTCCGCCGCCCACTAAAAATAGTAACAACGAAACAACCAAAGGAATTCCAGAGACAAATTTGTTGGAACCTTCATCCATCACTCTCTCACGTGTCGGTAGTGACAGGGATAAAAAAGGGAAACTCCCGACATGATAGTCATTAGCCGTAATTAAACCACTGGCGAACAAAAATATTCTAACCCACAAACAGTTTAATATGATTTCGAACCTTATCACAACGGGGTAAGATTGATAATATACAAAAGTTCTTTCCCGCATATCTTTTGGCATACAATTATTATTTATTTATAACATTTATCCCGTATTAAAGTTGTTTAAGGATCCTTACACTTTCAAACCTGCTTTAAGAGTTTGATCGAATGAGCATACACTACGCTTTTGTGGCTTGTTGTAGCTCCCAGGTGTACCACGTTTTGCAGTGAAACGTTTTGCACGAGGAGCCAAGAAAAAAAACACTGACGAGCCAGAAAACTTCAGTATAGGCTCGTAGGACGATAAATCCCTTTAGATTAGATGATTGGGAATAAATATTATTTCGCATCCATGCTTCTTCCACACATCCTGGTTAGTTACAGATATAATAGACCAAGAGCAGAGATAGCATCATTACCAATCTTGTCGAAAATATACGTTAAATAACGAGATTTCAATCATCATACTCCTGTATCATTGTGGGACAAGAGCCATCAAGAATAGCTTGAACGTACACTTACTGAGACAGATCCAAGGCAATCGTATATCGACCAGATTAGTGACATACTAAAGAAGGGCTTTAAGGGATTTAAGGAGTACCCGTAATTCACGAGCTGGTATGCGTATATAATTATATGTAGAAGTGAGAAAGATATACCAGGATCCCATCAATTGGAAATCCATAATCTTTGCTTACCCCTCTGGGTTACGGGCGTGCCCGCATTATTATTTATTTAGTATTATTCTATACAACAAATATTTAACTGAAAAGAAAACATTTTGTATATTTATTTCGAGTCTTTTGGTCTCTAAGGTACGGCTCTGATGAATCACGTTGCTTCCTGATATGAATCCTGTCAGATATATCGTCTCCATACATGGAGACAGGTAGGCTTAGTAAAGAAAGCGCCACAAAAAGTGCACAGTTCAAGGTAGGAAAGTCGTAAAATTATATTTCAGTAGAGCACGGTAACACATCAACTAATAATTTATAAATGAGCTCTCTGGATTGATCAGAAAATACAGCTTCCATAATTGCAGTTATGTTAAACTGATAGTGAAGTATCGAAACAATAAATATTCAAACTTGATATGCACGAGGAGTCCGCTTCAATGTTGCAATGTTCCAAATATGTACGTGAGTTGTTTATTCATTTCTGGCAAACAAAATATACAAACAGATAGACACACTGATGAAATTAATTTCAGTGTCTGTTATCTTGGAACTGCCAATACTAGTTTGTGTTTGCTTATTGACATGAATGCTAAACAAGATTGACACAAAAATACATCTACCCTCGTACCCTGTACAGTAGTAGATAGATCCTGTCAGGGATGTTAAGGAGCTCCGTATTCGAATCCGAAATATTTTTTTGCATTATTATTATATGTCCAACAAAGATAAACTATAAAGAGACTTGCTAAGAAATCATTTTTTACCTTTTAAAATGTAAAAGCTAATTTTTTGTAATATCAAATGATAAAATAATAATTTCGGATAATTTATAAATGTAAAAAAGAAACTGACTGCTTGATATATTAAGCGTAAGCCAGAGATTTGAAATTTTGCACAGAGATTGAAAGATGTTATTACGTAGGCGAGCACTAAAGATCTAAAGTAGGCGATGATAGTTTGCATTTGCAATCCAATGCAAATTGACCTCACGTCTTTATGATCAATCATATGAAATAAGGTTTAGTTTAGGCTGGATAATCGTCGATTACTTTAAATTGCACGGCAGATGAAACCGCAGGGCACTCGCTAGAGTATATAAAAGACAAATTCAAAAGAGACAAACTTTTTCCACGGCGCGGCGTTAAAGAGCCACATATGCCTATTATAATTTTATGTGTCACGATGACAGATCGTTCGTCGCCTCTGATTGGCTGCGGCTGAGTTCCCGCCAAAGAAGCTCTTCTGAAAGACGCGTGACAGCTGTCAACTGGGACTCTGTTAGATTTGTTGGCTGACATGTTTTAAAAACTAATGAACGGTTTTGTTGACGGATTTGTAACTGTTTGTATTAATTGTTAGAAGTAGTTAATTTATTATGGTGAATGGCAATTATGGTTAAGTTCCGTGTTAGGTATGTAAAATAATTGTAACTAATCTATTATAAAATGTTGATAGAAACTTATTTTACGGATTTTAGTCTGGGAAATTGACCTTTAATGATAGGTATTTGGATTTCAGATTGGATTTGACTAAGTGTTATAATTAACATTGAACGACACGTAATAATACGTGGGTGTACATTTCAATCACTCTGTAGATTTGTTTATTTTAACATTAAATGTTCTAATAAGTAAAATGTAATAGTATATAATAAAGGAGTCTTAATAATAATTCATTATATTATTAATAATAATATAAACTTCCTAAAAGCCTGTGCTTCGGTAGAATTTCCAAGTGACACGTTGATTATAAACGTTAACTTTCTAATAATAAAATAATAACCGAACAACAAACAAATCTTTGGTAAACTTATAATATTAGTTTGATGATTTTTTATATTTTTACGCGAATACATTGATGTAAAACTAGTTTTGGCAATTTTATCATTTTTATTTAATGTTTATAATCCTGACGTTTTAAGTACGTTATAGAATTCATGGTTCACAAGAAGATTGGGGTGTCTTCCGAAAATATCCCGATGACCACCACCACCTACTTGATATCCTGTGAATTATAAAATGATATCTCAAACTAATCATGTAGCTTAAAGATCTGATACTGTGAGATTCTGTATAGTTCGGATAAAAAATTATAAATGAAGGCACTTCACCAGCAACTTTGACATCGGAACACCAGACGCATCCGTCCACTAAGACATGAATGCTGTAAAGTATTAGAAACGCTTGGAAAATCCTTACCAATATTATAAATGTGAATGTAAGTTTGTTTGTTACGCTTTCACCCGAAAACTACTCAACAGAGAAATCATGAAACTTTGTACACATATTCTTGGATATATTAGAAGTAACATAGGATACTTTTTTGAAAAAAAAAAAGTATATAGAAAGCGAAGTATGTATGTTCACTGTAGACATATAGACTCCGAAACGGCTGGACCGATTTCGATGAAATTTACAGGGATTGTCCAGATTGGCACATTCCTGCGTTTTGTAGCGATCGGATCAACATAATTAGTGGTACCCGGGCGAAGCCAGGGCGGGTCACTGGTTAATAATAAATAAACGCAAAATTAGTTAAATTTCAATATTCGTGTGACCAGACTAGATGACTATCTAAGGTTGTAACCTACTATCTTTTCGTAACTTAAATTGACACTAACAAGCCAAAGTCGCCATTACCAAATGTTTATAAATTATCTGCCGTCATTAACCCCACAAGTAAACCTACATCTGAATTTGCTCAACTCACACCAGACTCGTCGTTACGAAACACACCTTTAGTAACTACGCAATATATTTAACTATTTGAACTAAATATAGACAGTCAATCAAGGCAATGTAGGCAACTGGTCATTACTCCATTGTGCGGATCGCCGGCTTCGGTTCCTTGTCACGCCTGGCTACAATTACTCGCCGCTAAGCGATAGGAACACGAACGATAGGGGCACCAGGGTTTCAGGGAGAGTTGGGATATTCCAATTTCATAAGCGTTGGAATTCGTAGAGTTGAGATGAACTTGATAATTAGGTCTGTTAATTTACTCACTACGTCTGCATTCGCGAGTCCGTAAGAATAGCATTATAACGCACTTGGTTGTTAATTCAAGGTTTAGTATATTCGGAATATGTTCTAAATTTTTAAACTAAGAGCAAATCATTGGTAGATCAGAAGTGGAAAATATGTTTACGTTCTGACGATACGATGTGGGTTTCATTTCAGAACCTTGTGGCGCCGACAGCATAAAGAAAATGCTTAAAGAGTGTAAAAAAATGTTAAGTTAATCGTAAAACTTAGGTTATAGGTAAATATTTTTAATCTGTCTTACGTATATATTGGAACATCTCGATTGGATAGTGGATAGCCGTGACATCAATGTACTGTGCCATATCCCCTTTAATGCACATCATCAGATATCATCAACGTAATATATTCTATAGAAAACAAAACGTTTCTTTTGGTTTGAATTACGCAATTTAATTTTAATTTAAATTTTCACATGTACCAAAGATAATTCATTCGTAGGAAATTAAAAAGTTCCAGAGGGCGCCTCACCTTCTAAACGAGATTGTGACGTCAGAGAGGCTTACCACCCCGGGGGAATAAAACCTTTGCTAATTTATACCCATAAATTACTTCGGATTCCAAGTTTACCGCTATTTATAATTAATATTAAGTACCGAGAAGTATTTAAAAGGTTTATTTTTAAACGTACTTTTCTTGTTAAAAATGTTTGTTGGTCAAAATGAACCATTTTTTACATATATGTGACATTTATTATAATATGATTGGTGCAAAAATAATTCAACACAAAGGAAAAATTGTCATCTCGCATCTTTGTGTCAAAAATCGTATTTTTGTACACATATTTTTAATATTTTGTCGAGGTGGGTAGGCTTGAAGAAGAAGGTATGTTCCCTATAGACTCCAAAACGGCTGGACCAATTTTGATGAAATTTTCAGGAAACGTTCAGATTGGCTTAGCAGTAAGCGATCGGGTCGCCATAATTAGTACAAGTGGCGAAACCGGGGCGGCTTATTAGTTCATTATAATTCTCAAATATCAATTGTAATTTGCAACAATGTGTGGGGCTAGGACAGAAACTTAGGCTTGTCGGCTGTAGCTAAATTTGAAAATTCCCGTTTAAACGATAGAACCTTTTTTATTTCCTTAATTTTTTCCATCAATATCTTCCCGACTTAAATCATTGTCCACCCATTTGCCTACTAATCAAGAAACCCGACGATTTTGACGAATATTAATTTGTCAAAGTTGTTTTGTAATCGCGCTTGTGTGACTAATGAACGTACAGAGTGACAGGCAAGGTCTGACATCTTTGTGTTTATTTCAATTGGAAATGGACCCTCGAAACTAAGGTAATTGGCTTAGTAAACCAATTTAAAACGAAAGCCGGGATAACACGCGATCTTTTATAGCAGCAATTAATATCTAAGATGCTGTAAAAAAAACTTGAAATAGATACTTGCTGGTGGGAAACCAACTTGAATTCTTGTAAGACGGACTCACATCGATCGCCAATCAAATTAAAACACCTGATCTCCGTGAAAATTCACTGTCAATATCAAGCTCTGGGTCTGCCCTCTTGGGCACTCGCGAATCAGATGTTAAGCAGCCCAAGTCGAGGTTCTTGGGATTTCACGATCTATGACCCTGCCCTCATTTCAATCTTGTAACTTAAATGGGGTAGCGGGCCGAGATGAGTTTCCCGAAGGAGCCCTTAAGCTTTCTAACTTTTAAAGGGGATTAAAAACCGACAACAGGGCAGATAAATATAGAAACGGTTAGGAAACTCTTGTTTGATGATGCAACGATAATGGAAAACCCAATTCGGTTGTATAAAGAGCAGTCGTGACGTAGGAAGCGGTGCTGATGAAACTCAATTACGTAGGCGCCGAAACGAACGCAAATTGCATTTGGACCAATTAATGTCGACAATTTGGCCCCATCCCGAAATAGCATTAAAGATGTTGATGTGGGGCCTGTTTTAATATTTAATTTTTGATAATATATATATATTTATTTTTATCCCTGTCCCTACTAATTGTTTGTTACGCTTTCACGCGAAAACTACTGAAGCGATCATCATGAAACTTTGTACACATATCCTTGGAGGTACTAGAAGTAACATAGGACTTATGACTTATGGACTTATGAAAGGAAATTGTATATAAAAAGCGAAGTATGTATGTTCCCTATAGACCTATAGACTCCGAAACGGCTGGACCGATTTCGATGAAATTCATGGATTGTCCTGATTGACACATTCCTGTGTTTGGTAGCGATCGGATCAACATAATAAATGGTGCCCGGGCGAAGCCGGGGCGGGTCACTAGTAAACTATAAATATATTAAAAATACATAAGTCTATATGTTAGCCTGAATTATAAAACTATGTATATTTAAAAACTTTAATCAAAACCCATCGACTTTGGATCAGAGTGATGACAGAATTAGGATTGCCATTTGGCGCGGTCCTGGCACACTCCTATTGATTCTTTTAAATTGATATACCTTTGTATACATCCTTCCTTCCTTCTTTTCTGCCCACCGTTGTTGCTGGGCGTAGGCCTCCCGTATTGATCTCTCCTCTTCCGCCCTCATGTTGGGTCCCGTAACCTTGACCAGATCGTCGGTATACTTGCGGCAAGCCTTCGCTGCGTCGACTTGTATGTTGCTGCCATTCAAATACCTTTCGGCCTCATCGGCCAGCAGTTAATATATGTTTATCTATGCTCATGTATTTTCTCGCTCGTTTTTTATTCTTTAATTCATTTCTTATAACCTAATATTACATATAGATGAAAAATCGGATATTAGTTAATTAAATTAAATAAAGTAATATTAAACTTTATATCGTGCCATAAATAAGTTGTGACGTATCGCGTGTCTGTTGCGGTGGATGATGCATCGCGGTCCCCGCTAATGCACTTTGTTAATGTTATATTAAACTTTTTATACCAGAAGATAAATTGGTTTAATTTAAAACTAAAGATTTAAAATGTACCACATTTTTCCATATAAAATATTATCATTCAGATCTCATAGATAGACTTTCCCTAAGGTATGCCATGCCATATAAATAAATCATTTATAGACACACATGCCACAATTGGTCATTCATAGAAATATATTTATTGCATTTGTGCTTGTTTTGAATGATTTTCTAAAAAAAAAACATATAGGCGGTACAAAATTTAATTTATTCCCTGTAAATAAAAATATTGCGGCTTGCTGAAGAGTGAGAGTCACATACATATAACAATGGTCCAAAGATGGAACCTTGTGAAACCATTAGTAAGCTCAGAATCGCCATGCAGGCCTTTTAACTTACGGCTTACCTAATGACGTTTATGACGTACTTCAGTGCCCACCCATCCATCAAACCCCGTCCAGGGGAAATGTAACGCTAAATGCCTTCCTTCCTTTACCCGCTGCCGTGTCGATGACTTGCGTTGGATCAAATCAAAAAGCTGTTAACATTATATTATCGAAAACGACTTGCAGGAATCGAATTGTGACAAATGTAATCTATACTTTATTTGTATTGGCTAAAAGGGAAAGAACGACTTATACATTGATTGTGTAAGGTATATAGGTGAAGCTACATTCTTGGGACAAATTTTAAGGTTTTTGGTATCCAATCCAATTTTTATTGGAGTGATGCAAAAGTAAGGAACAAAGCTAGTCGGGAGTTTTTATGCTCAAACACGATGTTAGCTATGTCATAGAGGTTACCTATGTCGTAGCTTTTTCAATTACGTCATTTATACCCGTGATTGACATGGGTAAGTAGAAACTTGATTGTACAAGATTCTGATCTCTCGCTGTTTATCCATACGTATAAGAGTACAAGCTTCTTACCTACGGTTACTCTTAAAACAGTATTCTTCGTCACCGATACCGTATTTCCTTACAAACGCTCATTTGTTTTATATTTTCCATTTTTCTCATTATTTCTTATCATTAGTGCCAAGAAGATTGTCTCAACAAGGTATTGTCAGATTTCGTCAAGTGTTAGGAAATGTTTTCAAAGGCAAATCCTGACAAAACAATACTGAAAATAATCCCGAAGCGTATTTATAACAGGAAAAAACCCGCCAAATCAGACTGAAGTGATGTTCTGACGAGGGTTTAATGAAAGAGATTGCAGTATTGAAATTGTAATGTGTTGGAAAGGGACGGAATCTTGAGAGGGTCATCATGACAGGGATGTGGTTAAATCTGGCACACTAGTGCTTATAATTAGAATTGTTTGGTTAATTTAACCCGTCGAGGTGAGTTATTGAAATCTATTTATAATCACATCGCGTCGGTACTGAAGACCTACGGAACACAATTTAATTGTTACTGTCGTTGTATGTTAGATTAATTGATTTACCATTTAAAAACATCATAAAGAGATAATAGAAGAGGGAACATAAGAATGTGGTAGGTGTTTCCCATTACGGTTTTTTTTATTATTGAATATCGAATTAACTAGCGCTATATTAAAGTGTAATATGTTAGTTATACGATGATTTTTACCAGAAGATACGCAGTAATATAGATTTAGACGTTCTGTATTCTGACGGATTCTGCAAACTGATTATGACATCTATTAGTTTACGTAACCCGACAGTCGTGACGTTTCTGTCCATGCTTAAGACGGATTAAGCTGTCGTGGACTGTATAAGTTCTTGTTACGCGGTTTCGATCTCCTTTTGTCGGACCGCTGGCAGATTAGTTCTTGGCTTGTACAATGGGTTTATAAGATTAAATATGCTTTTCTTATAGAAAATCTACAAGACAGGACCGAATAGATCAGCCATGGCTTAGTTAAAATCAAACATTTCCAACAAAATCCTACTCACAGAAGACAGCCGTGAAGTAGAAGTATTCTGCATGACGTCAGATAAGTGAAGTGCCGGAGGCCTATTATAATTTAACTCCTCTTCCCATTACCATCTATTTCTAATACGGAAAGGATGAAAAGAGGTTATGATTTGACCGGGGAAGTAACACCTCGACTAAAAGAGAATATGTTACGCTTTGCAATATCTCTATCGCTTTGTCTACACCATTACATCAATGTTTCTATCTCGTCTAATCTTAGGCGTCGATAAAATTTCAAATTCCATTCGCACAATTTGATGACTGGCAACTTACAACTAACACAGATTTCCCGTAACTGTCCTACCTTGCTTGTGTTTCCAAACTAATCGCCAATGATTGTGTTCACAATTTACTGGCAAATTATAATAACACTAGTGACATTATGAAGATGTTTGTAATAAATTCGTAATGTTGCGGTATGATGAGAACTGTAATTGATAGAATTGACCTCTGGGTTCGCTCTATTAGTTATAATTTAATTGTCCAACCTTTGTGACGGAATTCATTTTATATCCAGTATTAATTATGGAAGAAACTGGCAAACGTACAAGCAATTTATCCTCCAATTCCAATCCACTCCTCATATGAGACTCGACCCCGTAGCCCTCTCTGGCTAGTCCTACCTCACGGACCGACCTTGGGGCCCTCTTAGCTTTACCGCGGGTGGCTTATACCCACGGTTACTGATCCCCATCGCCACGACGAGGCGGGAGCCCGGTCGGGAGACTACCCTCATTAATAATAATTAGTTTGTTGGCTGCGGATGCCTCTGTGAAGTTCAGAACACAACAGGGAAACCGAATCCGCGTGTGCCTCCGCGATCAGAAGAGTTGTACTGTAACTAGACGATTGCACTGTGTGTACAACCTGTTTACCGGAGCGTAATAAACACGGCCACTCTGACAAAAAGGAACTGGAGGAAGCAAACTGTAGGAATATCCATTCGGTATTATTTTTTGACTTTATGGCGTTCAAAAATAGGTCATCACGACGCAACTTTTCTTTGTTTTATCTCAAAAATTCTCCACTTCTAATTAAACCCATATGTCTATTCTATTTTAACCATAGGGATTTGAGAGAACACCTATCAATTTGTAAGGAATTATGTATGACGTCATAAGCGCTTTATATGTTTTATATATATAGTAAAATGGGCCATGACGAGTAATTCCCGGCGCCACGTCACTGCCGGCGCCGCCCTGCTAGATCGGATAATTAAAACGAAGGCAAACATCGCCTGCTTGCGTCGCATCGTTAGTGAAGCTTTCCACGAATTAATTTTCTGAATTACTATACTATGTGACCCACGTACATTATTAAATGTAGGTTTTCGTCGCTCGTCCGTAATTAAAAGATTTTGGCCTTAGTAACACTAGGGAACTAGATCCCGATCGCGATTCCTGTTACCGATGAAGCTGTAACCGCCGAATAGGTTACCAGCGACATTACCGAAAATACACATCCGAAATAACGTGTATTACTTACTAATATTACAAAAAGACAAGGTTTGATTGTTTGTTCCGGATAAACTTAAAAACTACTGAATCGATTTATAAAATTCTTTCACCAATAAAACTAAAAGTGAGCTAGGCTATATTTTATTTTTGTCTATCTGTCCATCCGAGCGAAGCAAGGGCGGATTGATAGTGAAAATATAATAAAATATATTTAAAAACATTTTCCAAATAACAACGAAGGAAATATTCACAACCGCAATTCAGCTGCAAATGTAAACTAATCGCCCTCCTACCCCTAACGTGCACCATTCGAAAACTGTGTATACGGTGCACATATACACAAGCTCTGCAAAACACTACAAGCGTTACACAGACATGTACAGTAAACTCACGCAAACAGACTGAAAGCGTTCGATAAAGCCACCTGTTGTTTCAAGGTCGCTGCAAACATCGTACAGAGTATGTCGTTTAGCGAACAGTGCAAAGCTTTCTGTCGTTTATTTGCGTGTTTTTAGAAATTACTCTTTGTATATAGATCAGATTGAAACATAACGAAGAAATATCCCGTAACAAAGATTAAAGCTTTACGCCCAAAGCTCAGTAAACTAAGCAATAAAGCTTACAGTATTTTTCAATTCGTTCAATTTAATCACTTCTAAAGCTAACTATCTCAGTATACCTTACTACGTTGTATCGAAAGGAGTCGACAGAGTAACCAACAAAAATAAACCTTTGTGCCTTAACAATAAAATTCAATATTTACGAATAAATAAATAAATATATATATATATATATATATATATATATATATATATATATATATATATATATAATAAAATAAGGTAATCGAAACTGTTTTAAATTTAAATAAACATGTTCTGATGCATGTTGAGCATGCTGTTCACGGGAACCTATAACATTTTCCCCTAGCAAATGTCGTCAGCAGCTCATGGAGTCTTACTTCAAAAAGGTCTGCAATTTGTAACTGTAGAATATAATTAGTCAAAGTTTTTCGTCTAATAACTCTTGGGACTGTCGTCTGGGGCTCCCTACATCCGTGAAGTGCTAGGCTGCAGCGTAAAAAGCCCTATGGTAGATCCGCCCCTGTCTTCTTTATCCAATCTCTCCAACACGTGGACCTATGAACTGATCGAAAGACTGGAGGTCCTTTGGATTGAGGCGATTCAGGAATTATTACAATAGCAACAATTAGGAAGCAAGCAGTCTAACAGTAGACCTTTAACTGGTTATGGTTGCTGGATACTAATTAACTATAGTCTTTACTTAAAAAGAGAGAGATAATGATATTGATCACCAAACACCAACGGCGTTATGAATACCAGCCTTTTGTTGGGAAAGAGGGGAGTGAATAAGGACAAACCTTACTCCTTACCTTAGAACCTTACTCATGAAACGGTACTTCTCTATGAGTTTTTGGTAATTTACCGATCAAACCACAACTACCGTTTAGAATCCCATTCCTCTTTCAGTAAAGGATCTTCCTTATCATCTGTGAAAGTGAATCACGTCAGTGACTCCAATAAAAACATAAAAGTGGTTTAGACTTCATTTCAAATGTCAGTCGAGACGCTAGAACACTGAGCAAATATAATCTCCGCGTCGTTTGACGATGACTAGCGGTATGTATGTCGGTAGTCTCGCATCGGATGACGTCATAAAGACGATCCCCTTCAAAGACCCTCCACGCTTGAGATTGCTCTTGCGGTGTATTCGCAGCCTAGAAATAAAATTTCAAACTACCCAACGCTGCGCAGTGAATGACTAATGGGATATATTTTTCTTTACGATTCCCGTTAGAAAGGTATTTAAACACACGTATGATTGTTTTGCAAGATGGTGTTTGTATGAAAGTCTTTTTGGATTATGTGCGGTTACTGGTAATTAGGAAAACAGGAAATGCATGTGCAAGATCATTTCTTACGAAACAAATACTCTCCCAGAGGTCAACAAGTTGGTCGCACCAATATCGGGGTTGAAAGAAAAAGGTCGTGATGTTCCCCAAGGGGATTGTTTCGTTTCTAATTCAGGGTAATTCACCCCGACCCGACGCCCGATATTTATCGTTACAATCCCGCGTTAGGGATAACTGAAACGAGGAAAAATGTGCCTACTTGTGCACGGACAAGTACTTAATTACAGGGTTCAAGAGTTCGGTATCGGTTTGCCTAACGAGGAATTTATACATTAGAATAATTTATTTCACTGGACTACGAGGTACATACGTACCCCGTAGTCCGTAGTAGAAAGACTAACATATGGGTTGTGGGAATTCGAACGTTTACATATCGAATAGAAAATTACTTGGAAAAAGCCTAACTAAGTAATTTATATGTAGCATATGATGGAAAAGATCTTAACAGTTCTTCTAAGTGTTAATAGTGGACGTTGTGACTAGAATTGAGAAAGGTATGCTTCGGTGGTACAGGCATGTTGAAATGATGAATGAAGAGAGAATAAGGTAACAAATTTATGTAGCGAAAGTGAGTGGCAGCCTTGGTAGGGAACGCCCTAGGAGAACTTATATCGATCAGATTAATGACTTACTAAACAAGGGCGATATAAAGAGCACCCATAACCGACGAGCATGAATGTATGAATGTTGAACCGAGAGAGGCGTGCCAGGATCGCGCCAAATGGAAATCCATGATCTCTGCCTATCCCTCTGGGTTACAGGCATGAGCGCATATATTTTTTTTATTTCTCATTGTTCTTCATTTAAACCATTACCCATTTAATTGCATAGACTCTCAAATATTTATGGTCATAAATAACAGCACAAGTGGTTTCAACTTTAAAGACATAATTATAATGTCTTTGGTCGAAGTCTTAGTGGATGTTTATTCTTTGAGTCTCTACTACCTAGAATCATAAAACGTTCATTTACATTATCGGTTGCCATGGCAACATGCCACCTATAATTGTAAGTATTATACGCAGAATCGAATACCAAAAAAAATCTGCTAGAAAAATGAGAAGGGAATACGTGCGAAGCCGCGGGCAATCGTTAAGAAAAAAATTAATAAACATTACCTTACTAACAAATCCTTACAGAATACACAAGTCCAATAACAAGTTGATATATAGTCATGCGACAGAGAATTTTCCTCCTGCAATGCTCCAGAGAAAAGTTGGGTGGGGCAACTCGCATTCTAATAAGACATGACCTTCAACGTATAGATTATTTCCTCGACGCATGCACAAATTGCTTCCAACAGTTCCGTTTAGGGGAGTTCAATTAAGGCTGGTCGACAAGTATTTCGGATATTCCTTCGGGCGACACAGCAAGGTCAAATTTCAAGGTCATGTTTTGTCTGCACTTCGTAATCTTAAGATTGATATTAAATAAATGATTCGTGCTTATTATTTTAACTTATAGTCAACAATTAAAGACTTGGAGACACCAAAAGTGTTTCCAAATTTTGACTGATTAGAACTTGGGCGTTGAATTTCAAAATTCTGTAATACCTAATAATAATTCCTAATTCTGTATCTACCAAGACAAGTTGATAAAAAGGGAAAGAGGTCTACAATCGTGATCGCAAAAGTTTTAAAACCTCAAATCTACCTTAAACTGTTTCGTACATAGTTAAAATTCTAATTATTAAATAGCCCTGATTGCGGTGCAGTTGGAAATAGATACCAATTCCCTTTAAAAGACCATAGAGTTGATGCGTTGCACTTTTCAAACCGATTGGTAGTGTTTGATTCACTTTGCACAGCAAATATACGGGGAAAAGGGACCCAACTGGCATCAAACATGGCTAGTTGATATTCCAATCAAGGGTGTCTTTCGAGAAAACTGTAAATTAAAGGTGTTAACGTGACCTTTAATTTCTTTAAGTCTTTTTAAAAGTAGAAGCACTTTCAGTCTGCAGGAAAAATATAAGTATCGTCAGCTATAAAACTAACCCGGATTTAGCGGTGGTAAAACTCGCATCGGATAAATATAGTACACCTTTCCCCCTTATGGTCAATCCCGTACGGTGTTACCAGATGTAAGCGTATGATTAATCAGTAAAGCAGTCTATACAGAAGCATCTGTGAATCAATATTTTTTTTTCGGAGCATCGGCTAGCCCGCGCTGCCATCTCATTTTGATCTATTTTTATAATATTTCCAGCCGCTTTCTGTAACGCAAAGTGCGCGGCCAGACTTGCCCGTACTCGATTTAAGTGGAACATACGCCTCCTGGATTCTTTTTCTTATTAACTAGAAGTATAGTCCTAGAGACTATTTTTAAGGCCTTTATAAACGCAATAAAACATAGAACAATGATTATTACTGTGTCGACCCCATATACGCGGAAAAAGGGCAGGTGATGATGAGTTTAAGTAGTATTTAGGAGATAATAACAATTCGTTGATGTAAAATTGCAGGGCGGGTGAAACCGCGGGGCACGGCTAGTCTGTAATATATACATATATGTAAGATGGAACTGACTGACTGATATATCAAAGCATAGCCCTTGCCTTTTATTGGCGTACATATTAGAACAATTACTGTATATATTCTTTTTTTATATTGTGTATTTAAATATGTATGCTGTTGGCTTGTCTTAAATAAATAAATAGCCCAAACTGCTGGGCCTAGATACTTGAAATTTTGACAAAGATTTATGCCAAGATCTAAAGTAGAGGATGAAAGTGAGTTTGGCGAAATAATTATTATCCAATGTAAGTTGACCTCATGTCTATAAAATCAATCATATTAAATTGTTTGAATTAAATTACACAGTGGGTAAACCGCGGGGCTCAACTTGTGAAGAATAATCTGATAAGTTTTAGAGCTAAACTTTTGACTTAAAATAGCGGCACTACCGTTCTTCCTACGTTACCCTACAAATTGTTCATCTAGTGTATAGGAATTAGAAATATATATTTTGAGGGAATATTTCAAAAGAAATATAACAATAAAAATATAGTGTTATTTCAATTTTTACATTGTTATTGTCTTACGACACTTATTGTTTTCACGACCACTCATCGTTTTATCGCTTTATAATGAGTGTACGTAATTCTCATTGCTAAATCTTACGATATATTCTTTTCCAGTGTAACTATACGAAAATAGAGGCTTAGTGCTTCATGGAATTATTTGTCTTCAGCGGTATTTCCAAACATGACTTAGGATCCTTCTAAAGTGATAGTAGTTCCTTCCTTGATTCTTGTTGCTAGTCATAGGCGTCAATCGGTTAACGTTAGGCAATCTTCTCACTTGTTCTCTCATCCTATATAAAAGTCTTCATTCAGAGGAGGTATGTTCACTTCAATTCGCATTTCATGTAAATTTTTATACGTGTTGTTGAAATTTCGACTTCGCCTTAAAATTAAAACCCAAAAATATCGGCGTTTGATCGCCAGCAGACGGCACGCGCGCCTCGCGATTGATTTACAAGAAACTTGCTCTTAAATAACTACAGATAAAAATTCAACCTTAAGGTGTATACAGAAGAGTTATTTTTCAATAATAGATGAAGAAATTTTGAATCGAATTTCTTCGACGGAAAAAAACCGTCTTATCTTTTACACAACTCAGATGATTTAAATATTATAAAATTTTTTGGGTTATCTAATAACAAAAATAGCTAAACGCCTGTGACCATCGCGAACTCTGAAACAGTTGCAAGAATAAGGAAAGAAGAAGTAGGAGTTAAAAGAAATAGAAGAGATAGTAAGTAAACGTGAGCGATGCCAAATTACCTTGATATTCTTAAAGGTTTTTGTTTCCTTTCCAATCTAGTTTTCTCCTATCTATCTCTCCTCTGTTCTACGAAAGATCAGGCAACACATGCTGATGTGTGATGAGAATCACATCACTGCGGCATCACTAATTAATCCGAAATTTTGAAAAGGTTCAAAGTTGCGTTCAATTGTCTCTTCGTTGTTTGCTTCAGACAGACCGAAAGAGGAACTACCTGTATTATCTTATGTTCGTGTAAAATAAAGTCAACGTTTAATAAAGTGTGGGGAGCATTGGTGGTAGTGGTATAGGCCCCGACTTACGTCGTCGCGAGTTCAAACCTATACAGGCGCTTTTCTTTGTGTAAGTAAACCTTAGTTCATCAACACTGCTCCAAAACCTGTGAAGGAAAACATCGTGAGGAATCGGCATGTCTTAGAACGGCTAAATTCGAACACATGTGACATCCACGAACCCGCACCGGGCCTGTGTGGTGGATTACAGCCCCTTACCCCTCTCGGAGAGGGAACCTGTGTCCCCCAGTAGAGAATATAATACTTATAATAATATTTTTCTTTGTAATAGTTAAATAAAATTAATAAATAAATAATTTGGCTACAATTTTAACGGCTGATAGACTGCATGACGCCAAACCTCGTCGGGAACAATTGCTTGTCTTATTTTGCTTTATATCAAACACAATTCCGCTGACGAAATAGTCAAATGACGACTGCTCTCGTGCACAGAATCAATTTAATTTATTCTATTCATATTTTTATTTCCAGTGATGTAAATAAAAAACGAACGCGTGCAAAACCGCGGGCAATAGATAGTAAACAACGGTTCTATCCTAACTGATTGTCAATTAAAACGGTTAGACTTCAACTAACCTATTTGAATACGAAGCGTGATGTTACATTGAAAGGTTGTGATTATGTAGGGCCAGTTTAAAATAGCTCTCAGATCGGGTGTAATGAACCGGCTCGGACCGGGTCGTGATTTCCCAGCCTAGGCCAAACGTTGTAAGCGATCCCTTACCTATAATGCCCTTTAGGGTGTGTGCACATTACAGTCACTCAGTATACTATAACACTATTACACACACTTTTTCTACACGTAATTGAAACCGAGACAGCTATGGTCGTCGTCATGATCTTATAATTGTATGAACCACTTTTAAAAATGCTTTTATTAGCTCCGTATGTAATGTAATCTTTGAACGTGATTTTCACCCCCTTAGTAATGTCGGATTGATTTGAAACGTTACATACTTATTAAGGACCAATGACAATGTATTAATTTAACTATTTAATCCCATTATCATTAACAGGATCTACAGAATTAGCGATTTCTTAAGATTGAGAATAACACCATCTATTTGAAAAATTAAATAACAATTGATGCTTTATGTGATAATAATTAACGCGGCGTTATACATTTTGAGACAGCCACACTGAGACAATTCTTGGTAGGAGTTCGTTGAAGGTTTCCTACTATTTTTTTGAGGAACATAATTGTGCGTTGCCGAGTGGCAGAGCAAGCGGCAGTACTTGTGAAAACGTTAGCAGGTTTAGCACATACGAGAGTCCAAGTTTGTTAGCGAAAATAAAGACACATTGTTCTGTACCAGGGTCAGAGATTTGGTTGTCGACTTGTACCAATAGGTTTCCTTTCACAAATGCATTCGTACAAATAAATCACATGGATAGGCAGGAGGTAATGAACTCTAAAACACGATATACATGCTGTTTTTAAATGAACAAGCAATCCATTTGTGACATTATTAATCTCAAGATGGCGTATGTATCGGTGCTTACTCATAAATTGTGCTTAATGATCAATATTATAAAATATTTCCAACGAAACAAACGTAGAGCAGTGATTCCAATCGATCCACTATCAAATAAATTCAATCAATCAAATGTAATACAACCCTTAACATAAAACGTTTGAAGACGATAAAATACAAGTCAATATCTACCCTCTCTGTCTGAAATTAGAGTTTATTCTGCATTGTTAACTAAATGTATTTCTATTCGATAGAAAAGCACGTAAATTTATTGACAATGGAATTTGAATTTTAAGTTATAACAACAGAAGTGAAAATTAAATGGTACAAAAAAGCTTTGAAATTCTCCGTAAATATTGTTGAAGTATATTGTACTTTATACTTGTACAATTAAGGTTGCTAGTCGTGTGTTTGTTACGTGTGATCCGATACTTGTTTTCCCCGAGTCCTTGGTGCGATTTAGCTGCTTTTTTATTCGCATTTTGTTTCGGAATCTGTACAATGGGTCGGAGTGTTCTTCACTTACTCGACTACTGGTAGTTCAATTGGGACTTTATCAAATCTTTCTTCATTTATTTGATCCAACTTTCCTAAATTTCCTTTTACCGCTTCTTTTTTGATATAACAGAAGGTGGCGACTAGACTTCACGCGAACATCGACCAAAGACGCGTTTCAGATGCGTTGCCTACCTTTAATGGACAGAGAAGGGACAAACAGAAAAAAATATATTTTCTTTTCCTACTACCCCCTCCCCGGTCAAATCCTACGATCGTATCTTAGTTCTCGGTATCATTAAGCACCAAACCAGCTCTGTGGCTCAGCCATCGCTTTAGATCTGTTGAACCGAGAAGTATTTAATTCAAGGAATACTTTGTGAATAGGCTTCAGAATTCAACTAAACTTTAAAAATGTGAATACCTAGAGGTTGCGGTTATTAGGTGGAAACCAAGGACCTCTCATGACATTGGGACTTTTGGTCCTCATTCAACAAAAGACTGCTGAAGCGACAGCGTCTTCTACATGACCCGCTCGACCGGGGTAGTGCCTAATAGAAAACAAGCGTATATTTGTGCAATTCTACTAATGAATGTAATACAGACATTATTCCCCTCCCTTACTTACTTGACTTATTGTGTCGTTTCGAAAGAAAATACAATCCATAAGTTAAGTCTCAAGTCGCGACTTAAAGTTTTTATCTTATTTGCCATTGTGAACTTTCTATGACGTTTTGATTGTTTACAAAAATTCTATCATGCTATGAAACAAGATACACTTTTTTTATTTAAATTTTTTACTAAAAACCGAACCATCATTTTTAAAACTGCACGTGCCAAATTTAAATGGAACCGCTATTAAAATTCCATATAAAATTTAATTCATCCAAATAACTGGCCGTCGAGAAACAACAAACATAAATAAAACGAGTAAAACAAAAAGCGCAATTAAGGAAAAAGCAGCCAGGTATGATTTAAAAGAGGCGATCAAATAACGAGAGAAAACTTTCACGCGTTAGAAAAAAAATAGGCGAAAACGTTGGCCATTGTTTTAAATGTCTAAAAACGTCCGGAACCGAATGTAAACGGTTTAAATTAATAGAGCGCATTTTCCAGCCGAAGCACAATGGGATGGACACGGCGGGGTCGACGGCCCGGTCACGGGGTCGCGGCGGCGAGCGCACGGGTTATATATAACAGTCGTCACAAACCTTTTTTATACAAGACAAATACTTTCTTCACACTGGCAGGATATTACATAGGTAATCGGCTATTGAAAAATCGCAGACTCATTTCGTTACAAGAAAGAGAAGAAAGATATAATGAAGCGAAGCAAAAGAGTAGGACAATGCTTGACGCGAATATATTGAATGTAACGAAATCTCTATCTCTCACTCCTAATCTCTATTCATTCATTCACTTTAGTATAAAAGTATAAGGGAATTGTTCCCTTTCGTAAATAGACTGATAAATTATAACTTGAAATGTTGTTACTGACTTTAATTACTCTGTGACATTTTTTAAAATACATACGCAATTGTCTTATGGGATTTAAGGTATGTCAGTTGATATCGTTAGCCTTATTCCTGCCGACAATGTATAACGACTCTCCTCGTTCATACTGGGTGGGCAGAGAGTGAATAATGATTGCGCATTAATATTATAAATCCCTTGGCTAATGAAGTTTCTTTTATGAACTAGTAGGCAGTTAAATGGTTTAGTAATTACATAGCGATAGATTATACCTTGTTTCAAACCAACATGGAATTATATATATATATATATGAAATATTGTATGGTAAATGACGTTTGTTTTTCATGGCTGAGACCGTGGAAGGACTCAGTAAAACTCAGAAACGAACATGGATAAGACGAAAGTCATGTCGCGCATCAATGTTCAGCCCACTCCAATAGCTATCGGAGGCTGTACTCTCAAAGTTGTTGACGAGTTTGTCTACCTGTGACAAACTGTTCTGAAGTATTCCTACGCCTGTCTTCTATGAGGTCGTGGTATTTTACCGAGCCTGCACGTTCGTGCAACAGTTGTCGTTGCGGATTCCACCACTGTTAATACGTTTAATTGATGCATTTAATTTGATTAAAGGGACGTACCATCATTGTAGAGCGGTGATCACATAACACCAACTGAGTTGATACCTCAGATTAAACATAAAAAACACATCAATGCACCTTACTGTAAGGATAAAATTACAGATCACAATAGTAGCAAGACAACGCAACCAAGCCCAGTTTCGTAAGACTTCGACATCGCATTAGATCGTAAAGGTTTCCGAGAGAGGACAAACCGTTCAGATTGTTATTGTGTTATATTGTAGTTCAAAGGTTCAACTTCCTACTAGAGCTGGTCGTGACTATACGTCTTTGTAAACTATACTAGCAACCCGACCTGGCTTCGCACGACTCTGAAATAAAAACCAACAACTTCCACAATTATCGTAGTTTACGCAAAGCATGATAAATTATATGCCTGAACTTTCATCATGAAACACTACGCCTATTGGTGGAAAATTGTATAAATTACTGTTCAGTAGTTTTGTAGTTTAATGCGATCAAACAGACAAACGCGGCCAGGATGCCTCATAACTTTATTAGTTAATCCATTTCAGAACTACTGACTACTCCATTTTTTGAAGAAAAATATATAGGTGTTTCTCTTTAAATATTAACTTTAAGTATTATATAAAATTGACAATGACTCACCCTTAATATTTATAATAGTTTAATCGGATCGGTGACGTCATAAAGTCAATCCCCTCAGAGCCCCTCGCGGGATAGTCGAGGGTCGAGCTAACCTCTGCTTCTGACTCATAATGAAAACAAATCTATATATATGAAACGCCGAGGAAGATCCCGTGGCTATGAAAATATCTTTCACTGTAAGTAGAGTGCTCTAAGATTAGTAAAATATAAAGATATTGTAACTTAGCTTTGACGGATTCGGAGCAGGTTATGTTGCTCAAGACCCTCCACGCCCAAATCCTCTTTAAAAAAAGATTTTTTTCTTTTAATCACGAGGTTCATGCAATTCCGGACTCTTACGCCAGAGACATAAACTGATCCGTGAGGTCGGCAGTGTTGTACAGACAGTGGAGAGTTGTAAATAACTCTAGTTAACGAATTATATTGCGTTCTGGTAAATCGGGACGAATTCTCAGTAGCAATAAGCGTTGGATTCTATACAAAACCGTACGCGCCAACGACTAACATTTTACGAAAAACCTTACCGCCGCTTTACCCACGCAGGACGTCCTTTAAGGAACTACAACTGTAGATAAGATATTAATATTTCATACTAATTGATACTAAACGATCAACATAAAATGTAATCATAATAAGCAGGAATACATAAGCGGTTTTTACGTAATAACGATTCGAAAAAATAAATAAATAAAAAATAATAAATAAAATGTTGTGTGAATTATCATTAAAAATATAGTACTAAATTCGTTGTGCAATATTTAAGAGAAAAAACCCTAAATATAACGTCCAGAAACGTATCAGTAACATACAGTTTCGCAAGCAGGGAGGAAGCGAGTATTCGCGCCGCCTGCACCAATAATCTATAAATACGCATACTTGGTTTTCAATATCGCGTCGGTACGATCGACCGGCCGATTTCCATCATAACTTTATATTTAAAACCCGTCAGCTGCCAAACCTTTTGTTAATTTTGGCGCGCTTTACGACGCACTATAAATCCGCCATGTTGGCAGCGCGACGTCGCAAGATGGCCGCGGTTAACGGCTAAAAGGGCGCGAAAGGATGCTACAGATGCGAAGATGGATCATAATGTTGTTTAACGTTTTAGTGCCATTTTCGTACGGTTATTACGTTTCGTGAAGTGGAGACATTTTAGCACGGAAGAGAGACGAAGATGTAAGGGGAAAATTTGCAACTTTTGTACAATTAAACAGGCTATATTTTGATAACATTGTTTGTAGAATGGCCAGTAATAAACATAAGAAGTTTTGTTTGCAAATATATTATTGGCTCTATGCTTGGCCATATTATGAATTCAAGTTGTAAATAAAAGCCTTAAGCATAAAGCAGCTATACACGTAATTAAATCCGTATTACTCTATTAAGTACATCATAAACACATTACTTTTTACTGGCGTCATTAAAGAACTGTCTCAAAACGACCGACGACAGTTTATCGATCGAAAAATAATGATGTTTTATTCAAAACGACATTATATTGTCATTGTTTAACTTTTGACTTCCGGTGGATTTTTATACAAAAAGAATAGCACGTTTTATTGTGTTGAATTGTTCCGCACGAGGTAAAAAATAAACAAAAAGAAATGACAATGACAAATTAAAAGATGGTGACACATTTGTATGGTATTTGTACATGGAGTAGGATCTCTTTTTGAAGGACCCTAAGGCGGCTTGGTTTGGAAATACCACTGGCATCCACAACGCAGTTATAGATAGATTATAGTCTGGAATAGCACATAGGCTACTTTTTATACTGTAAGAACGTACGGTTCCCGTTTTTTTATAATTGAATATCTACGTATATCAAAGGCGATGTGTGTATGTATTGTACCTATTGATTCTGAAACGGCATTTGTGCCATCTTTTTGTCCAAAATAATTTTAACTAATGTGACAAATGATAAACCTATCGCAATGTTAATCGTAGTCAACGATTTCTTGGAAAACGTTTTAATTGAATTATATAATTGTAATACTTTAATCGGACGGTAAAAGAATCAAGTATTAACGACCTCCATAAATCTGGCGACAGTAAACAACGCCATCATAAAATATTATCCCGACAATTTCATAACCTAGCCGTACTAGATACCATCGCCCGCGAAAACTTTCAAAATGGCGCCCGACAAAATGTCAAAAATAAGGTCGGCGCGCAAAAATGTCAGACGCGAAATGCTAAACGGCGACATTTTGTTCGTTTAGGCGTATAATCCCCTCCGCGCTCGGATGACCACCCCAGACTTTGGCAATCGTCTGGAATCTTTCTTATTGTTTCAAGGCGCAATTCATTGTTGCAAACAAAGTATTTGCATAATTGAGAACTTTGTTACGGGCGCAAGGGAATTGATAAAGTTGTTTTAATTCGTTTTACAGGTGGCGTTCATCGAATTAAGTTTGTTAGTCTAATTCACTTAAAATACTTCTTTAAACTATATGACTCAAAACTATTATCCATAAAATATTTCAATAACTTATTCGTCGAAAGCGAGCTAATTAGGACGCTTTTTTATAACCAACGTCGTTTACATCTACGGCTAAGTGACAAACACTAGCTGTCCTCTTTTTTATTATTACTTTTAATTACGCTATCCTTTTTACACCATTTGACATGTGTGAATGTTGCTGTCACGCTGATTTTGTATGAGTATAACATATCTGTAGTATAAAATATAATTAATTGAATGGATAATATTAGGACCGATGTATATAGTTATACTTTAGTTATAATACAGTATTATGAAACAAGTTTATTTGATATTGAGTAATCATCACAACTTATTACATCTGGAATACTCAGAAGAGTTAGGGTTCGTGGCCGATATCGGGGGATCCAGGGCTTAATAAATAAATATGTACTCAGGCCCGTGACCCGGGTAGGGAGAGATAACGGATTTTCATTTGGCGCGATCCTGGCACACCTCCCTCGCTTCGTCTACATCCATACTGCGCATAACATGCTCGTTGGTTACGGTAATCCTTATGTCGCCCTTCTTTAGTATGTCACTAATCTGGTCGATATAAGTTCTCCTTGGGCGTTCGCTGCCAAGGCTGCCACTCACTTTTGCAATATAAATTTGTTTCGTTACTCTCTCTTCATTCATCCTTTCAACATGGCCGAAGTAACGGTTTAAGTAGAGAAATAAATAGAAGCAATCGCTACATGAAAGTACTAGCGAAATGATTCATGCATCAATATATTGTCATTTATAAAATTGCGAATGATTATTTTAATGGGCTCATCACAACCCAGTGACAGATTAATTATAATGACTCGATTTAACTGACCGCATTTAAATGACTGCGGTGGATACACAACTTGTCAACTTTAACCGCTAACAGGTGTGGGAACTGATAAAATTATCATTTGCTTATTGCTAATGTGGTACGAAGAGTTATTTAATTTAAATCGTAAATAAATCACCTGAATATCACCGCAATGATATCGATTTGTGATAGTGAATGCTAGCTGTGGGCCGAGCTTCCCTCTGCGTTGTCTTTTATATGTAACATCGTATTTTTTAAATATAGCGCCATCTAACAAAAATATGAGATATCAGTAAGTTAGTTCTTGACAACTCTCCAACAATAGATAACGCAGAAACCTATCAAAAGATGGCGCTATCTTATACATTGACGTTTTAGTGGAAACAACACTCATTTTGATAAATAAAAAAATATACTATAATTGTTCCTTTAAATATATTAGATAGATCAAGTGGACATCCCGTTTTATGTGAAGTTCAAGTTGCGTCACGTCGTTAAATGAATACCGCTTTTTGTATGTCATACAAAACTCCTCTCTCATTGTCTCTGACAGTAAATCTCTTTTAATATGATTTATTTTCCGTCTCGCAAAACTTGTCTTGGTGTGTCTTTTAAAAGCCTAAAGATACGATCATATTTACATATTTAAAAATAATTGATACAATATGGCGCAGACAATATGCTCGGCGCTATATGTTCACATCATCCGTCAGTTCGAACTGGCAGTCATTTGGTCATACATCGAGCTGCGTGCTGGGGAGACTGGCGTCGCGTTACCGCTGCACAAAGCAAACCTGCTGCATATGCTGCTAAACGAGCAAGCTGGTCACCTATTGTTTAGTAGACCGCTACACATACAGCAGGCATCAACGACTCGCACATGAGTCGCAAACGCGTTGCCTACCTTTGGACAGAGGAGTGGATAGACAGGAAAACGGAAATTTTTTTTACTCCTGTTCATCTCGTCTCTGTCCAATCCTCTTCCCAACTATATATTCAATGTACAAGGAAAACAATAGAATACTATGAGAGGTGTATACCGCAACGCCGGCAGGTATTACGCAAGGGGGTCAGTAGTGCAGATTTAAATCAACCGTCGCTCGGAGGAATGAACCGAGCGGCACATTTTATATTCGCAAAAACAGCTCGCGATCGTTTTCCATTGTACGATACGATCCGGAATATAATATAAGGTACGTCACGCGTCCGAGTCAGCACAAGATAATTACACCCACGACCTCTAAGACGGCTTAAAAGGCAAACCAAAGGAAGTTTTTTTGGTTTACACAAACTGGCCATGATGGGGACTTTTTTTTCACCAACTAGAAACTTGAAATTTTGCACAGAGACATATATTATTACGTAGAGGAACACTAAGAAAGGATTTTTTTACATTCATCCCCTAAAGGTGTAAAGTAGTTTGTATAGAGAAATAATTGAACACCAATTTAAGTTGAGCTCAGGTCTACTTCTAAAATGTATATCACAATCCAGTGAAAGGGGTTCGGTTAGGTTAGTTTAGAAATATAAGCAATCGCAGAACGATGGACCGTCGCTAAAACAACCGCGACGGCACGACATTTCGAAATCGGTAATACAAACTCCCCAAAGTCCCGCAGGAACCTATAATCTCCATACATTACACGATCTGCATTACCATAAACATACGAGGCACACTTCCGAACGGCATGAATAAAAGAAATCTCCAAATCACCTTTGTTCGACGTCCGATATTATCATCAAATTTGCGAAACCGGTGCCGGTGCCTGTATGTCTTCATGAAATTCAAATAAAAGCAAAATATATGTTTTTTTTCTGGCAAACGAGGCCGTATATCAAACCTTGTTTCCGGCCAGTGCCCCTTTACTACAGTAGTAATTTTTGCGATTCGTGCCAATTGATTAGAATATTTCAAAACAGATTGATAAAAGGTTTCACATTGACAAATACTGAAGTCGGAAACGATGAACAATAGACTGAAGAATTCATTATGGTTTCGAGAATAAATATCCGTTCAGCCGTTTTTGCGCGAAAGAGTAACAAACATATAAGCTTTCGCATTTATAATTTAGTGAGATTACTAAGATATAATGTAAAGATAATTTATTTCCCATTTAAAAACACAATTCCCTGAATTACAACTAAAAGATTTATTCCAAACCGAATAGAAATAGAAAACTACCTCGACCCGTCGCTTCCAGGATTAACAACGCCAATGATCCCGCGGTGATCCCGTGGGACGCCACGCCGAACAAACGCGCGCGGAATTTAATCAAAAAAATAGAAAAAACCCCGGCACAGATAAAAAGTTCACTTCCATTTTTTTTGGATTGCGAGAATTCAATAGAGACAGAACAATGCACAGACAAGTAAATTATTTTTATATAGCATTTATATTTGGAAGGCAGTCAAAACATAAGTAACATGCCCACTAATTTCATGCTTGGTTTACATAAAACTCATCCCTCAAACGTTTAGTATTGAACATAGACCTCCCTCGTCAATCACCACAAAGGTCTGTTCCAATCTTGCGCCGTCGTCATCCAGAGGAAATATATCCATCCAACTTGTGGAGGACCTAATGTCATGTCGCCTGTACGTAGCCACGCGTAACCATGGGAGTGCGCGAGGCCCCATTACTAGTACGTGAAAATTATATTGGTAATACTCGTAACTAAGTACTTACTTGGGTTAGTAAAATACAGTACACTTGTTTATATTTTTAGACACATTTTTAGGATTAGGTATTTGAAGTCCAGGGGATACCCATAAATGAAAAGATTTATTACAGTGCACGCGAACGAAAAAAGGTTGGGAACCACTGATTTAATTCTAACCATCCTTTCAACGAATATATCTGGCTTTTTGACAGTAAAATATAGTCATTCTTGATGTCTATATTAACCAAGCCATTCACGGGATCTCTGTAGTTTTCCTTTAATAACAAATGAAACGGTAATTTGTTCATTATTGCGAACCAAAGTTACATTTATTATATCATCCGATAAAATTTCATACTAAAATATGAATTTTAAATGAATAAAACATTAACCTAAATTCTAATAAAGCGAATATTTAGAATTATTGATAATTCAAACTCGGACAAGGATGTGAGGGGCCCACACGGACTACGGGAATGTATTATCTGTCGACAACAAATCAACGTCTCGTGTTACATTAATTAAACGCTTGAGGTCCACAACTAGCGTGTCCCACGGCTTACAACAAACTTTGCCGTATTTAAGATCTCGATTGGAGTTTATTAAACGCATAACTTATATTTTACTTTAATATCTAACAACATATTTTACTAATACATGCATAACATGGTAGTGGGTTCAAATCCGCCATTCGACTATTGCCGTAAACCATTTCCAACCAAGTGCAAGCTTAGTTGGGAATGGTTGAAAAGGATCTCATACCTAATGAGGATAGAATAGGAAGGGGAAGAGGATTGGAGCGATTCCCTCCCCCTCTCGAATATGACAAGGAAATATCCTTTTTCTGTCTGCCCTCTGTCTATTAAATGTAGACATCTGCAACTCATTTGCATATTGCAGATGTCTATGGGTAGAGGTCATTTAACATCAGATGAACCGCTTTCCAAAACAGGAAAGGGTAGGAAGGGTTTGAGTACAAAAACTGGTCCACGTCTGAGTTTTTTTTTATATTACTAGGTGGCAAACGAGCAAGCGGTTCACCCGATGTCAAGTGATCGCTACCCATAGACATCTGCAACTAACTAATGAGTTGCAGATGCGTTGCCCACCTTTAATCTGAGGGGACAAACAGAAAATGGTTATTTCCAATTCCTACATATCCCGTTCACCCTTTCCCATCCTTTCCTTATGAGAAAAGGATGGGAAGGGGAAGAGAACTAGAATTAGGCCTCCGGTACCTTATTTCTAATCTTATATCCATCTAATTATACGAAAAGGTGTGAAGCATGATTCAATTAATTTTCACGTACAAACACGTAACGCTTCACAGTTTGAAGTACAATAATAAACATAAATTACTCGAGTTACGTAGCCATAACTAGCATTAAGTTATCATAAGTTCACAGAAAGCCACTCATTGTAAGATAAGAGAATAGCCTATAAGAAATTCTATTGTACTCAGATGTCTTCATGGGAAAGACAGTTGTAAACATAATCAGTTCGTCCGCAGTGCTCCTTGTGAGCAGTTCTCTGTTAAATAAATAAAGTCTTAGTTTCTTTTTTAAAACACTTTACTTTGAGCTCCCAATGTAACTGGCGCAGTCGGTAGGATATAGCAAGCGTTTGGTAAAATCCCAGCGCACATATCCTAAAAAAGAACTCAACAAGCCAAGTAATAGTGATAAAGTAACAAGACCAGCAGAGCGGCGAATTCCTGGGTCCACCTCCAGTCGAGAAAGGAAGCAAAGGCAACGTAGAAGAAAATGCTCTTGGGGTAAGCGATAACATTTTGTTTGCCGAGTATCCTATCATTGTTGCTCCTATTCCTTAATCCTCGAGAAGTGTTAGTAGTAAGTTATCGATTATTTCCGTAGGAGTGCGCATATTTCAGTTGTGCTATATTAGGTTATTACCCTTTTGTAAAATAAATAGATTCTTCCTAATAGAATATTGGTCGAATTCTTATTTTTTTACGATAAAATGGCACAGACGTCACAAGCGACTATACCTATTATAGAAATAGATCAGAACTTACTAACGGCCAGTGCCGAGTACGCAAAAATTAGCGAGTTATTACCATCTTATGACGGCAATAAAAAGACACTGAATTTCTTCATTAAGGCGGTTGAAAACGTACTAGAAATCGTAAATAACCCAGAAAATGATCCTAGCATAGGATGCCTAATTGTAAAGAAATTAAGAGGTAAAGCTATAGAAGTTCTTTCAGAATTACCTAGTTTTAAAACATGGCACGAAATTAAGAACGCTTTAAAGAGTAGGTTTGGCGAAGTTCGCGATGAAATCACAATGGTCCACGAATTAAATAATCTAGCTAAGAATAAAATGGACTTAGAAAGATTCGGAGATAGGGTTAGAGACTTAACATATACTCTGATAGGTCTAGACTCTTCGAAAAAATGTTTTTACGAAAAAATGGGCATTAGTGTTTTCATAGGGCAACTCAGTCCTTTTGTGTCCCTCGCAACTAGAATGCACAACCCTACCAGCCTCGAACATACGATTCAGATCGCGATACAGGAAGAAGCAAAACTTAAAACGTATCGAAATAATAACCCTATACCTAGTAGCTATAATACGGGTAACCAAAACACAAATTCTAAGGCATCTTTCAGTAACAATAACTCAAATAATAAGTTCTACCCTAAACCAGGACAACCACCAATTAAACAAGAATCTAAATATAAAATGAATTATCAACAAAATGAGGAAAGCGAGGACGAAAACTATTCCGAACGTGAAGAAACGGAAAACGCGGATACGTACGACGAAAATTTTCAGGAGATTATGAAAGAATTAAAACCGGAGTAACCTATATTAATAACCATAACGGTTTACCATCGATTTACATAAACGAACTTGGTGGTAGATTTTTAATCGATACTGGCGCTGCTAAATCATTAATTAGCCCACGAACAATTAACAATCACCCCCATCTAAAAGATAGCATCTATATTCAACCTCACACGATAATCACGGTACATGGTACATCAAAATTAAATAATGCTATTAACTTAAAATTACCCTCTGTGTTTAACACTAATTCCACACACTCATTTTTAATTTTTGACTTTGATAAAGATTTCATAGGCTTATTAGGTCTCGATTTTTTAGAAAGATTCGAAACCAAGATAAATCTCAAACGTATGATACTACAAATTAACGATACACAAATCCCAATCAGGAAAGACATCAAGAAAAGATATACTTTACAACCACATACACAGTCCAAATTTAACTTACTAATTAACGAGAAAGAAGGAGAGTATTTATTCGAGGGATTCGAAACGCCTTCAGGTTTATACCTACCAACTTCTTTAGTCTCAGTTAAAGACGGCACTTTTAGCATAATAATAACTAATACCACAGACAAACCCTTGCAATTTAGAAAACAGATAAACATTAAACTCCAACCACTTCCCGAAACGTTAAAAGAAAAAGACTCACAGGAAATATCCCTGAATAAAATTAACTTCAATGAAGTTGACGAAATATTAAAAGAAAATTTATCCCGAATTAGGCTTAACCATTTAAATGACGAGGAAAAAAGGGAGATACGAAAAATATGTTATCAATACAGAGACATTTTTTACGCAGAACAGCTACCTCTCACATTTACACATTCGATAAAACATAAGTTACGCTTGACAAATGATACCCCAATTTTTACAAAAAATTATAGACGACCCCCTTCTGAAATAGCAGAATTAAAAAAACAAATAGATGAACTTTTACGTAAAAACGTAATTAGGGAAAGTCAATCCCCGTGGTCGAGTCCGATCCACTTAGTGCCTAAAAAAGCCGACGCCTCCGGAAAAGTTAAATGGAGAATGGTTGTAGATTTCCGCAAACTTAATGAAAAAACCGTGGAAGATAAGTTCCCCATCCCGAATATAAATGACATATTAGACAAATTAGGAAGAGCACAGTATTTTAGTACTATAGACCTAGCCTCAGGGTATCATCAGATTGAGATGCATCCCGACGATATAGAAAAAACAGCTTTCAGCCTAGATAAACATTACGAGTTTCTTAGGATGCCATTTGGTCTAGTCAATGCACCAAGTAGCTTTCAGAGATTAATGACTAATGTACTAAGCGATTTACTTAACGACACATGTTTAGTTTACCTAGATGATATAGTCATATATTCAATATCCCTAGAGGACCACTTGCAAAAAATAAAAAAGGTATTCGACAGACTAAAAGCACACAATTTTAAAATACAATTAGACAAATCCGAATTTTTACAAAAACAAGTGAATTACTTAGGCCATGTGTTATCAAGTGAAGGTGTAAAACCGAACGGAGAAAAAATTAAAGCCGTGAAAGAATTCCCCATACCTAGTACCCAAAAGGAGATAAAGTCTTTCCTAGGTTTGTTGGGATACTATAGGAAATTTATTCCCGATTTCGCAAAACTTACAAAACCACTCACCAAATGTCTAAAGAAAAACGCTAAAGTTATCCATACCCCAGAGTTCATAGAATCATTCGAAAATTCAAAATCGATTTTATGTAACGCCCCCGTATTACAATACCCGGATTTTAACAAAACTTTCATTCTTACAACAGACGCTTCAGACGTGTCTATTGGCGCTGTCCTTTCTCAAGGAAACATAGGTACCGATAAACCCATAGCATATGCATCACGCACGTTATCACAAACAGAGTTACGATATTCGACCATCGAAAAGGAATTATTAGCAATAGTATGGGCGACAAAGTATTTCAGACCGTACTTGTATGGTAAGAAATTCACCGTATACACTGATCACAGACCCCTCGTTTGGCTCATGAACATTAAAGACCCCAACTCAAAACTTACACGTTGGCGACTTAAATTAGAGGAATACAATTATGATATTGTCTACAAGAAAGGCAAGTATAACACAAATGCCGACGCACTATCGCGCATAAAGATAAATGCACTGGACATTCCATCACAAATGACAGCCGAACAATCTATGGAAAAATTTATAGAAACCTTATCTGGTTCACCTCCTGACATCCCTATTAGAAATAACCCCGACCTCAACGACTTAGATATATCATCACTGTTCGATATACCGACCACTTCAAGTCCAAACAATGAACAATTAGAGTCCGATAAAAACAAAGACTTACTATACTGCGAAGACGCGATAGATAAGCAACTAAAACAGTTCCATATTAGGAGTTCCCCCGGAACCGAATATAGAATTGAAGATAAGTCAAAAAATAACTTCACAATTAAGCATGTTTATATCCCTATAAATAACACGAAAGAACAAATCATTAAATTCTTAAAGGAAAATACAATAGCCGATAGGAAATTTCACTGTTATTTTCACGACGAACACTTATATCCATTATTCTGCGAAGTTTATAACAAAGTGTTTGACACTCGTGGCCCAAAATTATACAGATGCACAACCAAAGTAATGTTGGTACATGAGAAAGACGAACAACTATCAATTATAAAGAAGTATCACGAAGGTAAAAATATCCACCGTGGAATTCAAGAAACATTTAAGAAATTAAAAAAGAATTATTATTGGAAAAATATGCTTACATCCATACAAAACTATATAAATAAATGCGATGTTTGCTTAAAAGCTAAATACGAACGAAATCCTCTAAAATTGCCAATTAACTTAACTTCAACCCCATCAAAACCAATGGAACACATGTTTATGGATTTATACACAATTGATAACTCAACATTTCTTACAATTATAGATAATTTTTCGAAATTCGCACAAGCAATACCTTTGCAAGCAACAACTAGTATACACATAGCGGAAGCATTACTACAAATATTTGCAGTAATAGGAATACCGTCTAAAATTACAACGGATTCCGACCATAAATTCGATAATGATATAATAAAAGAAATATGTGCTTCACATAATATTTCAATACATTTCACGACACCCTATAACCCTAATTCTAATTCCCCTATTGAACGTTTTCATTCAACCTTAGGTGAATTGATAAGATTGCAAAGTCTGACGAATAAGAATCCCATTAATATCTTAATGCGAAATGCAATTATCGCATATAACAATACGATTCATTCGGCAACTAATTTCTCACCATTCGAGTTACTTTACGGTCATACCAGTAGTCGAAACCCGTTAGAAATATTTTACCCTCAAGAATATTACCAAGAGTATGTGGATAACCATAGGAAACAAATGGAAATAGCACATAAATTAGTAACAAGTAAATTAGCGACAGAGAAGGAACACATCATAAATAAGATAAATCTAAACACCGACGAAGTCCGATATAAAGTAGGTGATAAAGTCTACAAACAAGTAGCTAAAACATCACGTAGTAAAAAGACAGAACCGCGTTATCTAGGACCGTATACGATCATTAGGATTCATCCCAATCAAATTGCAGAGATTGTAGGAAAACATATTAATGCAAAAACAATTAGAGTGCATTTTAAAATGCTTCGTCGTAATATTGTTCCAGATGCATCGCCATCATAAGCGTCCTCCGGTTCGCCTCAGGTGTAATAGAACCCGTGGAAAATCATAACGGACTGATGATCCTTAAGGAAGCGTCCGTACAGCAACAAATAGACACATATCACCTTATTTGTGTTTATAACCTGACCCAATTCAGAGAATTATACACGGAAACGAGAGAAATTTTCCTTAACCTTAGTAGGATAGAAAATAATAATAAGGAAACACATAGAGATAGATTAGTGTATAGGCAACAAATAGAATATATCACTAACGTAATAGAAAATAAGTTAACCTATTTAGGATCTAGTAGAAGTAGCTATTACGAACATTTATATTCACAAGATAGAATTAAAAGAGGACTTATCAACGGATTAGGTTCAATAGTAAAGGCCATAACGGGCAACCTCGACAACGAAGATGCCCTTAGATTTGAAAAAGAAATAAATGAAATTAGAATGAATAATCATATTTACCAAAAACAATCATTAAGTATCATGAAAGAATTTATGGACCAATATTCTAAAGATATTACAGTAATGAGAGACAACCAAAGACACTTAGCTGATATCATAAACAGTCTAGGTACCAAGATAGATTATCTAAATAATAAGGTTAATATCTTAGGTTTATACATACAAATAGAGAATTGCTTACAACTATTGTATAACAAATTATCGATGTTAGAGAACGCAATAACTTTTGCACAACTGAATAAGCTACATCCGAGCATTGTAAACCCTAACCAACTATTAGATGAGTTGAGTAGAGTAAAGAATAATGTTAAATATGAATTACCCTTTGAACCCAAAATTGTAAACATACATAACATAGAGAAAAGCATAGATGTTAAGGCATATAGCACTAACGAAAGTCTCAATTTTATATTGGAAGTGCCATTGGTAACACCTCAAATGTACACACTCCTTCACCTGTATTCGATCCCTGACCCCAATGATATCATGCTTGTTCCCAAACATACCTATTTTATACTCGGGAACAATGAGTTCGCATACCCCCAAGGGCCCTGCACATCCGTAACAGAAGACCTACAAATATGCAAGCATTTCGAATGGCAGCCACTTCAATCCTCAACAGATTGTATTGCACAAATAATAACGCAACAAAAGGAACCAAAAAATTGCACCAGAGTTGTAGCATCGTATAGAGATATACTCATCCAGCAAATCAAGCGGAATACGTGGATAGTTGTATTGAAAAAGGAAACAGTTATTCGCACCAAATGTAACAACGAAACGCAATATCAGCGGATCAAAGGAACCAACCTAATAACCATCAACGACCAATGTAAGGTTAGAATTGGAAATAACATCTTAGAAACGCACCAAAGGTATATAAAAATAAAGGAAACTATACCTTTACCCCAGCTCCAATTCCCGAATGCATCAAACACTATAGTAGAGATTAAAAATATAGAATTAGACAATATCCACTCGCTGCTTAATAAAGCGCAAGTTTTAGATGCAAATGCCATACTAGAAAAACAACAAATAATAAAAAATAAGCCTAGCTGGCTGACCATAATATTACTTATTGCATTATGTACTACAATCACGGGCTATATCATAAATAAAGCAGTTAGAAAACACAAGTCCCGGCGTGCAACTCTACATCCTGACGTCGAGCTACAAGAAGCGCAAGATCTAAGGGCTGATGGCGAAGATTCACCCCAACCCCAAGCTCCAGTACGCTTCGTTCTTCGGGCGGAGGAGTTACGTAGCCATAACTAGCATTAAGTTATCATAAGTTCACAGAAAGCCACTCATTGTAAGATAAGAGAATAGCCTATAAGAAATTCTATTGTACTCAGATGTCTTCATGGGAAAGACAGTTGTAAACATAATCAGTTCGTCCGCAGTGCTCCTTGTGAGCAGTTCTCTGTTAAATAAATAAAGTCTTAGTTTCTTTTTTAAAACACTTTACTTTGAGCTCCCAATGTAACTCTCGGCAATTTTAAAACCAACCGCTAATACTAAAAAAACGCACTCAAATAAGCGATGAATGAGAACGCGCGCGCGTTTCGGCGCGTGCGCAGAGCAGATGTCGCGGGTTCGACGCCCGGTTTTGGCATCGACCTCCGCGCCTCTTCATTGGGGCCCCGACGTCTTTATACAGGCTGTTGCCTTCTTATACAACTCCGCACAAATCATTACATTACATGATCAAACCTTCAATAAATTAGTCGACTGCTGATGAATTATAATCTAATTTGGATGAACAGACAATTTAATCGCTCAATATAATGCAATTAAAAAATTATAATGCTATGTAAGGAAATTATTATTGTAAATTATAAACGACACAGCCGGTAAAGTAAACATTGTTATATATACGTAAATATGAAGTTAATTTCTATAAAATTGAGTTTTTTTTTGAGTTGATGTAACTTAACTAGGTGTCTACCGTTCACCAATATATTAAAGTGTTCAAGAGTTAAATACGAACAGTTTGGCCCTCAAAACGAATGTAAAAGCGAGGTGATTTCGAAAACTTCGATCGACTGAGTGAACGACAGTTTGGATTTTCGAACATCCTGTACAGCAAGTTTTATTTTTACTTTCTTCATAAACTTCATTCTTTTGTTCGTTTGATGTAAGACCGTTTATACGCCACATGGCCGGCGGTACCGAAATAACAGCCGAGTGGCAGAGACGGCGCGGGCCCCTAGGGCCACTTCCCCCCTTCGAATATTTTACTACGCTTCAGTTTTACGTCAAGTCTCTTTCTAATTCTAATTAAGGGATATTAAATAAATAAAAATAAATCAAAGTTTATAGGTTTTAGAAGACTTGGGCGATTTTTATTTATTCAATACAAGCTGTGCCCCGCGTTACACGCTGTGCAATGTAATGTATGAAACCGACAATTCTCCTAGGCTGAACCCTTAGTAGTAGTAGTAGGATTGATCATGTAGAACTGAGATCTCGTCTTCATAAAGATCCATTGGAATTAAATTATTTCTCCATACATACTTTCATCCCCTACTTAAGACCTTTACGGTACGAATTAAAAAAAACCTATTTTAATTATCGCCTACATGATAACAGAAATCTCTGTGCAAAATGTCATGTCCTTAGTCTCGGTAGTTTGCACTGAGCGTTGATATATCTGTCAGCTGACTGACTTCTGACTTATTTCTTATTTATTTCAACAAGAATTTCAACTGAGATCTTATCCTAGTAAAATTAAAACATTACTTCGTAGAGGGAGCAAACATTGTTGCGCTTTTCATTGCAGGTACGTAACGTACAACGTATCACACGTTGTACTTTCTTTTCTTGAATGACCCGCATCACATCGCTTTGAAAATATTTTTATCCATTCAGTTTCTATTTTGTCTCAGATCTCAGGTCACATCGCGTACTATTCCAACTCTGCTTCAGTTGATTTATTTAACTCACGCTAAAGGTTCGTCCATTAGCAACGTATCGTAAACCGAGCCGTTAAATCTCTAAAGATGTATGCTTAAGTCATATTCTCCACTTTGCTCTAAATGTTTAATGGCAACAATAAAACATATTCTAGCATTCGGCGCAACGTTCCAATAAATATACAGGAATAGTTCTGTCGTCGGCTAGGGCTCGGGAATACGTCTATTAACGTCCCGTAGTCGAAATACGAACGTACGAATCATAAATAATCGTTTAAAACACGCAAAGTTGCCGTTACAGCGCCAATTGTTGTTTCACTTTCTATCACTAATACTAGATGGCATTTTTCTTAATCTTAAAATAAAATTATTCTTATCTTATCCTAGATCCTTAGATCTGGACTAAGTAAAAAACTGAATTGGCATCAGCCCTTTATATGACTGCAAGCTTTCATGCAAACGTTTTCAAGTTAACTTAAGTAAGGTACATAGATATCTACACAAAGACCAAGCTAATGAAAGCCTATTAAATCGGCTAGTGGGATTATAAAGTAACTATTTTGCGGTGACACATATACTGCTTGACACATATCAGCTTGGTCACCTTGTCACTTCTGTCGTGAGTCCTTCATTATTATTTTCCTTAATTACTGGGAGATCCCTATGTCCAGATAATTGTCTCTTATCAAATAAAACGACAAAGTTATAACTAATATTATAAACGCTCCGCGCTACGCGTCCTCAACCTGCCTCCCTAAAAATTGGGAATTTCGAATAACATGGTAACATCGTCCGTATAACATCGTAAGCGCACATTACTCTCTATTTTACGGATTCTGCTTAAGAGCTCACAAAGATAGTAAAAATTGTCATAAAGTTAAAATGGTGACCACAATCTATACGCAAAATAAATCATAACAGAGACATAACAAGCGGAGTGCATTTGCGTCCGATGCTGGCCACCCACGCTCTGTAAAATGCCTTCATTGTGTCGGGTACCAACAATTAATAACCAACTTGATAATAATTTTAAATTGTACACGGTCTGCGCAAGCTCTTATTACAATAAAGCATAAATAGCTAGTATGGGCTAAGATCCTAAAATTGGTACTTGAAGTAATCGCCACTAATCCTTGCCAGCGCTGTGAAGTTTATTAAACTATTTTGAAGTAAATTCCAAATTAAGATGGAAATTTCGTCAACAAAGAAATGTACATGGCAACAAACATTTTAGCTATCTTCCAGTAATAGTCCCATCCGAATCGGTTTAGTCGTTTCGGAGATTACCCGGAATAAACAGACAGACAGACAAACAGACATAAATTTTTAATAATGTATTTTCGTTATAAGTACCATATATACATCATATGTATTGAGTATGGCAATGTATTTTTGATATTACATACAGACACTTCAATTTTATTTATCAGTATAGAATATTGTTTTGACAACAAAAGACAGTAGGCTGTACGAATCATTGGCAACGTTTGTTCACCAATTAAAAATAATTCCTGAAGCAGATGTCGATTGAGAAGTATAAAGTTGCTAACAGGAGTCGACTCGAGACCACTTAAAACTTGTTCGTAGTTCGAGGATTTGTCTGCAAACTGCAACGTCGAAAACGCTGACGTTTATCGGAATACCAGCTTTTACCCGCCGCTCCAGTCGCGTGTATGTGAACATCGAAACAACAATAAAGACTTGATCATGTGTAAAACAACAGCCTTTTTGTGTACTTTTGTCAATGTTTTTGCTAAATTTAATGTTCAGTTGAGATGTTAAGGTGTAAACGTGTAACAAGCCTACAAACTAACACTCGAGATATCTATTAGGATTATGTTAAGCCTTTCTCATACGAACTATCCTAGTTGCGAATGTGATTTTGTTTGTTTGTAACGCGTTAACTCCTTAACGACTCAACAGATTATCATGAAATTTTGCACACACGTTGTCAGGGGTACAGAAAATGACATGGGCGTATTTACAATATCGGTTGCCATTATATTGTTTCATGTTTAACCAACTTATTTGACAATAACTTTTCCTAACTATTCCAAAATTATTATATGCGGAATCATGTTACAAAAGATTCCAGTGTGGAAAATGTGGATCGAATGCGTGCGAAGCCACGGAACAACTAGTAATTAATAAATTAGCGTGTGCTAACAATACGACGAGATGTTTAGTGGCGACTGTGACTCGATGTCTTAGAAAGAAAATTTATGTAAGTTTCGCTCGACGGACTCCTCAACTAGAAACAGTCTACTACAAGGCAATTATACTGTTAGATTCTAAATCTGCAAAAGGCAAAGTTATGGTAGCGTCTTTATAAATATCTGGTGTAATATAGGAAGTTTGAAAATTTCTATCGACACAAGATAAACGCAAAATTAATCGAAGTTTATAAAGTAACCAAGAGATTGTAAAGTCATTTGAGAAGTTCCCGGATTCGACATTGTGCCGAGACAGTTACAAAAAGGTTATTGTCGCAAAAATCCTATTCGAGACCGTCATAATCTTAAATTGGAATCCACCATCCCTTCTGAAAATTAATCCGTATGAAAATAACTCCACCGGTATGCCCCTCCCTCCCTTTTGAACCTCCCCTTTGTCCGGTCCTCTGAGCCGGAAGAATTGCTTGAATAACGCCTGAATAATTCATAATAATCATCTACGTTCCATAACACCGTACCTATGACTAGTGACCCGCCTGGCCTCGCACGGGTACCACTGAGTACGTTGATCCTATCGCTATCAAATTCACACTCAACTCACAGGATCTGTCGACCGACCTGAAGATTTTCTGAAACTTACATTGATATCGATCCACATCACGTGAGAGTGGGAACATGGACAGGGGAGGGGATAGACAGGAAAAAGGATTTCGTTCTCCCATTCCAATCCTATTCCCCTTCCCATCCTACCCGGCCTCCGGCACCTCACTCATCAGACGAAACGAAGAAGTATAAAATAATCGTACTTGACGCCTATCTTCTGGCCCATTCGTGCATCGAATGTTGTTGTTGGGGGCCCTATCACTATTAAATACTATACTATATCTGGCGTACGTACGATTTGAATGGTCGTTTATTGTCCTGTCCTATGATGACGTCAGCACCTTCAAGGAAAGGTTGAATAGGGTGAAGTTTTAAGTACTAGAGTAAGTAGAATTCTAAACTTTAGTCGACAATGCCGTCTTATGTTATGTAACGGTGTCATCACAGTGGGATCTGAACGTGTCAAGGCGTACGAATGTTCTTTTATATATTTTAACACATACGCATAAAGCATGGTTTACACATAAGTTGGGGCGATGAGTAATCGTCCCTGAGGCCGGCAGGTGTTTGGCAGATGCACTGTACACTCGGAAAGAACAGATGCAATCCAACACGGCAACTCCATACCGCGCGCAATCAGTTAGCAGCGAGAATTCCGAATATAACCATGTTAGTTCATTTTTTTTCTAGCGTCTGATAGTATCGATGGAGGAGTGAGCAAAAAAAAATTATGATATTAATATAGAAATATCCGCTCACGCCTGTAACCCAGAGGGGTAGGCAGATTACGGATTTTCAATTAACGCGATCCTGGCACACCTCTCTCGCTTTATCTACATACATCTAAGCATACAAGCTCGTCGGTCAGGGAACTCCTTATATCGCTCTTCTTTAGTTCTTCTTTCAAATATCGTTGACTATTAAGGGTGTAGCTTATAATTATTTTATTTTACCTTGTCACAACACAAATAGCTGATGCCAGTATTTTTAGGTTAGTTTGCACACCGAGTACGATTCGTAATGATTGATGAACACAAATATTAGGACCGGTAAAACGTTAAGTTTTACCGCGTTGCTTTTTTAAGCTCCCGTTAAGCCCTGTTATAAATATTGTATCAATTTGCTTACAAACTTTATTATTTTTTAAAAGTATTGTTGTGCTTTAACAGTCACCTAGCTGTAGCATAACTTGAAAAGGCGCAGCTTCACGTTAAATTCTTTCCTAGCGATTATTTTCGCTTCCTCAAATTTCCAAAAATCCTCTCTTATTAATAGCTTGCATTAACATCGTCTAATTCCTCGATTCCATGGTAAAATAGCATTTAAGTGCGAGTAATACAGTTCAATTTTATTAAAACTGATGTTTGAATCGAATTTATCTATCGATGTTTAATCGATTACATTAAATATAAAATCGATTACTGCTACATTTATTACTGTAAATATTTGCAGCATTGGAATGTATCTTTTGCTAACAATTAAACATTATTCGCGAGTGTGTCGATACAATCTATGTCAGGTGTCCCACACCGGTCGAATCGCAACGAATTCCTCGGCATTACAATAATTATCTAGACTGAAACTAGACCAATATATACATATACTGGGTCTAGAACGTGGGAAACGAAGCGGGACAGTACTATATCTAATGGAATATTTGTACAATCAAATCTAAGCATAGTGTACAGAGATACCTTTGCTGATATTTTTATATGTATGCGAAAATCATCATCGAATATCATTGCGGTTCTCCCACGTTATGTGGGGTCGGCACAGTAGGGCATGTGCATGAAATATTACAAGATTATTATTTTATTCCCAACCAAATTAAAGCTTAGGTGGAAATGGTTCACGACAAATTTCTCATTTTCTCATTGCATGCATGCATGCATTTGGGAAACAATAATTTATTAAGAATATGTAAATTAAGCACAATGTTATTTTACCCATGAAGACTTGGATTTACGTTTTTGTATAGAAGGTGCCAAACGAGACAGCGTGTCAGTACCCATCCGCAATATTCTAGAGTGGTCGATTCGTTGTCAGCATTTTTAATGCCATAGAGTCTAGATCTCGTTAATAGAAAATGATTTAAATTATTACGAAAATGGACAGGAACACCGCCATCTGGTGTGAGGGTTAATTGTTATCTTTAAATCATATATCTACGTATATCTAAATAATAAATGCATCGGATGTTAGATAAACAATTAAACGCTTGGCTTAGATAATGATCCACTGAGATTTGCTTGCTTCAGCCTTGGGCGGTGCGGTGCCACAATCACAATTAACTCTGTCATGATAGAAGTACGGCTAGCGAATGCTTCGTATTCAAATCTATGAGTTTTAATTGAAAAATTCACGTAAATGCTTAACGATTGCGTTTTCATTGAAATTTTATCAGCTTTGTAAAGTTCTCTATTGGATATATGTCCCATATAGAGTACTTAATGAATGTAATATTTTATAAGATCGGACTAACTTACCTAGTGACGTCCGATCCCTAATTGTGTGAAGTGATCTCGTCCTCACTCTTGTACTATGTGGTACAAAGTGCATACTACATAATACAAGAATGAGGACGAGATCTCGGAACACATACACTGTCTGCTGGTGTCTTAGTAGATGAATGTATAAAGTTGTATGAATGGATAAGTTACGAAACGTGTATTAAGAGAAAGCTGATGGTAGCACCAGTGATAGATAAATTAAGGGCAGGGTTAGCATGGTATGAGCGTGTTATGAAGAGGGATGAATGGCATGTGGCAAGGACAATTTTAGATATGAACGTAGAGGGAGTAGAGTAGTAGACCTAAAAAAATGGATCGAACACGTGAAGGATGACATGCTTGGAAGTGACTACTAAATTAAAACAGAAAGATAAAAACATGTATGACCGATGCACAAAGTGGGAACAGGATGTTAATGAAAAGTTATAAAACTTGGTTAATGCAGACAATATTAAGGTTATCAATTCATATCTGATGGTGCAACCTTCAGCAGCTCTACAGCGCGTAGGCTCTATCGGAGTGGTGACACAAGATCGTATAATACTGTGTGTCGATAGTGCCGAGTGAGGTGTGCAGAGTGAGGAGGCCTTTCCTCGCCTTTCTGTCTCTCCTCTTATCCGCTCACTTACAAAGCTGACAAACCATAATTGTTGAGGATATGTTTATAAACAGTGGTCATCATTTGACCTGCTTGCGTTTGACCTCTTACTGACACAAATAACGATACCGCATCTAAATCATTGAAAATTGACGAATATTTTAGTAATATTTATTCCGATTTTATATCTATTTGACCTGTTTGTTTATGAGTTTGACCGCTAGCCTGGTTAACAGTTGACTGTCGCCACTTCCCTGAGAACTCCTCTATTATTCCATTCCTTTGAAAACAACGCAAGTCCCAGCCGAGTAGCGGGATCCTAATTGCGTTCACACGTGGCCGGCTTGCTCAGCTAATGCGTCATAACTAGAGTAACCAAAAGTTTTAATTGAAAAAACTAATATTTTTTTTAACCACAAACGACTGCGACCGGTGCAAAGAATATTATAAAGGAATTAGGATATTAAGTTAAAACCATTTTAGTTAAACGCAAACATCTAAATTGGCCTAAATATTGCGAATAGCACATAATAGGGCTGAACACATAAAACAACATTACTACATCAATAGTGCTATGTATATCTTACTAGAGCATAAAAATACTAAATACTAGAACTTCACCAATGGTAGAGCCGGCAACAACGACATCTGTTGCACGAATGGGCTGGCTCGACCGGTGAAATACCAAGACCTCACAGAAGACAGGCGTGAAGTATTTTATACTTATGCGTTTCGTGTGATGAGTGAGGTGTCGGAGGCCCAGTGTCAGTCCGCTTCTTCTATCGTTTCCTACAGGATACGATCGGAAGGGGAAGTGGTTGAGTAGGGAAATAAATCTCGTCTATCCCCTCCTCTGCCCATTTCAGTTCAGATAGGCAACGCATCTGCAACTCATTAACTTGTTGCGAACACCTATAGGTAGCGGTCGTTTAATATCAAGTGCACCGCATGTTCGTTAGCCACTCTCCTCCATAAAATAAAGTAAACGAACCCAGGATTAATTATTTCTAAAGAATTACAACAAAAGTACATTAGAATAGACAATACTTTCGTCACACCACGTCGCTCGCTCGGGTTATTATATCCTTCTCAATCTGCGTCTTATTTTCTCAGCTCCTGTGAATCGTAGCGTGATGTTTATTAGCCTATAACCTTCTTTAATAATTGGGTTGCCAAATGCAAAAATAATTATTGAAATCCGATTGGTAGTTCCGGAGATAAACGCTTTCAATCAGATTATTTTTTTAATTATAGTATATGTATATACGAAAAATTCTTGGCTGAGTAATATCAGAGAGTGGACCGGCAATCCGAGTGCACTTCGCAAAGGACAAAAGAAGATATGGCGAAGTGACTGAGATATGCATTTTAATCGAAAGTCTGATAAGCATTAAGTTTGTAGACCGTATGGAAGTTTCTTTAAAAAGGGCAGGTATGGTCACTTTAGTCGGGTTGGGAGCGCAGTGTGAGGTCCGGATAAATACAACTTATATTGCTCTAATTGTGCGTTAATAACATTTCCATACAGACACTCAAGACTCTGTTTTCTAAGGAATAAGCAGAGTTCTGTATGATTCTCCTTATAAATGAAAGAAGTTCCAATTTTTACTATACACATCCAATAAGTAGGTATTATCCTAATAATTAACTTTTTCATCACAGAAGCAGAGATACGATGAAAATGAGCCCTGAAACAAGAGTTAAGACTTTTTGTACTATGACATAAGATCTAACAGTCGTAGGTAGGCACACAGCGGTAAACCCAAATGACATAACAAGATTTTTATTGTGACTGACCTTGCCTAGAGGGGGCATCTACAGGTACACCGGCCTCGAGCTGGTAGGACGCAGAAGGGGCCTATTTTATTATTAAGATATATTATATATATGATTACAAATAACAAGACAGTCATAATTAAATTTATAATTTCTCAAAAAAATTTTTAACATCGTGACACAATTACATGCTGACGCCATCTATTGTCAGCATTATATATCACCGTACTTAGACTTTGATTTTTGTATGTGAACTAATGAACAAATCAGATGTCCAACCACTGAAGCGGTTAAAACTTATCAATGTCCATTGCAGCCGCGCCCTGCCCTGGCCCGCACAATGGTGCGTGGGGCACGGGAACAATACTGAGCACCACTAGACCATGACGCTCGCCTGAATCACAAACACACCAATACCAGCAATATCGGCGATGCACCGACGAGATTTGGAATCAAACAAAATTCAATATACGGACTGCGTCCTCTAATTACAGACAAATTGACTTGTAGCCTTTAAGTATTTAATTTACCTAACACAATGCTCGCAGCACGGATGTCTGGATGTGAGCATCGTATGTATGGCTTGATTTTGAACAGTAAATTGTTGATCCATTCCATATTCTTCCCCGGAAATAGTCAGTCTGGTTTATTGGTTTATTACAAAACTATTGCATAAATATCTTTAAGCTTGTATTAGCGATATTCCATGGGGATGAAAACAGTAAAAACTTAAAGCCCACGTGTGTTTTGTTCCTTAGTGTCAGTTCGGTGACCTTTGCTAATGGATTTGTTTGTATTTACAAAGACAATTTTTCTTCATCTATTATTATTATATTTAATAATGTAGTAGGGAAGATAATAATTGTAATAATATTCACAATAAGACACTACGGATGTGTAGTTGGTAACAGACAAAGGAACAAGGAACAGTAGTGCCGGAGCTCGGGCAGGGGTGCGCCCGCGCCGCCGCTCCGCAGACGATCACAATCAGGGACTTTGTTTACGCTATCACGGTCGCCAGGGGTACGCAACCTTTGCGTTGTCTACTCGTACATCTATCTATAAGATATATAAAAATGTGTGCGTCCGTATATTTCAATTTTTAGTCAAAACTACATACAGAAAGCGATTGTGATTTGATATAGAGAAAAAAATTGTATAGAGGGTCCAAGTCATTGGCACTTTGGAACATGAACTAGTTATTCAATTAGATTATTTAAAAGCTTTAAAGAAGCAAAATCCTCTTTCTTGTAGAAATATTTGACTTGGACTACTCTAATGTCCTTATACGATGTACCAAACATAAAATGTTGAGTTCCCCTGCGCCACTGTTTACAGTGCACACATGGTGCGCACGTGTGTCGGCGCGTGCGCACGCTGTCGGCGGGGGCCGGGGAGCGACGAGCGTGTAATTAACTGTTAAAAACCAGCCGCCAGCCGCCCAGTCCCGACTACGATGTATTTGCTAAGGTAGTTTATGCGTAGATTCAATCAAATCTTGCTAAATCTGTTTATATATATAAAATGTTGACATGGATTTAAGTTTAGACTTTAAGTGACAGATTCAGACTTATCATATTTGGGACCTATTAAGCTTTATGGATAGGAGATTGCCACATCCTTCTATTTCAGTCGAATCAAATAATATTTCTCTTCTTGTCGTCACTATTCGAATTTCTTTACTACAAAATTCTACATCCTAACTTATTTACTACTAGCTCCCCGCCCCGGCTTCGCCCGGGTACGACTAATTATGATCCGATCGCTACCGAACACTGGAACACCCGTTGTGCCAATCTGGACAATCCCTGTAAATTTCATCGAAATCGGTCCCTGTCCGTTTCGAAGTCTATAGGTCTATAGGTCTATAGGGAACATGCATACTTCGCTTTTTATATACTATTTTTTTCATAAAAAGTATCCTATTTTACTTCTAATACCTCCAAGAATATGTGTACAAGGTTTCATGATGATCGGTTGAGTAGTTTTCGCGTGAAGGCGTAACAAACAAACTTTCATTGACATTTATAATATTAGTAGGAATTATAAATGCGAATGTGTGTTTGTTACGCTTTAACTCCTTAACTCGTCAACTGAAACATCATGAAATTTTCCACTAACACTGTTAGGGGTACAGAAATGGCATGTGGTATTTTTATGACACATGTTACCTATATTCGAAGTTACAAGCGGAGTCATAATTTAAAAATTTTCAGCGTGGAAAAAAAAGCGAATGCGTGCGAAGCCGAGGGCAACAGCTAGTATGTTATATTTTACAGCTACCGAGTGAGCGTATCAAATTACACGTTAACTACCCCAACTTGTGACGTCACGTACTCGCACTAAATGGCCATTTGAAATTCTCATATATCTGTATAATAAACGAGGATTGCATTCCTTCACGGAGCAGAGGGGTGAGGGGGAGAGATCAATTACAAGAACGAGGGGGATGGATGGTTCAGTGGAATTACTAGACTCATGTGTAGGCCTCCTCATTATTTCAAGGAATTTAAATTTGTTTACAGCGTTTCGCGTTTGCGTCTGTGCGATCCATGAATATATTTCACCGAATTGGTAAACAATTTGACAACTTCCTAATTTATAAACCATAATATGCAGCGGCTCCAATGTGCAGTCTTTTCGGGATACTTATTAGTAGTGATTTGAGCCATTATGAGTCAATAAACGTACATTGCACAAGTAGAACACGGATCTTTCCCAAAGATACCTAAATTGCTACCCTCGAGCATTATATTCCTGCAACATACCGATCCATTTTTTATATATATCAAGTGACCGCTATCTAAGGCATCTGCAACAAGCTAATGGGTTGTCTTAGTTTCATGGACAGAGGACGGTATGAACAGGAAAAAAGGATCGTTTCCCTTTCTCCCTTCTTTATTAGAGAGAGATGAGAAAGGGAGATGGACTTGGATTAGGCATCCGACAAAATTCTTATAGGAGGCCGACCTAAGAGTTTAGATGTCCTATATGTTCATATGTTGTATTGTTTCTACACAGTGTGTATATAAAGTCGAGTACACACTAAGTTTTTAAAAACAATATAAGCCAGTAAGTATCGGATTAAAATGGATTATACAGCGTCGTCTCCTTCGTATGGCTTCTGAAGTCGAAACCTCAGGCATCCTAACTCACGCTAACAATTTTATGGCGATTGTTTAAAAAATAAGACATCCAAATATTACTAAGGTCCTTTTACAAAGGTAGATGCTGTACATTTATAAATTTTTTTAACAAAAATAGCCTAGAGTTCCGAATAATGTCTTATACAATTTTCTTTCAAAGGCATATATTGACATTTCAAAATTAAACACCTCCAAAATCTTGTGGCTATTTTCCTTTGTAAAGTTTATTCGAAGCTTTTTTTCCACGAAATTTTCGATCGATCACAATTACCTTGCAATAATCTGTCTCCAGCTTTATTTCTTAAGGAAGCCCAGGGTTTGGTGTGCGGCAGTATCCTTCAGGAAAAGAGTTTTACGGTGTTGTCATCTACAACACATTCATGGATTCATGGATTACCTAACATTGAGCGATCCATAAAAATATAACGAACTAATTAGTGTCGCAATGACGCCATCTGCCGCAAGTCTTGCATTTAAAATTCACGCATGTCCTTCTCAACCTCGCCTCGACTGGGTGTTGACTACTTCATTAAAATATAAATTTAATAAAGTTAGTATAAAGAAATGGTGTACATTAACAATTCAACAGTTAATTTAAGCCGCGTAGCGTTTGTCCGGTAACTGCGTTATTTAACTTGCACTGTAGAAACAAAACGGCTATTCGAGCTCTGAGCCTCGCTCGGTTGGCCGCCGCCTACTTCTCACCTAGGTACAATGCGAGACCTACTTTCAGCGAACAAAGGACTGCGCCGGAAGTCACTGTGTCTATAGACCGCTAGTTAAACTAAGCTCACCATTTATACTTTAAAAGAATCGGATAGAATATTTATTTACTTAACATCAATGTAAAAAAAAAAATTCACCACATTACACCATTACAGAATACTTCCGATTCGATTTATGTGTATTAACCTACTTTAAATTATAATTAACAATAGCTATACAAATATAAGTAAAAACTTATACATTTTTATATACAATCTCTGTGAACTTCGACTTTTATTCTTCCCCCTGCCCTTGTCCCACTTTTTTCGTGTGAGATCGGCTCAGTGCGACCGTAGTCCATACTGTAATCGATTTTGGCTATAGCTTTTTATCGAAATAATTTACTAATATATCTTTAAACCATTCCCAACGAAGCTTAAACTTTGTTGTCCGTGTTGTGCATGTTTCTCAATCAGTACCCTTAACAACTAAGCTATTGGCGAACTTAGAACTTGGACCCACAACTAAATATATCTATATCCTTAGATATGATGTTTAACAGCTTAAGGCACGCGGCATTATCGTGATCATAACATAACCAAAGAAAATGGTTCATTGTGTCAACATTGACTCTGATGACACAACGCTGTCGCAAAAAAATGACATTTTTTCTACGCAATCGTGTATAGATTTGAGATTAGTGTGCTTTAAAAAAGTATTTAGACAGCAATCAACAAATAGAAATGAGGCTTAAATCTCTTCAGTGCTTACCAACTATTTTTAGGGAATATGTCAAATTTTCAGGCGAATTATGTCGTATGCGAACAATAACATCCGAAACAATCCGACACAATCTCATTCTGCAAAACAATGTATTTGTTTATATTATTCAAGCCTGTAGTATGTCGAATATGTTAGACGAATGGCTGATAATCCTAGGACCTTACGACTTTACCACTAGCATACTCATTGCCAACTGATATCTCAAATCTTTCAATTTGTGGTCACCCCATTTGCGGCTCCCTATCTACTTAGCGAAGCATTAATGATGAGTTAACAAAACCAAAGTTATTACAAGATACCTTTGTAAAATAACTTTAAAATTAACAATAGACTTTAGGTAATAATAGATTCCTTATTAAGTCGAGCGTACGGCTCGTAGATATTGGTGTCCTTAGAACTTTTATAAAGAAAATGTAAAGTCCCATCTCCTTAGCTTCAGTCTGATATTCTGCGATGTAATTATCCTTTTTGCTCTGATAATCTAAGCTAGGTCATACAGTGTAATACCTTGTTATTCTGATCTTTAGGTTACGTTGCTATACGACGTTAACTAGGAGCTGAACATATAGAAAAAATTAGATGAATCACTTAATGGGGCAAGCCATAGCCCAGATACTGGAATTGAGGGTTCAGGACGACCTTTCGGCCAGCGCAGACAACGCTGGAAGGACGTCGTGGTACTCGACTTACGTAAGTTCGAAGCCCTCAACTGGCAGGAGCTGGTGTGAGTCATAGGCATCTGCAATAAACTAAGGAGTTGCAGACGCTTTGCCTAACTTCAATGGATATAGGAGGGGGATACGCATAAAAAGAATATAACCTTATTCCTATCCACCCCCCTCCTATCAATAACTCTTCCCCTTCCTACCCTTTCTTTACTAGTGTTCAAAAAGTTTCTTAAAGCTTTCTCACTCACTCTCGTTGTAATTCTAATTAGCCAGTAACCACGTAGCACCTAAATTGTATGAATAGTTAAGGAATTGTATAAATCACAACGATACTAGATTCCAAGTATCATTCTTCTGAGCGATAAAACGCGAAACCCAACAGTAGCAATCCTTATAAACTCTCCCCTTCTTACCATGAAAAGATGAAGAAACTAAAAGAAGGGAAGAATTGAGAGGCAGCACATCCTTAAATCCTGACATCGTTGCTCTTGTTGGTGCGTATCGGTACCTAGACACGAGGCTCGGCTCGTTAGTCTTATTCTTCTGTAAAACATATCGTATAACAGAACCAAGGAAGCACTAATGGCACAATTGTTATCAAATTGAACAGATTTAAGGCTTAACCTAAATTTTATAACTTAAAACTTTTGCTCCACTAAATGATACCTCTGGAATTGTAATAATAAATATCGAATTTTGTAAGTACACCGCGCAGTCACAGCTGTGCGGCTCGGTGTACAGGATGTTCAAACTTTCCTGTCTTTATGAATTACTTTTAAAGTAATTTCAAATTATTAACGACTTGTACCTGTTTTATTATCAATTATGTAAAGTGAAGGTATGAGAATGCTTCGACTTCTCTTATGAGAGCAGCGTCTATAGCAGGGGTCCGCAACCTTTATTCACTGCAGGTCAAAATCAACAAAATTGGCTGGCTGGGGTCATAGGTTGCCGATGATCATAGGTTTGCGACCCTGCTCTAACTCTTGATAGCAGTACCAAATTCAGGTCTTCGCTTCCAACGACAGCAGCTCCCTGTAAGTAGGTCCGAGGAAAATATAGATCTGTTTGTCTTCTAACTGAACTTTGTTAGTTTATAATCCAACTGGCGATATTACAAACTGAACGAATCATTGACAATAATTCAATTGTCATTTTCCAACAACTTGGGCCTGCGGCATCTTAATCATCACTCGTAACGTAGTATACATCTTCACGCCTGTTTTCTGTGAGGTCGTGGTATTCCTCTGTTTTATGACGGATGGTTACAAACGAGCAAGCAGCTCACCTGATATTTAGTGACTGCTCCCCATAGGCATCTCCAACAACTGCACAGAGTAGGCAACAGATAGGAAAAAATAATATTTACTTCTCATTTCCATACCCTCGTCTGTTAAATCCTCTTCAGCTTCCATTCCTTTCCTTTGTAGTAAAGTTATTACGTTACACTTTTAGTTAGAATAGAAAATAATTATAAGATTTGTTAGGTTAGGTTTGACATGATAGTTATATAGAAATATAATATCTTAAAGAGATTTATTACTTCAATAACGTAAAAGAGACGTTTTTAAAATTAAACTAGAACATGCTGTACGTAAAGCTTCATACGACACACGGGAACGTGTAAATTATTCAAGACAGGCCGTATCGATTACAGAGCGCTTGATTCGAATCAAGGCCGCAGTCGGCAGCGCCAACACTCTCAATAATTACTTATTACTTTAACATCACGGGACGCAATCGTCATTAAGAAAATTTTAATTTAGACAATTAATTAATATATTGTAATAATATGTATAACTAAATCACTCCGAGATAACTCCCTACTCTATGCCTACGCCTACTTGATCGCTGAAATACCACGACCTCACAAGAACAAGGCTTGAAGTAGAATTTTATCACTTACAAACATATTCACGAGGAGAATACTTCAATATGTCAATTAGTACGCGCAGTTTAGATCCGTCCGTTTTGTCAGCCGAGTGAGGTGCCGGAGCCCCGACTCGGATACTTTTCTTCGGCCCATCTTTTTCTATCTACACAAAAAAATATATTTATTATTATATAAGTAAATAAAATAAATAAATAAATATGCGCTCACGCCCGTAACCCAGAGGGGTAGGCAGAGATTATGGATTTCCATTTGGCGCGATCCTGGCACACCTCTCTCGCTTCCACATTCATACATCTACGCATACAAGCTCGTCGGTTATGGGTGCTCCTTATATCGCTCCTTATATTTTTTAGTAAGTCATTAATCTGATCGATATAAGTTCTCCTAGGGCGTCCCCTACCAACACTGCCACTCACTTTTGCAACAAATTTGTTTTGTCACTCTCTCTTCATTCATCCTTTCAACATGCCCGAACCACCGAAGCATACCTTTCTCAATTCTAGTCACTATAAGTAGTGGTGAATAAAGTGTTATGAAGACCCAACTCTCGTCCTGTCCGTTTTCTAACAACTTGTCTGGACGCCGCCGATGTTTAGCGATTCCTAACATGAGACCAACAATGTTTTACAGTCATCGACGGATGAAGGAACGAAGTCAATTGCTTGGAGCGGCGTTATGTGAGCTTGTTAACGACATCAATAGTTTAAGAAATGTACGGAATTCGACTAAATATAGGTTTTTTAGTAAAATTTCTGTCCTCTCCGAATCCCTAGGCATCTGGCATGTGGCAGCCGGGGTCCCGTCGCCTCCCCTGTCTGTTTGTTTAAATTAATTCCCTTGAATATTAATCGACGGTCCCTGGAATGTTTAGCAGTTTAGTTTTCTCTATTTCATTTTCAATCAAAATTGTTCTATGAAAATGTAATCAACAAACATAAGAACTTTAAAGTTGATGTCATTGAATAAATTATATCTAACTTCTTAAACTAGTCAGCTACAACTGAACAAAAATAGTAATTAAAAATAAGCATGTCAAATAAAAATGGCCTCCTCAGACGCCACGCACCCCATACTTATGGAATGTTCAACATCTGATAATAGAAATCTTCAATTAATTTAGCTCCAAATCCAAGGGCGGCGCTCCGCTTTCATTTCCTGGTAATTCCCACCGTACTACGTTCATTTAACGGCGTACGTACTTGTTGCTCGTAGGACTGCCATTACGACCGTACGCCCGGCCACTGCGGTCATGTTCATTTTAATATTAAAACCATACGTTTTAGTTAAAATCTATAACGATGTAGTATGTTCTTCATTTCAAAAGATGTCGCCATTGAAAAAATATCTCACGATATTATTATTTATAGGTTAAAAATTAAAAAAACCTACCTACTGATGTCGCCGTTGCTCGGTCTTCTAGGGCACCCTAGAATCGGAGTTCTAAGTGACAGCCGAAGCGAAGGTCACTTCTCGGGTCCCTTAAGCCCAGTCACTCCATGGAGAGTCCGTAGGAGGTCGGCGGCCTCCAATCCGGTAAAAATAATAAAGTTACTCCGCACTACGGTGGAGACCAACTTACAGTGGTCCTTAAGAATTACGATTCGTTGCACATAAAACTGCGGCCGTCACCTGCATTCCCAGTAAACACAATTACAGACTAATCGCTCGGGCCTGAGAGACTTAACTCACTATTTCCTTCCCGGTTAGAATCGCGTCCCTCGCTTAATATGTTCGGGCGCTCTCGGGATTAGTTTTACGGTTCGATTTGTTTTGTTATGAAATCATTACACTAATAGATAAAAAAATGCACTTCATGCGCGTATCCTAGAGGGGTAGGCAGCGAAAATAGATTTCCATTTCACACGGTCCTTACACGACTCTATCGCTTTAGGGCCTTGTACACGAGGGTTTTTGATGAGCGCGTCCTCTACGCGTTACTGACTGATTAACAATATCTTTGTCAAATTCAAAAAAACATGTTGCAAACGCATGTTATTTACGCGAACCCATTAATAATAAGATTTTCCCCTACCAAATATCGTCTAACGCGGCTACAGAAGTTTTCACATCAATAAGGAAATCGAAGCGAGCGAAGCCGCGGATATAACTAGTAAATATATATTATACTATTGACTAACAGCGACATTAGTGTCAAATAACAGTTTGCGTTGGTACAGTCAACTCGTAACAACTCTTAGCTAGGTCATTAGGCGGTAAGGGGGTGGCGGGTGACGTCACCGCGGGAATGGGAGAGGGGCGCTAACGTCACGTGGTCGTGAACGAAATTTGAATTGGAACGCTTTATAGCTGCGTCAGGATGCCGCCTGTGAGGCGAGTGTCACTGTATTTGTAAAACTTCGCTTAACACAACGTTCAGTTGAAAGACATATTATTTATTAACAATGATAAAAATTACTTTGCACACATCGAATGTAACTTCGAATATATAGATCATTGGTCCATATTGCGGGGTCCTAATAACCCTGCGTCGAAGTGTACGTGGCATCCATTCCAGGACCTTTGGGCGTCAACAGACATCCATTCTGCGAGCAATGTAGCCGGCCCATTGAAACTATGTCGCTTGATTTGGTTACTAGGATAAACTATGTGATTTAGTCATAACTTAGACTGCGTCTAGAGCAGAATGCATTTAAGCACTAACTTGACTTAAACTAGGTTTAACTAACATTTAAAAGCAGGCTTTGTGCTGGTTTTAGTAAATAGAAATACAGTACGACATGTAGAGGGAAGTGATGCCGCTGTACGTGTTGATCCTCTCTGTACCGACACAGCATGCCCGTGTCGGACTCGACTCGGTTTCATGTCTGTGTGTGTGTGTGTGTGTGTGAGAGAGAGAGAGATTTGTTTGTGTGCGTCGGTAAAAGGATTTATATGTACGAACGATTTGCAGTTAAAGATGCTGGAAGATTTAGTTTATCAAAGTTACAAGTACAGTTAAACGCCTGCATTTTCTCAGTCAGTTTACTTTGTAATCGCTTAAGCAACTTGTTGAATCACGTATGCTTTATATTAATTTATTGGACTATTTTGGATGAATTAAGGGTAAGGCTAATTAATAATATGCCATAAATATAATTTTCGATTTTTTTAATTACTTAACAAGGTGCGTCCGGTAGTGGATAATTTGAATGCATTTGACAGTGACATTTAGTTTGTACACAAAATTAACGACACTAGCGCCGCTACCTCATTAACAACAAATGTAAATAAACAATATGACGGCCCTCCTCTTTCACGAAGACATCAAATACTAGCTCTTAGTCAATCAATACTGACGCAAGAAACAAAGTAACGAGGTGTCGTAAGTAACGCAAGTGACAAATATCCTTGCATGTTTATTTTCACTCACTCGAACTCCTCGACTCAAGAGTCTTTTACACAAACACCGGATTCGTGATGCACTTGAGCTGGAATTCTTGTGAATGCATATTCGTTGATAAAAGGGAAATAATATTTTCATTTAGTCAGTCCGTCAGTTATTAGTCAGCGACCGCATGGTCGGTGAATCCATTCGGGATACATGTGCATTTGGCCTGTTATCATAATCTCCCTGCCCTTTTCCCACTCATGTGGGGTGAACACAGTATGATTGTAGTCCTTACTGTATAGGTTTGGCTACAGTTCTTACGGCTGGTCAGCCTTGTTATATCAGTGTGATAAAAAACTAGAAGTAATAATAAAAGCGGAATAAAAATTCAAGCGTTCGCCACACGGACGTGTTATAACGCAACAAAGCCCTCCATTCAAATTGACGTGCCCGAGGGAGTCCTCTTGACCCGGCCGCTCCCTATTGACGTCACGTCCCTCTTCCCCCGCTTTGACGGGATTTGTTATTGCTGGTGAGCACCACTCGAGTTTATTTTTGTTGTCGCGACCTCAGAATACAGCGATATGGTATTAAGTAACCAATAAATTGTTATTCAAAATATACGTAAACTTTATTAACGCAAGCAATATAGCAGTTCACAATTCGAATCAGTCGGATTGTGAATGAATTATCGCAGTTCGCAATGCAACGTACACCATACAGCTCCGTCATTCAACATTTTCTACGATTTCCAAGAAAAAAATGTTAAACTAAGCTTTTCTTGTACGTTGTACAAAATCGCCCCTATGACGTCACCGAATTAAAGCCATATATTATTGTGCACGAGTATTACTAAACAAATACACCGCCAGGAACAGGCCCCGCCTCTATTATAAAATATAAGCAAGTGGTTATAACCTAAAATTTAATCGATGATTCAAATCTCCCCCTGACCAAAACCCGAGTGACAGCAGAAATCCGGCAGCACCTTTGTCTTCGTAACAACGCTATGACGTGGCTTGTAATATCGCTGTGCCAGGATTACCGCAAGCGGGGGCGCGGCAAAGCCTTCGCCGCATAAATTGCATTAACATGAAAAGTCTGCATTAATTAAAAACTTGTCACTCAGTTGCCCAGAATATCACTTTCCTTTAAATTAATTCTTCGATAAAGTATTAATTTATAATTAGTTTGTGAAAAAATATATCTTATGAACCGTTTTGTATGTCCGATATAAAATGATTTAAGAAATTTACCTGTCACGGACATTTTTGACATGACATGACAAGGGACGGAAGTGTGTTACGTGAAGCTGGAAATACGCGCGCTATTTGATTTAGCCATTGAGCGCGCGCGGTGCTAGACTTGGCTGCTATATGGTACCAACCCATTTTCCGAGAGGCCGGTAACGTAAGATGACTTGCATCCGTGACCCTTGACTTGACATTTGCGTATTTGTAATTTTAATATGAAAGGCGTTTCCGTTATGGTTACTTACCGCCGATACTCTTTGAAGACTTGTAGCGGATCACTTGTCGGTCTCTCGGCCATAAAATATAGAATGTATGTTTTGAAACGTAATCGATTCCGTACAATGATGCCCATCCACGGGATCGTCCTTTCAAATCAAGGTCGTATTTTTTTTGGTTTGCATTGCAGCAATATTTTGATCACCAGCGTAACTAAACTATAAATATAAAATGGCGGCCACGTACAGGACTCCACACTTGCGGGATCGCGAGATATTTGTGGCGATTAAGTGGAAGGGTCTTATGTCCGACAACGGACGTCTTCAGGCTTCCCTTCCCCTTCCAGAAACTTCTACAAAAAAGTTTAAAAGGATATACATAGGGTTCAAAAGAACAAAATCTAAAAAATATAAATCGTTTATTGAGATATCACAAAATATATATTGATATACAGTTTAATTGATCCCTAATACGCCTCTAAAGGTGTGTTTCCACTATCCGGTGAAGGTTCAACTTCAGTACATAGACTTCAGGAGAGCGTGGTGCAGTCATAACTGGAGTCAAGAAGAGTTTTATTTATTCATTTATTCAATTATGTTACACCAACAAGATGGAGCCCTAACTTAGACAATTGGATACGCGTACTTAGTTAACAGGCTTGGCGAGTGCCATCTCAATTATAGGTGCAAGCCAATAGCAGTGGTAAATAGTCTACGTATTGTGACTTGCTTTGTCACATAAAATCAGGCGGAAATAAATAACCAATAAATTTAATAAAAATTGAAGGGAAATTGTGTAATATACATAGCTTATGTTATAAAAACCTTTGTTTACAAAAATCACATCTTGTTGTGAAACAAGGTATGAAACAACTGGATTTACTTCAGGCTAATGCTCAAAATCGTATGTATATGAACTAAATACGAATGCTCCCGGTGAGGGACCGCCCTTAAATAGAAAGATCAGGAACGTAGAATCTAATTTTCGAAAATGAACAGGAAGCAGCACCTACATTTTAATACATTTTCAAAATTACACGACCCCGGTGAGTGGAAACAACCCTTTCAAGACCACGTATCTGTAGTGGAAACGTGCACTTTATTTTACCACATAATATTAAATATACAAAATTTAATTTCCTTTATGTTAATCTCTTAGATGAACTTTAGGTGTAATCTGTTATATAATCTTTAAATTAACATAATGATCCGCCCCGGCTTCGTCCGGGTATCCGTTGCGGAATCTAAATATAGAGAACATCGCCTATTATCGTATATAAAAAACAACCCACGGGAACAGCACATTTTTCCTGGATAAAAAGAAGCCTATGTTCTATTCCAGACTATAATCCATCCCTGCGCGGAATTTCATCCAATCCCTCCCCCTTCCAGTCCTCTTCCCCTTCCCATCTTTTCGCTAACAGAGGGACTGTCACGAGAATATCTGGAAACTGACTGTTAACAATTTTAATGTAATACACACAGAACTTTGAGTTCTCTTGGAAATATAACAAAAAGTAGCCAAGTGCGAGTCGGACTCGCGCGCGAAGGGTTCCGTACCATTCTATAAAGTCACGTTTGTTGTTTGGGAGCCTTAAACATTTATTTTATTCCGTTTAGTATTTGTTGTTATAGCGGCAACAGAAATACATTATCTGTGAAATTTTCAACTGCCTATTACGGTCCGGATACAGTCTGGTGACACACGAACAGGCGGACAGATGGACGGACAGCGAAGTCTTAGTAATAGTTTTCCGTTTGACCCTTTGGGTACGACACCCTAAATACAATCTGAATATGACCTACAAATGACCTTGAAGACAATTTTACAACATTTCGTTTATAAATGTTTTTTTTTCATAAGATTAATTGAAATCTTTATAAATACTTAGCTGCGAATACACATAAGATGTCACAGAATTATAATTATAATTAAATTCGTAGCTACAATGTTCTTATTCTAGTTTCTACGTACAACTTGGTTAGTTATAAAGGCATCGGTAACTTTTCGATATGAATACTGATAAACAATACGAACTATTTGGTGTTAATCTTTAGAAAAAACAATTAATTTAATATGTAATAAGTAATAGTTAAAAAAACCCAACCGACAGACTGTATGATTATTTTATACTTAAAAGATTTACTTCGCAAATTTGGTCCTTCGGATCGGATAATTGTATAATCATATTGAGTTAATATGTTAGACTGTATTTCTGTATGTAATTAATTTTACTTGTAGTGATGTTCTTCGAATCGGATTATGCAACAAAGATGTATATTTAGGAGAGGTGGTTTTCAGTTATACCACAAGAATTTATAATAATGTCAATGAAAGTTAATTCTTCAAGTTGTTTATGCAAATAACTTTCATAAACTTAAACTAACTTAAATGTAATCAATTAAATAAAATGTCAATTGTAAATCACGATAGTTCGAAACAGACGAGTAGCAACTGACGGCTGAAAACAATTCGTCATAATAGCTTGGTCATATAGCAATATATTATACATATATGCGATATATATTTATTTAGTACACATCCCTATATGCATATAGTATAAGATACGGACATACAAAATGTATAACTTCATCTGTTATTTGATCAGGACCTAGATTACATGTTAAATATGTACTTTAATATATTAAGTGGGTTACCGAACTAGAACTAAATCAGATTGAATTCTTGCGTATTGCGTAGTTACACGCTCGAGTCTAACATTCTGTTGTACGTAGGTAGTGATGGCCTCAGATTTCGTCGGAATCCCACTTCTGATTTATCTATATATATAATATAGGTCCTGATTAAATAACAGATGAGGGTGTTAACTTCTTATCCTGTTATGTTAGATCATTAACCTGTTTCTTTTCTGGATTTATCTGGATTCTTTTCGTTTTTCTCTTAAAAGTAAGGCCGCCAAATGTTTTCATCAAGTCGCAATCTTATTAAAGCCGTATCTTCTAAGTTAAAGTAATTTGTTAACGTAATAACAGCTTAAGAACACTCACCAAGTTCAATGTATATAGAATTAACGTTAAACGTTTTAAATTTATCAGAGAATACTTTTTCCCTACAACTAACGTTAGTATCACTAAAATAATTGAAGTTAGAGTTACAGCGCCCTCTAGCGGATTAATCATTAACTAGTCTAAACATTAAACGTCTTGTTTGAAATGTGGTCAGATTTAAAAGCAATTTACGTCGCCCAAATTTTTCATCCGATTGGACGGTCGTCAAGTTGTATGTAGTCTTTTTATAATTACACAAACACTAAAACAATGTTTAAATCAGAAAAGCACAGTGAGTAGTCGCGCTTTTTTATATTAGAACAATACTTTAGTGTTAGCATTATAAATGCAAAGATCTTGATCGGTCTCCTACCTGTTTAACATATGATATAAAGTAAACAATTAATTTATTATTACTGCATACTCCAAATTGTAATTGTAATTGCCCTTTAACTGATAATTCAGACACTGTCAGGTATTTGTAAAATAAATTAAAGTTTTATATTAAGATACACTGAAATGAATCAATCGAAATACCACAAGTGTTTGAAATACCATCACTTGTATATATAAACATGTTGTTAGGATTACAGTAATTTTAGATTTGATTTACAAATACCTGACATATTTATAGTACAATAATTGACAATAATTACTTCTACAGCGAAGTCGATGTGACGGATTTGAGCCCCCTTACGAGTATAGTCGGCGAGAGGTCCTTCGTCAACTCATCCAATACCTGAAATATTATAACAAATTCAATCCTAAATACCTACACTAGAGACCCTACAAAGTACATATGTATAAACTTGGATATAGCCTAACAGAAGACAAAGGACAAGACCTATTCCAGTCCTAATCTTTATTTTCCAATAAGGAAAAGTAGCTAGGAGGAAGAGGATTTGACAAGGGGATGGTCCTCTGTCCATTTAAGGTGGGCATCGCATCTGCAACTCGTTAGCTTGTTGCAGATGGCTATGGATAGTGGTAACGTGATGACTGAACTATATGGCGGTGGCGGTTTTGGAGACGATATTTGTGGTAGTGCTTGGTGTTGGTCTATCAGCCGCTAGTGCCGTACCTTAAGATACTGCTGGCAGATGGGCTCGTCAGCGCTGGCCGGGCGCGGCGGCAGCGCCGGCGGCTGCGGCAGCTGTATGAACGTCACGGCCGTGCCCTCCGCGCACCGCGCGCGCATTACTCGATTCACCCTAACAAACAGACATACACTTAACATATGTAATAACGTTTTAGGGGTTTCACTCGATATTTTTTATGACCCGTCCGAGGTCCTGTTAATCCTACTGCTATGATTCATGCAGCAACTTTAGTGACTGTCTAAATTATTTATTTATATATTTATATAGGCGGAGATCCTGACCTACACAAGTAGCCAGTCTTTGGAGATTTGCTCTCGACTTCTCGGCGCTAAGTTCTCTCCCTAACACTAAATACAAGTGTCCGTGTTCGTAAAACTATACCATTCACGACAGACGGACGACCTGAAGAGAGAGAGAGAGAATAACAAAAGAACTTACTTCTGTAAATAGGTCAAAGGCACTCTGTGGAATATGCTGTTGTCGTCGGTAGTGTCCTGCCACCGCCCGGACTCCTCCAGCGCTGGCCAATCGGACGCCTGCGAACAAATTATAATGTCAATAAAGGCTTTTACATGTAGTGCAAAACGACGAGACTCGGCTTAGTAGGTAGAACGGGGCTTAAAGCGCTCGTCCGAGCACTCATAGCCATGTTTATTCGCACCAAGTACTCGGCCGCGAGCACTGTCTCGTCCGTTCATTCGATACATTTACATTGATTACTCAAGGCTTAATGTCTTGAACACACGTACCGAGTAAGCGGGTCATTTTATATCAGATGAACCCTCTTCTAATAAAACAATCATAATAGTTACGCAGTGTATAGACGCGTCTATCCTCAGCAACGTGAGGAGGTGCTGCAGGCGCTCGTGGACGGGCCGGCCGCTGGGCGCGGGCAGGCCGGGCGCTGCGGCCGGCGCCGCGCACCATGACAGCCCGCCCTCTGCACACATCACAGCTATACATACAAAAGTAGAAAAGAAACTCAGCTTTTTAATTCAAGGCAAACGATGAAGCTTAACAAAAGTTCACGTGATGTCAAGTTACCGCCAGTGCCTTTAGATGGCGGTAGGAATACCTAATGAGGTCCAGATTATTTATTCTTTAACAGCGGTAGAGTCCGCAACAACAACATCTGTTGCACGAATTGGCCGGCTCGACCGGTGAAATACCACGACCTCACAGAAAACAGGCGTGAAGTGGAAGTGCTCTGCGTTTCGTCTGATGAGTGAGGTGCCCGAGGACTAATTTTAGTCCTCTTCCCCTTTCCACCCTTTCCTCATAAGGATAGGACGGGAAGGGGAAGAGGATAGGATGGGGAGGGGGTTAACGGAAAGGAATTATCCTTTTTCCTGTCTTTGCCCTCCTTTGTCCTTTAAAGGTAGGCAACGCATTTGTCTGTTGCGGATGTTCATGGGCGGCGCTCACTTGACATCAGGTGATCCGCTTGCTCGTTTGCCACCTACTCACATAAAAAAAAAGATGCGATGCTTAACTTTAATGGATCCTATTTCCCGTCTATTATGTCTATTACCTGTTCATCCTTATTCCCGTCAAAAGCTCTGTCCCTTCCCATCTTATCCTTATTGGGAAAATATGTGAAGGGGAAGATGACTGAAATCTGGGAGCTAGTTAAAATTGAATAAAGAATGAAGTATGAATAAAAAAGAACTCACAAAAGGCTGATGTGAAGTCGTGATCATTTTATACCTCTATATTTCGTGTGATAAGTGAGTTGATTCCCGATTAACTCCCTTTCTTCTTCTTTATCCCCACATAAAGAAAGGCTGGTGCAACTCATTTGTATGATGTACGAGAGGTGGAGGCTAATAGGAACATGAACGCGCGTGTACTTTACGACATCAGAGCGAACAAGAAGTTCAAAATTTCAAAATCTATCGGAAGGGCTGAATAGACATTGTTGTTAACTCATGATGCGAATACTACTGGGTTGTTGCTATTTTCTACCATAAAAATGTATGGTATTCGGCATTTGCACGTGACTCACCTGGCGCTGTGGTGGCGTGGTGCACGCGCAGGCGCAGGTGCTGCCAGCCGCGCGCCGAGCGCACCACGGCCGCCAGCTGCAGCGCGAACAGCGCGCGCACCGTGAACGCGTCCTCACAGGACGCGTGCAGCGGCTCCACCAGCCACACGTCTATGTACTTCAGACTCGCTGATTTCCTGACAAATTGCAATAAGTAGGTCAGATCGAGCCTATACGAGCCATTGAGAAAAACTAGACAAATGTATTACATTATTATATCTCGATAATTTGGCGATCTTTAATCCATATATATGCGTTAACAAACTTATTGACAAGCGATATTGCTAGCTAGCGATTATTGTGTGAGCTGTAGCGATAGCGAAGTCCGTTATAGAATCGCTACGAATCGGATGTACTTTGTCGTCGGTCTTCTGGTAAGTTTATCGAAACTTGTACAAAAGCGCCATTTTGAACGTTATAGCCCGGCATCGGCTAAATCAATAGGAAAAGGCAATATGAGAAGTATCCATGACCAACGAGGATGTAGAAGAGCGAGAGACTCACCGTTCGACAGCGGCCATGTCTAGGAGATGGAAGTGCCGGCAGAGGCAGATGTTCTTGTCGACGCACAGCACGTCGCGCACGATGCGCACGTACTCCGCGGGCGAGGGGCGTGGCTGCGCGCGCCTGCAGGCGAACACCTGCTCGCCGCCCTCCAGGTCGAACTCGCACGTCTTGTACGGTGACTGCGGACTGAGGTCACGTTGAGAGACGCTTTGATTAGTTTAAATATTAGGACCGTTTGAGATAAAGTGAAGTGAAATTGTGTAACATAGCTGATGTTCAAAGGTGAATATGAAAAAAAACATTTCTCGAGTCTTTTGGAATTAACAAATTTTAAAATAAAAACCTTTGTTTACAAAATTCACTTCTTGCTGTGAAACAAGGTATATGTTTGTATATTTTCGGTACTGTTACTTTATATGACATCCAATACATGTAGTGCTCCTCTTTATATATTTTTGTCTTTTTGCTTGGTAGACTAGCAGAGAACCCATATAGGCATTAAGCCCGCCATTTGTCTTTTTTTAAAATAAATAATAAAATATATATAGTATTCCAATTAAAATCTTTAAACTCACTCTCTGAAGAAGTCCTTGGGTGGATGATCATCGCGGTAGCCTAGGAGCACCGTGTCAGGCTTCATGGCGCCCAGGCCCGACAGCCGCGTGAGCTGCGCCGCGCCACTGCGCACTGACTCCGCGAGGCAAAGCTCCACGAATGCTTTCACCTGGAATATTACTACGCATAAATAAATAGTAACCTAGAGGGGTAGGCACAGATCATGGATTTCCATTTGGCGCGATCCTGGCACACGTCTCTCACTTCTACATTCATACATCAACACATACATGCCCGTCGGTTACGGGTACTCATATCGCCTTTGTTTAGTTTATTTCATTAATCTGAATTACTTCTAAATATTAGTACTTTACTACATCTATGAAGCACCATCCATTTTCCAGACCGTCTTCCTCTTTTTCTTATCCATTCTAGAATCCAATAGGATTATCGTTACTCATAGACCTCCTCAACTATTAATAAATATTTAGGAAAGTCTATGGGTAGTGGCGGATATATCACGCAGAAGAAAGTAGAACACCTGCTCTTCAGGTCAGAACATCAGGTGATCGGCTTCCTTGTCTTATTCAAGCATAATGGAGTTATATATATATAAGTTTACTTCAAAAACCTGGTTTACTGATGACGACAATTCCTCTCACCTTCAAGTGGTCGATCAGCTTGAGCCAGTACTTGTGCTCCTCGGCGAGCGGGTCGCCGCTGCCGTCCAACTCGCCGACCCTCACGTGACCGATCACAAACAAACCGCCCTGCCAACATTACACGTATAGATCGGTTAACTAAAACTGGCATGTAGACAGTACTCCCACTGATGCAATTTCAATATACAGTATGTCTAAAATTAATATTATTTTGTCATTCAGTCTACTCTGGATTTTTAGTAATACTGGATGAGTTCTGAAAGCGTTTCTTGTTATATATAATACTTTACTATATAAAACTTATTAATTAAATAATGTATTTATAAAGAGTAGCTAAAACACAATAACTGCCTCCTTCATGCTCATAAGCTTGACCGCGCGCGAGAGAGACGGACAGACTTTTCATGATGCGCTGGCAGTGTGACGTCACGTATATAAACGCAATGTGTGAAGAAGGAAGAAATTATTTTAAGATTAACAGAGAAGAAAACGGGAAAAGCTCTGAAATCATTTATAACGTAACAAAGATCATGAACATTGTAATGAACGCTACAAAGGCTGTAGCCACAAAAAGTCCCTAGTTAACCCCGTGGAGTGAACCTTGACCAGTAGAGTCGAGTCACGATAATATTGAAATGGCGGACTCAAACCTACCTATTCACATATTCCTACAAACCATTACAATTTTGAGTGTAAAACAATACATTTTTTTAAAATAACATAAATTGTACCTTCTTCTGGTCGTTAACGAAGTCTATGAGAGGTGCAGCCTGGCGCGGCGAGCTGACCAGCAGCAGCATCTGGGGCCGCCAGAACTTGACGTGCTCGCGCCGCGGGTCCAGGAGCAGCAGGTACTTACGCACCTGGACAGGTCAAAAACAGAAAATAGAGCAAAATGGTAGCGCACTGTGGGCCCCCTTTGTCCTATAGTACGGACGACTGATATATGCTATTTCTTCTACTCTCAACAAAACAGTTTGATTCACTGCCCTGGTTCAATAAATCCGACCTTTGTAGTTCTACTATAATATATAATAAAAATAATATAATATATAAAAGGCGACGTGTGTATGTATGTTTATACGCTTCGTATTGACTCCGAAGAAATCATAACTAAAAAGGTAAAATAACCTGATGGAATATCAGAGCCTGACTTAAGCTGCCCCACTTGGGATCGGCGGCGGCGGGGGAGAGCAAGTGGAGCGCCACCACGAGGGCGCAGCACGCCAGCGCGGCGCCGGTCGCGTACGCCGGCCGCAGAGCGAACACGAGCGCCGCGCTGCCCGCCATGCCCAGCAGCGCGGTCACCCATGAGAACTGCTTGAATGTGGGCCTGGAATAAACAGGGTAAGTTACAATCGTATAGCAATAAGTGATACTATTTCTTTTTAAGGGAAGTAGTTAGCAAACGAGCAAGCCGTTCACTTGATGTTAAGTGATCTTTAGACATCCGCAACAAGCTAATGAGTTGCAGATGCGTTACCTTTAATGGACAGAGGAGGGGAAAATATTTAGTATTTCCTATTCATCCCCTCCCCGTCCAATCATCATTCCCATTTGCTACACTGATTAGAAAAGGACGGGAAGGGAGAGACCATAATTATAAAGACCGTAACTCCGGCACCTAAAGTGGAAAATAAATGAGTATTACCTGAAATTAGGCGCCGAAGCCAGATCGAGTCCCAGGCACGCCAGGTTGATGGCGAAATAGCTGGTTATGAACAGCACAGAGTTTACCTGTAAGGAAAAAGTTAGAAAATATAATTATATCAATTCTGTTTACCTCAATCGTCAGATAAAGCGCAACTATATAAGCTAAAATCAAAATTTAAGTTATTATATAATAACTTTGACGCAAATTGTGCTTGTGCAAAAATATGTTAAGGAAAGCGGCTCATTAGTACGGAGCTAAAGTATTTCTTTTAATGGATAATTGACCGACCTGAGCAATGGCGTTCAGTGAGCCCGCCATGATTCCCACTTGCACCAGCAACCATGACGTCAGAACCGCCACTACGGGGTTGCCACTACGAGACACCATGGGCCGCAGAAGGAAACCTTCAGGTAAAAAATTGTTCTTATGTGTAGTATTAAGCAACCATACACAAAACAATTATTATGTATGTAAAAATATATGTCTAAATTGATTTGATTTGATGTCTTAATAAAAGTCGCCTTAATTCTAAATATGTTGTGAAGCTTGCACATTATATGGTGCGAGCGAAACGAACATATACGACAGCGAGAGGTGCGATAGAGACGGAACAAGTCCGACATCTCTCGCATTCATTGTGAGCAGTTGCTCTTATTACTAACTTCATTATAATCGTATAAGGGTTCAAATACCGTTTAATACCTAGGACGTTAGCAACTATATACCTACAATAATATACGATGAAGATTCTTTATTAAAAGCTTACCATATATGTTGTCTTTGGCCAAAGCTTCCAGCACCCTGGACGCGCCGATCAGGTTTGACAGGCCGGCGGAAAATGTTGCCAGCAACATGCCTTTGATCAGATAACAATATATCGAGTGATCAAATATTTTAATATTATTAATAAACAGCCTGCTCCAATAAGGAAGTACATATACTAGGGGACCCTTTCGATGGGGAAGGGAGTTTTTCAAAATCTTTATCGAGCTATATATATGATCCAATGTGGCGCGCAGCATTAAGAGCATTCTAAGCTCACCCTGTATTAAAAAGGACCAATATGAGCCAAGTTATTACTTTTTAGCTTTCTGTTTGCAAAAATGATTTAAAAGCAGGTTACCGACCGACATATAGAGGACGGTGCGGGGGTTGACATATACTACAAGTGCTCACCGGCGGGGGAGTGGGTAACAATTTATAAAAAATAGGTCACGTAGTATGGGTTCCCTGGTATAATAATGTAAATAGCGGCTTTCTCGTTTGTATATTAAATCCTTCCAAATAAACATAGCTGCTAGTTGTATAGCTCACCAACGGCAATGAACGGCGGCCACACGTTGATAGGCAGGAGGTAGACGTAGTTGTTCTGCAGCAAGTCTCGCGAGCAGGTCGCTGCGGACAGCACGCTCAGCGCCGCGTAGCACAGCGCCGTGAACAGCAGCGCCCACAGCGTGCCCGCGGGGATGCTGCGCGACGGCTGCTTCAGCTCACCTGTATCACACATCATCTCCCTGACTTCCCACTTACTTGCCACAGTATGACCATAGTAAATACTATATACATATTTTGGATACAGTTTTTACGGGAATGCGAGACGTGCAATGCCATCGGGGTGGACAGAAATGACAGAACAAGATGCTAGAATCCCCATTCCTTTTTAAATTATAGTCGTAACATCAATTCTTGTCATATAATAGTTTTAAAAACTAAAGAACGTGTGCACGTTAGAAGTTATGCTTCTGTAGCGTAGCAAATCAAAAAAGAATCCCGTAATGTAGCTCTCTTTGTTAATTAAAAAAGACATTAAATGGCAAAAAATGGTGGTTGTAAAAAATCCTATTTCCCAAACGCGCCAAAAGAAGTGTTACTACAAAAAACGCGGTTGTTATTTAAATGTGCACATAGATGGCGTGATTCTCAACTTAATATAAAAATATTTTTCCTCATAATCCTGAACAGGACTAAAACACAGTGATGAATTGTCATCGGTTCTTGGTAAGAGTGCAAATTCTCAAGCCCATCGGACGTATACAAGCTAGTCAAAATCATAACGTTACATTCCATTACATACAAACACACTAGTGTGCCAGTGCCAGAGCTCAGATGGTTTGTTCCACTTAGATCTGGTGAGAATTACTTAATTTTATTTTAAAATCTGGTTGATATAGACATTAATTTATAACTGAATATACGAGGCACCTCGGCGCACCTCAAGTGATTTGATTCCACAAAATAAATTTGAAATACAGCTATTCTAATTTGTTCGCCCAGATTAAGGTGGTCCAAGTGGAACAAACACATTAGACTATTACCAATGGACGTGGAAGCTCACCGCTCATATTAGCGCCGGCCATTACACCCGTGACGCCAGTGAACAGCACGCCGAACACGGACGCGAAGTCGACGCGCTCGCCGCCGCTCGTGCTGTAGTCGCGCCCGTACTCGGGATACAGGTTCGAATACAGCGTGTCTGTACTCAGGCCCGTGTAGCGGAACGACGTTATGTTCACGAGTTCGTTGGTGTCCGGCTTGTCGATCTGAAATTATATTAAATAAATGATTTATACAGGTGTTCTCATAAATAATATTTATTAGACAGTATCGCACCTTTTTATACTTCAAAATATTTAACCGTTTATTTGGAACCATGTATAGTATCGATATATAATAATAATTTAGAAGCGCCAATAGCCTAATGGTTAAGGGTACTGTCGATCATAAGATCTTGGGTTCAAATCCGCCATTCAACTATTGTCGTGAACCTTGTCCTAGCACAAGCTTTTTAAGCTTAGTTGGAATGGTTAACCGAAATATTATTAAATAATTACAAAAATATAATATTTTATTTTCTTTACTGTATGTTTGTCGTGTAAATAAAAAATAAATAAATAACAACCCTATCATAACAACAAAAAAGTATATGTATTGTAACAAGACATCACTAGGCGCGGGGGGACGGGAGACCACCCACTCTAGTGTATTATTGCGTATCGGGCGCTTGTTGTGGGAACATGGGTTGATTGTAAGTCGTAGTCCAGATTTAATAATTGTAATTCTTGTTGTAAATTGTGATTGTGATTAGTGGATATTTAATTATGGACACTTGTAAATTAAAGTAATTATGTATTCTGGCAAAATTTGGTTTAATTGTTCTTAAATTCCCATTAGGGATAAAACAGTATTATATCAACAATTTTGTTAGGATAGGAGAAAAAACTTTTTTACAATGGTATACAACAATCGCACGAATGGGCCCAATTTCAGACCTCTTTCTATCTTATCCTTATAACGATAGGATGGGAAATTAAAGAGGATTGGACGTAGAGGGGATGAATAGCAAAAGGCAATATCCTTTTTCCTGTCTATCCCCTTAGGTGGCCACTTAACATCAACTGTTTGCCCGTTTACCATGTTTCAATACAAAAAACCTATAATCCTGTCTTTGGTATTTTCCACCTTTTTAAAATCCAACCATACCGACAACATTGAGGACTTAGGAACATTTTAAACCAAGACAATAGACAAAGAGACTAAAAATATACTCTTGTTTAGCATCGAATAGACATACCATAGCCGGGCTGGTGACAAAGAAGCTTATGAAGGCACTCGCCAGACAGATGAGTACTGTGAACCAGATAGCGAGGCTGGTGCGGGCGAACAACGAAGCACCCGCCAGAGACACGGCCAGGCCCAGCCCGTTCAGCACCGACCGGTACAGGAAGCCGAACCACCAACCGGTGGGCAGACCACCACTCGCGCCAATGAGGTATCCTAGATACAATTATATATGTGATGTCTTAATAGTGTTAAAACAGTGGTAGAGGTATCCAGAGGGGATATGGGGGCTATATTTTGGCAGAGGCAGGGTTGAGCCCCCCCTCACATATTCACAGAATTTCAATTTTTTAATAGATTTTAGCAGCCCCCTAGGAGTCTTAGTAATTAGTAGTGGGGTGGACGGGGTATTAGTGCCTATTTTGTGTGGATGGGACCTGTACCACTCTAGTCAGTCCAGATCTCCAGATCGAGCCACCCACTCACCGTTGGCTCCAAAGTTCTCGACCAAAGCTTCCGTACAGGCCGATATACACAGCGCACTGGACACGACGTTGGCAAAGAAGAACAAGGTCCCGATCGCGCCACCAAACTCCGGGCCTAGCGTCCTACTTATCATAACTGAATTCCAGTTGAGGCATCTTATTGCATAGATTTTACACAATCAAATTAATTATAACTAGTGCCCCGCCCCGGCTTCGCCCGGGTACCATTAATTATGTTCATCCGATCGCTATCACACACAGGAATGTGCCAATCTGGACAATCCCTGTAAATTTCATCGTAATAGGTCCAGCCGTTTCGGAGTCTATAGGTCTATAGGGAACATACATACGTTTCATGATGATCGGTTGAGTAGTTTTCGCGTGAAAGCGTAACAAACAAACTTACATTCACATTTATAATATTAGTAGGGATTATTAGTCGACGCACCAATAAGAAAACAATCCTAAAATTCGTTGATAAAAGGATACAATAAACTCCTCCGCCTTCCACCGCCCCGTTGGTTGAGATGGCGCAGATAGAGGTGACCGTGAAGACCACTATGAGGTATGCCAGCGCGAACTGTGCCAGCGTCACGAGCAGACCCGCGTTGCCTACCAGGTAACCTGAACATATTAGTAGAACAATTCATTTTACATGTTTTATACTTTTCCGTTCTGGATAGGATTTACAAAGACTAGTTGTATTGTCTACATTTACTCAATTTTTACAAGGGTACCATACCGGCCAGTAATTTAAAGTATTAACCCTTACAATGGTATCGCACCCAACCTTTTAATAAAATAAAATGAATACACAAATATGCGCCCGTAACGCACACCTCTCTCGCTTCTTCTACATCAATACATCTACGCATAGCTCGTCGGTTACGGGTACTCCTTATATCGCCCTTCTTTAGTATGTCACTAATCTGGTTGATATAAGGTTTTCTTAGGGCGTCCCCTACCAACACTGCCACTCACTTTTGCAACATAAATTTGTTTCGTTATTCTCTCTTCATTCATCTTTTCAACATGTCTTTTAAACTACAAAAATCTATATAATAAAAGAAGAAACTGATTTATGTACTCACAGCCCTACTGGCCCTAGAAACTTGACATTTTGCAGTTTCCGTTATGCTGCATAGACTAGCACTAAAAAAGGATATCTCTGTAAACTCGGGATGAGTTCCAAAAGTCTAAAGTTGGAAATAAAAGTTATTTCGCTAGTTACTAAACAAGTTTCGATAACCAGATAATACATTAACATGTGCTGTAAACTTTTTTTTAAACAAGTTTCACACAGGTTAATAACCCAATAAAGATTTCAACTCAGTGTCAAGATAATTGGGTCACCAATTCGATAACACACAACACAACAATGTTGCAAACTTCAATAATACTAAAAACTTTATTTAAACAATAAACTTGGTTTTGTTTTTAATAGATAAGGGTAGTATATATAGTCAATAAGAAAACATTTATTTGGGCAGTGATTATTTTAAAAACATGTTGTCCTCAAGAAGTCAACACAAGTATCTTTACAGCATAATTTATTTTGTAATAAAACTACTGGCGTAAATATTTTATAAAAAAAATAATAATTTAATAATTATTATTTAGTGATCTTGAACCAATAACAGCGTCTTAAAAATACAATCTTTATGTAATGTAATACAAACTGGATGGCGGTTCGGAGGTTAGGTTCGAGCGACAGTTCGCGCAAGTATGAGAGGAATGCACGCCGCGTAAGACTAGCTAGTGTTTACTTTACAACTTACCCATACGAATGAAGACTAAAGCACTGAACATCGACAGAACGACCGGACAGAAGACGCCAGCGAACGTGCCCACCTTCTTAACGCCGGGCGCCTCCGTCCGGAACTCGCCAAACTCTACATATCCTAGAATAAACAAATAATTTATTAAGGCACAGCTGTCTGGATTCTCATTACCTCTTCAGTTAAGTTCATGAAACTTCTGTTAGAAACAACAAAATACGACCAACCGAATACGAGTTGTCTGTGCCTTATTTCTGATTACAGATTAAAACACTGTCTTTTTTCATTCCAAGATATGATTGTTGTAAACAAACAAATACTTTCATCGGAAATGTTGTAATTATGTGGAAATTTTGAGATAGGGTGAAGTGAAATTGTCTGTGTGAATTATATAAGGTGTGTGATTACCTAGAATCATTTTATAAGTTTAATCGAAGAGTTTACTCCAATGATATTTCACATATAGATATGTTGGTCGCATACAAAATTATCACCTAAATCGGGTGTGACAGTGACAGCAACATTCACACATGTCAAATGGTGTAAAAAGGATAGCGTAATAAAAATAATAAGAGAAAAGAGGACAGCTAGTGTTTGTCACTTAAGCGTAAACATAAATCTTTTTCACTCTTCACACGTTAATGACATGTCTGCTCCTGCAAATGCCTACAATGTCATCCTTTCCCAATTCCAATTATCAGTTGATAAAGCCCACTTCAAAGTTATTTGTAAAACAAGCATTAAAGCACAATAACCACACATATAAACAACCTAGAATCTTCTCTGCCATGACAGTTGTTGTCCCTGTCACTGTCAAGTCCACACTGATTATGATTAATTGGCCGAGTCAGTCGCAATTGCAGTATCTTAGCTGCGACCTTGACGTATACACTTGAATCGATGCCATTATTACATTATGTGTCAACTTTACGATAATAAACCTTACTGTAAACAAAACATAATATTCTTACTATGCGTGCATAATAACATGGTACTTTATTTAACAGTCGTAGAGTCTGCAACAACTGTTGGACGAATGTGGCGGCTCCACTATGAACCACCATACCAGGACCTAACAGAGGACAAGCGTGAAGTAAAAGTTTGCTTGTGCGTTTCGATATTGAGGTGTCGGAGGCCTTATACCCTTCCTTTTCTAACAAGGAAAGGATGGGAAAGGGAAGAGGATTGGACCGAGAGGGCATGAATACGAAAGGAATACTTTTTTTATCTATGACCTCCTCTGTCCATTAAAGGTAGGCAACGCATCTGCAACTCATTTGCTTGTTGCGGATGTCTATTGGTAGCGGTCATTTAACAGGTGAACTGATCATCTTCTATAAAAAAAATGTAATAAGCATGCATAACATAGATATAAACCTATATGCTAAGCTATGGTTATATATGCAACGGCAATAACATGTTTTTGACATGTTATACATTACCATGGCAACCGATAACGACTTTTTGACATTTACCTATCATTCCAAATTATTATACGCGAACTCAAGTTACACAAATTTCAAACCTTCTCCCGGTGGCCTTGGAGGCGGTGATCTGCCGAACCTCATCCGCAGCTTGTGCATGAGCCCCGGCACGTGGGGGCTGTTGGTACTTGGGGACAAAGGGTCCAACGTATCCGCCATGCCAGCTGGCTTCGTCACTGCGAAGACACGAGACAATCACGTATTCTCTTTCAATAATAAATATACAATGTAAAACATTGTTTCTACATATATATAAAATAAAATAAAAAATATGAATCACGCCAGTAACCTAGAGGGGTAAGCAGAGATCATGGATTTCCATTTAGCGCGATTCCTGGCACACCTCTCTCGTTTCTTCTACATCATATAAAATGAATTTCAATATTTTAAAATAAATTCAAGAAGGAATAACAAAAGTCCTTCATTTTATCTGCTTTTTGTCATATGCTACTTGTTATTGCAAAACTCATTAGTAGACAATGTAATAAAAACTAAATGTATAACCATGAATAAAAACTGTACTTATTCAATTAACGTACAGTCAGTATTTCCGGCAAGAGAATCCTCATCTTGCCGTAACAGAAACTAAAATGGTAAAGAATTTGTATTATTCCGCTAATAAATTATAACTGTTAGAATGATGGACTCTTTTTTCTGATGTGCCAGGACCAATTCAAAAAAAAATTTGAAAAAAAATAGAAATCTATAATCTTTGCATTCCTCTATAGGTAACTCAGCATAAGCAGTTTTTATTCAACTTAAGATAATACATAAACCAACTTTTATATTCATAAATACACACTGTCAAATTATAAAAATTACAAGCGAAAGCAAAAGTATCAAATTCTTCATAAAGTAGGACATGTTTAATTTTATTTATGTATGTCATCGTGACCTAAGAATTAGGTAGTTATCCACCCATGTTATCACAGTATGCAGCTGTTGTAATATTATGACTCACACTACTGACATCCACAAAATAACTACATTATTATTCAATGATGCATAATGGTAACAAAACCAGTAACATCCATTTTTATTTTTATTGTATAATTTGAAGTAATTGGTACGGGGCATGTTAGTTGGATGAATAAAGAGACATTACCAAGACGTTGTAAAAGGGCCATGTTGGCAGGGGATGCCCCAGGAGTAATAATGTCAATCAGATTTGTGGTATATCAAAAAGGACAATATAGGGAGTATCTATAACCAATGAACATGTAGGAGTTGTATGGATGTAGAAGCAGAGGTGTGACAGGATCGCACCAAATGGACATCTGTTATCTTTGCCTTCTCGGGCTTAAGGCTTATCATCAAATATTTATAAGTTAATTTCAGCAAAATATTTGTTTGAATACTTAATTAACCGAACCAATGACACTACATTCTTCATAACTTTGCATTAGTCAGTTTAGGTTTATGATGAAAAAAAAATTAAGATAAAGAATATTGCCATCTAGATGCAAATTTAAATAAAATTATTTTTATTTCATGGAGAAAATGGCAGACAAAGTGGTTCATCTAATGTTAACTGACTATATATATGTTGTATCCCCCTATGTAGGGAAAATGGTGGTAAGGAAAATGAGATCACTCTGCACCTCAACTTGTACAGTGTCTAAAAACGAAAACCTATAAAAATACAATCTACTCTATCTTGGCTGTCGCCAGCGGTTGCTGTTGATGTTTCATGGGGTTGCTGGGATTCTTTGAGGAGCTGGGTTGGTTGGAGTGATCCATATCCCACCCACACGCAAAATTCGCGCTAGTCGTGAAGTTGCGGAAAATAGCCCCCTAACAACTAACTACAATCTACTCCCACAGCAGTATTGTGATCCCACAGAAGGCCCGAAATTTGAATAGATTAGACATCGTCGTATTACACAAAATTCATAATGCAAAACATATGAATACATCATCTTGTTAAGCCGATTTCCTCTTATATTAGTAATGCCCTTACAAAAATGCTATTAGGTAAGGTATCGACAATATTATATTTACTATTTCTAAGAACGCGTCAGACATCATGTTTCTATATACAAATGCCTTTGTTTTATCCAATTATAAAATCTCACCTTATAGTCAGGATATACAATTTATCGTCACACCGTTAACAGGCACAGTGTTATTTTTTATTCATAGCACATCTTGTTTTGAATTTGTTCGCAAGAAGTTTTGAAAACACCCAGAATGTATGTCAAGGAAATAAACGAAATGACAATTTGACAAATTCGGTCGATTGACAGTGACACTGACAGGTTTTTTATATAGAATAATATAGCTGCGTTCCACAAAATGCTCTATCAGCCTTCCACTTGACTATGAACGTTGTGGTCGCCGCCAATACGTCACTAATGACGTCCTTGTTTTCGCTCGCGCCAAGCTCTCAACGACCCATCGCAATATGTGGGTCTTGGTGAGCGTTGACAAATTTCGCGCGATTTTTAAAACAAAGTTACCAAGAGTTCTTTTTAGAGCATTATTGCAGCACAAAAAATACCAAATATCTACTACGTTCACCTAACCTACGACTAGTATCGCCGTATAAGATTTTTTATTATATGCAAAGTTCAATTAGTTAATGAATGATGATTAAATTTTATTTTATTTAAATCCAGTTAACCAAATATTATTAAAGTTTTTGTTCACACAAACTGCAACTTAACCTCTTTAAGCTCATGCTTTTTTTTCAAGTTGCCATTTGTATTATCTACATAACATCAACACTCAAACCGTACCATAATTCAGTCCACTTGAGTTTAAAACTGAGCCTAGTAACGAAAGCTGACTGAAGCATGACAAACCATAGATCTTATTTTATGAGCTACAAAAAAACCAAAAACAAAAACCATCTCTTCAACTCGACAACTCCTCGCCCTTTCAAACCTTTGTATCTGAGACTTGATTTCTTAGATATACCTGTATATGTAGTGGAACAAGTCATCAGGTTTTAGACAAGTTATGATGCGTTTATTTACAAAAAGTAGACAGTAGGTATTTGAAAGAGATAAACAAAGCCATGAATATGTTCTTAAGAAATAATTTTGACAAGAATTTTATTTAATAAAAATGTATTCAACACACAGAAGTCATCAGCGATATGACGAGCAGGATGTACTTGATATGACCACTGACTGCCATCCTGGATTTTGAGCCGACAATATCACTAGTCATATTGCCTGAGAGTTTAATTGTACTTAACTTCTGTCCAGTAATTTGGAGCCCTATGCCCCATGAAAAATGCCATTTAAATAGACACTCCACACAACAGATATATATCATAGGGATTAAAGTAAGCAAATTAATTAACAATAAGAATGACATTGTAGTAAGCTTATTTTATTTAAACCACTGAACAAAATGAAACTCAACAACTGTTGATGAATAGAACCCAAACAATGTTGAAAATATTATGTTTTTCATACATTTGGTTTCTTAGATAAAATAAAGTATTCAAAATGACACTAAGCGAAACTTACTGTAATGTTATAAACAAATTACATTAGGATTTGAATAGCTTATACTAACTTATTTAAATGGAATTATATTAATACTATATTCTATCCAGTGATTCTAGCATTATGATGCTGTTCCCTCTGATAACCTGTAACAATAGAAAAATCATGTTTTTATACATTTTAATGTATAACTATATTTCATAAAAAGTTACCAAATTATTGTGTACTATGGTAAGTAGATCTTTACATCTCTAAGTTAGCTTTGGAATTTATAGACTCAATTCCCGATAAATAAATATAACACAAAGGCACTCCCAAGTGTGAGCTACTGTTATTGTATATTTTATTGCTATTGTTGATAAAGTAAACAACATATTCACATAACTGTTGGGATTCTCTACAAAGATTCAATGCAAAACATCAGACCAAACTTTGAGTGTTTTGTTTTAGAGTTGTTATAATGTGTATAAATTTTAATAAATTAATTTAACTGAAAGAACGGTTGTTTTATTTCAAACAAGCTGAGCCATGCTCACCCATCATGTAATTTAATTGAAACAACAATTGTCCAGCCTTCACTGAACCTTTTATTTAATATGATTGATTATAAAGATGCAGCCAAATTATGTTGGATTTATATTATTTCTACATACATCCTTTAAAGGAAAAATGTATTAACTTTTCTTTTCTAGTGCTTAGATAACTAAGCTAATAACAGACATCCTTTTATGTTTCGAGGCCTTGTATAGGCTGTGCATTGATATATCAGTTAGTCAGGGTGAACATAAAGCATATGCATAATAATGTGTATTGTGCCTCTGCACGAGGCAGACCTTGAAATCAAAAATACCTAACAGCATATAGTTATCAACAATTCCGTCATGTGATAGACGTAAAAATTAATAATATAACAAATAATTGACCACTTACAACCATTCCTATGTTATTCCTTTGACCATCTTTACATTCTTCTACGGATTCGTCTAAAACAAGGTTCATGAAAGGGTCAAATCCTCGAAGCACACCAGTCACGGCTCGACCTGCGTTCAATTTAATTGACAATTTCTTGTCCATAAACCTAAACAAGATATTGAAACGTTATAAATGATAACAATTCTGAGCATCAAAATTATTGAAAACATTCATTCAGTAGCTACATATAAAGTAAAAGATCACAACAATTTGAAGGTTAGCTTCGTGAGTATGTACCGCCAATTTATTAAACATTAATAATCTCAAAACTTTGCTTACTTCTTTAATTCTGGAGGATGTGCCTTCGACATTTTGAATTTTATAAGTTATTTTGCTTTATAAATGATAAAATAATACAATATAACGACGCTATGCTACTTTACCGGCAAAGAGTAAAAAAATACTGTATGAAATAAGAACGAACAAACCATAGATAATAAAATGTAGAATTAGGAAGCGTATTAGGAGCAAGTAAAGGAGTTTTGGAACATATCTAATATAAAAAATGCAAAAACAATTTAGAACTGTTCATACATGAAACACATCTGAATTAGCAATGCGATATAAAATTTTGGCGAAGGAAAATTCAAAACAAATTTTATAAAATAAGTTTGAATAATTTTAATTGGACGAAAAATTACTGTTTTAAATTCTGATCTAGTTTCGGAACGTATGTTATTTCAGGTGCTTCCAGTGTTACCATCGAATTTATTATTTCGCATAAGAGCTTAGAAATTTATGAAAATAAACATTGTGAGGACGAATTGTAACACTTTTTGACAATAAATATTTTTAAAAATAAATAGACGTATATAAGCATCCATTTCTTTGGAAATTGGTTTAATTTTAAGAACTCCCTATAATTACCATTGTAAAAAATTTCGAGGCAGAATAATACAACAATATCAAATAGTCTAGTATTGCCGACTGTTGCTCGCGTGGATGGATTGTATGTAATTTAGTAGCATATTCAATACTAATATGAGATACGTATATCTATGCTAGCAATCAACAATAGCAACAAGTAGACAGCTGCGAGGATGGATGCTGTTAAGATACCCATCCTATTCGCATATAAACAGCCACGTTTTGTTTTCTAAATATGGATCTTTAATATTTTTATGTAACATACGATAACAGTGGAATAGTTTGTGTTTGTGTATTGTAAATAAAATGGATGAATCCGGTATCGATATGGGATTCGATCTCGCCTCCTTCTTGTCAAACGACTATCATGCTGACCACATCTTGGATGAGATGACAGCAGCACAGCATCAGGACTTCATGTATTACGAGCTGAAGTCGAAGGCGGTGCCAGTGACAGAAAGGTGAGTGGCGCCTTCACAAGCACGTGATAAAAGTTTTAACATGACTTATTACGAATATTTATAGCACATATTAACGTATGAGGAACAATTTCACCAAAGCCGAAACGCTCGCGACCCTGAAAACTTGACTTGGCAAAGCCCCCAGTTTTGCTATGTTTACTTCCATTCTCCGAACGAAATATTTTGCAAGCATTCCTATGTCTGTTTTTTAGGTGAACGAAATCACTTTCTCATTTTGTTGAGATATTTATGTGCCCTCCGTATTTTATTAAACATAAACATAACACAGAAAGTCTTACTTTTAATTAAAATCCTCACAAAACATCCAACTAAGGTAATTTTATAAAGTCCTAAAATTTCCCGCCTAAATTTTTATAACTTGTTAATACTATTTTACTTTACTAAATCACTGTATTTTTACCACCAATTTGTTTCCACAACTGCATCATTGTAATATGTGTGAAGAAGATTTGTTGATATTGTGGAATACACCGACGACTTTCAAAATTGACCCCGTTTTATTTATTTGAAAGCGGCGCGAGTGGAATTTTATATGAACCTTTAAACATAGTATTTTATAAGCACTAAATTAATGTTATAGCTTAGCCTACCTTTTGACGATATGTCACACTCACATCTTCGTTTATAAAATAAATGTAGTTTCCATTCATCCGTACAATATTTGTATTGTTTTCGTTTATAACTTGCCTGTTTTGAAGATACGCTTTGAATTGAAAATTTGTAAAATTCTAATTCCTAATTATTTCTACCAAATTATCTTAGAATTTGAATAAATTAGATAATGCTAAATTTTGACTCATATTCTATTAGTCTATATGCCACCGTCAAATTGTAAACATCGTTACTTTAAAATTTCACTAGTGACATTATAGCAGATAGGAAATTGTTAACTAAACAAAAAGTTCAGTTCATAATTTTCCGTCAATTTATAATCTGTCTAGTCAGATTATAAACTCATGATGTTTACAATCTGACGGTGTCACATGCAACATATTGAAATATTTAATAAATTTTTTGTGCTATTGTCTCAGTTTATGTTTGAAATACACGTTCTAAATTCGTAAAGCTCAACAACTTGCAATCACCAGTTAACAATTCAAAACGAATGTAGTAAGCCATCATATTTTCTTTTAAATTCCATTTTTAATTTAAAAATTCGGACGTGACACGTGACAATTTGTTCCGTCACTTTTTTCTATTTCCTTCTTTCTGGCTGTTGTAATCATATTATGAAAAAAACGTTATTGCTTGGAAAAAAAAGTCGAAAAAATTAAATTTACCCATCAAGGGTTCGATGACCTTACGCAAAATATCATATATTACTTAATTTGTCAATAATTCGTCGATGTACTGATATCTTTATTATCGTAGCTTTGGTTATCAATGGTGATATCAATGTAATAATACAAAAAGTATTAGATATGCCATTAGTAGTTGAAAAATAAAGACTAAAGCGTTCCAACTAGAACGCTTTTTCTATAGCTTACGTCATGTGTTTACATTAACGCTTAAGTGACAAACACTAGCTGTCCTATTTGTTCTTATTATTTTAATTATGCTATCCTTTTTACACCTTTGACATTTTGAATTTTGCTGTCACTGTCCAAAGAACACATGACCGGTGATTTTGTATGTTTATAACATATCTATGGTATAAAAAAATCATTTGGTGATATGTATTTTTATGCAAGAGTTATCATATGTATTTGCGGCTGGTTCCATAGAACTCCATTCTTCCAATTTTCTAAACCACGTCCCTTCCCCGACCCGTGGGTTTAAAGCCTCGGCCTTTATTTTCCTCGTTGGGATTTTTTTCAACTTGATTTTTCTTCTAATAACTTGGTGTAACAGGTAAATCTCAAAATATTAAAGATATCCCTAAACTGAGTCTACTCCTCTGGGATATGTGTCTCACACCTGTATCAACACAAAAGTTACACAAGTAATACCAATTCAATTATCACTTATTAAAAAGTATTGTTCAGTTTTAAAAATGCGAAAGTGAGTTTGTAGCTTTAACTCCTCAACGACTCAACCGATAATTATGCAATTTTGCACAGACATTGTCAGGGGTAAAGAAAATGACGTAACCCGAAAATAAACTGTTTCTTAAGGAAAGGAAGATAAATAAAATCATAAAACCTTCGTTTACATTATCGGTTGCCATGGTAATGTTTGTTGTTGTTCGACGACAACTTTTTGATACGTGTTACTTATAATTCGAAGTTATTATATGAACGCGTGCAAAGCCGCGGGAAATAGTATTACATATATGTATATGTAGGCATATATTCTCTTATTTATATTTAATTTATAACAAACAAGGCTGAGGACTCAGACTGGTGGCAGGTCAATTAACAATTGTGCTGTGTGAAATGCCTGGAATTACGATCGTTGTGTTCACCAATTGTTTTTTTAGGGTTCCGTACCCAAAGGGTAAAACGGGACCATATTACTAAGATTCCGCTGTCCGTCTGCATCTGCCCGCCTGTTATCTCGTGAACCGTGATAGTTAGACAGTTGAAACTTTCACAGATGATGTATTTCTGTTACCGCTATAACAACACATACTAAACGGAATAAAATAAATGTTTAAGGGTGCTCCCATACAATAAACATGTTTTTTTTTAAATAATACGGACGGAACCGTTCGTGCACGAGTCCGACTCGCACTTGGCCGTTTTTTTTAATATCCACAGACAACAGACGGTGCAGACACATTCACCTCGCGTTTTTGATAGCAACAACGAGTTGTTTTATTGTTTATGTTATGATCCGGGTATGCATTTAGACAGACGGTTTTAATTATTTAAGTCAGGAAATATTTTTATATATTATTTATTTCCTGTGTCTCGGAAACGGATCTGATGATTAGGTTTAAATTTCGTATTTAAATCTTCCATTCCAATCATCCAACAATTTTTATAAATAAAAAATCAATGTTTGTATGTTTATTCTCTACGCGTTCCTAAAGTGATCGTATTGTGATGATGGTAGGGTGTACCGAGGACGCCTCTATGGTTCGTGGCCCAAAAATATCTGAATGAAATCAAAACAAAATGGTTTTCGAGCTTAATAAAAACTTTATGCACAATGCTGTGACATCTTTCAAAAGACGTCGATGAACAAATAAATTAGCTCCATATAAACAAAATGTAATTTGCTTAAACAATTTTTTTTACATTTCTGGAGTTATAGTTATAGATACAGTTATAGTAGTAGTTATAGATTACTAATCTATATCGTGTTTTACAGCAAGAAATATTTTTTGTAAACAAACGGTTTTACGTTAAATAACTAAATTGTAAAATGTTTACAAAAAATATAATAATTTTTTCTCTTATTACCTTATATAATTAGCTAGTCATATTACTTTATTTCACTTCTCCGATATTCCGATGAAATTATAAAAAGTGTAATGGCCGCCATGTATGGTAATGACATGTGTTTTTTACAGCAATCATTCAATCATTACCGTTCTAAATATACAAATAAACTTTTTTATTTTTTTCGTAGCATGCATGCTGATGTATGATGTGTGATGAAATAGATAGTTATAAAAAAACATTTACTAAATAATTTTTAGAAACTACTCAATGAAGATAAAAAAAGGAGCAAATATAGGGCGAAAAGTGAAGATACGAATACGTCCTAATTGACACACCTTTTGTTTAGTTCACGTCACGCTGACAGCAAGAAGTGATAAACGCTTTAAAGAGTGGTAGAGCCCGCAACAATAACATCTGTTGCATGAATGGGCCGGCTCGACCGGTGAAATACCACGACCTCACAGAAGACAGGCGTGAAGTAGAAGTACTCTGCGTTTCGTCTGACGAGTGAGGTTCCGGTGGCCTAATTTTAGTCCTCTTCCCCTTCCCGCCCTTTCCCAATAAGGATAGGACGGGAAGGGGAAGAGGATATGACGGGGAGGGGGTTAACGGGGAAAGGGAAATATCCTTTTTCCTGTCTATGCCCTCCTTTGTCCTTTAAAGGTAGGCAACGCATCTGCAACACATTTGCCTGTTGCGGATGTCTATGGGCAGCGCTCACTTAACATCAGGTGATCCGCTTGCTCGTTTGCCACCTTCCCATATAAAAAAAAAGCTAGCTGTCTTCTTTCTTTTTATTTTAATTCTCGCTCGCTATCTGTCCTTTTTACACTTGTCTCAAGGTTTAGTACAGGACATATTTGTATTCTCTGTTCTTTAGGGTACAGGCACATTTTTGTTGAGGTATATTTAATAACCTATTACGTCATCATAAGCCATCCTCGATTTTTTTTATCGCATTTGGGTCCAGCGCTATCCGCATTCCATCGAGGTTTTAGGTCTCGTACGTGGGGGGTATAGCGCATATATAAATATTGCCTAATTTCAATTAACATACGTAAAAGTCCGATTTTTTGTTTTCCAGTCGGATAATCGAACTCCTATCGCTGCCTTGTTGTAAATTGAAAAATTATAGTAGCCGGTACTCGATACTTATACGTGAAGCGAAAACTACGAGGTCATTTTAAGATTTCAAGTCATGTCATCATATGTTTCAAGTTTCCATGAAGGTAAAGCGAGAAAAGTTAAAATACTAACTGACGCAAGCGGCTTCGCACGCATTCCTTTCTTAATTTCCTCGTTGGAATTTTTGTAACTGGTTTTCGCAACTGGCAATTACAATAGTATAGATAAAAATTTGTTATAAATTTGCTATAGGTTGTCATGTCATGTAACAAAATATCAAAAGGATGCTATTATCGCGTTACCGTGGCAACCTATGTTAGGTTTTATTTTTAGGTTTAAAGTTTGTTTTATTACGGGATAAAAGGTACCCTATGTCCTTTTATGTATCACTGACACTAAAAGTATAACAAACAAACAAACTTACATTAGCATTATAATGTTGTGGATGTTAACTAAATTAAACAGTCATTGGTTTTCATAACAGAAGGTAATTTTATCAATTACGGTCGAATTTCGACTTCAGTTTTATGATTAAGTAGTTGTTTTATTATAAAATGTTAATAGAGGGGGCGTCTTGATAACTTAGATGATGTTTATCTTAAGGCCAATAAACATGAGCACAGACATTCATCCTCGTTCAATTAAATCAGTAATGGGGTACGTTAATGGGCGCCTTATCTCTCAGCACTGTCGTAATGAACGGTACTCAAATATCGCTCGATGTCATATCGCTTAAACAATTATAACAATTGTTTAAATACAAAGAAGTTTTTGTTAGATGAATTAGCTCCACGCATAGTTCAAGTATCTCGTAATTTATTTGGCCATATAAATGTTAATAAATCAAAGGCAAAGGTGTACCACTAAATTCCATCCGATATTTTTACCTTTTACATTTTTAACCCTTAAATTTTCAAGGCTAGATGGTATCTCGAACCCTCGCTATATTTACTATTACTACTATTTTTTTGTGAATGGGGCAAAGGAATTCATTTCTCAGGACAAGTTATGACCGCAAAAAAAAAAATTGTACACTCAATACATCTATACTAAATGTAGAATCTATACTAATATAAGAAAGAAAGAAAGAAAGAAAATAGTTTATTGTTGCCACTACACTCTACTACACAAGTTTTATCAACAGTAAGGTAATAATAATATATGAGTTAACAGAAAATAACAGAAAAACCAATATATTTTGAGAATATAGCGGCGACGAATAGGTCCCTAACTCAGCCTATAGCTTCAGAAGAAGCGCTGTTTTTCAGTTAGGGATTAGTTCAATATTATAAACAGGTAAAGTTTGTGAGGTCGTAGGTCATCTCTTGAATTGAGTTTGAAAATTGTTTCATTGTTACAAAGGTATATTATCCCGGAGATATAAAAACATTTACATACTGTTACGGGTAGAGTTTACCGTCCTCAATTTGTTAATTTTTCTTATATTATTTGTTTTTATATTGTCTTTTTTTATTTAATATTTATCATCTGTGTCGGCGCGCACAATGATTGAGGAGGTAGGTTTAAGACAGTTAAACTTTAAAATAAATAGTTTATCGGTAGATGTGTACACAGTAATCGTCCAACCGTCACAGTGCGCTCAATACGTTGTTTTCAATTTCTGTCTGCCTTTATACATACAATTTAAATATGTAAATTAGTTTGGGATGCATTTACTTGATTAAGAACTGCACTGATCCCGTAAAGAAACATCATACGATGTCACAAAAGTATACAATTTCTGATTTAACCTCTGCTTGTATGCATTTTACATTAAATTAATTAAAAATCGTAATAAAACCCAGAGATTTTATTTATTTATCGATACACCATGCTAGATACAAGTTGACAGTACAGCACAAATAGTAAGTATACGTTAATTCACTGTTGTCTGACAATAATTACTGCAAACAAAACTGTTATGTCTTAGTTGTAAAACATCCGTGTGTGTTGGATCCACTATCCGATGTAACAGTACAAAATCAACCGTATTCTCTTAAGATAAAGTTGATAATTGAACCGCAATTCGGTCGCCGAAAATTTTCCGCCATCCGCAAATTTACACACATCACTTGTCGACGTCAATGATGCGTTGCGCATGTTATTCGTCCTAAGTCAGTTAAAGCGATCCCTAAGAGAAAGCAGCGAGTGACTAAAAGGGGTAAACAGAGACAACTAGATCATCGCCGCGGGATTAGGGTCCATCCAGCAATACCACCAGCCCATATAATAAGCAGTCGTTTATATTGATATTGTAATCTGTTTGTAGTATTACGTTAAGATTACGCTTGATACTGCCGCTGGGAACTGTACTGTAAGTTTGTACTCTATCATTGATCTTGGAATTAGAATCAAATTACCTAAAGGTGAAACTTTCACTTTCAACACTGGAAAGGCAAAAATACTACGGCATTTTCATAATTAAAACCGATGAGAACGATAACGGCTACACAAGGTTATTGTAGTGTCGTTAGGGTTGTCAATCTTTTAAGTTTGACAGGACTCAGGATCGACTCGACTGAGACAGTGCTTCAAATTCCAGCCGTACCGCTTTGATAGTTTGCGTTCCACTACCGAACGGTTTTCCTGTAGCCTCTCACAGCTATACTGTGGAATAATCCACCACCATCGGTATTTCCAAACCAATACGACTTATGGTCCTTCGACAGTGTACTCCTTCTTAAATGCCGGCAGCCAATCTGAAGTTGATCTGGTGTTGCAGATGGGCGGCGGTTATCATTTCTAGGCGACCCCTTTCCTATAATAACTTAACTCCTACATAAGATCCATTATTTTCCCTAAAAACATCGGTTTTGTCCAGTTACCGTATTATTAACCTGCAGATCTAACTGGTTGACTACAACTTGCGATGTATTTGCCTCTATTTCTTCATAAGATCAATGTTATTCTACGTTGACACAGCGAACACTTGTAATGTTTAATAATAAGGTTGTCAACCCTAACCGCGTGATAAGTCACGTGATGTTCGACCACGTTTGACTCCGCGGCCCGCAATTAATTTGTCTGGGTCTGCCACTTGAACACCAACATTGAAATTGAGTCCTATATTGGATCAACAATGTATCAATAATACAGAAATATAAATATTGCTGATTAAATAATGTATTTCAAGCTACAAACTATAAATAAAAAAACTTTTAAATATCTGTTAAAAATTTAAATCATAAAAAAACAATTTATAAATTCCTCGACCCTATAAAAAACCTTTTGGTTAAGCCAAGACTTGAATCTAGTTTTAAAAGACGTAAGGCTGGTAGCCGCTGTAACGTGGTCCGGCAGGCGGTTGTACACGGCTGGCCCCGTGACGTGCGTCGCTTTCTCGATCCTCGCCAGTCTGTGCGCCGCCAGAGCCAGCTTGTTGGCGCCGCGAGTCACCATCCTACTGCTGCCGGTTTCTTTGCGTTTTAAAGGCAGGAAGCGTTTGCCGCGTGAATAGCGCTACCTATAAAATAACCGAAAAATGGATGGAGTGAGTTTTTTTGAGATTATATTATAGGTTAGTAAGGAGTAAATTACACATTGCTGTACTAGTCCACACTTTAATGTATGGAAGCCAGAGTTGGGTTTGGCAGGAAAAGCATGCTAGTAGAGTTAATGCCGTTGAGATGCGTTCCTTAAGAAGTGCGTTAGGCGTGACTTTGAATGATAGGGTTAAAAATAGCGTTATAAGGGAAAAGTGTGGTTTAAAAGTGGACGTTGTGACTAGTCACAACTTTCACTTTCCCTTTGTTATGACTTGAAGTTGGAAGGATGAATGAAGAGAGAATAACGAAACAAATTTATGTTAGAAAAGTGAGTGGAAGTTTTGGTACGCCTTTGGAGAACTTATATCGATCAGATTAGCGGCTTACTAAAAAAAGGCGATATAAAGAGCACCCGTAACCGACGAGCTTGTATGCGTAGATGTACGAATGAAGAAGAAGCGAGAGTGGTTTGCCAGGATCGCACAAAATGGAAATCCATGATATCTGCCTACCCCTTTGGTTAAGGGCGTTATCGCATATTTATATTTATTATTTATAACTTACAAGATATTATCTTTCTATCGATATTATATAATGTTTCTAATGTTAATGTGTAGTTCTTAAAAGTCTAGCCTAGACTGGTCATGACACAAAAGTGTTGGATATCTGTAATGTATGCAGTAACAAAATACCAACACGATTTCTACAGATCCGGTACAATAACGCCTTGTATGGAAATGTTCTTATACTGCGTCTGGTGCTTCTTGTTATGTAATGCATTATGCCTTTAAATCGATTTTCTTTTCTTTTTAATCTTATCAACTCTTGTAGCTTCCCCTTAATAATAGTATAAACTTCCAACATATCTCTCTTCAGTGGGCAACGCAATTATTTTCCCCTTTAGAGTGAGGTCGTAATATTAAATGGTTATTTTCAGCTACCGAATCAAAAAATGACCGCGGGTCATATCTCATACCAAATGTCTGTTATTTTTTTATTGTTTCATGAAAATATAAAGTGTATCAAAGTAAATTAAGACTTCATTAAGATTTCAGAAGGCATTAGTTTACCTATACCATACTTTGTTCCACAGCAAGATAGAATTTTTGTAAACAAAGGTCTTATACATGACGGCCACTTTTTATACTTCTTATACATTTTTTTCAAAACAAATCTAACCTACGAGTTACAGGATACTTTAAATTTAACACTTTAATAAACCATCCACATTCAACCAGACAGATACAACTTAGAACTACCAGTCTGTTCCATCCTTACGTCTCGCGTTCAAACGAATATATTTGAATCTTCATTAATTTTTTAATAAAGGATATTTCCTTTTACCCATTCTTCTCCTTCCCGTCCAATACTCTTGCCGTTCCCATCCTATCCTAACAAGACTGGATAGGAAAGGAAAAAGAACTGAAATTGAGCCTCCGGTACCTCGATCTTCACAGGAGACGCAGAAGCATACTTCTACTTCACGCCTGTCTTCTGCGAGGTCGTGGTAATTCACCGGTCGTACGGTCGGTACTCATGGCCACTGAACATCAGATAGGATTGTGGTTAAGCTCTAAAACATCAAAAGTAATTGCCCCTTTACGCTATAAAAGAAAAAGGAACATTAGAATGACGTAATTTTATATGTAGCTTCGGATATTAGTTTCCAGCGAAGTGGAATCCGGAGCTGTTTTAGAACACTTTCTCCGGCAAATGTGTTTACCTAATCATTTACTGTATGTACCGGTTTGTGAACGCCGCCTGCCGTGATGCATAATGCCCACAACTACCGATAGTTGCGGATCTAGGATTGTTGAACTGATAGTGGCGGATCTAGGATTGTTGCGGAAGATTTAGCTCCTTTAAAGAGCGTTGGTCCACATTGTTTTAAGTATTTAGAATTCTCTTGTTTCGTAAAATATACCGCACGCACAGCTGAAACGATTACAATACTTAAACTAACCATATAATAATAATAATATCCTGGGACATTATTCACACGCGGCCATCTGATCCCAAACTACACAGAGCTTGTACTATGGCAACCAGATAACTGATATACTTCATATACTACTTTTCTTTTGTAAATACATACTTAAATAGATACCCAGACTCAGGACAAACAGACATGTTCATGCACACAAATATCTGTCCTGGGTGGGAATCGAACCTACGACCTGCAGCGTGAAAAGCAAGTACAAACCACGCCAATCGGCCCGTCTGTTAAAGTACGGGTGGCAAACCTAATTATGACAGATATTGATAGATTAATTAGATATAGCAGAATAATTTTATTTAGTTTTAAACTCTGTCGGATAAAAAATTTAATGAATAGTTTCGTGCTCTACGTTTAATTACCAAATAACGGCTCACGGGTGTACAAACATGTCCCCATCCTGCAGATGTCTTGAGGGTAAATATTTACAGTACCTGTATACGAATAAAATATTTGCATTACAGTTGAGCAGATAATAGGTTATCTGTGAAATTTCCTTTGATAAAACAATTCTTTATTTCACCTCAAATTTGTCTCGTAACGTGACTGTGTGTTCGTAATGTTTGCTGACATACGCCGCGTTTGTTCAGATTGCTACGTTACTGGTATAGTTACAGATTTTTTATGTGAGAAGGTGGCAAACGAGCAAGCGGATCACCTGGGTGTTCCCGCCGCTCGTTTGCCCCCTTCTCTTATAAAAAAAACCTGATGTAAAGTGAGCGCTACCCATAGACATCCGCAACAAGCAAATGTGTTACAGATGCGTTGTCTACCTTTAATGAACAGAAGTGGGGATAGACAGGAAAAGGAATTTTAATAAACAACACTAAAGAAAGGAGATATAATATAGGACCCGTAACCGACGAACATGTAGATGTATGGATAGTAGATGTATGGATGTACAAGCGAGAGAGGAGTACAAGGATCGCGCCGAATGATATAAAATATCCGTGATCTCATCCTACTCCTCTGGGTACGGGTGTGAGCGCATAATAACCATAAACAAACCATTACTTTATGGCGGGTAAATGTCATCGGGTCCCATAAGGTTTTTTTTAATGTTAAATAAAACGTTAACTGAACTCGCTAAGTATCTCGGAAACGGTTCCAATTACTTTGTTCATTTTTTTTTCATTTATTAGTTGATCTTTTGGCGATTTGTGAGGAGATTCATGTCTAGTGGACGTCTGACGACAGATTAAAAAAATAGTCACTTATAGAGAACGTACAATAAAAATACCTGGGACATTATTCACGTACGGCCTTTGGATCCCAAGCACAGGACAGCTTGATACTACATTTCTTTCGTAATTATATATTTAAGTATATAATTACACCCAGACAAACAGACATGCTTATGCACACGAATGTCTCCTGAGTGGAAATCGACCTCACGACCTGTGGCATGAAAAGCAAGTATCTTACTAACCACACCAACCGTCTGTCAACTATGATTGTAACGTTACAATTATTACATTAAATAAATTTCAAACGAGCCCATTGCTTTCCTTATACCATCTCTAGTTCTTTCTATTTTATGTTGTAAGTCAAATCATCTTTTTTGCTGGAGATACTTCACTCATTAATATTTGCATACATAAATTAAACACGTATATTCACCTGACACATCTGTTTAAATAGAAAATACCTACACGATAAGAAAACACGAGTAGAACTGTCACATAGATGTTATCTTTTCTACGATTGCTTTAGAAAGCAGTATCATTTTTACATAGCTATAAGGTTGATGGATTCCGAGGTATAGTGGCCGTACTGTACGCGGTCCTATTTTAACATTTTCACCTCATGGACCCTTTTCGACCTTTGCCCATTGCTTGTTGAATTGCAATAAATTTAACAACTTCACTAATAGAGGCTTACATTATTGGACACGTTTAACAATGTAGAGACTGCAACAACATCTGCTGCGCGAATTGGCAGGCTCTACCACTGAAATATCACGATCTCGCAGAAGACAGGCGTCAAGTATTCTGCGTTTCGTGTGATGAGTGATATTCTGGAGGCCTAATCCTAGTCTTTCCCCTTTTTTAATAAGCAAAGGATGGGAAGGGAAAGGCGATTTGATAGGAATGGGGATCGATAGGAAAAGGAAATTTCCTTTTTTCTGTTTATCCCGTCTTATTGCCAATGCTTTTGGGTAGCGGTCACTTAATATCGGGTGAACAGGTTGCTCGCTTGCCACCTAATGCTTTAAAAAAAGATATTGGAGTCTTGAATGTACACAATTTCGTTTAGAGGACATAGCAAATTCACCTCTGGGTTCAAGTTTATCACACGGATCCTTTGCAAAGGATTATCTGTATTTGCCGCGCCGGTCTTATCTCCAATCTTTAAAGCACAATACACTACACTAGGAAGTGGTATATTCGAGTTAGCGTCGACTAAAAATAGCTGTCCACACTAACTCTTCATTCAATCGTTAAGGTTTTTCGGCTAGACTACAATCCTACCTGATGTTAAGTGAAGACGTGGTCGAATGATGGTACGTAGTTGTTTAAGCAACAGCCTATTTACTTTTCTTTTGAACATACGTCATTATTGGAAGGAAACTCTGACGCTTGAACTTGTTCCAATCCTTTGCCGTGAGCACGAGTCTCTATAGTCTATCATTTAATGTAATAATGTAATAAAAATCTATTTATTAAAATGTAATAGAGTTAGGTACTAAAACAATAGGCACATATGTCATGACGTAATCAAGCCTTTTCCAAGTAAGTTTGACAATTTATTCGGATGTCTGCCGGGTGATATTTGTGGCGATTTGATGAATGCCTACGTCCAGCAAATGTCTCCTAACTTTTGACAACTTGACGACTTCAAATCAATTATTTCGTTTTAGCTTCAAGACTAAGCTACTGCGATAAAGAATTAATATTTGACAGATACAATAAAGAGGATAAGAGTTGACTAGGAGAATGGAACAAATCACTTGATGTTAGCAATTTGTTGTGCGGCGCGAGGCACGCAGGCCGCGCGTGGCGCGTTCCTTCAGTCCTTACAAGCTGCCTATGTGCAGGCCTGAGCTGTGATACATAGGGCTGTCACAATTAACAAATAATTGATTATTGTTGCCCGCAAAGACTGTTATAAACTTGAATGTTTGAAGCACGATTGTTAGTTCTCTAAATTGGATATTTGACTCTTGATTCCCATTGAGTCTCTCTTACTCTTCTCTATTTCACTATCTATTATAGAGTGGTATTTATTGACAAAATACTTTCAAATTCGACATCGGAGTACGTTTCATTTGTTAGTATCAAGATTTATCAACCCTTTTGTCTATCATAAAATAAAACATATCTGTATATAGACAAACCACAACCGAAGAATCGATTAAGGTTCCACATGTTACTATTATAAACCAACCATGGATGACGCGAAAGTGTCATTCCCAAACAATTAATTTGCCAATTGACAGAGAAAACTTTTAGTTGACTGGAAAGCAAGAAGCGCGATTTAGTTTTCAATCTAGATATAACACAGGTTGTGAAAAATAATTAACTAAAAATATTTTATAAACATGTGACAGCCCTATTGTGACCTCGTCGGTCGCGTTATTACTCCCAATTCAGAAATCATAATGGACGATCGTCGTCGAAGATACCTATTGCTCTGTTGTGGTGGGGATGGAATGGGTCCTCTAATTATTCAATTGGGTACTTACATTTATTGTGCTGTATTTATTTTAAATACAAATTGACTTTAGGGTCAGAATATGGACGGGCGTAAGTAGAAGCTTACTTTCGCGTTTCGCTTGGGGGACAGGTGATCCAATATATAAAAATCCTACGAATATTAGAAATGCGAATGTAAGTATGGATGTTTGTTGGTCTTTCACACAAAAACTACTGAATGGATTTCAATGAAACTTTACAATAATATAGCTTATACATCTGAAAAACATATATCATTTTTATAAAGATATTGTGTGAATTGTCTAAAATATAACGATAAGTGTCAAGGGGGAAATAATTCCCTCATATGTGAGCTATTCTGGTATGCGCTACAAAAACCGTTAAAGTTACAAGTATATAATGTAGTAATGGACCACCACCATAGTGACACTATAGACAAGGAACGTTAGTCTACAACCACGTACAATCGCAATCGCCCTGTGTTGTGTAGTTTTAGCTCAAAAGGGAAACATAGGGACGCACACATTTTTATATATAGTTTTACAATACATAGATATCTCTATCTGTAATACCTCTTAACCCTCCATTCTTTTTTTGTTTCAGGTAGGCGTAATGGTGAATATTATCGCCACATATTCTGTGAGTTAGTTTGTAAATGTCACACAACAATGTTATGTTTACAGTCCTAATTGTTTGTATCCCACGTGTAATATTGGTGCATTTGTACAAGAAACGCTTGTGCTCTTCTTCGGGCGTAGATAAAGGAAGGAAAAGAAGTAGCTTCCAAGAAATGGCTAAAAGTAGTAGCTTTTGTAATCGTACTTTAGTCAAATCTACCTGGATCCCTTCCAGTTTGCTCGGTCTTCCGGTACCTCGTTGATCCAAAACAACGATTATACCGTGAAGATAAAAGAAGAGGGAGGGATTAAAAGAGAGCGCATGCGGCAGAAATGCGATCGTTAAGATCGATGTGTGGATGTGTGGAGTAACACGAATGGATAAGGTAGGAATAGAGTATATTAGGGGAAGCCTGAAAGTAGCACCGATAGTGGAAATACTTAGGAGCAAAAAGTTAGCATATGTTATGAGAAGAGAAGAATGACATGTGACATAGCGGTTCTTAGATTTGAATGTGGAGGGGTTATTGTTCGGAGTAGGGCTAAGAAAAGATGGATGAAATGCGTGAGCGATGAAGAGATCAAGAAAAGAATGACTTCTGAAGTTATGGATAATGAGAGACTACATTACATTTCATTTGAACTCTTTTAGAATGTTGCCGATTGTATTACCAATGTTGTGTTGAAAGAATCAACACATCTGTCGTATCCAGGGCAACGCACCGCTTTGTTTTTGTTTGGTCTCGTAAAACACTTTTGACAGTTGATATTTTGTCGTCACGCGGTTGCTTGTGAGTGAGGTTTAGATAAGCACGTAGATAACACGTTTCATGTCAAACAGACGCAAAAATGTTGCTTCTGTTTGTCTGTTTCTTTGTTAGATCCCATTTAAGTCGTCACGTGTTGAGCAAGGGATGATTTTCGCCCGCATGTATGTAATTTTGAATCGATTTAATTAATTCATAATGCTTATCCGTATAGAAAACAAAGCCTTTGTTAGTTACACCAGAAATCAAGAACGGCTGCACAGATTTGTTGGTTTGTCCCTATGTTGTTGTTGTTGTTGTCAATATGTCAATAAAAAGCGTTTTCTCTTACATTTTTATAAGCGATGTTATCTCTGATGAAATGACACAAACAGTGGTATATACATACCAACTTATTCAACAAAACGAATAATGTCGTATGTACAAAATTAATACTAATAGCGTAACAGAACATAAGTTAATTGTAAGCCGGCATAATTATTATAATCTTATTTTTCCACCGCGCGTAATTATATTAAATATTAAGTAACGCTTATTATTTGTTTCATTGTATTATTGAATTTGGTCTCACTTAATGAAATAGCATTGCGTATTCGCTACGGTATAGGTATAGGTTCAGTCAACCACTGTACCAATGTTCAACAAAATAAGATTAGTGGTATAGATGCGAAAACGTAAAGAAATATTGTTCTGATTTCGTAATATTGTTACGAATGTGGATACTAGTGCGGTGTTAATCGTGTTAACGCCAAGAGGTTCCGGAATGGTAGCTACACATAACGCCCCATACCGGCTCTACGCCCAGTTCCCCCAGACTAGCAACCCGCCCCACCACTCGGGTAGATAGATTAATAAATAAATAACTTTCTACTGGGTAAATAATCTTTAAAATCGGTTTAGTAATGTTTGATTTTGGCCGGTACAAACAAACTATCCAATCTTTTCTATTTATAATATTACTAGTGACCCGCCCCGGCGTCGCCCGGATACCACTAATTATGTTGATCCGATCGCTACCAAACACAGGAATGTGCCAATCTGGACAATCTGTAAATTTCATCGAAATCGGTCTAACCGTTTCGGAGTCTAGTAACATACGTACTTCTCTTTTTATATACTATTTTTTTCATAAAAAGTATCCTATGGTACTTCTAGTACCTCCAAGAATATGTGTACAAAGTTTCATGATGATCGGTTGAGTAGTTTTCTCGTGAAAGCTTAACAAACATACATTCATTATATTTTATAGATTATTTTATATATATATAGGTTTAATTATTTCAAATTATTGTAATTTATAAAAAGCTTCTGTCTGGGCTTTAGTTCATCCATCATTTAACCTTCGGTGAAGAAAATACTAGTTTGCTTGCTTCATCTTCAAAAAAGTTCTTAATATTTTCCAGGCAACCGATTCAATAAAATTTTACGGCGAAGATTATTTTAGTATGCAAACAAAATTCCAACCGGCTAATTGATATTGTACTGACAGAGGCTCATTGTATAGTTTGAATGCGCCATAATTCCAAGAAGTTTCACTTCGACCTTCGCATATTTCCGTTTCGCACGGTGCAAAGTCCAGGTATCAGGGGGCGGAGGGGGGGCGTCCAGTAATAGTTCTGTGGGATTGAATGACGCCACGTGGTAGGTATACAATCAGAATTTAGTTTACGCAGCGAACATTCTGAATGCGTCTTCTAAATCAATGACTAAAAGTGAGAAACACTTCGGTGAACAATGAATGAAGAAAGAGTGACAATGGTTTACGTTGCAAGAGTGAGTGGCAGAGCTAGTAGATGTCCTAGAACAGTGGTTAGATTAGGCTTCGACTCATCCAACGACAATGTCAAACTTATGACCCACCTCTTGGCTGTTTGAAAAAAACGACAAACTAGAATATCCTAGTGACAAAACTGCCCAACCGTCAATCAATGACCATCCGGCTGTGGGCTGGGTTACGCACCCTACATTTTAAGGCCCACCTAATATTCTCTCATGACCCACTGGCGTATACTCATAGTTTGGGAATCTTTGTCTTGAGTTTAGGACCTAAACGAACTAATATCGTCCTGATTAGTGACATACAACAATGTACAACCGACGAGCATCCGCAGATATACGGATGAATCAGCATTGGGAGGAGTGTCAGGTCAGGACCGTTCAAAATCGAGATCTGTAATCTTTGCCCATCCTTTGGGTTACGAGCGTGAGTTCGTTAGCTTATATAAAACAAACAATGTAAGTATATATTTTAAACCCAAGCTTTGGCTTTGAAAGTTTGATTGGTTACCCAACATCTAATGTAACAATTGCATTTTATTTGCCAAACATTATCATCTCTCAGCCCCTTTTCCACGTTATCTTGGGTCGGCAACAATTAGTACTAATATACAATAAAAAAGATACCAATGTCTCAAAATTAATATAATGGAAGGGACCAAATACTACCATCCATGCACAGAGTGGTTGTGTGATATCTACTCATGTGATTAAGGAATAACATCCATGTTTGTTAGCAAATAACACGTCAGTACCGACGAAAGTTGTTGACGTATATTGCAGTGATTCCTCCTGATTCATTAGATTTATGTGTTTAGTAAACAATTAGCTTTACGTGAGTCAAAACGACTGAGCTCCAAATATTGTCTACACCATCTATTTGGTTGGCATTACACGGAGGAACGTTTCTCGCATAACTTCCTGCGCATATACGGTATTTCCAAACTCCCTCAACAAAAGACGGCACTCCTTGCTTAAATGGCGGTTCCTCTAGTGTTGTCGATGTTTACGAGTTGTGACCACCTAGCATCATTTGATTTACCGTTTCTTTGTCTATATGTCCTAAAATGTTGTAAGAATTTGCAATATACCAAAGGGCTTCGAATAAAGTAGATACTTCGTGGCCTGATCTCCTCGCCATACTGAATTATTGTCCGATTCTTTTGCTACTGCTATAAGACTCTGTAACGAGTGGTGTTGCTCTGGTGGTAGTAGGAAGGCATCTTCGATTTAGGCTATTGCTTTGGGATCATTACCTTTCTCCGAGTTGCTAATTCCTAACATTTGATGCCTTGGGACCCATGGATGAGAGTTATATTTTTGTTTTGTACGTAATTATAAAGTCTTTATATTTAGGTGACTATTCAGCAATTGGATAACAAACAAATATGGAAGAAATGTAGTTTTTTTTATACAATAGCAGTTTTATAAAATCATTACTAAGAAATATCGTACTATTGTAGAAATGTATCTCTTCTCTCTTTTAGCCAAGAGTCGTCTACTGTTGGACGTAGGCCTCTCAAATTGATCGCCATAAAGACCGGTCCACTGCTGCCCTTGCCCAATGGTCTTCCGCAAACTTCTAATTTCCAAATTTTCGTATTTGGGACACCTTAAAATAATTTACTATTTGATTTCTTAATTATCCATCCATCCATTTCGCCTCTATCATTGATTGGTGAATAAATTAAGAACTGTGGTCCCGCCTTTATTCATTAGACAAAATGCCATGTATCAATAATAACCAAAGTTCACCGATCCGTCTACTATCCTTTGATTTAGATTTACCATTTCGTTGGTTTGCACCACGACCATTTTATTTAGGACCATTAGTCTAAATCATTTAGTACGGAACGGGTATCATAGCGGGGCACTAACAAAATCGTGAGAGAGCGCTAACCGTCAAAACACGATGTCGGCAATTGGAGTGTTTCCAAGGCGAACTACACCGTCTAGGCATTCGGTACGAACATACCTAGTACTGATACAAGCAGCTCCTTATGTTATTTTTATTATGCTATAGAGCAGGGGTCGCCAGTTAGGTTGTGAGGTCCGAACACAGGTGAAAAAATTACCCAAACTGCCCGACGTACCTAAAGAAGGAAACAGTGAAATAATGATAAATCGTCCTTATTTTGAATGTTTCCCACTGCAGGGACACAGGCCTCCTATCCGAAAGAGGGAAGAGGCCGTATTCCTCAATGCGGGCGGATGGATGTCACATGTCTTCGAATTTTGTGATTCTAAGACATGTCGGTTTCCTCACGATGTTTTCCTTCGCCGTTTTTGGAGCAGTGGCGATGAAATAAATTACACAAAGTAAAGCGCCTGCCTGGGTTCGAACCCGCAACCTACAGTACGTAAGTCGGGGCCTAAACCGCTGAGGCACCACTGCTCTCAACAGTGAAATTGTCGCCATATAAATATATTTTTCTTAAACGGATCTATCTTTGGATAAGCATTATCTTAGAGATTTTATCAGCAACCGTTTAGATAAGTCTCGAATTACCTCTGTCACCATTAGATCTCTGATACATATAGTTCTATGTCCATATTCTGTTTAACGAGTGCGAATCGATCTTTAATAGAACGTGTAACTGTACCTTAATGCATGATTAGAGGTCTGACATCAACGTTAATAACTTTACAGACCTCCAAATGTATCCTGTAACACTATAACTCATGGAATAATACAAGAAAGTAGTTTAGAAATCAGCGCCAAGCTTACATTTACGATATAAATCTGCTGTGCCGAGGGTCAAGTCTTCATATGGTGACCACCTTCCATAGAAAATCTGTATAAGGATAATTTTTAATTTTGACTCCAAATTTAATTTAGTTTGACAGTGTGTAGGGTGAACAAACACAGATAAACTGCAAACATAATGGGCCGTTTCCATCGGAATAGCATTTTTAAGTTTGCTACATTCCTTATAGAAGATGACTCAACTCTTACCTGGACGAAGTAATATCCATTAGCGATATCGCTGGTAGAAAAGTCCAAAGTGTGGAAGAGACAAAATTTACGATGCGACGTTCGTTATAGAATCGCTTCGGACCGAATGTACTTTGTCTAGGCTCTAGGCACTCTGGTTCGCGATCTGCCTTTAAGTCACCGTAAGACTTTCACAAATTTAGATACTTTTAAACTACTCAGACACAATTACCACAGTATGTAAACGTCGTCGAGTCCTTGAACTTGCTCGTAACGAGGAGAAATAGACTGCGCAAATACATAGGACTTGAAGATCTGCCAACTGAGGCTCGTGTAGCTGCCAAAACAGTGCCGGATTCCCTCCTTTGTTGTACAGATAGTTCATATTTAATTATCTTTGACACATAATCAGACATCCCATCCCACTTTGAGCTTCTTAAATAAGCTCAAGGTCGCTCCAAGGACATTAGAATGGGGTAATGTTTATTGAAATCGCGTAATCCGATAATAGCTACCGACCGAGCCGAGGCTCGGCCCACACAGGCACCCTGTAATGGGAATGCTAAACGCGTTATGAGCGACAGCACAAGCAGAGGTCTGTTTTCTGTGAGGTCGTGGTATTTTACCGATGGAGTGTTCACACAGTTCAGTTCACCCTTTCGTGTAACAGATGTTGTTGCGGGTTCCTCTGCTACATATAATCAAAGCTTTGAACATGAAAAGAGGATTACTATGCTATTAAAATGATTGAAGTATGAAGTCATTGTCATCAAGATGACCCGAAATATCTCCGGGAAGGCAAGAATCATGCAGTGTACTTCCCGCAAGAATTTAATCATCATTTAATATAAATATCTATACTAATATTATGAATGCGAAAGTTTGTATGTATGGTTGTTTGTTAATCGTTCACGCAAAAACGGCTTAATGGATCTGGAGGAAATTTGGTACAGAGATAAATTATAGTTTGGAATAACACATAGGTTACTTTTTATCGCGGGAAAATAAACAGTTCCCGTGGGATATATTTTCTTTTGTTTTTATAGGTGCACGTATATAAATAGCGATGTGTATGTTCTTTATAGTATCCGAAGAATCCCGGGTCGTGACGGATCACTGATATAACATATTTTAACAATTATTAAACACATTAATTATGTAAAAAACTGGTTATTGTTGTTAATATGTATGTACACGCCATTACTACGCCGCGCGCTCGCTACTGCGATCAATACTTAAACGTTTAATATTCATCAAATAACTATATGTTGAACTTAATATAATCTATGTGTTAGTTATACAATACTCGTATAGTCATATAATCCTTTTTTCTAATATTTTAAAAATAATACAAGCCTCTTTTAGGTAGGTCACATTTATATATTTGAGGAGCGGGTATTCCTGCTTCTTCCAACACCACTGTTCGCACTGTTCCTGAGAAAATTCCTTATTTCGAACGCCTTAGTCGCCTTTGTCTATGCCAATGTTTTTGTTTAAATTTATCAATACTGGTGTTTTTATGTTAATAATTGATATGCGCCATCTTTTGATAGGTATTTGCATTATCTATTGTTGGAGCGTTGTCAAGGGCTAACATACTGATATCTCATATTTTTGTTAGATGGCGCTATATTTAAAAATCAATATCATATGAAAAACAAAGCAGAGCGAAGCTCGGTGCTAGTATGATTTACTGCCAACTTCTTCCGACCGACTTCTAGCCAATGTTTTGTGCTATTACCTAAAGCTTGGTCTTTGACATTCTGTATACAACGTTGAAAGTAAACAAGAATGCAACGTGATAATTAGTCTGACATGAAACAATGTTGACCGGTGGAGTTTGAATTCAGGTTACGGATAGTGTTGACCGAAAATATTGGACAGTTTACTAAAAACAGTTATCTACAAAAAATAACATGTGTAAAGACCCTCAATTCTGATAATATAACGGTCTTTTGATTTAATTAATTAATTTTCATATCGATTAATAAAATGCCGATAAACATTGATTTGTTATATTTACGCGAATACTACACATTGAAATAAAACTAACTCAAAATAAGTGGGTACTTCGCCAGCAACTTTTGACATCGGGACGTCTGACACCTCAGTCCCCCCGTGACCATGAGCGCTGTAAAGTACTCGAAAACGTCGGCAGTTAAAAAAACCGTAAAATGAACGTGATATAATCCGTAAAATTAGTTTTATTTCAATGCCGATGAAGAATTGTGAAGCCTTTGAGGGATGATTGTGTAATAACTGTGTTAAAAAAATCGGGTGTTTAGAAAATCGGAGATATAATAGGATATTAGGTTTGTGTGCCATCAAGCCCTGTACAATGCGAGTGAAATAACACAACACTCATGTGGAATGTAGTAACAAAGCCTTACCAAAGCCTTACCAACTCGTTTCTACAGCGAACGACAGTTATACTAAGTAAGCCTACATTGCAAAGTAACAGACTACGTAAACTTTTGTGCATACAATACTTTGCTGTGATGTCATCGAACTCAAGACTTTAATTTCAAGTATTGTTGATCTAATGAATATGAGCTTGGACACTTGTCTCATTTATTATGAACTAGTGATCAGACCCGTCTTCACCAATGTTGATCCGATCGCTTCAAACTTCACGTTCCTTCCAGACGTTTAGGAGTGCTTAGCGGACATTTATACAGCTATCGATAGATATAAATTAGGTTAGGAATCGAACTCCTGTCGATTAATTCTACAGACAGACAGCTGTCTAGTTATGCGGTCGGCCACCTTCGTTGTACATTAATAGTCTTGCTCACAGCAACTTCCTGGCCACTTTCACTGTATGTGTTACGTTCACGCTACGCTATGTAATTCCGTGTACTTCTCTAATTTACTCAAGTCTCTATAATTTCAAGAACAAGACAGCACTATCAACATGATCTCTCTGCACTCTTTCCTTTATATGAGGTATAGGCTGTATAGGAAACATTCAAATTACAAAACATGTTCTTGGCCGGCGACACATGAATTCAAATATGGCGCGGTAACATTAAAAATATAGTCGATGTTACGTCTGTATAATGTAGCCATCTATTGTTGAAACAGTTATTAAAATCGGTTAGAGTCTTTAGCAAAGCAATTACGAACAAACTAATCATTTAACTTAATTATATTAGTATTGATTAATCAATTTTAGTCCCATAAAAAGGGACAGTAATAACAGAAACCCGGCTAAAGCCACGGCCTTGCCGAGCGACCCGTGACCGAGACATTGCACAATCTCTAGGTCGAATTCTTGGCTGCAAGTCATCATTTGGTGCAATTATGAACCCCATCTAAATTTGAATTATAAATGCAAATTCAAGTTTGTTTGTTACGTTAACTCCTCAAGCGATCAACATAAAATGTTGCACAAACATTGTTACTGGTACAGAAAATGACATGGGTTACTTAACTTTGATCCAAAAATAAAACTTTTCGGTAGCAATATCGGTTGCCATGGTAATGTTTTTTTTTAAATTTATTAGGGTAAACAAACAGTCTCACAGATACAAAGATTCCTTTAAATATATAAACATAAACATGAGTTAACTTCACTGTGACACCAGCAACATTTACCACAATTAGACATAACGTAGGTGTCACGCATAAATACACTATTTAATATAAAAAAGTTGACCATTTATTCAATATAGGTATAATTTGTTCCTTGCTTTTACAATAACAACTTGACACGTTATGTATTCGAAGCTTATATACGTGGAATCATCTTACAAAATTTACAATAGTGGAAATATGTGTAGAGATGAAAATAAGAAACGAATACGTGCTTAGCCGCGGCGAACAGTTAAGTTTAACTATTTGTTTAATACGGCCGTAACATCCAGGATTATGTTAAGTTATTAAGGTGAACGAAGGGAGAAAGGAATGGGAAGGGAATATGACACCCGGCGTTTTACGCACCATACAAAACGAAATATAAATACCTTCATTTCACACCTGTGCCTGTTGTGAGGGGATGGTGCTTCCGGCTTTCTTATGCAAACCGCTGCTTCGATTCTATCACTGTTTAATTAACAAATATGAAGAATAGATGTATAAAACAACGTTGATTTTTCTAAATTCGGCCCTTAGAGGTCTACAGTAGGGGATGAAAGTTCGTATCTAGAAATATTTGTAATCAAATGTAAATTGATCTCAGATCTATATGATCAAATATATAAACTAGTGACCCGCCCCAGCTTCGCCCGAGTACCATTAATTATGTTGATCTGATCGCTACCGAACACAGGAATGTGCCTGGACAATCCCTGTAAATTACATCGAAATCGGTCCAGCTGTTTCGGAGTCTATAGGTCTATATGCATGTTGCATACTTCGCTTTTTATTTACTACTTTTTTTTCGAAATAAGTATCCTATGTTACTTCTAATACCTCCAAGAATATGTGTACAAAGTTTCGTGATGATCGGTTGAGTAGTTTTCGCGTGAAAACGTAACAATCAAACTTACATTCACTTTTATAATATTAGTAGGGATAGGTTAGTTAGTTGATAAATAAAAATAAAATTCGTTTTTGCGATTATCGTTATTTGGGTATATTCAGTATCTTTTGTTGTAATACAATAATTATTTGTATTATAATAAATTAAAAACAAACTAACCTACTTCATAATTTTTCTTTTTATAGTTTTATAATTACGGGTTATTTTGGTAATTACCGTAAAACTTGTCAACGTTAGTCCTTTGTCTGCAGCAACGCAGACAAGTCTTACCGTAAGTTTCCACTGGCGAAAACATTCACACAAAACATATTGTCATCTCAGGTTTTTCAGAGAGAAAGAAAGAACGAAAGCTTGTATCGCGACATGTTTATACGCCAGTGGAACCCACGGTTACACGTCGCAACTACATCCATGGAAATGGTAGTAAATAAAAAGTTTTCTTGACATTAATAATTCCTATACCTTAAACGAAAAGAAGCGTGAATACCTAACTAATGTTTAACCGTCTGGCGTATTAGTTGAACAGAATGTCGTTTATTTGACTAGGTTTGTATTACAACAATAAAATTCTATAGACTTTGAACGCTTCAAATTAGTTCTATTTACTTGGGTAATTAGTTTCTGTTACATAAATGACGTTCGTTCAATTGACGTACGCAACGGTATGCGTTTGTGAGTCTTACGCCACATTTCCGAAAGGCTGATCAACGGAATGATTTGCTAGTTAGCTGTCAAATGTCTTGAATAGTTGGAAGTACGATCATTTTTTCCCTTTCTGTTAGTGATTGATATTAATCAACCTTGACTGGGGTGTTAGTTGGAAGTTTGATAAGTCCTTCAGAACCTATGTACCTATTATACACTGAAATACAGCTTCCTTAAAGGCCTGTAACAGGAGCTTACAATATTCATAGCCGTGATGTTCAGTCCATCTTGTGGGAAGCTTGCGTCAGGACCTCACAGCCCATTTTGTGGATCACATAATTTCAGAGAGATTCCGAGCATTGCACTTGAGCCTTGAGCCATTTAATTGTGGGTGCAATGAGATATTTGTCGGGACACAATCATTTATTTATTTATTTTGATGCGTGTTACTCGAGCACAATGTATTACCGGCGCACGCCGCGTACTATTTACATGCGACACGATGACACGAAGATATTTGCACCAAGAATTTACGACCACTAATATACTATACAGACGGGCCGGTTGGCGTGGTTAGTAAGGTACTTGCTTTTCACGCTGCAGATCATGGGTTCGGTTCCCACCCAGGGCACATTTGTGTGCATAAACATGTCTGTTTGTAATGAATCTAGATGTAATTATTTATTTAAGTACGTATTTACAATTTAAAAGTAGTATATCAATTATCTGGTTTCCATAGCACAAGTTCCGCTTTGTTTGGGATCAGATGGACGTGTGTGAATATGTCCTAGGATATTGTTATGTAAGTTATGTTGAGTTTAAATCAAATAAAGGTGATCAATCGCGTCACGTTTAGTCCGGGATAGTAAATGTATCACACTGGTATAAAACGGCACGTTGTGTCTTGTAAAAAGTAGGTGCAAGGTTGTATTCAAGGCGCTACGAGCGGACCACGTGCTCTGTTACGCCAATACAGTCGAACTTTCAATGAAGTTTTCATTACGTGACGATCTGTATGAACTTATACTGATGTTTATATAGCTAAAAGGTGGACTAGACAGCAACAAAGTTAGATCTCGGGCTGTCCGGATCGTCGGTCCATCTTGTGAAGGCCATCATTGATCAGTAATAGAAGCAGTGCTCCTTATCAGTTTAGCTGTGGATCAATTCAATGTACCTTAATAATAATAATAATATAATTTATCGATCTTATTAAAATTCAGTGCGTTGCAGACTTGAACTTGACCGACTTTGAGATTTATCTTAGGGCTATTCAAACGAATTGCACTCATGCGGCGAGGAAAATATTTCTGACGGTCTATATTCAACCTTAGGGAGTTATGTTATGGTGTACTTGCACTTGAGCGATGTGAATGTAGAAAAAATATTAGAAGGTTGTCACATCGGCGATAGGTCTGGTGTTCTTGTTAGTGAGATTTCAATCTCCAATTTTTAATTACTTTATCAACTCTGAAAAGTTCCACAGACCTCGTGAAGTAGATTTTGGACCTTGGCTGTTCTTAATATAACTTTCAACAGCCTTACTCATTGCATTTTCGAAGTGAAAACTTCACTTTGATTTTCGGTAAGGATTGTAACTTACGGGGCGTCGCCGAGTGAAAGATGTGGCCAATAGATGGCGCTAGTAGTCTTACACTACTGCAACTATTCAAGTTTGGATATGTTTCATAAAACGAATTTATTTCTTTTAGTATTTATTAAAAATAAAAGAGAACTCGGTTTGAAGTAAAAGTGATACAGCTGTCTTAACCGTACCGAAGTACGCAAACGTTCATCAGATTTCAGTCATTCTTTTATCTAGTCGAAGACACTTAGTATCTATTGAAACGAAAGCACTAAGCAGACAACCCAACCCTACTGCAGATTAAATTATACTTACTTGAGAGGACAAGGGTCCAAATAGTAAACATTTTTTTTATTACATAGTCACTCTCGAATCAAATATGTAAGTTGTATTTAATTGTCAGCGTGTGTCAGTATCCCTGGTGCAATCAAATGTCGACTTTAAGGTGACGAACCTTTTTTTTAAATTTTTTACCGAAAAGAAGAGGAATTTATTAATTTAAAATATTTTTTTATGTGAAAGTTATTAAAATGTATACGTATCGAAGGAAAACCAGAGCGGGAACCAGTTTGTGGGACTTAAAATTAACTGAAGCGTTTTATTTGTATTCTTCTTTCATAAAAAAAATAATAGTTCCTATTATAACCATTTAATTTTAACTCTATCTACCCCTATAATAGCGTGAAAGTTTAATTTATAAGAACAGAATTGATTGGTACAAATGTATCCAGTATTAGGCATATAAATTGTTCATCAAGTGGAGCAAATGGTTCTTGATTGCTGTACATCAGTTCAATCAGCGTTTGAACGTCATTGAACGTCATTGAGGGGTTGGTTATAGCAACGCAACGTTCTGTATTGGTGCCTATGAGTAGATATTATATAATGTGAGGAATCAATGATGTAGTTGTATTTTTTAGGCATCCCAAAGAGTCCACTGTGCGTTCGTTCGTCTGTCCGTCACTAAACTGTGTCTATTGAACCGTGATAGACAGTTGAAATTTTCACAGATAATGTCTTTCTGTTGCCGCTATAACAACAAATAATAAAAAGCAGGATAAAATTAATTTTTAAGGGGGCTCCCATACAACAAACGTGATTTTTATAGATAATGGTACGGAGCCCTTCGAGCCTTTCGATTAGCACTTGGGCGTTTTTTTTAAATATTACTAGAAGGAAACATTCCAGATTGATATTGTATTGAAAAGATGGATTCGAACCCACGAGCTCACGTTTTGCAGTCCGTTCCATTAGGCTATTGCTGCTTTAAAATCAAATAGTTGCAGTTGACAACTAGATGTTGCACGCGGCCTTTTTGTAACTTAAACTTAGAGTTATAGCTTAAGTTTGTTGTTAACTTGTTGTTAAAATACGTAATAGTAATATCACCCATATAACATTACCACATCCATATTGTGAATGATGGTTATGTTGTCCTATCCCTCGGGAACAGGTGTTTTTTTAATATTAAAGTGACCATGTCCTTTTCTGTATCTTTCTGTACATTAAGGTCTGGAGATGTAACTTCTTTAAAAAATCTTTCAAGGAAATAGATTAAAATGTGGTAGCGTTTACAATGTCACAACATGCGGAACTAAAATTTAATGGACAAACAAAAATTTACTTGTTACCGAGCGCAAAATGTAGACGATGTATTTATCACTTTTTTAATTAATAATTCCTTTAGTACATGTTATGCTAATTATGTTTTTTTTGTGATGTGTAAAAACTATACTCTTTTACTAACTCCATCTATTGTATGTTTTGTAAGTGAATTTCTAACACTGTCATCAAAGTTCACTCACTAGTCGCTAGATGGCGCTCCTATATCTAATATATCTAGCTATCTTTTACAAAAAAAACATTTGTACTAATAGTTTCGCGTTTTTTCATTTTTCAAAGGTTTATTATATATTAAAAATTATTTTTACAACAAACAATGATAAATAAACATAAAATTGGATTGTGTTTTCTTATGTTGGGACGCTTTCAAATTTCGCTTTCGCATTTATATATAAATAATTAAGTTAGGAGAGAGGACTGTAGCGGATTCAAGATTGTCGTTTGGGGATGAGGTTGGAATACCCCCTTCTGGTAGGTTTCTACAAAGTAAAAAAAAATGGATGAAATGCTGATGATACAACAATAAGTCTTCTAATGACAACTACCAGGGGTCCAGGTGCGACGGGTGCGAGTGGAACCGGTCGCCGCGCTCAGTATGTGAGGGCTCTCTTGACCCGATTGTCGCGTCCTTAACACTGTGCGCTGTCGATTGCCTGTAGGGTGTGTATGTTTGTGTGTTAGCAACTGGGATTATTAATTTTATGACATATAATATGCACATAAATATGACGAACTACAAATCGAAATTAACGGTGTTTAAAATTAAATCTATCTGTATATATAAATAAAAGGCGATGTGTGTATGAATGTTGCCTATAGACTCCGAAATGACTCCACCGATTTCGATGAAATTTTCTGGATTCATTAGATTGGCGTGGCGGCTGTTTTTGTTTGGTAGCGGTCGGATCAACATGATTAGTGCTACCCGGGCTAAGCCGGATCACTAAAAAGGTTGTCAATGCGTAGATTTGCGTATATTGTATTTGTATAAATTATGCATCAATTAGATTGTACTTAAGTTTACTATAATATATGTATGAATAAAAATGTACCTATTATTTCAGAAACTTTATTATATATTTCTGATTTTATATGAACCACCTTTCACACAATGACTGAACGCTACACCGTTGTCATAAATGTGTTACCGTTAAAGTTTAATGAAAATGTAAATTTGTGCCCAAAGTCATAAATAATGAAATACAACAAAAATCTATTAAATCAATCGAAATAATGTCCTTTAATTATGCTTTTAAATAATGAAGCAAATCATTAATAACTATCCGTGTCCGTTGCATTCGCTTCTCATTTTCCACGCTGGAGATTTTTGTGAGATGATTCCGCGTATAACATCGAATTATAGGTAACACATGTCAAAAAGTTGTTATTGTCAAAACCCAGGCATTTATGTACTTTGGGAACAGTGTTATATTTGGTATAATACGTAAGTACCCCATGTCCGTACAGAAAATGTCTACCCCTGTTAATGTGTGTACAAAATTACTTGATGATTGGTTGGTAACAAACAAACTGATTCGCATTTATAATATTATCTAAAATGATAAAATTTTAGATTTTTGATTAAATAAATAAAAAAGACATACATTCGTAAAAGCCTTAACCCATGGCCACCCTAGTAGCGTAAGGAAGGTTCCAGTTCAATGCATATGTTCGTACCGAAGCGAAGGAACTCGCGGCCTCTGAATCTGACGACAGTTTTAATTTGTCACGCCTCATACGAAAATTAATTACAATGTCATAGTTATATTTAAAATATAACACCAGCAAACCGCCCGGCTTGGCTCGGGTACATAAATAAACGAATAACATAAAGACTAGACTACTCGCTGATAGATAAGCTTACTACAGGTGTAGGTGAAAGTAGTTTTTAAGTTTATCCAGAGAAACTAACAATCAAATATCTGCAGTAATAGTATAGTAAAGAGATACATGTGTAACATATGTACATCTTCGCGCTACATGTTACACATCATTTTAAGGGCTTTTACACACGACGTTTATTGTATGTGCAAACGACACGCAGTGAGCGCGTTAGGACGCCTAGCGAACGCAAGATCGTCGACTAGTTGTGACTTGTATCGCCACAAGCGCGCAGATAACGCGCAGACGACGTGCGTTTTTGTAGAGTACGTCCTCCTACAAAAAGCGTCGTGTGCAAATGCCCTAAGCGAGTAACGCAGTGACCTATTAAATAACGAAATATTTACGGTCGCTTTGAGTGCGTTGTAAAATTAAGCGCCGCAACAAAAGCTATTATGGTTCGTTAAATTAAACGCGTACCACTTCAAACAGACCGACAGGAACTTGGGACAATCATTAGATGGATTTTAAACGTGGATGGTTTGTGAATAAGCGCCCGGGTTAAGGAACCTCGCCAAACATTTATCGTTACCATCGCGCGCGCCTTAAAATGCCTAGTAGATGGCGTAAAAGAGATTTCCGACTAGTCCAGTCGATTCAAAGAACATTAACATTATATTTTATACTCGAGGAAGTCTGGGTATGAGCTTCAGAGAAATGGCGACCGTTTGATGTGGCATATCGCGAGTGTCATGTTTCGAAACCAAGCGATTTTAAGAAAAGCACATTGAACGTAAGAAATTTAAAAACTGAATAATTGTAAAAATTGCTGATATTGTTAGAAGAAAGATATCGATCCTAAATAATTAGACAACTGGAACTTATTTACTCTAATAAAATATTTTTTGAACTCAAAAATGTTTCGATAGAAAAATCAGGGTATAGCTTTATTATTTTGTTGATATGTAATCTTCTTGTCCTCCTTGCCATTTCCCCACTATATGTGGAGTGGGCACAGTAAAACCGTAGCCCATACTGTAATAAGTAATAGTTTTTTTTTGCCTGGTCTACCTGACACCAACACCACTCCTGGGTACTCCACTCCATGTACATCCAATCTGTTAAAGTACAACACTGATGTAACACTTTCTTTGTTTTCAGGTAAGATTGGAGTATGGAGTGAAGTCTGTCGTCATGTTATGGCTAACTTTTATGTAGACCAGGGAGCTAGTTAAGCGAGCGGGTAAGTTGGACGATTTCTTTACAAGTAAAAAACCTAATTAATATTATATATCAGAGTTTGTTTGTTTATCACGCTTTAACTCCTTAACAATTCAACCGATCATCATGAAGTTTTGCACAGTTTTTACCCCGAAAATAAAACTTAACTTAACTTGTTTGCATCTACGGTTAAGTTAACAAGGTTGCTATGTTATTTTAATTCAAGCCATACAACCTGCTGAAATGTTTTCGATATACCTAAGCCTTCAATTAATAGTATAAGTTGCCATGGTGATTAGTTTTAACAATAACAACTCCTAGACACATGTTATCTATATAAATCAGTTATTAAAGGTGCAATTATCTTTAAATTAAAATGAATCTCTAAAAATTTCCAGTGTCATTTAAAATTGAGTAAAGAACGCGTGCGAAGCCGCGGGCAACAATTAGTACAGCATAGATTCTGAGCCTTTAAAACGTGACTAACTGTGTGTTGGAACATTTTTAATTCAACTTGACTGCTAGTGGAACATGTAATATTACTAGACTTTACATTCCTTATTGCTAGGGTTGCAAACTTGAATTATTATTTATATTGCCAGTTTCAATAGAAGTCATTTTGGATACTTAATGTTTTTAGTTTAAAAAAATTAAAAGCCAAAAAATGTTGCATATAAACCTTTAAACGCATACGCAAAATGCACATATTCAAAAATTAAAGAAAGATATGTAAAACTTCGAGGGATATTTTCTACAATTTGTACGCGTCATTATTTTTGACATGTGGCAACCCTAACAAAGTGACAATGAATGTTGCCAGGCCGGCATTTGCTTTGTAAATTGAACGAATCATCGCCCCGCCGTCGTTAAGTCCTGTGGGAGAGTGTGTGTTGCTTGGAATGTGCTCACTTGCTTTGTAACGTGGACGTAGAGTTGGTAATGTTGGATGGTTAAATACTGCGAGGAAGTACTAATTAATTCTTCTGTTGTGGCGCATGTTCCCGCATTCTTCTGTTGTGGCGATTAAAATGTTCCCGCGTGTGGCAGTACCATGATATTTCTCTATATATCGCTTTTATACCTACTATCTTTTTTAAGGTAATCGCTATACCACGCTCATGCGAATAATTATCGGTTACGAAGTCTATTGTAGAATTCAGTAGACCTCGTTTTTTATATAAAATACCTGCTGACCTGCGGCAAACTTCGTACCGCCTTAGGTGAAAATTGAATTAAATTCCGTTTCGAATTAAAGAGATAATAAGTGGGAGTGGGGGAGGGGGAGCGGGCAAATCATCAAAATAAAGAATTCTGATGGGTGACGTGACGAAAGCTTAAATTATTAATTTATAGTTAAACTTAACATAAGACTTGGTAGGGGACGTCAAAGGAGAACTTATATCGATCAGATTAGTGACTTACTAACGAAGGGCGATATAAGGAGTACCCGTAACCGACGAGCATGTATGCGTAGATGAATGTAGAAGAACCGAGAGAGGTGTGCTAGGATCGCGTCGAATAGAAATCCATAATCTCTGCCTACCCCTCTGGGTTACGTGCGTGAGCGTATATTTATTTATTTAAATTAAGCCTTCAGTACTATCTTGTTATGTTTTAAACTATATGAAATGTTGTGTACTTTTTAGGCTTTACTTTTCCAAAAACTATATGGATCCGGCGCTGCATCGAAGCATACCATTGCTAGTTTTAATCACACCTCGGCTCGTTCAGTTGCTATTATCCTATGGCGAAATATTCTGTTGTATTGATAGAAACATATATATATATATATATATATATATATATATATATATATATATATATTCAGATTGAGGCGACATAGTATATTAAAATCAAATAATAAAAGCGGAGGAGGAGAAGAAAATAAAAATAAATAAATACCTGTACCAAACAATGTATACACCACGCGTGGCTGTCTCTCGCTTTTGCCGTATCTCTACTGCGGTACATAATAGTTATACCTTACGTATTTATTATCAATTCTTCTCTGCTGTAGACCATCACGTACTACAATCTAAATGAGTAAACGTATTTATAAATGCAGTTGAGATCTGTACGCTAGATACGTCAGCGCCGAGGCCGTGACGTGTGTGACGTCACTCGTGCGAATCTCGTCTATATTTACAAGCCTTAACACAGACAGACGGACCGATGTACGCAGCTACAGACGTACCGTCTAAACATAGTTTTGATTGTACTCTGTCGTCAGTCGTATCCCCGACCGAGGCCCCTTGCGGCGTACAGTTTCTAAATGAAATTAAAAGCATTAAAAGCTGGTAAGAAATTAGCCCCTCTATAGATGGGTTGACTTGAAGGAACGTTCCACGACCATACTGTCGTGAAGGAGAAGTAGGTATTCTTCTGTGGATATAATTCTACGTTTTATTCGACGAGAGAAGACCGCAGGCTAGATCCTTTTCACGTCTTATCTCTCGTACTACCCTCACTCTTGCATAAAAATAGTGGTGAACTCAGTAATTAGTTGTGCGGATTACCCAAGAGCAATTACGTTTTAAGATCGAGTAAAAGTTCTTTCAGAAAAAGAGATTTAGGCACCGACTGATTGTAAATTTTTCAGTTTATAATCGGACCAGGCATATTATAAACTGTCACCATTCTAAACTGAACGAGTTATGTCGGGCTTGCACCAACTAAAACCTCGCGGTGATCGCCAACAGCGATGACAGAAATATCCTTTTTCCTGTCTATGCCCTCCTCTGTCAATCAAAGGTACGCAACGCTTCTTCAGCATGTCTTCAGTTTGTTGTTAGATGTCTATGAGTAGCGCTCACGCGATCCGTTTGCCGCCGTTTTCTATAAAAAAAGAGCGGAAGACATTATGAATTTACCATGTCGCATGTACAATACGACTATAGTTTATACAATATATATGATTCACGTTTATTGTAATGGCTATGAATTATTTCCTGGTTTTATCAAAGCGCAATATATGATGCATTGTTTGCATCCGCGGTTAAGTTAACAAGGTTAGTATGTTATTTTATTTCAAGCGTACAACATACAGCCTGCTGAAATGTTTTGCTGTTTAGTTCGTTATGAGAAAAGCCTTCGTGTTTTCTGTTACTTGTTAAAATATTCCAAACGGAAATTATATATTAAGTGTGAATCATTTTAAATGCAGTGAAACTACAAAAAAAACTAATTCCATTCAAGAAAATCCTGAATCACTCCACAACCACTTATCGGTTCGGGATAAAATGTAAATGGGACAAACCTGCAAACAGAAACTCCTCCACCTCCTTTTTATCAGTTAAACGGGTATGTTGCATAAAAACAAAGAAGGATGCAAGTTTCTTGGTTTTTGCCGTCTATCAGACGTCCAAAGCTAACGTTGCGTACCCAAGAGGTGGACTCCTGCAACCTCGACAACACATGGTACATACACGTCATATTTTTTCGTAATCATGAATCATCGTCAGAACTAAGATATCAACATTTTCCCCTTCATCAACCCGTTCAACAGCGTTCTTTTCTTCATGTTTTATCGCGAACGATTTCCTCAGCATTAAAATTAATTGCAATAAAGGTATTAATTTTTTATACTATAAATATTTAGTATAGAGTGTATGTGAATAAAGGAAATTGTGTTCTTTGCCTACAATTTCTGATAATTGCCTACCAGATGCGTCTTCGTACGTCACGCCTCAGTCTGCCTTCTGACGTAGTAGACGTGATAGTATACTGTGCCCACGAATCTCTCAAAATAATCATTAGCACGCATCTTCCATCACTAAAAAATTATGATAGTAATACCGTAAATACAGAAGGACGTCAGAGTCTTGTTCTAGAATTATTTGATTACATTCCAAAGCTTTTACTACGTCTACAGCTTTCAAAAAATTCTTGCTTGTTTTCGGAGATGGCGTTGCTGGTAACCAACCCTATTGACGTATCTTACAGCTTCATCTAATATAGGGCTCGCGATCTGGGTGATCTTGAGCTCGGCGAAACATTCTACTGATGCAGTAAGTCGTTACCTAAGAGAATTCAACCCTTTCACTGCGAATTATGGAACAACAAGTTTTTATATTTCTGGGTGATAGTAGTCAGAAATAGGCATTGCTGTTGTACCCGCTCTGACCCAACCCGTTAAAGGAAGTCTGACTTGACTTCAGGGCATCAGCGATATTCCCAGGACAAACTGCTTTCATGTTTTCAAAAATCCCGCACGTATATTGTCCTTGGTCTATTTTCTCTTTAAGTGATTAACTCGAACTGAACCTGAATCTGAGAGCTTGGTTTTATGTTTATTGAGATTATACAAAACAAAAACGACCTGTTTATTTGTACTACCCGGATAGAAACGAAAATATTTTGGTTATTTCACGTATGCGAAGTTTACGTGGCCTTGCGCACGGTCAGATGTGTTATCTTTGCATTAATTTTAGCAGCAACCCTCACGTCGGCACCAATTAGTTTTTGCTATTCCAGAGTCGACCGCGCGCCGCGACGCTCGCCATTACCGCGCGGAGACAACGCGCGCGTCAGATCGCTCCAAAACAAACATGGCGCGGATAGACGCCATTTTCTTGATGCGCGTTTGCCGCGTTTTTAGCTGTCATCGTATTGTTTGTAAACATGGTGTAGTACGAATTTAGTGCTAATTATTCAGTGTTCCAAGTGTTTACGAAAGCAAAATGGTGCATTATATATACATACATATTGCAAGTTACCTTTGATAATATATTTTAATTCAAATGTTCTTGTTTAGGATCTTTAAATAAATATCAAATTAAATATATGAATTAAAGATATTAGGTAAAATGCTAGAGGAATGGATTTTTTTGGTAAGCTTCGACTATTTTATTATGTAGGTTTTCCCATAATTTTTCGTGCGTCGCGAGGTTCCATCCGGCCTTTGATGAAAATTGCTCCAAACACCAGCTTGTATCTCTGTCTACATTTATATCGAATCGAAAAGCATAAATTATGATATTTCTTTTTCGGCAATGGCACTGTTTTCTTTGATCTTTCATCTTGTAGGATTGCGGAGAATTGTCTAAATTTAATTAAAAAACAGTTTAGAAAAATGTGTACAATTTCAAGTGTACATTCAAGATTCAACAATGGTAGAGCCCGCAACAACCACATCTGTTGCACGAATGGGCTGGCTCGACCGGTGAAATTCCACGACCTCACATAAGACAGGCGTGAAGTAGAAGTACTCTGCGTTTCGTCTGATGAGTGAGGTGCCGGAGGCCTAATTCTAGTTCTCTCCCTCTTTCCACCATCTTCTTATAAGGAAAGGTTGGGAAGCGGAAGAAAAAAGGTGGACGGGATGTATAGGACTTGGTTACAACTATTTTCTATTTGTCCCCTCCTATGTCCATTAAAGGTGGGCAACGCATTTGCAACTGATTAGTTAGTTGCAAATGTCTATGGGTAGCGATCACTTGACATCGAGTGAACCGCTTGCTCGTTTGCCACATATATAAAAAAAACTGTTTAGAAAAATGTGTACAATTTCAAGTGTATGTTCAAGATACTGATATTCATAGAATTATATGTTTATATATCACTATATGTCTGTCAGTTCAATATCCTCTAATCTTATTTCTTTGCGGCGGTCGATAGTAACTTATCATTCAGACTTGGGATAATCTTTATTTGCTTAGTTGTGTTTTTGTTGTAATATAACTGCCGTGTATCGCGGTTAGCTGCAATAAATTTAACTGTTGCTATATATTCCTATCGTGTCGAATTTGATCGTGAGATTTGTTCGTACAAGGAAAAGAACCAGGCAGTCGACTGCCGACAGAAGTGTAAACTATAAACAAGTGGGAAGGCGCGACAATAGTTCCAAAATAAAAATGAGAATGAATACGAGAAAATTAAATGAAAAAAAGTTCGTAGAAAATGTTCCAAATTTAAATAAGGCGCGGACCTTTAACATTTCTCCCTATCTAAATAAAGAAGGTTTCGCTTCAAAAATTGTTTTTTTTTTAAATATTAAGTTCCTTTCTTCAAATTCTGAAATATACCAATGAAGTTGGGCGTTTATTACTAAAATTAGTCAAAGTACTCAACAGTTTAGTTTAATAAGTCGATAATAATGAATTTTAGCCAATAGCGTTTTACTTTTTTGTCGCCTACTCTACTAGGGATGTGCTCCTATGCGTACAGTTAGTTGTTATTTGAGTTATTATGGTGGGGCACTACTAAATCGATAATCGAATGCACAACACCACAATTTTAGATTCATTCATCATTCTTCTCCTCCTGAAACACAGGGCAACCTAGTTTGGGAGTCGAGGCTCTTTTTAAATTGATTGTAAAAGTGTATTTTTTTCTCGCCAGATCTAGCACTGCTGAAGAAGTTTTCACTACAAAAAATAACTCTGTGACAGCGTGATGAGCATTTTCGGTAGATAATCTATCGCAATGGGATAAATTTCCTAATCCAATTTGACAGACGACGAGCAACTATTGTTAGGGTAAAATCCCCAAAATTAATCATATCACACCGAGATAATACCGGCTGGTGTTAGACTTGCTTTGACCAAATTCCTTGAACAGCTGATACCAGTTATCAAGCTCACCAAATGTTTATCGAAATATCGATATCGATAATATTTAAAATGAAAGTTAGTTATTTTTATTTATTTATCTAAAAAAATCTATAAAAAAGAATAAACTGAAGTATTATGGAGGCGGTTGCAAGCATATCATTGGATAATTTCTTACGACCGTGTCTTAGAACATCCTGTTGAGTCTAAATTTTAATATATCATACACAAAAAGATGTCATTAAGATTTAAATACGTGATTTCTGTGTTTATATTTATTTAATTGGGTTTATTTTATATTTTTGTTCCCAACGTTTCGTGACGACGCGATGTCAAAATTGCCAGCGAAGTAGCCTCTTATTTTTTTATTGATTATCTTTGCTCCGATGTATGCAGAACGAGCTTACAATATCTTGAGATTCTGCAGTTGAATGCTTATTTTGCTATATTATTATTTGAGATATAATTTTATTAATCGCTGGATTCTTAGCGGGCATTTGGTAGTACCCAAAACTCAATTTTGAAATTGGGATGTTCCTTAATTCCAATAGCATCACGGATCACCTTGATATGAAGCGGTGTTCGTTTGGTCTCAGCATTCTAGATAAGCATCAGTTCTGTGAAATGTGTATTAATTTTTATCCGGTAAGTGGATGTTGCGAGAATTTTTATCAGTACCTGAAACAGACTTGTCATATGTTGCTAACATTTAAACATCTCTGTTTGTCTTACTATTACTATCAATACTTCTAGTTTTAGTAAATCTATCATGAGATAAGATCATACTTATGGTCCAGTGGTTATTGAAGTAAAATCTTGTACAAGCGACGACCGACGTAGTAAATACATTAATATTAGATGGCAATGGATTCTAACCAAGTTTTTGGTCACATTTCCTGCTACTGATCACGTCTCATGTTTTCTCTTAGAGAGACTTTGGCATATAGCACTCCCCAAGGTTTTTGTTGTGTGACTTTATAGGTATGACCTATTATGAGGGGCATGAGTATTACTACATATGTGTATAGAAACACTCAGACTCAGGTCAAAGACTTTCTTCTTGAAACATTCTGGTTATTATGTCTTTTGATGCGTGTACCTATTATATTCATGGCATGCTCTCATGTTTGGCTTGATTTTAAGAATAACATTGGTGATCTAGCTAACAAATTATAGAATGAAAATCCATTGTATCTGCCTAAACCACTGTGTAACAGGCGTGATTGCTTATCTATAACTATATGTAACTTTTACCCAAAATAAAATCATCTGGCCTATTCAATGGAAAGTAAAGCTACTACTACTACTACAACATTACCTAAAGTAAATGATTGATGCATTCCAACTGATCTTTCGTCCGCACTGTCGTGTCGTGTGTTAATGGAGCCATGCTCTGACTGCTAATTGAGCTCAGTATCCATGACGTAACGAGACATTACATACGGCTAAAGTTCATCTTTAAATTTAAATTTTTTTGCGTTCAATAGGTATGTAGATCACGGTTGTTTATGGCGAGGTCCTGGCTACATACATACATGTATGCGTACATGCTCATTGGTTACGTACAGGTACTCTTGTATTGCTTTTCTTTAACCTGTCACTACCATAGACAATATAAGTTCGTCAGAGACGTCTTCTAAGATTCGCCTTGTGGACAAGATTGATTGCTGAAACACCATCATCGAAGTCACCATCATATTGGTCATGACTAAATTTCAAGATAATGAAACTACTACTTTGTGGTCGCTTTAGCCGTTTTTCATCCATCGGTGGCTACGTCCACCATTGATCGCCGCAAAGATGGGCCGCTCCCTGACCTCATTCAGTTGGTAACGTTGACCAGATCTTTGGTCCTTATGGGAGTACTACCTGCACTGTGTCAAACTATACCTTCTCTTTCGATGAGATAAGAACCATCAGAAGATATATAAATATAATACCATGAACATATTAATCTCGTAGACTTTAATATAGGTTTTAATTCGAAAAAAATGTGATTCTGACTCTATCATCACCAGCCTGAATCACCCTACTACTGGCTTTCTCCAATGAAATCCAGGATATTGGGTCCTTGGCCTTTTGCCTCAATCATCAAGCATCATCTTCATTAGGTCGGTTCTTCTGGGTGGAAGGCGCGCTACATTTTGTCTACGTATACTCGGCCACCATTCCAATAATAGGGTTATATGGAATCTAAACTTAGAGCCGTTGTCATTCCCGACGTACCTCGTTATCATTAATTGGGTATTGAGTTTCATTAACTTACAACTGCAAAGAATATAGTGATCCCGTGTCATGTGGTCGAGTTGTATGTTTTCTAAAACGAACTGTATGATTCGTTAACCTTCAGTGGTGAAAATATTTGCTAATATTTTTTTTTATAAATAATAATATAAACTAATAAAATGAAATGCTACGACATTCAGTTTGTTCATTTTTGTTGTTTATTTTTTATCTGTTATCCTTATTATTATGGAGTCGTTGCATCATGACCGATTTCAGTATATCACCTGTCGTACCTGACATGCGCAGGCGCCGGCGGCAGCGCTAATAGCTTCGCGAATCGGCCAGTCTCGTACAGAACGTTGCGGCGGACGGACGTCTCGGTCGTGTCGCGGCGCGCTTAACACGTGTTGTTAGTAAATAAGAGACAATTCGCGCCGGTTGTGTTATGTGGGTGTTGTGCTTGTGTGCATTGGATTTGCTCGGACCTCCGTGCCTGACGATTAGACACACGGTACGATTCGACACGACACCCATTGTTTGTTTATATGACTCTGGAAATGTTTATTATTATTATAAGCTGAAGCTTTGCTAATTAGCAAACTCATAGGTGCTAGTATTGTATGTGTTATTTCTCATATTATAATAAGTACTATTAGCTAAGGCTTAAAATCAGTTTCTGTATAAAAATTATCGGACCAAGCTGACTTCTAGCATGAACGTTGGCGTTGCCGCTATAAGATGGTTCGGCTTACGGGGTTTTTAGTTGAACCACGATGACGCTACTTACCGGGTCCGATTATGTTTTAAAATCATCTAGGAACCCATTGAAATATACACACAAATTTGTATTTAAGTCGGTTGGTTTAGGAGGTGACAAACACAAGTACGGAAGGATTATATAATATTCCCACCCTTTTCTCATACGGATAAGATGAGAAAGGGAAGAAGGACGGGGAAAGTGGAAAGAAGTTATCCTTTTTCCTGTCTATACCCTCCTCTGTTCATTAAAGATAGGCAACGTATCTGCAACACATTTGCTTGTTGCGGATGTCTATGGGTAGCGCTCAGTAAACATCAAGTGGTCTGCTTGCTCGTTTGCCACCTTCTTATATAAAAATATATTAAGATATATATAGCATGGGTTGTAATCACTTTTTAGACCCATTTCTCATGTCAAATATGTCAAAGTACTGAGCCTAGATGTTTAACCTACATATCTGCCTGTTCCTCATAGAAGGTTGACTAGGCCTAATCGGACGAAAAGACTAACGCTAATAACTTTCTTTCCAAAAATTGCTTACATACAATAAATAAAGACTTTGCAGCTCTAGGATTAACTTCACATTACCGCTAATTTAAGGCCATTATCTAGCGGATGAAAAATGACTACAAAAAATAAGGAAGATTGTGTAGAAACATACTCAACAGAAATAAAAGTTAATTAAAAAAAATCTTTTATCAATTTGTCATTCATCATGACCTATGATACTCCAAAAATACGAATCTAATGACACCTCATTAGTCAAAATCGGTTAAGCCGTTTAGGTTATAGGAGGTCAAAATGGAACAGACATTCATACATATGTACACTAAACATATTCCTTAATCGGTCGGATAATATGGGAATACATGGAAATATAACATTATTTTAAGCCGGTATTGTTGGCCCCATTATCAGTAGCACTCGGGCGAGACAACATTACCATTAATATCAATACATTTCTTATTTGCATTTTATGCCCTAAACCATTTTGATAAAAAATTCAAATAGGCATTACGAATTATCAAAGAAAATTTAACCGTATCTGCTAGGAGTTAGAGTTGTTTTTTGTATATTAAATATATTGCTATGTTGATTAAAACACATGCGGTCCGCAACACACATAACGCGTGAGTAATATTGAAGGCATTGATATTATCAATGAGTGACTGGCCGCCAATAAATGGAGTCAAGTTAGTGAGATTGTCATTCGTCGCTAATTTCAACCTTAATGTATGCCAACAAAGACCATTATCGAATGCTCGTTCAATCCATCTCGTTGTTTCAATGGAAAACTCATTACGGAATTCTTATTTCGTTGAAATGTAACGTTTATTTTTACACTAAAATTTTATTTATTCCCTTTTCGCGGGCGATAGATTCGTGTCAGTTTTGTCACTAGTTGAACACTATCAACGCAACTAGTTTTTATGTTTGGTTGCCTGAGTGACTTGAAAAACAATAAGGTATTTTAAGGCTTCTACGAACCTCGGGAATAGCTTTATTTTCTGGATTAAAGTTCTAATTTCATTAAAAAAAATTAGTATTGATATCGTCATAGATTCACCCCAAGTATATCCCATCCCACCTTTCACATCACTGATATTATCAAATGCACGTACTATATCGAAACGTTTTTTGACACCAATGCTACCAATCATCTTGCATCTTAAGCTATATACATTCCGCTTTCCTTATAACATTGTTGAACTACCTTTAATTCTAGTGCTTATTCCAATAGTGAACAGTACTCTGGACACAGTCACGGCTGTAAAGTTCTACCAGATTAAGCAATATTTTTAAGACGTAACGGGGGAATGTACTAGATTGCAGACGCAAAGCACAAGTCTCATAGATAATTGTATGGTGTTTGTATATTGATTAGTAAACGCTTTTACAACGTACGTTGGTTGACAGATTCAAAGCAATTAACCACTTGACCTTCCTACGTAGACGGCAATCACACCGGGACACCGGCTCGGCTAACACGTCGCACATCTGTCTGCCGTGCAGAACCTGTAGTTACCACACACGAGCTCAAGGCTGGCAACGAGGCGGGCGACGCCAGGGGCGATGCTAACCTGTATCTAGAGATGACAGGCCTTTCGCTTTTAGCAAGCATGTGACAGGATATAAGTGGACTTATATATTCTATACTTGCGTGACACTAATAGAGGACTCATAATTTTATAGAAAAGGAGGCAAGCTTGAGACAGAAGCTTCTCCTCCGACTCCGTCTTCTTTGATGTCCGTTATATGTAGAGTACTAACTCTACATATAACGGACATCAAAGAACCGTTGGTCTACTAAGACCAAAGGTTCTTTGATGTCCGTTATTTTTTTTTATTCAAGTTTGTTCCACAGAACTTAGATTGGGTGGAAAATTCACGAGAACTCATCGAAATTTCTCATTCAATTGTTTTAGATAGTAAAACAGTTTCAGCTTTCGCACAAAGATATTTCTTGATCAGGTCCATATATATAATTTTATTCTTAATTCCAACTTCAATGCCTTTCATTCATGATCATTTGGTATCTGGTTCCGTAAAAAACAATTTTTGAATGAGCTGTAGCTTTAAAATTAAGAAATTTTAGCCCCAGACAGAAATCAGAATCCCAGGATAAGTTACACAAAGGAGGCATGTTTAAATTTAAATTGGTCAAATAGCTTTAGAAGTAGTTCGCAAACGAACAAGCGGTTCATCCGATATCAAGTAACCGCTACCGCTCGGTCTCTGTGACGTCATCATACGAAACGTAGAATACTTCTACATCACGCCTGTCTTCTGTGAGGTATTTCACCGGTCGGGCCTTATTCTTGTATAGTTGTTTTCCTCCGTATATGAATTCTGTTATATCAAAGCAAGTTCAACAAGACTGCGTGTGCTAGCTCGGCACGCAGACGTGTCGCTGCGCGCTGGTCGCTTGTTGCTGACGTTAATTTAGCTAATTTAGCTAATTAAGAATTAGGTCTTTTTGCGGCAGCGATGTAGCGTAATAACAGTATTATTAGACTGTCAGTAGCATTGCGTTAAATAACCTTATTTATTTTATTAACTCCAGCTGGATATATTTATTGGTGTAATATAAATCAAACATCTTTAGCATGTTTGATTGAAACTGTGGGCTTACAACTTTTGTTTCGTGGAAATTTTCGTGGAGCGATATTCTTAAAACATTATTAAGGAAGGACATTCGTGCTTTCTCTATGTGTTATGTATGTATATAAAATTTGTATGTGTGGATGTAATTGCCGCTTAAGCCGCTGGATTTTTGACGAATAACGATAACTCATTACTAAATCCACAAAAAGCAAGCGAAAGTTCACCCAAGACAATGTCAGGTAGGTTATAATAATGAAAGTACCGTCCAGATCAAAGGAATAAGCCGATACATGGAAAATATGACTAAAGAGTTATCAACCATATTACCTTCCAATGAAACAGCCCTGTACACAATCTCCAGCGCTTGCGAGATAATTCGTTTATCCTAATTCTGGGAACCTGTTTCTTTGGCCACCTCTAACGAACTATTAAAGCCGATTTAATAATACTAATAAATGACATTTAAATAATCTTAAGTATATTATTAGAAATTAATTCAAATAGATTCTACGACCAGAGATCCGACTGCTACCCGTATCGTAACAAGCCAAGGCTCATTTAGCTATTAAATGTACTTAGTGATTAACTTGTATCTAATTTTAATACGTGTCCTTTTGGTATTGGGCTTAGACTAGCTATGCCCCGCTGTTTCACTCGTATTCAATTTGATTTAACCGACGATTGTCCAGCCTAAGCTAAACCCTATAAAAATTATGGATCATATATGTACATCTGAAGTCAATTTACGATGTTTTATAAACCGATACATGGAAAATATGACTAAGTTTAAGGGATGAATTCTAAAAATTATTTAGTGCTTCCCTACGTAATAATATAAATCTCTTTGCAAAATTTCAAATCTCTAGGCCCAGTAGTTCGGTCTGTGCGAAGATATAAGTCAGTCAGTTTGCGAAGTATCTCAGTGTTAGTTAAAACAAAAAAAAACTATGGTATTTTAACTGAAGAACCGTTTCCCATGGGACTTGTTTGGTTAACAAAAAGTGTTATCATAATATGGAATGTCATTTTCACATCGAATCATATAATTACCACAAGCCGTAATGAAGCTGACAGCCGTTGTTAATCCCATGATTTACCTTAAGTAAAAAGTGTACTTTCAATCTAAAGATAAACAATGTTTTCAACTGAACTTTTGTTCGGAAATAATACTTTTAAAAACTTAAAAACACGTTTCATTGCTTTTAGTATCTATTGTTATTTAAACTAACACATAGATGGCGTTATTCTCAATCTTAAAAAATAGCAAACTTTGAAGATCCTGATAAGCACAATGGGACAAAATATTTTAATTATTGCATTGTCATCAGTCCTTGATAAGTATGTAAGGGTTTCAAATCAATCCGAAGTTTTTAATGAGTTCAAAATCACGTTCAAAGATTTCCTTACATACATACAAAGCTAATGAAAGGAAAGAAACATACGCCAGGACAGTACAAAATGATATTGTACTAATTGAATTGTTTCTGCTTTGGTATACATCCGCATCGTATACACTGATATCACAGAAGCAGACATTGTGAATCACCGTAATATCAATTATGAATAACATTCGCATTCAAATATATTATTACTAGTGACCGCCCGGGCACCACTAATTATGTTGATCCGATCGCTACCAAACACAAGAATGTGCCAATCTGGACAATCCCTGTAAATTTCATCGAAATCGGTCCAGCCGTTTCGGAGTCTATAGGTCTATAGGGAACATACATACTTCGCTTTTTATATACTATTTTTTTTCATAAAATATCACCAAGAATACGTGTACAAAGTTTCATGACGATCGGTTGAGTTGTTTTATCGTGACAAACACACTTACATTCACATTTATAATATTAGTAAGGATTATCTTTTTGATTATACAAGAGACTAGGCGTATAATTTTAGGAAACTGAATTCGTGTCCCAGAAATACACATCACATGTAAGGGGGAAAATTTGAAAATTAACGTTAAATATTTAACTGTACGTTCGTAAACTTTCTATGAAACGGCTTTACTCACGTTCGCGTTTTTCTCGGTGTATTTTGTACCGACAACGTTCGTGTTATCTGTATTGACAGGTTAGTAATTAATATCTAATTTGACAAGCCAGTTAACAGCCCGCTTCGGTTCAAATCAACGATAAACACGCAAGCGATACGCGCACGTTTAAGCCTGATAGATGCGCGCGGTAATACTGTCAGTTTGACATGGGCGGGTTTTGTCAAAACCCGCATCGTGTTGCCGCTTTCTCTGCAACATTTAAAACTATACAAATTGCAAACCTAACTTTATTGGTAGCTACGTCTACGACAATTAAATAATTAAATAACTTTTCTCTACTTTTTGCCATATAATATAGTAACTTTTCTGTAATGGTATCACTGTTCGCTCTTCTTCTAGTTGCACGCCGTCTTTACTTTTTTAGGATGTACTGTTTTGATTTAATTAAGTAATTAATTACTAAATAAAGACTTTAAATACATAAGTAATAATGTTTGTTTGTTTGTTTGTTATATATTAACACCATCTCAACCAATCATAATGAAATTTCACAGTAATGCCAAACATTATTTTATTAAATTGGAAAAAGTATTTCCAGGCACACTGCTAAAAGTTTCACACATTAGAATTTATAAATCAACATTTAAAAAGTTTATTGAACTTTCAGGAGCAGTTATAAACTAACTGATTAGTAATTTAACGGTATCGATTTAAATAGGGTTGTCAACTAAGTTATAGCTTAATCTTATGGTTAAGTAGATGTAAGTGCAGCTGGGCTAGTATTTCTTTTATTGGTTCCACTTCTACTTACAAGATTTTATACTATTAATCTTCGAGATTATTCTAAGCTTAAAAGAAAAAAAATACCAAATCATGACTGTGTCAAATTTATCGTTTTAGTATTTTTTACGTATTTCGAAAAATCCAAGTGTAGTGAGAAGAATACGAAATGTATTTAATGTATTTGAAAAAGGCAAATAACACTTTGAATTGTAGAAATTGTATGGTTGTACCAATTTTTTTTTGTTAAATTTGTGATCTGATTGTGTCGTATTGAACATTTAAAGGTTCTTGTGAATAATATTGAGTGATATTAATTTGTACTTAAGCTAATTGTACTCCAAAAAAAGCGTGATCGTTTAATTTTGGACTATACATATATTGTTTGTCAACCCTACCGAGCTGTCTTCTGTTTAACACGTCATATAAATCTGACAGGACGTGACGGCGAATACGTTGATTGCAAAAAGTTCATCTCCACGCATGCGTTAATAGTCATGGTAAAAAAAGGTTCGTCACCTTAAAGTTGACATTTGATTGCAACAGGGATATAACACACATTGACAATTAAATTAAAAAGGCAATAAGGTATTACTTATTATCTACGGCTTGTTTAAGGAATAGATTTTAAAACTGACGAAGGTTTCCCTAGCTCGACTGTAACAACGTATTAAATCAGATGATGTATGTTAGTTTGTGTATTAAGCCATATATCTGCCTTGTTATATATTATTGATTGACCAAGGGTATACATTGGTGATGACTCAATGATGGTGTAATGCAAATAATTAACTAATCTATTTCCTTGCTCAACATCCGTTTTAAAGCGTGTCACTGTTTAACTTCGGGGCATGTTTTACGTAAGATTTAGTGAATTGATCAGCCAAGAACCCAATAGACGACACAGGGGACGGAAAACGGACAATACGGAGTATTTTTATTAAATTCTAGACCTAGTTTACTGTCAAAGGATCCATTGTGTACAGGATTTAAACTAATTTGGAATCACTTAGTATCGTAATTAAGCAAATATTGTTATTTATTAGTTAAAAATATACGACAGAAATGCGGAAGCCATCGAGAACCGTAGGAGGATAGTGTTGGGACACCTTGATAATACACGATGATCTTATAAACATAACTGTAGAAGGAAAAATGGAAGGGAAGAGGAAGGCCGAGAATTGAAAGGAGTTATGACTACGAGAGGAATTAGTCCTGAAACCGTGACGTCATCAGATATGCACACATATAATTGCAGGGAAAATTTAAATTAGGATTGTACAAACTGTTGGTAATTACCGGCCCATTTGTAGTTGACGTTAGTGTTTTTGTTTTGTTGTTACGCGTCTGAATAAATTAATTTCGTGCGTCCGTTCTTAATAAAGTGCAAACATGTTTTTGTTTGGCGAGGTTCCTTGACCCGGGCGCGTGGTCGCCACTTTCTAGACCTTAAATGGACCGTTTTATTAATTTGATCCGAAGTCTGGGAATGTAATTCTTTGAACTCATATTGGTTTTCAGTTACATCCATAATAACTAGCGCTTCAAATTGTACAATATGACTCAAGGCAGTGTCTTGTTTACTAGTGACACGTCCCAGATTCGCACGGGTAGCAAACCATATTTAAGACAGTTGCAGAGCCCGCAACATCTGTTGCACGAATGGGCTCGACTGGTGAAATACCGCGACCTCACAGAAGACAGGCGTAAAGTAGAAGTATTTAAGTATATGGAAATGTATTTCTATGTGCCCCCCCCCCCCTCTGTGCATTTTGCTTGTTGCAGACACCTGTAGGTGGTGGTTGCTTGAAGTTCGGGTGGATCGTTTGCTCGTTTGCCACCTCTAATATACAAAAAAAGCATACCAGCCTACTTTACACTTGTCATTTCGTTACTGTAACCATGAGCGCTGTTAAATAGGTACCAAATCATTAGATATACGCGTTAAAATCCGTAAAATTAATGTAATGTTTCTTACAATTAAACTGTTTTAAGATTTCTTTATTATAGAAAAATTATACATTAATCTATTTTTACACTTAATTATTACAAGGGACAGTACCGGCGTGATAAATTTTGTCGGCGATGCATAGATACGGGACTTAACCGATCGTAATCTATCGGGGAAATTAAATGTTAATAAAAAAATCGAGTTTTCGAAATAGTACGCTGGTCGTGTCAAAAGATGACAGTGGAATCGAGTGTGACGCGGTTCGATCAGACCAACTCATGGCTGGCGACCTCATGGCCTTCCTACTTCCACTTTGCCAGTAACCATTTGTTACCTGACTCCAGTGAGGTATCTGTATCCTCGTTTACCCGATTTTAAATTATGCAGTTACATTGAAATATTTTTAAATGTAATTTTTTTTTCAAGGTTTGTATCAACACAAATCTTTTTGCACAACATAAAAAATGTCCTTGCTAGAATGTACCGCTTAACTTTATTGTTTAGGTTGTCATTTTTCTACAACGATTAAAATATAAAATTATTAGAATGACTTATCTGACCACATAATTTGACACATAAAAGACGGGCCGGTTGGCGTGGTGTGTAAGGTAAAGTTTTCACGCCGCAGGTCGTGGGTTTGCTTCCCACCCAGTATAGACATTTGTGTGCAGGAACATGTCTGCTTGTCCTGAGTCTGGGTGTAATTATCTATTTAAGTATGTATTTACAAAAGAAAAGTATATGTAGTATATCAGTTATCTGGTTGCCATAGCACAAGCTCTGCTTAGATTGGGAATCAGATGGGGCCGAGGGATGAATAATGTCCTAGGATATTATTATTATTATAATTAGAGGTTTACAAAGTTACAATCGAGGATGGTCTAAGAACGTCCTCTATTTTCTCTCTGCCTACCTCCATTTTCATAAATAAGACAAGGCAAGACATTAGCAAATATCATATCGCGCTAGCAGTGGTCCAAACACATCAAGTTACTGGGTTTAATTCTGGTCCTCTTCCCCTTCCCATCCTTTGCTAATAAGGAAAGGATGGAAAGGGGACGAGGACTTGACAGTGGAGGGGGTGAATAGGAAAGGGATATAACCATTTTCATCAGCAACGCATCTGTAACTCTTGTTGCGCATGCTTATGGGTAGCACTTGTTATCAGGTGAACCGCGTGCTCGTTTGCCACCTTCGACTATAAAAAAGTGAATCGCTTGCTCATAGACTATCCATGGGCGATTAGTACTGAAATTAATGGTATTAAAACGTAGTGAGGATCTAATTAATCAGAAATCGATTACGTTCATTCATTGTCCCACTGTCATTAAAGAAATAGATTCAAAAGTACAAAGTAAATACCACGCTAACAAGTTGCGTGTGAAACTTAAGGTCATCACGGTGTCTCATAAAACTTAAAATGTAGGTTTAAACGCCAGTAAACCAGCAATCCGTGAACGGACGCCGGCGCAAAAACGTCGCCGCAAAAACTGCCAGGAGGACAGATGGAGTCATTAGCAAAGCAAATTACCTTTTTACTTTATTATAGCATTTAATTAGCTATTTATTTATCTCGCACTTTATTTTCAATCATGCAACGTTCATGTGAATAAAAAATTAACAGGATTGCATTACCTTTTATAGTTGTAGCGAAATTTAATGAGTACAATTATGTTAATATGCACAATCGCTTAAAGGGCATTTAAAGTGTGAAATAATTTAATTAACAAAATAAATCTTAAAATAAAAGGTACAAGTAAAAACTTTCTTGAGACAAACGTGCAAGATGAATAAGAGAAGAAATAGTACCTTAGAAACAAGCCATAGTTAACTGTACCCATATAACATTCCGGGAAAGAATACGAATTTATTGACATCTCACTCTTCAAAATCAGTGAAGCCGCTTAGGCTACAGGAGGTCACAATGGATCGGACTTGCATAAAAATGAAATAGTCATGAGCCCATAAGCCAGAGGATTAGGCAGAGATCATGGGTTTCCATTTGGCCTTTTTCTGCTCCGATTATATTTTACTAATAAGGGTCTTTAAAATGCTTACATTTTTTTTATTTATTTAGATACAAAAAAGCAGACTATTTGAAGTCTAGATACTTGAGTACTAAGCTATTTTTTGCAGCTATCCTTTTTTTTAAGCTCATTTAAAATTACTATGTACTTTTTATTATTATGCTATTTTTAACGTATTAATTTTTATTTTTCAAAATTCATTTTCACTAGCAGAAAACCTTTGTTGAGGGATTCCTCATTACCTGCATTTTTAAACGACCACGAATTTCGCAAATGTTATCTAAGACCTAAGTCTTGCGAAATTATCTAAAAGTGCACTCTCCCTATCACAGCGTCAGCGTCGTCAACCTTAACACAGTTTTCATGCAATGAAATAACAAAATGTTGTGCTATAAACGCTTGGGTTCCTATTCAATGTAGGAATTAAAATATACCCGATGGGGTTTTAGTCTCCACATTTTCCTTGTAATCTTGTATTCTTTTCGACGTGTTAAGACAAAATATTTTTCCCCACTTTAGATTTTACTCATACTAAGGCAAAAGAATGTAAACAAGCATTATAAGTGCATTGCTGCATCTTGTATAAAGCGAGCAATTCTTGTATATATACTCTGGCTATCTCAGAAGCGGCTCTAAAGATTAAAAAAATTGTATTTAGGTTCGTTTTAATTTTTAAATTCCCGTAAAAACGCAAATTTACACAAAAAAAGTAAAACGAATTCTTAGAGCGCCATCTTTTTGTGGCATATGGTATCTACATTGTTGTCAAGTGTCAATTGCTGCTTTATGACTGATGAGTAAAGTTCTGGAGACATAATTCTACTACTCTTCCCTTTCTCATCGCTTTCTTACAAAATAGGGAAGGGAATGGGAACCATCAGATTGGACAGGGAAGAGAATGTAGAGGAAATATTTATTTTTCTGTTTACTCCTCTGTCCATTAAGGTAGGCAACGCATCTGTAACTTGTTGCAGATGTCTATGGTTACTAAATATCTGGTGACTCGCTTGCTCGCTTGCCACCTTCTTGTATATATTTTTTTATATTAACACGTCCATTACGAGCAACGGCCTTCTAGAATGCATGAACTGGAAGATAATAAAGTTCCATTTTATTTTATCTGTGAGGTCGAAGTACTTCGATGCTGGTCATTTCATAATCTTGTCTGATTCATTATGTATTGAATTTAAAGAATTCTCGGCTACGCTGTATCTCTCGGAATCCGGCTGGCGTCTCTGGATTGTGTCAGTGATTTTATTTGGCGTGGCGGCCGACGCTCGATACAGCGTTGCTGGAATAGATCGAGTGTCAAATACCTCTTGAAAAAGTTCAATATTGTTGATTGCAATATGCAGTTATCTTATTTTTGACTTCTTTAGCAGCGTTAGTCCGATATTTGGTAGGGGATAAACAACTAACTTGTTTTCATTTATTTCTCTTCTATTCAATTTTAAATGCCTTCCCACCTCTATTGTGTTTTCATTTCTGTCTGCAGTTCTTATGATTGTCTGTGTTTTTTCTATTAAAAAATATAGAAATAAATAATGTATTTGTTGACGTCGATCTGTTCCTTTAACAAAGTGAAGTCTTCCATTGTATAGTGCATAGACTAAACTAGGTCGTTTTACCATAAACATCGATTACATCTTCAGGTGTCTTTGTTGTTATTATTTCGTACTTGTGCATTAGCACATCTATTGGTATTGTGAACGAGGTCGATAGTTGGTCTATTATGAGCGTCGATAAGTTAAGTGATCACCGTGGTCTAGAAACATTCTCAACACCAGAGGAACTGAAGATGTGCTGCCTACCAAAGGAGAACGCTCTTTTATTGAAGGACTTTGACCCACTGACCCTCTGACCTTTAGCTGTTTCTTTGATTTTTTTTCATCGGATTGCTAACGCAAAATCTACCTCCTCCATTTTATGTCCAACTACCAAGTAGTCTGTTTATAATTTTATGTCCAACTACCAAGTAGTCTGTTTATAAATTCTGCGTACGTTCGCAGTTTAGGCAATAAAGTAAATTTCTGATCATTTAGTGTCATCGACGTAGTGTTCAATTGTATTTCTTTTTAACACTATCAATGGCTCGACTATTTTTTACTCATTCTCTAATTGACCGGCGACCTTTGGAAGCTAAGCCATGTTGTTTGTTCAACTTAAACGGTTAAGTTTTTGTGTAGCTTGGTACTTAAATTATATTGTCTTTATTTGTGTATAGGATTTACCTCAGTTAAATTACGATTTAGTAATAAATATGTGGAGCAGTGGTGGCTCACCGGTTTAAACCCCGACTTACGTACTGTAGGTCGCGGGTTCGAACCCAGGCAGGCGCTTTACTTTGTGTAAATTTATTTCATCACCACTGCTCCAAAAACGGTGAAGGAAAACATCGTGAGGAAACCGGCATGTTCTTAGAACCATCAAATTCAAAGACATGTGACATCCACCAACCCGCACTGGGCCAGCGTGGTGGATTACGGCTCATTCCCTCTCTCGGAGAGGAGGCCTGTGTCCCTGCAGTGGGAAACATTCTAGAAAAGGCCGATTTATTATTATTTATTATTATAATAAATATGTAGTGTATTACCACTTCGTAAAGGCCGCTGATGTGTCTAAAGCCTATAGATTCCGGATTATCATGGGTGAATAGAATAAAAGTCAAATGTGCTATATTTATTCCATTGTGATAAAAGTCAAGTGTCATACTTTTATAATATTAAGAAATAAAAAAATATGAAAGTGTGATAGGTTTGCTATTACCCTTCGCGGGGTAGTTTCTCCCTACCAACTTTCATCCCCTACTTTAGACCTTTTGAAAATGAAAAGAAAATATTTTTTAGTAATCTCCTATGTAATAACAGAAATCTGTGTACAAAAGTTCAAGTCTCTATGTAGTTTGGGTTCACTCACCAGCACTACCTCAGCAATTCTACTTCGTACTTCCCCGGTGAAGCGGATTGTACACAAAAGGTCAAAGGTTCGTGTTCATGGTATCTCGTTCACATTTATTTGTACTGTCTTTGAAAGTATGCAGCTAGGCTTTGTAAATTGTTCATGCGAGTCACATGCAGACGTGTTGAGTGCGGTCGTGATCCGCGCCGGCTATCCGTGACCCAAATATCGAGGGGGAAAACGAGATAAGAAAAAAAATGTCGGCGAACTGCAGCCGCTGTGGCTGTGTGGATTTGGCATTAACTAAATTGATCCCAGTATATTTAACAACATAAAAAACAACAACAAAAATAACTACTATAAAATGTTTCTTCCCACGAAATTGTAGCAAAACTTCATTTACTTTTTGCACATTACGTTATAACATTACCTATCAATATTATACAATTTCACTTCATTTTATCTCACGATTTCTACAGAACTATCACATTTCAGATGATAATATAAAAAATGTAATGGCCGCCATGTATATTAAATGACGTTTGTATGTTTACAAAAATTCCATCTTGACGTGAAACAAACTATAGTGTGGAATAATTTTTCCTTTTAATTATGTAATAATGGAAACCTTGATTTCTTCAATCTCGTTACTTCGTTAATCTACCGTCTAATAATGTCCAATCTTTTGTACCGCGACTTGCTCAATTGACTCTTCTACTGTCCAACCCGTTGCCGCCAGCGGTGCTGACGCTACCATACTTTTAATTTTCAGCTTCTTAGACAAACACTGGTTAGTTATCCAACTAAAAGTTGCGAAAGCCTGTCCCTTGTTGAAGGTTGACATTCTGACATCATTCGTTAATTATATATATATACATTGTTAAACATACGCATTGCAGTTATTGACATTATATCTGCGGATGAGTGTTATCAGGCGTTTACGTCATCTATCTGGTCTAATTATAGATACGTCATCGCGAAATTGTTGCCAGACCGGTGAGTCACGTTGTAGCTGAGAGCTTGGCTTTGGTGACATCTATTCGGTTAGCACGGTTAGCACCTGCGTCAGTTAAAACTTAACATGGAGTGAGATGTTAATTATAATTTTAGGTTTAAAGGTTTGAACGGAATTGGAGTAGGCAGAAGACAATTGAAATCGCCAATTAGTGCTAATTTAAACGCAAACACGATTCATCTATGATTCGAGCCGTATAATATATACAGTATAGGTCTATGATTGGATTCGCATATCCTAATCACTCATGTCAATTAAATGTTTCTATTTGATTTAAGGACCTCACGACCTTCCCCGGGGCGTTGTTTTACTCGAAACTCCTTAGAATCGGGCGCGGCTCTGTTCAAAAGTCGTTTATTGTAAAGGGGCCTTCACCTTAAAGAAATCGGGGCAATTGTCGCACGCCGCAAAACAACCGGCGGCCTTATGCAACCGTACTGCGCGGCTCCATTCGCACTCACGACACGGCTTCTGTGTATAAAACATGACAGTCATCTGTCGTTGTTTTTGAGTAATGTGCTCTAGATTTGCATTTGGTTGAATTCGCTGTAGTACGTAATTTACCTGAAGTTTGTTTTCAAATTTGACTTCAATCGTTCAATGGTTCATATTAAAAATCCCGTCTGCGTCAAACTTTACTCTTTGGTGGTTTATACACCACCAGTAAGTCAGTTTTCCAGGGTACATATATATTTGACAATGCACACACTTATACACAAACACGGTTGAATTTAAGTTGATATTAACTTGAATTGGAACAGCGTGGCTTGGGCACACGCGCGACAAGGTTTCGAACGGACTCTCTCCTCCGCAATCCTGCGCGTCCGCAGGACCCTTAGGGTGCGGGGTGGCCGAGCCTGAGTGTTGCGAAATGTGGTGTCCATATGTGCGGCCTAGACGCCACAACTCGTCAGATTATTACGCATAATAAAAGGATTGGATGAAAAGGAAGGATGGATTTTCTGCTGCATCGTTATCGGCCAATACCACTCCTAAACGTAGTCGTCTTCCCGCAATTGCCCCGAAGATCGTTCTCTTGCAGGTGACTTACGTAACCTTATCGTCGGGTGCGATGTGAGCGGGTTCAGGGATCTCCAAAGGTACACCTCAAACCCTCTGCACTGAACTGCATGACCTAGGGCAGACAATTACCTACCTGCTTTGGTGTATGACGCAGGACCAACTCCTAGCCATCCTTCCATTGACGGCTACTCGTTCGGCAACGTGCTCATTCCCATAAATTTAAGCAGGTCTATCTCATAGTTTTCTGTTTCGTTGTTTAATAATGTATTTAGTTTGATGTGTTTTGCAAAGTACAATGGATACAGTTTACACTCAATCCGTTTAACTTGCACTAACGGGGCTCATTCTTGTCTCCTACGTGCGTCGCCGAAGTTGTTACGACACCGTAAAAATGTAAAATACTACAGCCAACGCTTTCCTATTTCACCAATATCTTACACGCCAGGCAACTTAAAGACTACGCATAAACTAATTTATCTAACACAGCTGATCACTCGCGGTTGCTGTACAATTTAATTTAACCAATAACTGTCCAGCTTATGCTGAACCCTAGGTCTGTGATCAACATTGGGTTGTGATTATCTTCATACTAATTTTCACCCCCTAGTTTTGACCTTTTAGGGGATAAATTTAAAGAAAACATTTCTTACGTGCTCCCCTAAGTAATTAGTAAAAATCTCTGTGCAAAATTTCAAGTCTATAGATTTTAGATTGGGCTGTGGGTTGATTTGTCATTAAGTCAGTCAGTTAACTACAAGATATAAATTTTAATTTTGTGAGATGAAAATACATTTTTATTGAAATCAACGCGGACCAAGTCGCGGGAACAGCTAGTTTACCATACATGGCGGCCATTTCATTTTTATACTCTCATTGGAAATGTAATTTTGTGTGAATTTTAAATAAAGCGAAGTAAAATTGTCTAATACGGATAGCTAATTATAAGATGTCTTGATCTTGTGAAACAAGGTATATCTAGTTAGCATCATTAGCGCCAACATTTTTTTTCCGCCGTAATTTCGAACAGGCCTATTACATTCAATAATAATATCATAGGACATATTTACACACGGCCATCTGATCCCAAACTAAGCAGAGCTTGTGCTATGGAGACCAGATGATATACTACATAGACTACTCTTCTTTTGTAAATACATGCTTAAATAGATAATTACACCTAGACTCAGGACAAACAGACATGTACATGCACACAAATGTCTGTCCTGGATGGAATCGAAGCCACGACCTGCGGCGTGAAAAGCAAGTATCTTACAAACCACGCCAACTGGCTCGTCAAAGTCGAAAGTTACATTATCCACGTATAAAACGTATTTGTTTACATTTCGTATTACAATAAGCTAAAAAAACGATGTCTCCTCTAATATATTTATAAATTTATATATATTCTGGTGAAAGCTCAGGTGAAGTCATCGCATACTGAATAAGGACGTGTCACTATTTTTGGTGGTTCATTAAAAAGCATCCGACGCTTCTGAGTGCTCGTGAGCTGTGTGTCGATTTGTTGTTTTGTTTGTTTGTTTTGTTTCTTGTATAACCGCCTGCAGTAATAAATAATCTCTGATTCATCCTTTATGCATTGGTAGAGTCAGCAGAAGTTGCACGATCAAGCCCACTGGTATACCACTGAGGAGTGCCGCAAGCGTCTCCGCGAATGGGCTTCCTATCTTCTTTTTCCTTATCAATAACCTTCCTTCTTCTAACTTTCTTCTAGATGAGAACCAGTGTTCACAAATAACTGGCAAGCCTGATTTAATTTGCCGCCTTCTAAAAAACGTGCAATTTGAAGAATTTTCATAAGTAGATGTGAGGCTTACATTACGTTCTTCTTGAGGAGGATACGTGGGTAGGGTAGGTTGGATGGGTTATTCCGTAGGATCTTTTTAGCAATGCATTCTTGTTTCGCTTGCTTAAGCAGTGGAAATGTACCTTTATACATTTTGTAACTATCATTATTAAATCATTAAAAGATGATTTTTAATAATATAAAAATATGCTAATAATAGTTATATGCATAACATATTAGAATATCATTACAAAATATTGATATTTAAATTAAAATACAAAGTTACATTATTTGGTCTAATGAAGATATAAATCGTGATTAAAGGTACTTAAAGACCTATAAAACACTTATAAGTAATATAAATACATATTACTATTGATATCGAATCAATACATTGAGGAAAATAGGGGCATAAGAATTACGTGTGTTCTCGTATTGATTTTTCGTGAAAATCATACTAAGTCTAAGGAGTGAGTTCGTGCATTGATTTTTTTTTATTGAATTTAAATCCAAAAATAGGGTAATAGGTATTGTATACACTTATAATGAACGTTTATAATAAAATTATTTAAAAATACGAAAGTGAAAAATCCTACGCGAACGGACAGCAAAATGGCCTGTACGTAGATACACACCCATGACCTTACATATATGAGTAATGCGGCCGGCGTGAAGCGTTGGACGTCGAACTATTGAAATAATTTATTTATTTTGATGAAAAATATATTTGAGGGGAAATATATAAAATGAATAATGCCAATTACTATGTGGTGGTTGTTTTGGAATACGGATCGTATACAAGCGGTATACAGGGTCCAATTTCCGTAAAATGTTGCGTTGTGAAATTATGCTGGAAATCGCATAGACATGTTCTGACGATGAATAAACGTCTATAAACTTATACCGGCTAGGGTGTAGTTGGTGAGTTATTCACTAATTATGCTTTGGTTTGGGAAGAGTGTGTTTTTGCACTTCGGTGTATTAAATGTGCTCAGAACCATGTCTTAGAGCTTCGGCTTTTTGATAATGGGTACTTGGCGTCTTAGAGGCTTGCTTCTATGATACGTCGAGTTTATATGATTTGCCAACTAACTTTTGTACCGAAATTGAATCTGTCTATATGGATGAAAATAGAGGTAGCGGATACTTGTTGCCTAAGCTTGATTTCTTGTTGGTTCGCAAGCATGTCTCGCAAGCGCGATTATACATGCTCGCTACAATAACATTACACGGGTGTTTATTGTGTTCATAATGCGTCATTGATGGTTGCGGGGTGTTGATTGCAAATTTCTGCTCTGAAGCGGCTTCGCCTAGAGTAATATCTCTATCGCTTGTCGTGGAGTGTGTAGAGTTGCAATTCGACATTACTGCACCTGATATGCTGCTTATGTTTGGTCTTTGGTACATCTTTTGATGGATCATTGATGGGATCAACGAGTCTTCCTGTGACGGGTATATAAGTGGTTCGTGGCTAATATGCTCATTTGTATTATTCGGATAGATTGAGGATAAGATATTGTCGTTTGCTATGGTATTCTGTATTGTAGTATGACGCTTGTCTTAATTAGATTTGCCCAAGTCGGGTCCCTCTATACGGGATTGCAGACTGTTTGCCCTCCATGATTTACAAATCAATTAAGTGGCCTGTAAAATACCCATGTTTATAAACGAAGGCAAATTATTGGTGGGTGATGCAAATTTGATCGAGACTCGCATTATGCGAAAAGTTGGTGTATAACACAATTATATGATGTTCGAGAATTATACTAAAAGTTATTAATGTGGCCGAAACTGCCCTGGCATTAGTTGGTGGAGCCTGTGCATTTGTCTCTTGCGAAGATGGTAGCTGGAGGGAGCTATGCTCTCAAGGCTCGCGCTGACACCGCACAACGAGGGAATTAGCCATCCCCTGAGGCGAGTTTTATACTCCTAATGCGCTCCGTAGGTCGATACCTATACTGACAATGTCTTGGTGGTGACGCCTTATTATACACTTGACGGTGTAACGCATTGATATGCGAGAAACGACTAAATGGTGTTTATTCACCAATAATGAGCTAAAAACTCTTACTGGTTTACCAGTATTTTTCTGCGATATACGGTGGCCGATCTGTTGTCCCTTGAAGTCGGGGGGAGTGCAACCGGTGGACGGCACTCACCGTACACAGCGGGGATTTCCGCTGGAGCTGTGTACCTCCATATATTTTTAAAGACAAAAATATATGTTGCGATAGTAGGGTTGTATCGGGTATTTGAGATTAAAGCATGTAAACCCTTTACAAGTAAAAATTTTAATGAAATATTTTGGAAATTGCAATTGATCGATAAATTTAAATTATTATTTTGGCAAATTTTATATAGAGTTTAAGGACTTTAATAATAAGCATCCTATGGCTTCAATAAGCTTGGCGAATCTTTCTTCCTCTATAATTCCTAGAAGAACTAGTTATTACAACTCACAAAGTAGAACAAAGTTCTACAACTAGACGATCACATATAAATATATCATTGGCCTAATATAATATAAAAGAGATGATCTTGGTGGTGTTTCGACTTGGAGACATTTTATGTTTCCGAGTCGATTTCATTAATATACTCCTTATAATCCCTAGAGGAAAAAAGGATGGTTACAATTTGGTGCCGTGACCAGGATATATATAGAAAATTATATTATATTATAAAAGTGGGCTTGTAGCCTACAATTTGTTGCTTGTGAAATGGAAAGGATGATTAGAGGAGAGAGTTTGCTTGGGTATTGAAGTCTGGGGGTGGCACAATTTAATGGCAAACATTAATTTCAGATATTCGATGCGAACAAAATATTTGGACCGATTCTATAAAAAGTGTTATAAAACAGTGCAATTTATTAATTGTGTTAAGTGAAACAACTATTCAAAAATGAGTAAAGTTAAGAAAAGGAGAAATACCAAGGCAGGATATGTTAATAAGGACTTTAAACTTTTACACAAGCTTCTTAAGAAGACTGTGGAGACCTTTGAAGTAAGGTTTAAAAAATTAGAAGACATAATTAAAAAAGAGAATTCGAGCAAAGAAAGTAGTGTTCTTGAGGAAAACATTGCTTCAATGGATCAAACAATGGATCCAAGACAAAACGTTGTCTATAATATCAATAATATAACCATAGAAAAGCCAAAGTTTGGAGGAACAGAAAATGTTCATCCAGTTACATTTATAGATGATCTCGCAAACTATTTCAAAAAGGTGCCTTCGAAAAATATAGAAATTGATATAGCAAGAGAGTGTTTAAGAGGAGAGGCTAAACACTGGGCACGCATTAATAGTGTAAAATGGAGAACATTCGATGATTTTAAGAATGACTTCCTCAGAATCTTTTGGGGCGAAGATGAACAGAACAAAGTGAGGAGATTCTTAGTCCAGAATAAATGGAATAAAAATACTTATCCAACAATGGTTGGATATTTTCTGTTCGTCATTGAGAAGGTGCAAATGTTATCATATAAGATACCAGAAAAACAAATTTTAGCTGATGTACTAAGACATTATCCAAAGAATGTACAACAGTTGTGGCGTATTGCGAAAATAGATACAATCATTGAAACTACAGATTTCTTGAGAAATTTAGATGATATTGAAAAGCAAGACGATAGTCAACAAGAATCTTATATAAAAGAGAGGAAGAGGCGATTTAATCACAACTACGAAAATAAACTTAAAGAAAATCAACCGTCTTTTAAGAGATGGCGCAGACCAGATGAAGCAAAGGAGGTGGTTCAACAATTGAACGAAGTACAAGTTGTACAAAATACAAGTGGAAGCACTAATTCAAATTTAGAGGAGCAGAGGTTGAATTAGTTTCCGATTCAATCTTTGATAATATTAAAGGAAACAGTGCATTACTTAGAGGAGTAGAGGTTGAATTAGTTTCCGATTCAATCTCTGATAATTTTAAAGGAAATAAAGCGTTGAATATTCTAATGAAAATGGGGTGGCAACCTGGGCAATCTTTGGGAAAGAATAATAAAGGTTTGCGAAAACCAATATCTGTCTTAGGTCAGTTTGATAGACATGGTGTTGGTTATAAAAATAATATTAACAGTATTATTAAACTTTTAAAAGCCAAGTCAAACTTGCTTATAAAAGAGTTGTTCGTGCAAACTGTGTTTAAGAGTGATGATGACTATACAAAGGAATTTGTAGGGAGCATGCGTTCTGAAATAGATGTATCATTGTTTAATGAAAATGTTGTAGCATTATTAGATACAGGGAGCGATGTTACATGCATTTCAGAAAATTTATTTTTACAACTTAAAAGTGGAAATAATAAATTATCAGTGCTACCTGTTAAAGCGTTACAGATAAGAGGAGTAATAGGGCAACGCAGTACAAAGATACAGCAGATGATTATATTGCCTATTAAGGTTGGTGAAGTAATTTTTGAAACTCAGACTTTGATCATTAGTAATTTGATAAGACCAATGATTTTGGGATTTGATTGGATGAAGGCAAACAAAGTTTTAATTAATTTGAGAGATGAAAATATTGGTTTGAAATTTAGAGTTGGAGGCAAAGACCATTTCATTTCATTTAAAAATAATTTACAAAATTGTATATGTGTTAATGAATTCGAAAAAGTAGATATTATTGAGAATATAAAAATTGGGACCACTTTGTCGAAAATAGATACAGAAAAAATAAAAGTTATTTTAAATAAATACCGAGATATGTTTACGGATAGATTAGGTAGAGCAAAATGTTATGAACATAAAATAGAAATGCTGGATGAAATACCTATTGTTACACGATCATATCCGATACCTTATGCATACAGATCGAAGGTGGAAGAGAAATTACAGGACTTGGAACAAGCTGGTATAATTACGAGGGCTTCAACCCCTTATAGCAGTCCTTTAACTTTTACATTGAAAAGAGATGGATCAATAAGAGTATTGTTAGATGCGAGAAATATTAATAAGAAAATGGTTGCAGAAACAGAGAAACCGCCAATTCAATTGGATGTCTTAAATTCATTTCATGGAGCTAAATATATTACAACAATTGATTTGAATAATGCATATTTTCAAATTCCAATCAATAAGAATGGAAGAAAGTATACAGGATTTAACTTTAATGGAAAATCCTATGTATACAACGTATTACCACAAGGCTTAAAGACTTCAGTGGGGAGTTTTAGCCGAGCAATGAATATAATATTGGGACCACAAGTACAAGATTTTTGCGTAAATTATCTAGATGATTTAGCAATCATAACGACCGGAGATCTAGATAAACATTTGGAACACATTGATATAGTGCTTGATAAATTGAATAAAGCTGGTTTAACTTGCAATATAAGTAAATGTGAATTTATTTGTAAAGAAATAAAAATGTTGGGATTTATCATCTCGACTGATGGCATTAGAACAGATTCTGATAAAATTCGTGCAATACAAGATTTTCCAATACCTAGAAAAATTAAACAATTAAGGGCCTTTTTAGGTCTTTGTAATTTTTATCGAAGATTTATACCAAATTATAGCGAAAGTATAATACCATTATGTGACCTATTAAAGAAAGGGCATAAATTTCTATGGAGTGAAAAAGAAAATAAGGCATTTAGAGATATTAAGCAACAATTTATAAACACTATACAACTCCATCATCCTGATTTTAGTAAACCGTACTATTTACAAACTGATTGTTCAGGAATTGGTTTGGCTGGCGTTTTATATCAGTTAAATGATAACAATGAGATGCACATTTTGGGTTATCATAGTAAAGCGTTAAAAGGGTCCGAATTAAATTGGACAGTTACAGAGCAAGAGTTTTATGCTGTTATAAGTTGTTTAAAGAAATTCGAAACTTACTTGAGGGGAAGTAAAGTATTCATTTTGACCGATCATAAAGCGTTGTTGTTTATAAATAACATGAAATTATTTAATGGACGAATTACAAGATGGATAATATATCTTGAACAATTTAATTATGAGGTATTACATATATCTGGTAAAAGTAACATAGTTGCAGATGTGCTTTCTAGATATCCACCGGATGGCAATGTTGTACAAGAGAATAAAAATCAAAGTTTAGATATTGCATATACAGAGACAGAACCTAACAATGTTCTAATCGAAAAATTGAAATCTATTTCGAATTATCAGAGGCAAGATTCAGACCTTTTATTAATTATAAATAAATTAAATTCATTGCAAGGCGATGATAACATAGTAGATGAAAATTTAAAGCGTTATAGCTTAAAAGATAATATATTATATTATAAAGCTTATATAAGAGAAATAATATATTTACCAAAGAGTTTACAAAGCGAAATTATTAGCCAAGTACATATTGAGATGGGGCATCAAAGTGCATACAAAGTTATTAAATATATAAGAGAAAGATTCTATTGGAAGCGCATGGCCAAAGAAATCAAAAGGCAAATTAAAATTTGTCATATATGTCAATTAGCTCGAAAGGAAAATATAACTTATGTGGGTCCGTGCAAGTCTATTGTAACGGAGAACATTGGAGATATGGTGATGGCTGATTTATATGGACCATTAATATCAGGGAATTTTGGATATACATTTATTTTTGTTATTCAAGATACCTTTAGTAAATTTATAAAGTTATACCCGTTAAAGCAGTCAACTGCAAAATCAGTCGTAACGAAAGTCAAACATTTTTCGGAAATTATAAAGCCGAAAACTATATTAACTGATAATGGAAAGCAATTTATTAGTAACCATTGGAAAAATTCTATGAGAGAATTAGACATAAAATCGATACATACAACTGTAAGAAATCCAAGACCGAACACAACAGAGCGAGTAAACAAAGAGTTGGGCAGATTGTTCAGAACTTTATGTCATGCAAAACATAAAGATTGGGCTTATGCCTTACCGAAAATAGAAGAATTATACAATAATTCTTTACACGATAGTACAGGGTTTACACCTTGCGAAATATTATATGGCGATAGAACGGAAATGACTTTTGATAAAGTTATTTACAAAGATAAATTTAAATTCGATATTATGCAAGTAAGAGACCAAGTTCGAAAGAATTTAAAAAATTCTAGTAAAATTCGACGGACAAAATTCGATAACAGGAATCGATTGATTGTATATCATATTGGAGACTTAGTAAAAATTCGAAGGTCGACTAGATCGAATGCAGAACATAAGCATATAAGTAAGTTTGACTTGGCTTATGAAGGGCCTTATGTAATAGTCGCAATTCCGTTTGATAATGTTTATACGTTAACAGATCCTCAAACTGGTGTAGTTCGAGGAAACTTAAATACAATTCATTTATTGAGATATTATAAATAATAAATTGTAATTATTATTTAAATAGCATATTGTAAGAAATGGTAAATGTGGGTACCATTATTTGTGTTAGAAATAATTGAATTATATAATGGTAGATGTAGGTACCATAAAGTGTATAGAAAATGTTTCAATTTATTTATTTATTTTTTTTTCTTTAACAGAAGTTGTGTTTTTATTTTTATTCAATAAATAAATGGGATTTGGGTTAGGGCGAATGACTCAATCACATTTGTTGAGAGATGGAGGCAATCATAATTGAGATACAACTAAATATAAATTTTTGAAAGAAACAATTAAATTGTCAAGTGAATTACATCAGCATATGAGTAAGCGAATGTAATGGAAATTGACAACATCCTGAGAGATGTGATTGAAGGGGAGTTGGGGCGGTCATTCCCGGGGGTAGGGAATAATTATTATATTGAGTTGTTGTTTTATGTGCTCAAAGGTTTGTTTTATTATATAGAGTTGTAGTTTATATGTGCTCAAAAAGGGGAAGTTCAAATTTATACATTAACTACCTGACTTTGTCAGTCATTAATATAAAATTTGGGGGTGGATTGTAACTATCATTATTAAATCATTAAAAGATGATTTTTAATAATATAAAAATATGCTAATAATAGTTATATGCATAACATATTAGAATATCATTACAAAATATTGATATTTAAATTAAAATACAAAGTTACATTATTTGGTCTAATGAAGATATAAATCGTGATTAAAGGTACTTAAAGACCTATAAAACACTTATAAGTAATATAAATACATATTACTATTGATATCGAATCAATACATTGAGGAAAATAGGGGCATAAGAATTACGTGTGTTCTCGTATTGATTTTTCGTGAAAATCATACTAAGTCTAAGGAGTGAGTTCGTGCATTGATTTTTTTTTATTGAATTTAAATCCAAAAATAGGGTAATAGGTATTGTATACACTTATAATGAACGTTTATAATAAAATTATTTAAAAATACGAAAGTGAAAAATCCTACGCGAACGGACAGCAAAATGGCCTGTACGTAGATACACACCCATGACCTTACATATATGAGTAATGCGGCCGGCGTGAAGCGTTGGACGTCGAACTATTGAAATAATTTATTTATTTTGATGAAAAATATATTTGAGGGGAAATATATAAAATGAATAATGCCGATTACTATGTGGTGGTTGTTTTGGAATACGGATCGTATACAAGCGGTATACAGGGTCCAATTTCCGTAAAATGTTGCGTTGTGAAATTATGCTGGAAATCGCATAGACATGTTCTGACGATGAATAAACGTCTATAAACTTATACCGGCTAGGGTGTAGTTGGTGAGTTATTCACTAATTATGCTTTGGTTTGGGAAGAGTGTGTTTTTGCACTTCGGTGTATTAAATGTGCTCAGAACCATGTCTTAGAGCTTCGGCTTTTTGATAATGGGTACTTGGCGTCTTAGAGGCTTGCTTCTATGATACGTCGAGTTTATATGATTTGCCAACTAACTTTTGTACCGAAATTGAATCTGTCTATATGGATGAAAATAGAGGTAGCGGATACTTGTTGCCTAAGCTTGATTTCTTGTTGGTTCGCAAGCATGTCTCGCAAGCGCGATTATACATGCTCGCTACAATAACATTACACGGGTGTTTATTGTGTTCATAATGCGTCATTGATGGTTGCGGGGTGTTGATTGCAAATTTCTGCTCTGAAGCGGCTTCGCCTAGAGTAATATCTCTATCGCTTGTCGTGGAGTGTGTAGAGTTGCAATTCGACATTACTGCACCTGATATGCTGCTTATGTTTGGTCTTTGGTACATCTTTTGATGGATCATTGATGGGATCAACGAGTCTTCCTGTGACGGGTATATAAGTGGTTCGTGGCTAATATGCTCATTTGTATTATTCGGATAGATTGAGGATAAGATATTGTCGTTTGCTATGGTATTCTGTATTGTAGTATGACGCTTGTCTTAATTAGATTTGCCCAAGTCGGGTCCCTCTATACGGGATTGCAGACTGTTTGCCCTCCATGATTTACAAATCAATTAAGTGGCCTGTAAAATACCCATGTTTATAAACGAAGGCAAATTATTGGTGGGTGATGCAAATTTGATCGAGACTCGCATTATGCGAAAAGTTGGTGTATAACACAATTATATGATGTTCGAGAATTATACTAAAAGTTATTAATGTGGCCGAAACTGCCCTGGCATTAGTTGGTGGAGCCTGTGCATTTGTCTCTTGCGAAGATGGTAGCTGGAGGGAGCTATGCTCTCAAGGCTCGCGCTGACACCGCACAACGAGGGAATTAGCCATCCCCTGAGGCGAGTTTTATACTCCTAATGCGCTCCGTAGGTCGATACCTATACTGACAATGTCTTGGTGGTGACGCCTTATTATACACTTGACGGTGTAACGCATTGATATGCGAGAAACGACTAAATGGTGTTTATTCACCAATAATGAGCTAAAAACTCTTACTGGTTTACCAGTATTTTTCTGCGATATACGGTGGCCGATCTGTTGTCCCTTGAAGTCGGGGGGAGTGCAACCGGTGGACGGCACTCACCGTACACAGCGGGGATTTCCGCTGGAGCTGTGTACCTCCATATATTTTTAAAGACAAAAATATATGTTGCGATAGTAGGGTTGTATCGGGTATTTGAGATTAAAGCATGTAAACCCTTTACAAGTAAAAATTTTAATGAAATATTTTGGAAATTGCAATTGATCGATAAATTTAAATTATTATTTTGGCAAATTTTATATAGAGTTTAAGGACTTTAATAATAAGCATCCTATGGCTTCAATAAGCTTGGCGAATCTTTCTTCCTCTATAATTCCTAGAAGAACTAGTTATTACAACTCACAAAGTAGAACAAAGTTCTACAACTAGACGATCACATATAAATATATCATTGGCCTAATATAATATAAAAGAGATGATCTTGGTGGTGTTTCGACTTGGAGACATTTTATGTTTCCGAGTCGATTTCATTAATATACTCCTTATAATCCCTAGAGGAAAAAAGGATGGTTACAATTTCTCTGTACTCTACCCACATATGATAAGTATAGTTAAGTAGAGTGAATGAAGAAAAGTACACTGAATGAATACATCGATACCCCGGGCAATACTATTGCGCCTGCATAGAGCAAACGGCATCGGCACAGTTACGTAATTCTGAAATCGGGGACAGTGCCTCCAAGGTCGGCAACAGCGAGCCTATGTGTTTAGCTGCGTTTCGGCGGCGTCGTTTGAATATTAAATTCACTGATAAGTAATGCATTTACAGTGACACTCTTGGTGCCATAGTATTTTAAGACTCGATTTTCGAGATTCGATCCGATCGGGAAAATTCAACACACTTTGTTTGAGACACTGCATGTTTATTGTATGAATGCAAGGCTGTTTACTACGCTTGTGTAACAACTGACTTTTTATATAGTTCACTAGCGCCCCCACATCGGCGTTCGATAGGGCTCGATCACAAGTACATAGCAAAGCTGCGAGTCAGTACTCAGGTTCAGGTTGAACGATTTACTGTCTGCACTCGACGCAATGTTTATATGCATTGAGCATTCGGTGGACAGCACTGTCTTTGCCGTTTACTCGGTACGTGTAAACTTTAGCTAGGAAAGCACGCTTGACTTGTGACGATAGCTTACTTTAGACCTTAAGGGGATTAATTTAGGAAAAAAACTTTTTTAGTGCTCGCTCGCACAGAAATCCCTGTGCAAAATTTTAACTCTCTAGGGCATAGTAATTTAGGCTGTGTATTGATATACCGATCAGTTCTAAATGTCGTTTGATATTTATGATGTTTGAACTATGTGCGTCTTTTACATCACTAGTATCTGGATATACGGTACATCATATAAGTTGGTAACAGTAAATACTTCCAAGCATTCTTTACCGCACGCGTTTCCTCAGCTCGGGCTATTTTTATCCGGCTTTAAACAGCAGATGCGGAAACCAATAGCGAGTGTTCCCAAACAATGAGTGGCCTGCAAATGGAGCGCAAACATTATGAAAAAATACTTCTGAAAAATGGTAACAGTTTTTACTCGGTAATATTTGAAATGAGGTCGCGACAACCTTAGTTTTTACGTGGCGATTTTCTATAGTCAAGGATGCGTCCACAATGGTTTCGGATTATCGCCGAATTCGCTTCCAATTGTCTCGCGTTATGACTGACGCTTGTTCCACAATGGGATCGTTACGGTCATATTTTGCTGTTTACTAGCGTTTGCGTCCTGTGAACTAATATTATCATAGTTAAATATGATAGTTGGATAAAAAATAATATTCAAACAACATGTATGAAATGATGTTGAGGAAATAATTGTACTTTATAAAAAAATAACCGGTTTTATCAGGAAAGAAACAGATCCCAAGACCGGGTGAACCATAGACCGTAGTATACAGACCTGATGGCTGACATAATAGGATTTCTTCTCCAACCTTTCTTCTTACATAAAGGCTTTTTGTCTTTCTCTTCTCTCTTTTTAAACGTTATGCATCATTAACTCCAATCTCATTATTGCGCAATCTAAGAGGCATCTTGGGGTCCATAGTATCGGTTCTATAAATAACTGCAGCGCGCTGACAACTGCCAAAAGCGGTTATTTTGACGACTTCAACCAAGCTTTTGCTGCAGATGCGTTGCCTTTAATGGGCAGAAGAAATACGGATATTTCCTTTTCCTATCAATTCCCTCCCCGTCAAATAATCTTCTCTTTCTCACCCTTTCCTTATTGAGGGTGTAAAACTAGGCTTTCGGAACCTCATTTATCATTCGAAAACAAAATACTTCTCCTTCACGTTCTTCTGTGAGGTCGGCCCTTATTTGCAACAGATGTTGCGGGCTCTGGACTGTTTAACACTATACTATGTTCTACTAAATATCGATTATTGGGTCTGATTTAATGATTTCTTCATTCCGTGTTGTGATATCTTCATTACACACTGAGTGACTATCAAGTCATTACGTTACGATCTTGTTTAAATAACTCGAGGTCCGCGGCATCTGCTACAGTGGAGCGGGGCGAGTGCTGCGCGTATGTGAAATGAATTACGACGCATTGTTCACAGATCGACCTTGTGCGAACCGTATCGACCATCAAGTATACTTTGACTATTAATATTAGCAACGCTGTTCAACACATTACTCTGTTCAGATCGTAATGTTCTAGTATGTACAGTATGGTCTCTCTGAAATCTGATCCTTAGATTGAGATTGCATTGGTCATCGTTACGCAACTGGTTAAAGACTCCTCACATTTAAGGAAAAAATTGAATAATCGTAGATATAATACACTTTCTTCCGCCTTCTTTTCACCCGATATTCGTCCACTGTGTCCTAGTGAAAACATCTTTAGCGCTAGACGAAATATCGTTAAGGAAAATCTTATAGCTTCGAGTGAGCATGCTGATTGGAATTTTAAACAGTTTCGACGAACTTTTGCTTCTTGTATTACATTTTGAATTCTTCCCAACTGTTTAAAGTTTTCACTTCTGTCATGTTTTATGTCGTTACCAATGTTTTTAGTAATAAAATTTAGGACCATCATACGCCAGTAACCCAGAGGGTTAGGCAGACAATACGGATATCCATTTGGCGCGAACCTGGCACACCTCCCTCGCTTCTTCTACATCCATACATCTACGCATACATGCTCGTCCGTTACGAGTAATCCTTATATTGTCCCTCTTTAGTATGTCAATAATTTGATCGATGTAAGTTCTCGTGGACCCTCGCCCTCAAGTACGACCTCCCACGGGTCCGTTTTATAAACATTTAGTTAATAATATTTCACGAATGTTTTTGTAATTTTATTAAATTATTCTTCCTTTCAACATCAGTAAGTCCAACGAGCCTTGCTCAAGGAAAACTGCCCAAAGTAATCCTCGCTTGCTGCTAACCTCTTACGAAATAATAAGGATAGAGCGGTTTTCCCCTAACCTTACGCCAGTTTTGTTATCTTAACTCTGTTATAAGAATACCTGTCGCCGTGTAGCTGACGTTGATGAATTGTAGACTTGCTGCTCTCAGATAAGATACAGCGTGTGCCATTTTACTTATAAATAAAGCAGAATCTCTCGCAAATACCTTCATTCAAATGCTTAGACAAATATTACAATATCAAATAGCATAATAAAAAATATTAAAAATAGATTTCACAATATTTTTCCAAGATAAATGGATAAAACGTGTATTCACCTCAGTGATTTGGCTATTAAGGGCTAAATACAAACTGGTTATGTTCACGCATAACTCAAAAACTACCGGTCGGGTCTTCATTAAAAACGGGACCGCACGACAAGCACTAGTTATAGAATAAAAATCTTCGAAATCGGTTCACCAGGAGCGGAGTTCACAGGTGACAAATAATTAAAAATAAATATGCTCACGCCCGTAACTTAGAGGGGTAGACAGACATCATGGATTTCCATTTGGCGCGATCCTTGTACACCTCCTCTCGCTTCTTCTACATACATCTACGCATACATGCTCGTTGGTTACAGGTGCTCCTTATATCGACCAGTAATCCGCTAATCTGTTCGATATAGGTTTCTGAGGTAACAAATATAAAATAATAATAAGACATACGAATTGAAAACCTCCTCTTTTCTGAAGATGATTAAAAATAAAAAAAGGATTTACGCCCTAAAAATAATTACTAAACAATTCAACGTGTGAAATTGTATGAAGGAAGCAGGAAAAGTGGCCGTAGTCTGGTGTAAAGTGGGGTGTCATTCGATACCTTTTCTTTCACAGTCAGTCGCGCATTTTTTTTAAATTTAACTATTAATTTGATATTAAACTAATTTTATGGCTTTTACCTCTTTTACTAAGTAATTTTAATGTAGTATTCACGTCATTTCCCCTTCGCCTTCCCATCCCCTCCTTAGATTACCATTATATCTACCCACTTTCCCTCTTCTAAGCAACTGATCCCTAGCTCTCGTTTGAACTTGCGGATGTTGAAGGGGAAGAGTAGTCACAAAACATTACGTGAATCACTCTGCGTTTACCGCCTTCAACCTTAATTGATATTTGCAGTGACAAATCCTGAATAACACTGCGGCGGCGGCGGCGTTGTTTTTTAGTGTATTATTAACTATATTATGTTGGAATTATATTTATTAATTTTGCATGGAATGGGACGGGAAGTTTTGGGAATATCGTATCATTCAAAATGTATACAATATATGATACGGATCCCATTTTATGTAACTTCAGTGGTTAAAGAACAGCGGTAACATCTGTTGCACGAAGGGGCGGTTTTACCGGTGCTCACTGAAGACAGGCGCCAAGTAGGATTGTTTAATGCTACTGCGTTTCGTGTGATGAGTGAAGTGCGGACGGCCCGATGTCAATCCTCTTCTACTCCTTCCCATCCTTTTCTACAAAGGATAGGATGCTAGAGGGACGAAAATTGGACGAGGGAGGGAACGAGTGGGAGAAGGAAATATCCTTTTTTTCTATCTGTTCTCTGTCATTTAAGGGTAGGCAACGCGTCTGCCACTCTTTTGCGTGTTACGGATACATCAACATCAGGAGAACCGCCCGTCAGTGTTTAAACCACGTCCCGTCCCCGTCCCGTACACGTCAGAATCTCGTTACGTATGCATTCATTATTTGGTGAACCATGAACAATGACTCGGCGGACAGTAGCTTACGAAGTCATGTATGTATACAATTATATATTTATACAAATATTTCCTTATGTGTATTTATTCGCTAAATCGAGGACTTTCGATTGATTGCAAGTTAATTAATAAACTAAAGTGTATTAAATTCTATGCTATGTTTATCATATGTTAATTAAACGATAAAAAGTAACTTGTTGCATTATACGGAACCAAACCACAAATTATTAGATTCAATGCTATAACTGTGGTATTTTGCTCAAATGTCATATATAACTTTATTGTTTGGAGTCACTGGCTACTTATTTTTACCTGTTTTTCAAGAATTGTTTTAAGAAATTTGTTTATATATATACATTTAGTGTGTACTTCGTGTTGTCGTTTCTGCCAATTTTGTGTAATGCTGTACTTGTCCCCGCTTTAAAATATGGAATTGAGAACTGGGTTTGGCAGAAAAAGCATAGAGTTAATGCCGTTGAGAGAGAGAGAGTTGAGATGCGATCCTTAAGAAGTATGTAGGCATGACATTGAGTAATAGGATTAAAAATAGCATTATAAAGGAAAAGTGTCGCTTAAAAGTGGATGTTGTGACTAGAATTGAGAAAGGAATGCTTCGGTGGTTCGGGCATGTTGAAAGGATGAATGAAGAGAGAGTAACGAAACAGATTTTTGTTGCAAAAGCGAGTAGCAGCGTTGAAAGGGGACATCAATTATATTGATCAGATTAGTTACATACTAAAGAAGGGCGAGTGTTGGTCACGCAGAGGTTAACGCAGCGTTGGTAGGCAGACCACCCAGAAGATGGATCGAAGATCTGATTCAAGATTGCAGGGGCCCACTAAATGAGCTCGATCAATGGCGGAGGCCTACGTCCAGAAGTGGGATACCTTCGGCTGAATGGAGGAGGAGTGAGTTAAGGAGGCATACTAGCATGTAGGTATGCTCGAGGATTTACTGAAGGTCGATAAAAGGAAGATAATATGTAGTTAACGGCATACGTCTTACAACAAATTGCCACAGATTGATAAATATTGTATCTGGTTGTATCCAGCACGACTGTACGCAATTATCTCCTCACTTGACACACATCTCCCGCACCCGACTTCGCTTCTGTTATTTGTTTAATACAAGTTACAACAATGATTAGTTCATTTAATACACCGCAATAAATGTGCAATTTATCAGTTCATTCATAAATCTACTTGCGCAGACCTTACATATTACAAAATTCTTGATCTTCAACTCATTTGTATCAGTTTTGTATAATATTTACGTTGTCCGTAACATAACGTATATGCCGTACATTAAATTCAATCAAGTTCCAATTCTGTATCTTCAGTTTGTATTGCAATGTGGTGTGCTCATTATAAAATTTTATTCAACAACTTTGTAATGTGTGTAGAGTTTGCAACGACATTAACATATCTACCATATTCGTCTTCTTCTTCCTGCCCTTATCCCACTTTTTCGGTGTCCCACTGTGGTCGGCACAGTATGACCGTAGTCTATACTGTTATAGGTTTTGGTTATACTTTTTTTTATCAACCTGCCTGACGCCAACCCTCGTCTTGCTTATATATTATAAATAACTTACTAATATTTCTTTTAATTAATAAACTGGGTCGTAAATTGTTCACAATAGTCGAATGGCGGATTCGAACCCACGACTATGCATGTTTCGCAGTCCGTACCCTTAACCAATAGGATATTGGCCTCCTACCATATTATAATTTAATCCTTTTCACTCTCCATTTAACCTGGAGCCTTTAAACTTCACCTATTTTTATTCAATGTATTAATCTCCTGGTATTACTTTAATATATAAGTTACTTACTTTATCAATCGGTGTCGACACGCGAATCATTAGATCCTTATGATTTGTGCAAACACAGTGCGCGTGAGTCGCAATTTTGCGTCCAGAAAGTCGTGATCTAGTCGCATATACCTACTGTAGTTATGTCATAACATTTATATATGTTCAATTCGCTTTCAACGTATCATATTTGATAAAAGCTATCTAGGCTCTCTTAGGCTATCTGCTAAACGTGTAATGAATAAACAACCAACGGTTTCTTGAACCTCCAGAGCGTTCGGTGACTTACGATCTTGGCCACATCCCAATCTATTAAGTTAAATAAAGTCACGGCCTAACACGACGTCAACATGGTTAGCTTGAGATTAGTTACTAGAAGAGATGTAAGACGCTAAGCACCTTCTATGCTCTGGACCTCGGTCTCCTCAAGATCTCCTCAAGACAAGCAGTGATCAGTCACAACACATACTAATTTTTTTGCCATTATCTCAAGTAGATGTTCATTGTTAGTAATCAATGATATGTTGAAATTACAGAAATGTACCTCGGGCAAATCTTATTTTCCGAAGCAGTTTTGTTAAAATTAAGAAAAAGATGCCTCGGCTGATGCCCTCCCGTAGCCCCACCGACACGCGTGTTTTTAGGTTTTATTCGATGCGAGTCATAATCCGCACTTGCACACATGCTTACGAACATCGGCCCTTGCTAGTGCATTTTCCCACATAAAAAGGAGGTTTCTGTACCTGTATTTCGACAATCTTACTTATATAATAATGTTCTATAAATATTACCAAGACCAAGAGCTAAGTGAAACTCATCTTGAATCAATCAATGAGCAGCGCAACGCTAACGTAGCACAGTTTCTCCTGGCGGTAGCACAAATTGTCACGCTTCGATTAATTCACACATTGTTCAAGGATCCGTCTCCTGAAAGTTTCGACAATCAACCCCATTGGGCCTTGGTAACTTCACGACGCTCACAAATTGGGCAGGCACGACCTCACGTGCGGCGCTAAATACCGTTTTACACGATCCAAGATATCTATTGCGAGAGTTGTCAACGTTGCTACATAGTAACTGGTCGAGTACGAACAAAGTTTTGATTACATATTACATTTAACGTATATTTCTTTCTTATAAACAACACTTGAATTGACCCATTCAAGCAATTGTTCGACTGCGCCTGTATATATATATATATATACAGCGAGAAACATGGTAATAACGGTAGCGGACGATGCAACGCGGTGGGTCAATGAAGTGTGATCAGGTTATTTCAGTATACTAATAGCACAGATAAATATTCCGAAGAACTAATTATTATTATAAATTAAATAACACGGCTAGTATGACTATAATCGATCATCACGAAAAAAAGGACAATAATTTAATTTCAAAATTAGGAATAACGCCACGTAGTTTGAAATTCCAAATCTTTAGTTTACTCATCAAAATATTTTTAAATTTATAATAAATAATAAAACTACGACGCAACTCTTCAATTTCGGACTACGCGGTGCGAATTTAAAATATAAAGTAGTGTATAGAAAATTACGTGAATTAGTTACGGTAGAGAATTGCGTCGAGCCTTATTTACGTGGAACCGGATAATTGTATCGCACTTGACCGTGGCTACGCTCAGCGGTTAGTGTAGCGGTGTATTACAATGCTTCGATTGGTTATTTTCTTTACACACATAATTTAAACAAATATAGTGACCGTCATTACACATATGTCCACCACAAGCGCGCAAGGCGCACTGTGCCTTTTTGTTTGTCACAGAGCGTCTTATTTGTGTTTTGTTTTGCGTGATAATATCCCATAGTAATCAGTAACACACGGTCCGTCGTCGGGGACTGACGTAGGCGTTCGCGAGCTCGCGTACGGGTCCAGTCGTAAGTTAAATAGGTCATTACAGACGCGAGTGCCGGTGTTGTTTATAACGTTATCTGTTCAAAGATCCGTAAGGATTTCACTCTTATCAATGCATTGTTCTTACGTGAGCCTTGATAGCTTAGACTTTCAGTTGTCATCTTGGATTACCTCGTCAAAGTGTTTGTGTTGCGTTTTAATTAGCGTACTTCGACACCATTGACTTAATATCGATATTTTTAATTTTAATTAAACTTGTATAATTAAATAAGTTAATATGTGAAGTAAGCACGAAGCTTAATAGACGCTCGTTTCAATTGAACTGAGACTGAACTTGAAATTTTAAATTAAAATATTTTGCTGCTTTAACATTTGTTAAATGTACATTCGGTGCTATATGTACTTTATCATAGTTTTAGATTTGTGGTCTAGATATTATGGTACATTATACAATGTTGCACTTAGATCTTTAAGCAGCTCCTTCACTTGAAGAAGCGCATCATTGCCTGTTTGATCTCCTTAAACTTCTAGTTTTTCTTCGTCCAGACTGTTTTAGTATTTGTCCATCAAATTATCAAGGTATTTTGTTTTGCAATCAACAATTTCTCCTATTTTCATGTATCGTATCTCTAGAGGCATTATTTGGTTCCGTTTTAATTTTCCTATCGATCTATCCAGTGCTCAACTTGATTCAAAATAACGCTTATAAATCATTTAAAGTATATTCATAGCGCTTATTACTTACTCAATTTCTTTAACTTTAACGATCCATAACACATTAGTCGTATTGAAAACGACAGTTATTTGGGCTTACATTTATACAATTGTACACTAACCGTGGGTTTCCACTGCCGAAAACATTCACACAAAACATATTGTCATTTCAGTTTTTTCAGAGTGAAAGATAGAGAGAAACCTTGTATCGCGACAAGTTTAAACGCCAGTGGAAACCCATGGTAACATTCGTACATATTAACTGTTATTTGATGGATTAAAACTACCGCAAACAAATTGTACACAACCAACACGCTACTGAAAAGCGACTCGCTAACTTATTAGACGAGCGGGCGGCGTGGCCGAAATGAGGTCAGCAGAATTCAATTAAAATCGAGTTCGAGATGACAAGCATGATGCGACAAGGCTGAGACTGCGGTAGCGTGGTAAAGTTAATCTGACAACGAATAAGTGGAACGGGTTTTTGCAAAAAATACATTTGTATTACGTACATTCCTACTGAAACATGCTCTTCGACCCGTGAGTTATAAGGCGTTGTTTTTGAGGAATTTTAGGCACAGTACCAATTTCCATTTGTACTAACCTGGCACATGTATTTCTTATCTCCATCAGGCATACATGCTCATCCATTAGATTATTAGCATTAGAGCGATTTTTGCGTAATATACAAGTGTATTTATTTTTACCCGACTGACTCAGGAGGGTAATGCATTTCACTCGTATGTAAGTTCGTTACATTGGGACCTCCTATAGCCAGGCTTGACTGATTTTGAAGAGTAAGATGTCTATAGGTTAGTTAGTAGATATGATGTGATAATCATACAGACAGTCAGTTTTTTCGTTTCCTAAATTATATATCAGGTGGTTTTCTTACTCCAGCTTTAGCTTACCTATACAGGCAACTGCAAAAGTGTCATTAAATTCAAGCGTTTGGAACCGCAGTTCAGCGTAGCATTCTATCATGTCATAATCTAATGGTTTTTGTCAGTGACAGTACAATACAGTGACAACTATTGCATTTGTATTGGTTGATAGTCTTACGGGTTGCGGTAGTGACTTATAACAGAAAAATAGCTTGCTCTTGGCTTCTCATACAAAAAATGTCCGTCGCTAATTAGCATATTTGTCTCTATGGGCAAATTAGTCAAATTCAACATGGCGTCGCTTGACTAATGTTCGACAATTCTCCTGCCAATTGTCACGACGTCGCGTCCGCGGAATTACGTAATTCTCTTCTCTACCCCTACCACGATTTCTCGTCGACAAGTCATTAAAATACATGTATTGTAGTTCAGGTTTTTGAAGCCACAACTATTTGCAGTGTACAGTATTGTTCGACAAACTTATAGTATTCATACAGATGTTTAATATTTAGATAATGAACTAAAAATTGCTTTTAATTGTAAGTAGCCAATGACAAAGTTAAGCTGGCCTGTAGTGATATTCCGTTTTGCTTTCGTTAATGATAAAACAACAGGCAGTTATAACCGCTGACAGAAGTGAATACTCATAACAGGTGGGAATGCTTGACAATAGTGTAAAATATGTATAAATAAATAAATAAGGCTATGAAATAAAAAAGTTCGTCGTAACTGTTTCAAATTCTAATCAGAATTTGCTGACGCATGTTGCTCACGCGAACCTATAGGATTTGCCCCAACAATATGCTAACGCCACTAAAAAAAGTTTCACTTCAAATATAATATTTTACTTTTTGATAAAGTGTTGATTGATTTAAATGATTTTTAATAATTCGGTCAGTACTTTCATAGTTTATTCATTACAAACAAACAATTTTGTATAAGTATGGATATAGACAGATATAGACAATGCCATCAGAATACTAAATATTACTCCATTAATTATCTGTACTGTACACGGCTTTTTATTTTAAAAGGTTTCATTGCTCGCTCAGGAGAAAAAGACGAACAGTTCAGTGAAATATCTCAATTGGTATAAAACACAGACGATTTGAATGAAATTGACTGAATATAACTGGTCGATAAGAGTTTCAATGAGAGGATAGTTGACGACGCTATCGAAATCTTATCTAATTTCACTTTTTTTTAAATTCCACATTTTTCTTAGTCCTTATACAAATATCTTCCTCGCTAGAAGATTCTGTACCATAATTTCAAGTAATACTTGAATTATAGGTTAATTCCAAAAAGTTGTTATTGGTTGCCATGGTGATATATGTCATGCCATGCAACCAAATGCCAAAAATATGTAATTGTTGCTATGCCTGACATCTCTTGGAATTTGGTGGTTCTAAGACATGTCGGTTTCCTCATGATGTTTTCCTTCACAGTTTTTGGAGCAGTGGTGATGAAATAAACTACTCAAAGTAAAGCGCCTGCCTGGGTCTGAACCCGCAACCTACAGTACGTAAGTCGTGACCTAAACCGCTGAGCCACCACTGCTCCCAATTATTCATTATGACAGGTTAATTCGTTAAGTACTTAAAGCTTGACAAACAAACTTACATTCGTCTTTATATTATAGTAAGGAAGTATAAAAGCCTCTGAATATTAATTTAAATTATCGAATTATTTAATCAAACTGAATTGTGTTCGAGTTAATATTTTGTAAGATTTAAATTTATTCGAAAGCATGTGGTAGGGGCTCTGAAATCGTTGCACATAATTGATATAACAATGGTTCCGCCTCGATGAGAATCTAGGTTTACAATCATTTATCTAGACTTGTTTATCATTAATCTTGGATTTGTAAGGTTAAGTAAAGATTATATAATTAACATGGAATTTATAAATAATTAAAAGCTTAAACAGACATATTGATAAATTAATCTTACATTATGGATATCGGAAACGACGATAGCTCAACGATTAAACTACTACGCGGTCTAAAGATCGGGGTTCGATGCGGAAATAATTTTTCAGATATGATTGTTGTAAACAAACAAACGACGTTTACACGGCGGCCATTACACTGTTTTACTTCATTCGAAATGTTCTAATTGTGTATAAAATTGTGTAATATGAATAGCTAATGTTATAAAGTAATATGAGAAAAAGATGTTTTTAGAAAATTTACGAATTTTAACATAGAAACCTTCATTTACAAGAATCACATCTTGCTGTGAAACAAGGTATATGTAATATCGATTGGTAACTTAGATAGTTAGAAACTGTCAGCAAATTGTGAAGGAATCATAGACAACTGACCGTAAGGACATGAAACTTTGTTTAGTGAAATATTTTTCCTACACGACAACTGATATGAACACTTATCAAATTCAGCCCCTATATATCTAAAGTAAACGATACAGCGAGTGAAACCGGGGCTTACAGCTAGTGCTATATTTAACAGTTAAACTTGTCATAATTTTCGGCGCCTTGTAACCATATCTCGGCATGCATCTATCACACTTGAGCTGACGCCGGAGATTACATGTGATATCGCTATCACTAAAAACAACACAGCAATCTTAACATTTCCTAACTCGGCGTCATCGCCTCGAGAGCCCTCTGCCGCCGCTCTATTGTACTCGAATAACATTTACACTTACTTATAGACTTCTATCGCTTTATTATTATCTTATGTATAAATAGTTATATTTTAAAACACGATTCTAAGAAGTTGTTTTAAGAAACTTTGTGTTTATTAATATTTATTTAGTAGAACTGAAACTTGGAGATTAAGTTACGATTATCAAAAAAGTAGTATATGTTATGTAACAAAGAGTTTTTGGGTTACAAATATTATGGGGAGAAAAAGACGCGAACATTACATTTACATTTCGAGTCAGTCAGTCCCGCTTACAATTTAGTATATAATATTATTACGTGTTCGGATGTCGGTCAATGATTTTCATTACATATTTTTCCCGCCTAAATATAAGATTTATATATAAAACTACATATGCCTCAAGGAGATATCCACAGGCAAAGTTTGCTCTTAAAAAATAACTAAATACTGGTCAGAATGCTTTTAAAACTGGTAACCTGTCATGCCTTCAATATTTATTATTTCCCATTTAAATACAACGGATTACATCACAAAATGCTTAAGATAAGGCCATGTACACATTGACTGAGTTACCTCTACACGCCCGTGTCGATCGCCCGGTTCAAGGAAGTGCGTAACGCACGCACTAGCGCGCTGTTTGTGTGTACGGGGCTTAATTTAAAATCCGCTTATCAAACATTGATAGCGATAAAGTCTTAACAAAACGAAGGGAAATCAGTCTTGGCGACACCCGTCACGATAGTACGCTCGGTGATTGTTCATGATAAATCACTGGGCGCGACCTCGAACACTATGTACAGTACACACACACACACACACACACACACACATATATATATATATATATATATATATATATAATATATAAATAATAATACAGAATGCAATAGCCGACCCGGCAAACTTCATTCTGCCTTTGATTAATCCTACGTATTTTTATTGAGCGCAGGGGTTTAAGCACCAACTTACGTATTGTCGCGGGTTCGAACCCAAGCAGGCGCTTTACTTTGAGTAATTTATTTCATCACCACTGCTCCAAGCACGGCGAAGCAAAACATTGTGAGGTATCTGGCATGTCTTGGAACCACCAAATTCGAACACATGTGACATCCACCAACCTGCACTAGGCCAGCGTGGTGGATTACGGCCCCTTCTCTCTCTCAGAGAGGAGGCTTGTCTTCCTGCAGTCGGGAAACATACTAAAAAGTGCTGATTTATTCTATTGATTTAATATTATTTGCTGGATTCACTTTGGTCGATTCCCTTTGAGCCATATACGACATTTTTCGTTTAGTTGTCTAAGTCAGAATGTATAATTAACTATTGATCCGTCCTGGCTTCGCCCGGGAACAAAGGACACCTGCTGGGTCACTATGATCGTTTCCTGGAAATTGTATTTAGATCGGTCGAACCATTTTGAAGTCTCTAGGGAACATGCATACATACCCTTTAATGTAAACAGTCAGAAAGAGTCTTCTACTCTTTCTAGTTTCTGTCATTTCATAAGATAACGTCTTTAACGAAAACTGTATGAGAAAACGCATTTCTGAGGTTTTTTTACGTGAAAATATTCTTACAAGATTCTAGATGTTGTACCATTGAGAGAACATTGAATAGGTTCATATTGAACCCCATTACCGGTTACTATTAGGTGCGTAAACAAAATACTACAGCTTACTAAGCTTCTATAAAGCTTTCCTCTATCTTCTTTTTGATTCTTGCAGTTTCTAGTTTACGCCAACAACGCATCTGCGATTCCTCTATCGGATCTCTATATTGGATATTATGGGCAGTGATCCCTTAACATTTGGCGACCCGCTTCTCCTGTGGCCCTTAGTCCCATTCACCAGTCGAGTAGGTCAAGCAGGTCAAGCGACAGAGCAGTTACCATATGTTTACCCGAACAGACTGGAGTACATATTATCCGACGCAGCCGGGACAATATCGCATGTATTTGTACACTTTCATAACTCGATGTTTGTTTTTTCGCGTATTAAACTAATATAAACATTGTTATACACGATATGTTCCACCTAGTAACATAAATAGCTAATCGTAACAGAAATTATGTTGTCCTCGGCTAAATAACTGATATGAGAAGATTGTGCTAAAGTTAATTGCCAATTGGACATCTCCAAGAAGTGAAAACCGATACACATTCTCCAAGATGGACCGACAATCTCTTTAAAATAGAATATTTACAACTAAGCGTCCACTAGCGGATGTATTAAACTTCCTATTTCCAAGCTCCACATGTTCCTTGTTAATAAGCGGTAACATATTTCATTACGGTCAGTTAATCTTTTATTTGTGCATACTGGTTAAATTGTCCTACAGTGTATGTACACTGTATGACAATTAATTCAACCGTCAATGAGTATAACCCGAGGCAATGTGTCTGACCCGACGTCACATGCTCCGCCATGCAGACTTTCTTATGCGGGTCAATCATTGCGCGCCTCGCTCGTTCTATTCGATTCTGATGCATTTAACGGAATTGATTGGCGTCGTACATTCTTTGGACTGGGTTGGCTGGACTAATATTGGTTATAGATTTTTGTGTTTATATAGAAGGTCGCAAACGAGAACGTTACCTACAGGTAACTAATGAGTTACCTACATTTAAAGAACAATCTTTTCCTATATCCCCTTTCCGTCAAATATTCTTTTATCTTCTTCTTATAATAAGAAGGAGACGTCGACATCACATTAACTTGTAATGCATTCGGCCCTAACGCTCACCTCACTACTAAGGGAAGACCGTTAAGTTAGCTCTGTATGGGAATTATCAAATGCTCAATAAATTTAATATAACAATTAAATTTCCGGTTGATACTTTATCGATACGATTAAAATCTCTGTCATTATTTATTTGACCAAAAAGTTTTCTATTAGTTTTGAAGTGGTAGCATTATCTATGTATTATCGTGGGCTTCCACTGGGGAAAACATTCACACAAAACATATTGTCATCTCAGTTTTTTCAGAGGGAAAGATAGAGAAAGCTTGTAACGCGACACGGTTTCTAGTGGAAACCCACGGTTACGTACTACTATTATGTACTCTGGTGGTACTTCGTTTTTGGGACGGTGTTAATCTTTTTATAATTGAACAATTTTAATCTTTAAGATACCTACTTTAATCAATAATATTATTCATCCTCTTTTTATATATTAAGGCGGCAAACGAGCAAGCAGATCACCTGATGTTATGTGAGCGCTACCCATAGACATCCGCAACCAGCAAATGTGTTGCAGATGCGTTGCCTACCTTGCGAGGAACGGTTGGGAAGAGGACTGAAATTAGGCCTCCATCCATCTCATTCTCTTATGAATTAACCAAAACACGAAGTTTCACTTCTCTCTCCCTCAAAGTATATTCTAATTTGCTCTGTTCCAAATAAAGCAACAAATATAAAACTGCGTCTTGTAGTTTATCTTCACTTCGGCAACCGATAAGATTGCATTTCAAATGACACGCGAGTCAAAATTGTGATTACAGTGTTACCTTTATTACCTTACTTGTAACATTGTTACCAATTTACTAAGTGGTTATATTACTAACATGAAGATACCAAGATTAACGTAGTTTTTATGGTAGAGAGTGTTAAAGGAGCAAACGTTTCACTTGATGAGTTGCAAATGAGTTGCAGATGCGGTGCCTACCTTTAATGAATATAGACGTTAGATGGGATTGACATGATAAAATATAGTACTTTTTCCCAATCATCACCTGGACCCTCTAAAACCTTTTTCCCCTTGCCATCCTGTACTTAATTGGAAACGGGAGGAGGACTGCAATTGAGTTAGCAAGCCTTTACCATGTAAAGGCTTACTACCCTAATATCAGTCCTCTGTAAAGCATGATTGTGGTTACTAGCTACCCTAACTACCTCGTCCACTAAGCGCACACACAGGGCATTTCACAGGGTAATGCTTGGAATCTCTGCGAAATCTTATAAACAATTGGTAAGAACCGCAGCAGAGCCAAGGTAATGAACAGTTTTCGAAATACTTAAAGATTTAGTACGCACTCGTCGACAGCGGATGCGGCGAACCTACACAGCACGCTGTCGCGTCATCCGCAGTTTCAACCCGCTTCCAGCCGCTATTCGCGTCAGATTCTCTCAAGGAACTTTTACTCGGGAATAATTCATAGACTGTACAACGTAGCGTACCTACACTACATCGATCAGTAAGCCTACGTAGGCTTCTAACAAGACGGATCAGGTCATGGTTGCGGCAGTACACTGGATGTGGGTGGCATCTGACGGGGTCCTTTTAAAGGACTCTGTATACCAATGATCTAAAACGAATTAAGTTTCTACTGTACAGGCGTCAATATTTGTACATGTAAGTCGTACACAACCTGAGTGTATCTGTAGGACATATACATACATCAGGAATAATCAAATCCACCTTTTGCGTCACTCTGGGTATTACCAGATTGCAGTCAGTTTTTATGTACAATAACAACCTTGAGTATGTACTAAATATTTACGTGTTGTGGCTTAAGAGATTAACGGCGAATTTGTTAATTTAACCGAACTTCCTTATGTACAATATAGTTATATACAACTGTATAAGTGTGCCATCAATAACATTTAGTTCTATATGAGATGTGTGAAATACTATGCGAGTACTATATGTAATTTTAGTGCGGTTTAATGATATAATGATTTAGATAATATAATGATTGATGTACGTAACTTTTTAAATATTTCGATATTGTATCGATATGTAATTAGTATCGTTCAAGCGTTCGTTGACTGTGACGTGTCATTGCGAAAAGAAAAATTATTAAAAAAATATATAGTCATACAACGAGAGTTTATTATTATTTGTGAATGCTATATGTTATATGTGAATTGGTATGTTACGGATAACGAATATAAAAATGAGTGTCATACATGATTTCTTTTAGGGAATGATAAGGCAATTCAGCAGTTTTTGATAGACTTGTCATGGTCTACTGGGACGATATAAATTCTGCATTGTCTGGTGAGTGAGGTGTCTGCAGGTACTCCAAATTCCTATCTCCTCTTTGCTCTACCTAATTATCTTTCTGAAACAATGCCTATATTCTTGTAATCTGAAGTTTCGATAGTTGCACGTTTGCCTTCTGGCGAACCGTAACGTTACTAAGATACTTGCTTTTCGCGCCGCAGATCGTTGGTTCGAATAATGACTGTAACGTCAATATTAGCATATGTTAACTGTGCGTTATAATCAACTGTGTATAATTCTTACACAATACAGTAATGAAGAATGTAGAATACATAAAATAAATAATAAATATGCTATAAACAACATAGTAATAAGTAAAGTCTATATGGTACAGAATTACTTTGTAAACTTCTTAAGCGTAGAAATTCACATCGGCGTAGCTTATTGTCTCGTAACAATCGGAGCCAAACATTTCAATTTATTTGTCGTGTTACGTATCTCGTTTGGTATTAAAAGCTTTCAGTTAATTCGTCAAGTTTTATATCCAGATTTCTCGGTGCAATCACATCACACCGCCGTGTACAGATAAACGTATTGACGTAAAACAAAATTATTTTACAAATGATCGTTCAGCGGAGCAAACATTATTATCTTAAGACGAATATTTGACTTGCAGAGTTTCTCGGGGGATTCGAGCAATGAAAATTCCACGACGGGTTCGTACGTGACGACTCTTAAAGATTTCTAGTAAAGCAAGGCTGCGATAGTGTTTATCACAAGTATCAGGGACGTCGCCTCAATCATTCATCATCGTCTTGACGTGATTTCGATTAAATTTACCCGAATGTGCCATTTCGATAACGTTTCTCGGTGGCAACGCACCTCCTCTAAGCTCTTATGTAACTTGCTAATGTAATTCGTTTGCCTTTCGATATTTATTTATTCCATTATCGGCTACAATAAAGTGGCTGTCGTACAAGTGGCTCAGCGGGCCAACAGCCGCTCCACATTCCGTTACATTTGCTGTTTGTCAACTACATCGTTCGCCGATTGTCCTATCTCGGTTATCTACATCTCATTTGATAGCAGTGTAAATTTACACAACCTGACGACTGCTCATGTGAGAGAATCTAGAGTGTACACTATTCATTGCTGAAATCTCATTGATGCTCTACAAATAATGTCACAATAACAAGCAACCTATTACAATCCCTAGCATAAACTCAAGAAATCATCAGAAACTGACCAAGTTTAGTGAAAAGTGCCTCGAAGTGTGTGAATACAGTATCAATGTACAAAAAGTGATATTAATCGTAGAAATGTGTTTCCGAAGCGAAAGTGGACTAATAAAGTGAGAATGTGTGTGAGGTGACACAGGACCGGCCGTCGGCCTGTAGCGGTGAACTTGGAAACATTCCTCTATTAAAAATTCTGACCCAGGGCCCTGCGGACAGCACCAAGGACTTGTGCAAAATGACCAAGGGCCCTCGGAAAGTGAAACTAGTCATTGTAGTCAACAATAAGAAAGAGTGAGTATACGACATTTACTATTATTAGTAATATTGTTATTGTGTCTCTTGCATAAACGCTATTGGCGGGCCCAAGTAAAGTTTTATAAACTAGTTTCGAATTTAGTACCACCTACCGTTCAATTGTAAATCTAAACCATCCAGGATCCACTCAAACACAGACATACACACAACATTTAATCAAAATCCAGTCCAGGATGTTTAAAAGAGTTCAGTCACATAAACACACACACAAAAACACGTATAAATAAAGATATTTTTATTAATTCATACACACCACGCCAAACACTTTAATAAAAACATGAGAAGTAAGGGTCCAGGATGATATATATGCAGACGAATACTTAATGGTTAAGATATTTGCGGACTTACCGCTGAAAGGTATATCTTCTAGAGAACTCTTTCATTCATAATTCTATATTAATTAAGGGCATTTGGAATTAAAATAATACGAATATGTTGCTTGTACTTTTTTTTAAATAATAAAAACTGTTATTTCTGTATATAATCAAGGCATTATATACGTCAGTCCTAATGCTAGGCTAACCTATGTCTGTGAATTAAAAGTAAACCATGTAGAAATTAACTTAAAACGTTTGTATCAAGTGCGTTGCACTACACATTGCGACATGAGACGGCCTTGAAACTGTTGTCCCGTGGAAAATTTCAAAGAATATACACTTACCGCTGGAATCAAGCCCGTCTCTGTTTTTTTGTACCAAAAAAGGTATTTACGTACTTAAAAAAACGTCCAAACAAGGAAGACTAATTCAGATGCAACGAATCAATATAATTTTATAGTGAGTATACTGCTTCACAAAGGACTTATGATTTATCTACCCTCGTATGCGTCTTTCGTATTTCCCAACCAGTTACTTCCACCCGTCTTTACGAGGATATCAATGCACTTTACTGATCTATGTATTTCTATACATAGTTTTAGGAATAGATATGGAAATATCATGTGAGGGTTACTCATAAATTAATAACGCCGTACACTTTTTAGTAATACTTGAGAGACTTAAAAAGATTGTAAAAAAGCAGACACCTATCATACACTCCCCTACAACAATATCCTGAAAGGATCTAAGAACTTATGTGGAGAAATTAAGTAGAAAATTATAAACACGCAACAGGTTAATTAAACGGAGTGATTTACTTTATAAATATCTGATACAATCGTTTTGAGACGTGCTTTGATTATTGGAAGAGAATCAAGAGTGAAATCGATGACGCGGCACGTTCAGACAAAATTGCGTTACAAGAGCGAGAAGGAAGATATACCGTAGACAGAAGCAGAGAGGGAGAGCGAGATACAGTATCAATAGTTGAATATATCTTCTTGGTAAATATGGAAATAACTTGAACAATTTTAAAGAAGATTTCGTGCATTAGCTCTGTAGTAAAGACGTTGTTCCTTACCTTGTTGACTGCGCCGGATGCAAGCGATTCTGCACCTATTACCTCACGCAATTAAGCCGATGTTGAGATAACAGATTTGCATACAATGACCGCCTCGTCCCCACCGGCCATTCATAAACACTGACGACCACTTCCCCCCAGCGGACAATCGTACATATTTCTTGTAGTATTCTTTTTGACATTGTTTTCAGTATATAAATGACATGGCGTGGTGACAGCATGGTGTCACATTTGTTTTTTAAAAGTCTTCAAAAAGGTGAGGAGCAATTAATCCTTGGGCAGATATCAGTCCATACAGTTGGCTAATGGGTGGTGGCATGGGTCTTCATGCTTGCGCTTTGGATATCTTGCACAACTGTAATGACAATTCTGTTTAATTGTAACTGGTTAACTCTAAAGACCTCTTCACATTACAAATATTGCATCTTTTTATTGCTCTTAAGGCGTTCTGGTAGGTTCCTGCTAATAAAAACTAAACGGTTTAATATGCAAACTAGAAATGGTTACGTTAGACTTAAATGTTATTACTACTGCCATCTATTAGAATATAAATATACTATATATCATTATCATGACGGTGATCCTATCTCGTAGATTTTTCTTCGTAGGAAGCGCCACTTCCAACAAAATCCAATTTGAAATTAGATATCTCCAAACGTTATCTTTTTATTGTTGTTTATGGTTAGCACAAGTCATCAAATAACTAAACGAATAAATATAATATAGAAAATAAATACTTGAAAATGGATTACGAGGAATTAATAAAAGTGTTTGCAATCCTTCGATCGGAATCGCTCCGTTCACGTGCATATGCAACACTTTGTCGTGCAATCGTTAGTTCGGTGCCGGCTCAGTGTCACGGCTGCTTAGCAATTAGTTCTCAGAACAATTAAGTATTCGATTTAAACCTATTGTACTTGTGTCTCTTTTTTATCTTTGTATCTTGATACCGTCTTTTCGTTAAACTCTAGACTTTTTGTCAAGTAACAAACACTGCTGCCTGGCCTCGATAATTCGCCACAGGAATTGCCGACATCCAGTGTACTGCAAACTTGACAATCTTTTGCGAAACCTATTTAGCTTTTATAAAGAGAAATAAAGAACAAATTTAGGTAAACAATCCTCAAATCCCAAACGTACGTGGCTGCCATTTTCCCCATATAATCACGCAGTAATTTTCATTCCTGTAGAACCAGCGTCTTCTTTCATATTTAAAACATTATCACGACAAGATAAGTTTGCGAAATTTCATGCATTTCTAATTGTAATTAATTTTCAGTTCTAGTTAGTGTGCCAGTTTGCTATCAGTTTTGTACTATCAACACTTTTTAATCCGTTACAATTGATAAGATAAATTAAATTAATTTGTTATTATTTATATTTTACTTGTATATAATACAAATATATAACGAACGTAAGCTAAATAACTATTGCTAAACGGACTTCGACTTATATTTTTTTTCTCAGAGGGTCAGTTAATTCTTTTAAAATCTCGCATTCCGTGGGAGTATTGCGAGAGACCGCGGATGGCAGCTGGTCACCATTGGTAGCAACGTCATCTAATGTGTGCGTAATGACAGGAAACTGTCGCCGGCTTCCGCGTTCGCCACCGTCCGATGACCATCATTAGGCTAATGTCGATTGGTCACGTCTATTGACTATCATAACTGCTTTCTGTGAGGTCGTGGTATTTCCCCGGTCGGGCCATCCCATTCGTGCTACAGATGTTGTTGCTGGCTTTTCCACTGTCAAATGTAAGATCTGTCTCACCAATCTGGTCAATATAAGTTTACAAAGTGGGACCCCAACTGACAATGTACATGCAACTCATTTTTCCACTTGAGACCCGGGTACTGTTCTAAAACTTACGGTAGTGTAAGTGTGTAAGTGCCACTTTACAGAACACGGGCGTCACGTCACGTCAAGCAATACTTATGCGTCGTTATTGTCGTCAAATGAGTGTAGATTTATCCCTTCCGCATCCTTACCTCCACTCCCATCTCTTAGGATTCGCGTACCGTAATTCATAGCGGTAGTAATTTTTTGTTTCCTTTCTTAGTCAATAAAAACTTCAAGTTTTTCAAATTTATTTATTGATTTAGACATGGAAGGCTTAAATCCTGTAAGTAACAAGAGTAGCCCTAATATAGTAACTATACAGCCAACAAGTCTTCACATTTAGATGCAGCTCAATAAATTTAGAAATATGAGCAAATAAACACATCAAAATAACAAATGTAGCCATGTGAAAAAAGACACACAATGTTTATGCCTAAACTTAAATATATAACAAGAAATCCCCGGTCAAACTTCTCCTTGCTGAAGACACCATAGTACAGAAGAAATCCATTATAATTTATTAATATGATTATTTATAATGTCATCATCATTTCATCATCAGATCATTCAATAACGAATTTTGTGACTAGAATTGAGTAAGGTATGCTTCTGTAGTTCGGGCATGTTGAAAGGATGAATGAAGAGAGAATAACAAAACAAATTTATGTTGCAAAAGTGAGTGGCAGCGTTCGCAGGGGACGTTCAAGGAGTACTTATATCGAGCAGATTAGGGACATACTAAAGAAGGGCGATATAAGGAGTACCCGTAACCGACTAGCATGTATCCGTAGATGTTTGGATGTAGAAGTGAGAGATGCCTGGATCCGTTATCTCTGCCTACCCGTCTGAGTTACGAGCGTGAGTGCATATATTTATTTCTTCATCAAATAGATAACGATTCATCATTAGCAAGAGTTTGTATATTTTGCAAACTTGTGTTACGTAAGTTGGTTGTAAAAAAAATCAAATTTTACAACGCGTAATCAGCGCGGATTAAGCCAACGTAAAATACGGCTTTGGAATGTACAGATAAGTTAAGATCGTTCGCATTGTGTACTAGTCAAAACAGAGACCTACTGTTATACAATCGAATTGATTACGTACCGAGACAGCGTGATCAAAAATCAACTTTATATTTTAACACTTTCGCTTATGTTTTAGTTTTTTCGCAAGAGTTGGGTTTGCATCTAAAGTTTTTAAGCCACGAGATAAAACAGGAAGACCTGTACAGCTACTCGTATGTTTATTATACAATAAGTTCAACGAAATGAATTTATTTATTTATTTATTTATTCATGGAAGACTTACAGCTAAAATTTAACATGAGTAGCATTAATATAGCAATTGTACAGCCAATAACAAGTCTTCACTTATAGATACAGATTAACAAATTTAGAAATGTGAGCAAGCAAAGCATCAAAAATTCAAACAGTAAAAAGTGTAGGCATTTTAAAAGACAAACACATAAGGATATAAAAATAGGTAGAAAAAAATACTTATTCATTAACACAACTACATTAATTAAGGAACTCCGAGCTCAAACATCTCCTTGCTGTAGACACACTAGTTGAAAATGGATCCAGATTGTACTGCTTACAAAGCGCATTGAAATGCCAGCTCGCACGAACCACATAGGCGTTCTACCTATAGTTAGCTGAGGCAAACGGTACTCTTATAAGAGGCTTGTGTCGATGCGACCCACGAGGTACGTTGAAAGATATCTTAGCTAATAATTCGGGACAATCAATGTCATTTTTGAGTAGTTTAAAAAAGAATAAAAAATCAGCAAATTTGCGACGGTGAGCTAACGGTAATAAATGGATTTTTTTGCAACGTGGTATATAATCTATAGAGTGATATGGAATTCTTTGATGAAAGCAGAGGAACTTAATAAAACGTTTCTGAATATTTTCTAGTCGGTCAATATATTTGTGGTAGCGGGGATTCCATACTTGCGATGCGTACTCTAAATGACTTCTGACGTAGGTACAGTACAGAATTTTGAGAGTTTTAGCTTCAATGAAGGATTTAGAGAGACGCATGATAAACCCAAGAGACCTAGAAGCTTTTTTTGACGACTGCGTCAACATGCGTGTCGAATAGTAAGTTGCTGTCGTGGTAAACGCCTAAGTCACGTATATACTTGCACCTAGGTAAAGTTTGACCCCCCAGCGTGTAACTAGTGTCAAGCACTGAACGCTTTCTGGTGTACGTGATTACAGAACACTTTGAGGGATTGAGATCGATTTTATTTATGTGACAATACTCTTCTAGTCGACATAAGTCGGCTTGAAGTGCAGTCATATCTTCAAGTGATGATAATGCGGCAAAGATTTTCATGTCGTCAGGAAAACATAGCAGCTTTGACGATTCGAGACAAGAGGCGATGTCGTTCACATAGATTATAAACAATAATGGGCCAAGCAATGAGCCTTGCGGTACACCGCTGGGCGCAGTTACCCAACCAGACATATAGTTATTTAGCACAACAGCCTGTTATCTATTGGCTATGTATGATGAAAACCACCGAAAAAGATCTCCCCTTATACCAATGTTGCTAAGCTTTTTCAAAAGGATATCGTGATCTATGCGGTCAAATGCTTTGCTGTAATCAGTGTAGACGACGTCTACCTGCTTACCACTGTCCATAGCATCAGTAATAAACTCATTAAAAAGCGTGAGATTTGTAACTGTGGACCGGCCTCTTAGAAAACCGTGTTGAAGGGGAGTAAGGGATATTGCTATGGCCGAGTATAACTGATCATACACAATTTTTTCAAAGACTTTGGCAATGATACAGAGCTTAGATATAGGTCTATAATTGGTTATTTCTGTTTTTAGACCTTTTTTGTGCACAGGCGTAATGTACGCGGATTTCCAAATACGCGGAACTATGCACATTTGCAGAGACATTGCGAAGAGATGTGATATAGGCAGCGAAACCGTGGAGGAGCAACCTATAAGGAGATGGGGCGAGATGTTGTCAGGGCCTGCTCCTTTAGATGCATCCAAATTACGCAGGAGGTCGGTTGCCTTGTCCACGTGCACCTCCACGCGACAGATATCTGACAGTGACGATGCTGTTATAGAATTTGAGGCAGGATTCAACATTAAATTACTATTGTTACTAGCACATGGATTGAGAAAAGTTGAGTAAAAAAATGAAGAGAATGCCTCACAGATTGCGCTGCCATCAGAAAACGGTTCATTATTATGGACAAGCGTACAAGGAAGAGCATTCGAATTATATCGGTTTTTAACAAAACTCCAAAAGGCCTTAGGATTATTTTTAATAGAATTTTCTGTGAGCTTAATAAAATTCCTATAACAAGCAGCCTCCATAGTTTTGACTCGGTCACGCAATAGCTTGAATGTTCGCTCATCTGATTTATTACCGTAAGTCTTAAATTTTTTTAGGTTTTTAAATTTCTCTTTAATTGTTTTAATAAGCGCCCGGTCAAACCACACTGGGTAACTTTTATTGTTGACTATTTTTCGAGGTATATGTTTATTCTGTAGTTCAATTATAGTATCGTTAAAAAACTTAACAGAGGCATCGATTGTCCGTTGAGAGAATTCTTCCTTCCAATCAATTGAGCAAATGTTCTCATTTAATGATTTGAAGTCGCCTTTGCTAAAATTGTAACGTGTTCTGGCGACGTGATCTAAAGGGGGCAATGTACATGCTTCCAAGTCAATTAATAATGCTGGATGGTAGGGGTCAATAGGAACCAGAGAATCGGCGCACTCGGAAACCCTAGCCGTGTTGTTGGAGAGTCTAATATTTTACCATGCCTGTTGATAACACCGTTATACTGTCCTAACTCCAATGTGTATAATACATCCACTAGCAGAAATTCATCGTTACTAGAAAGGTTCTCTGGGCTAAAGTATAGATTTTCGGGTTTCCACAGGATTCCACTCAAGTTAAAGTCGCCTAAGATTACAAATATATCAGAATTATTACTATTTATTATTGAATTATTTAGCATGGACAAAAAGTTTTCAAGTTGGGAGGAGAAAGAAAGACCTTTATTTTGGCTACAAAGATAAACAACACAAATATGTGTATTTATATAATCGCGGGAATTGTGGTTTTTAATACGAATATTTAGCCAAAGATCCTCGGCGGAGGAGTGTAATAGTGGTTCTGGAGTCGCCAACAGCTCTCTCCGTGTCGCGATAAGCACACCACCACCACGGGTTTGCCCAGTTAAATCATAATCCCGATCCCGCCGCCATACCGTGTATCTTTCATCAAACAATTCGGAGTCTAACATACCGCTAACTAACCACGTCTCTGTCAAAACAATAACATCATATGAATTTAGTACGACCTGTCGATAAAATGTCTCTGTTTTGGTTCTAAGGCCTCGTACGTTTTGATAAAAAATATTCAACCTATGTCCATAAACCATAACTGTAAACAGAAAACAACAATTTTATAAAAAACATTATAGTAAGTTAAAGTATAGTTATATTTCAAAAATAAATTTAGCGCTGATTTTATAAGTTGTAAAAGCCAAGGTGGGCCAAAGCTAATTTAAGAATAAAATATATGCAACGGCGTATGTGGTTGAAGTAAACCAATTCACGTTAAAATTATTAGACCTTATTTCGTAGACTTTAACAGACATTATAAAGAGTGGGTACATAATAAATGGTATGATGCAAAAGCCGATTAAAAACGAATAGTTATAAGCAATTGCGCGAGGAGGCAAGCAGTAGTGAGCTGTATGTGCAAGTACATACGGTATGTTTTTGTTGCAGAAGTTGTGGCAGTGTAGGGGACGCCCCAAGAGAACTTGTATCGATCAAATAAGTGGTTTGCTAAAAACGGGCGATATGCGGAGCGCCCACAACCATTCATTCCCTCTCTCGTCCAATTTTCTTCCCTTTCCCATTCTATCCTTTGTACAAAAAGCATGAGGAGTAGAGGATTGATAGAGATCAGATTAGTGGATTACTGGTACGATGAGCTTGTATGACGCGCCAAATGGAAACCTATAATCTCTGCCTATCCCTCTGGGTTACGGGCGTAATGCATTTTTTTCTATTTCCTAAGTTCAGGGGTTTGAATAAATCAAGTATCCTGGACTGACCACGTTGGAGCGTACATAGATATTATTGCCATGAAATGAACTAGTGATATGTTCTGACTTGCGGTTTTCCAGTGAAGACTTGAATATTTCGGACGATCCTTTGCGAAGGCCCAAGGTCCCGCAGTTAACGAATCTTTAGCAGTTGAAGTATACATATCATGATCTTGAGCATTTACGTACTATATTTATTTGAATTATACAAAGATTAAGACACGTTTCAGACACGGAATTAGGCATTTTACTACGCATTTATTTAGACAATATCGGATAATAATAGAATTGGATAAACTTAAACCATAAATATCTTATCGCTATCGAAATCCGATCTTAAAGGAAAATTACTGGTACAAGGTACGTACGTCTCGACTCAATTCTTACCTTATATTAATACATTGTGTCGATCAGTCGTTTAGGATTTGCATCGACGTGCTATCCACGTGCTTCAGTGCGGTAAAATGCAATCAGCATCGTGCTTTTGAGTACCCACTTATGTACAAGTTGTTGGCCACGGCTTCGCACGCATTCGTTTCTTATGTCTCGTTGTAAAATGACTTCAATTCCGCGTACGATATATCAAAATGGTAGCATAGAGACCATATAAAAATACCATTCATCGAATTTTAAGTAATGTTAAAATCAGGTTAAGCTTTTCAGGCTTCGGGCGTCATACATACAGATACAAACTCACCAACATCCCTCTTTGTCAATCGTAATAAATATTTCCAATTATTATTTTCAGTAGTGTAATAATTATGAACAGCGAATGAAAGTTGTATGATATGTTCTGCAATGGACGGCCGCGGCGACCCTGACGAATTTAACTAGTAACACTGACGTGTCGGACAATTATACTTTAAACCATTGTGTTTTAACGACGCCTATAAATTGTCCATGTCGAACCATTTACCGCACTACGCACCGCTGTTATCAGCCCGTCAGATACAGATTCAGCCAATACACACTAGATAAATCTAGAAAGTGTATCTAATTGAGAATCAATAATAGTAACTTTAGCTTTGACATTATGGTATAAGATACGGCTTAATAAATGTGTACCCTCATCTGTTATTTCATGAGGACCTAGATTATATAAATAGTTAATATGTACATTGATAAACCACATGTAGATTGGCAAACTAAATATGGAGCTGACACTTAAATCGTAAAAACCAAATTAGGTTGAACCCTTGCTTAACTCGCCACAGATGACCGATTGATCCTTAGACTTTACTTTTTATTATTAATCCATACTATATAATTACTGTATATTAATAATATCAATAAATACAAAATCAATTGCGAAATGTATGTCCGTCCAAACGTCTCTAGTTTTAGCTATTTATTTTCCGTTGCGTTTGTTATTCTCAGGACCAAGTGACAAACTGTACCACCAAGTAAATAAAAAAACTTACAATGTTGGTGGTTGCCATGGTAATGTTCTCGTAATAATGTATTTTCCCTATTATTGTTGTAAAAAGTTGTGAAACATCTCTAGTACGCCGACGACCAGGTCGTGTTTCCGACATCGGGGAGGGTTAACAACATGCTGAATAATTCATTAGAAAGTGAATGAAGATGAATGTGGGTAAGACGAAAGTAATAGTTTTTGAAAGAGACCGTAATTGACATAAACGTTAACGATAAAGAAGTGAAACAGGTTGGTAGCGTATTTGGCGTGGATGTTTAGTAAAGATGGTAGGCATGAAAGATTTTGAACGACCAGTGAGGAGTCATGAATGCTCGCAATACACAGTGTTGTAGTCCCCACTTTAATTATGTAAGTAAGAACTGGCAGGAAAAGCGTGCTAGTAGAGTTAATGCCGGTATAAACGGAAGCAATAGTGTTATAAATAGCGTTATAAGGGAAAAATGTACCTTAAAAGTGTATATTGTGACTGGAATTGAGTAAGGTATGCTTCTGGGGTTCGGGCATGTTGAAGGTATGAATGAAGAGAGAGACGCGAAACAAATTTATGTTGCAAAAGTGAGTGGCACAGTTAATAGTTGTTGGGGAGACGCCCAAGGAGAACTTATATCGATCACATTCGTGGCGTACTAAAGAAGGGCGATATAAGGAGTACCCGTAATAATAATCGATATTTTTAACCAATGTCAGGTTTTGTTTAACAAAAACATTGGGTAAATGGGCAAAAATCAAGTATAATATTTGTTTGTAAAAGCCTTCAAGAAGAATAGGCGTTCGTTACACTAGAGTGCTGAAATATCTGCTGCAGACGTAACAACGAAAAAAATGTTAATATGAGAAAAAATAATCGTTTTAGATTCTTTTATTCAATGCCAGCGTCTCGTAAGTTATGAATAATGTCCTTATTTGGTAACAATATAACGTTTAGATATTCAAGGCGTCCATTATGAACTCGGACGATAATTGTTTTGCGCACGTTTTTCAGACGCGAAACTGTTGTGTACATAAGTTCCACTATCGAAAGTGTGCGTCGCGGAGACGAATTTTAAAGTTACTGTGTCGCCGGACATCAGGATTCGCCACAGACTAACTAACATATAGAAAGCTTTTATAATAAAAAAAACTACGGACTCCGGAATCCCTTGCACATCGTACACGCTCCGTGTTTTGTCCATTACTCTTTAAGTGACCTCGAGAGTCTAAGACCTATAATGTGGAGCCATGTCTTACCATATATTATTATATACATTTTATTCATTCATGATAAAGTGTATAAGTTTATTACACTGTGCAGTGTCCTCGGAGATGGACGCACGTTAACTTGTCTGTCACGCTAGCGTCGCTTATGAAAATCACAAATACTGTTAAACGAGGGGCCTCTTGCGTCAGAGGAGCGGCTTATTGACAACTGAAAATTGATCAAGGTTATAATACATTGATGCGCAAATACTATGCTAACGTAAATCTGTCGGAATATACGCTCTCACGCCTGTGATCTAAACAGGTAGGCAGAGGTAACGGATTTATATTTCGTCTTGGACACGTCTATTGCTTCTTCTACATGCTTACATTTAGGGATACCTTTTATACCATCTTTTGCTTTGCCACATGACGAAGCTTATCTTTATAAAAGTTAGTCACAACGTAATTTTTGAAGTCATACTTTCCCGTCACTATCACGACTTGACACTAATTTAATATCAAGTAGCTTTCGGGTTACATTTCCAAACGTCGCCTTCATTCATCATTCGTCATCACTGTATGCAAGCGCCACGATAACAAGCCGCATGTCACAAGCCCAAATGAGCCATGAGATGGGCTTACGAATTGCCAACTTGACCCCACTGTGCGGACCTTCGTCAATTTCGACAGGCCTATCGGTTATTTCGCACGCGTCGCCTGCCGAAAATATAGCGAAATCGTGTCGCACGTCCCGAATAGTAATTGTACGGAGAAATTTATAATAGCTTTTGACAGACAAGGAAAGATTAACCAGTAATTTTCGATATTGCAAGTTAAGTTTAATACGACTGTTAGCTTGGTGTCCCCCTTCAATACGTCGGAGTAATGTTAAACGTTGTACACTTACATATAAAGGGCCAATATCAATGTAATAATTTAAATAGTTTGTCCTATTATCCTTACCAGGGTCTTCAGGATTTGCAATTTTTTTAGATTTATAATAACACCATCTATGTGTTAAAATTTAAACAACAATGGATTCTATATGTAATGGAACTTACCATGTTTTTAGTTCTTAAATTATTAATAGCTATTAAAATTTAGCCTATGGTGCTATTGAATATTGTAGCTTTCTTATGTTGGAAGATTCATTAACATCGGTGTAATTATAGAATGTGTCCGAGTTTAAGCGCTGCCAAATCTGCCAATTTCATTTAATTAAAAAGCTTGTCATATTTAATCTACATTCAATAATATTATAATACAAAAATGTAGCAGATTTGTTATTAACGGTCGAAAAGTGAAGACTCGGAAACGTTCCAATTGGGATCCTCTGTCTTAATATTTTAGTTACGCTATCCTTTTTACATCATTCGACATTTGTCTTTGAAATACTTCTGACTGGAGATTTTGTATGCGTACAACATATCTATACTATACAATATCTTTGATTGTAACGCATCGTATTTTCCAATAACAAGTCCAATTGCGTCGCGGTATTGAAGTGGGTACAAGCGACTACATTCGCTAGCGCCTGTCGACCGGCACCATGATACGGCGGCCGTGCGCCCTGCCAAGTGGACCTTGACCACTAATTCAACTGTAAACAAACGAAAACCACGCTTATCGTTACAAATTTAAGGTTCATTTTTAAATTGGCGTAGTTGTTGTCAAGGTTTTAAGGGTTTAAGGTTGAGATATGATTGTTTATTTATGTGGGAAATATACGTTTTTTTTCATCACAGATCTCATCTTTAGATTTAAGCTTTGAGGACCACGTAGCGTAGTTGTGAAGATAACAAACGTCTAAGATCCCTACTTAATATTAAACATGTAAGTTTGTTTGTTACGCTTTCACGCGAAAACTACTCAACCGATCATCATGAAACTTTGTACACGTATTCTTGGAGGTATTAGAAGTAACATCTAGCTACTAGCTACTTCAACGCCATCTAGCAGTCAAGTAATGAAGTTCCAACCGGTCACATCAATATTGAATCCAATTGACTATAATTTCAGCTGTTTTGGATTTTCCTATATTTATAGTATATAAAAGGGGATGTATGTATGTTCCCTATAGAGCTAAATTTACAGGGATTGTCCAGATTGGCACATTCCTGTGTTTGGTAGCGATCGAATCAACATAATTAGTGGTACCCAGGCGAAGCCGGGGCGGGTCACTAATTTACAATAAGTGTATTTGCCGGTCTACTTACTTTTTCTTTTGTCTATACTAATATTATAAAGAGAAAAAATTGGGTTGTATGTGTGTCCTGGAAAGTCCAAGAACCGAATTCTTTCGCCAAACATTTCAGCTCATTCAAGCAAGCAAAATTTTGAAGGTTCTGTCATCAGTGACTAACTATAGGCTAAACCGACGCCGACTCTAAAACTAAATATTATTTAAGAATTGATTCTTACGTTTAATTGCGTAAAATTATTTGTTACATTTTAGTGCATTTGTGAATATATATTTTTTGAAGTCGGTTTGTTTTTGTTCGAGTATTCGAAACGTCGAAAACAAAAACATTAAATAACACAGCAATGACATCCGTAACATTTGTTTCTTTTTATTTACAGAAAACAATGTTAATTGTAGTGTATATGTGTTGTGTTACCGCTTTCACTCAGTCCGGGTCAGCTTTAACTGGTTACAGATGGTAACAAGCGTGATGACTGACTGCACATGGTATGCACGAGCGAGACAGATGATGTTTCGCGGAATTACCGTTTAATTAGACGTTTTAATCCTGGCAGCTGTTTTTTGTAGCTTTCATTTTGTCAAACTTATTGTTATTTATATGACATCGTAAGATCCCGTTACATATATACGGACCCAGATAATATAAGAGATTTAAAAAAGTGAACAATCTCTGCTAAATCATAAATCCTCTACATATGTACTAGCACTAAATGGATATATAAAAATAATAAAACTGTCGTACTTAAGTCGCTTAGTATTTGTTAAGTTAGTACGTCCATTTAATTTAAACACATACTCGTCCTTTACAAGATAAATGTTCGCGGGAAATTCCCAAACACATTAATGGTTCTACGAATTGGCATAATTGTATACATACCTATGATTTACATTACTTCGTTCGCCTTTTCCAAATACTACCTGATGCTAACTTATGTGGTAATAGCTTAGATTTACAAGCTGTATTCCAAACAGCTGCTAAATCTAAGCTTTGGGTCTGTTACCTGGCAGCTTGTACAAGTCACATTTTTTTTTCAAATAAAATTCGTGTACCTAATTAATATTTTTTCATCAGTAATATGTTAAGCAACTGTTATATTATTCACACACACACACAAAACTTTTTCGTTAGACAATAATTGGTAGGGCAACATTTCGTTGGATCGCTTGAACATGCGTCAGCAACATGCTTATTTGAATGTGGAACAGTTTCGACGATTTTTTTCTTTTTATTAAATTTTGAATTTTATTGTCAAGTTGCAAGGGTTCATTTTTGTTTATTTACCCACGTGTCTCGAGATGTCACTTACGTCGGCAGTCCGTACGACTGCCTCTGTTTTTATCATTTTAAATATAAATCCAAAAGAACAATCGGTTCATCTGATCTTATGTGACCAATGATATACAAGTACATCCGCAACAATTGTATCAGCCTTTATGTTGGATGTAACTGTATTAACGAAACCTTTGTCCTTACAAGATGGCACGGAATGGGTAAGGGGACTGGGCATTGCCGACTTATGTTTCATTAAAAAGGTGAGTATAACATATAACACTCGAGGCCATAACCCGTAGGCTCACATATGTTTCCATTTGACACCTAACACACCTTTCTTGTTTACATCCATAGAACAGTTACGGTTACGAGTACAACCTGATCTCCGCGGTATCATCCGCTGTGCATTTAAATTTAACCGACGATTGTCCAGCCTAAGACGAACCCTATTCAATATAATTGATTATATTAAATACGGTTCTCATACTCCTTTAGGGGATGAATTAAAAATAACCTTACGTAGCGTTCGCCCGCGTAATCACAGCAATCTCTGTGCAAATTTTCCAGTATCCAGCCCCAGTAGTTTTGTCTGACCGTTGATATGTCAGTCAGACAGTTTCTTCTGTTATATATATATAGAATTATACTAATTAATGGCCGTTCCTTTTGTTACAGCCCACCCACATTCAAGACCCTGACGCCCACCTCCCGCACGCAGCTCAAGCAGCAGTTGATGAGAGAGCATGCGCAGGAGCAGCTGCGCAGAGAGTCACAGGTCTGCCACTCATTCATTTATATGTAGACGACGCTTAAATATCAGGAATCAATGTAAGACGCCACTAAGGCTACGCTCTGGGGACATTCCAGCAAATAAATTTGTTTTGACGAAGATAGTGCCATCACCATATTGTTATAGCTGTGGTTTGGCTAATGATGTCCAACACGTTATACTGGAGCGTGTCCGTAACGAACTTTTTAGGGATAATTTTTTGTAATGGCTTCTGTGAGGTCGGCCAAATTAAACACTCTCCGCTCCGTGTTTGAATATGGCCAGTGTTTAAGTTGGCAGACAAATGTTTAAAGATATAATTTTAAGACTTATTGGGCGGTGTAGTCAGAGCGAGATTTTTCTTTCTTTAAATAAAATATTTATAAGCACCGCATTCTTCCAGGTCCAGGTCTTATCTGGGATAGAATTGTAAAGTGAAGGGAAATTGTATAAATTAGATAGGGTGTAGGATTTTATAAGGTAATGTTAGAAATAGTCGTTTTCCGCAAATTTGGAATTTACGAAATGTGTTGTTTGTTCACAAAAATTCAATCTTGATGTGAAACCTTACATTCATTGCTTATCTTGTCTGCAATATAGTCTGAACGCAAAATTCTCTCTTGACTCAGATAACTATAGGAAATATAATTATCTATTTTCTAATTCTAAGTATTATTGCTATGCGCAGACGCTTACTTAGCGCCAGAACAATATCTGTTGCGTCTCTGTGCTTAGTGTTTTATGAACAACACTTTGTATTTGTTTTGTTTTCAGACACAACAGGGTCAGTCAAAAGAAAATGGCGAGGACAAGAAGAAGTCCAGTCCGACGGACGTGCCGCGCATCACGCCGCACGTCGAGCTGCCGCCACAAGTGTTGCAGGTGAGAGCTTATTTGTTAAACATGGTGATACAGGATGTTCCGTAAATGACAACAACATAATAAATGCGTGCGAAGCCGCGGGAAATCTCTAGTTTATTTTATAAATTTAAAATGAACGCTAATGGAAACAATTGCAACTAAATTTATCACAATTCACAGCTCATTTAGCACAATGAATACAAAACTAAAAAACTAAAGTATGTATTGTACGGTAATGTACTAAACTAACTATGAAATACTAACACATACCGCGAGCACAATATTGTCTCGGTTCATTATCAAGCATCACGTATTAGTTCTTGTAATTAAAGTTTTAAGTGTTGTTAAGTCATGTCCGTCTGTCCGTACATTGTATCGTTTAACTTGTGTTTGCATCAATTTGCACCACAACTCAGTTATCCGTTGCATTTTGTTTACGTTTAAAATGTTATAGAAAATATAGTTGTATAGCTTGAAAACAATATGAGTTACTTTTTAATTCTAAATGGTACACAACAATACGTACATAAATATATGAGTTAGAAAGTAAAGCTGATGTTAAACAAAGGCTGTCTGAAATAATTTTTCCTTTCTCTTGAACTCTGTGAGAATAAATTTCGGGAATATTTTAAAAAATAATGCGAGCACGCAGCTGAGGGTGACATAGTTTAAGTCTCTATTAAGAGGAAAACTAAGCATAAATGACAGCGCCATCTAGCGATATTGCGATTCAAGATTATGAGACACGTAGAGTTCGTAATAACGTAATGGATTGCTGTCAATCTTCGATTGGGCGATTACTAGATATAATTAGTAAATAACTGTGCATTTGTGTTAAAGATTCCTTTTAAACAATAATTTTGTATGTACAGGTGCGAACAGTTCTGGAGAACCCCACCCGGTATCACGTGATACAGAAGCAGAAGAGCCAGGTGCGGCAGTACCTCAGCGAGTCCTTTCAGCCACAGACACAGGTACCGCTACAACAGCGACATCTACTAAAAATTTCTAAGTGACTAAAAGTGCCATCTATTCTTGAGCAAATGAAATAGATATGTAAAGTTTTTCGAGATTTGTTAGCATGATAATGTATTAATATCGTTATTGGTATAGATGTCTTACTGTAGATTTATAAACGTCGAACGCAATGGAACAAGCATAATACCTAATGTTACCCGATGCTATAATCACAAAAGTACTCGTTCCTTCTCTTTTTATAGGAAATAGTGGGAAGGCTACGAAAAAGTAGAAGTTGCATTTATCCAGGAGCGCAGGAACATCAACTTCAATATATTTTGTTTTCTTAAACAGCTAATTTGTTCTCTTTTACCATCGCAAAGTTATGATTGGCTCTGTTGTCAACGCTCGTCGCTAATTGGCTAAGCAGCACATAGTAAAACCGACATCATTGGTGCAATTGATCACGTGACAATCTGCTGTGCTGCAACAGTTGTCAAGAAAAACTCCGCTCAATGTTGACAGCCTTCAGTTTTCATGAAAGAACTAAAATCACGCGCGGTACAGTTTAAACCTCTCCCATAACGGTACAGTTTTCGGTATAGTATTCTGGAGCGATAAGAATGCTTCCACGTTATATTAGCGTTCACTGATCGTGATACTTTCTGCAATACTGCCGTTGTTTCGTCTGTTGCTTGTTCATACTGACCATTGCTTGGGTGCTAGGTGACGAGCAACGGGCGCGGCGGCGCAGTGCAATCAGCGCCGGAGCTGTGCGCGTCGCCGGAGCGCACGTCCGCCTCCAGCCTGCTCAGCCCCGGACTCTGCTCATCCACAGCTCACACTTCTGAAGTCAGTATACACTAGTCGACTAAGCAGTTTTATTTATTTCTGAATGAGTTTGTATTTGGAGTCCGCCACGAAGGAGCTTCTGCTGTATCCAGTTGCTCTCTGCAGACGGACGAGTTCCTGGAAGACATCCTATCCCTGGACAGCGGCGCGGCGCGCTCGTCGTCGGGCCCGCCGTCCGCCGCCAGCTCGGTGGCCGGCGACTGCGCGCTGCTCACAGATGCCGACATGCACGCGCTCGCCAAGGACCGGCAGAAGAAGGACAACCACAACATGAGTCAGTACCTTTACGACACAATCACAACAAAACATTATGTAATTATACTTTAAAACCTATAGAACACGCAGAGCTCTTATTAAAGCAAACTAAAGTTTCTTAATTTTGATATTAGATGGCGTTATTCTCAATCATTAAATTTTATTATTAGTTTATGATAAGTTCTCTTTATATTCCTATGATCGTAATCAAGATATTTACAAAATTATTGGTTATACTGTCGTCGGGTGTAAATAAAGTCCTAGGTGGCTAAGTTAAGGCTAAGGTAAGTATACAACATTCAGCTACCAGTTACACGTATTTTCAAAAAATAAAAATACATATGTACTTTTCCGTACTACGTTTTGCAGTTATGTACTGATGTGTGTATGCAATCTAACTAACTTAAACTCATGAAATGTTAAACGTTACGCGTTAAAATTCACTCTTGATTCTTTTTTAATCCAATCGCTGTTCATTAAGTTTCGTTCTTGTCCCAGACAGCGTCATTCCTTCATAACTATTTGTTTCCAGTCGAAAGGCGTCGCAGATTCAACATTAACGACCGGATAAAGGAGCTCGGGACGCTACTGCCGAAGACAAACGATCCGTTCTACGAGGTGATCCGGGACGTGCGGCCCAACAAGGGCACTATATTAAAGAGCAGCGTGGACTACATCAAGTGCCTGCGGGACGAGGTCAACAGGCTCAAGCAGAGCGAGCAGAGAAGAAAGCAGATTGAACTGCATAATAGGAAATTGATGCTTAGAATACAGGTAACTTTAATACTTCGATTTTCTTGTAAAGAAGAAGGAATCGCTTTCACCTGATATTAAACAACCCAACCCCTCCGTCAAATCCTCTATCCCTTCCCATCTGTTTCTTATTAGAAAAAGGGTGGAAGGGGGAGAGGACCAGAATTAAGCTTCTGTCTTTGAACTTTATGGAAAGCATGCAACCGAGGTTAACATAGTTATCAACTACAATTTAAAAAGAAAAAGTAAAAGCCTTCTAACAACCTATTTTTATTAAAAATATCTAGATGAAGCCAACGACGGGGAATAGACCGATCAAAATGCAAATTCATAATGCCTTCCAATACAAATCAACGATTGTAAAATCATTGTAACACGATTGTGAGCAGTGTTAGCGAGGGATCATTTAACATGTCTTTCTCCGCAGGAATTAGAGAGGTTAGCGCGGGTACACGGGCTGCCGCTGGGGGGCGACGGGTGGGCGGGGTCGGAGGAGGGCGAGGGGTACGAGGCTGCGGGCAGCGTGGGCGCTCCGAGCGAGCCCGCGCCGGCGCCCGCCAATCCACCGAAAACACCTTCCACACCAGTAAGTACTCACATATCTTCAAACATCGGCGAAAGTATTTGTTAATTTATCATTTATATCTGGGAAAAGTGTGTACGTGTTCTTTTCGCACGCAGAATGTCTTATAAGTGCCCAATTTGATCGATGTGATAGCTTAGTGGTAATAATGGAATAGTGATGCGATCTGTACGTCAAGGTTGGCTCGGAATGTCATGATCAACATAGCGTTTTAAGGGAGAAATGAGGCATTAAGGGTAAAGAATAAGGCAAAATGGCTGGACTATAGACTTTATATTTATTAACAGTGGTAGAGCCCGCAACAGCATCTGTAGCACGAATGGGCACGGCTCGACCGCTGAGTACCACGACCTCACAGAACGTGAAGTATTCTATGCTTCTGTGTTTGATGAGTCAGGAGATCCTGGTCCCTTTCCCGTCCTCTTCCCATTTCGTTTTTCTATCAATCCCCTTCGGTGATCAAAATAAAGGTATTCGACGCATCTGCGAAAAATGTACTTGTTGTGTTTGCCTAATCTGTGATAATCATTTAACAGTAAGAACCACCTTCTTCTATACATAAAGCTGCTGTAACTATCCGTGTGTTACTTCCAGGAGGTGGTACTGCCCAAGCGGGAGCCCGCGGCCGCTATGGACGTGAGCGAGGCGCCGGACCTACTGCGTGACTGCCTACCCCCTCTTGACGCACTCGGTAATTGCCATATACTAATTTTTTAGAATGAAAGTCGAGTTCTGGAAAAAGATGTGTTTATTTTACCTAAATTTCAAATTTTTAAATGTACACGTGAATAGGGGGTTGTAACCCGTGTAAAAATATAAATAACGTGTACACAGACATTGTCTTCTTGTTCTAAGAATTGTTATTTGTATGCTTTTGTCTAATTAATTTATACTATTATTATTTATATTCCAGATGGACTAAAACTGGGATCATGTTCGCCTTTAGGGCGTGAGGGTCTATCGGAAGGTCTCTCGGAAGGCCTATCGGAGGGCCTTCCGGAAGGCCTATCGGAAGGCCTGGCGCTAAACTGCCTCGCGCCCGGCCTCTGCCCCGACATGTTCGACCACAAGGACGTCAAGGTAACAGCATTTGTACGTAAACAATCTTTTTATTATTTATTTATGTTACTTGTGATCTAACAAAGCTTTTGTGTTTAAATGTAGTTTGTTTGTATTTTTAATTCACAATTTCTGACAGATATAACAACACAGAAACAACTTGTATAATACACAAAAAAACAAAGTAATTGGATGGAACGGGAGACAAATAAAAAAAATGGTAATTAGATTTTTTTGGGTTCCAACTTAAATGTCTTATTAGTTTTGTCCCACGTTTTCATTCGCTCTGTTTCACGTCGCTGCATCACCACAGCCTTCTCGCTTAGCGTTTTATTTCTTTCTGCTCGTCTGCTAAAGGTTGCAGCGTGATGAAGTAGCCTATAACCACCCTTAAAAATTGATCTGTCGAATGCACAAAGAATTTTTCAATTCCGATGGATAGTTCTTAAGATTAGCGCGGTCAAACAAACTTTAGCTTTTATAAATCTATTTTCAACCCCCATATCTTTTACACCCCTACAACCATTCATATACAACCACCACAGTGGCATATGAGGACATTGAAGCTACGACCAACAACGATCACAATTACTCTATGATTTGTAGTTTTGGCGCAACATAGGGACGCACGTTCAATTTTATATGTATAATGTGAATATGCTTTTATTAGCTTGGTATGTCTGTGTGTTGTATTTATGTATATAGATTTAATTGCTGTGAAGTATGGGTGCGTACTTAATGTAATGCTATATAGTTTGTGGACCAGATGCGGCTGTCGCCATCGCCGCTGCTGGGCGCGGGGGAGGGGCTCAGCCTGGCGCAGATCGAGGATCTCATGGACGACGACTCGCACAATCCTGTCACGCAAGGTAACCTACTAAGCAACTGCAGAAGTAACATTAGGGTATTCACTAAACGCTAACTACGCGCGGTCAAGTAAGGTAATATTTAAATCGTAAATTTTGTTTCCTGAAATCAGACGAAACACAGAATACAAGATAAACAGAAAAAAATGGCTTCCGTTTCCTATCTCCTCTGTCAAATCCTCTTATCCTTAAATAATTGTCTTAGGAGTTACCGCAGAATAAAAACTAATGCGCGCGAAAATAAAATCAAGCGCAGGTCTCGCACTGATGTCGGGACTCGCTTGATGCGACCACCTGCGCCGCGCTCCATGCTGTCGCGTTCATTAAAAGGCGAAACTTAATTAATTCTGAAAGGAACTAAGTGATATATCAGGCACAGTATGGATCTAGAAACTTAAAATATTACACAAATATTTCCGTTCTTACGTAGGCGAGCTACGAAAATATTTTTCTAAATTCAGCTCCTAATTGGTCTAAAGTTTGTAGAGCGAAAAAAATATAATCCACTGTCAGTTCACCTCAGGTTTTAGGATCAATCATATTAAAAAGGTACAGCATAGACTGGACAATGGCGGGTGTAGCTGCAGGGCTTCGCTTGTAACAAGTCGTTATTATTCCAGGTGATCCAATGTTATGTTCGTCGCCCACATCCCTCGGCCTGAGCGCCGCGGACTCCATACTGCACGACGACTCGCAGAGCTTCACGCACCACCACCAAGGTTACACTTTGAACTACTGCGTGCACTTGTGTTGCTCATTGTTTCTTTCAAGAAACATCCATTCCCACTTGCTCTGGAAACAAAAAGCCCTCATTGCGTATCGTTATTTGTAACTAGATGGCGTTGTTCTCAGTCAGAATTTAGTTATAAAAAATGTATTGTATCATTTATATCTTACGTTTGTACTTAATGAAAGTATTATAGGCATGCTAAAAAGAATTTTGCATTACGTTCCAGGTTCCAACTTGCTAAGCGAAGGTCTGGGTTTAGGCACCTCACTATCGCTGGGCGACAGCTGCCTGCCCGGGCTACTGCTGGGCGCGCCCCATCCCAGTCACCACCACGCGCCCCACTCACCGCGCTCGCATCCCCGACCCTCCTGCTTCGATATGGACCTAGGAGCATGATACAACCTCTCACGTGAGCCCACGCACTCACCAGCTAGCCGGGACACCGTCTGCCGGCCCGTTGGACAATCATGACGAATGAATTTTTTTTATTTTATAAATATTTTTCGTGTTCCGACTAACTGTCCCTTGAAAAAGTAACTTTGATCCTTCCACAAACAAACATACCTACAGATTAATTTTTATTCTCTATATTTTTGATACAGACATAAATATCTCATTAAAATCTATTTTTAAAGAAATATGAACAGACAGATGCAATTTTAAACATATAAATATATATGTAAGTCTAATAACAACATAAGACTAAAATCCGCTCAAAACGTGCCTTACTAACTCGAATGTCCACATAGGATATGGGCGTAAAATATAGTTAATTGTAAATCTTATCGTAAATATGTCTACATCCTGGCCATAAGCAATAAGTTCCTTCTCAAATTAATACAACGTATGGGTGTCCTTGATTGTGATAATGTTACCAGGTCCTCGTGTTTTATTCTTAAATAAAAAATATATATTGTCTATGACAAGAACTTTGAAGTTGTCTATTAATACCATCTGTATTCATTCATAGACATATAGATGGAGCGTTTAACTAAAGAAACGTTTGGTTCAGAATCTAAAAAAAAAACAATTTATTTTGTCTTAATTCTTGTTTAACAAAAAAACAGCCTGTATATCGAATCAGAAAACTAAACCAATATACAGCGTAAATTAAACTCTTGTGAATATGGTATATTACTCTAGATAGGACATAAATGTACGACTTGCGTTCTGACTACATGTCTATGGTATTTTTAATCTATGCAATGGCCACGTGCTTTAGAGGCCACGTGTAACATACATGGTGATCTATTTTATATATTATTATAACATATAAATATATATTTTTATAATATTTTTAATGTTCATAACTTTGTAGTTTTTTTTAATATTTATACATATAAAAACTGGGTATTTTATTAGTAAAGGACCACGATATTAATTTTACAACGCAAATGTGATACGTTATATTTTTAGACAATGTTTATTGAGAGAATTACGAATTCTTAATATTATTACTATTTTTTTGTAATTTTAATATAGTTAGAAATGCCTAATCTAGTGGCGAATAATTTAAAATTAGTCGTTTTGCTTGATGACTGTAAATAAGTTTTGTTGTTGCAACACTGGTTGATGACGTCACGTATACAACGGTCGCTCGTTAAGTTTTGAATTTAGAATCGCTGCCAAAAAGAAAGAAATCAATATAAGTTTATTTATAATACCTGCTTACCCTCTTACGGTGTGTGGCGGTATTATGTTCGGTGTCTTTTTTTTTCAAATTTAACAATACGTAATTGTTTAGTGTTACATTTTATTTATTTAATGTTAACTATGAAATAATTATTTGTAAGACCAGGCATGAGGCAGCTGAAAGTTTCATCCTTTGTGTTAGAACGGTTGGCAGAAACCCTTAAAATTATACCATAAAACTTTAGAATCTTTGCAATACATATTTCGGATTTACAAAACATATTTATGAAGAGAAATGGAAATTAAAGCACAAATAGAATGTCCAAAATGAAGGTACGTTGAATACAAACAAAGGTAGGCAATAATAAATCCATGTAACCGACTAGTATGTATGGATTTGGGTGATACAAGAGCAATATGTAGTATTAATCTACCTTACAAATCTCTTCACGTTACATACAAACGAAATCTGCCAAATTATGTACGTTGATAAAAAAACACGTACTATGCGTGCATAAAAACATGTGACCAATACCGCCACGTCTCACCTCCCTTATTTCTACATTGATCACGGAGCTGTATGTTCGTTCGACGCCATGTAATTTGCTCCATGACGTCATCAGACATAAGTGTCATGTTTTTGTGCATGGATAGTAATGTAACTTCGTAATTATCTATTGTACAACAGCTACAGATGTTATATTGTTTTATTGTAATTATTTAATTGTTTATTGTTATTCTGTGTTGTTGATGGTATGTATTACAAAATGTAAGTCACCAAAATTATGTATGTATATAAATTTATTTTAAAGGAAGATTCACACGAGCTTAAATTATTAGAGTCACTCCACACGAGCTTAAAAATGTATGCGACTTAATGTATGGTGACAATTTTCATTTCGATTCATAAATGTATGTATGTTATGTCATGCTGTGTGGGCTAAGTACATATCACATTATTTTTTTTTCAAATTTTATGTATAAAACAAATGTATTAAATTATATAAAAATGTGATTAGTCACAAATGTATTATATCATACAAATTGCCACGTAATCACCGTGATTGTATGAAATTACATCTGTATGTATGACGCAACAATAGCGAAATTTTTAATTTAGATCGCTTCAAATTCCTATTGCATGCTAAGTTCTTTCCAACTTTTAATACAAATGTATGAAGTTGTATGACTTTGCATGAGACGTCAGAAATGAATTTTATTGTTCACATCGCTTCATATTTATAAACGTTGAGTGATAATTGCCCTCCGGCCTTGTGGTTGGAGGTATGGTGCCTTAAATCTTTAGAAGTAAGTTCAAATTCGTTACAAACGACATATATTATAGGTATACGTTGATTTATCGGTCGGGGCAATGTTGAAGTTGTCCGGGCTCCGTGTAGCGCAGCGTTGCGAGGCTAGCGGCTACTAGCCACAGACGCGAACTGTTATCTCGTCGTGTGAATGTTATTTAATATATTGTTTGAGATTACGACGAAAAGAAATATTGAAGTACAAAAGAAAATAATGAAATATATTTAAATGTAACCGGTGTTTCATTTACTTCCAACCGCGTACTAAATAAAAACTAATATACTGGTTAAAAGTACTAAATAACAGAAGTTTATTTCTTTATGCATATCAATTGTTTAGTATTAATTTCAAGGTCTTCTTCAAAGATTGAATTAAAATACGAAAACTAGAAAAGCAGCAGTGTAAGACTACTAGCGCCATCTATTATCCTATTCTCACACCGAGGTGATATGAACCGATAAGTTTTGTCTACTATGAAGGCGGCTTGAGATTTCATTTCAAAATAATTTTAAATTAGACGTGTTCGTTTGCCTCTTAATACCTCTAACAGTGATAGAGCCCGCAACAACATCTGTTGCACGAATGGGCTTGACCGGTGAAATAGCACGACCTTACAGAAAACAAGCGTGAAGTAGAAGTTTTCTCTGCGTTTCGTCTCATGAGTGACGTGTCCCGAGGCCTAATTTCAGTCCTCTTCCCCTTCCCACCCTTTCCTCATACGGATAGGATGGGAACGGAAAGAGGATTGGATGGCTTGGGAGGGGGTTGGCGGGGATGAAGGTAGGCATCTCATCTGCAACACTTTTGCTTGTTGCGGATGTCTATGGGTAGCGGTCACGTCAGGTGATCCGCTTGCTCGTTTGCCGCCTCACAAAAAAAATGACTTGATGATCCTCTTTAATTAGTTCCATAATAACATACACAACTATTTGTTTATGTTTATATATGATAGTATATCTGTAGCAGCACTGTCTTGTCCGGGAGGTGCTTGATGGTCCGGTTATATTGGGTATGGAGGTTTCAGTTCTAATGTCAACCGATATCCTGCGAGGGTTATCAGGCTTATCCGCTATTGTTATAGTAGAAAAATGAGATGAAGATTCATATTATTAATAACTAACCTTAAACATATTATTAATAATAATGCCGCTTTACGTGTCCGCTAGAACGAGTTCGTTATTGTGCTTCGATCATCAGTATATTGGTGGTAGTAGTACTCGGGTAGTCTAGAACTTACACTAAAGCGTGGTGACACCCCTTCACAGATAAGTTGCTTGGCCAAGACATTTCTTTACAAATCAACATCTAAAAGACGAAAGCTCAATGGCATTTGATATTTCTCACTGCTTGTAGCTTAATATTTCCATTACACAATACACTGTACACACTACATACGACTACTTATAACAATCAGTCAAGGCTCGGGCCTCAAGAGCTGTTGTCACGACCGTTGACAGGAGTACAAACTGAGTCTCCTTTGACTAGTGCTTTTAAAGACTCTTGCTGTCTAAAGTCAGCTACGCAACTTTACATTTCAGTACCGTACTCATACATTTCTGGCAAATCGGAAATGTGATCGGCAACATCCGGCTATCCTGCTCACGTATTCGTCCCGAACGCGTCTCGGTCTGAAAGTATAACCCAGAGATGTAGAGAGATAGTGGATTTCCATTTGGTGCGATCCTGGGATACTTCTCTCGCTTCTTCTACATCCAAACATCTACGCATACATGCTCGTCGGTTACGGGTACTCCTTATATCGCCCTTCTTTAGTATGCCACTAATCTGGTCGATATAAGTTCTTCTTGGGCGTCCCCTGCCAACGCTGCCACTCACTTTTACGACAATCATCCTTTCAATATGTCCGAACCACCGAAGCATACCTTTCTCAATTCTAGTGACAACATCCACTTTTAAGCCACACTCTTTCTTATAGCTCTATTTTTAATCCTATCATTTAGTGTCACGCCTAACATACTTCTTAAGGATCGCATCTTAACGGCATTAACTCTACTAGCATGCTTTCAAACCCAGCTCTCACTTCCATACATTTAAGCGAGGACTAGTACAGCATTGTGTATTGCCAGCCGAGAATTCGTAGACACATTCTGCAGAAACTTCGTAGACACATTCTGACTCCTCACTACTCTAACTATAGCCCTATTCATTTATTTCCCGCATTCACTCGCCGTTCAACATGTTTAACGTGTTTACAATCTCTACTAAATACATCCTAAATACACAATGTCTTCCACCTGTTCAACCTCTTTGCCGTTAACATTTATATCAATGACTGTCTTACTTTGTTCTCTTTCAAACACCATAACTTTCGTTTTGTCTACATTCATCTTCATACCTTTACCTTCCAATGAATCATTCATTACATTCAACATAAATTGAAAGTCCTCCGCTGATGACGCAAACACTACCTGGTATTCGGCGTACAAGAGACATTTTACAACATGCTCCACCCCTTCTTAATCCACATTTCGCCTTTCAAAGCTTTCAAGCAATCAAGAGATTGAGCAGCCACGGGGATGCTACACAACCCTGTCTTACACCTTTATAGATGCTAAACCAGTCTAAGTAGGCCCCGTTAATCCTAACGCAAGCAGTAGAATCTTTATAAAGAGATTTTAACGCTTGTATTAGATCACAATCCAATTATATTTTAAAGCGATTCCTTCGAACTGTTTTTCCAATTGCAAACTGACCTGCCTCGTCATGCGTCATTCTTATGACATATCACATACAACTGCATTAAGCCAAGATCATTCGTCAGTACAGTTTGCATCGCTACACACTTCTTTTTATATCTGTATTAGACTCGGCCTCACCTGACAAATATTCCGATCTAAGAAATCTTAGGATCTCCCAAATCCGTAGACATTTACAACCATTATGTACCATTTACTTTCTACCCATCCGTTGCTGTGTGCATTTATTGGTTACTTAGTTAAAGTGTACCGAATAAAATTGAAGTCAAGAGTTAAAATTAAAATTATTACGTTGTAAATAATAGCGATTTCTTTATAACATCGACACAACAAGTAATACTCGAATGATTAAAAACTTTCGTTACATCACTTACTAAAATTACTTTAACTGTACTCAGAACGGTGCCGGTATCTAGAAATGTCAGTAGTTGTTGTTGCCCTGGAGGTACAGGGTGCTTCCGAAATATAATCCACATACAGAATATATCCTCGTGTAAAATATCTAAAATAACTAAAAGAGTAAATTTTCCTTAATAGTTTTATTTCAATATTGGCGGGAATGAGTAGATTAACAGTTTTTAGCGGTATTACGAAATTTGTGAAGCGCACTTAATCATTTGACCAGTGAAACGAGTATTAGCCGCTCCGACATTTATCGACATGCCCACATTGTCTCCCGAGTGGATAGAATTCATTAACGATAGAACTATTTGGACTTACAATTGAAAATTCCTTAGCTGTTTGACGAAAACGTAGTCGATCTAACCCAAAGAATCCTTTTACCATCTTCATTGCCGTGCTGATAAGGTAATGGTAATGAACCGTATCGTCGTATTACGCTGTACGCAAAACGTATGACATGCAAAAGTATTTTGGCCAATAATACTACCATTCGGTAACGACTACACACTCGTTTTTCCACTAATTCGTTTTTCTGCACTAAATACTGTAAACTGTTTTACGCTAATCTGCTAGAAAACGTTTATAAAATTGTTCGAATACAGATTCTCAATTGAAACAACAGTACTGAAAACTAAACCAAGTCATGATCGATAACGGTAAAACCGTATATCACAAAAATGATTACCATTTCAGGACCGAACTATACTCTCAAATTAAGTTATCAAAATTAAGGGTATCTGTAAATCTTAGCAGCTTAACATTGTAAACCTTGTTTTTCCCGTGGCACCCGATTGGCGGTAACCTTTTAAAGCAACATTACGTTCACACCTAAGCACAAAATATGTATGACACAATCTCGCCAATAGAAGTCAGAACAGAAAATAGTAATTGAATCTGGAAAACTTACCACGATTCAATTTTCTGCAGGGTTGTCTTTTCGTTGTATTTTCTTTACAAATCGTAATCGCCGTGTTCGGTCCGTCTGCAGGCGTCACTGCTTGTGGCTTAATATTTCCACTACACAATACACTGTACACACTATATACGACTACTTATAACAAAGAGTCAAGGCTCGGGCCTCAAGAGGTGTTGTCACGACCGTTGACAGGAGTACAAACTGAGTCTCCTTCTTTGACAAATGCTTAGAGACACTTGCTGTCTAAAGTCAGCTACGCAACTGTACGTTTCAGTACCGTTAAAATATTTTTTTATGTTTGCACAAGACGTTATGAAACATTCATCAAAACAAATATTACTTTTTATAAATTATTCATAAAATCCTTCTAGCGTACATAATAACTGGCAACTCATGAACTTCAACGTTCAACGTTCAGGACGCTAACTTCAGACAAACCGTGCTCGTTTGTTCGTCCTCTATCAAAAGTCGTAATTTATTCGTATTGGTAAAAGAAATAAGAATTTAAATCCGCTGCTTAAAATTAAACTGAAACAACAACCCTTGTTGTATGTTGTATGGTTAATAAATTATTTAACCATTTAAATTTTTGTGTTTTTCATTTAATTGTTGGGTTTTCTAAAGAAATTAAAGAAAAATCGATGGCCGCTGTGAGCTGTGTGTGAGCTGCGAACTGCGAGCGTGCATAATGTATGACCCGCTGTCCACTGCGAGCAATGGTCGATATTGTCGTTTATTGTAAGAACAATTGCATCGGCTCCGCTCCCCTAAAAATGTACTTTGATTATTTTTATTCTCCGGAGCCGGTGGCACAATGGAGCGTTTCAAATTTCTACAGAAATTTGCGTTTTTGCATAAAATGGTAGCGGGGCGGCGCGTGCGACTGCGCGACACATTAAAACGCGGCGTCGCCATGATTTGGTCTTTTTGCAGGATTGAAAGAGAAATCAAAAATATGTTTAAGTTTGAGGAGAGACCAGATTTAAATCAATTTCTAAATAAAATCGTTAGGAGATAGGACGGGGGACGTATAATAATAAAAAGAAATATCCTTTTGTCTGTTTATAGGATAAACATACATTTTTGCTCTGTCTATTAAAGGCAATGCATCTGCAGCGTGTTGCCTATGGGCAGCGGTCACTTGACATCAGGAGAACGTGTTTGCCACCTTGTTTTATAAAAAAAAAAACAAGTTTTACTTCGGCTGGAATTGGAACATGATTCGGTTTAATTTACCATACTATTTGTGTGCAATAATATAAGACTTGAGTCCAATGACGTCACGATTTTGTACCGTTTACAAATAGTTAAAAAGTTTTAAGTAATCTCTCGCTGTGACGGTCTTGCAAACAAGAGTGAGCACAGGAGGTATGACTTCGTACTTTTGATATCCCAGGACCTGCAGTAGCGTTCTTTAAAGGTAAATCTATGCATCATCCCTCTAGGTTAGGGGTGTGAGCACATATTGATTTATTTATCGAATACCCGATCGGTTGGGTAGAAGTAATCACAAGAATTACGCTATGTTATTTGCGGGATGAGATTGCGACTTAAGGCGACACGCGGGCAGCTTTTGATTCTACTCTCCTCTCTCTCTCTTCTTTCTCTCTTTATTCTTCTTCTACCCGCAACACAGCTTGTATGGTGGTTGCAGATATTGATGGTTAGTAATGGTCACCTAACATCAGACGAGTCTTGATAAAATATAACGCATCATGGTCACCGCAGGGTGCATTGTAACGGGATCGCATTGTTGCAACGCGATTAATAAAAGCGATACAGTTTCCGAGTTTTTTCCACAAATTTAAATGGATTCCCCCCAGGTCATTATAACAGTCCGCCATTTGCATGGCCCCGCGCCCGGACCAATATTTTACGACCGATGGGGAATCGGAAATGTAAATCGAAGCGAAGTGCAATTATTTATGCGTAATTTTTTTTCAAACATTTGTATAAAAATTTTCTATGGCGAGAAGAGTAACAGCTAACGGCGTCTTAGAAAAGAAAAAATATATATCGAACATAAACCCATATTGGTAAAACTTAATGGAAATAAATTAACAGTATTCCTAATAGGCCCGGAAAAACCGGGCATTCAGGACAAGCTGGTCGTCATAGGAAACATCGAAGGCAAAACATTCACGGGGTCGATCACCTACCCGCTGATCCGACCAAATTCAATCAATATACTTGATACATAGGAATCGATATCCCAACTGATCTGAGACAAGCAGACAGACAGAGCGGTGTGGAGCAGCTTAACAAGTTGATGAATTCCTGCAGAACCAATGTAATCGACATTGAACGTGGCATTACTAAGTTTAAGGGCCACTGGGCCGGGCACATTGCTGGTTGAAGTAACGGTCACATATAGGTCGAGGCCTCCAACAAGACTGACCGATGGCCTCATCAGCGATCCAAGTTCATATTCCCATTGAATATTAGCTTTTGTATCTAAAGCGATTTACGTCAAGTCCTTTTAAAATACTAATATTACCTTAATATCCTTTTTCCAATATATCCTTTGTCCATTTAAGGTAGGTGATGTGTCTCCAACTCATTAGCTTGTTACAGTTTAACATTAGGACCCGCTTACTAGTTAACCACCTTTTTCCATAGAAATAAAAACCTGCAAAATGCAATAATTATAATCTATATCTCCTAACTGAAGCAGAGACAATTCAATTAAAGTTGTTTTGTATTTGATAAATGTGCTTACGGTTTATAAAACGTGACAAGCTTTTGAGTTGTATCCAGATATCGGAGTATTAATTGCGAATTGGGTAAAACTGGCATTTTAGATTGGTAACATTCGTTTTACTGGAAGAAAATAAATATCAACAGAACATATCAATTTTGTTTTTTTTTTAAATAAAATTACAAAACGGAAAAAGGAAAACAAGCATCTGGAAATGCCAAGCGCGGTACATGTAGTCATTTTCAATTCGACATGTAATCCTTCATGTAATAAAATTATGGGATCGTGAGTTTGTTTTATCTATATATTTTTAGACAGTTAATAAACTGTCAGAGAATGAAAAGTAAATTTTGCTAGCATGTCGCGAGGTGACATTTCATGGCAAATTATTTTAAATTAACTCCGCACAATCACAATTTGGTCCACAGCTGTCATAGATGTTTTGTTGAGTCGCGCAAGGGTCTGGACATGACGCAGGCCGCGCCTATACCCTCGGTGCCGGCGCAGGTGTACGGGGGCCTGGTGAAGGAACCTGTCAGTAGCGTAGTGCCAGAGGTGGCAGAAACTTGTCAGGTATCAATTTTATGCTTTATATGCAAACGCCCGAAAAATGTTACACAATATTTTGTCTATTCAAATCGGCTACCTCACAATGCTACCTTCCTTTGTATTTTTTAAATCAATTTTCCTAACTACCTACGTATTATAGAAACTCCCCAAAATATACAGATGATATACAGCAATGCAAAATGCATGTTTTAAAACTTCGCGTACATTAAATATTAATTGGCCTTTTTACGTATTTGTTTGTTTGGAGATTCGTCCCAGTCCCAGGTGTCTGTTTCTCTTCTGTAAAAACTTTAACTACACCAAATCAGGCACAACTTCGTGGTCTTAATATTCTTAAAAATGAATCCAGTATTAACATTAGTATGTTTGCTAGAAGCATGTAGAGTCGGTACCGTCACTCCTGGACGACCTGACGTCAGTGGATCACCTTCTGTTCACGAAGCGGCTCCGAATTAAGAGCGTGCTGTTCCTGCGAGGCAAGAGGAATCGCTTCCATGTGCGGACACCGGACCGTAACCTTGTCTACACTGTGGAAGAGGAAAACACGTGGGTGGCTTTGGCTTTTAACTGTGGTAGAGCCCGCAACATCCGTTGCACGGCGTGACCGGTGTAATACCACGACCTCACGAGACAAGCGTGAAGTAGAAGTATTTCTGTTTTTAAGTTAGTTGTCATCTAGGCTGTCGTCACGTGGGTATTCCTAGATGTTGATAAATTAGTTCTATCAGTGCGAAGCCGGGTCGGGGCGCTAGTACAGTCAGTAGAACAATATAATTTTTGACTACATTGTTTTGCAAAAAGATATGTGTTGCAATTAAAAAATGCGGACATATAAAATATGTAATTAAAGACTAATTCTTATATACTTTAAATATACAGGTGTTCGGTAATAACGTATACTCGCCACAAGTTTCTTGGTTCATCATACTATGATTTAATTTAACTTACCTATGTATAAAGTTGCCTACAGGCATCCAAACACGATGAACATTTTCATGAAACAAGTCAAGAAGCCTGTAATATATTTAATTCCATATAAAGTCTGTATAGGCACTTAAGCGAAGTGTAAAAATATTTCTTGTACCTTAACAGTTTGTCCACTCTATGAAGTACTACAAAAAATGTATACAAAAATCATAACAGAGTTAAAGAACCACTTTCTTTCTTCCTTGCACAATTCATTATCGAACATCCTGTATACAACATAATTAATAACAGATGACAAAAAACGCTAAGGCTTTGGTTAAGTGAACTATTTTTTTAATGTAAAGTTTGCTGAAGTAAATGCTAAAAACTGAAAACCGCACAGAAGATAGCAGGCATTAGATTGTTATGGATTGGTATTTTAACAATTTGCCTTTCAGCTGGTGGGTGGGCTACTTCTGCTACGGTCTGCGGCCGATGCAGCTGCGCGTCACCAACAGCATGGGTCTGGAGGTGATGAGAGTGCACCGGCCGTACGCCTGCACGCCGCGCGTGCTTCCCTGTCAGATGCAGAGCCTCCAGGTCTTCTCTCCACCTGGAAATCTCATCGGCACCATCGAGCAGCAGTGGGCAGCTATCAGACCGGTCTACCTTATCAAGAAGGAGAATGGCGAAGAGTTGTTTTGGATACGCGGTGAGTGGTTAATGATGATTCTCTCTTACCCAAACTGTATTTTGGATAACAAAATGGAATTAAGACACACATGATTACCAATACTTGTCTACTTCCACAACAATGGCACCTATTTCCAGATGTAAAATGTCCTAAATAATGTGGGAGTGGACAAGGAAAAGAGAAAAAGAAGAGATAAGGCATAAATGGTTAGCTTGGTACACGTGTCTTCAGGTCCGTTCATCACATTGAGCCTGTTCCGAGACGTGGAGTTCGGCATCGCCCGCGCGGACGGAGCCCCGGTCGGCAGCACCAGCAAGCGCTGGCAGGGCCTCCTGCACGCCATGTTCTTTGCGCCCATCACTGACAGGTTGGAACATAATGCAAAATTTATGAACTCAAGTCCTGCCCTCCGTCATTGCTCACTTACATTAGAGTACAAAACTAACGCCAATCAACTTCATACATGTAAAAGATCTTTTATGGTTTATTTTATATTGCGTATATGTATTTTAAATGCATGTTCTGCAAATATTACAATAACATTTTTTTCGAAATCGATTATTTTATGCCTAACGAAACGTAAAACAAATGTCAATAGAAAGAAATAATCTGTCAATTAACTGCAACCACCGAACAACTTCCTTATCTGACAGATGATCCAACCAATAATTTACTTGACTTTAAGCTCATATGAAGATTGTGAAACGCCTAAAAATGACTTTATTCATCAGATAAGTTACAAGTAGCTTATTCAGAACAGATTCTTATAATTTATATTGTCAATGCATTACATTCTAAACTACGTTTGGTTGATACATCTTCCACCGCAGGTTTAACGTGGAATTCGACAGGAACCTGGCGGTGGAGGAGAAGGCGCTCCTGCTGGCGGCGACGCTGCTCATAGACTACATGTACTACGACGTTTGATGTGCCTTTAAATATATTATTGACTGAATCTATAGTATGTATTTTATTGTACACGCACTAGTAACATCTGTAGTTTTATTGTATACAGGAACAAACGAGCAGCGTGCCAAGACGAAATCCGTAATCTCTGCCTACACCAGTGCCTTAAGGGCGAGAGTTCATATATAAATTTGCAATATTTATCGATAAACATAACGATTATTGTGTCAAGAACTATATCATACACATTTTCGATATTTTGTGGCCCTTAGGTATATATGCAATTCTTGTTTTTTTTTTAATACAAAAACCGTCAAATTCCCCTTAAAAATTAATGTCCTGCACGCTTGTGCCACCCCTATTTGCATTGTATTTAAAAACCTTTTTTTCCGTCCTCTGGCAGATGTCCGATGAGGTAAATGGTGCGAAATTTTGACAGAACGTATAATTTTGGCGCGCAACAATGACGTATAGATGTCGCACGGAGTAAAAAAATACGGCGTCGCGTTCTTTATCGAACCCTTTTTCCGAAGGATTGGATTCGATTATGTTTTCGCGTAAAAAACTACCATAAAAGGGTGAGGTTTTTTTTACCGGATTTCTGGAAAAACAACATCGGGGTGAAAGTTTATGTAGGTCACTGGCTGCGGAGCGAATTTTATTTTTTATTTTTTTATTAAATGGATACAAAGCTGTGGCGCGCGCTTGTCGTGTGTCGGCCCAGCGAGGGTTTCAGAATAAACAACAAAGATATTTAGAAAATGATTTAGTTTTTTTTGTCGTCATATCGTAACGGATTTACTTTTTTGTAAGAAATAATTTTTTTGTTGTTAAAAATATTACATTGTTAATGAATAATAAGGTCGTAGGGCGATGTCAAGATTTAAAAAAGCGCGCAATTTTTTGATCGATTGTCTATGGTGAGCATGCGCGCGACTTGCCCGATGTTTGTTAATATATATATTTAGAACCACCATCATAATACTTGAAAATAAGATTATTTAGTAAATTCAATTTTGATTGCATATTAAATAAACTTTATAACCTAATCAAAAGCAAAGAGTAGTTTAATCGTCACGCATTTATACGAACGAAGTAGTGTTACACCATATTGACTGTCCGTCCTCTGGTGGTCTGGACTCAGTTTAACTAGTACCCGGGTCAAAATCTTATATTTTATATTAGATATTAGAATTATAAGTTTTTTGTAATAGGTTTTAAGTTTCCTTCTGTAAGTGTATAATATTTAACTCTCCTTTTTAAGGTAATAAAGATCTCTAACTGTTTATAAAATGGCTTTGGTTCGTTCGCGATTACCGGTATTGGTTATAAGTTTCGGACCTGTCAGAGGTCCTTCCGTCAGTGCCAGCTGGGGCGCGCACCGCGAATTAATCTTACTTCATCCTGCAGAAGGACCTCCGACAGGTCTGAAACTGTCGGTATCAATACCGGTAATCACTTACTTGAGTAAAGTGAAACCGTTATATTAAAAGTTAGTTAATAATATCTTACGAAAGGTATAATAAAGATAACTCTAAACCCAAAAAATAAATAAGTGAATAGATTTTCTAAGCATGTTGTCTCTCGCCTTCATAGAACGTTAAAAATGTCTGCACTAATTATGTTGATCCGATCGCTTATATACTTTTTATATTATAAATACGAAAAATTAGAGATTTCAATATGAAAACTGTTTATAACAAGTAATTCCATAAAATTATCAATAAATAAATCACGCAATTACGACCCCTGACTATACAATTGTAAAGAAACGCGACAAAATACTCTTAATTAAAGATTATATCCGCGTCAACTGTCGGCTTTGCACTAATCTATATAAAAAAACTATTCCTATAAAAATTCCCTGTTTTGTAAAAAAAAAAGTTCGACACCCATTAAAAATTGCATCGGAGGGTCTGGTATTGTAGTGAGCATCTGTCAAACGTATTAATGGGGGAAATCGCGGAGGAATTGTTGAAAAATGGGTTAAATGTTAAAAAAGCGATGGCAACACCGCGTCTGTTGCGCGGGGGTTAAGTCTGCGTGACGGGTGTCAACACGCGTTTGACTTAACCTCACTGTCAATGCATTCGATACGGAGTGTTTCGTTACGGGTTAAAATAAAAAACTAGTAAGGATTAAAACTGTCAAAGAGAGTGGTAATAAAATTATTTGGAGATTGGTTTTTATAGGGAAAAGAAAGAAATCTGTAGTGGTTCATCATTTTCGTTGACCACAATTATTAGCATAAGACACGACATAGGAAATGTATATGTTTATGTGTCCTCGATTCTAGGGGTCAAGTGTATGTAGGCGCACAGTGATGCACTCGAGTTCGATTTGATGTCCACATAAGCTTGACCCCTAGAACAGCCAACGACAGGCTACGCAAGGCTTTCAAGCTTAACTTAATTTGGTTTTTGCGGTTTAACAGTGTCGGATCTTATTTGACAACCCATTTGAGTCTATTCTAATATGATTAGCATAATTCCTGATTGTTAAATATAAACACAAAAATGTATTTTATACATTTCTTAACATTTATAAAAAAACAACAATGTCTCAAAGACACGTAGATGCGACAATTTCGCAGAAATCGTACGTACATAACAACAGCGTATATGACTCAGGTGTTAATGTCAACATTAGTGTTTCATGATATTACTGCTTACGCATTGTTTACGATAGACACACTCATTTGAATTGTTTTCCTTAATTCATTTACGCACTAACGTACGCATTACGTTACTTACTCATTATAGAACGTGGTTCTTTATAGCACGTCCTTTGTGACGACGGAGACCGAAGAAAGTGTAACAATTAGAAACGCCACCAAAAACCCGACATCTTTTGGCAGTGATTTTTGAGACACTTCCTTTAGAAACTGAAACTTTAGCTGTGGTAGAGCTAAGGTTTTAGTTTTAGCTGGTAAAATACACAGGTGTGGAGTAGAAGTATTTCTGCGTATCGTTTGATGAGTGAGGTGCCTAATCATAGTCCTTTTCAGCTTTCAAGCAGCTATCACTTTACAATAAGGATGGGAAAAAGAAGACCATTTGACGGGGGATAGTACCCCCTATGTCGGTTAAAGGTAGGTAACGCGTCTCCAACTTGTCAGCTTGTTGCATATGCGTATGGATGCAAGCAAGCGGGACAATGAAGGGTTCATTTAATATTGGATGATCCGCTTGATCGCTTGACACCTTCTTCTACAAAAAAAAACTATTTTCAATGTATTCAGCTAGCCGTCAATTTTGAGAAAACGCATTAACTTTAAGGTAATAAAATATTCTATTCTAGGTATCCTAAGGGTCCAGATAAATGAGTTTGCAATAATTTTTGTTGTAAGAAATTAAAAGTTTCTCTCAAGTAGAGAAATGATTTTATAAGTTAAGACTATAACTTTGAATTCGGACTTTTTTCATCAAATTCGACAATATCTCATAACTACTCTCTCATAAACAAATTTTGATCCCTATCCTTTTCAGTGGAGAGTGGTTTTTAGGTGTGTTTTAAAGGATAACTTGATTTTGTGGGATTCATCACCATTCATTCATATCCACCAAAATATAATTTGTGGCTGTCTGAGTCGCAATCTACGGAACGAAACCGATCTGATCTCTTGATACTTGTTTCGACAACACATATACTAAAATTGGAACCATAAACAAAAGATTTTCACGGCCTGGGGTTAGCACCAAAGTGTAATTAATACATTTAAACTAAAACTACGTAAATACCGTACACTCCTCCTTGTTGTGAGTCATCGTCCCTACTTAACGCGTATTTTAAATGTCTCTTACTGACCTAATAATTAAATCTATAAATTGAAATCATTTGTGACACAAAATGGTTTCTATAAGGAAAACAACAAGATATATTTGTATATTTAATTTATTGAATACGGTAGAAATGCTTTTTGTAAGTAATCAATGGAAACAAACAACAGACGGATCTAGGAACATACACCGTCCGCAAGCCACAGATTACACAAATTTTGTAGGTTATAAAATCTATCGGTCTTGTCACTTGATGGCGTCATAGAAAAAAAACTTTAAGAATCTAGATAAAAAGTGCGCGTATTAATAATTTATCTTTTTAAATACAAAACTAAAAATAAACTGAGGCATTCAGTGAAGTATTGTGCAATAAAATAAAAATAAATTTGGATGTAAAGAAAGAAATGAGGTTATGTGAAATTTTATACGAAATTTTAAGCGCCAAAATCTCGAATAAAATAATCTTTAGTTCATTGTATCTGGTCACGGTCTGAACTATTAGTTTTGTATTTAGTTAATAATGCTAGTACATTTTTTTTAAATGAAAAAAATAAGTGTTTAATCTTTATGATTACTGTAAGTAATTTTAAATTAACCTAGTTAAACAGATTATGTTAAATTTGTTTACAAATTGCATATTAAGATAAAATGAATGTTGCCAAGTATAAATTATAATTTAGTGTTTACTATGGCTTGCGGCTAAAGGTTTGACTCCCTCCCAGAGCCAGATTATAACTCTCTTCCCATATTAAATACACAATCATTTTAGCAAACGTGGACGTCGAATGTCGAATTATCAATTGTAAAAATATGACAAAATATTTACTCTAATATTATATTGAGGTAGATGGGTTCCTTGACATTGTCATCAACGTATTACTAACATATTACATATATATATATATCGCTCCAGCGACGTCCAGGTCTGAAAAATACATAAATGAATTGGACTAGAAATAACACAGATGTCTCAAGTTGATAAATTAATTATCTATTACAATAATACAGTCGCACGTAAAATAATAATAATTTGTCCTAGAACTAAATACGATGCGAGACTAGAAGTGACACAAGTAAATATTTACACAGATAAAAAAATGTTAATATTGGAATGTAGCATCAGACTTAAAAGGATTTTTTGGTGTTACTAGTATGCATAATACTAAAATAATTGGTGACTAGGAAATTAAGCCAATAGTGTGATTTCATAAGTAAATTTGTCAATAAATTTCTCGCAATTTAATATATTTTATATCGACGTGTCACTTATAAAATCACACTCAAAATGGTATTAAAAATAAGAAATATAAATAAAGTTATGTGATGATTTTTCCCCGAAAATGAAGCGATACTCTCGTTTATAACAACACATTAGTTACCAACGACTTAACATCAAATTTTCAATAGAATTATTATTGAAAAAAGGTAATATATGCGAAAACAAGATGTTTGAGTTAACTTTCAGATAACATTTTTTAAAATATCAAAAAAGGTTTTTAAACAGGTTTTTTTTCATTCAGTAATTGATTTACTGTTTTTACATATTAAATTATTTAAACTTGGTCTTTGGGCATGACACTCCGATTCATGTTGCGAGACTCAATATTTTAAATAAAAAATTCTTTCGTTCACTAGAGTCTGCATCTCTTTAACATTTTGGAAACATTCTCAGTATTGGAAGAGTTTAGGAACTAATTTTTCTTTTCACTTAATTTTTTAAAATGGCAACAAAATTACATAATAAACGAGTGCGACTGTACCGTGCCGTGGAGCATTGTACCCGAGTGATGAAAAACATACGATAACTATTTCTAAAAGTACGTTGTAATACACCCCTGCAAATAGTTTCAGCTATACTTAATATTAATTTGTACTGTATTCCAGTTGCACCATTCACCGTTAACGTACTCGGCTCAACGTTTTCTACTGCGATTAATTCTATATTATTGGTCTAAACGTACACTGCGGGTACAACGCGATGCGAAACAATCCCGAAACACGACTCAAATATCGCTACGATCGACTCCGATCCCATCCGGTCCTACGGAATCCGCAACAGTAAAAGTTCCGCGTTTCCCGCCTTATTTCACGTCATCGGCGACGCTCTGCGACGTTTTGGAATCCATGGGACCGGTGAGATCTGTCACCACGCGTACAATTCTTTTCATTAAATTTGTTATTATTTAAAACATTATCAATATAATTTGTTGTTTCGCGCGCTCGCGTCACGACTCGTCGCGGGGGCTGCGTCCTGCGACCGGTATGCGAGGAAGACCATTCGGAAGACGATTTGTTTCGTCTACGTTAAATTAGGAACAGATCGCCTTAAATTAGACAAGGAACCTACGAAGGAACATCATTTTCATCTCACAAGCCTTCATAAACAACAAAAAACTGTCACGTTGACAGTAGCGTCGGCGTTCGTTACAAGCTCTGGTATATCGGAACATGTACCCTGAATATCGTTTGTAATCTGTCAGGTAGCCCCGCGTCCGCGCCCCGCGGCGGGTCGTCCGCCAGCGACCTCTAGTTTTAATTATAAATTACAACTTACGTACATACATAGGAACTTTCTTTAGAAGCTGCGTGGTTTATACAAGCTAACTTCCACAATGATCTACAGAATAATTAATTAATTAAATAAACATGTTATCATTTCAAACGAGGACTCACGCAAACAAACGGCAAAGTGCACTTTATTCATCTTTTAGAGTTTTTACGTAATGAAATTAATAACTTGGAAGCATGCCTTAACGTGTTATTTGCTTAGAATGTAGTAATAATCTGTTTCTGTAAATATTAGTTGTAAATTTTCTAATATCTGATATTTTATATATCGGCTTAGGATTTGAAGATGTAAATAGAGTGCACTAAGTCCGTAGTAACTTATTATTTTTAAAAATTACAATACAAATAAATATAAAACGCAAAGCCCGGTCGGACGACAGAGGGGGGACGGAGCTGAGCCCACACCCCCCGAAACAATGACCCGTAATGACCGATGTGTTGCACAACATAACCCGTCGGACCGGACTCCCGCGACCGCCTAACTAACCGATTTAATACTAAATTACGTTTAATGTTGATCACTGCCCAATAGTACGTATCTTTGTGCTCGAGTCATTCTAGACAACAATATATATCAAAGTATTCAATAACATGGCGCGACCGTCCGCGGCGCAGCTAGCTCCACTCCAAAATATATTATACTATAACAGCTAATATAAACCCTATGGTGAGGCAGCGCGGTCTGAGTGTCGCGCCTGCGCGGCGGGCTGTACTGCGGCAGCGGCCGCCGACCGCTCTCAGTGACCAACATCGCACCGGCACTACGACGCTATCGGGAGCACTCACTCACCGGTAAAATACATATTAAATAATAACTACGTCTAGGGTGTATTTCTTCTCCCGATCGAAATCACGTTTCATAAACTCGTCTCGGACCGACCCAACGTCGAGGAGATAATATAAAATAAACGAATACATAAGCGGCAACGTTTCATATATCACCCGTTAAATATAATTCTCAATATACGAAGTTAGACTCTGTCAAAATAAAACCCGAGTGCGGAGGCGGGCGCGCGGAGGCGCCGGCGCCGGCCGCGGACTCCTCCTCCGACAAGATCACGTCTCTCGTCTCTCAGCAATCGCTTGAAGGCACACAGCGTTAAATGTAGTTATCAAGTAGATGAGCGAGCGAGGCGCGCGCCCGCGGCGTTGTATTCGCGGGCCGCAGGCGCGCGCGTCCTCGGCGTGACGTCACGCGGCGTCACGCTCGCGCCTAGGCCGGCGTGAGCGTGAGCGTGACGGTGGCACGGCGCGTGGCGCGGCGGCGCACCGGCAGGAACACGAGCGCTGGCAGCAGGCTAAGCGCGCCGCCCGACTCCTCCAGCACGAACGGCTGCATGGTGAGCGGCGCGCGCGGCGCCCGCGGCACCGCCAGCAGCGCACCCGCACCGCCGTGCGCAGCGCGCACGTGAGCCTCTAGCGCCGCGAAACTCTCCGCGCGGAACTCGCAGCGCGAGCACGAGTACGCTTCCGCCTCCGCTTCGCCGCCCTCCGCCTCCACTTCTCCGTCGCCTTCCATCTCCTCGCCACCCTCAGGCCCGTTATCTACCGGGCGCTGTATGTGCGCACGCTCGTGCGCAAATAGAAATGCGAGGACGTCAGTCGTGAAGGGACAATAGGAGCAAGCGTAAGGTTTGTCTCGCACCAGGAGATCCAAGGGTCGCGGCGGTGGCGGAGGGGGCCGAGCTGGAGGGGCGTGTTCCGCGAGCAGATGCGCGCGTAGCGCCCGGGGACCTCGGAAGCGCCGCGCACACAGCGGGCAAGGCTCCGCGGGGGCAGCGTTGGCGGGCGCCGGCGGAGCGGGGATGCCGTGCGTGTTGTGCTTGTGAACTCGAAGGAAATACTTGCTGCAGAGCTCTTTGTGACAAATGTCGCAAGTGACGCCACCGAGCTGGGTGCCGCTCTCGAGCGAGATGCCATGCATACGCTGCATATGCGTCCTCATGAAATACTTGTTGCATAGCTCTTTGTTGCAGATTTCGCAAAAGCTCGAGCCCGCGGCTGCCGATGCCGAGCCCCGGCGGTCGTCCTGCGGCGGCGGGGATGAGGACTGCGGACGGGATGCCTCCGCCGGCTCCTCGGAAAGGCGCTCCGCCGCCAGCTCGTTCAACTGCGAGATCATCGTCTGCAGCTTGCGCAGCTCCTCGCTGGCGGAGCCTGGCGACGCGGCGCCACGCTCTTCCACTATCAGGTTTAGCGGACTCGTCTGTCCGTCTCGCAGAGCGGCTTCCAAATCGTCTTCGCATTCGCGCTTCACTTCCGTAGGCATGTCAGCGTCGTAGGGCGAGGGCGAGATGTGCGGCGGTTGGGGTAATGAGGGTGGAGAGTGCATGGAGGGGGTCAAGGGGGCGGACGGATGCGGCGTCGGTATCGCGGGGGGAGTGGCGGTCGGCGAGCGTGGCGCTGGGACACCATGGCGACGCTCTCGATGCGTTCGCAGAAAATACTTATTACAGTATTCTTTGCAGCAAATCTCGCAGAAGGCTTCAGGGTTTATAACGCCTAGACGCCGCAACACGTCGGGCTGGAAGCCGCAGTCGCGAGCGCGCCGGGCCGAGTCGGGGGAGAGGCGGCGCGGTGTTCCGCCCGACTCCTCGTCGGAGGCGCGGCGCGGGGGCGAAGGCTGCGGTGCAGGCTGCGTGTCGCCGTCATAGATCCCGTGCTTGTTCGCGCGGTGAGTCTTCAGGAAGTATTTGTTGCAGAACTCCTTGCAGCACAGGTCGCAGTAGGCCTCCGGGTTGAATATTCGCGGGGGGTCGTGGCGCGGCAGCAGGCGGAAGGCGGCGAGGGGATCGAAGGGCGGAAGCGTGATGTCCCCGAAGGCCAACGCGTTCTTGTAGATGTCAGCGACCTTGGCGTGCAGGTCGAGGGGCAGCGGCGGAGCGGGCGGCTGCGCTCGCGCGGGGGCGGCCTGCTTGCGGCGCTTGCGGCCGGGGCTGGCGGGCGCTCCGCCCTCCGGCTCCAACTCGCGCTTCACCGCCGGGGCCGCTGACATCGCGTCACCGCCGCATCTGAAATGTTTAACAGATCTATTTAGTACAGATAACAAATACAATAACTATTATGAATTCAAAGACTGCAAAAAAACAATGTCTGATGTGCGCGGTCGTCAGCTTAGGATGATGTGATTCATTGGTAGTCATTAAAATCGGACAATAGCTGTTTTTTGATCCGTAGTTCAACCACTGAGTTCAACCCTCTATGGGCCTAAACCTATAAACCTATATAAATTCTTAACGCGCATTGAGTAACAGCTAAAACCAAGGTGTCTGTGGCGAGGATGGGCCGAGTCTAGTCCCTTGATGTTAGTTATTTTTAAGGAGGTTTCGGATGGGCGCCGTTGCGATGACACCCCAAGCCCTCTGTAGCTGTTACAAAAAAAGGTTATGTGGTAGTAGGTTGTACCTAAATCTGCTAGTTGGTTTAAATGTCCTTATTAAAATAATAATAAATATAAAATAAATAAATTTAAAAAAAAACGTTTTATAACTGATTCTCAGATAATTTTCTGTGGAAATTCACAAATCGAATTAGATGGATCAAACCAATCGGTTGCCGCTAAATGACGTCTTTAACGTTGATCTAGGCAGGCAGGCCCGGTCGGACACATGGAGTCCTGTCCTTCCACCTTGTGCAGATTCTCTCGGGACATGGCTGTTTCGGGAGATACCTGTGCAGGGTGGCGGGGCGGGAACCCAACGAGGGGTGCCACGAGTGCGGCCATGCGGAAGACTCGGCCCAACATACGTTGGACGCTTGCGTCCACTGGTCGAGTCAGCGCGCCGCACTCGTGGAAATCGTAGGGAGAGACCTCTCGCTGCCTGCCGTGGTTCGCGCCATGGTGAGCGGCGAGAGGGCCTGGAACGCCGTCGCCTCCTTTTGCGAGGAGGTGATGACGCGAAAGGAGGCGGCCGAACGGCAGCGGGAGGACGACGCAGTCGCGGACCCTCTCCGCAGCCGTAGGCCCGGGCGCAGGCAGCGCGCACACGACCGCTGCCTGCCTCCCTAGTGAGGAGCTCCGGGCGATGACACTGTGGAGTTCATCGCCCGTCGCCACCCCCCCCTCGAGACGGGAGGCGCACTGGAATGTTCCGGGTGCGCCTCCAGACGGAGTCCGGGGACCATGAGTCCCCGCTACCGAGAGTCTGCCTCGGCGGACAACGCCGGCTGGGTCGCGGAAGATTGCGCAAGCGTTCCCGTGACCCGGCCACCAGGCGCCGCGTCGGAACATCGCTGGGATCTTAGTGGGTATACCGGTCAGTACCGGGGAATCCCACATACCCTGACCCGGAACTTCGGTTCCGGGAGGGATGCATAAAGCATTTCCCAGCGTTAAAAAAAAAAAAAAAGGCAGGCAGGCCCAGATGGTTGAGGACATTAGCTTCCTATTAAGTTGGAGATCGACCTGACCTTCAAATTACTCCGAAGTGTTAACTAGAAACAGTTGCTCGTCCGGCACTTAAACCACCAACTAAATTCAATCCAGGTCAAAAATGACACGACTAAAAGAATTATGTTATAATTATGTAATTAATTATTAATTATAAACGAATGCTTATAGACTGATCGTACTACTTTAGGAACACCATCTGGGCCATTCTGAGTCTATAGGGAACATACAAACATACATCGCCTTTCAAAATTTTGCCCACGTATGCGAGGTCGCCACACTAGGCATTTCTCTTCCAGCCTTCATATCTGGATTCAAACCCTACTTACACGCATCTATGGTCTAGTGAAAACCATAGAAAGGAAAGTGTGTGACCATCATCCTTCATACCGCTGCAGTGTTTATACCACGATAACCTTTTGCCCTTTTAATTTTGTAAATACACATACATACAAAACTACTACATAAAAAACAGTTATGTATACTTTGTCTTGTATATATCTAACGCTTGAGGCCGCATATTAAAACGGACTAATTGTGTTCTGTGGGTTTTACATATTATCATTCGATTTTCTTAATTGAAGGAAGGTTGGTTGTGTAATGAATTATATGCATATTTTTGTATTCGCCATTTTCAATGTAATTTTAACGACTCTGAATTTTTTTTAAGTAATCAAAAAATGGTATTAAATGGTGAATTACAATGTTCATCAGCATAGGCACGCTCTATTGTAATCAAATATAAGACAAAAATTCTCTAAAAATAGTAAATAAAACACTTTCATTTTCCAAAAATTATACACGTGTAAGATTTTTTCAATACTACACTTATAACTAAAGGTTAAATACGATATTAAAAAACTAAACTATTTAGTTATTATAATAACCGTAAGTTAATTGTTAATGTCAAAATAATCACGATTTTAATAAATATGGCCGTTTATTATTTGCTATTTCTATTGTATCTTATAACTATTCTATCAAGTTCACAAGTAAGGTTAGTTTAGACTAGATGAATTGAGATAATTAATTACTATATAAATAAATTTTAAGATCTTCGCAAGATTCTAATAAGATTGGAATAGTTACCTGCTCTTGTCCGTTGTGAGATCCATCTTAAATACTTCTAAATCACCATTTAAATGTTTTAGTTCTGAACACCATTATTTTAAAAAAATCAACACATTTTATTTTCACCAAACAGTATCACTTGAATTTCCAAGCCTTCGTTGCGTTTGCCTTTGACATTTACGAATAAAAAAAACTTTCAAACGTCAAATGCCAACATTGGTTGGATGATTTGCGCGGTGAGCGGTCGCGACTGCGCCTGCGATCAAAACTGATATGTTTTAAGTAAAAACGTGTGCCGTAATTCCCTTTTTTTTTTGTAGAAAACAGCAAAATTGTTCCCCACCCGGCCGCCCCTTGCACGCGTTGATTATTTCGACAGGGGGCCGGTGCATTGCCGGTTATGCCCGGTTTACATATCCCTGTTTTTTTTTAATTTTATATGTATATGATCTTAATGATTTCTTATATTGACGCGAACACTACACATTGGAATAAAACTAATTTTTACGAATTTTATCTTATGTTTTTTTAATTCCGGACGTTTCAAGTACTTTACAGCGATTTTACTTTTTCACGGGGGGGGGGGGGGGGGACGCCAAGGAAAACAATCCGTCTACATTAGATAACGTTCAGTCGGTTGTATAATATCTACTGGTAAGGTGCTTTATGTTTTGGGCCTAATGTGACAAATATGAGCTTGTCCCTTGCACAGCCATACATTGAGAATTAGCTTGTCTAGAAAATAATTGTTTATAACTAATTACAAATAACTTGTGCTTGTAAAATTGTGATAAGTCTTTAGTAAGATAGAAAAAAGCATTACGATTCGGGGCGACATGTGAACCAACCGTAATAACAAACAATACACAATGCTTTCCGAAAATTTGGAAACTCTATCAAAAGGGCGCGGGCGAACTGTAAATATCCACCTCTCTGTCTCACTTATGGGCTCGGTCTATTTCGGTCTCGCATCACGCGTCACTTTGCCGCCATCTTACATCTCTCTCGCACGATTATGATTATGAGTAATGGCGTAATAAATTTAACTTCAGCTTACTTCGAGAAATTTGCCCCATTTTTTTTCTTTTCCATTTTTTTGCGGAAAATACGGGAAAACTTTTCCCGGGGCATTGTTCTATAGTACATAAACAACTGCGGCTTGCCCGCGCTGCGATTTTTTATTAACTCTTAGAGGATTCGGATAACGTAGAGCCTAATCACTTTTGTGGTTTGTAATTTAAATAATTTTACAGTTATATCTTTTTAACAAGACTGATTAGCCACTCGTTCAGTGTGTTTTTAAATGTTGTCCTATTACGAGACTTCTCCTCACAATGAACTAACTACGCGGTGTCAGGTACTTTTGCGTACTCCGCAAAAAATCATACACTAAGCTAGAGTATTGAATGTGGTGGCACCTGTAAAGCTCGATCATCGGCGAAGGCGGGGGGCTGCGCGGGGGCGGAGGCGCGCCGCTCCCTCCTTGCCTGCGGAAGACATTATCTTCATATTACAATGACATCTGTCACTATTTTTAAACACCATAAAGAGAAAAACAATATTTATATAATTTCTACAATGAACGTCTTAGAAGTAGCCCAAAATATAGCTCCCTGTGCTATTCCAGTTTGCACGCTTGTTATTCGAGTAGGTATCCCAGGATCGAGTTAAGATTGATGTACTTAAATTGAAATCAAACATATTTCAAACATGGGTAGAAATCGTAACAACTGGATCGCGTGCACTGCAGGGCCGACTCGACCGGTAAAATACCACGACCTCGCAGAAGACATTTTTGAAGTACATCATTTGCCAGGTATTCTGCGTTTTTATATTCTTGATACCTAATTAGAAACAAATGGATCAATCTATTAAACGCATATTAAAAATTGTCCAGAAATCTAAGCCCTATCTATCAGATTGTATGTCGAATGCTTTTAGACCACGAAACAAAATTGTTACGTAGATTTTTGTCGTGAAATAAGTCCTAGTAATAAAAACAAGAGTTTTATTTTTAGCTCAAACTTTAGCCCTAAAAGAAGTCTTAGATCAATTAGGGCGATTGTAACGTGGGCTAGAAATATTGTTAAAAAAACAAGAAACTTACGACTTCTGTGCTCCGATTACGAACTTTCTTAGTAATTGTAAGCGACGAACCGATTCTGAATATAATATCGTATTTAACTCGCCGTCTGAACCCCTAACAAACCTAAATATTTATAATTATACAAGGATGTAACACTTAAATCTACAAGCGAACTGACCCGCTCACTCATTAACCAACAAAACACACGTGACGTGTGCAGACAGCCTAAATGTCAAAAGACATTGAAAGTGTTCTGCCCATAGACAAACTTACACCGCCATCTGTTAGAACCTTATGGAACTATTTACTAGGTGATGGGTTGAGTAGTTTCGGAGTTCACCGCGGACGAACTTCGAAATCTTATATATTAAGATTTATCGAAGAAGTTAGGAAGCGAGCAAGCGGATCAACTGTTGTGTGACTAACCCTCCGCACACATCCGCAACAAGCAAATGAGTAGGAGATGCGTTGTCAACCTTTAGACCGATCAGAGCAATAAATAAGGAAAAAGGAAGGGGATTAGGCCTCCGCCATCAGACGAAACGCAGAAATATGGAATACTTGATGCCAGACCTCTGTGAGGGTCACGCAAGACTTTCCCGTTCGAGTCGTTGCTGTATGCAATATTTCGGGATCTGTGTCAATTTACTGAACGCATCTTGGACGTGCTAAAGCAGACGGTGATGAAGATAGTTGTATACTTTCTGCCTCGCACAACTGCTGTGTACAACTACATGTTGATGAGTACAGTTCTTCTGGTGTTGCGGATGTTCATGGGCGACGTTCACTTATATATAAGGCGACCTGGCGAATATGGTGTAGTTATGTCAAATATCCCATTGTAAATTCGTTAAAATTCTTAAAATTACTTTTTCCCGTGTCCAATATTTTCAATAGCAATACCTAAAATTCCATAAATACATAAAAATTCGGGTCTACAATTTGAATTATTAGTTTTATTACAGATTCTGTCGCTTTTGATTGAAATAATTCACATCGCCAACATTTCAACTGCTCTGCAGCACGTACAGCTATGGCTCGTAGTTGTTGTGCGTATGTCAGAGTTGTTGACCTGATTTTTTTTTACTGTCCAAGCAGTTATGTGGTCATTGCAACCCGCCAACATACGCCACTGCCTATCTGAACATTATTAGCATGTTTAAAAAAGCAAACACTTTCCTTAAAAATTGACGAACCATGCAAACTTTCAGAAACACACTCCCTTCTCCTTTGAAAGGACTTTATTATTGATTCCCCTTGCGTAAAGTAAATGAAAGTCTTTCCAAAGACGTGGTAATATCGTCGGGTTGCTGAAAGGTCTTTGGCAATTCTTTTTCAATGTTTTTTTATCAAGTTTCTAGTAATTCTAACGACTAGGCTAATCTTTCGGTTGAGCAGTAGAGTAAGGACCAACATCTTTATATCATAAAAATGGAGAAATCCTACTAATATTATAAATGTGAAAGTTTGTAAGTACGGATGTTTGTATGTCTGGATGTTTGTTATTCTTTCACGCAAAAACTACTGAATGGATTTTAATGAAACTTTACAATATTATAGCTGATTCATCAGAATAACATATAGGCTAAAATTTATACAGATATTGTGTGAATTGTTCAATATAGAACGATAAGTGTCAAATAAGGTGGAAAAAAATGTGACATATGCGAGCTATTCTGGTGTACGCTGCAAAAACTGTTACGCGTATATAATGTACAATGGTAATGTTTACCTTAAATAGTCCTACAAAAAAGCGACAGCATATATCTATCTTTTATGTATAAGCCATTATCGCCAAAATAGTGAACCATCTATTAATTATAGGGCGGAAAGAAGTTTGCGGGGCCAGTTAGTTAAATCTTAAAGTTCAACAGTGAAGGCTCGGCGTGTCTGCTCATTCGCTGGTCACCCATCATAAAAAGGACATACTTTAAGCCGTCATCGGGAAAAAACATCCGACTAGAGGGATATTAAACAAAAATTTATTCGTTCGTCCGAATTTTTTCCGAGTCGAGTGGCATATTTTACGCTGCAGTCGTTAACTTTGAAATATCGGTCGTGGGGGGATCTGTGGGGGTGGGGCGGGGGGTAGGGGGTTGGCACAAATAAAATAAAAATAAAGGTCGATTACTGCCGACATTTTATAATGGACGGCGGAGTGACATGCGGGCGGCGGCCGCGCACAGGGGACGCGTGGAGTCGCTCTTGTCAAATCTTCGCAAATGTCAGCGATAAATGCTAAAGATGTTTGTACCGGGTTTGTATATAGGTCGGTGTTGTTGTTAATTTAAGGCTTAATTTATATAATGATCATTGCATAATTTCCTTGAATTAATGATATGTATTGAATGATATTTTTTTTTGTACAATTATTTAGTTGGATTTTTACTTACCAACGACAATACCATGAATAAGAAATTAAATCACTGTAATTTTCATCTGAGATAAAAAAAAATAGCTGTCATAAGTAATTGAATACAAGTATGATGTAATATTGATTTAAATTGTTTTTCCATGTACTGTAACTTTTAGAACCAAAGATATTTTATACTATATAGGTAGATATATTATAGGCATACGAAATCACCGGTCAAAAGTGTTCCAAAGACAGTGACAGCAACATTCTCACATGCCAAATGGTGTAAAAAGGACAGCGTAATGAAAATAATAAGAGAAGAGCGAACAGCTAGTGTTTGTCACTTAAGCGTAAATGTGAACATACGTCCCAACTGGGACGTTTCAGTCTTTTCCGCCACTTTTCACCCGCCGATGACATATCTGCAACATTTTTGTATTATATTACTGGTTAAAAGATATTTATTTGTCAAATTGCTTATTATGGGAATAGTTTTAGATAATTTTATAAGGTATTAATAACTTGTGGTCACATTCAAACATTTATATTAAAAAAATATATTGTTATTCGACTCCATTCTTGTTATTAGCCTGTCGCGCATGTCACCCGGTATTTATTTTCAATCAGACGGGAATCGAACTGGCCGCGGTCACAGCCCGCGCGCCTCGCCTCTGCTCCAGGTGCAATTTTAAAATTTGTGAATTAATATAAAATATTTAAAGGGAATTCGATATACTGGCCCTCGATTCTGCTATTTTATTGCTGTCCTAGTTTTGTTGCAGCACAATACTGTCAAATCAATTTCTGCGACGGGCAAAAGAATTCAAGACTTTTTCTTGAAGCATCATCTACTTGCCCTTTTCCCACTCATGGGGGCACAGTATAATTGCAGTCCATACTGTATAGGTTTTGGCTACAGTTTGTACGCCCGTCATTCAGACAAAAAAAATGTAATAGGATGGCCAATTAATACAGTAAAATAATTAAAGATTAGAAATCATTCATCTACACAAACGCAAAACTTTCCTACATGTTTTTATTATAGTTTATTTGTGGTATACGCATCAATTCGTCATAAATCAATGTGGTATTCAATAAAATAATGGGTTACGTCACAATATGATGTTATTGACCGCTACCGCATGTCAATGTGGGGCAAGCCTGGTACTTGCGAACACAAACTCACGTACGCACGTACAAACAAAACAAAAAGCTACTACTTCTTAACTCACTTAAATTAGTTCCACCGATATGTTTTTTTTTTATTGAAGAAAGTGGCAAAGCAGCAAGCGGATCACTTGATATTATGTGAACGCTACCCATAGACATCCGCAACAAGCTAATGTGTCGCCTACCTTATTGGACAGAGGAGGGCATAGACAGGAAAAATATTTCCTTTTCATCGCCAACCCCCTCCCCGTCAAATCCTCTTCCCGTTCCCATCCTATCCGTATGAGGAAAGGGTGACAAGGGGAAGAGGACTGAAATTAGGCCTTCGGCACCTCACTCATCAGACGAAACGCGTACTTCTACTTCACGCCTGTCTTCGCAAGGTCTTGGTATTTCACCGGCCGAGCCGGCCCATTCGTGCTACAAATATTGCGGATTCTACCACTGTTAGTTAGATATCTATGAGACGGACTCCTTTAAGTTTGGTTTACCACCAAACAAACATCGGAATCAATTGAAACTTTGCCGTCATCAAGAAACGATTTCGACCGTGAGCCATAGACACCTGCAACAAGCTGATCAGAAAATGATATTTCCACCACCTATTTATACCCTATCGGCTCAAATCGCCGCCCCTAATTCATTTCAAGATTCAAACGCCATCTAGTTTTAAATAACAATAAAGTTTTTCTCCTTTATTTAGTTTTTAGACTCAATAGCACATTATTCTTTATTGTTCATTGTCTGCAAGTTGAAGAAAGATTTACTGTTGATAAAAATGTAAATTTTAATTTGCCCATTTGTCATATAATATTATATATTGTAGCCAATTTAACGAGTAAGTTTGACGGGTCTTTGACAATTTTTTAATTACTTTCACGCTATTGTTTGTGTGGTTGTTTTGTTTGCAGTAAATAGTATAGATAAACGAATTAACTACTTATATATTCATCTATTTAATATATCAAGTCAGTGTTACCAGCTATTTTATTTTACCATTTCATAACCTCAAAACATTCACATCGTTACGCGTTCAAGGAAAAAGATATAGAAAAATATCGCTGCAGACTACATTTATACGCTACACAAGCAACCCTCCTATGCTATATGAGTTACAAACCGACAGACATATAACATATAGTGACGTGTCAAAGCGGAGCGCTCCGTATTGATTTTGTGTCGAAAATATTTCTCATTTTTATCTATGCCGCCCGCCGCCATTTTAAAGATAATACCGGGTACAGATAAGGTGAAATTAAAAATACAGTAAATCGAGCATCGATTAGGTTTTATCGAATAACAAATACATCGGAAAGCGAATGTGTTTATACGTAAATGATACGTGAAATGCACTTTTTAATAATGAAAGAGGGAAGAGGCCGCAATCCACCACGTTGGCTCTGTGCAGGTTGGTAGATGTCACATGTCTTCGAATTTGGTGGTTCTAAGACATGCTGGTTTCCTCACAATGTTTTCCTTCACCGTTTTTGGAGCAGTGGTGAACAAATTAATTATACAAGGTAAGCGCCTGTCTGGGTTCGAACCAGCGACCTACATACATAAGTCGGGGCCTATACCATTGGGCCACCTCTGTTCCGTCGCTTATCAAATATGTTCCTGTTAAGTTTTTATACTACATTTTCAATCATTATAATAAAATGTTATTATAATGTACGTATATCTTTATTTATGTATGTAGGTTTTTTAATGATTGGTATGATAGCTTAAGTCAACATTATATGTATTTCCGACCAAGGAATTAGTCAATTCGTAATTTCCAAGCAACCCGTATATAAACTAAATTTTCGGACACCCTGTATCTCGTGCTTAGCAAAAGCTTTCCGAAGTGAAAACTTCATTAAACAATATTTGGTATAGGATAATCGTATAAGTTCGCGTGAACAACATGCGTCAACAACATGGTTATTTGAATTCGGAGCAATGTAGCGTCAGTTTATAAAATATTGAGTGAGATCATAAACTGACGAAGTTCAAAATTTGTCAGTGATGTATATATTGCTTAAAGATATAAATATAGGTCAGTTATACATACACATTTTAAAGATATTACATACACGTGCCATTTCCTAACATGTATTATTCGTCGGGAGGGGAGGGAGGGAGCCCCCTCGGAGATGCCTCCTCAAAATTTAATATTCGTTCCCAAATGACGGACGGATATGAGAAAATTCTTACTGAACAATACCAAACATAAAGCTATTGACGAATATTTCTTCTTTATACATTTATTGTATGTAATCTGTACGTAAGACCTTATCTATGTGAGTTACTTACTTAAAAGTAGTACTTAAAGGTAAGCCCTGGTACCGCCTCAAGTAATAGAGGATATATGTAGTCGAATCCCAGCTGGTTATGCTAATTAAAATGATCTAGTAATCTTATATAATTTTAGGTATTTTAGAGTTTTAAATGATTTAATTATTTAACTTTATTTATTTTTCATTCCCAACATTTCTAATATTTTGCATCACTTCCTAACGGAAGGCGACGATCCTAAACTTACGCATATTCGAGCGTATTGATTACCTTTTGGATTTCAAAAATTAGATAACAAAAAAAAGGTTACATAGCATTTTTAATAAGCGGTGGTGAAAGGGTCCACTGTGTTCGTTTACGCCAGAAATCGTCAGATTCTCTTATCACATTATCTTTGAACTATACCCATTAAAAAAATAGAAAAAATTGACCGCGTTTTGAGTTTGTGATCCCTGCATTCCTTTGCATCACGCTCAAATCGTCCTGCAATTACAACTTCGGGAGTGCAAATTAACAAAACAAAATCAATTAAATCCTTAAAATTGGTTTTATTGTATGAAAGGGATAGAGTTTCGGCGATCGCTAATTCCTTATTACCGGAAGCCGTATGAAGTTGATCACGCGGCGACCTTGTACGCTGACTTGGGACCCTTTCCTACCATGTTCTCTTTTCTACATGTATCGTTAAAATAAAGCCGGCCTTACACTATGGGATATAGTGTAATATATCTCGCGATATAAATAATATCGCTCACCTATTTTAAAAATGGAACCGTTTATACTTTGTTTCATAGCAAGATATGATTGTTGTAAGCAAACAAATGCCATTTACCGTACATGGCGGCCATTACGCATTTTATACTTTCTTGTAATTTTTTGGAAATCGTGAGTTAAAGTGAAATAAATGTGTAATGGCTAGTTTTTGTGCGCGTAAATACTTTAGAATTTATGTATTTTTAATTTAATACCCTTTATCGCAAACTTTATTTTTCTCATCCTGTCCCCCGCGCTCCTTACGCGCCCCCGTTACTCCCTCCCAATGATATAATCCAATGACGAACACACACTAGTCTAAAGATATATCTCACAGTATGAAGGCCAATCGTGTGATATAATATATATTCCGGGTATTTAAATTATAAATATATATCCTATAGTGAATAGCCAGCTTTACAGGGAAACTGAAGAACTTTGAAATGGTTTGCTTTAAATAACCTTGAAACATTTAACGTGTTTGCTATTTGCAGTAATAGATGGCGTTATGTGACAATTGGCAGACCTGAAACGTCTTCTGAAACACGCTTCTCAGTTACGGGTACTGGTCACTAATTCGGTCGATTTAACATCGTCATGGATTCCTCTTACACTGCGAGTGTATATGTTTTTATTTAATGAGTATTATATGAGCATAAAGTAAAAGTATTGACGTACACTACTCACCGCGTCTAATCTTAATTGAAAAGTCAAGAAAATCTTTCTTGAAAAGCTGATATTGCTCGATCTTACGTCATTACCCTATTTTGTGGTAAAAAAAACAGAATTAGGTGACCCAAAAAAAATTCCTCCTCTGAAACATTACCAATGTAATTCAATTCATTTTAAATTAAGAACACAATACATTACCAACATTCAGGCTGTAGTTATTGACCGACAACAACGCGGTCCACCGCCGATTCATTTAGCACTCTCGTCCCAGTACAATAGGGTCGATTCTCGAATGAAAAAACACTTTCCCGCTCGTTCAACGAATAGTAGGGAAAAAACCAACAAGGCGACGTCCGTGAACCCGCGACGCCAAAGTAACAGAATAATAAAACTGAAAATAGTATACGTCACACGACGAATAAAATAAAATGGAATAAAATGGCATGCGAACGAAAAATACGTTCTCCCCCCCACTTTCGCCTCCCCTTGCCTCCCCCCGCAACATCTCTAGCCAACATACATACATGGCGTAGTCCAATTTATAATATTGTTTTCCTCGGGATATTTTTTCACTAGTGTGGGGTCGGGCGGCTCCCCCCCGCCCCCCACTGTGCCTGCTTCCCCCCAGTTATTATTAAAGACGTAGACTCACACATTCTTGGAGAAAAGCGAGTGTGATTAGATTAATACGGCGTAGCTAGGGCGTGCGCGGGGGAAGCGCGGGGTGGCGCGGGACGAGGGGCCGGCGGACGCGCGGTCTTCTTAATTGCCTCGTATCGGTCTTCGCTAACTCTGTATTCATAATTATCTATTTCTCCAGCATCCGAAGTTAACAAACTATATCTATTACTAGGAGTCCATAAAGATGCCACAATAACATCTGCCAAATTAATAAATCTGGTGTGGTCGTGATAAATAATGAATTTAAAGCCTTCCGGAGATCCAACGTTGTTTCTGATAGACTTGTGACGTCACACTTTCACGTTCTGCTTGATGTACACGGTATTATAACCAGTACCCATACAACAAAACGAAAACAACGCATGACTCGGAATGCAGCGGGCTACTGAGCCATTAGAATAGACTTTCTATTTGGTGTTTGATTTAATTTAATATCTTACGATGTTGTCAATATTTTCATTACAATCTGTTCATAAGTTAAATGTCTACATGTGTACGCTGTCATATGAAAATGATGAATTGATATTGGTAATTGGATAAATGGAGTCAATTTTTAAGGAAGAGCTCTCAAAATATATAATTTATCTCAAGTTACCCTTCGTGTGTACCGGCAGCAGTCGTTTAAGTTCAACCACTTGTTTCTGGTTCCGATCCAAACCGTAGTTGACATACTTTGCGTCTGACAGTGACACGTAGGCAGCGTATAGAATAAAATATTGTAGGTAATTTATATGAATTGTTTGTAATATTTAGGTAGTTTTCAGTTTTGAGATTCTCTGCCTACCCCTGTTGGTAACGGGTTTGAGCGTATATTTATTTATTTATTTCATAATAAGATGTGAGATGTGTTCAAGAATAAAACAGTCCGGCCGCTAACTCCGCCTTTTTAGATAAAAGATAGATAAAAGATAAATAGACTAGAATCGTACAAAATATCCTCACAGCCACTGCCCACACCGCATGGTATAATAGCTTTCGTATAATTTCCTGTCGACATAATAAATTTTCGGTAATACGGAACTTTTGTCAATATCTTACGATAGATGGCGCTTACAGGGAAAGCTTAATGGTTTGGTACGAACCATGCCCGATAAAAAATCATTTATTGATCTTACCAATGTCAGTATTTCTTAAATTAATTAAACCGGAACAAACAATATGGTCGTGGGTACGAATTCTCCATTCGACTATTGACAGTATTTGGAAAAGAAATATTAGTCAATGAATTCGATAACCTGTTAATATTTCATAGCCTGAAGAGGGTTGGCGTCAGGCAGAGGGACAGCCGTTAAATACTACAGCCTACCTAGAGTACATGCACTAATGTGACGACCCGATAAAAAAAGTGGGAAAAGGGCACAGACCGGAAAAAGATCGGAAAATTTTTACCAGTAGGCTTAGTGGTTTAGTGTACATACTGCGAGAAATTCCTGGGCATGAAACTGATCTTTAAACTGGTCGTATACTATTTTCTTTTAATCAAAACATATTTAAGTAATCTTGACCGAGATGGAGCCTGCATCGTGCATAAAAGAAGGACTCTATTTAATTTTATAGAAACCCGAAAATCTTAGCCGACTACGACGACTAACTACGAGCCAGTACCGCGAATTTATGGCTCGTCAGTGTATCATTGCAATACCATGTGTTACATACCAACGACCCTGGCTCGCGACTCGCAATGATTGTCTTATTTTTTGCTTGACTCCTCGCGCAAAACCACGTGTCATTACGATCGAGTCAGCAGCCATAGGCAACAGCGCAATGAGCTTATATGACGAGACGTGCCTTATGCCCACCAGACCAGAATAAAAGCCTATTGATTTAAAAAAACACACAAACACACAAATGTCCTCGAACTACAAATGACTTCAAGACTCGTAACGCTGCATTGGGGCAATTTAATAACCTCGAAGTTGACTATCTTCATCGCAGACAAAAAAATTAATTAGTAAAGTTAGTTACTATTTGAACAAGAAAAATAGATCAATAGAGATGTCCATTCATTCTTCCTGTTTGAAATAAGGCGCAATAAAAACTTTATACATTTGACGACTTTCCCCCGACTTCTGTAAACAACGCGCTTGTGTTGGTTAGCTGGGTTGCCAGCTACTTACTCGAATTACCTTAAAATTGACATTATTTTTATATAACTAGCTAATACAATATTCACAATGCTCTTAGAATATTAAATACAAGCTGAGCCCCGCGGTTTCACTGACCGTACAATATATACGACGTTTTAACAGCCTAAGATAAACCCTATTTTAATATTGATATACTAGTTCTCCTTTCCTTTACTAACTCTAACTCCTTTCTATATACTCGTCTCTAGGCCTAGTACTTTGCGCGTTGCGTTGATATATCAGTCAGTCAATTTCTTATTTTATATACGTATAGTTCATTTGAGCCATGGAAACAAAAATTGGAAAAATAATTGGCAGTAGCTATCTTCGTAGCGTGCTTATATCGATCAGTCTGATAGAAGGGACGTGCCAAGAAAGGCAAGCGTAATAACTCAGACTTTTTAATGTAAAAGAATTGAGAATGTATCAATTTAAAGCGCAGATGTTATAAAATATTTAAGGTTTTGTAATATTTAGAAGTGTTTGATACTACTTCTTTAAATAAAGACCTCATCTGTCGGGTTTACACACGGGAAATATCTATAAATTAGACAGCTAGTAGCTTTACGTATAGGAGTACGGAAAAACTTTTTAGTATTAAGATAATTCCATTCCAATTCCAAATTACGGTCATTAAATTGCAAGTTTGCTTATAAACTATGACTGATGAAACTATATAAACATGATCATAGTAAATTAAAAGTAATTATAATTACATTACAAATTTAAATAACTCACTTTAAGTAATTAAGCATATTTTTAAAAAGCGTTCGCAGCTTAATAAATTGTTTACAGGAATCTAGGGTAAATTTTCGGACAACGTGTAGCAACCCTGCGAGCAGTAACGTCAATCCGTCTCGCCCTTTCTGGCGCGCAATGAATCTCTCCAAAGAAGCGAAGCAGCGCCGACAACTAGATAATTTATAAAAAGCATCTTTTATACTTTAACTGAGTTTGAAGCTTTGATATCATAATAGCTAAGCGCTTTGACTTGAAATCTAGAGGTCGCGTGTGTTCATTTCGAATCAATAGTACTAATTAAAGCAGTCGAGAGAAGCAATGGCCGTAGGCTTCCTATCGAGCTAAATTGTTCTTAAGTAGGATTCAATTTTGAACCTGTTACGATTTTCAGGCAAGTAATTCTGATACTTGAAAACCGTGTCCGTATCACTAGTATCTTAAAATAAACTAAGTCTTCGGAAGAAATAGTATATAGTACATTGTAGGAATATATCTCAATGTACGATGATTATTTGTATTTCTGAGGTTCAGTCAGAAGTTCTGCAATGGTGTTTTTCGTTTATAAAATTAATAAATACATTTTTGTCAGACTTGAAATAATTTTTAGAGCAGAACCGCGAAAATATATCGTTTTCGACAATTGCAAGTATCGACCGCTCTATTCGAGTATACTCTGTTCCTTAAGATGAAATAAACAAAGCTTATTTATTTATCAAATGCTTACATCAGAAGCAATCAAGTCGTGGGTCCGTACCAATAAAATCCGATTACCGTGGCTGTAATTACGAAGCGAAATAAGTATTTATAATGCCTTGCTAAACGTCCCCTAACATATTCTGTACACATATCGATCCCCCCCACAATCCCCGGGCACGCGGGCTGTCGCGAAATTATCGAAATCCAACAAAAACATCCGAACGAAACTCACAAGAAAACTAATAACCGGACTTAGGCCGCCCTACGCCGCGCACAGACGCACACAGACGCTCAGCCCCGCACGCGGCTCGCCCACACATACACAGCCGCCTCTAATTATATAGAGCTACAGGCGAAAGAAAATAAAGATCGGGGAAAAATTTTACAAGAAACAAGTGTGCCGGACGCAGAGGTGGGGGCGATGACCGCTCTCCGTCATTAAACCATCCCCCTCCCTCCTACCACCCTCCTTAGGGGGGCTAGTTCCCCCCTAGATGTTTAATAATATGAAGAATTGGAGATAATTTGCGCGAAACTAAATAAGAAACGCCGGACGAAAATTGAAAGGTCGGGTGCGAGTGGGACGGGGAGTCGGTGCGTCTCACTCGCGATGGAAATACTTTCAGTGTTGCCACTTGAAAGAAAGCTAATGGAAATTTATAGTGTTGCCCTCATTATGCGTCACTAATTACCTTTTGCGATTGTGCCGGACGAGATTTCCTTACTTTCAGTGTACTATTTCTCGTTTCCTTGATTCGATTAAAATGGCCACGTAAGCGTTGCAATCAAAAAGTCATCGTTGAGACATGAATATTAATAAGTAGACACAAGTATGTTTTCAAATACTCGCAGACTTCCTTTAAATCTAGGCACGATGGAATACTCTGTTATGGATCAAGTGAAAACGAACTGTTCCTCATAAAAATCTCGCTCTTTTATTTCAGTAGCCATATAATAATAATTATGTCACAGACTGATTGCGAATTCAGTCAGTTTATATTCCGACTAGGTATATTATAAACCGGCAAAGTTCACAATCAGTCGGTGAAAATATACATTCAATAATTATATATAAAAAACACGTTAAAATATACAAGAATTTGTTACCTTATTTTATTTATCTATCTAACCTAAATTTTATTTGTCTGTCTACTTGAGCATACCGGAGAAGAGTTACTATACAAGAATCTCTTCGCGATCTTCATATCCTTATGAATGGCAGTTATAACAGCAGACAAGACAATGGCCTGACGTTAAGTAAACCCCTTATGACATCACTACAGTGACAGATATGGCAGTGTCTTTACGCGTCTAAGTAACAATGAATTAAAAGCAAAGCTCGTGGTCTCAGATTACGATATGAGCCAAGGCGAGGGTCGGGGGATCGATACGAAGCACAGTATAACACCGCTAATGCCTTGTTTTTATTTTGCAACCTTTGCCGCGAAAAGACGAGGCCTGTTAAATGTATTTTGAACTTATTTATTAAGATGAGTCAAGTAAGATTTTGTTGATAGCGTTCCTAATGTGGAAATACGACAATGAACACGTGTGTTGCAGGATGACGTATAACGAAGATCAAGTGGAGTAAGTCCGACTGGCCAGGCGCCCTGGCTGACGGCTGATGAACTAAGGCGGTGACGAAGTGGTGGCCGTGGGCTGAGAGGTAACATCGTTACGGTGCAGAGCAAAACTTACGATTACTGCAAACCTAGTGGTGTGACAGAAAAGATACTATGTACAGCATTGTCTTAGTACAGAGTGACTTGACAATAATGATGAAGTTTTTGTTCACTTTAAAAAACATAACAATTCAATAGAGAAGATAGCTGGGTACTACTTACTAGAGGGGTCCTGCAATTGATGAAAAGCAATCGCAAGCCAAGCATACAACTGGATCTCAAGATACTGAAGAATAATAATTTAAAAAATAAGTGGGTACTTCGCAACAGCAACTTTGACATTGTGCCGTCAAACATCCCCCCCCCCCCCGTCGGGAACGGAAGTAAACACATCATGATACCATCAGTATAGTTATTTAAAAAATATTTGGTTTTTAGTTAAAAAATAAAGAAAAAAAATTACTATGATGCGAGTATCCTTTTGCGTACAGAAAATACTAAATGGTATTAAAATAGGATTTGAATTGTGGACATTGGGTCAATAGCACATTACCGACCTGTATAAGGAATGCAGATACCGGAATCTGATTGCGGGGATTCCCCGATCTCTACACGAAGTACGACTTTCATAAGAACACTCTCTGATTTAATAGTAATTTTCACGTGGTCAGTTACAACCAAAGTCATTCTTAACTTCAAAATGAATTATGACTTTCAAATGTTAATAAGAAATTATTGAAGTGGGAACTTCATTAGCCTTAGATGGTAGCATGATCTAAGACGGCTCATGAAGTTATTTTAATTTGGTATGGGAAAATCTTATAGGTTCTTGAACTTGCTGAACTTAGTTCAGCGTCATGGTTATTTGAATTTAGCACTTTTTTAAATTTATTTTTCTTTTATTCAATTTCGAATTTTATTGTTAAGAGACAAGGGTGTATTTTTGTTGATTACTTAGTTATCATTTTGTTAATTTTGGGTTATAGGCCGCTTGCCTTGACGTCTAACTATTCGTTAGTCTGTATAGGCCGTCACATCATCTGTATGTATTTTAAATTGACGACTGGCGTCGCATATAGCTTTTTGCCATTGTATTGTACCGGCGTTGTACGTTCTTCAACAACCAGCGTGTCATATTTTAGACAATCTACGCAAACTATCAATAAAACCTAACCAATACCGTCTTCATGAGTCACTTCGTCTCTTGATGAGTCATATGAAATCCGTTCATCAGTTTTTGAGTCTACGTTTGGACAGATAGACGCTTCGCGTAGACTTTTTTATTACATGTTTGACATATTTGATTGGTTTCTGATGAAATATACTATAAGCAACCTACCCCGGGTTCGCATGTGTAGCTAATTTAATTAGGAGGCTACAAAACATGTTGTTGTCATGTGTAAATAAAATTTCACCGCCATCTGTTAGAAAATTGTCGAATCAAATTAAATAAAATATAACATTTTATTCGCAATAAAAAAATATTGAGGATAATAATCGATACAAGACCATTATATCAATTAAGTTGCACCACATCACACATAGTGACTAAATTTCGTCATGATCGGCTTAGTTGTTTCGGAGTTTATCCCGGACACACATCGCGCCACGAGATTGCTCTCATGTAACACTATAAATAAAATTACTTATATAACTTTAAGTTAATATCACTCTGCATAAAATTTGAGCTGACTTTGTACAATAATTGACCAATTGTCGCTAGTATGTCATTAACTGCGTAATTAATGGGGTATTATAAATTCTAGTAAAGATATCTACGGATATCCAATTATAACCGCTACGTAGCGAAAAGTTTGTGTTACACTTTAACTTCTTAACGACTCAACCGATCATGAAATGTAGCGTACACTTTGTCAAGGGCACAGAAACTGACATGGGAAGATACCTTTTGTATTCATATTAGAAAAATAAACCAAATCTAGGTTTCCCTGGTAACATATAACACGACAATAACATTTTGACATGTCGACAATGACGTCACATACATATGATTCTAAATTATACACGAAATCTAGTTGAGAGAATTTCCAACAAGGGCTGAAGCCGCGGGCTACAGTTAGTACAATATAAACATAATTATAGGAACATTTATTTCCATAGACAAAGGATGCGTTGGCGGGTAAAACTTTTCCGGCAACAATTAAAGAGGAACGTCAAACACTATGGATTGTCGATGGTCCCCCGACTCATAAATAATGTATTCTGCGCGTCGGCCGCCTCATCCTCATTGTCGAACATACACGCGATTTATGCACACCCCGTCTGACGGGGAAATATCGGCGGGTGTTCGTAGATCCAATCCAATCAAACTTAGCACATTTCCAACGTAGTGGTAAGAAATACGCGAGCGATGCATTTTACTTCCAAGCTTCAATGAAGCGGATTGGGAAGTCATCACGTATCATTTCTATGTTTTGAAGGATTGCATAATATACTCACGCTTGTTTTAAACCGTCTGGGGTAGACAGAGTAAACAAACTGCTGTCTTCAACGTATTTATTAATTTCCGGATGTGCCACTCGTTGGAAATAGAAATAACTAGCAGTTGCCTGCGGCTTCGCACGCATTCAGTTCCTATTTTCTTGGTTGGAAATTTTTGTAACTCGATTTCTTGTATTACACTTGGTATTACAGGTTAATGTCTTAGTGTCATTTTCTGCATGCACTTCACTCTTGAACATTTCTGTACATCTCATGTTGATAAGTTAAGTAGGTAACGTGTGGAGGCGTAACAAACAAACTTACATTCGCATTAATAATACTAGTTAGGATTATTGAAAAAAGTAGAAATTAAAAGGCTTCACCAGCATAACGATGGTATTATGTATAAAAATACATGACGGCCTTCCACGTATAAAATTCGATTAAAAAATGTATGACAATAAATTGTAATGACGTAAAGAGTTGTATACAATTTAGCATTGCGTTTCATTCAGTCAAATAAAACACAATCTCCACCGCAAAATTGGGAAACAAAATGGGACCGAAGCAAACATTCACAGTGCACGACCTGACTGGTATTTCCGGCGATACATTCTGCAACAAACTGGTCATTGATGTCTGTGCACTCTCTCGCAAGCTCTGATAGGATTGTATACGAAAACTTTGGACCTCTTTGGACTGAAATTATTATTTCAGAGAACTTAAGAACCCTGAAGACAGTCAGAAACATTTATAATCAACAATATTGTTTCGCATCACCCTTGCACAAACGTGTTTGGGTGACAACTTGACAATAGACCTCCCGCACGCCCTCTTCTTATCTAAAAGGAAAACCAGACAACATATATTTTCATCGTACCGTATCAAATGATCATGTAACAAGCACGGGAAACTAAGAGGAAACTAGCAGCCCCCATTTCTGTCCCTATATCTTTAATCTTTTGTCATTATTGATTAAACTGCACGCACGCGGTGGTAGGGATGAAGTCGGGGGGATGAGGCATCTTAATTCAACCCCCGCCAATGTTGTAAGCCAATAGGCCTAAGTAGGTTCGGAAAGAAAATAATTTAAGCACTTTTTTCTTAATTGTCTTACTATTTTTTTTCAGACAGACAAACAAGCAAGATTTCAGTAGTTTCAGAACTTTCCAACTTGTGTTGTGTGATTTTAGGCTAACAGACGTTTAATATATTTTATACATTCGTTTACTTATAAAACACCTGCATCCTTTTAACCCCTATTTTAACTTATTTTACTTTTCTTTTACAGAACGCTACTTCAGAACCATGATGTAGCTAATTTTAATTTCGGTACAGCGCCATCTATTAACCGACGATGTAAACTGTTAGACCAATATCTGGTACTCATAAAACCGCATATTTCTTGTTTCCTACGATATAATATTGTCTGCCTACCCCATCAACGAACAGTCGTGATTATATATGTACACATATACTTATCCAATTACACACATCAGTATAAAAACCGCGACTTAACACAAACGGCCTCTCCCCAAGTGTTCCGGTTTACTTTTCTCTATAGTGCGCGTAACTCACACACACGTCTTACAGGGAGTGGGGGGGTGAACTCGCAAAAAGGGGAGGTTGGGTGCTCGAACACTGTTAAACTAATTATTGCGCCGGGTGGGGGGGATCCCCTCATCTAAGATTTTTCTACATCGCCAAGATATCCATGTGTGTAGGGTGGCGCCATTTGCATTTTATTTTTACGGGATAAATTTGATTGGCAATCAACTGGCCCCTGTTGACTTGAAGCGACTTTTGAAGTTACAAAAAACAACTAGTAGTGATCCCTTAACGATTGTTAGAATTTAGAATAGAATTTAGTTAGAATAAATATCGTTGACTTGACGAATTAAATTGATTATTTTCCACCGTTTTATTTCTATTGTTTAAATACAACCCAGCTGACTTATTACCTGGGTTATATTTAAACAATAGAAATTACCGAAGGCCAGTCATAATAATTATTCGTCGATCACTTGTGTGTCGAACGTGATCAACTGCCCTTTTTTGTCGGACTGACAATGCTTTTCTCGGGATATATATATGTCCTATTGTAAACTGTAGTCTAAACGTATTTTTCTTTATTGTGTCATAAATAATTCGGTTCATTGTTTTTAAAGGAACAATTGCTTGTTGTCCTTCTTTCACTGTCAGGAATCGGCCAATGGTAATAAATATTCTAAGTAAAAAGATATTGCAATTAGGGAAAAATTATATTGATCAGATTCATCAGATTGCAAACGAGCAACCCGGTCACCTGATATCAAGTGACCGCTACCCATAGGTGTCTGCAACAAGCAAATGAAGCGCGGAATGCTTCTACTTTACGCCTGTATTCTGTGAGGTCGTGGTATCTGCACCGATCGAGTCGGCCCTGCAGTGCAACAGGTAATAATTGAAATAATTATATAAATTTAATAATAAAAAATTAAACAAATTCTTATATTTCTTTTAACCATTCCAACTAATATTAAACTTATGCTAGGGCATGGTTCACGACAATAGTTGAATAGCGGGATTCGAACCCACGACCTGTAGTTTCACAGTACGTACTCATTAAGCTATTGGCGCTTTGAATTGTTAATTGACATTAAAAAGATGAACTAATGTATGTGATAAGATTCTTATATCAGTCGTCACATTATTATATCTTCATTTACGACAACAAATTTAATTTCAAATAAATTTTATTTATGTTCTTTCTGTAATAATTACGCTTAAGTGACAAACACTAGCTGTCCTCTTTTTTCTTACCATATTAATTAGGCTATCCTTTTTACACCATTCGACGTATGGATATTGCTGTCACTCACTGTCTTTGGATTTTTTTGGAATTACGACTGGTGATTTTGTATACGCTTAATATGTCCAATTGCCCCAGAAGGTGTAAAATTTTTAAGTTTTTAAAAAATGCCCTTTATTTTTTTTAATACCCAGAGGAGAATTTTTATTTTATTTTTCTGGTGACCCTTGTGACCACCCCTATCATCCCCCTTCCTATGTACGTAACCTTTTGGGACACCCTGTATGTTGTGTTATTTTTATTAAAGAGCCGCCCCTCGCTCGCGATCGCTTAGACCTTTACAATATAAATATATAAAAATACTCGCTAATTGCTCGCCTACGCAATAACAGAAATATCTGTGCAATATTTAAATTGATAAGACAGTAAGTTTCTTCTTTTATACATTTTTCAATATTTATTCCAAGCAACTTATCTGTTAATTGTGTACATAATTAATGCTTCATTTAAGTACTCATTCACGTTCGTTAAATGGCTGTTTCTAAAGAAACACATGTGTGTTTTTACAACAGCAATTTTCCTTGGAAGGGGATAGTGTTGCCAATGTGCTACCACACTACAATATTTTCCTACAAGAATTTCAAGCATAGTATCTGAAAGTAGACCATGAAATGAGTGGTGTTGAATAATTTTGTAACAGAAATGTTTACGATTTACTTTTGAACAATATGAATATTAATGTCCCAAAAATGAGTGTAACGTGTGGTAACACTAGTTGTATATGTCCTACGCTACTATCGAAGTCTTGACGGGCGATGAATTCGAATATGGAGCTCGCGTGGGATATTGATTTTTATGAAATGCCCATAGACAATGTCGTATGTTTTTTTAGGTTATTAACGAATTTAAATTACGTCATTCACCAAGTTTCTTATAAGCGATCCTAAATTAGTGGTTAAGCTTTCGAACAATGATCCAATTGGTCAAAATTTAATAACAAAGATTTATATATAACATTTAATTTTATCTTTTTTACTGATACACTATAAGCACAGTTGTGGACATTCGTGGAGATGTGTCATCAAGTGTTGTCATCAAGAGTTCGTAATATCGTGAGATAACAATTCAATTAAAGTATACCACAATATTTTTGTCATAAGTAATTTAACTGTAATCTTTTTTGATAGTAGAAGGTGGCAAACGAGCAAGCGGATCACCTGATGGTAAGTGAGCGCTGGCCATAGACATCCGCAACAGGCAAATGTGTTGCAAATGCGTTGCCTACCTTTTATTGACAGAGGAGGTGATAGACAGGTAAAAATATGTGTCCTTTTTCTATCCATCCCCTTCCCATCCTATCCTTATTAGGAAAGATGGGAAAGGGATGAGGACTGAAATTGGGATTGCGGGACATCGGGACACGATTTTACGCCAGTGTAACATAACGAAACCGCAACGGTATACAGTGTAAGTATTCTAACGAACACTCGCCGCCAGTCTGTACGAGGAAGTCGTATTGCGGTCGTCGACTTCAACCCGAATGCCCCAAGCAATAGTGCGGTTGATGAGTGCGACCGCAACTCGACTGCACCCAGTCGAAGGAAGCCGTGAGCAGTCGTAGCGTACCATTTCAAGCGGTCCGTGTACTAGATATACGTCACCGTACCAACACAACCCAATTTACAATGTAGCAACGCGAAAAGGTAAAATTATACGCAACCCGGAATATGTTTTACTTCGGTTTCATTTCGAAATTAAATTCACAAGAACATTGAGGTAAAGGATGAAACAATGATGAAGGAATCATATATTATAATAAATGTTATATAAACTAACTCTAAATTGTAAACAATAGAAAATGTGTAAAAAGAATTAATCAACCCTTACAAAATACTAAATGTTCTTCCTCGCTACAAGGACACAGGCCTCCTGTCCAAGAGAGAGAAGAGGCCGTAATCCACCACGCTGGCCCGGTCCAGTTCGGTGGTTGCCACATGTCTTCGGATTTGGTGGTTCTAAGACATGCCGGTTTTCTCACGAAGGAAACTCCAAAATGAAGGGAAACATTCCTTCACTTTGGAGCAATGGTGATGAAATAAATAACACAAAGTAAAGCGCCTGGGTTTGAACCCGCGACCTACAGTACGTAACGGAGCCTAAAGCTTCTAAGAATTACTTAATTTAGACGTATTAAAGCTATTAAAAATTAGACGGTATCGCGGCTTTCCTTATTATTCCGCATTTAAAAACATCGAATAATGTGTCAATAAGTTATTGTAAAAAATCGTTACCATGGCAACCGATGTTGTTAATGAAGTTTTGATGTACTTTGGGAACGGTTTAATTTCATGACGATCAGTGAGTGGTTCACTCGTCGCTACGTGAGGTCTCGTATTCGCATTTATAATATTATCATATTTAGAATAAAGGAAATTGTTATTTTTATTAAAAATAATTTAAGTCGCAACATCTTTTCCATATGCTACTGTCATCCGCAGCTTTGTACCCGTTGATGTCTTTAAATCCGGGATCTTTTCAAAAGGTACCTTTTATCTTTTTGTCTAACTCCTCTCCCTGCCCCTTTCCCACTCCTGTGGGGTCGGCAGAGTCCGACCATAGTTAACACGGTAAAAGTTTAGGCTACAGTTTTTACAGCCGGCCGCCTGATGCCAACTCTCCCTGGTAATTAATATACATATATATTATTAACAAACTGACTGACTGATACATCAACGCACAGCCCAGTAGTTTGAGCTATATAGCTATTATTACGTAGGCGAGCACTGAAAAATAATTTATCTAAATTTATCCCCCAAAGATCTAATGTAGGGAAGTTTTTACGGAGAAATACTAATCCTATGTAAAATGACCTGAGATCTACACGATCAATCATATTAAATAGGGTTCAACTTAAGCTAGAACATCGTGGGCTAAACTAAATTGCATGGCGGATAAAACCGAGGTGCTAAGATTTTTGACTATAATACATCATACTTTATATACAAAAATAATATTCAGAAAATCACAAAGGCTTACCGAGAATGTTACGCGGCAACAATCGTGAGTCGTTATGTAGCAAGTAACAAACAGACAAACCTACTTTCACGTGTGTAAAGGAAGGATGAGCGAAATAATAATATAATAAATCGGCCTTTTCTAGAATGTTCCCCACTGCAGAGACACAGGCCTCCTCTCCGAGAGAGGGAATGAGCCGTAATCCACCACGCTGGCCCAGTGCGGGTTGGTAGATGTCACATGTCTTCGAATTTGATGCTTCTAAGAACATGCCGGTTTCCTCACGATGTTTTCCTTCACCGTTTTGGAGCAGTGGTGATGAAATAAATTACACAAAGTAAAGCGCCTGCCTGGGTTCGAACCCGCGACCTACAGTACGTAAGTCGGGGCCTAAACCGCTGAGCCACCACTGCTCACAAGTGTGAGCGAGCGAAATATCAATGTGAAATTATTATATATTTTCGATGAATTTACCATGGAATACCAGCTACCACATAGCCCTGACGCACTTGGTTACTCACTACAAGTAATTATTATTCAAGACAACTATGAAGTCGCTTATAGAGGTTCCTTGAAACTTGTACAAATTTAAAGCGACCACAAGATGTTTCACACAAGACATAACAATAGTGTGATTCAACGTTTGCATATTTTTAATAGATCAATGTAGGATTGCAGATGCGTTGCCTACCTTTAATGGACAGAGGAGGGGTTAGACTGGTAATTAAATATGTACATTAATTATAAATATTAACAGTGGTAGAGCCCGCAACAACATCTGTTGCACAAATGGCCCGGTTCGATCGTTGAAATACCACGACTTCACAGAAGACAGGCGTGAAGAAGAGTACTCTGCGTTTCATCTGATGAATGAGGTGCCGTAGGCCTAATTCTAGTTCTCTCCCCCTTCCACCCTTTTCTTGTAAGGAAAAGATGGGAAGGGGAAGAGAACATGACGATGGAGGGAATGTATAGGAATTGTAAATAACCATTTTCTGTTTGTCCTCCTCCTCTGTCCATTAAAGGTGGGCAACGCATCTGCAACTCATTAGTTAGTTGCAGATGTGAGGGTAGCGATCACTTGACATCGGGTGAACCGCTTGCTTGTTTGCCACATAGTACCATAAAAAAAACTTTTCGCCATTGATCCAGTCCCCGTCCCCTTCCCATCCCATCCTTATGAGGAAAGGGTAAGATGACTAAAATTAGGCTTTCAGCACCTAACTAATCTGATGAAGCGCAGAGTACTTCTACTTCACGCCTGAGTTCTGTGATGTTGTAGTATTTCACCGGTCGAGCCGGCCCTGCTGTGCAACAGATGTTGTTGCGGACTCTACCACTGTTAAACTGATGGACCACTAGTGGCCTTCGTCAGTTTATAATCTCACGGGGCATGTTATAAACTTTCAGGAAATTGTGTACGATTTACAATATCGTAGCTCAACAGATTAAAAGATGTCGAAGTCTTAGCTTCAGAATTTTGAACTCATTTACTTAATAACACCAAAGTTTAATCTAAGTTAACTCAGACGGTTAAGTTAATTACAGTAGAAGTGATAGTTATCTTTGTATAATATCTTTAATAATAGCTTTTCTATATTTGACATAGCAATTTGCTGTCAGTTTACAATATGCCTATTGTAATTATAATATAATGAAGTTAACGATCAGTCGTCAACAGATATATGTTGTGGCAGCGGTCGCACTAAGCAGGTCCGATCAGAATACGAGAAGACCGACAACCTCGTGAATACGGCAGGTTGAAGGCGTACGACCTTTACGGAAGACTATGTAAAAAACCTGCAAAGTTTCAAATCTAATACCCATGATATATCTGTCAACAACTGTGTAATCTCTAACAATTGGACTCCACTAAAATTCGGTAGTATTACATGGCAAGTACTAGGAACGCATGAGTCACAGTCACGTAAGAATTCTGTCAGTACATCGTAAGTTTATTTGTCCAATGACTCATACGAGATAGGTTTAATAGTTAGTAATTTGGATATTATTATAGTAAAAAATAATTTATATAGTTACTCAATTTTATTCAATTGGGGTCGGCACAATACGACCGTAGTCCAAACTGTAAAAGGTTTTGGCTATAGATTTTTGTACTGAACCTGCCTGCTAACCCTCCTCGGGCATGTAGTGTTAGTAGATTATCTAAATATATAGATTACTAATGTATCTTTTCTGTTCAAGACAAAAGTCGAATGGCGGATTCGAACTCACGACCATGTTGTGAATGTTTCGCAGTCCGTAACCATTAAGCTATTGGCGCTATTAATTTGATTGCGTGTGTATTATGACTTGGAATTATGTGTAACATTGTCAAACATGCGTTACATAACATAATTATATTATTATTACCATGGCAACCGATGTTATTTTTTCTACTCCTCGGAATCTTTATTCGGCATGAAAGGTATCCTATACTCTTGAGCCTGTAACCCTGATTTGTATATGCAAAATTGTATATTGAGTCATTACAAACAAACAATCATACATTCTCATTTATAATAATATATTAAAAGTAAGGATGGCTTTTCATTACCATTCGTGTACATTCACTTTAAATGGATCTAATCTACTACTGTTTTATTACACATTTGATGTAATAAAATAAAATAACACCAAAATGTGGGCTCGGCCAAGGAACTATTAACTTATGGATGCGGCAGTAAAATGCAATTACTTTTTATTGTGACTGACCGTATAACTAAACTAACCTACCGAAATTTTATTACTATATCTATCTGGAAAGTTCTGTAGCTTAGTTTAAAAAATACAAATCTGTTTTGCAACATGTAAAGTTTCACAACTTCATTTAGATGGCGCTGTTCTCAGTTTACATTTTGTGACTAAAAACATTAGAACAAAGTAAGAAATACTTATTGTCAACGGTTCTTAGCAAATTTGAAATTTGTCTTATAAATTTGACTTTAGAAGTCGGTAAACTTTACATTGAAATATTCCGTTACGTGGTATGTGTCAGCGTTAGATTGCAAACATCCTTGGTTTATAATGTCACCAGCCATATCACAAGCGGACGGAAAATTATAAATAGAAATGAGTTAAGAAGGATATGTACCTCTATAATCCAAATTCATCAATTTCTTTGATTTTAAGAAGAGTGATATTTATTCTATCTGTATTGAGCCACTTCCAGCAATCTTTATTAGGTCATTAATCAAAAGAGAGCTAAACCTAAGTTAATGGAGACAGATAGATGGCGCTAGTCAAAGTAAAAAGAAATAATGCTTATAAGCCGAAACTAGTAAATAGAAATCGTACCTCAAAATAAACAAATTATTTCACATTCTAAGAACGCTTGTAGACGTCCGTTTTTTTTCACCGGACGGAACGGCAATAGGCGGTTATGTATTCGGCGTAAATCAGTCGCCGGACCGGTATCCGGTGCACATATTCATTGTAAGCCATACGCTACCGCAAATCCGAAAAAAAAACACTGTCCGTCGTCCAGCGAAAAACGGACGTTCCGATTAGGTGCGATCCTGGCACACCTCTCTCTGCTTCTACACCCATACATCTATGCACACAAGCTCGTCGGTTATGGCTACACTTATACACATGCCGCTTTTCTTTAGCAGTGTACGGTAACGACTTAACGTTGGCGTTGATGTCATCTAAAAGTTTTCCTTCAAAAAGTCCCATTATTTAATATGACTAATGTTTTTAATCAATTACATACCTATAGAAATTACAGTTTTAATCCACTTCGTACACCGCATATGTGTTACTAATAACGTACGTAATGATTAATAAAATTAAATAACATTTAAATTATACACAGTTTCAATACAATTGATAACGCAATCCATGCGCAGACAATTCACGTCACTGGAACTAATTGGTATAATATAGAATAAAGAGTGATTCAAACCACTGAGTCACATCGAAACATTTAAAAGCAACCGCCGGGGTGGCGAGCTCATCACAACTCATCGGCGACCCGACTAGAGCACACAAAATGGCCGCCAAAATCATTATACTTGCGTTAGTCACGAACGCGATCCTAGCAGACGCGAATGAGCTTTGTACGTGCGGTGACATGCAGGAGATGAACGATATTTTCAAATTCTTATCAAAAGACCCAGCGAACTCTGAAATACCAACCATACCAGCAGTTCTGTCGCTACTGGTGCCCTGCGATAATTGTCCCGAAAATAATCGAAAAAAGAGAAAAATATTCCCTGAAACATCTTCAGCGGTAACCGAGAAAGAAGTAATACCACACATTGCGGCGACGAACAACGAAATGGATTACCACTCGGGGATCAGAAACAAATGTCCCTTGGGCTACAGAAGAGTTGGATTCATGTGTTTGAATGTTGATTTGTTATAAGAATTTAAACAATTACGTGTTAACGAGCAAATTAGTGAAGTGTAATTTGAAAAGGTATTTATTTCATCTGTACTTACGGATTATAATCTTTGTCGTGTTACAGATAAATCATATTTTATCTGTGACACACGTCACCTGGTTTATTACAATGTAAAAAAATATTTTACATGTTACAATATTATTATTTTCAATTGAATTGTTTTGTATAAGAGTCATGTACATAATTTAAATATTTTTGCAATTATTTCAATAAGCAGACAACATAAAAAATTAATTTAATTTTAAGGTTACTCGAAATAATATAATTAAATTATTTATAATATAAATATTTATAAATCATTAACTAGAATATAATAATTTATTTTCGTAATAGACTGCTTTTGTGCCATTGTCATTGTAAAGTAATTTACAAATGAAAGTAGTTTAGGTATTACTACATAATTATTTTTAATTAGTGTATAATTCAAAAGCTTTAATTAGATTTTAAGAAATGTATTATTTAATATAAATAAAAGTTATTTTAAATATATTTTTTTATAATTTATTAACATTACCTAATTCATATATCAAATTACGAGGTCATTAAACCATTTCACGTATGTATCTATGGAATTTAGGCACCAAATCTCTGGGCCGAGGAACATAACATTTAAGGTCTTAAAATGACAAGAAAACAGTGCAAGACAGATTTATTTGTTTATTATTGTGTTTTTGAACACTTTTTTGCACATCGCAGTAAACGTACAAGGATTAATTTTACAAAAAGTAATGGAGACTAAACAGCTACGAAGGCAACCATTGATGAGGTGAGACGTGTTAAAAGAAAAAAAATACTGGTTATCACCGGTTTTTAATGGATAATGCGTATCTATCATAAGGTGAACGTACTAATCTCGTAACATTTAATACAATGTATTTATAGGTTGGTAACACTGAGGTCAATGATAAATGAACCAATTAATTATAATTCTATTTATATGTATTTACACATAATTATAATGATTCATGGACTAGGGTCAATTTATATTAATGATTAATTGTCATTATAGCTTAGTGACAGTTAAGGAACATTTAATGAAGGAACATACTCGTTAGAGGATGGCAACCTATGATATTTTATACGATACATATGTACGTATGTATGTTCCAAAGTGATAGCAACATTCACACATATCAAATCGTGTGAAAGGGATATCGTAATTAAAATAATAAGAAAAAAGAGGACAGCTAGTGTTTGTCACTACGCGTAAATTTAAACACATGGCGTAAGCTATAGAAAACGTGCCCTAATTAGGACGTTTTGAATTCCTCACTTTTCAACCGTCAATGGCATATTTGATACTTTTTGTATTATAATATAATCGGTGGTAACAACTTTGACATCAGGTTGTTTGTCCCTTGTTCTAAAGAAATACGATACATGAGAACTTGTTTATTTTTTTATAAATATCACATCATAACAAATACAATAATACGTACGGTACGTATAAAGTCTCTCAAATGGGGTTGTATTGATAAATATGTCGTAATCAAAAGTATGACGGTGTTCAACTTACATGATGCAAGGTTCGAGTAGCTTGTTCCACATCAAGATGGAAGTTTTGTACACAAACATTACACCAAGCCTAGTGACACTTTCACTCATAGAGGGCGCTAACAACAAAAGGATAGACAAATATATATTTTTCAGTACACTGAATAAACCAAACATACAGAGTTGTTTTGATGCACCCAATAATTATTACATACTAGCGAATTGCCCCGTCTTCGCACGGGTAGCAGAGCTAGCTACACTTTTTACGATTTTTTTATGAAATTTCTAACTAATTAACTTTATATGTCCAAGTAAAACTGCCTGCTAAATAAAAACGCGCGAATTGTCAAACGGGTGGTGTTGAAATAGTCATTAAGTTTTAGCGCAATTTTCTTATTTTTTCTTTACATTAAGAACCTTACACAAATCATGAGAAGAGTTACAAGAAAAGAAGAATTACAACGACATAGTCGCCCAAGTCAAGTCTAGTCAAGTCACGCCGGGATAGAGGGAAATAGGGATTTATTTTTATATATATATATACTTGTAGATTAATAAACGTTACGCAATACCGATGAATCGTTCGTGGGTCTTTTTACTTAATATAAAAACCCACAAACATAACTGTTATGACATTTCCACAAAGTTATACAGGTTATATTATAACAGACGAAAAAATAAAAAAAATGATATTGAAAGGATGAATAAAGGGAGAGGGGAGAGTAAAGAAATTCTTTCTTTTCTTTCTTCTAAAAAGGACCAGAATTAGGCCTCAAATGAAACGCAGAATTCTACTTGACGCCCGTGTTCTGTGAGGTCGTGGTATTTCAACAGATGTTGCGGGCTCTACCACTGTTACTATTTCTCAATACCTGACATTGTGTAGCTCTAACAACTTGATTACACTCCATCTTGTTTAATCAAATGATAAATAAAATCCCAGACAACTAGTAACAGGAAAGTTTACTATAATTCTGGACTATCAACCCAATGACTTAAAAGAACAGACTTGACTTGACAGAATTTAAAAGTAAACCAAATAATATTTTTGACTCTTGTTATTTTTTGAATAAAATTTAAACTAAATTAATAATTAAAAAAAAGTGATAGCCTCGTATGTACTTAAAAATTGGGAAAATAATTTCGTGGTAACCGGAAGTCGAATCGTTCAACTCTCGGACCCACTGAGTCACCGCTCTTTGGATGATTACAAAAGAACATTTAATAACATTTGCAAAGCTCCACTTATCTACGATACAAGCTTTCTATTAAAAAAATATATATGACAAATTTTTTTACGAGCAAACGATTCGCCCGATATCAAGTGACCGCTTCCTATAGGCATCTGTAACAAGCTAATAAGTTGCAGATGCGTTGCCTACCTTTATGGATAGAGGATAAACAGATAATGGTTATTTCCTTTTACTATTCATCCCCTCCATCCATTCCTCTTCCCCTTCCCATTATTTGCTTGGCCTCGAGCACCTCACTCATCAGACGAGACGTAGAATACTCTACTTCACGCCTGTCTTCTGTGATGTCTCTTTCAGCTGTTGAGCAAGCCTATATATTGTTGTGGGCACCTTTAAAACAAACCACAAAACAATATGTTTTATGTTTTAGGCAGTGGAAACCCACGGTTACGTAGCAATGTTCAACATCGATTTGATTGGTTGCATTAAATGAAACAAAAATCCCAGTTAACAAACGAATGGAAAAACTAGATTATCCATATCGCAAACTAAATAAACAATACCTAGGACCGTGTCATACTAAAGGGATGGTTCGATTTAGATGATACTAGCTGTTGCCCGCGGCTTCGCACGCATTATTTATTATTTTCAACACTCGTTTTCGTAAGATGATTCCGCGTATAACTTCGAATACGTAACGTGTGTCAACTGGTTATTGTGAATACATGAAACATCACCATGGCAATGAAGGTTTTATGCTCTCTCGAAAAGTAGCCCACGTAATTTTCTGTGCCGCTGACAATGTGTGTGAATCTCACGATCAGTTGAGTCGTTAAGGAGTTAACGTAACAAACAAAATCACATTCGCATTTATAATATTAGTTAGGATAAAGTATTAGCCCATTATATTCGAATAATATATATACAATTATAAGAAACAACAGTCATGAGTGAAATATTGAGGGAGTACTCGATCAAAGAGTACTTAAAAATGTTTATTGTCCAAAAAAAACAATCATTACGAATAACCGTGATACAAATAACCAGAGTAAGTATTTTAATGTATATTTTATTGGACTGGAGTTTGTAGATCCTTAGTGAGTCACCAGACACTTGTGCTATGACGTGTTCCGAGAGTCCCGGCTACGTTCGAGGATTCTCATTAATGCGATCTGCGTTCCCGCCGCATATGTCTGGAATGCCAGAGCGTTAGAGTGCGTAGTTTTATTTAAATCTGCTTGTATCACAAGGACCTTGTAAACATATTCTGATTCAAATGTTCAGTTCACTCAGGAAACATATAACACGCTGTATGCACCAAAATGATGACAAAATAGTTGGTTATTAAGAAGCGAATCTTACTATGACTACAAGAAGTCGTTGATCTATGTGCCTATTTCACCGAATTAAGGTAAGAGCCTTGGAGCAGAGGTGGCTCAGCGGGAGCAGTTGTGGCTCAGCGGTTTAGACCCCGACATACGTACTGTAGGTCGCGGGCTCGAACCCAGGCAGGCGCTTTACTTTGTGTAATTTATTTCATCACCACTGCTCCAAAAACGGTGAAGGAAAACATCGTGAGAAAACCGGCATGTTTTTAGAACCATCAAATTCGAAGACATGTGACATCAACCAGCCCGCACTGGGCCAGCGTGGTGGATTACGGCTCATTCCCTCTCTCGGAGAGGAGGCCTGTCCTCCTGAATGGAGGAATGACACAAGCGTAGTTCTGGATTACAGAATATAATATACTCTTACGAGTTCTGTGTGTGTGTTCTGGATGGAGCAATGTCGTCTGAGGAGTCGAGTCCCGCTCAAGGCAAGTTTTGTACGCGCGTGTTCTCACTCACGCATATTACGAGCGCAGCATCTGGACGGGATGTATGTAGTTCTTTTGCGTGTGGTATGTAACATACATATGTAACATACTTCATCTGGATAGGCTCTAAGAAAAGAAAACTTTAACGGCAACTTTAATGTGTCCCAAAATATATGAGTGAGTGTAAAAGAGGTATTAACACCTCTATCACGCGGAATTCTTTGCCTACTTTAGCGATCTAAAGAGGCCTCTTGTACTGTAAGCATTCAGGGACAATTAGAGCGCTTGTAGACGACGGACGGTGTTTTTGCTGGATTTGCGGAATGTGTGTACTCGTACCAGATACCGGTCCGGCGACTAATTCACGCCGAATGCGCCGGCGCCAATTATTGACGGTCCTTCGTTCGGTGAAAAAAAACGGGCGCCCACAAGCACTTTTAAGTACTGCCACAATTCTTACTAAGATTATAATGTAAGATTGTTTGTTTATTAAGCCTTAATAGATCATCTTGAAATTTCTACACATATTGTCATGGGTACCAAAAAAGAATTACGCAGGGTACCTTTTACCCAGAAACAAAACTTTTTGGAACATTGAAAAAAATAAACTGATATGCGTTGCTACGGTATTTATACGATTTTAAAAATAACAAATATCCACATATTTGACGGTACACAAGGGATGACATTATAAAAACTTTCAGCGAGGAAAATAAGAATAGTATGCGAGCGGAGCCGCGGTTAACAATTAGTCTATAAATAATAGTACATAGTACGTACCTTTCACAATTTCGTGAAGTAATTCGGCAACGCGGACAAACCAATGACCAAGGTCTGAGGAAACTGAGGCGTGGCCCTAGGAAAGTATATTTCCGACATTGGAACACAATCGTGACATTACAGAGTCCGTTAATAGAAATCAAATTTAGGTCAAGCGGTGATTCAGAAGTTATCTACTTAAAGGTACCAAGATGTATCGAGTTAGCGTCCGTCCGAGCCCAATTCGATCCTGCCTTGTGATCTTATCGCGTTTTTTTTACAGTTTTTTGGTTTGTGTAGGTACTTTACAGGGCTCGTGGTCACGGGGGACTGAGGTGTTTTAAGTCCCAATGTCAAAGTTGCTGGAGAAGTACCCTTTTTAATTTTGAACTATTATTTCTGCTCCGATGCATGCAGAATGAGCTCACAGTATCTTGCAATTCATTAATCACGAGATGCCAAGCAGGTGGCAGCACCTAGTACTCGAAAGTCAGGAACAAAACCGTATTTTAAATATAAATATATCAACGAAATAATTTACTAATTTTTAATTATTCCAACTTAGCTAAGCTTGATTCACGACAAGAATCGAATGGCGGATTCGAACCCACGACAATGTTTAATTATACCAATAAATCTGTATTTATGTTGAGCATAAGTCCGTACTTTTAACCATTAGGCTATTGGCGCTTCCTCTTGTTGAATATTTTTTCACAACGCAATGCAACTGTGATTCCACGAAGTGAAAGAGAAAGTAAATACCATGAAGTCACAGAATGCCGGTATGTTTCCGTCATGTTTTCTTATGCACTCCCTTCTCTTTGCTATTCAAGAGATAAAAAATTGACCATGCTCGAGGATGTCCGGATGGCGATTTTGTTGTTGCATCGCGCTCAAGTCTTCGCATTATTGGAATGCACACATTAACATGTCAGCGCGCGGTCTAGATAACTGATTTTTGTTGTACGGTACTTAACAGGGTCAAAGATAACTGTATGTAAATCAGACGCGCTCAAGGATGTACAAAAATCCCCGTTTCAGCTCACCACCACCGCCTTACCACTAAGTCTAGTAAATAAAGCCCTTCCAAACCGCTATAAGTAACAATTTCATATAATCTTTTTTCATACCATGACGCACTAGGATGCACAGGCAACATCGTTGGCTATTAGCGTTCAGCTAACTAAAATTCTCTCCAAGGTCTAAGACTTCCACGCAACACACGACATCATTTCAACTAAATCGGTACAGCAATTAAGGAATCATATTCAGCGACATACAAACGAATATAGAAGAATTAATAAATAAATAATATAAAGAAAAGATAATGTAAATAGCATATCCTTTCACGACGGCTTAAGCGATGGTGGCGATCAAAGTTGACAAAGATATTTTATGTATGAATCTAGTTTTAACCGCTCACATCTAGTTCAACGTGACACCTTATCGCATTTGAATAAACAGGCCCACGATATTGTGCACATTTAAACCACTCACCTGTGTTTAATTGAGTCAGACGTTGTATAATTTAACATAATTCTATTCTTGTACTGGCTTATACTAGCGACATAATCGACTTAAAATAATCCCTTCGAGTAGTCTATTGCTTTTTTTAAAATTTTATCCATAATTATTCATGGATAGAGTAAAAAAAACAAAGAAATGCACACAGAAGTGTAAATTCAAAATAGGTGGCAAGCTGCGACAATAGTTCAAAAATTATGAAGTAGGTATTGAACAAAAAAAACCTTTATTTGGATATTTAAAATAAACATAGATTTTTTTTAAAGACACTTATTTAAATAAATGTAAAAATAAAATGTGTATCTAAATCTCATCCAAATCATAAGAGGTTTTATATACATAACCTAAAAATATCTACAAGCATTTTCAATCTGTAAGAACAATCTCTCACCTCGCTGCCTATTCTCAAATTTCAACCACATGAGCCTATAACCACGCGCAATCACAATCGTTCTGTGTTGTGTAGTTTTGGCTAAAATGTTAAACAAAGGGACGCACTTTCATTTTTATATATAAAATAGATATAGGAACACTATAATACAAGAAAAGTGTCAACCGATTATCAAAAAATTTCGCACATACATTGTCAGAGGTACAGAAAATGAGATGGGGTACCTTCTATTTATCCCGAAAACAAAACTGGTCTCTAGGGATGGGAAAACAAATAAAACCTCCATTTTCAATATCGATTGACATGACAATGTGTCATGTTCTGATAATAATATTTTGACACATGCTAACTTTAATTCGAATTTATTATACGCGGAATAATCTCGGCAAAAATTCCAATGTTGAAAATATTTTTATTATCCTTAAATAATTTAACGCAGTAAAGACTGTAAAGTAATTTGTAAAGTTCATGAAATGCATCCGCCATTAGTTAAATAAATTACGTGTCTGTACCTAAGAAAGAAAAATCAATGATTCCCTATGGTAGAATGAAATAAACCATAGACAACCACAATAACAAAAAATAAATTGTAATGGAGAACGCACGTCTCACATATATGTATATTAAACCCAAAACGTGTCACGGTCTATGTCCACACATAGCATATCATTTAAATTTAATCAATTTAAATGGACGCGTGCCATAACGGGAAAGGAAACTAAAGCGGTGTTACTCAATGCTGTGACGACAGCGTGCGGAGATCCCTCGCGCTGGGGAAATATGGCGGCCTGCGTCATACGAACGCACGGAGTTTTGGCGCGCTTTTAAGTCATTATCATTATAATTTATACAGCTAGTAAAATAATAATATTGTACAATGTATTGCATAACTTGAGTGACTAAAATAGACTTGCTTTTTGTATTTCCCGTATTGAATTTAATTAAAATACTCGTAACATGATCGTATGTTAAATTTGGTTACAATTTATTAAAATAGAGTTTTATTAACATTTTGATAAATATTAACAATATACAATTATAGTATACCTATTATTTATTTATTTTTCTTTATAAATTAAGGCGTCAAATTTGTAGAAATGAATAAAATGACGTAGATTAAAAAATGCAAATTACCGATTTAATATAATATCATTTAAACACCAGAGACTGTGTGCGCTATGGATTGCATGCACTATACAAACACACAAACCTTTACGTGTTCGGAACGCACTGCCATAACATAGTTTCATTAGAATCGGATCAATGATTCAGTAATACGGGACAAACATACAAACGTAGATTTTTATTTACATAGAACCAACGAAATTTTATATTATTTATGCTATAGTCGTACAAAAACACCGGCCAAAAGTGCTCCAATGACAGTGACAGCAACGTTTCTAAAAAGCTTAAAAAAATATAGTGTAATTAAAATAATAAGAATAATGACGACAGTGCCAATTGGGACGCTTTCGAGTCCTTACTTTTCGATAGCTAATGGAATATATAGTACTTTTTGTGTTATATTATATCATTGCGTAGAAAGTTATTTATAAATTAATAAATTCACCGCCAGTAAATTTAGTTCCCTTAGCAATTGGTAGATAGGAAAGGAAATAATTATATCAAATTTCAAGTTAATCTAGCTTTAGTGTATATATTATATATAGATGGCATAATACCAAAATCAATTTAAATTCAAATTTGTAAGAACTGTAAAAAAAAAATATTTCGTTCGTCGAAAGTTTTTGAATGAAGCCACGCGTACACGTGTCGATCTTTTCTGCTTCAGTTACTTAAACAATTTTTTTAAAGTAAGCGACAAACTTTTGAAATAACACCCAACGCGCAAGATTTTTTTGTTAAATTTAATGACCTGGCAACGACGAAAAAAAGGAAAAATTTGTTTGTCTATGAATCTTATACTTTTATATTGGCCTATTTAAAAAAAACACAACAGTACACAATTTATATAATAATATAAAAGGTAGCAGAGATATGCCATTAGCGGTCGAAAAGTGAAGATTCAAAAGCATTCTAATGCCTTATTTTTTTCTGTATGCAAAGTTTTTTTTTCTATTCAACTCTTCAATACCAACGCCCTTTATATGGGACAATTTTGTCTGTGTCGCCCGATGTCAGTGGGGAGAGGCTTAGGCTAGGCGTATCTGCGCCTCAAGCCTGGTGTAACTGTAGATGCCTCTTCCAGGCAAACAGTGACCAGTCAATCTCAATAAAAAATGTCAGTGGACGTTGTAAACCTTCAAACAATTAAACTTACCCGAATATTAATTGCATGTACCAATAATTTTTCATTTTAATCGCTCCATCAATTCACTGTTAACTCAAAATTACATGAAAGCTACTGAATTCACGTGTAAGGCTTTCCGATAAGATCTGCGCGGCGCGTTGGCGGAGGTGGCCTTTACGAATATTTTTTTTAATAATATCGTCAAGAAATGTATTACGAACAAGTGAAATGACTCGGCTAAATCAAATTGCAATTACAGATGATGGGCTGTGATTCATTGAGTACTGTACTCGGTTACGTTTAGCTCTGAGATATTTCCGTAGGATCATTCCATTGTCGATACATACATTACCATGGCTACCGATATTGTAAATGAAGCTCTTATGTACCTCAGGAACAGCTTTTATTTTCGGGATAAAAAGTAAGTAACCCATGTCATTTTATGTACCCCTGACAATGTGTGTGTAAAATTTTATGACGATTGGTTGAGTCGTTCCGAGTTAAAACGTAACAAACAAATTGATAAACCAACTGACATTTGCATTTATAACATAATTTAGGATTCGAGTGTCAATAAAATTATAACTATCAGGAATTATCCTGCCTCCATCTTCTTCAACAGGGGCAGCAATCAGCGGGCTGCGGAAGGTCTAAACTCGTGCCACAAAACATTGCTAAACTAATTTATTTTGCTGGAATTTTCTTTAAGAGGTGAAGCGAAGAGGAGCGGCATCTCACTTATCAGACGAAAAGCCGAAAAATAGTATATATCTGTATAGTATATAAATTCCTACGTCGTTAAGTCTACTTCCCTGTCGACCCTGTCTCGATACGGTCAAGTTAATTCAATTCAAACTAATCTCATTGAGTTTACCGCGTTTATTTAATATTTTTATTCCTGACGTTTCGAGTACTTCACAGCACTCATTGTCACGGACATCGACCACGAGACGGGACATCAGACACCTGAGCTCCCCGTCATGAGTGCTGTAAAGTACTCGAAACGTCAGGAACAAAAAAATAAAATAAACCTGTTACAATCCAAAATTTTAGGTCAAGTTAAATTTAGAAAAAACCCAATTACGTACAGCATTGGTCTAATACATTAGAATTATTCATTAATCATCTAGCGTGGCATGAAAAGGTTACATTGAAAACAATATGCCTTTATAATTTCAGCTCAGTAATGAATATTTAAAATAATGTCGCGTGTATCGGTCTGTGCTCTGATCGGTAAAAACGTTATGTTATTAGGTTGGGGACACACCCATGCCTATGTTTAATTATTTAAATTGGAACATCGAAATTATCGATACACGGTGCGTCACTAATATCTTTATCAACTTTTATACTAGTACTACATCCGAAGTAATATTATAAATGCAAATGTGAATTTGTTTGTTTGTTACCCTTTAACTCCTTACTGACTAAGCCGATCATCATGAAAACACATTTTCAGGGGTACAGAAAATGACATGGGGGTACTTATGTTTTATCCAGTAAATAAAAGGCACACAAAACCTTCATTTGCAATATCGGTTGCCATAATAATATTTCGTGTTTTGACTTTTTCTTTTTTTCAATTTCAGCAAAATTTTTTTTTTTTATGTCCAGCTTGGAAAATAAGAAAAATAAATGATAACATGTTCGCCCAAAGTCGTGTTGCTCAAGCGTGTTGATGACGCATGTCGGGCATGTTGCTCACGCGAACCTATAAGATTTTCCCCTACCAAATATCCAAATGGCTAATGAAGTTTTCACTTCAAAAATCGGTTATAATCTTATGGTCACACCATTTTCGAACCTGTATTTCATTTAAAGTATGTATACCAAATCGAATAGACAAACGTACCGTAATACAATACTGCTTATACTATAATTGATAAGCACGTGCCGTTATTTGGGTCATAAAAAACTCTCGAGTTTCTTTAGTTCGAAGGCCGCGGTCCGGTCAAGGTCACATTACAACAGCCTACACGGGTATTTCTAATTTAAATGATCCTTACGCCGCTGTGGTTAGAACACTAGAATGTAAGTAACCAGTCTCAAGTTTAAGTCCATATAAATATTTACTCGTAATGCATAAAATATATATGCCCCGGCTTAGCAAGAGAAAATGTCACGCCAATATTTTTGTGTGGTAATAACGCAACATCTTGTTATGTCTTTTTCAACACTTATTGTCATACTAGTACTTACTTCGCCCGGATAGCAATAATTATGTTGCACCACTCGCTAGGTCAATCTGTACGTTTCTTGGAAATCCGTTGCCTTCGTCTCGGAGTATATAGATAATGCATACATAAACACATCATTACACTCATAAGTTCCATACACCTGTGTAATCCTGTGACGACGACACTTTCTTATCCCACTAGATGGCGCTTATTTATATTTTATCTAACATGTTATTTTCACCGGGAAAACTGAAAATAACACTGGAAGACAAACAGTAAGGCACTGTTCAGCCACAAAAGTGAGTACTAGAGAGAGTAACTTTAGCCCGATCTATGGTGATTTATTATTCGCCTTCACCTTTTTACTTGAAAGAGTAATGTCTCGGTTCAATTGAATTATAACTGCTTTATCTTTTATATCTTTATGACAAAAATACATTAATATATAAATGTCTCCTTGTCCCGTCTTCGCACGGGTAGTTGATGCAACAGCTAGCTTATACAAAAAACAAAAAAAAAACACTGCAAAGTTTACATTCATCAAACACGCGCACTGTTTTGACTAGCTGTTCCCGCGACTTCATCCGATATTTTTCTATTGACGTCGGAATATGAACAAATTTCACCGTAATTGAGAATACCGTTGGTCTATAGTGGTCGTATCAACGTGTGAGTTTTAAGGTAAACCAAATCAGCTGATTTAAGACGATTTTCCTATTGTCCTCTTGTACTTTCAGACTAGCTTAGCTTTATTTTATGCATGACTCAAGGGCTTGTTAGCAAATAAACAAAACTTAACTACTTAATGTGAACAATACATAACATGTATTGAGTACGGAAAATTTTATTTTGATATCACATACAGACACTTTAATTTTATTTATCTGTATTCGAAAGTATATGTACTGTCTATTTATTCGGATGTTTAAAACGTTAATGAGCACTTACTTTGGCTAAGACATGGCTTAGTATAGTCTATTTATCTCGGCCATAGATTCCAGGTTGCGTAGTACACTGGATGTGGTAAGCGTTTGATCTTCGTTGCGATATTCAACATTGTATTTGCTTCGGCCGAGGACTATGATGAACTTAAGATATTAGGGCGTGTTCACACCTAACGTATTATCAGCGGCCGACTGTGAGCCCCAGTTAGTGAGTAGGGGGCTTTTCTCTGCAACTCCACGATTAGCACGTATGGCGTAATGGGTTCGGTGTGAATTTAAAATATGAATTTTAACAAACATTGGTTGGAACGCGGCCTTACTCCACCGTGTAACTTTTTGACTGTAAAGTCAGGCGCCCACTTGCGGCTTGACGCCACGTGACGGAAGTGAGCGCCTGGCCTAAGCTTTTAAATAGCGAAAAGTCATACAATGAAAAGGTTCGCAAAGCCATTGGGCACAGATCGCAAACTACGACGCTTGGATAAACCTTAACATGGTATATATATATATATATGAACTAATTATATTATAATGATTTCTTATACATGTTTACGTATATACTATGCATTTGAATAAAATTTATTTTACGGATTTTATCGCGTTTATTTTATAATATAATAACCGCGATAAAAGCCATAAAATTAGTTTTATCCAACAATTATATATTATTCTCGTTCACATAAATATACCATCATATATACCGATGACATTTATAAAATAATGCTGTTGACGAATCGCAAACATAAATTACAAAATAAATAAAAAACGATACTAGAATAAGAATTAATTCATTATAAAAAAAATGAACTGTTCAAATTTTTTGCGTAATTAATTAAATTTTCAAAATTTAACTGAATTCATTAATTGGATTAATTACTTGATTATTTTTTTTTGATTGAAATTTTATTAAAATCAATACGTTCCATCTGATTCACATTGGCCACGTGTATTATTATTAGCCTTTGTTTTATGTTATTTAAATTTTGCACACACTGTGAATTCTTTTATTTATTTTAATTAAAAATTCTTAATACAGTCTTAATCCTTTAAATGTCTTTTCTACGAACATTGAAATTATTTCCTATATGCAGTAAACAATAAACTTATGGTACTTCGTCGACTACCTCTTGGCTTAGTGGATAGCGTACCTAGATGTTACACAGATGACCCTAGATTCGATTAGCGACGGAAGAAAAATATTAGCGTGATGTTTTTCAAACATGGCTTATGTTAATATTCATTAGTGACTCATCTGGCACCACTTAGTTCATAATAAATTCGTTAAAAAGCTGGTAATGTTAAATGATATGATATTTCTGTCCATCCCGTTTGGGTTAAAGAGATGTGAGATTTTGTTTTGTTCAAATGTGTATTGAAATATAAAGCAAATCGAACCTACAACCTGTAGTATACCGATAAATTGTGTAATATAGACATCGACTCCTTGAGGCATTCCAATTTCTTATCCGGCATACGTCATCGCGCCCATGACGGTCGCTCCCCCAAATAAACGAAATTTAACAGAATGAGGGAAAAAAATCAATACCATCGCATAGTCACTAGATATCGTCCAGTATCGGAGCCCCTCTAATTTACTACCACGATAAAAACAATACGTCCATGTGAGGACGCACGCACACAGACACAATAACAACTATTACAATATTCATACGTCATTATGGACGCGCCCTTATATAACCTCATCAATAATTCCAAAGTTCAGCTAATGATGTATATACTCACGGGTACAGCAGGCGTCAGATGTGCTGGAAGTTGAGCATCCTAACGTCCAGGTCCGGCGAGGTCGTCGAACCCGGCGAGCGAGCAGACAGACACGCGGTCCGCCATCTTGGATCAAACGTCAGTTCATCAGTGAACAAAAAAAATTCGAAAATATCCGCGAACTGTCAAAAACTCTAGGACCGCGACCGTTCCGAAACTTGGCTGGCTGAACTTAAATCGTCTCAACTTCGGAATAATTCAAGTTTATAGTTACAATAATGTAGTTAACGCCTATCTATAAACACTTTGTTGTATAAAACGGTATAAAAATATTATGAACCGTGGAAAACTTGTAAATTAAAACGAAATATAAATATATATTAATAATAATAAAAACGTTCAAGCGGCTCCGAGTTCGAGCGCCTACTGACTTAAAATTTTTGGGTATAAAAACATGCTACAATAGCCTCCCGCGGGATCGAGCCTTCTTGATCCTGGCGCGGAAGTAGGAAATTAAGTTACGTGGCGCAATTTTACGCGCTTACTCCAAACAATTTATACAATTTAAACATAATCCAGCTTATGTGTACTGACCGAATCAATTGTACATTAGTGTTTATTGCTGAAATATTATGTTATCTCCTTCTTAATTTTATACACATATAATGTACATGAATACTCTTACTGAGTACCAGATTAACCTCAAATAGTAACTGAATCCCACCAACCCACCGTAGAAAGGATTCGACTTGGTGGGAAGTCGAATCGCCACGCTCTACCTTTTGACAGAGCGTAGGGCGTAGTAGAAACAAGAAAATTCATTTACAAGATAAGTATCGTATTAAACGAGGTTGCACTAAAACTTATATAATATTATATAATATACAATTTTCATCGCAAGCTCATATGTTAGTGTTCCACTTAGGTATCACTGAAGTGTTCTGCTATACCCATCAAGCAAATCAACCTTTCAAATGCTCACACCTCACTCGTGCCTTTAATATTGCTGTACAAAAAAGTACTGTGACAATTTCCTTGCCAATAACTGATTTGTCTACTCTTGACAATACAGAATTCGACTTACGAATGTATCTTGTTTGAAATAGTACCCCTTGTGTTTTAAAAAGCAAGGGGACAAACGAGTAGCTAATTACAGATAAGTGATCACCGCCGAACCTCATCATCCACAACCCAAGAGGAGAGAGGAGGAGGAGAAGTAGGCTCTTGTTTATGACATTTAATGCAACTTTTCTATATTTTTTATGAATGCAAAAACGATTTTCGCTACCTTACACATCAGAAACAAAATTTGCCAGTCAGCTTTTATGTAAGTAAACCATTCATAGTAGGGAAAGAAAGGGGAAAATTACAGAGAAAAGAGATTGAAGCTGTCTAAAGACCTGTTACTCACTACGAAACACAGGAATACTTCTACTAATGTCGGAAATGAGAGGCCGTGGTACTTTCCAGCTGAACTGGAGCTATTATGAAACGGCTGCTCGAATATATGACTCTGTCATTCCTAAAAATATTGATATCTACTTAATAAAAAATGATATCAGAAGGAAAGTGAAAGTTGCAAGTATCAAGATGTAGGGAACGTCGTATCGGCACGCATGTGTGCGTGTGCGAGGGGGCACAGCGGTGGTAGGGAGGGGTGTGCGGGTGAAATTTTTCGTTTTTCGCCCACTTTTCCGTCCCGCTCTAGTTTTTCCTCTCCCTCATTTTTTCTTCGCCCGCTTTCTTCCTAGTGCCCCACCACATGTGTGCTAAGTACAGTACATGGTTAAATCGAAGATGCTACGTTGTCCCGTTTCCGGTTTCAAAATTTAATTAATTGTTTAAACTGTAATATGTCTCATCTCGCTTGTAATTAGGAGAAAATTAAAATATTAAATTATCAATTTTAATTTCATAGTAACATTGAGCTACTTGCAAGTAACAAATAACTACATTAATCTCACACCTGGATAAAAGGATCAAAGAGGAATCCACTCCACAAATATACAATTAATGTTATACAAAACAAAAAAATATCAAGTGAAAAATTCAAAACATGTGTAATTTAAATTACATATAATTTTATGTGACCCTATTATTAGTTTTGGTCGGACGCGAAGACATTTAAGGTTATCTTCGCGCCAAATACATTACATATGAATTGAATTAAATAACCATAGATAAATCAATGACTTTTATACAGACATAGATTTTTTTCTAGGAGGTACGTTGAAAGAGAGGGCTGTCTGATGGATGGGCTGACCCCACCGAATTACTTTAAGGCCTTGCTTATTTTTATCAAATTTTATTTTAATTAATCCCCATAATTTTAATATAATGAAAACATGTACAATCTGTTGTTTAAAGACGTACTAGGCAGCGCAAGGGCGCCGCCCGCCCGCCCCCACGGCGCCTTACGACTCTACAGCGTGTTACTAAATAACGCTCATTGTATTTTACATTTTTAATTACACTTTTTTAATTAACAAAACAATGGTTATTGATACTAAATTAAACAACGCCAGTATATAAGGCACGCGGTTCATTAAAGTGATTACTTCAGAAGCCATAGTCTTCATTACATTAATATTATGTTCACCTATTCTTAAAAATCTAGTATATCTATTTGTGTGTGTGTGTTTTTTTTATTTGATGTTGGTAATTTTAAAATTAAAGGAAAAAATATTTTTGTACTTTAAGTTTGCAGTCGGAGTAGACGATGGAAATGTGATTATGACAGCTGTGACGAAAACCACAGATTAAATTATTTGTATATTGACAAAAACTTAAGATATAAGCTCTCACTTCTGTATGTATGTATGTATATATTTTTTTCAAACCACTTTTGCACTAAATTAGTAACAATACATAAATACATGAAAGTTGGCGACTGAAGTGCTAACTTACGAAACATAATTGAATTTATTTCATAGGAATCCTGATAAAAAAGGCTACATACTTCAAACGTGAAAATACCGTTTAAATGGCCAGTGTGTAAACGATTAAATATTGATTGTGTTGATTTTTTAATAGATCAATAATGTTGCCGTCCTTTCTAGAGGTGCAATCTATACATTTGTCACATGGCAATTCCAAAACATTTTGAAATATGAGAAATTGTGGATGCTTATTTAAGGCCGATGAATAAAGAAAAAAAATGGTAAAAAAAGAATTGAACGAACACTCAACAGTGACGAATCCAGGATCGTCATTTGTAGAGGGGGGCGGACCTACCTAAGGGTAACTTAAGGTAAAAACAAAAAAGCACAGTTTAAATTAGAACAAAATAATGTAAGACTAATTTAAAAATTCTTCTCGACAGAAATCTGAAGATTTTGGTTGAGGCTAAGACCCTTGGCCCCCGCCGTGAAACCACTAGTATCAATGGATATAAATAACTCCACAGGCAAGGGTTGATGAATGAAGGAAATGAAATATGCTCGATGTTCATAAAGTTTCCTGTACGGTCTTACTACTTCTCCGGTAGGTCTACGTGTACAACAACTGCTCCTTCTGGCTAGCAGTGTTAAACATACTGTAATTAAATTAAAAAAAAACGAAAACACGTTCCAGTCAGATCAGGAACTATCCCTGGGAACAGCCTGTAGCGCGGCGCCAGAACTAGGAAACGGGGAGTAAGTACACACGGGCCGCCGCCCCCCTACCCCCGAGGGGGGAGTACATGGCAAATACGCGAAAGCAATAGGACTTTTAAAAATTCTCCAGAAATATGATTTATGTGTTGACGGCAAGCGCGCCTCCTTTCTCTTGCTTCAAGGACGGGGGCCTGATTCGATTTTTAAACCACCCGGCCTCTCTGGCCTTTTCAGTTTTTATACACCAGAAAAAAAATTATTAAGATTTGTGAATTTTTTTTGAATTAAAAACCGGGATCGCTGAACGCCCGTCTCGGCCCCGACGACCAATTTTAAATTCAAATTTTTCATCCGGCTATGTGTCGAGGATCGATTCTACTTTTGTATCCACGGGCCAAGTTTCCTGTAGGAACAATACGGGAGTGTGGGAACGTTCTGAATAAATAAAACATCGTCAAATTATCTCGATATAGAGAGACTATGACTAACTTGTTACCAACTAATATATAATATAACTAATACTAGAACGAATATTAAAACGTAATTTCCCTAAACGTGTTATAACCAGGCCCTCAATACTGATTCCGCATGGTGCTATATGCACTACACCATGCAATTATAATCTATCATGATGCAATAATGATAATGCAATAATTAACTATATGGTTAATTCATTATACATGAAAGTTTATTATATAAACTTTCTAAAACTTGACTGAAAGCTGGATGTGATATAATATGAGTGACAAGTCAACAGTGAAGGTTCCTTTAGGCGGTTGAATAAACAGGATTGTGCTTCAAGAAGAGAGCAGCAGAGAACGGAACTGAGGTATACCGTCAACAAGATCCCTCTATGACGCGGACTTTTGCTAGGAGTCTTTTTTCTTATCTGATAGTCGCCGGCTGATTGTGAACTTAGGCAGCTTATAATCGGACTAGGAGTATTATAAACTGTCGCTTAACCGTAAACTGAGGGAATCATTGACAATCTTTTTAAGATATTACTTAAGTGAAAACTTATTCAGTCGCGTTAAACAATATTTGGTAGGAGAAATCTTACAGGTTCACGTCAACAACACGCGTCAGCGTGCCTCTTCGACTTTGGAACAGTTTCGACGAACTTTTTTGTTTTGTATATGCAAAACTATTAACCTTACGTAATCTATGATTATTTTTCATTCCAATTTAAACTTTAACGTAATAACGCGAGAATGATATGACAGGTTTAATTCACGACAGGTTTTGTTTCAACAAAATTCTCTTCTCATTCTGCTAAACCAATAACATTGTGTGCCCGAAATCTACAGAGTTTATAAAGACACGAACACCGTTCCATTTACGTGGTCATTAAACTGGTTTAAATAAATTTAGGAAAAAATCCACTAAACTATGTTACGATTAAACGATCCCCAAAACGATTCTATTATCGTGAATGCATTAGAGTAAACAGATTTCAAACGTTTCCCGAACAAAATTGATAAGCATACAATCTATAAAAGTGTTGTTTTCGTGTTGGTTACCAAATAAGGGTCGGAATAGACGGACGCATGAAAACCGGCGGTCTGCGATTTGTTTACACGCCCTTATTATTCGCCGACGACGGGTATCCAAGAAATATAGGCCAACGGGAATATATTTTAAAGCGAACCAAATAAGCGTCTCGGGACAAGAAGGGTGGCGTTTATGGCGCGAGGCCACGAAAACAGCGGAAATATAACATCGACAATACTTGTAAAATAAGGCAAGTTATTAAATGAAAAGAATTATTAATAATTAACATTAAATATTAATTGAATCGTTAATAGCTTGCAGTTAACCTATGTACATACCTTTATGTAATCACTTATCTGGTATAATAATAAATCAGCCTTTTTACAACGTTCTCCGCTGCAAGGACACAGGCGACCTCTCCCAGTGAGGGAATAAGCCATAATCAACCATACTGGCCCGGTGCGGGTTGGTGGATGTCACACGTCTTCGAATTTGGTGGTTCTAAGAACATGCCGGTTTCCTCATGTTTTCCTTCACACGCAACCTACAGTACGTAAGTCGGGGCCTAAACCGCTGAGCCACCACTGCTCCATCTCGTATATAAGGTAATTATATCAAATGATTACAGTTTTTATTCAATACCCGTTGGTATTTTACCAAGGCACAGCCATAAATAGCGACCGGAGCATTGCAAATCACGAACACGTGCAGCCTTTACTTGTATTATTCGAGGCGTATTTTTACACAGTGAATATGTGCATGAGGTATCTTAAGATAGCTTTGTTGTTCACACGCAATTTGTATGTACACGAACAGAACATGTATGCTTGAGCGCTTGTGAAATGCAACATCTATAACTGTGGGCTAAGTCTTCGTGAGGATGGGTCCAACAGATTTATCCAGAGTAGGAGACACGGAACGGTAGTAGATATTGTATAATAGGGCTCAGCTCGGTCCAGAAATTACCATACACCCACAAAATACCAGCGTGAAGTAGTAGGTATTTATAAAATTGGCTTTCATCTGATCATCTTCTTCTTGTTCTTGATATTATTCATCTTCATCTACATCTTCATCTTCATCTACATCTTCATTTACATCTTCATCGCCTTTATTGACTTAAGTTAGGTTACCTACATACTCTACTCTTATCTAAAAGAAACTAAATCTGGTCACTCGCTTACAAGTTTTTTATTTGTTTAAGGGAAATATAAATGCATAAAGTAAATTTCTAAGTACAGGCGCATCTTATTTTTCACAGATACCGCACCGCATTCCTCTCGTATCGTATCTTAAATTAAATATTTCTCCGTGTCGCTATTTTAGTGGCCCCATACTTCCTAGTACGTAGAAACAGAATTTAAGTATTAGTAAAAACGTTTGACAAGGACATTGAAGTTTTCGTATTGTATTTATTTTGCATACCAGAAACCTCGACGATTCGCTCTTATCAAGTCAGTTATTTATCAGGGAGAGTCGACCATACTAAAAAAAACCGGCCAAGTGCGAGTCGGACTCAGACATTTACAGACTTTTACAGTGGTAGAGCCCGCAATAACAACATCTTTTGCACGAATGGGCCGGCTCGACCGGTGAAATACCACGACGTCACAGAAGACAGGCGTGAAGTAGAAGTAATCTGCGTTTCGTCTGACGAGTGACGTGCCGGAGGCCTAATTGTAGTCCTCTTCCCCCTCCTACCCTCTTCTAATAAGAAAAGGATGGGAAGAGGAAGAGCATTTGATGGATGAGGAGGGGATGGACAGGGAATGGAAATATCCTTTTTTCTGTTTGTCCCCTCCTTTGTCCATGAAGGTAGGCAACGCATCTGCAACTCATTAGCTTGTTGCGGATGCCTATGGGTAACGGTACTTATTTCCAGGGGCCGCTTGCTCGTTTGCCACTTTGTAATATATAAAAAAAGACACTAAAGGTTTCGTACCATTATCTAAATAAAACATGTTTGTAGTATGGGAGCCGCTTGAAATATTTATTTTATTCTGTTTTTAATTTTTTTTGTTGTGATAACAGAGGTACATCATGTGCGAAAATTTCAACTGTCAATTATCATGGCTATTGAGATACAGTCTGGTGACAGACGGACAGACAGCGGAGTCTTAGTAATAGGGTTCCCGTCTTACCTTTTGGGTACGGATACCTAAAATAGTGCCCTCGCTGAATCGAACCCAGGGCTTAAGGTATAACAGTAAGATGTACTAGGACATAGTATACATATATATACACTACCTAGTGGTATGCACGCCGCTGTGACGTCATCAGGTATAGGACTCATATTATTGCATAATGATTGAATCACGTCACACGTCTTGTTCAGTATTTTTTATTAAATAAATATTGATAAAATCTTTATTCTAACGATTTGAACTGCTTACATCGGTCCTAAGATAATCCAAGCTTACGTAACGGGCAAAACGGTAAAACTACTTAATAAAAAAAAATAAAGGCGGTCAGAAGGAGAGCCGACAGAAGTGGAAATTCAAAACAGGTGGGAAGGCGCGATTAGTTCAAAGATAAATAAATAATCAATAAAAATAAACCCTTGTACCTTAACGATAAAATTCAAAATTGAAGACAAGATAAATAAATGAAAAAAAGTTCGTTGAAACTGTTCCAAAATTCTAATAAGCATGTCGCTGACACGTATTGCGCATGTTGCTGACGAGAACCCATAAGATTTTCCCCTACCATATCGTCTAACACGGCTAAAGAAGTCTCCACTTCCAAAAAAAATCAATTTGTCCCACACATATGACATGAGAATACATTATTTCGAGGAAATATAAAATATTAAATAATATTACTCAGCCCATTTGGGAGCTCAAAGCTGAATTATTTGAATCGGAGCTGTGTTATTAAATTCTTTCCCCGTATCAAGTCTGTCCTTGAGAAATCTTTTCGAATAGTACATTTATTTCTTAGTAACGTTTAAAAACTGTATATGTATCCCATTAGAATGGGAAGCTAGTAGAAGAATACTTGAGTAAAATGTAGTAGCCCTACTAGCCCTAAAGGTTTACATACAGACGTTTCCATGTCAATGTAATAGATAATTCGAATATAAATTCCCAGAGACAAAATCCGATGTGCCAAGTCCGTATTTCATTTGCAAAATGCTGAACTTAATTTGTAAAGGTCCGAATTTGATGTTAAAATTGTATGTATATGACGACGGGACGAAAACTTTAGTATACTTTAAATTGCTGTTGCCTCGTAACGTCTGTTAGTAAAAATGAAAAAAATGATAATACATTTGTACGGTTATCATTGCACGTGTACAAATGTCAAAAAGTGTAACAGTGGTCGAGCCCGCAACAACATCTGTTGCACTGCAGGGCAGGCTCTACCGATGAAATACCACGACCTCACAGAAGACACGCGCCAAGTATTTGCGTTTCGTCTGATGAGTGAGGTGTCGAAAACTTAACAGTCATAAGCTCTAGTCCTGTTATCACCCTTTTCTAATAAGAGGGGATGGACAGAAGAAGGAAATATGCACTTTTCTTTATATCCCCTCTTCTGTTTATTAAAAGTTGGGCATCGCATCGCATCTGCAACTGATTAGCTTGTTGCAGATCCTTCTAGGTAGCGGTCACTAAGGTAGCCGCTTGCTCGTTTGCTACCTTCTTATGTAAAAAAGTGTAGTCTGCCTTCTGAGAGACAATGGGTTGGTTTGTCAGCTAGCTACCGCTCTGGTACTAGCACTGTTGATGATATTTAAACTTTGAAATGAAATAGCCTGCTTGATGGTTCGCTTTCAAATATAAGCAAGTCATGCATCAATTCCTTGTATATGTATGAATAGGCTGGTCATCATTTTTTCGTTCGAAGAGTGAAAACGCCCCATAACTTCAGGTGAGATTGTGGTCTCACTAGCTCATTCGTTATAGAAATAATCTGTTAGGTCCGGTCTGCGTACCCCATTACAGTGGTAGCGTGATAGCAGAATATTAAAAGCAATAGAAATGGCACGTGCTGACGGATTTCCGTACTCGCATCGCAATGTAGCATTTCTTTCTACAAAACTATCTTCTGCTTGCCTCTCCCCTCTCTCCCCTACCCGAGAGCTTTGTACGTGTGCGTGAAGAACTTCTACCCACACTGAGCCACCCCCCGCTTTCACGGTTCTAATTTTTGGGGAATTTGGGGCATATTCGTAAATATGAAATGGAAAAAATATTTCGCGGTTAATCGAATTTTCAACCTTGGCACGTTGAAATACAGCGCACTTTCTAATGAGCTTGGCATCGAAAAAAATTACTTCATATGTCGTCCTTAAGACGGAGCGCCTCGCGCTTCGTATGTGTGTCTTGAACAGAGGTTGAATGGAGACACGTTAGCTTAAATTATTCTTCGAGGGGAGAGATAATTTAGAAAACACAAATTTAGGGTTTGACCAAAGAGTGTGAAAATCCTTTTTATCACTGTCCTGATCCTACCTCGATATCCTTACAGCGATATCTTTAAAGGAAAACAAGAGAAAAATCTATTCAGTCGATCAGATTAATGACTTACTAAAAAAGGGCGATATAAGGAGCACCCATAACTGACAAGTATATATGAATGTAGAAGAAGCGAGAGAGGTGTGCCAGGATCGCGCCAAAAGAAAATCCACTATCTCTGCCTACCTCTCTGGGTTACGGGTGTGAGTGCATTTTTTTTCTGTTCTGATGACCCTTATTTAGGAGCATTAAGACCGACTTTCTGCCTTAAGAATTTTGTAACTGAATTAACTGATTTTAGTTGTCGTAATTTGATTCGACACCCACATAAACTTGACCTCTTGAATCGCCCACGACAATCTACGCAAATGTTCAACCTACGACAATTAAACTACATTTAATCTAGGTCCTGATTAAATAAAAGACGAGGGTAAAAACACACTTCAATATACGTTGCAAAACTAACAAGCTTTATTATCTTTAAAGTTAGTTAGCCTGCAGGCTAGGGGAAAGTCAAAAATTATTTCCTACCGTGATAGAGCAACACCTGTTGCATGAATTAGCCGCTCGATCAGTGAAATACCACGACCTCACAGAACAAGCGAGAAGTAGAAGTATTCTGCGTTTCGTCTAATAGGTGCCGGAAGCCTAATTCTGGTCCTCTTCCTACCCTTTTCTTATAAGAAATGGATTAGGAGGGGATGGATAGGAAAAGCCATTTATCGCCTCCCCTGTCTATTAAAGGTAGGCAATGCATCTGCAACTCATTAGCTTGTTGCAAGTGCCTGTTGGTCGTTTGCCGCCTTCTTAAAAACGAAATAAAACATTTAAAGGTCTACTCAATGGTAGCTCTGTGCCATCAGCGAACGATATATCTATACGCGTGGCTGTACGCACAGTTGTATAATATTTTCCTATATGTTACTTCCATCATTTATTCTTTATTACTATATATCGTAACAACTATTCATAGCCAACTCAAAGTGTTTGTCTCTGTGTGTATGTCTGCGTGTGTGTATTATCTACATATATTATGAGGAATATGAGGGGTGGGGGGGAAGGGAAACTCAATTAAACATTTTCCTTAATCAAGAACGAAGGGAGATACGCTGGTCGCTTATTATTACTGTTTTTTCTCTCCCGTCGTATTATAACCATACTTTCCAATTATATTTTATTTATGAATACAATATTTATCAAAATTAAGTTATTGCCTACTGAAGCGGCTTACTCCAGGTTTTATTTCGGGGCAGACAATTTAAGCAGCTCGCTCCCGTGACGTGTGAGACGTATAATAAGTTACAAAATGTATGTAGGTCGATGACAAAATACGATTGATTAAATAAAAGAGAAATGAGGTATTTACAACTATTTGCTATTCGCCGCAACAAGGCGCTTTTGCGTAAACACCTACTTTAAAAACGTTTGTCACCGACTGATTGTAAATTTCTTCATTTTACAGTTACACTAGCCATATTGCAAACTGTTAACTGAACGAATCATTAGTTGACGTGTCACTTCTCGTCATTTTATAAACTTTCAAAGTCAAATCGTCAAATTGTGAATTGACTTTTAACCCACGACCATGTTGTGCATGTTTCGCAGTCCGTACCCTTAACCATTGGGCTTTTGGCGCTTCCACCTAGCTCGGGACTAGAATTGCTCACGAGCACTACACAATGTCAAGGAGTGTACGTTCAGTAATGATGGGGTCAGTCAGGTCAGGTCTGTGCACTTGAAAATCTAAATCTGCTATCAGCTAATGTTGAGCTGAGCCCCCCCTCCAGCCCGTTTTCACCCACCGAGCAATTTAATTTTTAACCAACAAAGTCCAGCCTAACCTGAACCCTCTTTAATATGATCGATGATATAGATGTGAGGTCAACTTACAATGGATAATAGTTACAACATACAAATTTACAACCCCTACTTTAGACCTTTAGGGGATGAATTTAGAAAAATCCTTTCCTAATAATCACCTATGTAATACCAGAAATCTCTGTGAGATATTTCAAGTCTTTAGGTCTAGTGGTTTAGGCTCATAATTGATATATCAGTCAGTCAGTTTTTTTTATATATACATACATACTATGCGCCTTTCTGACTTACAAAATGAAAAAGGTCATGTTACAACGGCGTTGGTTAAGAAGGGGTCACTTCCCATCCCCAATGTAGTTTGCAAAGCGACCCTGACCTTGGTCTACTGACCGAAAAGATAAAAATAACATTGGGTGGTACCATCTATACGTAAAAAAGTCGATGTGTGCATGTATCTGTTCCCTATAGACAAACAGTTAAAATCTTAAGATTGACCTAAAATGTGATCCTGTGAAGTTTGGTAGCAATCGGATCCAGATCATTAGTGCTACCCGGGCAAAGTCTGGGCGGATTACTTGTAAATATAAAAATAAATTTAGATACTAACATTTTCTAGAACCAGCGTATCTATTCGCTGTATCGAAATTGAGGTTGAATTAAGTACTAGATCTATATACTAAATTTTTGAGAACTGCCTCTTGGAAATATAGTATCGGCGTTAATAATTCCTAACTTATTTTTAATAATAGATTATTGTACATAGTTTACAGTTATCATTTCTTAATATCATCACAACGCCATCTATGTTTCACGACCTACATTACGAAAGGCATTCGATATATTATGTCACAATATCTAAGCGAATGTAAACATTTGCAATTTTGAGCCTTCGTGTCCTACTCGAAACTAATTTATTGGAATAAGTAGACTGGATCGACGGGGATATACGACAAACACCTAAATACCGGTGTTTATTTAAGGCCTATCTTCTTTTCTTTCCTTTTACGTCAGCGTTCCTTTCGCAAATTGTGATACTTGTAAAAGCAGTTTGTAATTCTTAAATATTTAGTTGGCACGGTTTTTGTACCCCCTAACAAACAGATATGACTTGACAAAGTAAGCGAAATAAATATATTTTAAACCTGTTAAAAATTTAGGATTTATGTAATATTACGTGACGATTATTAAGGGAGTAAATATTGTTACAGAAATTATGAGCAATTAACATGAAATGCCCTTTGTAAAAGCGCCATCTTGTGCCATATGGTACATTTACTACTAAAAAAATGTTTCATTCTTATGTGCGCAGTATGATATTTGTCTACTAGATGGCAAGTATTATATAAAATTTAACTATCCTGTGAATAAAGTACAAAACCTCTAACTGAAAATTAATTTCAAATATTTTACTCAAGATATAAACTTCAGCGATAGTTTTGTGCTTATTGTGTTATAAATTAAATATGAACATCGAAAAAACAAAAATATAATTACAATACAAATACGTCTGAAACATAATTATTGAGATTTAACTAATTTTATATCAATTATATTAAATGGCGAAAAATTAACAGCTTTTAAAAGAAAATTAATAATATGGATTTCGTGCGTGGAAAAAAACAACGCTGATTTTTTTTTCCATTTGTGTATAGCTTTGTACAAGATGCGGTGGAATTACCTGATGAAATTAAAAGTATTATAAAACTACATTAGAATAATGTGTTATTATAATCTCTTCTTGTTTTTAAAAGTTGCTGACCAGCAGAGGAACAAATATAAAATACACAAAAAAATCTTTGAAAGTAAGAAGAGAAGAAAAGCAAACATTGAATGTACACAGTTTCTGAACGCTTATTGCTTTTGATTTAGAAAACAAACTGCGTCATCATTTACATGGCAGAAGAAATTTGATTAAATATGTCAAAAATGAAATTAAAGCAATCTTTTAGATGCGAGATAAAATAGTAAATAAACAAATAAAAATGACTAATAACATTAACAAAACAAAACTGTAGACATTTAAATGATAGACACCGAAAATGTTAAAGAACAATGGATGCCTTGTCCGCAAGCCGAAAGAGAATATCCCGGCTTGACATACATTTATGCTTTAGACGAAATAATTGTAGCGAATAAAGTTGACGCATTACATAACGTGATCGGCACAAACGGAAAATGCTACACTATCTACAACAAAGAAAACCAAAAAGTATTCCTCGCCGTCCAAGATAAACTTACGAGAAAATATAACCTAAAAATATTCAACAAATATGGTAACGAAGTAATACAAGTGAAAAAACATGACAGCTTTTGTGTGAACAGGGTTCTAGTTTTCGCGCCACCTGGAAACTTTGTGGGTTCGGTAGAGAAATTAATAACTTGCTTAAACGCTTTTCGAGTTAAAAACCAAACAGGCGAAGTGTTCTTACAGGTTAAGCCCCGTCAAAGTTCACGTTACGAATACGATATTCTGTCCAACAACGCTGCAATTGGTCTGATGACGAGGAATGATAACAATACACTGTCAGAGGAACAAACTATTAGTGCTACTTTCCCTGTAGAAATGGAAGTTGGACACAAAGCAGTTTTGATTGGTGCATGCTTTCTAATTGGTTTTTGAACATACAGCATTGTTGCCTTCAAAAATAGTGTTCGAGTGTTGACATGTTAAACTGTTAAAATAACTCTTGTAAATCTATCATTTAAAGCAGCTTGTACATTTCTTTTTTTAATTTGTAGGGAGTATATGTCTTGAATTATAAATCTGCTTGTACAACCAAATATCGTTTCCCATTTATGAGTATTGTAAAATGTTAGCTTCCTAAGATCACAAATATGAGAAAATATCTACTCACCACACAGAAGATTGCTGACGCTTGTTAAAACACATCTGGGAAAAATGATCAGGTGTTTTAATGATTTCTTACATTTACACGAATACCACACATTGGGATAAAACTAATTTTACGGATTTTATCGCGTTCATTTTACGTTTTTTGATTCCCGACGTTTCGAGTACTTTACAGCGCTCAAGGTCACGGGGGACTGAGGTGTCCACTTAATTAATAAATTCAAAATAAGTGGACACTTCAGAAACTTTTGACATTGGGACGTTAGTTTTATTTCAATATCAGGTGTCAATATAATATTCCAAGATATTGATGTAATCTCTAAATGAAGTTATTGATATTAATTAGCCGTATGATGAAATTGGTTCTGGTTTATTGCATTTGTACAGTATATGGTAATTGGAGAATTGTAATAATGCTATGCACAGAATATAAAATATGAGCGCATATTTTATATAACACTGCGCCTGCTCTAATTCTTATAGCAAAAGTACACAAACGTATATTGCCTAACGTAGTCAATCGGGGTATCTTTGACATCAGAACTATTATTAGCTATCTTTCACTATGATAAATATATATAAATAAGATAGAGATGCCATGCAAAAACAACAAAAATGGTTTATGTATCAATAATTAGATATATTAAAGGTTGTATTTTTTATTTACATACCTTAAGAGTAGCAAATTAGAGAGTTTCCTAAAAAGTTAACCACTGAAAAAATTAAACAGTTGCACGCGGGAACTTTTAAGACTATTTTGACATTAATTTCGTTTGACAGCTTCTTTTTTTCCTGAGAGTTCATTTACGAAGTTTGCTTAGCACACACATTGTACAAATTCAAAGTTATTGTACTAAGTGTAGTCACGTAAAACATTAAGAAAATATTGGGTGGCGTGGCTGTCAGAGTTACCATTGTAAATAAATTTATAACCCCCCCGATAAATACAGTCGGTATTTGTCTGTACTCAAATATATTTAGTAGTGCCATAACTTTCATTTGCTACTAGCGTATGAAGAGTGCAAAAGAAGTTCTATATAGTTTTTTATATTGTGAAGCACAAACCATGAGCGTTTTGAACTTTATATCCTGTGATACAGTGCTCGCCGTCAAACTATTTTAATCCAGGTTTCTGCCTATAAAGTGCATTAAGTTTATGTTTAAATGGTGTATAACTTGGAAAGTATTACAACTCAGAAAGTATGCCTTGAAATATTTATTAACCTCAAATAAACATTCAAAAATGTTTACAAATATGTATATATTAGATAACAAATAAAATATGTACCATGAACAAATTTTATAAATTACTAGTGATGCCCTCCGGCTTTACGCGGGTAACGTTAATTATATTGATCCAGTCGCTACCAAAGTTCACAGTATCAAGCGCTACGCCAATGTGAACTTCGAATTCTTCGAAATCGGTCCATCCGTTTCGGAGTCTATAGTCTCTATTAGGGAACATACATACACACATCTCCTTTTACATCATTATAGAATATAGAATAGATATTTACATTTTACAATTCAATTATTTCTTAAATTACCATCAATTACCTAAAAACTCTGATTTTACTCTACCGAAGTACTAAGTTAGTCTAGTAACAACAGTGCATCGAAAGGTATAAAACGATGTAATAAGACCGGTAAGGAAATCCTTGATGATGAAGTCTAGGTTGTAACCTCTGTAACTCTCTGTAGAGTGTTAATGTTTTTGACTAGAATACTAAATTTGTCTCACAGTAAGGTATTATAAGAAACGCAGATAAAATAATTAACTTTTTTATTTATTTAAATAAATTAATTAAATAAATTAATAAAAACTTTTTATTTAATACAGAGTATGATTACAGGCGGTTTAACTTAAATTATCAGTCTTAAAATCTGAAAAATATATTACAACTTGTGCAAAATTCTAATTAATGAAGAAAACAAAATTAATCCACTTCCTCCACCGTAGGACCATCGTATTGTTTCCCATACATGCCATCAGGCACACCTCCTGGCATACCTCCCGCCTGACCGTACGCCTGGCCGCCGTGCATCTTAGTCATGATGGGTGAGCAGAGCCGCTGCAGTTGCTGCAACCGGTGCTCGTACTCCTCGCGCTCAGCCAGCGTGTTGTTGTCCAGCCACTTGAGCGCATCGTCGCACTCGCGCCGCGCCGTGCTCTTGTCGTCCTCGCTCAGCTTGTCTCCCGCCTCGTCCACCGCCTGCTTCACGCTGAACACGTACATCTCCAGCTGGTTGCGGGCGGCGACCCTTTGCCGCTGTTTCTCGTCTTCTTCTCTGTAGCGCTCAGCCTCAGATAGCATACGGTCGATGTCGGCCTGCGAAAGCCGCCCCTTGTCGTTCTTGATCACGATGTTCTTGCTGCGACCCGTGCTGTTCTCCTTGGCCGACACATTCAGTATGCCGTTGGCGTCCAGATCGAAGGTGACATCTATCTTGGGCACTCCGCGCGGCGCCGGTGGTATGCCGGTCAAGTCGAATGTTCCCAGGAGGTTGTTGTCCTTGGTCATTGCGCGCTCGCCCTCGTACACCTGGATGGTGACCGCTGGTTGGTTGTCAGAATACGTAGTGAAGGTCTGGCTCTGCTTGCACGGGATCTTGGAGTTGCGCTCGACGATCTTGGTCATGACTCCGCCGGCAGTCTCTATACCGAGTGACAGCGGCGCCACGTCCACAAGCAGCACGTCCTGTATTTTTGAATCCGTCTCGCCACTGAGGATGGCGGCCTGCACCGCAGCGCCGTAAGCGACGGCTTCGTCGGGGTTAATAGATAGGTTGAGCTTCTTGCCGCAGAAGAAGTTCTCCAGTAAGTTCTGCACCTTTGGGATGCGGGTAGAGCCGCCCACGAGCACGACATCGTGGATCTGACTTTTGTCCATCTTGGCATCCTTTAGCGCTTTCTCAACGGGTTCCAGGGTGCCGCGGAACAGGTCCGAGTTGAGCTCCTCGAAACGAGCGCGGGAGACACGCGTGTAGAAGTCGATGCCCTCATAGAGCGCGTCAATCTCGATGGTGGCTTCGGTGCTGGACGACAGCGTCCGCTTGGCGCGCTCGGCGGCGGTGCGAAGGCGGCGTAAGGCACGGGAGTTCATACGCAAATCCTTCTTGTACTTGCGCTTGAACTCATCTACCAGGTGGTTTACGACTCTGTTGTCGAAGTCCTCGCCTCCCAGGTGCGTGTCGCCGGCCGTCGCTTTCACTTCGAACAAGGAACCCTCGTCGATGCTCAGGATTGATACGTCGAATGTTCCTCCGCCGAGGTCGAATATCAGTACGTTGCGCTCGCCCTTCAGGTTCTTGTCCAAGCCGTAAGCCAGAGCTGCGGCCGTGGGCTCGTTGATGATACGCAACACGTTCAGTCCGGCGATGGCACCCGCGTCTTTGGTGGCCTGGCGCTGCGAGTCGTTGAAGTACGCGGGTACTGTGATAACAGCCTCCCGCACTGTGCTGCCGAGGTATGCCTCCGCCGTCTCCCTCATCTTCGTCAGCACCATGCTGCTGATCTCCTCCGGCGCAAACCTCTTCCTCTCGCCCTTGAACTCCACCTCGATTTTAGGTTTTCCGCAATCGTTGATCACTTTGAACGGCCAATGTTTCATGTCTTGCTGAATCTTGGGGTCGTCAAATTTGCGTCCTATCAACCGCTTCGCATCGAACACTGTGTTGTTAGGATTTAGGGACACCTGGTTCTTCGCCGCATCTCCGATCAGCCGCTCCGTGTCGGTGAACGCTACGTACGATGGTGTGGTCCTATTGCCTTGGTCATTGGCGATGATCTCCACGTTGCCATGGTGCCATACTCCAACACAGGAATACGTTGTTCCAAGATCAATTCCAATCGCTGGCATATTGTACGATATTAATTCAATTCGTATATTAAACTGCTAACAATAATATTTAACTGCGTTCAAAACAACTTCGGTCAACACCGAACACGTATTTTCGTCCTCTTCGTATAGTGATTCAAATATGACTGACTTAACGCGCCAGCCACAACGCTTTTATATTAAACCAATGAAATTCTAGAAATGTATCGCATATTCCAGAATCGACCAATCAGAGCACACCGCTTCATGAACATTCTGGTATCGCATTCGAGAACAATCCAGAACCTTATGCTAGAAAGAGATAACATGAAGTGGGATATATATTTATATCCTTAGTGCTACCACATCATAGCGTTTTTTACTTAATTTCGGGAGACACAAAGTTATTGTCCTAGTTTTATTAATTTTAGTTTTTTTATTTTAGTTTTATTAACTTCCATAAATTGAATATAAATGGTTGACTTGACTATAGACATTCTCTATCAATCGGTCAAGCATTAAAAGAGAAGGAAATGTTTCTTGTCTGAGCGTTCGATACAAAAGTATTAGAATTTTTATTATTATCAAATTTACTTTAAGCACTACAAGCTTTTTTTTCAAAGACTAATTTGATATATATTGAATTCAATTTTTTTGTTAGAGTTTTATCGTAATTTCAAACATACTTGTCATAGTTAAATATTGTACCATTCATAGGGCTAATGCATTGTGTCCTAACAATGAGTAACATAGATTTTTAAAGAGAAAATTTATTTTGACACGTTGGATCGTCATATAAGGATATAAAAGCAGCATTTAATATATTTTTATTTTGACAGGACTATGACTTGGGAAAATGTACGAATACATATGGCCACACCGTTCATAACATGGTTGCGCAGGGTTGGATTCAGTTTACCTTAAAAACTAAAACTAAACTACATGATAACTAAAATTATACTAATTTGTTCAAACTTATACTACGCTTGTCTTTTTTGCAGTGCAGGGGGGCCGAGGGTGGTCACACGTTTTTATCTCGTCAAATTCCATCTATGGCGATCATTATTAAACGATACTTTATATATTCGTCTAAAGTGTTTTAAACAATAAAAAAAATCCCAGGTGTCTGGGTGCAAGGCGCTCGGACGGTAAATTCGTGACAACGAATCCCACAACAAAGAGCACTCGGTATGGAATAATGTATTACAGAATAACAATATATACTCAATTTATAACCTAAAAATTAAATAATTTTATTAATTGAATGATAATTACATATATAATATTTAATATCTTATAATTTGTGTATATGAGCCAATCACACGATGCGTCATACCTCCCAGCCGATCGAACGGAGCGACGAGTCACAGGTAACGGAGAATTCAGGTAACGGGACATAGAGTCCAACTTTTTTCCGAATGCCTCCTAGAATATACCGATTTATAATAGGTTGTCACGACAAAAATAGGAAATAAAAATAGTATTATCATACTACAAAATCTAGCCCTGGATGTGCGACAAAGACAGACCGACGAACGAACTGATACGCAATAATTTCATTCTACGTACATATTTCTATTTCTACCCCTTCAACCTTGAAGGGTCAATTCACAGTTATAATATTATTAGTGATAGTGGGCAGCCGTTTGAAATCCATAGGGGACGTAACCGGAAGACTAAAGTTGTGCCAAATTTCATGCAGATCCGTTCAGCCGTTTGTGCGTAAAAGAATAACAAACATCCACACATCCATGCTTACAAATCTGATATTATTTTAAACCGTTATATTACTGGCTTTAAAAAAACTGTGGTGTCCGTACATGCAACATGATTTCCGCACACTAAAGGCTCCAACAGATACATTTTTATTCACACGGAATGAAAATAATAATTATCACTGGGGAGAATTTCCCTAACCTGGTAACATTTTTCAGGTACGCTCACGCCATATCTATATAATTCCTTATCAAAGTTTTTACTTTATTATTTTAAAGGATTCGGCGTTCATGACCGTGAGATTTAATAACACTAGCTATCTTTTTATTATTTTAATTACGCTATCCTTTTTACATCATTTGACATGAGCTGGGTTTGGCAGGAAAAGCATGCTAGTCGAGTTAATGCCGTTGAGATACGATCCTTAAGAAGTATGTTAGGCGTGACGTTGAACAATAAGATTAAAAATTAGCGTTATAAGGGAAAAGTGTAGCTTAAAAGTGGATGTTGTGACTAGAATTGAGAAATGTATGCTTCGGTGGTTCGGGCATGTTGAAAGGATGAATAAAGAGATATCGAAACAGATTTATGTTGCGGCAGTGAGTGGTAGTGCTGGTAGGGGACGCCCTAGGAGAACTTATATCGATCAAATTAGATGCTTATTAGAAAAGGGCGATATAAGGAGCACCCATAACCGTCGAGCATGTATGCGTAGATGTATGAATGTAGAAGAAGCGAGGTGTGCCAGGATCGCGCCAAATAAAAATCCATGATCTCTGCCTACCCTCTGGGATATGGCCGAGAGCGCATATTTTATTTATTTTATAATTTGACATGTGCTGTAGCTGTCAATTTGACATGTCACTGGTGTCAGTGTCTTTGGAACACTTTTGACTGGTGATCTTGTATGAGTATGACACATCTATAGTATAAAACGTCATTGATTAAAATTAATATTTTCCCGAAGTCCTTACAACATCATTGCAGTTGGTATTTCTTTTCATTCGAAGTCGAATGCCTTTTTATTGTTTCTAAATTCTTACTCCACCCACAACAATTCTTCTTAAAGTTGTAGTTGAAACTCCATAAAAAGGCATAATATTTCATGTATTATTTATTGATTGAATGCCTTTTAGAGAAATAAAATACAAAAAGTCCTACTCACCAGTATTGTAAGATACAAAAAAATATTTCTTATCAGTTCGGAATCAGTTCAGTGGTATATCGATTTCCTGCCAATATAATCACTGGATTAATATGTCAAAATGTAACTCGTAGTGCGAGGATAACCACAGAAACTAGAACTACACCTTACACTTAACCTCGTCCGCTGACAAAGTTGTATCACAATCCTATGAACTTGGTAGCGCACCAAGAATAAAACATGTAATATGATTTTAGATTAAATATAAACTATAAATAAAATAGGACCTTGTGAAAATAAATCGCTTGGAATCTTGTAAACAACAATTACCAAATAGGGATATAGTAAATGAAACACAGTTTTTTTTTTAAATTTTAATTTTTGCATATATCGACCCTTCTTATATTGTAAGAGAAAACACCAATTAGATTAATCTTTTAACATTAAAACAATAACTGTCATTTTAATGTTAGAAGTACTTAATACTAACTAATGATAATTATATTTAAGGTGAACTCCGGACCCAACGATGGTTTTTACAAGAGTTAGTATTGTATGAAATACCAATGACATTTCACACAAAACTAATTGTGATTACCGCTTGAAGTTAACTGACGGGCCCGCCATCATTTCTAGACAGCGGGCCCGTCCTGTCGCTCGAATGGTGATCCTCCAGCGCCGCGGCCATCCATCCTGTCTTATTGTGCCCCACGCACTCCCACCGATTAGACCATTCGTTGACTCTTCAAAGCCGTCGTCCGATCGATGAGAATGCACTGGTGGAACAACACTGCCTTCTTTACAAATCCTTCTATATCCACGGCGGGAGGAGCATCCCGTGAGCATGAGCCCATAGCTCACGGGCTACTGCCTTAGACACCGACGGCTGGCCTTATATATTGCACTGTCGTTCTAGAAACATCTACAATGTTCCAGCATCGACCAATCGGCGTGTAGAATCGAGAGAACCGTAAATCAATATAATTAAGCGCTGAAACGAGATAGAATGTTAAAGGTACGATAGGGGTTGGGGTGGATTCAAATTGTAAAGTCGAAAGAAAACTTTTACCATGATTTTGGGAGAATATTTCAAATTTAAATGTATTAGTAAAGACAAAAGATTACTTAGGGATGATAAGAATATTTTTACATGCCTCTTGGTCTCCCTTTTTGCACAATCATGCATGCACACCACATTTAATTTATCTGAGTTACATCCAAACATCCTACCCTAAGCTAACGAAGAAGGTCTTTCCCGATATGTCAAGTATGAGTTTGTCTCTAAATTCTAACAAAAGCTGCGGCTCTCCAGAGACCTTCTAAGGCTTCAATCTGCAACTGTGAACGAGAGAGAAGTGCATCCTAACATTCCAGCTATCATATGGCCAAAGTCAACATTATAAGTATTTCCTCATACGATGTTAAAAAAAATAATTATCCATATGAGAGTTATGCCGGATATCTTGATACGAATGAAAACGTCAAATTAGGTGAGTCGATTAGCAAGTTAAAATATGTTCTTTATAATTGACTATAAAAAGGAGAGAGTGGTCACTTTAAAGCGATCAAAATTTATTTCTTAAATTTAGTTCACATTAGAATTATCTTGGCAAATTTTAATTTTCACATGGCAACACTACGGATATATTTCGAATGGTTGTACTCTCGCTGCGCGGGAAAGAGTTGGCTGCGATAGATCTGAAGCGGTGTAGCTCAGGACATCATTATCGATCGTCACATCTCTATAGGCTACCTTTTCCCACATTGCGGTGGAGCCAGTCTGTATATTTATGAAATATATTAATGTATTATTGCTATAACATATTATAATATTCACATTGCTCCAATTAAGTACGAGTGCGACCGGGCAATCGACATTATTTTCTGTAGTCTTTTTTTTTCAGAAAATATTTAGTATTCTATACATGAAATGAAAATGTAATGTAACTGATCGCTGTGTGTACATGGAAGATATTTAAGGAAAACTATTATTGGGGGCCTTTATAAACGAAATAAAACCCAAAACAATGATTATTAAAATTTTTATTGGTATGTCTGTTTGTCTGTGCGTTTGTGCGCGCTAATCTCAGAAACGGCGTAACTGATTTGGGTGCGGTTATCACTAATGTATTGTGGTAAGCTTCACTTAAGCTAAAGTGTTTGTTTTATCGTAATCGGTTTATAAATAAAAAAGTTATATCAATTTTAAGAACCATGTCAAACATCCGTTAGATAAAAATGCAATAAAATAGCTGTTAAGTTAAATATGTTGAACTTTTAGTTAACTATATATTTTGATCTTTAAAATGATGATTGAAAATGTATATAAAGTTCCAAACCGGACAGTTACGGAGTTTTTGAAATCGCCAGCTACACACACTGGGCATTCATAGCACACGCACATATGTCAGGGACGCACGAGTTACCATTACCAGAGCGCTCCCTGGTAATGGTAACTCAGTATTTACATGTTATATAGATGATTTTATAAATTAAGTATGTATTCTTATGTAATAAATTTTATTTGGTAAGGCTAGTAGCTTATTATTCCGAGGAGAATTAGCGTTAGGCAGGCGTAAAAACTGTAGCCAGAACCGAAGAGAAGAAGTATGGTCTACGGTCACAGTTTAAAAATCTTGTGTGATTGTTAAGCTTTGCTACGGCCATACTGGCTCGAACCAACATACGCGAGAAAAGCGCAAGGAAATGATGATGAGGTTAGGTTAGTATTAAGTAGGTAATATTATTTCGTTGAAGTAAAATCTCAGGGAGGGTGAAACCGCGGGGCACAGCTAGCTCTAATAATTTAATTGACGGGCTGGTTGGCGTGGTTTGTAAGATATTTGCTTTTCACGCCGCAGGTCGTGGGTTCGATTCCCACCCAGGACAGACATTTGTGTGCATGTACATGTCTGTTTGTCCTGAGTCTGGGTGTAATTATCTATTTAAGTATGTGTTTACAAAAGAAAAGTAGTACATGTAGTATATCAGTTAACTGGTTGCCATAGCACAAGCTCTGCTTAGTTTGGGATCAGATGGCCGTGTGTGAATGTCTTAGAAAAAAAATATAGCGCCATCTCATAAAATTTTGAGGTTCCAATAAATTATCAAAATTTGACGACAATGCATTATAGGGCATATGGTTGTCATAACTTGATTTTTCAGCATTTTTTAGGTAAGATACCGATGGGGATAAACTTACAGAGTTCTTCGACTGTCTGATAAATTTTGTCTGCATAATTTATATCGTTATCGTATCGCCTTTGACTAACGATTCTAGTTCTTTTGGACAATAAGAATATGTTTGTCATGTCATCATTCGTCGAATTCGTGTCTTAACTATGTATGGCTGGAATGCACCCTGCGTGGGTGCAGAGGGACAAGGGGGAGGTGAGTAAAATGTCTAAATCGATTGCAGCGATGCTACCAGTCATCGTCTATCCTCTTCCCTCATTGCGGTGGAGCCGATCGAGGAAATCTGAAATCTATTGAATATTGCCATTAAAATTTAATAAATTAAAATCACAGACAAGACAGACTGCCTAAAGTAAAAGTCTGAGACCATAGAAACACAGAGAAAATTGAATCATAAATGACTATAACAATATTATAAAAAGACTAGCTGCCTCCGGCTCCGCTCGCATTCACATCTCATTTTCCTTATTTAAATTTTTTGTAAGATGATTCCGCGTACAATGACTTCGAAATAGGTAAAATTGTGTCAAAAAGTTATTATAAGATATTGTTAATAAAGGTATTATGTACCTCAGGACCAGTTTTATATTCGGGGTGAAGGATAAATATCTCATGTCATTTTCTGTGCCCCTGGTAATGTGAGTGCAAACTTTCATTATGATCGGTTGGGTTGTTAAGGAGTTAAAGCCTAACAAACAAACAAACATTCACATTTGTACATATGCACGAAGTTTTCTTGTTCCTTTTTTCCTATTCGAATATTTTTGGTTTATAAATTTGGTGTCAGCTGTATATCGGTTACTATTTATTTGTTTAAATAGACACAACCAATCAGAGAATATATTGCAATATGTAATTCGTTACTTGCGTACGGTAGTTAATATAACGTTTTGTTACAGCCTCGAGCTTTAACGTCGCTTAATTTTTTTTTTGCGATAACTCCTTAAGAAAGTCCATGAAATGCTTAAGGAGTTATCTTACGACGTATTTACGTTGATAAGAATTACTGTATCCATCTAAATGGGGTTTCAATTACCACATTGAAAATAACCATTTTTAGGAGTTAGAATGGATATAGGAAGCTATCCTTAAAAATAGATATATGCCTTCCTAGTCTTTTTTGTGGCTCTTTTTGAGATATACAATTCATTTAGACATCACATTACAAATATTGCATTCTTCCAGATAGTTTTAGTGATAATCTCTGAAATAGGCATACATATGTTCGCAAACCTTGTAGCTACGGAGGGAAGGGAGGGGTATGACATGGGTGATCAGATAATGTATTGGAATTTTCATAGTCTATTAGATTGACATTTTAATTTTTAAAAAGTAGTGCCATCTATGTTGCAAATTGGTCATTTATACGGCAGCGTTTACCATTATCACAAATTGTAAAACTAACATAAACTTAATAGTTGTCTGACTGGGATACTAGATGGCGATTTTATGAATATCGAATTTTGTATATAAAAAATTTGTTCTCAAGAAAAACTATGAATAAAAGCTGTTTGTTCATTCATTTCACCGTTTAAATTCAGGTTTGACAATTTAGAAGAAATCAAAGACTGCAATAATTTCTTATTTTTTTATTATGTAAAGGTAACCGTCTGTAATCATGCACTGTTTAATATGCTAACTTAAATATTATCAGTCTTAGTAACTTAAATATAACATTTTACATATTCAAATATTTACAACTTTAGTTATTTCTTTGGAATGTTAAGCTCTTGAAGAAGTCTACTTTAATCCACTTCCTCCACGGTGGGACCGTTGTATTGGTTTCCATACATGCCTCCCGGCATACCTCCAGGCATGCCACCTGGCATACCACCTGGCATACCACCTGGCATACCACCTGGCATACCACCTGGCATACCGCCGGGCATTCCGCCTGGCATGCCACCAGGCATACCTCCCGCCTGACCGTGCGCCTGTCCGCCATGCATCTTGGTCATGATGGGTGAGAAAAGGCGTTGCAGCTGCTGCAGCCGGTGCTCGAACTCCTCACGCTCCGCCAGCGTGTTGTTGTCCAGCCACTTGAGAGCGTCGTCGCACTCGCGCCGCGCCGTGCTCTTGTCGTCCTCGCTCAGCTTGTCTCCCGCCTCATCCACCGCCTGCTTCACGCTGAACACGTACGCCTCCAGCTGGTTGCGGGCGGCGACCCTCTGCCGCTGTTTCTCGTCTTCTTCTCTGTAGCGCTCAGCCTCGGATAGCATACGGTCGATGTCGGCTTGCGACAGCCGCCCCCTGTCGTTCTTGATCACGATGTTCTTGCTGCGACCCGTGCTGTTCTCCTTGGCCGACACATTCAGTATGCCGTTGGCGTCCAGATCGAAGGTGACATCTATCTTGGGCACGCCGCGCGGCGCCGGTGGTATGCCGGTCAAGTCGAATGTGCCCAGCAGGTTGTTGTCCTTGGTCATTGCGCGCTCGCCCTCGTACACCTGGATGGTGACCGCTGGTTGGTTGTCAGAGTACGTAGTGAAGGTCTGGCTCTGCTTGCACGGGATCTTGGAGTTGCGCTCGACGATCTTGGTCATGACTCCGCCGGCAGTCTCTATACCGAGTGACAGCGGCGCCACGTCCACAAGCAGCACGTCCTGTATTTTTGAATCCGTCTCGCCACTGAGGATGGCAGCCTGCACCGCAGCGCCGTAAGCGACGGCTTCGTCGGGGTTAATGGATAGGTTGAGCTTCTTGCCGCAGAAGAAGTTCTCCAGTAAGTTCTGCACCTTTGGGATGCGGGTAGAGCCGCCCACGAGCACGACATCGTGGATCTGACTTTTGTCCATCTTGGCATCCTTTAGCGCTTTCTCAACGGGTTCCAGGGTGCCGCGGAACAGGTCCGAGTTGAGCTCCTCGAAACGAGCGCGGGAGACGCGCGTGTAGAAGTCGATGCCCTCATAGAGCGCGTCAATCTCGATGGTGGCTTCGGTGCTGGACGACAGCGTCCGCTTGGCGCGCTCGGCGGCGGTGCGAAGGCGGCGTAAGGCGCGGGAGTTCATACGCAAATCCTTCTTGTACTTGCGCTTGAACTCATCTGCCAGGTGGTTCACGAGTCTGTTGTCGAAATCCTCGCCTCCCAGGTGCGTGTCGCCGGCCGTCGCTTTCACTTCGAACAAGGAGCCCTCGTCGATGCTCAGGATTGATACGTCGAATGTTCCTCCGCCGAGGTCGAAAATCAGTACGTTGCGCTCGCCCTTCAGGTTCTTGTCCAAGCCGTAAGCCAGCGCTGCGGCCGTGGGCTCGTTGATGATACGCAACACGTTCAGTCCGGCGATGGCACCCGCGTCCTTGGTGGCCTGGCGCTGCGAGTCGTTGAAGTACGCCGGTACTGTGATGACAGCCTCCCGCACTGTGCTGCCGAGGTATGCCTCCGCCGTCTCCCTCATCTTCGTCAGCACCATGCTGCTGATCTCCTCCGGCGCGAACCTCTTCCTCTCGCCCTTGAATTCCACCTCGATTTTAGGTTTTCCGCTCTCGTTGATCACTTTGAACGGCCAATGTTTCATGTCTTGCTGTATCTTGGGGTCGTCAAACTTGCGTCCGATCAGCCGCTTCGCGTCGAATACTGTGTTGTTAGGGTTGAGGGCCACCTGGTTCTTCGCCGCATCTCCGATCAGCCGCTCCGTGTCGGTGAACGCTACGTACGATGGTGTGGTCCTGTTGCCTTGGTCGTTGGCGATGATCTCCACATTGCCATGCTGCCAAACTCCGACGCACGAATACGTTGTTCCCAGATCGATTCCAATAGCTGGCATTTTATACAAATTAATTCACTACTTGTGTAATATTAAACTGCTTGCTAAACAACTTCGGTATAACCGAACTCTCTCTTAGTCCTCTTTGTATCGCGTTTCAAATAATACTGATTTCCCGCGCCGGCCGCTGTGCTTTTATATTGAACGAATAGAATTCTCGAAACGTCGCGTAAAGTTGAGAGTCGACCAATCAGAAAATACCACTCAAAGAACATTCTAGTAAATCAGTCGAGAACAATCATTGGTGAGGCGTGGTTTGTTAGAAAGAGATGGTTATATCATTATATTATAATTATAGGGTTACCCTTTCCAACAGTGTATCTACAATGCGGGGACTTTTTAACCATTGAAATTAAAAATAAGTTATTTTTTAGTGTTAACAAAAATATATTTAAAAAAAAGTTTCCTTTTTAAATAATTTCCTACGTTTTTTTTTAAATGAAATTATAGAAAATAAACAAAAGACCCATTATTAAGAAACTTTGAATATAAATGGTATTAGAAGGAAAGGCCACAACAGTTCATAATATTTTAATAAGTAATTTGAGTACCCTTGCCATAAGGTAGAAAGAAAAGTAGAAAGAAAAACAATAATTACGTTTTTCAATTGAGCATTAAGCTGAACTTCGTAAACTTTCTTCTATATCCATACAACTCGTAAGTATATTTCTGAATGTATACAAAAATGAATAGTATGTAAATTAGTAATAATATTTTATATCTGAATCTAAATAAAGCCGACAAAGAATAAACGTTTTTAGCAAGAAAGTTATTGATTTTTTTTCTGGGAAAAACATAAATTATATAGGGCAATATTCTAGAACTCTCCGGACGCTTCGAGTCCTCCTACGGAGTCTACGGATATGCGAAAGAGACAAAAAGTGTGTGTATCTTTCTCGTATTCATGCGAACTTACGAACATTATTCCTAACTCCAGATTTGTTATTTATTTTTACTGTTGAAATTCCTTAGTCGCTAATTATTATACATTATTCGTTATTGTTTTAATGTCAAGAATCCTTTTGTCTTGAACTTAATTATAATTGATCCTTTAAAATACGCACAAGTAAAAGCTTCAGTTGTTTTTTGACAACAGTGATGTGTTTGTCAACAGGAACGTGTTTGTCACATAGTTTTACAAGATCTTTTCTATTAAATGAAACCTAATTAATTATTTTGATGTGAATTATATTTAATATTTGTTTTATGTCGGGAGTATTTAAAATCCTCGTAGTTTTTATTAAAATTGTAAAGCTGAATAAACTAATTTTTTAACATAGATGGCACTTTTTATAAATCAAAATGATAGTATGAAAGTAGAAGTTTATTCTTGATATTAATTGGATATAATTAGCAAAAGGGAGATTATTTTAGCGATTTAGCTCATTCTGGCAGAATTAATGGTGACTGAACATTGCATGTCTTTTCAGTAGGTCTATCCTTCAGGAGTGTAATGTGTGACTGAACAATTTTTTTTTACATTAAAACACCTTTTCCAGATATTACATATTCGTACATACATGGTTTGAAAGTGGATGTTGTGAATAGCATTGGGAGTCGTATGCTTCGGTGGTTCGGGCATCTTGGAAGGAGGAATGAAGAGAGAGTAACGAAACAAACAAATGTTGACGTCCAAGGTGAAATTAAATCGATCAGTTTTTAACCTACTAAACAAGGGTGATATAAGGAGTACCCGTAACCGACGAGCATGTGTGCGTAGATGTATAGATGTAGAAAAAGCGAGAGAGGTGTGCCATGATCGCGCCAAATGGAAATCCATAAACTCTGCCCTTCTGGGTTACGGACGTGAGGGCATTTTTTATTTATTACGTACCTATCATGTCCAACCTAACAAACCTAATTTATAATTTCATCCGTTCTTACTATAACTTTATCAGTACACACACGTTAAATTGTAAACGATTCAGTTCACAATTTGACATTTTTAAATATGCCTAGTCCCATTATAAGCCGCTGTAATTCACAATCTTTTTTATTCAATATATAGGTGATGTTATATTACCTATAATTAATTTAAGTAAGGTAACAAAATGAATTAAACACTCTCTTTAATTTCGATGTAATAAAGTTCCACAGTAAATCGATAAATCAAATCTACAATATACACGATACAATATACAGAAGCCTAATAGAGAAAAGATCAATGTCACGCGCGATTGAATGTGGGTCGCCTGGTTGCAAACATCTCACTCACGCTTAGATCTTAGTAGGTATTCCACGGTAACATTCTCTGGGGCAATGGTAAAGTTAATATGTTATGGAACGAAGTGTCTGCATTATTGTGAAATAAAAAATACCATGTCATAGAAGAATTAATTATGAACGGTAAGAATTACTCGTTAACAAATTAATATAACGCTTAAATCAGTTTTAAGCTGTGATTTTTGCATATTATTTACAAAATTAAAAATTCGCCCAAATTTGGCTTAAATTTCTTTGAAGTTCGTCTACATATTTTACTTTTATCACGTAGTGTGTAAGTAAAACATTAGATAACCTTGAAAGTGTACAATTTGAATGTTTTGTCTAATTTAACCTCAAACCTCTATACTTCCAATAAAGCTCAGGAAGGTTGTACCATTCAAACGTTTGAAAAATATTATTTAATGTGTAATGTGTACTCATTATGAAATATCCGCACCACGAGTTTAATATCAAGACAATAATAAATAAAACAACAAATGAGTCAATTGAACACTGAACATTTATTAAGAAAATCTACAAAAAAAATCAGTCTTTAAATTAAATACAAGATTAACATTAATATACTAAACTTAATTAACTATGTGCTGGTTTAACGCCTCTTTTTCTTCTGAGGTGTCTTCATTTCTTCGACATCACCGTTCTGTTCTTCTTCTTCTTGCTTCTTTCTCCTGACTGGGCCAGTTTGGGTTACGGGAATAAGTCTCTCTCCTTTTTGGCTGGACTCTCTTGGTGCGGTAACCGTTAGCACACCATCGGAAGACAACTTTGATTCAACCGTTTCAGGATTGCAGCCTTCGGGGAGCGCGTACCGTCTTTTAAATTGACGTGATATGTAACCGTGTTCATCTTGCTTCTCTTCGTGGTTACCTTCGACGACGATGTATCCATCAACAGTCTTCACGCTTATTTCATCCGGAGCAAAGTGCTGGACGTCCAGGTTGACTTGGAACTTGTTTTTGTCAGTTTTAATGGTAGACCCAACATCGCGGCTTATGGCAGACAAGTTTCTCCACGGGCGTATGTATTGGCTTAACCTTAAGGACGGACGACGGTCCAGTACGTCAAGGAGCAAATCGTCCGACAAATCCAAGTCGAAGAAAGAATCACGATGACGTCTTGGCGCAATGTCGTCAAATAGTAATGGTAAAAGGGCCATTGTTAATTGAAGAATTGAGAAATTGACGAATAAAAGTTTTTAATCGATCAAGCGCAAAGCTCGTCTGTCACAGAACTTGGTATTCAATATACTGTATAGCCGCGGCATAGCTGCGCCCGCTTTTATAATATGAGCATTCGTAGCGAACACTACCGGAGGGTTCTGGAAAGGACTAGAAGTTACTTAACTATGACGCCATCTATCGAGGGATAGTAAAATCACAGCCAATTTAATAATTATTGTACTTATACTTACAAACACGACAAAAATTATGATCATTGGCAGTTTGCTTTAAAATTTTAACTTTGATAAATTGGTAGTACTTGTATATTATATTTAACATAAAATAACGACGAGGCATTTTATTTTAACTATAAAAAGAGTATAAGTGAAAGGTACACAGACGGATACAATATTTAGTTTTACATTTTTGATAGGAATTACTACCTAGGTACCAAAATAATTGTGTAATCGTTATACATGTCAAGTTTTTGAGACTGCCTGCCGCCAATAAACATACAAATTTGCATCGACAACATTTCTATTGAAATTTACACGAAGAATAAGAAATAATGATTTAGATTATGTTTTACTACAAAAGAACTCAGCTCAGAAAGATCTCCAAGGTTTTGAAATTTAAATACAATATTATTGCTTCTTCTTTGTAGTGCCATCTCTCAGTGGAGATTGAAAGCCTCCAAACATTTATTTTAGATTCAATTTCCACGAGCTACCGATAGATGGCAGTTTATATAGAGCTTTCTTCCGAAGTGTTCACAATTAAATCCAACCACGTGATTATAACCTAGGTTTTTACTGACAAACATTACAAAAACTGCAAAAATAATGTTCTCTGCACATGTTTATGCTACTTTTTAATTAATGAATCGAACTGTCCAAACATGAAAATCAAACAAAGTGAAAGCCTAAACTTCAAATTATATATATATATATATATATATATATATATATATATATAAAAATACCATCATTTATGATAACACTTTTCAGTTAGAAATAGCACTATGCTAATGCATGTTTTCTGAAATTTATCCAAACGAAGTCAACGTCCTTACATTATATTTTAGATTTCTTTCATAGGCTATAAATAATTTAGGTAACAGGTAAAGAGTACTCGTAACCGACTAGCACGTATGGACCAAGATGTATGGATGTAGAAGCCAAAGATGTGTGCCAGGTGATCCGTGATCTCTGCTTACCCCTCTGGGTTACGTGCATGTGCGCATATTTATTCTAACCTAAAATTGTACAATGTGTATTATATATGAATGAATAAGAGGCAAGGAAAAGAATTCGTATCGAGTTAGTAATCGTATTAGATATTTAACCGCGTTATTTTTAGGTTAAGAAATTTCGATATTTATTATTTGAACATATTTGTTTGTACATATATACCAGCACTAAAAAAAGATATTATTTTCTATATAACTAGATATGACTTTCTTTTAGTGTTTCATTCGTTTATTCTAACAAATATAAAAATTATAAATAATATGCACGGAAACGGGAGTTTTAGTTATATGTCAATTGTCAGTGTACGTATTTCAATTGTAAATAATTTTCGGTACATTTATTATTTCACGTGTTTTAGTAAGCCTCACGTTGTTTGTTCAGACAAAGCAGTCGGTAAAACACGTGTATCCGTAGATAACCCTTAAATTTACCATATATTGCTTCATAATGCATTTTTATTTAAATCGTTTAAAAAACGTTTTATAAATTGTAAATGCATAATAAGGCTAAAATGCATAAAATCAATACAAAAGTATGAAGATTAATCTAGAACCCGGCAAAATTACTCTACTACCGGGTCCGGTCGCCGGATCGCGGATGCCAACAGCGCTTTGAGTGGCGGGAAGACGAACTACACACCGGAAACTAACTGAATGTTCCAGAACAAAATATTAATTTAGATAAAACACCGGATTAAAATGTAATGTTTTGGTCTTACATCGAAGAAAAATTAAAAACATTATGTTTCACTACAAAATATTCCAAGTTTACATTCATTAGTTGATTGCTTGGCAAGATTTCCTAGAAAGTTCTGGAACGTTCGAGAATGTTCCGCAACATTTGACGCGGAGTTACGCAGTGCCTTGATGCGGAGAGTAGCAAAACTAAAAGTGTAACGTTACGTTGTTCTAAACCTTTATAAAAAAATGATGAATAATGAAATAAAAATAAATAATGTTTGTAGGTCAATTAGTTTTTAACTAACATCTCAATCTTGTGAAAGCAATGCATATTAGTATATTAAATGTATTCCACATGTGTTCTAAGTTCGCAGGAGAATATAAGCTCCTCTGTGTTGCATTCGGGATCTGACATGAACATACATAAGCTTTTATTTTTCTAACACTCAGTAAGGTGGCTTTCTAGGAGTATTTGTGTATGATTATGAGGTATTATCTTTTGTGTGAGCTTCTTATATGAGATGTAGGTTTTAGTTCTAATCGGATTGTTCTTTTTATCGTATTTAAAATTTTAATGAAACTCATGATTATCGTAATATTTGCAGAAATAATGGTTGAAAGTGACAATGGATATTCTATATAAATTGAACAACCGTTCCATGGCTGAAGTTTCAAGTTGATTTCTAAATATAACAAGGAGTACGTATTTTTGAAAAAATGAAATAATAATTTTAAGATTTCATATTCATGACGAACCAAATAAAGATGAAATAGCGAAACAAAATGGAATGAAACATTGTAATGTAACAAGTATTGATTTTCAACCAACGCTTACAAACCCCTGGAAAGTAGGCGGAATCTAGAAATTTCCATCGGTTCACAGATGTCGCTACTGAACGACTCTATAAAAGACGCGCAATGAAGAAAACCGGCGTTATTTAAAATATACCAGCCAGCGGGAGGTTAGTGCGATATCCGGTTATTTTAACACGTGCTCTTTATCAAACTGCGTTGCTAGTCAAGTATTCTGTGAATAAAAACTCTTATAGAATCAATTAAGTGATTAATTATTCAAGATGCCAGAAGAAATGCAGGTCCAGTCGGGCGAGGTGGAGACCTTCGCCTTCCAGGCGGAGATCGCCCAGCTCATGTCCCTGATCATCAACACATTCTACTCCAACAAAGAAATCTTCCTTCGTGAGCTGATTTCCAACTCATCTGACGCCTTGGACAAGATCCGATATGAATCACTCACAGATCCGTCGAAGCTTGACAGCGGTAAGGAACTTTACATCAAGATTGTTCCCAACAAGAGCGAAGGTACACTTACAATCATTGACACTGGTATCGGCATGACTAAAGCAGATCTAGTCAACAACCTAGGTACGATTGCCAAGTCTGGAACAAAGGCGTTCATGGAAGCGTTGCAAGCGGGAGCAGACATCAGCATGATTGGTCAGTTTGGTGTAGGTTTCTACTCTTGCTATCTAGTCGCCGACCGTGTCACAGTTCATTCCAAACACAACGATGACGAACAATACATGTGGGAGTCCGCGGCCGGCGGTTCATTCACAGTCCGCCCCGATCCCGCTGAGCCCCTCGGTCGTGGTACCAAGATCGTCCTGTACATCAAGGAAGATCTGACCGAGTACCTAGAAGAGCACAAGATCAAGGAAATTGTTAAGAAGCACTCCCAGTTCATCGGCTATCCTATTAAGCTCGTCGTAGAGAAGGAACGTGAAAAGGAACTGTCTGACGACGAGGCCGAGGAAGAAAAGAAAGAAGAGAAAGAGGACGATAAGCCTAAGATCGAGGACGTCGGCGAGGACGAGGAAGAGGACAGCAATAAGGATAAGAAGAAGAAGAAGACTATTAAGGAGAAGTACACCGAAGATGAGGAGTTGAACAAGACTAAGCCAATCTGGACACGCAACGCTGACGACATTACACACGAGGAGTATGGAGACTTCTACAAGTCCCTCACCAACGACTGGGAAGACCACTTAGCGGTTAAACACTTCTCCGTCGAAGGTCAACTCGAATTCCGAGCGCTGCTGTTCGTCCCACGCCGTGCGCCCTTCGACCTCTTCGAGAACAAGAAGCGGAAGAACAATATTAAGCTGTACGTTCGCCGCGTGTTCATTATGGATAACTGTGAAGACCTTATCCCTGAGTACCTCAACTTCATCAAGGGCGTGGTCGACAGCGAGGACCTGCCGCTCAACATCTCTCGTGAGATGCTGCAACAGAATAAAATTCTCAAAGTCATCCGCAAGAATTTAGTTAAGAAATGCCTCGAGCTCTTCGAAGAGCTGGCGGAGGACAAAGAAAACTACAAGAAGTACTACGAACAGTTCAGCAAGAATTTGAAACTCGGCATCCACGAGGACTCACAAAATAGGTCCAAGCTGGCAGACTTACTTCGCTATCACACCTCTGCGTCCGGTGACGAGGCGTGCTCCCTCAAGGAATACGTGTCGCGCATGAAGGAGAACCAGAAGCACATCTACTACATCACCGGCGAGAACCGCGACCAGGTTGCCAACTCTTCGTTCGTGGAGAGGGTGAAGAAGCGTGGATATGAGGTCGTGTACATGACCGAACCCATCGATGAGTATGTTGTTCAACAACTCCGTGAGTTCGACGGCAAGACCTTAGTTTCAGTCACCAAGGAGGGTCTCGAACTTCCTGAAGACGAGGAGGAGAAGAAAAAGCGCGAGGAGGACAAAGTTAAGTTCGAGGGTCTCTGCAAGGTCATGAAGAACATTCTAGACAACAAAGTTGAGAAGGTTGTTGTGTCCAACAGGCTTGTAGAGTCTCCGTGCTGCATCGTCACAGCGCAGTACGGCTGGTCGGCCAACATGGAACGCATAATGAAGGCTCAGGCCCTCCGTGACACGTCCACTATGGGCTATATGGCCGCCAAGAAGCACCTGGAAATCAACCCCGACCATTCCATTGTCGAGACTCTGCGACAGAAAGCGGAAGCCGATAAGAACGATAAGGCTGTCAAGGATCTCGTTATCCTGCTGTACGAAACTGCTCTGCTGTCGTCTGGCTTCACCCTGGACGAGCCGCAGGTGCACGCCTCCCGAATCTACCGCATGATCAAGCTCGGCCTTGGCATTGATGAGGATGAACCCATCCAGGTTGAGGAGTCGGGTGCTGGGGAGGTGCCCGCGCTGGAGGTGGACGCTGATGACGCGTCGCGTATGGAGGAAGTTGATTAAATCTCATAATTTTCCCGCCTAGTTTCGCCATGGTTTGACGGTTATATGTGGTTATCGCAGTTTATTTTTGTGCACTGGTGTACAACCAAAGACTGATTTAGTTCAAAAAATTCCATTATTAATTACGATTAATAAAAGATATTTAACTTTCTGAGTTGTTTTTATTTTCCTTTTATCCCGCTTTTGTTGAAGCTTATTTTACATTTATGAATTGTCAATGATTAATACAGAAATGTAACACAAATATGTACCGTTAATAAATAGGTAAAATTAAAGCAGTATTGTAACAAGTCTTAAAGAATGCTTGAATGATTTGTCTTTAATTCAAATAAAAGTATTTAAATTAAAGTTGCAATATTTTAAAGAAACTGTTTCCTTATTCAAATTATTCGAAGAACTTTCATGTGAAATAAGCAGTGTCACTATATATTCTATACATTGCAATTGGCTTTTTGCCTGGTAGTCTAATGAAAGTTTCATTGTCATGTATGAACAATGGCTTTATTCTTGTTCCTCGTGAGAGGAGTATATAGTAATATAAATACAAAGTTTGAATATGTTAGCCTTTTAGGTAAGAAGGAAAAGATCTGGATGAAATTGTTGAAAAAATTGAAATAGCACATGGGCTACTTTTTATCCCAGTAAAATGTACGGTTCTCGTGGGATTTTGGTTTTGACGGGTGCAAACCCGGGATTATAAAAGGCAATGTTTACATGTATACTCTAGACTCCGAACTGTTAAAAATCACACCCTCGTAAACTTTGAGGTTAATTAATGGCAAAGATGATGGATTCTTATTTTGCATGATTGAAATTTAAATCGATATTTTAAAAAAATCCATTCTTGTTGAATTCGCAACTAAATTATTAACGCCCTCTATTTAACATTTGTAAATTAAAATGAATGAACCTTATTTATTATCAATACAACTTAAGGCAAAAGAAAGCAAATAAATAAGGATTTCATTACCTAATTGCATTTATAAAATACTAGTGATCCGACCAGGTTTCGTCCAGGTAGGCACTACTTATGATCCGATCGCTACCAAGAAAAGAGGAACAACCGTTAGGCCAACCTAAATGTTTTGTGATGAGAACGAATTGCCCACTGCGATTTTGTTAGTTCAAAATTTACGGATTTGACTTCGACGTACTTTGACAGTTCATACCTTGTAGAGAAGGAACATTCGTTTGTTAAATCATCGGACTAACTCGTGCGCGTCGGATTTAGAAAGGGGACGTAATATGCTGATAACTTTGTATTTCAATATTATTTGATAAATGAAATAATTATGAATAAGATTTGAGCGCGACGCAAGGGACTTAAGGGGATCACAAACTTATTTAACAAAATCGACACATGCACATCGTCGAGCGCGTTCAATTTTCATTTTGTTTTAATAGAAATAGTTCAAGGATAAGATTTGACGATTTCAACATGCTGGATTAATAAAAATCGTAAATAAATAGCCTTTCCGGCGTGGAAACATTTAACGGGTAAAAATGTCTAATCTTCAAAATGCATGTACATACATGTTTAGCATCGTCGCCCGTACTACGAGTTTCTACTAGCAGTAATCATTTGAAATCGCTCATTTCGAACACTCATTTTTAATAATCGAGTCGGTTTTGATACTTAATTTTGAGTTAAATCCTACAACATTTCTTAAAATGTTGAATGTAAAATTATTTGTATTAGTTACGGATAGGTTATAAGTACAAAGTATCACCTAATAAATGTATAATGATTGTTATCATTTGCTTGGTGGATGTTTAAATTTTTAAAAAACTATAGTTATGAAACTCGATTACACTGTACAGAGATGCCTGGAATAACTACTATCGCTTTATAATTATTTATGTTAAATATGTGAGAGTTCTAAACAGTGGCAGAGCCATCTTTCACGAATAGGCTGGCTACACCGGCGAAATACCACAACCTCATAGAACACGGGCGTAAAGTACAAAATATGTTTCTACGTTTCGTTCGACGAGTGAGTTGTTAGAGGCCCAATTTCAGTCCTTATTTTTTGGCCCTAGGGACACTTATAGGTATCGTATTGGTGAATAGGTAGGTATCGTATTGTGTACTAAAGAAAGACGTTAAGTACCCATAAGCGATGACCACGTAAAACGTTGATATAGGAGTGTAAAAGGGTCACTGCCTACCCCACAGATTTATACCACCAGATAGCGCGTTCCTACGAATTCAACCTTCAAAAGTGAAGCTCGCTTTTTGCCGCGATACATAAATACAAATGCTAATCAAAATTGAAATAAATTACAAATAATTTTTAACCACACTTTTTTAATCTATCGTCTTTTATATTTCGTTTTATTTTTAAGGTTAATTTAACTTTGTAATGTAGGCTGACAACACTTATGACATGTTATGGCGTCGTATTATTATTGTTATAATCATATTACAATCATCATAAAATTAATTATTTACTTGTGATTTTCGTACACTTATCTTTCTTTGAGGTATAATTTTGACACTACTTCATAATACCGTCATTTTTTTAAATTACAAACACGAAGATTTCGTGTTTGTAGACTTTTGAGGGTTTGTAGACGAGGTGTTGCAGAATTTTATTAATGTTATTTAACCAAAACTTATACTAAACATTTAAATGTTCGCTTTCGCAAATCAATTTATAAAAATCATTTTATCAATATTTGTATTTAAATCTATTGACTCCGAGTGTTTCGGTTATCTTTATTTAAGATTTTGACGTTAATTTATAATACTAACCTCAAACTCTAAAATCTATATTATTATATGCAATTGATGCAACGCAAATAAAATAATTCGCCATTGCTTAGATGCGATAGTTCCAGAACACGGTCGGTTATTTCTAGAAACGCATTGACCCGGTTGCTCGCGAATCCGCTGGATCAATACCGCGGCACCGCCCTTATGACGCTCTGACGAACGTTCTCGAATGTTCAGCCGAGCCGGCCATTGTTCCGAACTCCAAATGAAATATTCTTTTATTTGTAAACTTGGTATTTATTATAATTATTAATTAATATAATTAATTATATACATAATTATTTTATTTTAAAACTACATTATTCTCATATTTTTAAAATGATTCAAATTCTTCACTTATTATAGTATAGTATTTTGATCGGAGATCTACGGTTCGTAGTCCTGTAAGTGGCTAGATCCCACAAAGAGACTCCGAACAATGTCCATACCAATACATTCTGAATGACGTTTAGCCATTTTATAAAGTTTTTAGTCAGACGGCCGGCCGTAAAATCTGTGTCCAACAGATACAGTATGGTCTGCAATCATACTGTGCCGACCCCACATGAGTGGGAAAAGGACGGGGAGATAATAACCTTGATAATAATACTGCTTGGTAACAATCCTGTACAACAACAATAGTAAAATGTATACAATAAAGGTGGATTTAATTAAAAACTAAAAAAATGTTGTAAAATTGGTTGCCAAGTTCATAAGTTTGCTTTCTACTGCTGTTGAGTTATGCCCCTAGCTGAGCTCCGATTTGAGCTAAAATTATAGATTGGCCGTTTCGTGACTGTCGCACAAATTATATCTTATGGCCTCAAATGTTCCATCACGGTTGGAGAATATTACCCGGTCAAACCTTTAACACCTCTTAACTTTAACCATTTCGTACCTCAACCCTTTGACTCCCACGTGACATCTTACACCGTTAGGTCTGTAGCATACGTTTTATATTTAATGTCATTGTCACATCTTGCCAAAATAACGTGTTATGTTCTACCTACGTAATCGCTTAATATTAGTCATGATATAATTTCGCCCACCCATTCTTGAACTATTCCAGAGAATATGTAAAAATAAAAATTGTAAAGTTCTATGTTTCTCACAACAGCAGTACACATTATTTATCAGAAAAGTATTTACAAATTAAATATAAATATGAAACACAAAAAAAATTAAATCAGATTTTTAATTTTCTTTTCCAGTGTCTTTATGTGACAATCGTGCATTTGTCTGAATAAAGAAACCTTCTGGTTGAATTACTTATTTTTATATGCAAAAGACAATTTATACTTGGTTAGTGGAAAATAATGATTGAGGTTATAAATTGTGAAATGTTACTTAGAATTGTAGTTATGTAACATTTCAACACAGTTTTGTGTTATAATAAATTTTACTTTATTAAAAAAATATGCTTATAAAACGTTCAAAATTACCAATATTTTGGCAAAGTTTTACATGTGGCATCCCTTTGGCTACGGCGCATGTTGAGTTCGTCCTAACCATTTTTGTGCACTGCGTTGCCATTGGTCGACCTTATTCTATTCTAGAATGTTCGACAATGTGCGCCCCCTGGTTGGCTGGATTTTGAAATGACTTGAAGTTTCTAGACTTTGATTCGTTTAATATAAAAGCGCGGTAAGTGGCGCGGGAAGTTTAATATTATTGAAAAACTCGTACAAAGAGGACGGAGAAAATCGTTCGGTGTTCACCGAAGTTGTTTTGCAAGCAGTTTAATATTATTGTGCGTACACAAGTGAATTAATTTGTATAAAATGCCAGCTATTGGAATCGATCTGGGAACAACGTATTCGTGTGTCGGGGTTTGGCAGCATGGCAATGTGGAGATCATCGCCAACGACCAAGGCAACAGGACCACACCATCATACGTAGCGTTCACCGACACGGAGCGGCTGATCGGAGATGCGGCGAAGAACCAGGTGGCCCTCAACCCTAACAACACAGTATTCGACGCGAAGCGGCTGATCGGACGCAAGTTTGACGACCCCAAGATACAGCAAGACATGAAACATTGGCCGTTCAAAGTGATCAATGAGAGCGGAAAACCTAAAATCGAGGTGGAGTTCAAAGGTGAGAGGAAGCGGTTCGCGCCGGAGGAGATCAGCAGCATGGTTCTGACGAAGATGAGGGAGACGGCGGAGGCATACCTCGGCAGCACAGTGCGAGAGGCTGTCATCACAGTACCCGCGTACTTCAATGACTCGCAGCGCCAGGCCACCAAGGACGCGGGTGCCATCGCCGGACTGAACGTGTTGCGTATCATCAACGAGCCCACGGCCGCAGCACTGGCTTACGGCTTGGACAAGAACCTGAGGGGCGAGCGCAACGTACTGATATTCGACCTCGGCGGAGGTACATTCGATGTATCAATCCTGAGCATCGACGAGGGCTCCTTGTTCGAAGTGAAAGCGACGGCCGGCGATACGCACCTGGGAGGCGAGGACTTCGACAACAGACTCGTGAACCATCTCGCGGACGAGTTCATGCGTAAGTACAAAAAGGATTTGCGCATAAACCCGCGAGCATTGCGCCGCCTCCGCACCGCCGCCGAGCGCGCCAAGCGTACGCTGTCGTCCAGCACCGAGGCCACCATCGAGATCGACGCATTGTATGAAGGCATCGACTTCTACACGCGCGTCTCCCGCGCCCGCTTCGAGGAGCTCAACTCGGACCTGTTCCGCAACACCCTAGAACCCGTGGAAAAGGCGCTCAAGGATGCCAAGATGGACAAAAGCCAGATCCACGACGTCGTGCTAGTGGGTGGCTCCACCCGCATTCCGAAGGTGCAGAGTTTGCTGCAGAATTTCTTCTGCGGCAAGAAGCTCAACCTGTCGATCAACCCCGACGAAGCTGTCGCGTACGGCGCCGCTGTACAGGCCGCCATCCTCAGCGGCGAGAAGGATTCCAAGATACAAGACGTGCTGCTTGTGGACGTGGCGCCATTATCGCTCGGCATCGAGACTGCCGGCGGAGTCATGACCAAGATCGTCGAGCGCAACTCCAAGATTCCGTGCAAGCAGAGCCAAACCTTCACCACGTACTCTGACAACCAACCAGCGGTCACCATCCAGGTGTACGAGGGCGAGCGTGCGATGACCAAGGACAACAACCTCCTGGGAACATTCGACTTGACCGGCATACCACCGGCGCCGCGCGGCGTGCCCAAGATAGATGTCACCTTCGATCTGGATGCCAACGGCATCCTGAATGTGTCGGCCAAGGAGAACAGCACGGGTCGCAGCAAGAACATCGTAATCAAGAACGACAAGGGGCGGCTGTCGCAGGCCGACATCGACCGTATGCTATCCGAGGCGGAGCGCTACAGAGAAGAAGACGAGAAACAGCGGCAGAGAGTCGCCGCCCGCAACCAGCTGGAGGCGTACGTGTTCAGCGTGAAACAGGCGGTGGACGAGGCGGGAGACAAGCTGAGCGAGGACGACAAGAGCACGGCACGGCGCGAGTGCGACGACGCTCTCAAGTGGCTGGACAACAACACGCTGGCGGAGCGCGAGGAGTACGAGCACCGGTTACAGCAACTGCAGCGGCTCTGCTCACCCATAATGACCAAGATGCACGGCGGACAAGGCCAGGGGGGAGGTATGCCAGGTGGTATGCCAGGTGGACAGCGCGAAGGACCCACCGTCGAAGAAGTGGATTGAACCGACTGATTTCAACTGACTGTGGCTTAAAACGTGATATAACTGACAATTGTGTTAAGACTGATATTTATTTTAAGCATTGTAGCTTATGTTGTTAATAAAATAATATTCTTATAAATTTTTGTGTCTTACTTACCACGATTAAGTACAGGTTTAGTTTTAGGGAATATAATAATTTTTATTTGCAAAATAATTGAGACCAATTATGTTTTTTTTAAGTTATTGACAACTTGAAATCTAAAAGCGCTTTATAAGGTAAATTTATGTATCATTTAGTCAATGGATGTTAGCATTACTCCTGTAGTGTGGCGCCATCTAGATTTTCTCATCCTATTATTACGTTCCCTTTTGAGGACTTTCAAATTTCTGAAGTTGAGTATCAGTATTGTGACGTAGAAATCAATATAATTATAAATAAAAAAAATCGATGAAATTGATTTAAATGTTTACGTTTCGCATCGGTCAACATTGATCATCATAGGCCTTTTTCCATCTTGCTTAAATGATTTATGCAGCGTCATGGAACGTGTTCACTTGCGCTTATGGCTAAAGTAAATAGGTTATTTATATGAGACTATTTTAGTTTGTTAGTGGTTTGACGCATTTTATTTCGATAAATTGGTGCCACAATCCGTGAAGCTATATTTTTTTATTAATTCTATAAATCAAAGTCAAAGTCCACTTTGTTTCAATTATTGTCTAAATTCTATCGCGATTAGTTTCTACACTTTCGTGTAAATAATTTATACGCCACCTTCAGTGGAAAAGTTACATTACGACTAAACTAGCAAGACATGAATGCAAAAACCTAATTCCGTCAACCACTAGATGGCAGTATTACATCTAAAAAATAACATTGTATTGAACAGCAAAAGTTATAAAGCCAATGGTAATTGTTGAACCCCTTATAATTTTATTGGAAAAGATATGCAGTAATTTTTTTTAAGGAAAAGTTTATTTATTATGGTCACACATGTTCGATTTTACAAATAAATTGTTATATTTAATATTAAGGGGAGAATGGATAGGAAAAGTATACATTATTTTCCTGTCTGTCCCTCTGTAAAGACATAGAACGCATCTGCGACTAGCAATTTGCTTGTTGCTTATTTGTTGTTGGGCACTGAACATCAAGTGAGTCGCTTATTCATTAGGCACCTTCTAACATAAAAAGGCCTGTATTGCTAGTGAGTAAAAACATTCCTAGCTTAAACAAAGAGAATCGATCAATATTTATATCGTTTTTTGGTCATTTACCGACTTTTGGTCCAAATATATCGATTCCCCATTTTTCGAGTCCACTGCAAGTAACGGTCGAAGTCAAATCCTCGACTGATGTTTTGCGTTAAAGTAATGCCTGGTTAATATGTTTAATAACAAGTTGCAAGTAAAAACTTAGAGCGCAACTAAAGTAAAATAGAGTTTATTCTATTTTTTCATATAAATGTTAACTGGTTTCTTTCCCTTTTAAACCTATTTTTTTCCTATAAGTACCTTTTCATACAAGCTTGCTACTCGACACCTTGTCACTTTTCCACATTTTTAGTTAAAATTTAGTTGGCGCATTCTAAATTTATCGTGTCTTGGAACGGTGAAATTATTATTTTTATTTATCTAACGCACATTTTTAAAACGTCAAAAAGGGACGAGTCGGACTACTTTAAAATTTATTAAAGATTATTTAAAAAACACTGGCAGTCATAATAGCACGGGTGCCGACATATATTAGAGAACGAATTTTCTAACCATAGATTTATCTACACTCTTTCATTTAATATCAGGTGCCTGTTTATACCATCTTTGTTTCTTATAATGCAATAACTTGGCGTCACGATGGGTTATTTTCAAACGACGTCCTAGAATATAAAATTTAGACCATTGATAATTTGCAGTAAGGGTAATTTGGTGTTGTTATTTTGATTCAAGTTACAAGATCTACTTTTATCAGGAAGTGAATTTGATCGCGCCATCTATGTTTCGCAGATCGTATCATAAATGTAATATCTGCAATTAGTTTTAAAACAAAACATTTGAACAACCCATCATTGTAAAAATTAATATACAAGGTAATAAAATATGTTTCATCGTACTTCATTGCAAAAATTAAAATATTGAAATATCTAGTCGTACCATGGACGTTTAAAAAGCCATTTTTTTATAATGTCCATCAGTAAAACAAAGAACTTCAGGTAAACATATGTTTATCTCTTTCGCGCACTGAGTTTAAACTCCGCTCGCACAATTCGACGTTCACGAATGTTCGTGATTCCCGAAAGTTCTAGAATGTTCTATGGTTTGGCTGTACAAAATTTAAAATTTCCCCATTCAATTTGTATTAAGTATAATATTTCATATATATTTTTGAAATAAAAACCGAATTTGAATTATTTGCATCTGGTAACTAACATAAATATGAATTACTTCATTATGCGGATTACACGGATTATCTCTTAAGAGGTTCACGTTTCATATTTATTTTCAAACATATTAAAAAAATCAATTAAAAGCAAGTAAGAAATAATTAGAAAATAGTTATCTTCTGTTGGATTATTAACACAGAGATACTTACTTCATGGCTGTCACATAATAGCATATCATCTTTAACATTTTTTTACGTTATAAACGCTTAGTTGTTTAATTTTTAAATATCTTAATAATTAGTTAAATGGCACTATGGCAATTAACTGATTGCAAATATTTGAGATACAAAGAAGATCTTACAAATGATGTGGCGTTGTCTCGAACTAAGTTTAATAAAAAACATGATTTTTCTTCAAAATATTCCCAATTTTAATGTAAAATATTTGTATATGGCATCCCAACGACCTAAATTCTTAACTTAACTCAAGCTATCTCTTTCTAGCTTACTGCTTATGCTCGTTGTTGACGTCACAGCAGAACATTCTAGCACTGGTTTGTTATTGGCTGATTCTCGAAACTACGCGACGCTTCGAGAATTCTATTCGTTCAATATAAAAGCACAGCGGCCGGCGCGGGAAATCAGTATTATTTGAAACGCGATACAAAGAGGACGAAGAGAGAGTTCGGTTATACCGAAGTTGTTTTGCAAGCAGTTTAATATTATTGTGCGTACACAAGTGAATTAATTTGTATAAAATGCCAGCTATTGGAATCGATCTGGGAACAACGTATTCGTGCGTCGGAGTTTGGCAGCATGGCAATGTGGAGATCATCGCCAACGACCAAGGCAACAGGACCACACCATCGTACGTAGCGTTCACCGACACGGAGCGGCTGATCGGAGATGCGGCGAAGAACCAGGTGGCCCTCAACCCTAACAACACAGTGTTCGACGCGAAGCGGCTGATCGGACGCAAGTTTGACGACCCCAAGATACAGCAAGACATGAAACATTGGCCGTTCAAAGTGATCAACGAGAGCGGAAAACCTAAAATCGAGGTGGAGTTCAAGGGCGAGAGGAAGAGGTTCGCGCCGGAGGAGATCAGCAGCATGGTGCTGACGAAGATGAGGGAGACGGCGGAGGCATACCTCGGCAGCACAGTGCGGGAGGCTGTCATCACAGTACCGGCATACTTCAACGACTCGCAGCGCCAGGCCACCAAGGACGCGGGTGCCATCGCCGGACTGAACGTGTTGCGTATCATCAACGAGCCCACGGCCGCAGCGCTGGCTTACGGCTTGGACAAGAACCTGAAGGGCGAGCGCAACGTACTGATATTCGACCTCGGCGGAGGAACATTCGACGTATCAATCCTGAGCATCGACGAGGGCTCCTTGTTCGAAGTGAAAGCGACGGCCGGCGACACGCACCTGGGAGGCGAGGACTTCGACAACAGACTCGTGAACCATCTCGCGGACGAGTTCATGCGTAAGTACAAGAAGGATTTGCGCATAAACCCGCGAGCATTGCGCCGCCTCCGCACCGCCGCCGAGCGCGCCAAGCGTACGCTGTCGTCCAGCACCGAGGCCACCATCGAGATCGACGCATTGTATGAAGGCATCGATTTCTACACGCGCGTCTCCCGCGCCCGCTTCGAGGAGCTCAACTCGGACCTGTTCCGCGGCACCCTGGAACCCGTTGAGAAAGCGCTAAAGGATGCCAAGATGGACAAGACTCAGATCCACGACGTCGTGCTCGTGGGCGGCTCTACCCGCATCCCGAAGGTACAAAGCTTGCTGCAGAACTTCTTCTGCGGCAAGAAGCTCAACCTGTCTATTAACCCCGACGAAGCTGTCGCGTACGGCGCCGCTGTACAGGCCGCCATCCTCAGCGGCGAGAAGGATTCCAAGATACAAGACGTGCTGCTTGTGGACGTGGCGCCATTATCGCTCGGCATCGAGACTGCCGGCGGAGTCATGACCAAGATCGTCGAGCGCAACTCCAAGATTCCGTGCAAGCAGAGCCAAACCTTCACCACGTACTCTGACAACCAACCAGCGGTCACCATCCAGGTGTACGAGGGCGAGCGTGCGATGACCAAGGACAACAACCTCCTGGGAACATTCGACTTGACCGGCATACCACCGGCGCCGCGCGGCGTGCCCAAGATAGATGTCACCTTCGATCTGGATGCCAACGGCATCCTGAATGTGTCGGCCAAGGAGAACAGCACGGGTCGCAGCAAGAACATCGTGATCAAGAACGACAAGGGGCGGCTGTCGCAGGCCGACATCGACCGTATGCTATCCGAGGCGGAGCGCTACAGAGAAGAAGACGAGAAACAGCGGCAGAGAGTCGCCGCCCGCAACCAGCTGGAGGCGTACGTGTTCAGCGTGAAGCAGGCGGTGGACGAGGCGGGAGACAAGCTGAGCGAGGACGACAAGAGCACTGCGCGGTGCGAGTGCGATGACGCTCTCAAGTGGCTGGACAACAACACGCTGGCGGAGCGGGAAGAGTACGAGCACCGGCTACAGCAACTGCAGCGGCTCTGCTCACCTATCATGACCAAGATGCACGGCGGACATAGTCAAGCGGGAGGTATGCCAGGCGGTATGCCAGGCGGTATGCCAGGTGGTATGCCCGGTGGTATGCCCGGCGGTATGCCCGGCGGTATGCCAGGTGGTATGCCCGGTGGTATGCCCGGCGGTATGCCTGGCGGTATGCCCGGCGGTATGCCCGGCGGTATGCCCGGCGGTATGCCAGGCGGCATGTATGGATACCAGCACCATGGTCCCACGGTGGAGGAAGTGGATTAAATATGAAACTCTTATTACCCAATTAGTATTTATAATAATCTGTGATATGTTTTTAAGATAAAGTAATATTGAAGACTGGTAATTTAGTTCAGGTAACCGCCTGTAATCATGTTCTGTTAAATAAAAAATACAAGTTACTTTACTCAAGTGGTTTTATTTTATTTTTGATCGGAATTGAAAAATATTGTTTTATTGATTTTTGTTGATACTGGCAGGGTTCCACCGGTTAAGGTATAATGTGGAGATTGAAACTATGAACACACTAGGCATACTATGCGTGTGCAATAACATGGTACGTATGAAACGCCAGCACTCGTTCACTTACAACAACCGCGCCTCGCAGCGACTTGTACAGTGCCGACGATGCTATGCTGCGGTACTCGTTAGACAGGATAGATGAGGGAACGTTCCTTTATTACACGACGAAAACATCTTCATACACCGTATGAGATGCCGCTGTGACGTCATCAGACATGGGTCTCACGTTATTTTATTCGAATTATTGCTGTGGTCGTATCGGGCATAGATTAGGAAATAATTCGCTGATACAGTCTTATCTTGTCTGGATTCGTCATTAAAATTAAAAACTGGTAGCTGGCTTGCATCATTATTGTTGGATTAATTGTCGATAATTGCGTTAATCTGGTTTTTTCAGTGCAATCTACAATCGGATAGCAACAGACATCACTTGGATGGGTCGGCTCCAACATTTCACCAGTTGCGATTTAAATGATCGGATCGCCGATGAGGCCGAAAAGTTCTCGAATCCTAGGACTTTTACTTTTTTTAAATAAAAAAGAAAATATCTAAGCCTTATTCAATTTCAGCATTTATAATAATAAATAAAATAGTCCTTATGGAAGGGAAGGAAGGGCGACTATAGTCGGGTGTAACTTTCTCGAATTATCTCAATTGATTCCGGGATGCCATTAATACTTTATACTGATCGCGAGTCGCAATTTTTTTAAGCAAATCTAGAATTAATGGGTCCTATTAAAAACGTAAAAACTTTTTTTTGTTTTTTTTTTAAATTTATCAATGTAAAATCACCGCTATGCTTGCGTCACTGCGCACAAGTTATCATTGCATTGATATAAAAAGAACAAATAACAATTAATCTAATCTCACACTATTGTATCGTTTGGATATCATTTAAGACTTGAGATACGACACAAGTCACAAAACGTCGGCTGACCAGCCGGCTGGACGGAGCTAGAACTAACCAAATACAGACATTCATATTATGGTTTAAATTTGACAGTTCGTTTGTGCACGAAAATGAGTAAGGTCGAGTCCAAATACATGCCGTTTATGCGGCAGGTAAGTGTTTAGGCTATATTAATTTTTATTTATTAAAAAAGGGCAAACCTCGTTGAATTCTTCGATGTTTTTGCCGACTTAATAAGATATAATAATAAATAATAATTGATGTTAAAATTTATCGATACATAATTGCTTGTGCTTTATTAAATAAGTTATGTGAACTGTCAATTGTAAATGCTAACAAAAAAAATATGTAAAACTTTGGCGCGAACTTGAATTTATTATTTTATGCATGAAATCAAATGTAGTCTGTCTCAATCTAATTACTAAACAATTAACATTAACATTTATAATCTGTGTAATTTCTAAACAGATAACTAATGTTAATAAAAGGTTGATAATAAATAGATTTTTTGATACAATTATCTATTTAAATGTTTATTACATATATAATATAATTACATAATTAACAATTTTAATTACTTCAATATTAAAAAATATATATAAGTAGGTATTTAAACTATAGCTAGTGAAGCTTTTATATTGATTAGAACAGGGGCCGGCAACAGTTTGGACCGAAGGTCAAAACTTAGATCGCCCAATGTTGTTAGACCCACATAATATTACTTTCTTACGTCTTATTTTTATACGTTAGAAAGCCAATTTTATTGGTCCTTGGTAGATATTTTTACAACCACAAGCATACTTGCCTACCCCTGGATTAGAGCATATTAATTAGGGGTCAAATTTGTGTTGACGTACAACGGAATGTTAGACTCGAATTCGATTTGATCCACATAAACTTGACACGTTTATTCGCCAACGGCGAGTTACGTAAGGGGTAACAATCTAATTTGGTTTTTACGATTTAATTGTGTCAGCCTGAGATTTAGTTCGGCAACTCACTTATGTGATTCATAAAACCTAACTAATCTAGATCCTGAATAAATAATTGATTAGGATTCCAGCACCTCACTCATCAGCCGAAACGCAGAGTACTTCTATTTCACGCCTGTTTTCTATGAGGTCGTGGTACCGACCAGTCGAGCCTGTCCCATTCGTGTGGCAGATGTTGCCGGGTCTACCACGGTAAAGTTAAGTCATTAAAAAGAAACTGATATAACTCTATGCGTAAGTAAACTTGACACAACTTGAAGTCTTGTTACTAAGTAATTTATCAATCAAATTTCTCAGATTAGATTTAAATTATTGCACTAACTGAATTGAATGTTGTCAGCCCGTTGTACGAGTTCGAATCCCAATGGAGAATATTTATTTTTCCATTTGTCGTTCTAAAGATTTGATACAGATTAAAAAATTGTTTCGAGTGTTTCATTTTAATTTATTTCACCCGCAACGGTTACCGTTCAATAAATCGTTTAACAATAGTTTAACAGTTTAAATACGGTCTGATATACCGAACTAAATTAATATATACTCCTACACTTTAGCAATTTATAAATATGGTTTTACATCATTTTTCGCAAACAGTAAGTAAAAAGAAAGTTTTGAGTTTTATTAACATAAAACGCTCCGCCCTATAATTAATAGATGGTTCACTATTTTGGCGATAATAGCTTAACCATAAAATTTATATATATGCTGTCGCGGACTTTGTAGGACTAATTTAGGTAAACATTTGCATTATAGATTATATAGGTGTAACTCTAACGGTTTTTGCAGCGCACACCAGAATACCTCGCATATGGGGGAATTTTTTCCTCCTTCCTTGATACTTATTGTTATATTTTGGACAATTAAAAGAGTACGTGTATAAATGTTAGCCTATATGTTATTCTGATGTATAAGCTATATTATTGTAAAGTTTCATTGAAATCCGTTTAGTAGTTTTGGCGTGAAAGAATAACAAACATCCATATATACAAACTGTCACAGTTATAATAGTAGAATTCACTTAATTATAAAACTCAACAAAAGTGTATTGATCATTGTAAAGTAAAGACATCTCCAATTGTCTGATTAATTACACCGATAGTGTCGCGGCCTTGGTGTACCATTGTTTATCGCTCGCTAGAATCTAGCAGGTATTGAGCCGCGAGATTGTTGATAAGCCCGTGATAAATAGTCAGATAGATTAATTAATACGCACAGCTCTTTGAGTATATTAATCAAGACAAGAGAAACATTGGAACAATTCTAGTGTGTTCAAAATCTAAAAGATGTTCTTCTGACACATAACCTCAAATTAAAAGTACATCTAATGAAACAAACGAGTTCTTTTGTAAAAAATTCTTCCATTAAAACATTTCTAGGTTTTATTTGTATGTTTTTATTTTTTTTAATACTAGCGATTAAGATCTGTGAATACATGATAATCAATTTAATCAATTAAAAGGCGTTTTGCCTTGAACAAAAAGTACAAGTTTGCGTAGTTTTTTTTGTCAAGGCTTCGTTTGGAGTATGTATAAATACTCAATTAACATCGAATCAATCTTGTCTGTATGTTTGACACATGTTGAGTGTTATCAGCACTATCAGAGATTTCGAGACAGCTTCAAGTGCAGTATAAACAACTGCATTGTTTTATGTCGAATGGCCGGCTCGTGTAATGAAAAACGAATAATTTTAAGTAGCTATCCGGTTTTTTTGTATGGTAGTGCTAGCAATTTAAATATGAAATCAAGTATTAAACACTTAAAATATCACAAACAGTGGTAGAGCCCGCAACAACATCTGTTGCACGAATAGGCTGGCTCGACCGGTGAAATACCACGACCTCACAGAAAACAGGCGTGAAGTAGAAGTACTCTGCGTTTCGTCTCATGAGTGACGTGCCCGGGGCCTAATTTCAGTCCTCTTCCCCTTCCCACCCTTACCCCACATGGATAGGATAGGAATGGGAAGAGGATTGCACGGGGAGGTTGTCAGTCCCGGAAGGAATAATTTACAACGCAAAAACGACTAATCCCTAGCAGTAGTTTAAAACTAAAAAATGAACTTTCGAAACTTGTTAACTTTTTCAATTTTGAAATAGATGGCGCTATTCTCAATATTAATATGATATATTATAGCTTTTAGGCGAGAATAGAGAGAGCACCTAAGTGCTTTAAATGGCATACTGCAAAGGGTTGGAATTATTATTTTGTAGCAAGGATAATGGCGGCCATGAATACCATCCCATAGGAACTGCGAATACGTCGCCGGCCCTTAGATTAATAAAAAGAAAATGTTTTTGATATTTAAAATTGTTCAGGCAGTCCTAGACGTAAGTTGTCTTGTCTATTTCAGTGCTTCGTGACTACGAGTGTGGCGCTGAACATCGTGGGGCACGGCGCTGTGATCGGCTACGCGGGCGTGCTGATACCGGCGCTACGTCGCCCCGACTCGCACATCATCGCCACACCAAGCGAGGAGTCATGGATCGGTAAGCTTATGTACATGTACAGTGACCATCTATCCAGTGAACCTTGACCAGATCTTCGGTTCATTTTGTGGCCGATTACGGAGGTTCGCATTATTTTTCACCTAGAAAACGAAATCGTTTTTTCAATCTATTTAGGTTACTGACAATTTTGAGAATATCCCAAAATACAATTTTAACATTTAGATCCCCTTTTTTTATTCACCACACTAAATACAAACACAAATAAGATATAGAGTAAAGAACTCCGTATAAACCAAAGAGGCTTCTGTCCAGTCCATGCTGATATGATGCTGTCATCGTCATAAGGAGTCATCTGAACAGCTAATCATGATGTTAAGTGTCTACTAGTGACATGTACATGTATAGCACTAGAACTGCAAGTGCGTTGGTGACCCTTAAGGAAGGAGTGAGTTTTCATGTTGGCAATGCAATAATTCAATTGATATTATAAATTAGGTAACACAAAGGTACCACATGTAATTTTTTTTTATTAAACTTTCAGCGTCCATAATCGGGTTCGCGCTTGTAGTGGGAAATTTTATCATCACTCCCTTGACGGATACTTTGGGAAGGAAGAAATCGCATATGCTCACCATCCTACCCAACATGATGGGCTGGTTCTTGCTGCTGTTGGTGAACAACGTGGCCGGTCTCATCATAGCGAGGTTCTTCCAGGGCATCGCTATGGGTATGATGGGACCTTTAGGGTCGATCATCATTGGGGAAATGACGGATCCAAAGAACCGCGGCGCGTTCCTCACTAGTGTCTCCTTATCACTGACTACTGGAGTTCTGTTGTCTCACGGTCTCGGCACGTACTTCAGCTGGCAACAGAATGCACTGATCTGCTCGTTCATCACCTTCATCAGTTTGCTCCTGATTATCTACGCTCCAGAATCGCCGTCTTGGTTGATATCCAAAGGTCGTTATGAGAAAGGAAGTGAAATATTCTTCTGGTTGAGAGGAAGCGGTGAAAGGCACCGAATGGAATTGGAAGACCTGATCGCCGCCCAGAAGACTGCAAGGAAGTCAAGCATCGTAGAAGAAAAACAACCTCTCGGTGTACAGGTTAAACGGTTTTTTACTTATCTATCGAAGACTTGGAAAAAACCTGAGTTCTATAAGCCAATTATCATCATGTTGCTTTTGTACACGATGTTCCAATTTGCCGGCATCAACGTGTTGAGTTCATACGTCATGGATATCGTCCATCTATTGATCGGGCCCGAAGCGAACGCTAAGGTGATTATGGTAGCTTTGGACATTGAAAGACTAATATGCAATCTCCTAGCCGTATACCTTATGAATACTATGAAGCGTAGGACTTTATTGTTCAGTACTGGTGGTATTTGTGTTCTATCTTACTTGGGCAAGGCAGCTTATTTATATTGCAAGACAAATGGGATGCTACCCTTCGATAATCAGTGGATTCCGTTATTTTTGATTGGTACTTACATGTTCTCTCTGACGATCGGTATATCGTCAATACCTTTTGCGGTATCTGGTGAAATATTCCCCTTGGAGTACCGAGCTTTCGGAGGTGGTGTCAGTGTGTTAGCTTTGTCACTTAATTTCTTCGTTGCTGTCAAATCATTCCCGGTATTGATAGGGATAGTAGGATTACCGATAACGTACTGTCTTTATTCTGGCATCTTAGTTGTTTGTCTCATAGTTATTTACTTCCTGTTGCCGGAAACCAAGGACAGGACTCTCCAGGACATAGAGAACAGCTTCCGTGGATGGACGGCAGAAGACTACAGGAGTGCGCAGCCTTTGAACGGGAAAGATGCTTCTGATATGCGGAGATGCAGTTCTCATATTCTCTATTAAAATTAACTAACACGAATCTGTTTACATGTAATTATTGAAGGTAGTATTTTATGGATCATTGTAGCTGTTTATATGTCGTAGCATAGTATTAGTGTTAATTAAGGCTGTGAGTAAAATGGAATGTACACCATTCCTTTGTGGTAGTTTATTTAAAAATAATGACAATTGCTTCCCCACAACATGACAATTGTTTAACGATGAAATGTCTGGTGATATTGTGTTATTGGTGGTATAAATAAAGTATTTATGTAATTATTAATTGTTTTATCTACTTTTGTATTTATATAAATATAAATTGATCAGTAAACTTGTATGCGTGTATGCTTGTAAGCATGCAACTAGTATGGATGTAGAAGAAGCGAGAAAGGTGTGCCAGGCTGGCGCAAAATAAATAAACATGCTACTAGCAACTCATAACCAAAATAACAATTACCGGCTAATTGGTTAGCTTACTTCATATTGATCAGCCTTTCCTAAACAGGGCGCTAGTGTTGACGGATTTTTAGGGTAAATTAGAGTTTAAGCTTGGCTTACCACTGAAAATCTTTTATATGCTTAAAATGTATTACTTTCATATTTGTTAATTGTCGATAATATTTCAGTACAATTCCAGATTAAATAATAAATTGCTGTCTACAATAACAATGGTTTAAAAAAATCTATCGATATTTTTTATAAAACGGCGATATAATACCCGTAACCGACGTGAGAGGTGTGCCTGGATCGCGCTAAAAGGAAATCAATGATCTCTGCCTACCCCTCTGGGTTAGAAAAGTAGCGCATATTATTATTATCAATGCAGGTAAAGCAACCATTGTAGCAATTTAATAGTTCTCAGTGAGACAAACAGTACGGAATATTCTTACATTTTATAGTCCCTATCTAATTTTTATCTTTTGTCTCTGTATCTATGTCTTCTTAAATAAATAAATTAGTGTAGTCAGGAGCTAAACCTTTTGACATTCTCGTATTGAATATGCATACATAAGGACAAATCATGTCAAACAGCGTTAATGTAAATGAATCTTTATTAAAATAAACTTCGCATAGTAACATATTATTTAGCTGTCACCTGTCACCATTACAGTCTAAGTTAGACAAGAAGTCTTTAAACAGCGGTACAAAGGAAGGCGCTTTGCCTCCTGTGATTCAGCGGCCATTATCCAGTCGCTCACAGAGGCTCACACTCGTCGCTGTCAAAAGACTCATTGTTCTACTACATAATACAAATACAATTAGCCGATTTTAAACTCCACCTGCCATCGGGGCCAGCCCTCGAGCTGGAAAGCATTTCCTCTTTTCTCCGTTAGCCCCCTCAACCCTCCTCCACCTTCCGCAATTCCAGCATAATGTCCTTCTCGCACACTTCCATCTTCCCCTCTTCCCCCTTGAAGTGGCATTCTATCTCGTACAGCGTCTTCCCTTTCGTTTCCGGTAGCAAGAAGTACAAGAAAACTCCGCAAATAGCGATGCAGACCCCGTAGACGCAAAATGTTCCATTGATTCCGATCTGCCTGAAGGAAGTGGGCGCGGTCTTCACAACTACGAAAAACATCACCGACAGGAACATACCAGAAATACCGCTACCGATACTTCTGTATGCCAACGGGAAAATCTCGCCGGCGATCGCCCAAGGTATGGGCAGAATACCAAGAGTTTTGCCAAAAATGTAGAAGAGAGTTGGTATCACGGGGATCCATTTGTATTCCTCTGGTATGTAGCCTAGATCCTTAAGGTAAAGGAGCAATGCGGCGGTTAGGAGAGAAACAACGCTGATGCCGATTCCCAAGAAAAGAACCGTTCTTCTTCGCAGTTTGTTTACTACGACGCAGGCTATGACGGCCGTGACAAACCTCACCACGTCGACCATCAGCATGCTCGTGTAGGCCTCTATGGTCCCACCCGAGACCTCTTCCATCATGGGCACAGTGTACGAGGGCACGACGGTCATGCCGGATATTTGGAAAAGAACAAACATGAACATCATGATCACCGTCGGCTTATAGAATTCGGGTTTCGTGATCATCTGTCGATAGAAAGTGAACTGTGCAACTTTCGGTGTGAATTTCTTTTTCTGACTGTTGAGTAGAACTTCAAGTTCTTTTTCGGAGTTCTCGTCGTCGCCTCGGAACCATCTGAAGGACTTGCGACATTCATTGGTTTTACCTTTGGAGGCTAGGTATGGTGGTGTTTCTGGTGACATGGAGACTAGGATGAGAGATACGGTGTAGAAACTCCCGCAGGCGACGGCAGCTGTCCTCCAGTAGAGCAGGGTGCCGAAGATGTGGGCTACCAGCATGCCGGTCGCGAAGGAGAAAGCGATAGTGGCGAGAAACGCGCCGCGATATTTTGGCGAGGAGTACTCCGCGATGGTGACCGGCGCTGCCGCTGCTTGAAGACCCATTGCGAAACCCTGGAACACGAGACATATAGGGTTATTGTATATTTATTGACGCCTGGATTTTTTTTTCTCTTTTTTTCTCTGCCAAGCTCTTATTAATTAAATTAAGCTTATGTGACTCTTTTTTTTTTCAAAACGTACTAAAAACAACCAATAGACGGTCGTTACTGAATAAGATTTTACCTGTAAGGATCGACTAGTGAGCAAGGCCGCCGGTCCCTTGGCCGCCACCAGCAGCGCCCAGCCCCCCATGGCGGGCAGCGTGCTGAGCTGGTTGGTCAGCTTGCGCCCTAGCTTCTGCAGGCTGAACGGCGCCACCACGATACCAGAGATCAGAGCTAGACCGAGGATTGAAGCTGAAAAATTAAGTATTAAATAGTTATTTTTTATATATGTCATGAAGTGAGTTGTCTTCGAATCAAATGAAACTGCAAAAGGTGGTCGCTCCTAGCACATTGAATACTTTTGTGACTAAACAACCACGTTTAAATGTTTACTTGCAAGGCATTTTAACACTTTTTGATCTTTCTTCTCATATTTTCTGGTTCTGCAATACCTGCAGGAGAGGTATAATCCAATCTCAAACACCAAGGAAGCTGAATGATGGTCTCCTAGACGTATTTGATGCGAGCATGGCTAGTTTCGAAAATGTAAATAAAGGTGATGGTCGATTGAGGTATGAAGATATAAAATCAGATTGACAACTTTTGGAACTAGTAGTGGATAACTTTTGTGTAGTGCGGGTGTGGATGACAACGAAAACAAACACGTTCCTTTTTAACCGGCTACAAAAAAAGAGGTTATCAATTTGTCTGTATGTTTTTATTGAGTGTGAATGTTTGTTTACGAATCAAATTATAATATCGTTTGTTTCGTCAGATCTGTACACAAGAATGCGTCAAGAAACGAATACAAAATTTTGTTCGCCAAATTTTAGATTAAAACAGTGTCGTCTTCCGTACTGCAGACATCAAGGTCGAGTTTTTTTAAGGTTACAATTCACATATAGTCAAAGTGTCATTAGAAGCCCACGACGGCGAGACGTGACGGATAATAATGGTAATAACCAACGACCTTTACATAAAATTACATATTATAATGATACCCGATGAACGCGTTAGTAATTTGTTTCGTAATTCTCTTATAATGATAGTCGATTCAATGTAGTTTATATCCTCTTTGGTTTGTATGATTTAAATATGGAGTCGAAAACACTGTTATTTAATCAGGACCAGAGACAGGATTATAGGTTAGTTACTTAGATTTATATGCTTCCAGATAGCGCGTTCCATACAAAATCTACATTTAAAAGTGAAGCCTCGATTTAAATACAAGTGCTAATTAAAATTAAAGTAAATTATAAAACGTATTTAAATAACACTTTTTTATAATGTCATCTTTTATTTTTTTTGTAATTTTAGGGTTAAAATATAATTTTGTAATGTAGTTGGCAACACTTATGATGTGTCATGGCGTCGCATTGTTATTGTTCAAATTTTATATTTATTTGTGTTTAAAATATTCAGGATACATCATAAAATTAATAAATTACTTGCGAACAACATCTTTCTTTGAGATATAGTTTTACGCGATTTCATAGCATAAACCGTGACATTTTTAAATTAGATTCTGTTTTCGTGTGGCGTAAAACGAATAACTGAGGATATTACGAAATCGCCAATTAGCAACCTAAGATGACTTCAATTTCGGGTCCTGGATAATACGTCTGGAGGTATGTAACATGTGTTGTAAGATAATATGGACAAAGATAAGTCACAAGTGCCAAGATAAATCTAGGGCCAATACTATAAAATCGTAAAAACCACATTAGATTGAACCCTTGCGAAACTAGCTGTTGACGATTCTGTAGGTCGTTGATATAGAACAGAATGTTGGGCTTGAGTTCAATTTGATCGTTGTTGTGCCAAGTGTCGATCGGTTCAGTAGTTTCGACGTTTATACGACAAACATGTGCCACGAGATTTTTATATATACGCAAATATATTCTGAATATTCCTAACATTGAATACTATAAGTGGGATAAAGTGAATATCCAGATCAAATGTTTAATGTGTAAGTAACTCTTGTATCAACAAGTCTTAGTAAATCTCAAGGATTCGTTCTTTTTGGTTTAAGCAGTATGATTAAATGACACTGCCTACGACAATAATAATAGTAAGGTAATAAGGTGTCTACGTGTTCGTCACATCACGCATCATTCCAGAATGTAGTGTGTGTAATGTAGAATAGTAACACACTATCAAGAAATACCCTTTCAACCCCCATATTTTTACACCCCTATGACCATATACATGCAACCACCATGATGACAGAGGAACGTTGGGGCTACAACCGCCCACAGTTAGTAATGTTGTTTTGGCTAATGAGATAAACATACGAACGCATACTATTTTATGTACACATATATATATATATATATATATATATATATATATATATATATATATATATATATATATATAATAGAGATTTAGTACATAAGGTTTCTATTTTAGCTTTAAGTTGATTTGAAATAATTACCACTTCGTATGTAGGTTAAGTTTACTAACATCTGTAACGATACTTATTGTAACAGAGATTGTGTTATGACGTACCTATCCAGGACTCGTGGTCTGGAGTGAGGCGCATGGCGGAGCCCGGCAGTCGCAGCTGCTGCAGCAGCACGCCGGGGTACGCGATGTTGGCGCCCGTACCGATCATGTACAGTACCACGCCACTCACGGCCACCACCTGTCGAAAACCAGACAGACGTTCTATGACCACTGCTTAACTATAAACATTCACAATAACGTCTTAGGCTGAGTTTGTGACCTGATGTTAAGTCACCACTAGACTAAGGCTCTGCACCAAGCATCGTTAATGGACAGAAGACATAAACAGAAAAAAAGGATATTTATACTTCACCTCGTCAAATCTCCCTTGCTTTACCATTCTGTCCTTATTCGAAAGGGATGGAAAGGGGAAGAGGGTCTCATTCATTAGGCGAAACACGGAATGCTTCTACTTCACGCCTGTCTTCTGTGAGGTCGTGGTATTTAACCTGTCGTGCCGGTTCACATGTGCTCTACCGCTATAACAATATTAGTTAACACAGTTTATAACTCTTCCTAACCTGTCTAAGGAACGGCGACATCTTCCGTTTCTCTGTTGCCTCTGACATTTTGGACGATATATTCTAATTTCACCTGTTCCTCGATTCAATTATCATCTTCGTCTGACAGGGAATAGATCTGTAACAAAAGAATAGGCTTGTAAATTTCTGGTGTTGTCATATTTAATATAAACTATAGGTTGGAGTATTTTTCCTGAATAGGTTGCCATTTTAAATTCTACAGGAATGAAAATTAGCGCGGGATTATTATAACAGAAAAAATGTAATGACAAACCTGACGAGAAGGGATGCGCTCCACCAACAGTCTGTAGCAAAAACCTATACAGTACGGACTACAATCATACTGTGCCGACCCCACATGAGTGGGAAAAGGGCAGGGAGATGATGAGGTTGCAATTTTACCGAATACACTAAGGTATTTAGAGCAGTTTAATTCTTAGCCAACGGCATTAATCCTGTTACTCTTTCCCATCTGATTTACCATCTCCTCTTTGATAATAATGGACCGTTAATTCACATTTATCTTCTTGAATTAGGTATTTCTTTAAGAGAATATAACTTGGGCTTTATTTCATTTTGTTAAGGTTCACTTTTAATATACTAATAAACCAGTATTATAAGGAAATTGTAGGAAAGATCAGACAGGCGCGGCATTGGTAAAGTTCATTCGTCTCTTTCTCGCAAGCGTGTTTGATATATCTACCTATCTACTTCACACTCGTCTAGAAACTACTAACTTTCTTTTAGCCGTTGGTAAAGTTTTAAGTGTAAATTTAGTTAGTTACTTAGCGTCAACTTATAATTAGTTAAGGGAACGACATTGCTATCCGTGTTTTATTTATTACCAGAATGTATTGACCTCTGTAAGAGGCGATTGTTGTACTACATTTTGGACATTGTTACGATGTCCTAATTTACGAAAATTCTAATTCCAATAAGAGCCCAAATACTATAATTAAAGACTAGACCTGATATTCAAAATCGAATCGAACAAACATTGTTAGGGGCTTATAGAAAAACAATGTACATTTTATCCCGAAGAAACTGACAACAAGTCTTGGCCTTACACGAATCTGTAAATCCGTCCAACAACTAACCTACCTATAAGGTATCATTTCCATTTTAGTACTCGCCTATGTAATAACAAATCTCTTTGCAAAGTTTCTAGGCCCAGGAGTTTGAACTGTGCGTTGATATATCAGTCAGTCAGTTTCTTATTTTATATATATACATAGATATCTTTCTTTAATATTATTAAACTAGCTGGCCGGCAAACTTTTTTCCGCCTAAAGTTAATAATTGGTTCACTATTTAGGCGATACTGCCTTACACATAGAAGATAGATATATGCTGTCGCGGACTTTGTAGGACTAATTGAGGTGAACATTTCCATTATACATTATATATGTGTAACTCCAACGGTTTTTAACGCACACCAGAATAGCTCGCATATGGCGGAAGTTTTTCCTCCTTATTTGACACTTATCGTTATATTTTGGTCAATTCACACAATATCTTTATAAATGTGTTATTCAGATGTATTAAAATATATTATTGTAAGGTTTCATTATAATCTATTCCGTAGTTTTTGTTTGAATGAGTCACAAACATCCATACATAAAAACTTTCGTATTTATAATGTTAGTCGGATATAACAAAGGTACGGGGATTGATGTCAGGCTAATAACCTCAATTGAAAACTGATAGATGGATATCTCTGCCTATCTCGTTTGTGTTAAAAGTTGTAAATGAACTCCTATTAAACTGTTTTACACACTTTCACTTCCTTTAGCGTGACACGGATTCTCTGTTGTTCGCCAGACGCGCCTTATTTAGCGCACACAGGCCCCGACACAATCGGAGAGATCCATTCACTATATTACCACTTACCAGTGACATATTTCTATTCCTAACTTAGAAGCGAATCGAAACTTAGTTCATCATGCGCACTGCAAAGGATTGGAACAAGTCCCAGTGTCAGTATTTCTGCCCAGTCATGACGTGGGTCAAAAGAGGTTGTTGCTAAACTAGTGCGCGCCATCTTTCGACCACATCATCACTTAACATCAGTTACTATTGATTGATCAGTACTAGTGATCCGCCCGGCTTCGCTCGGGCAGCCGTTTCGGAATCTATACGGAACATCGTCTTTTATATATGTAGATATGCACCCGTAGAAAAAAAACCTATCCCACGGGAACCGTACATTTAGCCGGCATAAAAAAGCCGACGTGCTATTCCAGATTATAATCTATCCTTGTACCAAATTTCATCCAGATCCGTCCAGCCGTTCTTGAGCGAAATAGTAACAAACATCCATACATCCGCACATATACACATTCGCATTTATAATATTATGGCGTTGAAGTAGCTTAATTTTTAGATTTTTGACAAACATTTTTTTTTCATAAAAAGTGTGTTATGTTACTTCTAATAACTCCGAGAATATGTGTACAAAATTTCATGATAATCGGTTGAATAGTTTTCGCGTGAAAGCGTAACAAACAACCTTACATTCACATTTATAACATTAGTAGGGATAGGGATATTAGTATATAATACAGTGTATGTAAATCTATAATATCCGTTCTGTTTGTCTCCTCTGTCTAAGGCAGGCAACGCATTGCCGCCAACCGTTGGCTCGTACCATGAATAAAAACTTTATTCGGAATGAGCAGATTACATTTTTATTGTTATCGAAAACTGTTGAAGTAACGGGGCGAATATTATTTTTAATCTTCTTCCTCTAGATATATTTGCCATATTCAAACCGCCTCAAGTACTTACTTTGTTTAATAAAAAGATCACATTTAAACTAATTATTTAAATGTCAGTTGTAAACTTACAAATTCGATTAGTCTATGATATAAATTAGTTTACGGAAGTTCGTAATAAACCATTTGATACTAAGAAGTATTCTGTTGCCGGTTGCCTAAAAATATAACAGTTATTTTCGTTGTGACATAACTCATTAAATGAACAGACACACTGTAATTATGCTTAAAGACCAAATGAATTTTCCAATTTAAAATTCACCTAAAATCCTATTACGTTAATAAATAAATGTAAAAAAGATACATTCAATTAAATACAAGTCGTGTCGTGTGTTACAAGCTTAGCCCCGCGGCATCACCCGCCGTCTCAATTCATTTAACAGACAATTGTCCAGTCTAAGCTGAACCCTATACTTAATATAATAATAATAATAATAATAATCAGAATGGATGTAAGGCTGGGTCTCGTGGTACCAAAGATTGCCTCCTCATCGATATGGCTATTTGCCAACAGGTTAGACGAAGTAGAAAGAATATTTCTATGGCCTGGATTGATTACAAGAAGGCTTATGATTCGGTGCCCCATGGATGGTTAAGCAAAGTTTTGGAAGTGTACAAAGTACATCCGACACTCCGCACTTTCCTTGACTCATGCATGGGTCAGTGGACCACATGCTTTCTTCATCCAGGACGGGGTATCCTTTCTGCTTCCTCTGATCGAATTGGAATTCGGCGTGGAATCTTCCAAGGTGACAGTCTGAGTCCATTGTGGTTTTGCCTGGCTCTGAACCCTTTAAGCACACTATTAAAGAGTTCAGAGCTAGGTTATCGACTCCGCAGAGGAGGAGAGATCATATCACACCTCCTGTATATGGATGACCTCAAGTTGTACGCATCTAAAAAGTCTGACTTAATGGCGTTGCTTAAAATAACCGACAATTTTAGCAAGGCCATTGGCATGACATTTGGTGTTGACAAGTGTGCGGTCATAAATATACAGAAGGGGAGGGTTGCAACTTCTGAGAATTTGCAGCTCTCTCAGGATGTATCCCTCATTTCTCTGTCGGAGGCTGAAAGCTACAAATATCTTGGTATGTCAGAAGCAGTAGGCATTAATGATAAGTGCATGAAACAGCTGATAAGTGAGCGGTTCTTCGGACGCCTGAAAAAAGTTCTGAAAAGTCTTTTATCAGGTGGAAACAAGAGCCGTGCATTTAATAGCTGGGTCGTGCCTATCTTAACCTACTCTTTTGGCGTACTGAGGTGGTCTCAAACAGAACTGGATGCCTTGGACAGAAAAGTTCGTCGATTGCTAACAGCATATCGCATGCATCATCCACGTTCGTCTGTAATGAGATTGTACATCCCACGGAAATGTGGGGGTCGTGGCTTTTTAAATGTCAAAAACCTACATAACCGTGAGGTGTGTAATCTCAGGGAATACTTCCTTAAGGTGAACGTGGAGATGTATCGGGATGTTGTAGCAGTGGACAAAGGACTCACGCCGCTTTCCTTGGCTACCACGAATTGGCGTAGGCTGCAGGTACTAAGTGTCTCAGACCGCATCAGTGTATGGAAGGGTAAGGAGCTACACGGTAGGTTCTATCGCGTCCTGACAGGGCCTGATGTGGACCAATTATCCTCCGTGGCTTGGCTACGCTTCAGTAACCTCTTTGGGGAAACTGAAGGTTTTGTCTTTGCAATTATGGACGAAGTCATCATAACGAACAACTACCGGAGGCATATTCTAAAGGACGGGACGATTGACATTTGTCGGGCATGTCGTCGTCCCGGTGAATCTATTAGACATATTGTCTCCGGCTGTTCTCGTCTTGCAGACGGTGCATACTTGCATAGACATAACCTTCCAAAGTTTCTAGCCAAAATCATCCATCAGCAACTTGCCCTTAAATATGCTCTTGTGGATACTGAGGTACCGTACTACCAATACCAGCCATCGCCAGTTTTGGAAAATAGTTATATCACGCTCTACTGGGATCGATCTATTATCACAGACAGGAATATTGTTGCCAATAGACCTGACATTGTGATAATAGACCGATCTGAGAGTCGCGTAATGTTGGTCGATATCACTATCCCGCATGACGAAAATCTCGTGAAAGCTGAGAAAGAAAAGTTGATGAAGTACCTAGACTTGGCTCACGAGATTACCGCCATGTGGGGTATGAAATCGACTACCATTATTCCGGTGGTCGTGTCAGTGAACGGACTTTTAGCGAAGAGCTTCGACCAACATCTTAAGAAGCTCTCGCTAGACGGTTGGGTTAAGGGTTTGATACAAAAAGCGGTAATTTTAGAGTCTGCCCGCATTGTGAGAAAGTTCCTCTCTCTGTAACCCTGACCACTGGTTGCTTGAAATAAAAGGACTCCGCAGCCGGTGGATCACTATTTTTATATAATATATTTTAGAATGTCTGTTGTTTTGGTAGATTTTTTAAGGTATATTATAAAAAAATATGTATTAAATATAAATAAATGACATAATAATAATATGTTTATTATCAGACCATGAGTCCATACATATACATTTAAAAAAATGTACAAAGATATAAGATGAATAGGATTATAACATGTGATACAATCGTTTGGACAGATGTTATGCTATGCAGCTAAATATGTAATAACTGGTGCATCACACTAGCGTTCTTAATTAAATTATTGTTTTAATGGACGATCGAAAACAATTCAATTTTTGTTTATTTTTTTTTTAAATTTGTTTTTTGTAATACTTCCTGGCTTCAGAAACTATTTTATACTACTTACTTAATATGATCGTATAGATCTGATAATCAATTTATATTCCATTTAAATTATTTTTTAAATATTTCATCCCCTACTTTAGATGTTTAGGGAATGAACTTAGAAAAATCTTATCGTACTGCTCCTATGTAATAAGAGAAATCACTGTACAAAAGACTATACCCAGTAGTTTGTACTGTTGATTCATATATGAGTCAGTTTAAACTTTTATATATGTATATATAGAGGAAGATCCAATCAATATAAAGCCTTTATGTATAAAGCCCTATGTAATATGTCGTCAAGAAGTTAAAAAAAATGTATATATTGTTTCTGAAACGGCTGTAAAATAAAAAAAAAATATTGTGTTGTACAGATAATTATGTCTTATCTCTCAGTATAAATTCCGACTAAAAAATGTTTCCGTTCAAAAGAAGGTCGAACAACGATCGTATTCTGTTAATTTGCAATGTTTGCGACAAAAAATACTTCACTTTTATTGGGTATAAGCATACGTGATTAAAACAGTTCGTAGAATATTAGCTGGACCAGGGTCCGGCAACGAGCGGAAGGTTTGAATTCGTACCGCCAAATATTGTTAAATGTACCTACATATTAATATAAGTAATCGACTCATTCATAGGCGTAGATGTGTTGTGTTTGTATGGATAGCTGTGTTTGTAAAATAATAAACAAAACTCTGTATGTCATTGGTTTCTCTGGTCTTAACCTCTGCTATCTGTGGCACAGGTTTTTATTGAGCTGTTTTCTTCAGATATGGATGGAAATCACGCCTTTATGATATTCAAATAAAATATAAATATGTCGGTAAACAAGCTACAAGCATACGCTTCGTTGTTTTTTTCAATCCGTAATTGTCACAGTTGGTCATACCGGAATAATGTAGAAGAATTATAGTTACGTATCGAATAATACATTATCAAAGCTTGTATATTATTTACACCTCTACAACAACATGCAACCACCATACTGGCATGGGAACGTTGAGACCTCGCTTTACACAAATACAATTTATCTGTGATATGTTTTGGATAAAAAGCGAAATGTAGGGACGCACATATCCATTATTATCTTTAAATATATGTAATAAAACCTTTATAAGTAGGCGAACTAATATTTAATAATAAAACATTGGTTTCTGTAGAGTTAGAAAGACGTAACGATTATAATTTGTGTTATACACAAACATAATACAATGTAATTAAACCATAGATATATAACAAAACATACAACTATACTAGTTGTGGGCCGAGCCTCGCTCTGCGTTGTCTTTTATTTTTCGATGATCGTATTTTAAATATAGCGCCATCTAACAAAAATATGATATATCAGGTAAGTTAGCCCTTGACAACGCTCCAACAATAGATCATTGCAAAAACGTATCAAAAGATGGCGCCATTTTGTACATGAATTATTTACATACTTGTTTTACGTTTTCCTGCACAAAACACCCGATAAATTTAAAAATAAAAACTGATCCCGATATTCAGATTATATAAAGTATGTGCCTGTTTAAATATATCATATTTTGTAATAAAAGCCGATTGTAATTCTGCTGAGTTATGTAATAGAGTTTGTTAACGCTTGAAATGAAATTTATAACAAAACTTATATCAAAAGTAAGCCATAAATCCATTAAAAGGCATTAACCGTGAGATTTCTCGATTGTTTTCCAATACGTTACGCTTGGTTTTGTATTAGAAAGAATGTTGATAACGAAGTCGTAAATTTCAAAGTTGAAGGACATCTACATACTCTGTCTAATCAAGGCAAGCTTAGTTAGGCAAGGCTTAGTTTGACAATAATCAATTTCGTAACATCTGCGCGTTTTAAATAACGAGTCCCTCGCGGGACACGCACGTTAACATGAAGAACAAGTTATGAAGCACGATTTTCTATAAGTGATTCGCAACAATAGTTCCTTGGTAACCTCACAGAAGACAGGCGTGAGGTAGAGATATTGTGAGGTTTCGTCTGACGAGTGAGGTGTATGGTCCACTCGAAATTCTTCTTGCGTATTTTTAAAATGTCATATTTCACCATGTCATGTGTAAGTATTAATTGACCGCTTACAGCTAACAGTCACGCTTCCGGATTCTATAATACAAGATTTCGCTTGCAGGATTCATAATGTTTTTAACACATAACTATTTTTTAAATTACACACGACGTCTTTTATCCCGAAAAAAAGTTAATTTGACCCTATATATTGCCATGGTAACGTGTCACAACAATAGTTTGACGTTTTATTGCACGACACGATATATAATGTCAACCAAAACAATTTGTATACGGCGTTTACCTATAATTCCAATTTGTATTATGTTTTATTTGTTATAACTTAACATTGAATCAAGTTACAAAAATTTCCAACGAGGAATATTTAAATAGTTGGCTCTAAACCGATTAATCTAGCAAAATAATTACTTAATTATCCCACATCTAACCATCATTTTTATGCAATACAAATAAATAGAACGAAGCGTGTGAACACGAACCAAACACGACTTTAGTCACGGATTCAACTGTAGCCTTACACCGTGTCCAAGCTGCCGAAGACATTCACATCAAACATGCTATCTCTCTCTTTCTATCTGAAAAAACTGAGACGACAATATGTTTCATTTGATGATTGGACACGGACAGACGTGTGATATTGTCGTTAGCATTACTTATATAACATTTTAATATAATAAATAGTTCCATTATCATGTCGCCGTACGCTTATCTTGACTTAATCTACTGTGATTTTTATGTTTCTAGTAACCTCTAGAAATAAACAGTTTGCATTTGATTTGTGTTCAATGATTTAAGACAATAAAGTACCATGATGTACAAATAAATAAATAAAATAAAATAAAAATGTTTTGTTTTTGTACAGAACTAATTTTGTTCAATGATATTTCATACTAAAGATTATAGGTTATAAAGCAGTGACATATGTCAAATGGTGTAAAAAGGATAGCGTAATTAAAAATAATAAGAAAAAAGAGCACAGCTGCTGTTACTCATTTAAGCATAAATGTAAACACATGACATAAGCTACAAAGCGTGCTAATTAGGACGCTTTTCTAATTCTATCTAATTAATCTCGTTACGGTTTAGTTTATTTTCTTCTTTTGGTGCTTCTGTTTTTATGAACCAAACAATTTGACGTAAAATCCCAAAACAAACCTAACCTGTCTATTTTTTTGTAAGAGAGGGGGGCAAACGAGCGTTGAGAACACCGAGGTGATCAACGACGCCCACGGACACCCGCAATACCAGAGGAAATGCAGATGCGTTGCCGGCCATTAAGAAAAAGATAAGCTTGAAGGACCCTAAGTCGTACTGGTTAGGAAATACCGCCGAATCTTCTATTCCAACTTAAAGTTTAGTTAAACTAAATCAAAACGTCTGTTTGTAAATGAATGTTTATAAACGAGAACACGACTTGTGAATGATTCGTTCAGTTCACGATTGGCTGACAGTTTATAATATGTCCAGTCCGATTACTGACGGAGTTCATAATCGGTCGGTGAATTATGAATTCATAAAAAAACTATAGAATGAGACCGAGAGGTCTGTTTACAAGACTGGGGTATGTTGAATGTCAACATACTGACACAAAAAACATGTAAAAAAACTTATTCGTGAGTAAATAAAAGCTTAAGTTCTGTTTGATGAATGTAAATATTAAATTGAATTATAATTAAAAAATGCATTAACTAAAGTAAACACCACTTATCTTTGTATGCTTTAAAACAGCTAAAAATATACATTAGTATTATAAAGTTGGCTGGAGCCTCTAAAATCCAGTTGACATTGGAGATATTTAAAATAATGGTAATTTTATAAACACTACTTTATTTTTTTCTTCTTTAAATCATCGTAACATTAATGCTTGTTCATATCACGTCGACTGAGTATTTTGCAATAGAATTAATTTAAGGATTACACACAGTTCCACCAAAACCTATGTACCTTAAAACTAACAGAGTAATGTACGCTATTGAAATAAAACGGTTTTTATCGCGTTTATTGTACGATCTTGTTCCCGGCGCTTCCTGTACTTTACAGCGCTAGTCACTCGAACTAACATCGCTTCCTACCAAGGATACGCGAGGCTATTATTAAAAAAAAAAAGGAAAGAAAGGTGCCCACCTGCTTGGGATCCCGTTATTAATAAAGTGACAACCCAAGGGGGCCCTAGAGCCGAGTCACTCCATGAAGCGACCCAAGAGTTTGGCGACCTCCCAACCAGGTTATAATAATAAAGGAATGGCCCGAGTCGAGGCTCCCTCTTTGCAGGGAGTCCTCGAGCTAAGTTACTCTTAAAGAGGCTTAGGCTGGGCGCCCTCTGCGCCCTGCCGCCTCGAGCCCGGTGTGCCAATCACAAAAAAAAGAGATAATGGGTCCAAGTTGGACAATTTGTGCGTACACAATGGGTGTCATAAAAGTAGGTAATAATTGTGATTGCCTATTTTAGGATTGCGTTGCCTTACAAGAACTTACAATTCTCAGTAATGAGTCGTTTGCCCTAAAGACTGCTTTGTCAACCAATATTAATTAACCAATAGCCGTGAGTACACTAATTAGTTTAAATTGCCAAATCATAAACCACAGATAACCTATAACCGTATGAGGCAATCTAGATAACATTTGAATTAAGCAGATTCGCGAGTTTCAATACGAAAACTTGTAATAATTCTATCATTTCATTATTGGGCTGAAAACGAATAGAAACTCAACCGTCTTTAAGTCGTTACAGCGTGTTCACACTGCCGAATACATTCATACAAAACATGTTGTTATCTCTCTCTTTTTCTTTGAAAAAACTGAAGGACGACATGTTTTATGTAGATGTTTTCAGCGATGCGAACTCACGGATATAGTGACACATTAACAGAAGGTTCGCAGAGTGGATAAGAACCTCGCTGGCTTCAGGAAATCGCGATGTGCTCGAGCGCTAGGCGGGTTTAGTCTTTGCGTTTGAAGTAAAAGTGTTGGCTTAAGCGGGAAGTAAGTGATGTGATGTCTACTCAGTATAAAGCATAGAAATGTGTCTTTAATGGCGTGTTCATAAAGTAAGTCAGTGATTTTAATATAGTGCACACAATAATAAATATAAGAATAATTAAGGTTGCGGTTTGCGTAATATACATAAGTGAGTGGAACTTGAGTTCTAAATTGTAAATGGTTAGTTCAGTTCTCAATTTTCCGTCAGTTTATAATATAGCTAGTGACATTATAAGGTAACGATGTTTACAATGTTACGGTGGCACAAAAAAATGATATACGGACGGATCGGAATAACCCAATGTGGGTTTGTTTCCTAGGTTCTATCTTGTTTCCTTTCAATCGAAAATTTAATTTTAATTAATATCATTGCACTGAACATATCCCTATCCCTACTAATATTATAAATGTACATGTAAGTTTGTTTGTTACGCTTTCACGCGAGAACTGCTCAACAGATCATCATGAAATTTTTGTACACATATTCTTGGAGGTATTAGAAGTAACATAGGATACTTTTTATGAAAAAAAATTACGAAAAAAAAAATGTTTGTCAAAAATCTAGCTACTTGACGCCATTTTTTATCCCGGATAAATGTACGGCTCCCGTAGGATACGTTTTGTTTTTTTACGCGTGCATATCTAGATATATAAAAGACGATGTTCCGTATAAATTCCGAAACGGCTACCCGGGCGAAGCAGGGGCGCATCCCTAGAGAAATATATATCTACATACTTTACGAAAGGAATTTAAGTCAACATGATTATTCAACAATAAAAATAATATTAACAAAGATATTTCTTTGAAAATATTGTGTATAAGAACTTTATAAGAAATTTATAAATATAGTATATTACAAATATTTTATTGTGTCAGGTAACGTGTTGGAATGCATATAATAACTTACAGTTCAACGTTTTTGATTCACAGAAATATTATCGAACATGAACACAGGTCAGAGTTGCGACCGCAATCCCTACGTCACACACATCCACACACTACCACGACCAAAGTCTCACTACAACACTGACTGACGTGAAGTGAACGAAACACGTGTCGTTTCATTATGTAGATCAGTGGCTCTCAAAGTTCACTAAGCTCCCACCCATCTAACAAAAATCCAATCTTTGGACCCGCCTTTTGGTTGTCATGAAAAGTGGGTACCCTCAAACTAGAATGGCCGAATAGCAGGCAACACTGCCATCCAGCCGTTAGCTCGATCGGTTGTGTCTGATTTTCGTGGTTTTCAATTTGCGGAATAGTTTGGGAATCTCTGATGTAGACTTTTAAAAAATGATATGGTTTCCATGTTGTGTTACTTATTAAAGTGTGTGTTTTAAAGTGAAAACCTTTTTTTATAGTACTATGTGGCAAACGAGCAAGCGGTTCACCCGATGTCAAGTGATCGCTACCCATAGACATCTGTAACTAACTAATGAGTTGCAGATGCGTTGCCCACCTTTAATGGACAGCGGAACAAACAGAAAATGGTTGTTTCCAATAAGCAATTCAAGTTTTCTTCCCCTTCCCATCCTTTCCTTATAGGGAAAGGGTGGGAAGGGGAAGAGAACTACAATTAGGCCTTCGATACCTCACTCATCAGTGATTTAGTCGCGGTATTTGGTACAGGAAAATCTTATGGATTCTTTAGATCGACATGCTCCACAAGCTTACATACGTCAGCGACAGTGTGCTGATTTCTTGTATTCAATTTTGAATTTTATCGTTAGCGCATAAGGGTTTATTTATTGTTGATGGTTATGGGAATTTGGAGCAACTTCAACGAACTTTTTTTATTTCTTTATTTATTTTTATTCAATTTTACACGGGTGACTTCTTAACTGGATTTTTAGGGGCGGTGCTCGCCATATCGTGTATGTACGCAGTTACTTCGAATAAAATAATAACATTTCTTATTCCATGATTTTATTTTTTAATACCATGCAAAGATAAAAAATTGCAGTCTCCACCCTGTTGAGAGATAAATAAAAAACATAACACTTTTACCAGAAGCATAAAAATTACTGTAACATTTTAAGAATTCATGTTTAAGTTATACATTTCTATTGTTAGAAGAAACGATTTCAAGTTTCATCTTTGCTTAGATATTATTTGCCTATAATATGCAGCGAAATGATTAAATGGTTAAGGCACGAAAATAAAACTGTATAAACTGACAGATATACAAAGTTATGCTCGCATAATAAACATTGTAACGACCAGGTAACAGATTATAAAGAGGAAAAAAAATGTAAGGGATTAGTTCAGGTAGCCGAAGTAAGTTGTCATTCATTCCGTTCTCTGAAATAAAACTCTTTATAATTAATTAACATACAGATTTATTCTTTTTCGATAATTATAATGTCTAATACATTTTTTTATACGAATTGAAACCTTTTTCGGCGGACTGACCGGAAGATTGCTATTTTTAATATTTTTCGTGGTTGTTATATGTATAATATGCGGGTAATGACTAAATGAATTTAAGAATCGGTTGTGGATCCGAATCCGCCATTAAACTACTGTCGTGAATTATGTCCTAGTACAAGTTTAACTTTAATTGAAATTAATATTAGTAACATATTTCCATAATATATTAATATTACCAAAAATATGAGATAATACGTCGTCTGTCAACCCTATTGATGAAACGTCAACTTACGCGCCGCAATATACGTCAGTTGTGATTTGACACATCGACAGATTATATCCGCGAATTGTACCGTTGCAATCGCGGGAACGAGGAAGCGGACCTCAATATCTATCACTCGTTTCCAATAAACAGGAACTGATTACGAGGTTGAATATTTTCAAAAGGACAATGTAGTTCAATTTATATTCCTATATATAGCTCATGTTCAGAATTAATGTAGGATTTATGTTCCATCGTAACAACCAATGAGTTATACAAGATGTGTGGGATGGGATGCCTGTCAGGACAACTGTTACATAGTATGAAATCAAAAAGTTTTGAAATAGAATTGAGTTGTCCTAATTTAAAAATGTATTAAATTAATATAAATGCTTAACATTTTTTTTTTGATAATCTGTTTACTTTATTTCTAAATATGTCATATTTATTTCCGTTTGTAAACTGTCCTTTTTATGCACATATCTGCACAATATAATTTCATTGTTTGACATCTGCCAGGCGACCCACGGCTCACTTTTTTTAGAAACAGTTATAAACATGTTCCCGTAAGAGTTTTTCTCCCTAAGTAAGAAGTAGTCGACTCGGCGGTCTCCCTAAGAAGTCGGCTTGTTGGGGTATCGTATTATCATTTATGATGGGAAAACCGCAGTATACTCTTTATAAATAAACTAATAAAGTTTTTACTTACACATTATTTAAAATAATTCCGATATAAGTAATTCATTATTTAACATTGTGAGGACCGCGTAAGTACGAATAACAGGAATCACGTAACATGCGCGATCGGGTTTACGAACGAACGCCTTCAGCTCGGGAATACCTCTACAATGGCTTTCCAACTTCGGGTATTCCCTGCAAAAGTTTAGATTGAACCAATAGCAGTAGTGTTGTCTTTAATTTCTCAGAATACGCAGGACATTCCTAAAATAAATAATACACAGTCAACTACACATAACAGTGTTAATTAAAAGTGTTGTAGACAGTTTACATAACTCGAGCTCGAAGTATGTTTACTGACCGAGAGCTGAGCGCACTCTGGCTTTATATAACACGCATTTTACATCCACAATAGCACTAACTGTAAGTTACAGAGCTGTGTGTTTGTTAAAAACTGCGAACTACAGCTCACTTTTCACTATAGGATATTAAAATGTATCGAGATGTAAATTGTTTCATAGGTAATGGTACGGAACCCTTCGTGCGCGAGTCCGACTCGCATTACATACATACATACATACAAAGGTATAATTTCTTAGTTAATAATATCTTGTAACGCCGGGAATGAATGATAAGTGAATTATAGAACCCCATCGAAGTGTTTAGTGTGTAACAAGTGGACTAAATGGCCCCACTAGTGTTTTAGAACGCGCTATAGAGGTGTTATATTAATTTGGACAACTTCTTGCATAAGCTTTAGTGGGATTCGTTAGGCTCGCTCGAAAAGATTGTGGCCTACTCACACGCGAAGCCCCGAAGTCACCCGTTATAGTCTCTAATTTTCGCCTTCCTTAAGTATGTGCAAGTCGTTAATATGTTTGGTATAAGTTCATCTACTCCGTCCCTTACCACTGCCGCTTTACAGGGGCCCGAGGGGACCGAATCACCGGTCGATCGATAGCATTGCATGCAACACCCGTGCAAATTGTTGTAAGTACCGTAAAACTTTTGTACATGCAAAAGCCTAACATTAATTTGCTAAAGTATCACAGCCTATTGAATATAGAAAGAAGTCTTGGCTATTTATTGTGTTGAGATTTTTTTGTTGGCTGTTTTTATAGTTTTATTTTAAAAATAATTAAAGTTTGAAGTTGATTTTACCGATTTTTAGTAATTTATAATGAGTTTGTTCCGTAATCTTTAATTAGTTAATTTACCAATAAATCTGTATTTTAAGTGATGTGCCAAAGCTTTTTATATTTGTTGGCTCTACGGCATTTACCTTTGCCTGTTTAAAACAACTAGTGCAAAGTACACGCTGCACCTGTCCCGCATGAAAAAAAGTTACGTTGAACTACTGTTATAATTAATGATATGCAAGTGTATTGAAATAATTGAAAACAATTGCCGATCGCGTACGCGAACAATTCCGCCAATTGTTTGGTCAAACGATTCGACATCCTTTGATGATTGATCTTTGCATTTAATAACCAAGATTGTAAAGTAATTTAGGCGGGAACGGACGCCATGTTGGTTTAATATTCAATTGAGTTTGTAAAATATATAACGGGTCAATTATTTAAGAGCAGGCGAATCATAGAAATAATATCAACTTTACAATCAACAATCCTTTCACGGGTAAAAAACTAAACAACTAGTAACAGAAGGCTATATTCCTATATTTAAAAACAACTTTTAAAACAAATAAATCTACTCTATATAGTACTGGTCAGGTCACGACACGTTGCGTGCCTGACGTTAGTTCCGGAAAAATTGCATGCAGTATGCACGGAATGAACGGGACGGATGGATACACGAAGAAAGAAATATGAAAAGGAAACTAGATGTCGTCGTGAGAATTTCGAGAAAGAGTGCAGCAATTTATTGCTAATTTTAGCGACTTATAACGATTACATTTCACAGGAACACCATATGGTCACACAATCCACCACCATGCACCCGTTACCCAGAGAGGTAGGCGGAAATTACACATTTCCATTTAGTGTCACGTAGCACAACTCTCTCACTTCTTCCACATCCATACATCGCATACATACTCGTCGATTTCGAGAACTCCTTATATCGCCCTTCTTTAGTTTGTCTACTGATACTGCCACTCACTTTGCAACGTTAATTTGTCTCGTTGTTTCTTCATTGCCTGAACCATCGAAACATACCTTTCTCAATTCTAGTCACAACGTCCATTTTTAAGCCACACTCTTCCCTTAACGCTATTTTAATCCTATCATTCAAAGTCACGCCTAACATAATTGTAAAGGATTGCATTTCAACGGCGTTAGGTTTACTTACTAACCTATTACGGTGCTATTTATTAAATATTATAAGTCCATCTTGCATTTATCACCGCTTAAAACCACTACGCGAGTTTAACACCATATTATCTTTTTATGGACGATTACTTTACCTAAAGGCCTATGTTAATTAATATTTACTAATTATCTCAACGTGAGAAATACTTAGCTTCCGCCAACAACATCTTGTATTCAAGAGACAGTGAATCTTTATCCATTTTGCATTTTACTATCTTTTAAAATCTAACACAGTTTTTTAAATTCAAATTCACAATTGTCAGAATTAAGTCCTTGGGAATCCGCTTGTTTGAATGCGCGCTGTCATCGCCGGCGATCGCGAAACAATACGTATGTAATATATTATAATCGGTATTAATTTTTTTTATTATATAGATATTTGTAAAAATACATAAAAGATATTAAAAACTGACTGCCGACAAAATTGAAAACTCAGAACAGATCGGAAGGCGCGATAATTGCTTAAAAATAAATAATTAATCAACAATCAAATACACCCTTGATTACTAACAATAAAATTCGTAATTTTTTCTCATTTATTACAAGAAAAATAAATCAAAAAAGTTCCTCGAAACTGTTCAAAATTCAAATAAGCATGTGAATTTATAAGATTTTCCCATACCAAATATCTACATATAACAATGAAGCGGCGAAAGAAGTTGTCACTTCAAAATGTGAAACTCCCCAACAACTAGACAAACGTGAAGTAAACTTGGGGTCGAGCGTTCATGCCCGTCTACATCACAGACATCCATCGCTATTCTAATCCGAAAATAGCAATGGATCCAGCCGAGGCTCGGCTCACTGAGGCGCCCTCATATCCGAATCCTGAACGCGTACTGTGTGACAGCCCTAGCTAAGGTCGCCTCGTTGCCCTGCCAATCTGGTAATACAAATAAAGTAACGACCCGAACGGAGACTCCTGTTCCTCCTCCTGTCCTAAGTTTTATGACAGTAACTTTATTTATATTATATTCTTGATTTTTAATTTTATTTATGTTACTTAAATTTATGAAAGAAATGTCACTATTAATATAGGCATATTATAAACTGTTAACTAATTGTGAATTGATCGAGTCAAATGTGAATGGTTCGTTTGGTACACAATTCGCTGACAGTTTATAATATTTCTAGTCAGATTATAAACTGACGAAGGTCATAATCGGTCGGTGCACTATATACTCGATTGTTTAATGTGTACAATCATTATACTTTAACCAAACAAACATGGGATAATTCTAATGTAATATAATAATGATAGATTTTACTCACTTTAAAAATATGAACACAGGTCAATACCTCCGAACATCTAAGCCAAGCCAAGTCCAGACGATAGCACAGCTGCCTGACTGAGCGGCGCGGGAGTCGCGACCGGAGCGCGCAGGCTGTGCGGCCACACTAGGCACTGCGAAGCTCACCGCAACGTGTGCTAAGACGACCGCATTGAACTTTCTGTAAAAAAATCAAACGAGCAAGCGAGAATCGTTCATTGTGCTCGGGTTCCGTATGTATTAACATAATTTATTAATTTCATTTTTTTATGGAATATTACACGCAAACACCCGATTCTCCCCGACGACCAGAAGTATTTCTCGCCTTGAATTGCTAAACCACGCATCGTATATCTAGCCCGGGTTATTACTACATTCCCACTCGGTTTTCTTTTTCCTCGGTTCCTACAGGTCGAAGCATGAGATTAAATATCCTATAACCTTCCTTAATAATTTCTCTATCAAATGCAAAAAGAGTTTTTTAAATCCAATTAATATTTCCTGAGATAAGCCCGTACAAACAAACAAACAAAGCTTCATTGTAATATAAAACGTACATATCGTCTGTATATATCTTTCTTCTCTCATGTAACGAAATGTGCCCAAAAATGACGCGTCCTTTAAACTTGAACACATGAACTGCGTTCTTGGAAATAAATAAAGCTATGTTATCTTAACCGGGCCTTTTAACCAGACATTATACCGCAATAATTCAATTCCTAAATGATAATGGCAAACGCGGGCTGTGTCAAGTCACAAATCGTCATGTGTCGTGTTCAGTTATGTTGTTGGAATATCAATTAATTTTACTGTGAGCCATGATTCAGATCACGTCGCGTTCTACGAAGCGATTTTTTAGCACCTAGCCTGACTGACTTGTATCGATAATTTTTTTCCCACTAAAAAAACGAATGTATTATCTTTGACTACCCTCATTGGATTAAAAGATGCTAGAGCTAAATATAAGAACAGTACAAGAAGAGGCAAGAAGAAGTGGGAAGCTTCAAAGAGCTTGATGCTTGTAATTTATGTTTTAACTGTAAATAAATCCGCCCAGCTTCGCACGGGTCAAATTATTTTGATCCGATCGCTACCTTCGCAGGTAGCCAATATGAACGTTTCCTGAAAATTTAATCGAAATCGGTCTATTTCGGAGCCTACAGAGCCTTTTATATATATATTGACTTGACATTTAAAAGGGTTTTGTCTGAAGACTACGGATCTGCAACATGCTACAGGTTGGCGAACCGGTCTCCGGTTTCGCCGGGCCCTGTCCGGTACGCACAAACTTTTGCAATGGAGCTAATAATTTTTTCAATTAAAATTCTAACTTCCTGGATATTGTCTAATTTCCTCCTATTTAAATTATAATAAGCATTCACACCAGTAACTGAGAGGGATAGGCAGAGATTACGGATTTCCATTTGGCACGACCTCGCGTCTTACATATCCATTACTGGCACTTTAACGCCTTTCTTTTAGTATGACACTAATCAAAGTACGTTGGTCTAAGACCCGTACCAATATATCCATTGACTCCCACGACATTAATGTCTCCTGTCATCTTTCAATCATCGTGAGGTCGGCGGTCACCGGTCTAGTCGGCACATTCGTGCAACAAATGTTGTTGCGAGCTCTACCTATCGTTTTTTTCAACTCTGATTTGAAGGTGTAAACTTTGTAAAGGCGTTGCTGTCCTGTACTATATAGGTGATTTACTATAACTTTTTTACCTACTCTTCTGGACTACCCCTCTGGATTGCGGGCGTGAGTGAACTTTAATGTTATTTTATTTTGACGAACGCAACCCCAATTATGAACTTCATCAAACGACTACTGATATGAGGATTTATAATCGAAGACAATAACTCCTATCGTGCAGAGAATTGTTACGTTACTAGTGACCCGCCCCGGGTACCCTATGTTGATCCGATCGCTACCAAACACAGGAATGTGCCAATCTGGACAATCCCTGTAAATTTCATCGGAATCGGTCCAGCCGTTTCGGAGTCTATAAGTCTATAGGGAACATACATACATTACCTTTTATATACTATTTTTTTTTCATAAAATGTATCCTATGTTACTTCTAATACCTCCAAGAATATGTGTACAAAGTTTCATGATGATCGGTTGAGTAGTTTTCGCGTTAAAGCGTAACAAACAAACTTGCATTCACATTTATAATATTAGTTGGGTTGACTTAGTTCAAATCAAAGTAAATACTTCGTGGACTTCCTTTCTTACGAAAGTCCTCCCCCACGGTCAAGTAAGGGAGTAAAAATAATAACAAATAAGTTGGAGGGGAGTGTTTTTAGTCACGTATAAATCCGTAGTCATGCACAAAGGGCAAATGGTAAGGGTCTTTCCCTTCCCTTCCCTTCCATTCTCGGAGTATCCGTGAGAGTAAGGAATCAAGAATAATGCGATTCGAATCAATTTAATTAAAATCAGTACAGGACGTACATATGTACGGCCGGGGGCGGTGGCAACCGCTGTCTCAAATGTACAGTTATTTTAATTCATGCACTGCGTTACGCGTGCGGTCCATACGCAACGCACCGTTGCGGCTGTCTGCGCTATCACCCGCGGCAAGCCGCATTCCGCCTCCGCACACGCTGAGACCGGACACAAGACGGACCCATGATCTGGACAAGGCGGTGTATATAATAATAATAATAATGACGTGATAGCATATTAACATATTTTTCTTAAAGTGATCAGGCGGTAATGTAAAACTACCTCCCTGAAAAAAACTCTGCAGTGTGTGAGCGAGACAACAAGTATCATACAGGGGGTCATACAGTGTGATGGTGTTAGTCAGCTACATATTTTTGAGGTCAACTTACATTGGATTATAATTATTCCTCCATACAAACTTCCACCCCCTACTTTAGACCTATAAGGAATGAATTTCGAAAATTTGTTTTCGTACGTACGTAATAACATAAATATCTATGCAAAATTTCAAATCCCTAAGCCCAGTAGTTTGGACAGTGCATTGATATATCAATCCAACACCCGCTTCGCTTTTTTCGAGATACTATCGGAACATTTCGTGCCATAGAGGTCCGAAATCGCGGAACTCCACGTGTTCCGGTTGCGTCGGCAACGAACGGGAGAACCGCTCACGGACTATCTACACAGCTTGAAGCATTTAGCGACCACTTACAACTTCGTGGCGACACTGGAGGAGAATTTACGCGATCAGTTCGTATCGGGACTAGCTAGCGAGGCCATGTGGTTGCGTATTCGCCGAAAGAAACATCAAATACATGGAGGCGGTGGAGTTGGCTGTGGCACTGGAGGCCGCAGAGTAGCACGCGGAGGCGAGCGGCGCCACGGTGGCGATGAGCTCGGCCTCAGGCTTGAGCGGCGAGGCGAGCGAGTGCATGCACTGCGAGGCTGCCAGTGGCAGCGGCGGCGGCGCGCACTGTTGGCGCTGCGGGAGGCAGCATCGCGCGGACGGATGCCGGTTCGCGCAGTACAATTGTGATAAGTGTGGCCAATGAGGCCATTTAAAGGTGATGTGTGACAAGGTGTGTGGTGAGGTGCGTGGTGAGGTGCGTGGTGAGGTGCGTGGTGAGGCGCGCGGTGAGGTGCGTGGTGAGGTGCGCAAGTACAGTCGCGGCGCGCGCGGCGGAGCCCGAGTGCGCGGGCGACAGAACGTCGTGAACGAGGACGACACGGAGTTGTGCGCTACAGGTAACAAGCCCTACTTTATTAACGTAGATATTGACGGTCGTCCCGTGGAGTGCGAAGTGGACACCGGCAGCCGCATGTCGGCCATCAGTGATTACTGTTATAAACAAAATTTTGCGCATAAGTCGTTACGCTATGATAACTTAATGTTACGTAGCTACTCCGGGTCACGTATCGAGTCCATGGGGTTTTTTCCGTGATAGGTAGAGCTAGTAATTTGAAGCTATATGTTACTAAGAACGGAGGACGACCGCTGTTAGGCCGAGAGTTAGGGGATTCGCGCTCTAAACATTAAACAGATACATTTTCACCAAATAGAAGAAAAATGATTCTTAATCGGAAACACCTGATCCTGGCGCCGTCCAACTTATATTCCATTACCGACTCTTAATCTGTATGACAGTGGACCTGTTCTCCTCATCACTTCATCTTCCGTCCATTTATTATTGTTATGTAATAATAAATGGACGGAAAATATTGATATCGAAAAATACATGTTAACCCCTGTACCCCTTACACTTCTACATTCATTCACATACAACCACCATACTAACAAATGACACATGGGAATATCGCGGCTACAACGACCCACAATCACAATTGTTCTATGTTGTGTAATTTTGGCTAAAAGTCAAATATATGGATACACACTTCCATTTTTACTACGTTGCCACAATGTTTCTCCCGCGCATGTCAATGGTCTCGCATACATCTACGGCACCGTCTGCGCCGGCCGCTAAGGTTACTCTGTTCCAAGGAATGACGGGTTTCCCTCCACCCCCTCTAGAAAGCAGGAGGCGGAGGCTTACGAGATGATAATACGAATATAACAATAGATATTATTGGCTTTGTGTCTAACATACTGTGAGTCGATATCACAGTAAATCTGTACTAAGATTCTCAGGTATGTGAAGCACATAAGATATCATACGAATAGATTTATATTTTTAATTATAAATAACTTTTACTAATGACTTTTATAATTATTGTAGAGATAGGAAACACAATTTAATTATTCGCTTTTCACTAAGCTAATAAACTGCCAAGTGAGAAAGGCGATCAATGGCGACATTGGCACAATAAAGTATTTATAAATTTTATTACTAACATATTAAGTTATACTACCTCGGTAGTGATCGACCTTAGCTTCTCAGTTAATAATAACGTCAAGGCTTAACCTCAGCTTATACTTTTACAGTCTTCAGGCGAATATGCTAAGTTATTTCTAAATATGAATCCATTCTCTTTCGACGAGTCGACGCCAAGGATTTACCCTTTCCCCAATGAAGCAACGCTTGTATAACACACGGCCTAACAACAAGATTACATAGTATTTACATATTGTATTTAAACCTAGCAACAATGACATCTTTACGTTGTGCAAGATAAGGGATGAGCGTTTGGTATTCAATGTACATATGTACTAGCTGTGCCCCACGGTACTCGCCCGCGGCACCTGTCTCTTACCCTTAGCTTCGCGCTTAGCATTATTTTTCTTTGCGATAGGCTCCCAGGGTTTATCGAATTAAGGGTAGAATCGGATAAGTGTTCCTAATAAATCCAGATGTGGCGTAATGTGGCATGTCAGTTACGACAAAAGTCCCAAAAAAAAGAAAAATATGATGCGTCTGTTGTGGCAATACTGAGACACTTTAATCGTCACTGTATGAATAACCTAATTTCAGTACTCTTCCCTTTCCCATCCATTCCTAATAAGGATAAGATAGCAAGGAGAGGAAGATAGCACGGGTACGTAATAGACGGAATAACCTTTCCCAGTTGGTTCGATTAACTAATAAAGAAAATATTTGAAGGGTCACTGAAGTTCACAAATGTTTTTTGCGAGTGTGATTCATTCTTGGTATAACATGATAAGCAAATCCCATGTAACAGTTTCTTCCAGTTCCAGGAAAAAACAACTGTGTGTCTATATCTTCAGGGGCAAGGCAAACAAGTGTTTTAGCGGTTCCAAATTTAATTTGGCATTAATTATTGACTGGTTACATCAATAATGTTGTTTAATATCTAATAATATTCTTATTTACTGTGAATTTATTTTAAGTCCTGTTACAATTCAATGATAGATATAATTTCGTGACGTATGTTCTGCGGAACCCACTTCGAATCAATACTCGGCTCTGTACAGCATTTGGGTTCGTACAATACGTTTTTTTATCTTTATTCTCGTCGACGTTATGAAAGACAATGCAGAGGGAACTATTGCAGGTTACATCACGCTCCTATATCTCTTCTGACATTTGGACTTTCGGATGCGCTTTAGCAATTCGAAACACACATAGAGGCAGCTTAAATCGCGTCTCGACTGAACTAGAGTAATCATTTTGTTATGCTTTTTTTAAATTGAATATGCGTTTGTTTATTTACTTAGATCATCGTATGTATTATTTCTAAAAAGTGTTTTTATGCTTACATCATATCTTCTTAAGAACGTACGTTTTTTCATAAAAGGTATTTAAGCCTCGAATAATATTATAAAGCGCCATCTAACAAATTATTGTGATATTAGCTGAGCTAGCAGTAGGTGCCATTCGTCTATTGATGATAATGCAAGTAGCCCAAAACTTAAAAGATGGCGCTAAAGCGCCTTTTAAGACACAGTTGTGTTAGACCTATGCTTGGTAACTTAAAAAGCACGAGTTTAATTTAATACAAGTTTTCTTTTCGTCTTGTGAAAGCTCTGAAACATGTCACGAGGCAAGAAACCGTTCCGTACGTCTAATTTAAAACTGGAACAGAAAAAAGACAATCATATTAATTTCAATACTTTATTGTCACTCTCTGACGAAATAAATACATTATGGCAACATTAAAATATCTCAACTGACATTTGCGAAGGACGATTAAAAATATATTAAAAATATGTCAAAATGTACTTTCACAATTATTAAATTATATTAAAGCAACGAATTCTTGTTGTTAGTTTTATAAGACAATGGTAAACAGTTAATAAATAACAATTGATAATAAAATTAATCGCAAATATAATAAACTTGACTAGTTTTAAGACTAACAAAAAAGTATATTTAAACAATAGAACGAAAAACTAAGATAATTTATGTATTCATTTATCTGTAAACCAAATGCATTTGAAATGACCTAAAAGTTAGGCAAAGGTAAACATAAAAGTAATCCACTAATGTCATTTAAAAAAAGTATTAACAGTAAATGTTTTCTATTAAAAAAACTCGAATATTATATATAAATCGATAGAATTTAATCAACTCACGATTAAGGAAAGGGCGGTAATAGCATATCTCTTTTAATTAAAGTGTAAAATCAGAATCAATATTCCTTAGATAACATCCATGTCCAACTTTTGGCGGCAGGCTGCAGCACCTGATTATGAACATGAAATGTGGAACAGCACTAATTACCATAACATTGTCAAAAATTTATCAAATATTATCATTACAGAATCTTAACAAATATTAGATCAAAATAGAATTCTGTGGTAGTTGCAATTTTCCTTTAATTTTTACCACACATCCATACCTTAATAAATGTTACATTGGAACTTTTTACCGGTAATTTATGATTTTTTTCTTTATTTCCGTATACTTCTGTCATCGATATAAAAATAATGATATACTTTACTTCCCTTTGGTGTACTTAGCGTCTTAAGGCACTTAAGTAAACTCTAAGTATCTTGATAACAAAAAGTTTTACTTTATAAATTTAATAATCTGTGTAGCCCGCTGTCACACCAACGCCATCTAGCGACACGGGGCGGTAATAGTCTTGCATCTCGCCCCAGCCTCGCGGCGCGACGTTGAAGTTTGGACCACAGACAAGCGGCAGACGCGGGCTTTTCGGCGAAGCATAGACATCGTTTAGTTTGGTTGGCGCCAAAGGAACGGGCACTTCGATATTCTGTAATGTTATAGTTGGCGGGGAGACCGGGAAGGGCTCCATTTTCGGCAGGTTCGATGTGTGCTTCAGCGCTGACTTGGGGTAAGTTTTCTGGTTGCGTAAAGTCGACGGCGGACGGTAGGGCGTGTCGTGGTTAGCGACCGGCGTTGGAGTCGAATTTGTGTTGGATGTGTTGCGACCTGAAAGTTAATATATTAATATGAAATGTTTTACTATTATAATTTCATATGGTTTGGAGCGTTTTCTTACTGCATTAGAACATGACAGTTAAGTCTTATTTCAACTAAAGACAAATTTAGATCTCTATGGACGATATTATATTAGATAGATATAGATATTATATTAGTTGCATTTTATTTTTGCACAATATAACATTTCTATAAGTATTTAGATGGGGCTGGCACGAAATTAACATTATAAAGTACAACGAAAATGGAACAGACTGTACAACATATTATAGGGGAGTGATATATCATAAAAAGATGGTACAAAGGACTTATAAAGACATATTAAGACAGTGCTGGCATGTACTATTATCGCCTTAAACGAACATAAAGTAATAGTGCTCGATTGCAATATCTGCAGCGCTTTTCAAAATAAAATACTTCTTGCTTAACATACTTCTTGCTAGATGGTGGAACAGGCGCTTCTGAGATGGCTTCCAGACGGGGGCGGATCTAAACTACGGCTTTTTGAGCTGCAGCTCAGGGCCCGTGGATATAAGGATCCCCCCAAAGTGAGGAGTTCGCCAAGAGTTCGCCATGACATTTCGTCTCAAGAGTTACTCGACAACACAAGGGGATTCTTAAGTTGACATGATAATTTTAATTTGCACCAAGTTTTCCCCTGCTACCAATACAGCTTTCTATTAAGCGAACCAATTATTATTGGACATGTATTCCGTTCACCCATCTATGAACTTAATGGCGCACGGAGTGGACAATCGTGAAACTATTGAGAGTTCATTGTGACACGATTGGTAGCAGAATGAGGTTACCTCGTCCTTCGTGCACCCACTTGACGGAGCGCTTCTTGCGGTTGACGTACATGCTCTGTCCGCGGCTGCTGAGGTTGCTGGCGTCGCTTAGCGAGCGCGAGATGACGCGCGCGAGCTCCATCTGCTGCTGCACCGTGGGGTGCACGCCCGGCACGTAGAATGCCGACGATGCGAATGTTTTCTCTGTAAAATACGACAAATGTAATTAGATTATTGTTTTTAATTCCTCTGCGGTGCTCTAAGATGTTGCATTGAAGTTTATTCTAATAGATAAGTCAATTCGCAGCTGTTGTACTAATGCCCTAATGACCTCGCAGAAAATCGGCGTAATAGTTTAGTGGTAGATTAGGGGCAAACCGAAGTCATGGCTTATCTTGAACGCTTGTTATTCTGTTGAATTTTTGTCTTGTCTAATTTATATTTCCTTTCATTTTGTATTCGATTGGTTTTTCATATTGTAATTTGGGAAATGCTTGAATTTGACCTGTAATTTGATACAATAAATCTATACCAATACCAATAAATCTGTATTTCTGTACATAACTTAAGTACACTTGGATAATTAACTACGTGCTTTCCCGTTATATTGTTCATTATAATACATACTTTGTTAACATGGCCCCTCATGGTCTTGCAAAACTATCTTTGTATATTCGTCAATAAAAAAAATAGAATTTGAATACAAGAAGGATCATACCGAACTTGCGATCTTTCTTGATGAGATGCTCCTCAGCGTCAGGCGCGGGCGTGAAGATCTTGTTCAGATCCACCTCCTTGCCGCCCACTATCACCGGCTTGTGCTCCAGCTCCTCCTAAAATCGGAACAAAAGATTCATTTTAAATAAATGAACAAGAAAAAGCAACAATTTTTTTAAAGACTGGCCTACATCTAATATCTACAATTGTGTACATATTTTATACGTGGAATGTAAGAGAATGAAGCAGAAGCAAAGCCGCCATTATTTACGTGATAAAATATTCAACGAATTGTTTTTTAAGTCTTGTAACCATTTTGTACACTGAAAATCATCATTATGACACTATTAGACCCTAATCTGATATTATGCACGAACAATCATGTAAGGTTGCCAATGTGGACGTGGACGGATCTCCCTTTATATGGATGGATCTTTAACGGAGTCAATTTTATACAGTTGGAACTCTAGTGAAGTCTATTTTTATACCGATGGAACTATAGTGGAGTCTATTTTATATTGATGAAACTCGAGCGAAATCTATTTTTATACAGATGGAACTCTATTGAAGTCTATTTTATATTGATGGAACTCTATTGAAGTCTATTTTATATTGATGGAACTCTAGCGAAGTCTATTTTTTATACCGATGGAACTATAGTGAAGTCTATTTTATATAGATGGAACTCTTGCGAAGATTAATTTTATAAACATATGGGCAATATTAATAATGAATAACCTTACAATATTGCTGGCCTAACAAAGATTCATTCCTGAGCCAGAGGCCTATTTATCTTCCCTCTCCCTTTTCTTTTAAGGAAAGTATTGGAAGTGGAAGGAGAATTTGATTCATGATGGCCGTCAATACCGTATTATGGTATTATTATTACACATTTATTATTGGCACAACGTGTTAGTAATACTTATTATCAATAGATAAACCGTGCAAATAAATCACAATACATATTAGTAAAAGTTATTATTTACTTATTAATTAAAAATAAGTGCAAATTGCAAGAAAATGTCCTACATAAAAATAACAATAAAAATATTTACATAAACAATCTATTTTGTACTTTGGTATTTTTTCAGTAATCAAAATGAGACAATACATACATTCTATTTCACAATAACACAATATGTCTTGACATTAAAAGAAAAGATAGTTTAAAACAGGCCTCTTCAGATTTTAGTGAATATAGTCAAATTTTAGGCATTCATTTTGTTTACTTATTCAATTTATTAATGGATTTATGATCCTGTTTTAATCTATCATTTCTTTGTTTAATATCCATAAACAATTTCAATTTATAACAAATAAAACTATGATGTCTATATCACTTTCGAATAAACCATATTTACAGATGGCGCTACGGTGACCGTGATTCATTCATAAATTTGCCAATAATCTTACTGATATCTTATCCAGTGTTTGAGTTTCGGGAAGTTCTCGTACGTCCGCATCGTTCTGTACAGTGTTAACACATTAGAAATTATTTAGGGTAATTTTGAATAAATAATTTTGGCTCCAAAAGCTAAATCTGTTTCTAAACTGTCAATGTCAAGCTAAAATAACTAACTTACTATTACAATTAACTATCTCTGTACCTTTAAGATTACCTAGATGTAAAAAGTATAACCCATTCGTCACTAAGGCAGCGCGAACTAACCTGGGCTTACATTCACCTCTTAACAGATTAATGACCACATACAATGCATTACATAATTCTAGTGTTAATGAGCCCCCTAAACAATCTAATGAGCTTGTAAATGATGCGAAAGCCCGTAACAACGCGCCTGAAATCGATATCTTCTCAAACAAATATTTAAAATATAGAAAATATGTACATGAAGTTCTTAATTGACTTCTTATTGTTGTTTTTTATGTTTTGAGATTTCACTTTGTATTTTTGATATTTTGATGCTACTATTTCTTATCGAAGTTATCAGTCGCTCAGTTTTTGTTGTTTATTTTTCTGTTTTTTTGTTCACAAATAGTTTTAAGTTTCTTTTGTTGTTGTATTCAGCGCACTGTGGTTTGCACCTATAATTGAGATGGCACTCGCCAAGCCTGTTAACTAAGTACGCGTATCCAATTGTCTAAGTTAGTGCTCCATCTTGTTGGTGTAACATAATTGAATAAATAAAATAAATAAATAAAATCTAAAGTGTCACCAGCAAATCGACCGGGAAGAGATTTAGTTACGTTGATAAAACATACTGTTAATGTTACCATATCTATACTCATATTATAAAGGGGTAAAGTTTGTGAGGTTGTAATATCCGGATATACTGAAATGATAATTTACACATGCAACACAAGTTAAGTTAGTTAACGTGAGTGCTATAGACTCTCATATAAAAACCTCGTGTCACGATGTTAAACTCCGAAACTACTAAACCGATCATAATTATTTTTGTAACTGTGTGTAATTTCGTCCAACTTAATAGATAGGATATTATTATCTGTATTTTCTTTTCTTTTTAGTGCAACCCGTGCGAAGTCGGGGCGGTCCGTTAGTATACATAAATAAGACATCATCGATACAGAAGGATGTAATTTCCCCTGGTTTATCACTTTTATCTAAAGTGTTCATGATATTCAAGTGTTATTGGTAAACCTAGTAATTAATGATAAATACTTTACAGTACATTTTGTTACACAATGTTTTACTCATACCCGTATTTTTTTGTTCCCAGTTTGTACGTAAATGCTAAGTCTTTAAGTTCTTACTATCTAAGAATATGTTTTCAAAAGCTTTTAAGTCGTGCACTAATTAGTTGGGTAGGTAGGTTAAACAGAACTAGTGAAAAATGTTGTTCACCATTAAATTGATTTTGCCATAAATGTAGGACGCTTCTCAATTTCTCAACCAATCCTTTAGAAATATTTATGAAAACTTGACAATTCGGATGAAAATGGATCTTGTATCAAGCGCTCTGAGTTTTATATTGGTTAATTAGTCGTGCACTTGTGACGTTGTGAGTATGATGAATGGTTGAGCAGTTTTGGCAGATGTCCAAGTTCGCGAGCGAGCATCGGCCAGGCCGCCATGCCAATTTGCGATGTACAACAGATTTTATATTTTCAGTATTGAGGCCAATGCGTCTATGAAATGTGCCAGATTAGAAAAATCTTTGTTACACCAAGAACTGTGATGCTGCGTTCCCCTAACAATAGTTATTTTTGTCTTATATCTTAATACTATATCTTCTGATCGCATTGTTTGCATGTTAGCAACAGAGCAGTATACATTTTTTCGAGCCGCCATTTTGTAGAAAACATGTGTCAATATCAACTGTGATGACGACGATGTTTTAAGCAAAAAAAGGCTTTGGAGCTTTTGCTTCTGCGCTTCACTTCAATTTAAATCTTTTATTTTTCTCGACAGAAAGATATTTGTTTCTCAGCAAGATGTGATTTTTGTTAACAAAGGTTTTTATGTTAAAAGTCCCAAATATTTTTGGAAAACAACTTCTTCTCACATTCCCTTACAACCCCTCCCTCCCTCACTTTATCTCCCCGATCCGATGAATTAATAACTTATTATCAGTCCTAACTAAACGTCGTTAGCCATTGTCAGACATATTTCGTTGTGGCCGTTACATAGTGTTACGATAAATTTAACAATAAAATCTAGTAGACAAATATCCTTGTCTAATACAAAAGATAGTATTTTAGCTGCAAATTCGCTTTCAAAATGTAACGACATGGAATATTCTAGATCTAAGGCGTTCTTGAAACAAAACCCTAAAGTGTTGAATCTTTGATTAATTAACTAATGTGATAAGAATACCGATGCCGATGCCGAAGCCTAACATAATGGTGGACTACAAGAATTTAGCCGCGCGAGCTATTTCCGTGCGAGTTCTTGCGTCATAAATCGTTTACGATTTGGCTGCAATACTTAACGTCTTCTGAAGCATTTGATCGATCTTACTTACAGAATACGGTATTGTAGTAATCATTTATCTTGACAATATTTGAAAAACTAAGCGCCATTGCCTTAACTAACTAAATAACCACTCAGAAACCCTAACGAGAGAGGCGACATTACGTCACCGTAAGTCAGTCATTAAAAGTGTCGTCCAACTTTATTCACAAAACTCATCAATCTACGGTGACGTCACAGAGTTGAAGTATAATTTTTCGAGTTTTTATTATATATCAAAAGCCCACAATCGACCAGCACGTTGCCTATTACAAAAGTGATCACCGCCGCCCATGAGCACCAACGCCCATGAACCTTCACAATTGCCGGCCTTTCGGGAAGGAGTACGCTCGCTTAAGGTCGACGACATAAGGTCCTTTACGTGTGTTGTCGTGTTGGTTTGGAAATACCGCTGGTAACAGATCGCGGAACCACAACGCGGTTGTCCGAGGAAAGAAATTTCGCGAAAACCACACTGTAGTGGAACGCCAACCATCAAGATGGTGTGGATGGTAGTAAGTCTCATTACTAACATCTCAAGAGGCATTGTCACGATACTTGACACGAACTAAAGTAAGTTCCCGTTTTTTTTGACTGACTTGTCACTGTTTGCCTAGAAGACGCGTATACCGGGTTCGAGGCGGCAGAGTGCAGAAGGCACCTAGCCTAGAGTAACTTAGTTCGCTCGCTTCCTTCCGTAGAGAGAGCCTGTGCTCGGGCTATTACTTTATTATTATTACCGGATTGGGAGGCCACCGAGATCTCAGGTCGCTTCCGCGGACGCTCCATGGTGTGACTCGGCTCAAAGACCCCCGAGAGGGGAATTCGGCTTGGTCTGTCACTCATTACATGTTTAGCATTCCGATTCGAAGGTGCCCAAGAGTGCCGAATCTTCCTTTGACAAGTGCTCAAATAGACTCTGTTGCTTATACGAAGTAACTTAATTTATTTTGATATTTCGTAGTGTTCTCTCCCGGTGTTCAGCGGCCGAGTGATGTGAGGTCAATGTCCGGCTTTGACTGATCGGGAACACTTGAGCGTTCCTAGGTCGATCCCGATCTTAAATAAACGACCTCTATTCACACAAGATGGCGGCAAAGAAAATGTATTTTTACTGAATCCATATCAACTCTTTCTTGAGACAACCACAAGTTAAAAAAATAGATAAAAACTCATAACACTCATTTATATTTATAATATATAATAATTAGAAAATAAATTACCAGTGAAATCGAGCTCTCCGGCGCCAGCAAGTTTTGTGTAATAATAATTAGCAGCATAATTGTCGTCAGAACCAGTCTTAGTTGAGACGCTATTACTGGCCTTTCTCTATTCTACTCAGAACATCCTTTTCCAAGCGATATTCCACAGTAATAACACTAAAATTCTGTGTCACAGTGTATACAATTTAAATGCTGTCGTAAGGGTTTCGTAACGGCGCTCCGCTCTAGTCAATGTATATAATGTTCCCTGTTTCTGGAAGACTGATCTACCTAGAAAAAGTCCGATCATATGTCATTAACATTTAAACTTAAAGCGATTTTACGTAACATTTAGCTTGACAGTAGTTTTAGTTGATAAATATTTGACAAACCGTTCAGAAACCAGTAGATATATCCTGGTTAAATGTCACTTCATTTGCTAAACTATTGCGGTACGATTGTGTTAGCTGAATAAGGAGGCAGGATGCCTAATTATACCACGAAGATATAGTTAAAAGACTTCCCTGATTGCTCAACGCGTTTGTGCCAGTTTCCATTCTCCATGCGCATCAGTCGAAAGACCGTGTCATTAAAATTAGACACATCAACATCGACGGTGCGTGCTATTCGTTCGCTCCAGCAACGTGCTAATGTTATCCCCCGTCCCCGGGGCATTAATTTAGCATTAAAAGTAACATTAATAAAGCAATTGGACAGCCAATAACAAGTCTTCGCTTTTTGATACAGATTAACAAATCTAGAAATGTGAGCAATGTATAAAAGGGAAAAGATATCTCAAAAAATAAGAAACAAGTCAGAAATAACAACGCTGCCTATTGCATTTTGCGTTTATCGGCCAACATTGTCAAACATAACAAAACTGACGAATGTTTAGGACACTGTTTGCCAAACATTGGTCCCAATGTTATATTAATTGTTGAGACGCAAATGTTTTCAAGGAATAGTTCGTCTGGAGCCGCGCCAGCAACGCCCGTAACTTTAGCAACGATGAGATTATTCTGAACAATTCATTCGCAGCATTCTTATCAGTTTTACGGTGCGTTGCTCCCGGTCCTAAAGTTTGACTAGGATACCATGTCATTAAAAATCTATCACGCCGTTTGACGCTATTGGAATCGACAGAGGCAGGTATTTCAATTAACATAAGTCGATAGGTGGACAAGACCGACAGTCCGGTCAAGGTTACAAGAGTCCACTGCTCCCTAATTCTATACTACACAAGCGTGTTGCATCAGTTTGTAATACAAGATGTCATTGTCATATTCTTAATTATCTATTTCTTATGGTGTATTTTTAATATTGTTAAATTGTGAATATTATGCAAGTGTCCCAGAAAAGATCTGAATCTATCGCCGTGTAAGCTGTTTGTTGTACATTAGAGTAAACAGTTCTTAGAAAATGCTATGTATAACGTTAACCGCATGCGGCCTGCACACCCTGAATTCTATTGATTCGAACAACAAGTGATCCACGACGCGGGAGAGTTTCTGGCGGGATCCATGAAGACGGACGCGGAACGCAAATCGCCGGTCAGCGACAGGCAGTGTAACGGCGAGCCTGACGAGAAGTGATACGCCCGACCTATTGGTCCACGGTCCTTGCCACATTTCACAATCTTAGCAACGGAATTGTTCTTTTGCACACTGGTAGACTAAGACTTAAGTAAGCGTCCGGCTTTAAAAATTCTAGTAAAAACCTATACAGTATGGACTACTGCCATACTGTGCCGATCTCACATGACGTGGGAAAAGGTCAGGGAGATGATCACTTTGTGTCAACTGTTCACATTTTCCTTAGCAATCGTGTCATTTTGACAGCAGTGCGCCGCTACGAAACCTTTACAGCATCTTCCTTCCTCTTTCCTTCCTCTTTCTGTCGCGCTTATTCATTGTGTATGTTTAACTTCTCTATTTTAGGGAGATTTTACTTTTTAAAGTGATGTTATTCGTCGAATTGAAGCGATCGTTGAAATCGTTATTTCCGAGGAGGGTTGGCGTCAGGCAGGCGGCCGGCCGTAAAAACTGTTGCCAAAACCTATACAGTATGGACTAAAATCATACTGTGCCGACCCCACATGAGTGGGAACAGGACAGGGAGATGATGATGATGAAGTGATCGTTGAAACAGCGTTCTTGATAATAAACGACCTAGGCTATTTATATTGCTGATTAGCTGAACAAACGTACCAAATAACAGTTGCGCTTACGCAGTTTTTGTAATTATATTAACACAATAGCTGATAAGCGAGCGCCTAGCTGACTTCGTTCTCTGAAGTTATTCACAAGTACTTTGTACGACTTATGATAAGCGTATGTGTTAATATCTAAAGTCTGAAACGTGTTTGTAAAACAAAACCTGGCGTTTGTTGCGAGACCTTGAAGCTACGTCATTGGACTGGTTCATACACTGTGCACTCATCTTTTCGTGTTACGTAAATGATTTCCTTTGCATTTTGTTTACATATTCATGGAATTAGATCATTTTGTTTTTCGTTCCCGAACAAGGTTGGCTTCATTCATCATTCATTAAAAACTGTAGCCAAAAGTTATACAGTATGGACTACGGCCAGGACAGTATGAACTGTGCCGTTCAGAGATAGGTAGGAAAAGGACAGGGAGATGTAATAATGAAAGCATTTATATCGTACATCTATTTTGTCAAGTAGCTTAATGCTTTATTAGAGGGAGATAAGTTCCAAAGTGGTGGGTACTATACGTAGAAGATAAATCTGTGTCAAACTTACTGGATCACAAGCTTGCAATTAAATATCTACATAGTATCATTCACCAATTAAGAGTTTTGTCTGACTTTTGTGAGTATATGTACATACTTCTTTTGTAAGATGCATGGCGTATTGACAGTTCCGTCAGGATTAGATGTCCACCTTTGAAGATTAAATCCCTTTAAAATACTCCCAGATCTTTAATGTACAGCTTCTATTATATGAACAAGATGGTTGTATATTTACGCATTTCTTGAGTGTTGTGCAAAAGTTCTTCTCCGGTCAACTCGAATTGTTTTCATGCAACTTTTGTTACAACTTGACTACTACTTTCCTACAAATAAGTAAGTTAATCTATTCTATGCTGGTTAGCGTTAACTTAATTATTAATTTTAGTGTAAATTGTAACTTAAAGCGTAACAGTATACCTCTTAAATATAACGCGTTAGTTTGTAACAAACTGTGTTCAATATACTACTTAATAGAATAAAAAGTTATAATGTGATATTTATAAAATACAGGCCTCAATACAGCACCTTGCAGCACGCCGCGTCACGTTGTTAGAAGCGTGGCCTTGCTAAATCAGAAGCAGTCGACTTACCCAACTTACAGGGAACAACTTATAGCTGAGGTTCGTGAGGAATTGCTTCTTCTGAGGGTCGTACATATCTGAAGGTTTGAAGCCTCGTTTTGTGACGAGCGTGCTGTTCACACTGGAGGAGCTCTTGACGTCGTCGAAGCTGTCCTTGTGGACCACGCGGTCGTTTATCTTGTGGATGCTGGACATCTTATTCGAGGAGTACTGGCTCTCGCTGATGGACATCATCGTTGCTTCAGGTTCTTTATTTTATATTGTCTTGTACTTTTAATTCGCTTTCTGTGGTTTGTTTCGCGTTTAACCTATATATCAGTGCAAGTTTTAATGTTTGAATTGTAAATAATAACGGTTGGCTCACTCTCATCAAGGTTTTGGACGTCTAAAAAGAATATCTGACTAACGCTAGTCTAGTGTGGGAGTTGTTTCGCTTCACTGGGATGTTTCATGGTGAAGACATCGACGAATAGCAAAATCGATTCGTAATAAGAGGCAATTTAAAGGAAAATCTAATTAATTTGACAACCGTGACTGTTCCACACTATTCCTAGCGGCGTGTTTATGAGACTCGGCCGTTGGGAATATAATTTTATGAGCGTATTAGAACCAACCAGAACGCGTTTGAAAGTGTTCAAGGGGATTTAAAAGCGTATTTAGTTCAAATAATACAAACTAACAACGACTTCAGGCAAATAGTTAACAGTCAATGACGTATTAATCCTTATTTAACCTTTTAGGCGTATATATTTCAGGAAAATCGAAAAACTAAATCGTCAAATGAAGTTTGTTTTTTTGTTCGCGTCTCGGAGCCGTTAAAATTGTTGGCAGATAGAACTGCCAGACAACCAGACAATTCTTGGCATTGTCACTTTATTACGGGAAAATGAATTATTTAAAGTAATTAATATTTTAATTATTGTATGTATCTACATTGTACTGAACTCAGGGATTCAGTTATTATTTTTACATTAATCTTTTATAATATTAAATAAATAACAAAAAATGAAATGCTTTGTTTTTAGTTATTTCGAATTCCTTAAGTATCATTCAATAAAATGTATTTTAATACCGGCTGGTAAACTACTAGGTAAACAACCTGTCAAATAAAAAACAAAGCGATTGCCGCCAAAACGAAAGTCGAAAAACAAACACTACACGTTCGTCCAATGTTGTCACTATAAATTATTAATTTGCACAATACACGGGAAACAACACAACAAAAAGCAGTCGCGTTGTACCAGCGCGCGACTCGACCACGACGCGCGTTCGCTCGGACTAACGAATATAAGTTTTCAACCGCGTTGCATAATGCGGCGGAGCTTCTCTCCGCATAGGGCGTTCGTGATTTTAATAAATTTCTTCTCAGTACTTCATTTAGATACTTATCTTTTAATATCACCCGACAGACATCCACTGTGGACGTAGGCCTCGCCTCCACCCCGGAAATCGCAAATGGACTTGACTTGACCAAATCGTCGAAATGACTTGTTTATGTACCTAGGCGAAATTTGAATCGTGGATCATTGAGGGGACGATTCCTAGCATGGAGGGGCTTGTAATTTTACAAATTAAGTATAATCTCTTCATAGGTTGTAATATTATTATAATTAGTTTTTTTTCTTTATGCGACTTATGTATAATTCTTATATTTAAATAAATATAAATAATAATAAAAATATAAAAGAAACTCGGACTCAACAGATTATATCTTGCATTAAATTATCCCGCTTGCTATTCGCCATGAAATTGAAAAAACCTGATGACAACGCCACCTGGTTCAACAACATAATTGAATTTATCCAAATCGGTCCAGCTGTTTAGAAGGGGGTCTTTGTTTATAAGTTGGTCGATTTTGGCCAGCTCCACAGCTATTTGACTCAGACTAGATCGAAGTATGGCCACCGCAGCTGGGCGGCATCAGTGCCAAAGTCTAATTCCGTTGCCCTCTCCCCCCTCTCCCCTCCGCCCGCCGCGCAGGCTACAGTTATGTGCCGTTTAATATTTACATTACAACTTCGGATTCACGCGAAAAACAACGCAATGATTCACCTGCACCTTCCCACCTGGATGTGGATCACGGGATCACGGGTACACCAGCCATTGAAACACGCCTGTGCCACTGACCTCCTTAACATATGACGTGCAAAGAGTTTCTCATGAGATACCGACCGACTTAAGGATAGCATATAATTAACCTGTATTTCAAGTTGTTATAAATTTACCAAAACAACTATAAAAGTTCAAACATCAAAAATTGCTTCTCCTACTATTTCTCAATTTTCGTTTTACTATATTCTCGCTCAGTCATACATTTTAACTAATACTCGGGTAGAGAGATGACAGTGTGAAATATGTACATTGAAGTTATTAACCTTATTTCATAGCAAGATAAGATTGTTGTAAACAAACAAATGTTATTTACCATGCATAGCGGCCATTACACTTTTTATACTTTTATGGGTAATGTTGTAATTTTGTGGAAATCGTGAGATAAAGTGAAGTGAAACTGTGTAATATTGATAGCTAATGTTATAAGGTGATGTGAGAATAAGTTATATTTCGAAAATACTTAGGAATTTAACAAAAATCTCACCTTGCTGTGAAACAAACATCTTTTGGCGCGTTTGGGAAATTTGAGTGAATTTTTGCGATGACGACACGACACTTGCGACTCCAACGTCATAAAAATCAATAACACATTTTTGACATTAACCTATAAGTTACTTATTTGAAGCGTTGTTTAGAATAAGCCTAAGTACACCTTATTACTTCCAAGGAGCGAAAGGAAGCGGCCGGTCGTAAAAACTAGCCAAAACATGCATACGCTATGTATTAAAATCATACTTGCCACTCTTTGCCTTGAGAACGCTTTATAAAAACGGGCTTGAGGTGGCAATGTCGAGATGGGGCTTTCTCGGGAGCTTCTTCCCTTTTCTTCATTACTTCATACCGTACCCTCTCTCATGGCCTCGCTCTCCTATGCTTTTTCTATTGTACTTTCTTTATACATAAGTAAATATGCACTCACGCCCGTAACCCAGAGGGGTAGGCAGAGATAATGGATTTCCACTTGGCGCGATCCTGGCATACCTCTGTCACTTCTACATCCATACATCTACATGCTCGTCGGCTATGGGTACTCCTTATATCGCCCTTTTTAGTATGTCACTAATCTGATCGATATAAGTTTTCCTAGGGCGTCCCCTACCAACGCTGCCACTCACTTTTCCAACATAAATTTGTTTCGTTACTCTCTCTTCATTCATCCTTACAACATGCCCGAACCAGCGAAGCATACCTTTCTCAATTCTTGTCACAACATCCACTTTTACTTTCTTTAGCTGGCAAAAATCGACAATATATTAATCACCTACTATCAGTTCATCTCATTATTACTAATTTATCTCGTCGATTAGTGTAATTAAAAAGAATATATAAATTTAGCTTGAACGTCCTAATTAGTCCGACTGTGTTAAATGACCACTTAGTGAAAATCTTGTGTTAGCGCCAAGCATTTTGCAATAACGCTGTCCCCGAAGAATGACATGTCCACTCATAAGTTGCTGCAACGCTGTGAGCGTTAGGCGTCGTCCACACGGGTATAATACAAAACATTAATATACGAAATAATATCAAAACATACCTAGATGTCAAGACTATTCACTGTCTGTATAATTTTTAATTCTCCAGCCTTTATCTTTCAATTTATTCTCCGTTAGTTTTAGAAACATTTCTTTATTGTCAAGATAAGCCGGGTTATAGGATGACATACAGAAGAGATTTTTTTTAAATGTAAATCGCGTAAAATCTTGTCCCTACTTTTGAAAGTTCTGTTGGTTTAAAATTTCGGAGAGGCATTTTGCGTGTCATAATCCTTGTTGATGTGACTCGTTGCCAACATGAATTATAATTTTTCATTTTATATTATGGTTTTGACCGATGATGTAAAGATTGAGGGTGGCAGGGGACCGGTCTCGATTGATTGATCTTTGTGGCGATTAGGAGAGGCTAACGTTCAGCAGTGGACGAATATCGGTTGAATCGGGTTGTAGGTTCAGTCCTCATTCGGTGTTTACAAGTCGGTAAATTTATGTTAGCAGAGACATGGTTATGAGTCTCTTAATTATACCTCTTGCTTTATAAACACTATTTTGTCAATGAATATGTTGCATTATGTACGGGGAAAATATAAATGAAACAACTTCGTTCATTCGTTTATTGTATTGTAAAATGTATTTAATAATCGTATGTAATACTATAACACTAACAACATTCATACCTTAAGCAGGACGAGAAAGGAAACATACGGGTAAAATAAACAAAATTTAATTTATTGATAATAACTAAAAAAAAATATTTTACACAATACATTATAATTAGTATTACACGACTAAGAATAATTATTTTTAACATATCAAAGACGTGGACTAGCAAATAAAAAATAATTTACACATCCTTAGTTTTGCTTTATCTTTAAGATGTCGGGGCATTACATTGGTTAGGACTACACTGACAGAACTTTAAATTTGGAACGTGAAATTGGCTGTCAAACTATATTGACGTCCCGCGCTTTTTCTTGAAGTATTTTTCAACCAATTTAATGTTGCCCACTAAAACTCGAAAGTCCGGATGCACATAGCCCTGGTTTTAAGTATATAAATTACAGTTTAAGGTTAAAATATGGCAGTCCATTCCAATAACATGATGTAAAAGTGAGAAAAATTGGTCTGAATAGAAATAAAAATATGGAGCCTTCAAACTTTCCATTAAATACCGTACATATACATACAATATATAATTCTAAGAGTTATCGATACACCGATAGGAAAAGAAGCCGTTACAGTAGAAAAAAATTGTTATCGTTTAAAAAAGTCTTATTCACTATGCGTAGAACTAGCACACCATAGCTTAACTCCGAAATTACGTTTTATAATCTGTCCAATGAGAATTCCCGCCAAAACATTTGTCATTACTGACAGTTTCTTTTTAAATTATGATGACGCTTAGTATAATGATCGTCGAATACGAACTCCAGCGATAGTTTTGGCCGCTTTAAAATTATTACTACATTGGACAGACGATTAAAACATTTATAATGCGAATTATCCCTTACATAGACGATGCATGCGTGTGTGGATATCAATTTGCCTTAAAGTTTACGTAAAAACAAACATACAAAAACTCTATATTCGGGTGTAAACAGTAATAAAAAGTGGGAGCAAATTGATTGATATGCCACCTATGCGTTACATACACGTTGTAAAAATAAACTAATCTGTCAAATTGTTTCTGAACGCATATTTACCTGTCAAAATAATGTATGTCTCCGCGAAGACCGTAATTGAGCATGACATGTATGAATCTAAATGTAGAAGAAATGTTTATTACGACAAAAAACTTATCCTGTATGTATCTGAATTTCGCCTGTCGATGTTAGCTCCCTCTGGCCATTGTCTTCATTCCTCATCAAAGCTGTTCTTAACCCACATCATAATTTCTAGTATTTTCATTTTCGAATTGGATCTATGTCATTTCGTATAGATGTCCCGGACAAACTTGGAAAAGGGTTCACGTAAGTCAATTCAAGACACAACAAGATTTTTATCAATAGACCACATTGCAGTAAATAAAGGCATATTAAAAAAATAATTTTAGAATCATTGCATACCTCCTGTTGTAGTTTCATATAAGGGGAATGCAAGAAGTCTACAATCGCCTGGTTAGAAATCGAATATTGAATCTCACTTTATCTGTTTCAATCAGTCAACTCGATATATGTGGCTTAATTTCAATCAAGTGAATGGACTATATGAGAAGGATCTTTGCTATATCAGATTTCATCCTAGGTAATATAGTAACCATCCAATCTTTGTGTTTTATATGCATTTTGTATACACATATTTAATGGTAGTCAAAATAGTAAGCATATATTCCACCACCTTCAATTTGCTCTCGTATAATTTAGTCTGTGTTCAATCTTAATAGATATACAACTACATAACCTAAACAAAGAGGATTAAAAAAAACCAATAACGCGACAGATGTCCATCGAGCGAAAAAGCCGGGCCTTATAATTATTTTGTGCTTAATTCAAAACCAATACTGAAATAATAGTTTTTTTTAAAATAATTTTTAAAACATGATTAACAACACATCTCATGGGTGCAGGAGATATAAGAGAACTTTAATTCCGAGGCCCTGAACACAGCCCGTCGGCAACACCCATACACTTATAAAACTACCCTTAGCTTAATCTAGGAGAATGAACTTTGGGCGCGCACTTCGATATATACCAATAGTGCTCGTACAAACAATGAAATCGAAATTTGAAATTTAGTTAATATTCTGGAAAATCGATAAGTCGAGCTCGTATTACGTTTTCGTTTTGAAATTTCGAACGGCCATTATTTTTGTTGCAAAGCATAAAAAGTGATGCATCTTTTTTTATTGCGCGCATTTTTGACATGTGTCTATGGTTGCATTGCCGAGCAAATCATAGATGTGAAAATTTTGTCTTTAGCTGTCAGATTTTGACGCGGGAAATGTGCGAATGATGTTTGTAGAATTTACAAAAATTAAGTTTCCGAAATAATTTCCAATAATTATCACTCAATAAAGAAATAATTTGAGAAAGTAAACAACAAAATAATGTAATTTGTTATGTTATATTTGGCTTGTCTTGTAAAAAATTACACGTCAAAATATCTACAAGTCGAATACGCGAAAGAGAACAGACAGATGACAGAGAGGGCTGTACAAATACACTGCTGTACAGTTTATTGCATGTGTCGGGATATAAACCACTGACAAACTTACAAGCTAATTATCTGCAATGCTTTGATCTGTATCAATTTGTGCTAAATGGTGGAAGCTTAAGGAAAATCACACCGAGAGATAAATTCGGGGTTGCCATATGGCACTTACATTACGACTGAGCTCAACATTTTAGGTTTTCACTGCACATTTTTGTGCAATGGCAACCCTAAACACATTTTAAGTAACTTTTGATACACCAAAAACGCTGTTTTTATTTCCACAAGAGACTATCCAGTAGCCATAAAAACAGGGAAATTTGCAAATATTTTGCGCGAATATTAAAGATTTTATATTACATAAGAATTAACATATAAAAATCATAGTTCCTCGCAGCATTTCATAAACATACGGTTTAATGGATATTAAGAAAATTTCCCGGAATTACTGCAAAATAAAACACAGACTGACCGCAGTACAATCATCTAAAGTCTGTTTTTGTGCTTAGTAAAAATATCATATTGAAGTATTAATAATATGGTTGATCTTACATTATTCAATACTTATCATAGTTGATGTTCAAAACAAATCAACGTAAGATACACTTCGATTTAAAAAAAATACAAAATCAGTTGTTTTATAAAAAAACGTTACAAAATCAATGAGCAGCTCGTCAGGGTCCAAGTATTGTATATAATTACAAAATAAATTCATAAATCAGCCGTTTCAGTGCGTCGCGGACGTTGTGACAAACAAACAAACAAGTTCATATTCAATAAATTACATGTAGTTAATACATTAATCATAATATTTGGTTCTTTAGTTTAAATTTTAGAAATAGTATGCAGTGCGCAGTGCTCATCTGGAAAAGGCGGAAAAATAAATGTTAGACGACTTGATTTTTTTGCCAAAATGTAATTATAATTTGTATTCTACATAATTTTTTTAAATTCTGAAAATGTGTTATCATTATTGACAAAGTTAGTACGAATTATTTGTAATTTTAAATAGTATTATATTCGTATATATATTGAAACTCTATTAATCCAGCAATGTATAGAGGTCTCTGACGTAGGGTACTCACCAAGTAAAAGAAACATAAATCAGCAGCTCGCCCCGGAGAGCCCTCCCAGTGCTAACGCTAACCATAATTAAATTTAACATGTATTATATAGTTACATATATATTTATATATCCAGAGACAGTGCACACACACTAGCCACTCACACATGTAGACTATCCCTCGCTTACTGGTAGTTTAAATGCTTCCATTTTGTTAAGAGATTATCAACTATTTTATTAAATAAATAAAGCGAAAGTTCATAGTTCCCTGTCTATAGGCGACAGTGTCTTGATCCGCCATCAAACGGATTCAGATCGGAAACAAGCAGACATACAAACATCCATTCGCTTCCCGATACAACAATTGCTTTGTAATCAATTGAAAGCAATTATAAAATATCGGAAATATTGAAAGTGAGTGGTGACGGAACTAAAATATTCACAAAGGATAAAGCGTTCATACGTCCCGCTCGCACCCCGCCGCTACAGTCAGACAAACATACAACTACGCGCTCGATGCGGGCGGGTGTAACGAGACGCATGGCACCCGCCATTTGTATTTACTTTGCGCGCGATTATCGGAGTGATATATAATTAATGTTGTTGTTGCGGTTGTGGGGGCGGGACGTGGGGGGTGGGGGGAGTGCGTTTAGTTCCAGATGCGGAGGAAGGAGTCCCAGGAGCCGGTGGCGACGGCCATCCCGTTCTCGGTGACGCCGAGACAGGAGACGCGGTTGTCGTGCCCGGCCAGGATACCTGTAAACCAAAAAAAATTGTTCTAACAAAGACGCGAAAAGCGTATTATGCCAAACATACTTTAACTTTCACATGTTACTTTAAATGTCTTAGTAAAGGAGTAAGGGCGTGTGTGGTAAGGGCGACTGACCTGCCCGCTCGCTCTTCATCGAGTCCCAGACGTTGCAGTTGAAGTCGTCGTAGCCGGCGAGCAGCAGCCGGCCCGACTTGGAGAAGGCGACGGACGTGATGCCGCAGATGATGTTGTCGTGCGAGTACATCGCCAGCTCCTGGTCGGCGCGGATGTCGAACATGCGGCACGTCGCGTCGTCCGACCCCGTCGCGAACGCGAAACCCGACGGGAAGAACTAAAAGGGCAGAAGTCAAGCGTCAGTTCAAATAAAAGAATCATGCAGATCGAAGGCCTCTTTGGCCTTTGGGAAGGCCTCTGTTTAGTATGGGCGTCTATTGATGATATGAGTTCGCATCGAAGGTATAATTTGTTCCATATCAAGATAGAATTTTTATAAACAAACGTAAGTGACGTTTGCCATGCACTTTTTATATTTTATTCGAAAATGTAATAATGTGTGATCGCTAAGCTATTCTTGAATTTAGCCTGAAGATTAGAGGTCTGAGGCGTACCGTGACGGCATTGATGTCGCTCTCGTGTCCGGGGAAGGTTTGCTTGCACTGGCAGTCGCGCACGTCCCACAGCTTGGCGGAGGCGTCGCAGGCGCCCGACACGAAGGCGCGCTGGTCGGGCGCCAGCGACAGCGACATCACGTCACCGGTGTGACCAGTGAACTGGCCGCACTGCTGGCCCGTCTCGATGTCCCACAGCGCACTGACACAAACAAAGATAAGAACGCGCAATTTATTCTCACGATAGGTGTTGAGAATCGCAATATAGTAAATGCATTTTGGAGAAACCTAAGTAAAACAGCAAACTCAGTAAAGTTGGTATTTATGGCTAAGTTAAATGTTTTGACTCACCAGGTCATGTCGCCGGAGCTGGTCAGGATCTGGTTGTCGTCGAGGAAGCGGCAGCAGGACAGGTAGCCCGAGTGGCCGGGCAGCTCGCGGGACACGCGCACGTTGCCCTCGCGTGTCTTCAGGCTATCAGTACACAAATAATACAATTATTAAAGGGAAATTACTGCTATTACATTACTTATCCTTCCCATTCCTTCGGCCGTACCCACTCTCGTTGGTTACTGGTTAAATTAACCTTCGGAATTGATCACTGATACAACTAATTTTGTATGAAGACGTCGTTCGGTGTTGGCTTGTCATTTCTTGATAGTTTATCAACTGTCAAGTCAAATCGTCATATTTGGAGTTTAAGTTAGAATGAAAAATAATGATATAAATAATACTTTAAGAGGCAGTACAAAAGGAATAAAGACGATCTTTAGTATAATGACATTTAATGAAGAAAGACTGACCTATAGATAGAGCAGATGTTGTCAAGTCCTCCGCACGCGACGTAGGATCCCGAAGGAGCGTAAGCGCAGGTCATGACCCAGGAGGAGCGCAGCGGGATGGCGTGCACCTTGTTGGTGGTGTGGCTGTCCCACACGATCAGCTTGCCGTCCTGGCTGGCGGACACCAGGTTCCTGCACAAGTAAATAAGACACATGAATTATAAAAAGGAGTAAAAAAAATCATAAATACGACTAGTCGATGTAGTGTTTTCTTCCAGTGAAATTTCTTATAATCCTAGTGTTTTTTTTCTGTTCGAGTTCAGTCACACACGTTCGTATATGACTTTAATAATTTTTTTGTGTCTGTGTGTTTGAGTGTTTTTCGAGATTGTTTAGATTCACAATAGGACCCGGTGGAGCTGACAGCTACGCTGAGATTTTAAAATAAATAAATGAATTAGCCCGCTATTACCAGGCAGGACAAGTCTTGTGGGTCCGATAAGATAAAACTTTAATTCGGTAACACATACGATAAATAAACGTTTTCAGAAGTGGGGAAGACGCAACTTAGAGCATGTAAGAAAAAAACGAATTGATGATTGCTTTAGCAGTGATAAGATATTTAGAATTAAAATTCTTGTCTGGGGTAGTAAGGGTCAACATCTAAATAATTATAATATATATTTCGTTGTATTGCGTTGCACAGAGAAAATTATTAAGGCTGTGTTCATACGACACGCGCACACTACGCGCACGCCCTGCGTTTCAGCACCCGAACTACTTTGAAATTTGTTACATTCATTTAAGTCTACGACAAATCAATAAATCACTTATTACATTTGCAGCGCGTATAAATGTATCGTGATCGAATAATCTGAAACAATTGATGTTCCACGAATGTTTTTTTCTATATGAAAGTCGATATATAAATATACAGCCAGAAGCGCGTCAGCCTTGTTCAGTTATGAAATGTAACGTAAACAGAACGCAAATACGCAAAGTGATCGCGCGTACATCCATACGCTAGTCCCTGGAGAACTATTTATATGACGGCGACCAGCGCCATATATATTTTGAAACTACGTACTTTCCGACAGACAGGAGGCAGTGCATAACAATAATCATAATTAAAAAAAAAAACTTATAAGTCGTTCATACAATTTGTATGAGTGGAAACAAGTCAATTGAAAACCAGAGCATATAGTTCAGCCCGTCCCTGGATAAGCTGAGCACCAACCTTTCATCTCATTTAATTTTATTTATTGTAGTATGATATTTAATACTATAGATATATATGCTATGCGCATACAAAATCACACATGAAAAGCTTTCTCAAGAAAGAGACAGCAACATTCACATGACGAATGGTGTAAAAAGGATAGACAGCGAGTGATAGTCATGGTAAGCATGTCCCAATTGGGACGTCTTCACTTGAGGCCAATAATGACTATTTGCTACATTTTTAGGTTATCTCATTGCCTGTAGTGTAAGTTGGTTATTTTTGTGGCAATGGATTGTTTCTAACAATCTAAAAAATCTGTAATTTAGTCAAGCACATGAATATGTTATCCAATCCGTTTTTTACCAATGTTTTTTTTTTCTTACAGATTCTTACGCAATTGACTCATGACAATCGAGACGTTATGATGTCCTTGATGTGTGTAGCGAGTGGAGTTTTTTTATCCATACCATAGGAATGTAAAATATTTATAAAGACTTGCCGCTAATTTGAATGGGTCATCAATGCGTTTTATTGATTGTTAACAAATCTTTTAAAAGGGCCCTACAACTAATCGGCTCACTCGTTTCCTTAGAGTTTCTTCGGGAACTGTATTACTGAACTGAAATACTGAACTCGTACGATTCAATTTAGTATCGAAACGAAAGCTTGCCAAATAAAATAGAAAATGTATTAATATAAGCGTTAGTTTGGATAGCATAACGGAATAAAAACGGTTCCAGTGTGCGACCTTGATGTACGCCTATCAAATTATTTACTTTGTTTACTAATAATGCCTTTTAAGATGAATAACAATATAATATGTGAAAAATAAAGTCATCAACTCTTTTTTTATATGTATGTATGTAATGTTTCCGTGGCCGTGGATACGGGATTCGCTTTTAAAATTTCAAAACTGTTACCTTATTCCATTTAAGAAATTCTACATGTTCTGGATCTGGATGAATTACTTTTTAAGTTTTGGAGCACGGCAAGCGGAATCCCTGTCTGCCCTCTGATAAATGCGTGAGTGCATTTCAGTATTGGAATGCTCTTGACAATTTTCAATCGTATTAAACACATTTCATTGAATACATAAAGATATTAGATATTCCAATGGCCACTGGAAGTACCAACCGCCTCTAAATTAAAACATCGTGACGCGATCACATTTCCACATACGATCGACGTTTGCCTACGTGATTAGTGAGCGCGCCGAACTGAGGCGATTCGTTCGAGTATGTGTCGAATAAAAAATATTGTGATATAGGGGGACTTTGCAACTCAACCTAGTCTACATTATTTATAAATACAATGAATGTAATGAAAGATCGTATTGTCCAGACACTATGGGATTGTTCCTTAGCGCCTTTGCGCACGACGTTGTTTGTGGCGCAGGCTACGCGCGTATTTAATGAGCGCGTCCTGTCCGCTTTGTGGCGATACAGTTACAACAAGTCTCGCGTCGCTAGTCCTCCCAACGCGCGTCGGCCGCTCGAAAAACTACGTGTGCAAGACCCTTTGAAGATAAGTTTTAACACCTCCTCCCCCCATCATCATAATTTTACAGCATTTTAAACAGCATTACAATAATCATTGCATCTTATTCTGATTTAAACTATATGAAATAAAACATTTCGTTTTTAGCTAAAACCTACTCTTACGAGGACGAAGCCTACCTCACATCACAATCCAGGGTCCACATCTTGAAACACATCATTCTATCCACAAAGCAGTTGTACAAGGCAGGCAGTTGCTCCAAAACCTTATGTCGTATGTTACGATTTCTTAATTCTTCCCTATTCATTAATTCTAAGCGATGAAGTAAGCATAGATTCTTGGATTCCTTTATCGGAAGTAGTATAGGTGAGTAGATTATCTCTACATCTAGTGTATGGAACTGTAATTCCGGTAACAAGGCTCGCTTCTCGATACGATCGTGTTTACATTCGCGGGTGTAGCAAGGCGTTTGCACGTAAGTATATTTTTAGTGGCTCATTTTCCGAATAAACAAATCACGTCGGACGGCGCGAGATCGATCGACGGCCGAACTCTAAGTGATTAGTTTCAGGTAAAAAGAAATACCGCCATGTTATCGATGTATTCTGTCGATATGTGTAATGTGTCCATCAGAAGCTCACCGACAACTCAAGAACAAATAATACCAAATTCAATAAACTCAAAATAACATACGTGTAATACGAAACCAACTAGCAATTTCACTTAGTCGGGTTATATGTTATTTAGTGGATGGGCTCGCAAATATATATATATAAGGAGGAATTGCGAGCTTAATTCAATTGACCTATTTTGGGCCGATAGTAAGGGATATGTTGCTGACAACTAGGACTACTTCTTCAAGGATAAAAATAACTTTTATGGCAAAGTTAATGAAAGAATAGACACCACAGTAGACGGTCTTGTTTATTTTTTTTATTTGATCCAAGGTTTGCGAACCTTAGTGACGGGAACTTTAGCTTATAGCGTCGGGACTCGGGTTTTATTTATAATTAATAAACTGCCGATTGAATTAGAGATTGACGACAATACCACCTAAGTCGCCAAGTAGTGAAAGGTGGATGCTAGGTTTCATATCACATCATAATTGGTATTTATGACGGTGTCTACTAGACTATGACCGCTGATAGATCGAACATGTAGCGAAATTAGCAGCACCTTCACATTACCTGTTATTTTCATTGCGTGAGCTTCAAAAATTTAATTACAATTTTTGTTGATGTTGTAAAACGTGAATGTAATAGTGAGTGTTGGGTAAACATGATGGTGCCACTGACCTGGAGTCACTGCCCCAGTGCATAGCGTATATCTTGGCGAGGTGACCGCGCAGCGTGCGCCGCGTGCGCATCTGGATGCGCCCGATGGGCTCCAGGTTGGCCGTCGCCTGCGCGAGCGACGTGTCGCACGCCGCCTTCCTCGCATCCTGAGGGAACACGTCATACCAATGTGTTACAAAGTCGACATTCAAGAGAAACATCGGTCGTTACAGTAAAGTAATTTGAAGCTTTTTAAACATTTAAAGTTAAGGATGTAACATTCTCATAATTGAAACAGACTTTAGTTTTGAGACTTCAGGACCTGACCATTAAAACGACTGAGGTATTGCATTTAGTAAGCATATTATTCCTGTAGCACAGGTGACTAACGGAGGAAATCATTCCAACAAAATTATAATTATTCCGCAGACGTCAGGTTTCACCAAAATAAATGACGCACGCGAGCGTTTTCGCATACAAAGCTCGTCGGTTATGATCACTCTATATCGCTCTTTTTTAAATAAACCACTTATCTGATCGTATTTAAGTTTTCCTAGGGCGTCCCCTAACCAACGCTCACTCACATTTGCAACATAACTTTGTTTCATTATTCTCTCTTCATTCATCCTTTCAACATGCCCGATCCACCGAAGCATACCTTCTAGGCCACGTATGTCTATAAAGTTTTGGGAAATGACGACATGTGAAGGTTTGTACTCACTCGTATCGCATTCTTGAGGGTCTCCGCCTCCTGGCGCAGGCTGTCCAGCTCGTTCATGGCGCTGCTGCGTGCACCCCGCTTTACTTGCTACCCGAGCCGCCGCTCCTACACCGACCACGAGACCAAAGCCACGCAATCACACGACACAACTGTTAACAAAACAACACTATGTTTAGCCAACAATAGTCTAATAAGATTAATGTAACAAGACTACAGAGCAAGTTGTGAGCGAATCTTTGGAAAGATAATTTACATTTTCGAAAACTAGAATACAAAAAATTCTAGAATAATATTACCTACGCTATGAACATCAGAGGATACCTGTGTCCCTGCAGTGGGAAACATTCTAAAAAAGGCTGATTTATTATTATTATTATGAACCTCAACCAGGCAGGTCTATCCTACAGCCAGCTCAGGAGCTGGGGCGGATCGCTAGTTTTATATACACACAGATGAGGTATAAAGCAAAGATTCTAATACTTTAAAAGACTGATATATAAAATCAGACTGAGTTTTTCTTCCTGCTGCATCAACAATGATCATTGGGCATCTATAATTGACCACAATGCGGCCAGGTCCACGTACCGGAGATAACGGCGCAGCTAAGACGAGCTCACGCGATCTTTAAACGTTCCGCAAACAATAGCGGTTCAATTATGTGCATAGTTTTCCGCTATGTTTAACTCCACAGATGGGCGCATACAATAAACTGTCAGTGACATACTTAAATAGCTCTTTTCGGCTTCAAGTTGAGACTAGTCAACATGTCTAGTGTGTTTAAACATTTTTTGTGTAACAAACGAGCAGGTTTACTTAGTGTTAAATGACTTTAGCTAACCATAGGCAACCGTAATAAACACTTGAGATGCAAGAGTTTATGTAGCCAAGGATCTTATAAAGCGTGCAATATTCGTATACAATATACGCCTATATATATTTTGGCAACCACGGAAACGGCTGTAGTGATTTGGATCTAATTTTGTATATAGATATAGTTCTTCCCGTGAAAACGTAAATGTTAACAAAAAATTACAAAGCGCCATATTTTGGGGTAGGTATTTGCACTCTATTGATGCAAGCGACAAACCTACAGATATCTCAATTTTTTTTGATAAATGGCTGATAGATAAAGAGAATAAGAGATTGGAATGGATGGTGTTACGGGTGTCTTCGGGGCGTGACAAGCGAGACACGGACTTTGAAAACGTCATTTATTTTGTACACAGAATAGAGTACAAATTACCAACTAATAATGGTAACAACTAACAAGAAAAGCACAACTGACTCGTACCATAAAGGTAGAAGCCCGTACAAGTATGAGTATTTCCTTCATATCGAGTGAACAATCCCACAAAGTTGGAAGCAGTACCTGGATAGCTCAGAAAACTCCAAGGGTCAATGAGCCTAATACTTCTAACGTCATAGTGCGCAGAGATAAAACTTATACGAGAACATATGCTAATTCACATATCACTTCTACAGCGCGTTCTATAACACAGCTATAACCAGGTGATTAATACGAGCAAGCCTGTTGACGGCATCGAAAGGCAAGTTTGCGGGCAGGTGCATCGGCTTCCTTTTGCGGGCCCTTGCGTCATGCTATTGTGTTCTATTCGGGAAGGGTGGGGGGGAGGGACAGCTTGTTTTGCCGGTCCCCACCTGTTTTCATTAACTTCTAAATCCTGATTTACTTTTATGATATTATTATTTAACAAATTCACTATTGTCAGTTTTTCAAATGCGTTGACAATGTTATTTAAGCAATGCGATAAATAAGCGTGCCTTTTCTAGCTATATTCAGTTGCAATTATAGGTATGCACGCAGTCTTGGCGTCACCTGGCAAGCGCCGTATAATTAAACATTTAAGCCATATTTATGAATTACTACATGAATAGGTGTAGTCTTGCCGTATACTACGGGTGGTCACCGAGAAGGGAAGTTTTTTGGGATTCCCAGGGCTTTATATATATATTGACAACTTAAAAAAACCGAAAACGATAGCTGACCAGCGCTATGCCAGATTATAAAGATATATTGACGCTATGTTGAAGGACAAACGACCCCAATTAAAGAAGAAAATAGTACTTTTTCATCACAAAAACGCATCAGCACATTCATCTAGTTATTGGAATTGCTGCCTATAGATTTGGACCCATGCTATTTCTTTTTGTGGCTTAAAAATGACTCAGAGGCAAGCAATTTGGAACAAATGACGATGTCATTGCCAACACAGAGGTCTCTTTTAATGACTTTTGGAAATCATACTTTTTGATGGCGTTAATATAGGTGGAATTAATGTATTGAGTTTAAAGGTTACCTGTACAGAAAAATAAATGCATACATACAAAAATAACTTTTTTTCTTTCATAAACTTGTACTATCAAACAGCCCTTGAAACGAGTTGCGATTGATCCTGGCGGTTGGAGTAGGCAGAAAGTCCAGTTTATTTAAATACCTATATAACTTACGCACGAAGGACCTTTAAAGCTACAACGAATTTCATTAACGCGGAAACTCACAACAGTGAAAATAACCGATTCAAGTCGATACATGGTCGACAGAAATTAAAAAGGACTAAACTTATTTTACTTAAATAACGGATAGATTACATGACGGGTAACTTCACGTCCTGTCTTATTCTCGACTCGTATTAGTCTCACCTCAATCATCAAACAAAAAACAGACTACTTCCACTTCGCAACTGTCTTACGTGAGGTCGTGACATTTCACCAGTCGAGCCGGTGCATTGATACAGATGTTGTTGTGAGCTCTACCATTGTTAATACTGTTTCATTAATATCGTTTTAGAATTGATTAAAGAAATCTCCAACTAGATGCTATGTACGCTGGGTAACGCTGTCATATTGAGACATTGTCAGAGAGTGTTTACCTTACGTAACCTGTCAGCCTCTCAATCTATTTAGAGTCACTTTGCACCTGCTCAGCACAAACCGTCGCCACTTAGCATTGACGTACTTGTTTCAAAAACAATAGACATATTGAAATGTGCGGCAAACACGCTTGCCCCGTAAAGTATTTTAGTACATTTATGTACGGTATTTAAATTGCAAATCTTACTGAGTTACATCTTTATTTAGATATTCATTTTGAATCTAATAATAACAATTAAGGTTTTTTTACGGACTTTTAAGTTATAAAAAATTAAAAAATCTTGTAGTTTTACAGTACAAAAAGAATTACTACCACCACTACTACTACTATACTATTTGGGTGCATTTTACATCCCTATATGAAATAAATCCTAGAGTTAAACCATACAAAACGATAGTTTAGTTTAGTACCGGATAGGTAGTCAAACAAAAGCTTTAGTTATTTTAATTAAGTTAATTCTACATTACTCTAAATAGTTTACATAAAAATTAAAAACGACTTCCGACTTACTTATACTAAATCCCTGTGATCCCGACCTTTGGAAATACCTAATAATAATTTTAATGTGAAGGTATAATTTTTCAACACCAGTCACGCAAAAATCTAGTGTTCTACGAAAGTAGTTGAGGTGCCGTACCTCCAGTGTGGATAGTATCCGTTGCCATGGCAGGGGGAATATCCGTACTGTTATGATTAATATTGTATCACCCGTACACTGAAACTAAACGTTTCATGTGCCTCACAACTCACATTATGAATTTAACTCAAAATCGAAACTCACAACGTATTCACGGATCACTGTATCACGTTCTTCACTGAAGATCTTTTATCACTATCATTTTATATATATATATATATATATTTCTCCTATCACAGTGTTAGTTGTCATACTCCTCCGAAACGGCTTAACCAATTTCGATGAAATATACATTCGGTAGATCTGATAATAGGTTTTTATCTATCTACAATATTATAAATGTGAATGTAAGTTTGTTTGTTAAGCTTTCACGCGAAAACTACTCAACCGATCATCATGAAACTTTGTACACATATTCTTCGAGGTATTAGAAGTAACAGGATACTTTTTATGAAAAAAAAATTATATATAAAAAGAGAAGTATGTATGTTCCCTATAGACTGTGAAACGACTGGACCGATTTCAATGAAATTTACAGATATCGTCCAAAATGGCACAGTGGGTGTTCCTTTGTTTGGTAGCGATCGGATCAACATAATTAGTGGTACCCGGGCGAAGCCGGGGTCTTTAGTGATAGTATAAAAGCACATTTACAACATTAACCTGTAACATAACTGGCCTATAAGTACGGAGGTTTACGGGTAGTCGTCAGGAGAACGCAATACTGTCTTCTATTTGCCACCTTCTCAAATAAAATATATATTAAAATTACATCGTTAGTCTTTACATATAACACTTCATAATAAAAATTATTACAACTTATATTACACTGTTACGTAGAGTCTATATTATCGGAAGTAGGGGCGCGCGGCCGGCGCGCGACTGCGCATAGCAATCTACTTGTAGTTGCGACAACGTGACTCACAGAACACTATATTCACGCCCGAACACTTTTACAATTTACAATTGCATTTTGAGTCATCACCATCATTCACCTGCCCCATTCCTGTTCTTTAAATGAGGTAGGCACAGACTTTCTATCAACCGTCATCTCAGGGTACTCCCATCTCTTCTTATGTATACCGCTACCGACATATAGCTGTACATTGTTATATGAAACTCTGAAATTGCATTTTGAGTGGGAATTACAGTTCAGACGAGACTATGTTCATACACACCTATTTATTTACGACGCCTTCTTGCGGAATCCTCACTCCTCTCATTTCAAAACTAACGGTAAAGGGGGAATGAAAAACTTTAAGCCTAAAGTCAAATAATTGTTTTTTATTATGGTCGAAGACGGCAAACGACCATTTCACCTTGAGTGACCAATGACAACGGCATTGTGGAACTTAGGGGAGGAAAGCCACGAGTGTATAAGCATAAGTTGATCAGGAGAAGCGGATTTCAGACTAAGCGCAGGAGTCCAAATATCAACTTCCTGCCCGTATTCAACAAGTCCGTAGTATTGATGTCGAGCCTTTGTTCCTGCAACAACTGTTATTGACTATCTTCTGTTAAGTTCAGATAGTCAGTGCTACTTTCGGTCGAGCTCCGTACCGTCTCCACAATATATTTCACGTAGTCTCATTTTTACTATCGACTAAAGGCAAATCCATCTTAAAACTGCTCGAAGTGCGGTTACTATGAAACTGGTGGTCGGTCTCTCGTCTTCAATGCACGTCACTAAGTGCAAGTGTCATAAAAACATCTATAGCCCTGCAGAGATCAGCAATAAAACGAATTGATAAACGTAACCTCATAAATAACACTAATTATTATTATATTTCTTAAAGAGTGCACGAGTGAGTCACATGCAATAACAAGCTGCTGTGAACTTGCTTATACAAATTATATTTTTACACTTATAAAATTGTTTTAATAACTTATATGAGTAACTCATCTAGATAATTAGATATCATGAGAAATTATCAAACAGACATAACTCTATTGTCATCCTGGATGTGCCCTTTTAAGAGTTCTAATCCAATTAGACCTCTAGGCCCTCACCTTAGGATGTTATTATAGTCTCGAGAAAATCCTAAATCAAGTTTAGACGGGTAAAAAAAAAATAAAGAATTTTACTACAAATAATTATTTCAGAGAGCGCTTCAATAGAAAAATAATATAAATCATAGCGGATGCAGTGAAATCTGTAAGTGTGTAAGCGTCATTTTAAACGCGTTACATTGTATTCGTTCACAAATAAACTGAGTAATTTTCCTTAAGGTGGGCGGTAAGTGAACTTACAAGAAACTAAGACTATTCTTGCAATATTTCACGAAACTATTGACTGCTCAGTACCGCCATAACCAAAAGAAACACCAATACGTTTGCAATGCCCGAAAAAACGAAAGCGGCCGTAAATAATTTTTTAATTTATTTTATGTTACAGAGCACTGGTGAGTCAGCATCATGTGGCAGCTCTCCTTTTAAGTGTCAACATATGTTACGTAATATTCCAATACAATTATAAACCTAAAGCCAAAATAAAAAAACTGCTCTAAAATTGAAGCTTAACTATTAGATTAAAAATTATCTTTAATAGGACATAATAAAATCTCGAACCAAAAGCAAAGTTACATATTTGCTAAGTTGAAACAAATAAAATTTAAAAACCTCAAGTATCAATCCGAGTTCTTCCGCAAATATTATCATTTTCCTTTGAGTAAACTAAACAACACAATCTTGCTTCAGTGCGGCGACGTGTCCACAAAGACGCCACCGCGCCTAGTCGACGCGATCACTTGACAATATCTATCATTATTGATTTATATCAGCATAGATTATTTTATAATGTAATGTAAATAGATAAGCTGCTACTTCTAGTGACACAATAAGGGACACCAGATAGACTAGTGTGTTAGGACTCTCCTAAAAATATACTACAAAAATGTTGTCTGGTCTTTGAATTGAACCCAGGAGTCGTGTCGTTGCTGGTCATGGCTGTTTTTATAGTAGAAGGTAGCAAAAGAGTAGGCAGCTGATATTAAATGAGGCATCTGGAACCAGCTAATGTGTTGCAGATGCATTGCTTTTGGTCGATTAAAAGTTGTGACAAACAGAAAAATAATATTTCCTATCCTATTTACCCCCTCCCTTGTCCTTCCTAGTTTTTCTTATTAGAAGTGGATGACGAAATGGTGAAGCATACTTCTACTTCCCACCTATCTTCTGTGAGTCTTTTGTGAGGTTGTGATATTTCACCAGAAAAAAGGGTAAAAATAATTTAACTAATAAATAATGGTTATTATGTTTATTTCAAACTATCTTAATAGTAATAGGGGACTATTTAACCGCATCCCCATGACTAGCGAGTATTTTGCGTCATATCTTAATTACCTATCCAATAACTAACCATCTTAATTAGTAGCCAAATTAACAGGCAATACAAATTCTAAGACAAGACTTTATAAACAAGCAGTTATTACAGGCTAAGCGTCCATATGCAAAAAAACAAGACATATATTTTTCTTAAACTCTGTATAGTGTTTTTTTAGTTCTGACTACCCTTTAACGTGACGCATGCGTATGTATATATGTCACTGCACCGCGACAGTAATGTGTCACATATGTACCAGCATGTCAATAAGGAAGTGTCAGTGCGGGGAGCCCTGTCCCATATATGTAATGACTTTGATAATTTTAGGACATTCAACCTTGCAGCCAACCTGTCAACTACAAGTCTACTGTCTATGTATTAAGAATTTAAGATAACATTTACATTGAGTGCATTATTTTAGACAATTAATAAAATTTGTGTAGATAAAATTAATGGCATGATTAAGCCTGGTTTTATTTCCAACCAGTGTGTGTAAATGAATTATCAATTCTAGGAACCACGCAAGGTAGATAGGAATTGCCATTTATTTAGCTTGCCCTGTTTATTTTACATTCAAAATTTACCCCCTGCCTGTCGACAGATCATTATGATGTTTGGTTACAAACACCTTTAGTTTTGATGTTAATACAATTGAACATATTCAATATCTTTGTATTGTAAATCCAAGATGGCCGCCGCCACAAAATGGCGGGTGACATATATAATAACAACCCCTAATATGGGTATCGGTTGTAAAGTGGTTTGACTAGTAGAATAGTGACGAAATAAAAACTAAAAGCTTAATGTATAACATACAATATATCACATTACTTAATATAATAAATAAAATAAAAAAGGTAAACATATAGGGGATATGAAATTTCCAACAATCAATGGCTAACATGATTATAAATGCCACTTGCATATTAACACAGGTTATGCCATACTCCATTTTATTCTTGAATCTGACAGATCCCTAGACAGATGTGGAGAGTACAAGTCTACATCATTATCTTCCTTTCTAGTAAAACCATTCAATCAAAGAAATACCTACTTTATTTCCTTCATCATAGAGAAGAAAAATCTGTAAAATACTCATAACCTCCGATTGTCCACTGCTAGCTGCTGCACCTTTTTAGATAACATGTACTATGTTTCTTCTTATAGCATCTTCTAAAGAGCCGGCCATCACCATTACCCACCTTAATAAAATTGTCTGTCAACTTGCAGGGCAAATTGCTCTACACTAAACCCGTTCCAAGATATTCCTATTTAAATTGTTAAATAATGTACTACACAGATTAAGCATGTAATATATGTATATAAAGGTATATTAAGGTTACACAGGTGTGTAACAATTATGTTCCAATATTATTTATGACACCAATGCATTGTATTTATAACAAATGATCACATATACACCAGATATATGTTGCACCATCTATTTATGCATGACTTAACACAATATAACCATGTGTAGACAAACTATATGTAGATCATTCTGGAAAACTATCCACCTAAAAAATGAATACATAGGAAATTCATTCTAGAAATAAATGAAAATAATCATTCCACAAATAATCGTAATAAAATAAAAAAGATTATAGAGAATCTAAACAACTTATCTAAGAAACTTGAAAGATATAAAGTGATAAATACCAAATCATGAGTACAAAACAAGCCACGTCATACATTGTGTGATCCATTAATGTATTAGATATGTAGTATTTAATGTATTAAAATATTTTCAATGTGTATATATCTACATTCCAAAACCATTTTGCTTTCTCATGAAAAATTGTTTAACACAACAATTATTGTTTATAGTTAAGTTGATTGTCTCAGTGTTAATTCTGAACATATTTTATAGGTAGAATCATATGACCCATTCTAAAATTGTTGTTTTGGGTTTATTTATCCTAAAAGAAGTCAAATGAGCCAAGAGCTTGTTCACTGGTTAATGGGAACATAGCTTGATAAAAATATCCATGACAGTTTAAAGAGTAACAGACACATTGCCTGACATTGTACTTAAGGGGATGGAAATCAATATATGAAAACAGCATCATTTATTTATGTGGCACACAATGTCTTACTATATTATTGTAACAGTGATAGTGCCATACTGACTAGGTTTTTCATTTCTTTTGTCTTCTGGGGGGTTTTCGTTGGTCCTGGAATAGTTTAGTTTCAAAATTGCACTCAGTATGTGGCGCTGCCATCAGGTTTAAAGAGACTGTTTTATTCTATGATAAATAATGGGAAAAACATTAGGTAAATGAATGAATGAATAATTCATGGAAGACAACATTGCTAGGCTTTAAATTAAACTATGTCTAGTACTTAAGGCTGATGTTGATATCTTGGCCTTTTTAAGTTTCAAGGAAAAAGTATTTTAAAACATAATACATAAATTTCAAAAACTAGCAAAAGACCTATTTGTTCCTAGAATATATAGAAATACAAATGTAAGCCTATTTCAAAGTTTATCATGTTTTATCACATTATAGAAAATACAGTTGGCACCTTTACACTATCTCTGTGATCTAATGATATGGATGCACCTCTACCAACCACATTTTCATTTTTTAAATCAATGTGTGAAATAAATGTTGAACAAAATTTAGAAATTTACGAGATGAATAAAAACAACACACCTACAATTATAATAATTTGGAGGACCATAATATTTAGTGTTCATTTTTATTTAAACTAACAAACAAAAAGGATTATTAATTAAGACGGTAAAATAACCATAACTATACATATCTGGGAGAAGCTTCTCTGCCTACTTCTTTTTTTTTTAGAGGATAAGTTTAACAAGCAGGCTAACCCAATGTTCAGATAACCAACACCCATAAACATCCAGAACATTAAAAAATATATAATATCTCAAAGATAGAAGTTATATTTTTGATAATTGAAAGAACTTTCGATTTTACATATTTTACTTTGTTGCTAGAAAGACATTTGATAAGAAATTGCTCAGGCTACATACATCTTTAAAAAAATCGATACGTTAAATGCAAGTGAGCCCATAGTTGTTTATGTATAATTATAAATTACAGTGCATTGTGCTAATTAATACACAATAATTATTGGTGTATATGCAAGATTGAACAAAATTGTCCATTACATAAATTACGATACAACGAAATATGTTTGCCAGCATCAATAGTGTCGTGTATAATTTACGGGGACATATTGTCTCGAAACCACATAGAAGGAAGGAAAAATACTTCTTAATACTGACGCAAAACACAAGTAAGAATTGTCACCAATAAAGACAATAGCAAATTTCACGTACTATATACGATCCGAGTGGCAACAGAGACTCAGCCTTTAACGTTCTTCGCACATATTACATATAGATATATCTGCATAGTACTATGTCCGATTTACGGCAAATAACGGGCACGATTTGATACTTTCTACAATGAACATGTGTAAAAAGATTTTTGATGATGTTTCTTATCGATTAACTGTGGCAATACAATCATCTTCAATAATGGGTGTACCACGCATTCACCGGGCGACAACCATTTCCCGAAAACGATTGCTTATTCATTATTACACGTCACGCCCTTAATTTATTAAAAATCTTGATTGAGATACAAATGAACTATAAAAAGCAATGAAATGTAGAATATGAGTAATGGAATATAAAGGAACTTTACCCCTCAATCAGCAATATCTCCTCGACTTTTCCAGCAGGAGTCCTGTGGCGCTTCGAAAACCACTATTACAACAGGATTCTATCTTTTTGGCACATCTTGTATTTTTTTAAACGACACTACACTAAACCAAGAATTATTCACAAGTTTTTAACACGGACAACTGCACCATTTAGTATTTCATACACCCTGGAGCTCGATCCTTTTCACGGCCATTTGCAAATTGCGTCAAAGTTCCTGAAACGTGATTGGTGGGTTCTGCGCTAGTGTAGTTTGAGTCGAGCGCGCTGTCTAGTGACAGAGTTCGGTACTAAAATTTGTTGATGATCAAAACTCAACTCTTTCTTCTACGACACATGAGACATTTAAAGCTTTATTGAACTTACTTACATCGTTTCAGACAAAGTGAAATTGGGTGCGGTAACATCAATTCGAGAACCCCGTAGCGTGACGTCAAACTGGGCGTGAGACATGAGATGCGAAAGGCGCTTTATTTAAAATGTCTTAATATGAAAGACTATTTATGTATGTCAAAATACATTTAATCACTTATGATATCAGTAAAATTAGGTTTTGTACTAAATTCAAGCATGTTCGTCATAGTTATGCCGTAACAGAAACCAACAGAAAATCAAAATTAGAACAAACCGGAAACTACTTTCTCAAAATCGTTTAATATATTTTTTCTTTGGGCAGAAAAAGTGAAGATCACATTTAAATTCTTTCGACCTTATAACTAAGCTGTGCGAGTTTTGTACATTTATTTCCATAGCTAAAAATGTATCAAATTTGCGACGCCATAGACGAAAGTTATTTATTAAAGACGAATTAAGATTATAAATAAATATGCGCTTACACCCGTAACCCAAAGTGGTAGGTAGGCAAGGATCATGAGTTTCCATTTGGCGCGATCCTGGCACACCCCTCTCGCTTATCGCTCCACATGTATAAGATTAAGAATATTAAATTTATAATAATTAGATTAGTTAAAACAATAGCCATGTAATAGGATATATACAATCATGTGATGAATCTTACGATTATATATTTCAAAAACATAAAAAAAAAATTAATTCTTCATCCACTTACTGCCTCTTCGTTTAAAAAAGACAGATATAATGAAAAAAAATTAAGACGAACTCTAATTTTTGTGTAATAAATTTATTTTTCTCCATTTCAATACATTATACATTTTTTTTATTACGATTTAAATTTATCACAGTCAACTTAGTCTTGGGGTCATTTTTTGGCGATTATTCTGTCTGTTGTACATTTGATCTATGTAATGTTTTTTTTAATAAGTTTGTAGCATTTTTTAAATAAATTCCATAATCCAAAATTGTTTTACTTTGTTTTTAAAAATCATTGTAATTATTTATTCCAAAATTTCTTCCTTAATCAAGGTTCGTAGAATCATATGGTAATACCGTGTGATTCTATTGATAAGAACTTTAAATGGTTAAATTATGTTGTAACTATATATGTTACTGTTAATTTTTTTAAAGTTGTATTTAAGCTGTTGGTTTTCCAAAACTTATATAATAAAATAAATCGAAACATACTTTTGTGAAATGGCAACGAAAACCTTCTGCTGTCAACGTCAACCAACTGTCACCATAAGACACTGATATGCCAGTAAATGATTGGGTTAAATTGAATTGCCAGAACGAAATAGCGCATTTGATTGGCTGAATTTGCTGGGACACGACAATGTGTAACCAATAATTTTTAATCACTAAAAGGAATAATATTTCTTCTCGAATTAACGCTTCGCAACAGTCGCTTTCTGTGTGCCAATCAGAGAGGTGTTATAAAGTGTCAGCTTTGTTTCAAAATAATAACAATAAACTTTTAGATTTTTGTGACTTTATTATAAATTATAAGTGCTTTTGGACATTGACAAATTTGAAAAGGAACTGTACTCGATCTTCTATACTGCAGTTATATTAGAACTATTGAGAAGTATTTAAACATTGGCGCACTGTGTAAGATAATCTTAAGTGTAGTGTTTATTGCGTATATTTTGGGTAAGTAGTTAAACTCGTAACATTTATCATGTTATTTAGTGCTTCTCAATAAATTGTTGTGGTTTTGTTTGTAAGGATTGAAATCAAATATTTTTTATTGTTCTATAGTATTTCTTTCCAACGTTTTAAATAGTGTACTTCGATTCAGTAATTTATGCAATAATTGAATTTTATCTGAGGATATTTTTGATCATCGTTTATCACCTCGGTGCTCACGACTCTCGTTTGCCCCGTCTCGTATAAAAAAATATACTATCTCCAAAACACTGGCTTGACACATAAGTGTGTCCAGCAAAAGTTTTTTGATTATTTGTTTCAAAATATTGTGGGTATTTCTACCAAATATAGTTATAAAAAAATCTTACCATGAGGTATTATTTACCTTAAATAATGTATTAAAACCATGTAGAAAAAAAATGCAACAGAATACTTTTAAAGTTTAATAACATTCACACATATATTTCAAATGCATAAATAAAAACTATGCGAGATATCAGCATTTGTTGGTAGTCCCAAACAACAACAATTTGGGGACTACCAACAATTATAAACTTTGAAGGAATACTTTTTAATATGATGAATAACAGACACGATAAATACAAAATAAAGCTACCAGCGCTTTACAAAATATAATTTTAAAATACAATATCATCTCCATGTCTTGTTCCATGCTCCTCTATGCTCGGTGTCTTATATGGGGTCAGCACAACATGTTTTCCTCTTCTAAATTGTTCTACTATCCATTATTTTAGTAGTCATTCCTTTCTTAACCATGACATCTTTCATGCACTCTATACATCTTTTATAAGACCTAGCCATACCATCATATCCATCCACATTCATATCAGCAAGATTCACCTTGTCACACGCCGTTCTTCCCTCTGCATTAGCTGTCAATATTGCTATACTGTTAATCATTAAAACAATATATTAAAACATAATCTACCAGAAAATAGTGAAGTTAGATTTTTTTTTCTTTTCACACACGGGCATCTGGTCCCAAACTAACCAGAGCTTGTACTATGGAAACCAGATAACTGATATACTACATATACTCCTTTTCTTTTGTAATTACATACTTTCATAGATAATTACACCCAGACTCAGGACAAACAGACATGTTCATGCACACAAATGTCTGTCCTGGCTGGGAATCGAACCTACAACAAGCATCTTACAAACCTCGCCAACCAGCCCGTCAAATATAATTTGTTATACTAATTGAATTATTACATTATTATTACAGCTAAATAGCCCTAATAGTGGTCATAGGTTAAAATAGTAAGGCGTATGAATCCAGTATTGTCCATAGCTTTGTCAATATTGATAATAGTTAATAATAAATAAATCTTTACTGTACACTTTTCACACAGCTGGTTCATTAAGGCCTTGGAGCCTTTACTAGGTTTACCTGTATTAAAGAAGCCAATGACTTCCCTTACAATTTAACTAAATCTATGGAACACAAAAATAAACTAAATACTAAATTCATATTGTTACCATATCTAAGGTTGAAGTTGTGTAGAGACATTTATTATATTAGTTGTTCCAACTTCCATTTTTAAAGAATCTTTTAAAAGCTAGTAAAAGTACTATAGACTCATTGTTAGTGGTATAGAATGCGAAAGATAATGTTCCAGGTTTGAATACGCCAAGGGACTATTCTTGTGCACAATACTACCCACAAGCTGAACTGTATTTGGTACCTTAAAGAAATGTTTTAAACTGAATCCTTAAGACCTGCAGTCTTGTAGGCACAAACTAAAAGTCATAAATTAATTGTAACTTTTTGTAATTAAAATAATTATGGTATCAAAACATAAGTTTCAAACAGGATAACTTAATACGCTGAATAAAATAGATACAGTAGACACCATTTTTTAAAACTAGTAACGCCATCTGTTTCAATTACAATGTACTATTAAAATGGCTCGGGCCTCTCGGGCACCCTCGAATCGGAATTAGTGACCGAGGTCCCTTGAGCTCGGTGGCCTCTCAATCCTGTAGGTAATATAAATACAACAACGGCCCGAGTTGAAGTTCTCCAAGGAGGCCTCGGACTTAGTTACTCTTAAACGAGGTGTAGGCTAAGACGAAGCGCCTTCTAGGATCCGGCACCTCAAATACCGGTGAAACTCTAGATACACATCTAAAAGAACCAAAACGGTTCGTCGGAATCCGCTAGATAGGACAAGAGGCCACGAGTCGTTCGATTGATATGAATATTGTTTGGTAAACTTTATGGTCGATATAATATATGTGTTATTTTTTTCCAACTTAAATCCATCGTTCTTGTTACATACCTGGGCTGTCTACGAGCAAGTGGTGACTCGATAACTTTTCAAGGCTACAAGTAATATTAAATCATTATACAATACAAGTTATTGACGTTTCTTTCACTCACAAATGAATTTAATTAAACTTTAATAATTATAACAGAATCGATTGAAACAAATGACAATTAAAGTTATTCAAATCGTGAGAAATTGAAATCCATAATCTCTGCCTACCTTCTCCGGTGACGACGTTCGTATAGGGCAAAAAAATACAAGCGGATGGATAGTAAGCGAAACAACAGATAAAATAAAAATTAAAAAACAGTGAGAACTAAAGACAGGCGGGAAGGCGCGACAATAGTTCGAAATTAAATAAATAATCAACAAAAATAAACCTTGTGTCTTAACAATACAATTCAAAATTGAATACAAGTAAAGTAAATGAAAAAAAAAACTAATTCAAATAAGCATGTTAAGAATTTCCCCTAATAAATATCGTTTAACGCGGCTAAAGAAGTGTAAAAAAAGTAATGAGGCCGCTTTTTAAATTGATTATATTTAGTATTGCTTGTGGTATATTATTACGGAATAGGCTTGGCGTCCCGCGGGCGGTCAGCCGCAAAAACTTGAGTCAAAACCAGTAACTAGTATGGTCTACGGCCACACTGTCGACCCCACATAACGTGGCAAAAGGAATGATAATGATACTTTTTGTTGGTCTTTAAATGACCATAGTTGACCATCGTTTTAACGTTTAACGGTGGTAGAGCCCGCAACATCAACAACACGAATGGTCTTGCTCGACCTGTGTACTACGGCCTCACAGAATACAGGCGTCAAGTAGAACTAGGCGTCCGATGAATAAAGTGCCGGAGGCCCAATTTCAGTTGCTCCCTTTCCCATCCTTTCCTAATAAGGATAAGATGGGAACGGGAAGAGGATTGGACAGGGTAATGAGATTGGAGAGGTTGGATGGAGAAAAGAAAATATCCTTTTTCCTGTCTATCTATTGAAGGTAGGCAACGCATGTGCAACTCAATTTCTTGTTGCGGATGACGACGAACCGTTTGCAAGCTTGCCACATTCTGCTATGAAAAAAAAACGTTTAATATTAATTATCGGCCTATATAATATAGTATAAATTGCAGCATAATAATAGTATAATAATAATAAATCAGCCTTTTCTAGAATGTTTCCCACTGCTGGGACACAGGCCTCCACTTCCGAGGGAATGAGCCGTAATCCGCCTCGCTGGCTCAGTGCAGGTTGGTGGATGTCACGAATTTGGTGGTTTCCTCACGATGTTTTCTTTCAACGTTTTTGGAGCAGAGGTGATGAAATAAATTACTCATAGTAAAGCGCCTGGGTTCGAACCCGCAACCTACAATACGTAAGTCGGGGCCTAAACTGCTGAGCCACCACTGCTCCTTTGCAGCATAGTATACATAATATAAATTGCATATTGTAATTTACTTAAATACATCATATTTTATTTTTCAAATTAAGCTATATGTCTATGGTTTTTTAATTAAACAGAAGACAAATTGTCCCATGTAAATGTTGAACGAGCCACGATAAATCTGCCTCCAACACGTCAGTAGTCACACAAAAGCCGCCGATCTCACACGCCCAATTGAATCATAATTAACAACTTTACATATTATTAACATAATATAATCTAAACATAGTACCTCCTCTTTGTTTCTAAGCAGACGAATAAAAAATATCTGTTGGATTTGGCGCGTGAATATCGCGAGACCGTTTAAAATTTCGAATGCGGAATCGATAAATCGATTGCGGCCTTGCGATGTCTCGCCGATCGTCGACTGCGATGTATTGTCGATGTTTCTAGTCTCTGTGCAAACCAATAAATATGTCTAATCACACACGCGTATCTAATATAAAAAAAAGATGTAGTTGGGGCTAATAATGTAATCTATCTATCTAACCCACAGCCCAAACTACTCGAACAAGAGATTTCTGTTAAATTCATCCCCTAAAGGTCTAAAGTAGGGGATGTAAGTTTGTATGAAGAATTAATTGTTCCTTGTAAGTGTTAACAACCTCATATCTATATCATATATGCCTTGTTCTATTGCAAGATATGATTGTTGTAAACAAACAAACGTCATTCACTACACTTTTAATACTTTCATCGGAAATGTTGCCATTTTGTGGAAATCGTAAGATAAAATGAAGTGAAATCGCGAAATACGGATAGTGACCAAATTTCATCAGAATTAGTTCAGTAGTTCCGGAGCTTGTCCCGGACAAACACGTGATTCTAATTATTTCTTCTATTCGTGTGTATGTGACTGGACAGACTTTGATGTCTGTGTGTGTATGTTTGAATAGGTCGATACGAACATTGTTCTGCAGGGATTGAAAATACTCGCGCTTACTGAAAGACGACTTTTTAATTCGATGCTTATATTAAGTACACGGTGTTATCATCATCCTTATGGGTTAAGAAAAAAGGGAACATGAATCGTTCAGTTTACAATTGCCCGTAGAATAAGGTTAGTAAGATTATAAACTGACTAAATTCACAATTTGACGATGAAAGATATATATATACTATTTTGACGAAATTTGTCCCGCTTTGGATCAATAGAATTAAAAATGCAATTTACTTGTTACACGCTTTATTCCAACTAACGGACAATTTATTGATTACTAGTGCACCGCCCCGGCTTCGCTCGGGTAGCCGTTTCGTAATCTATACGGAACATTTTTTTTATTTTCTTAAACAAATCATAAAAAGTATCCTATGTTACTTCTAATCCCTCCAAGAATATGTGTACAAAGTTTCATGATGATCGGTTGAGTAGTTTTCGCGTGAAAGCGTAACAAACTTACATTCACATTTATAATATTAGCAGGGATGTTTGAAAAAAGCTATTTGCGAGGCCATTTGATCGTGACATGTGGTAGCTTATGTCCTAACGCATCGAGCTGGTTGCGACAGCGAATGTGCGTTGCGACACGGTAAAGCCGGATCCGGTCCGGGTTGGATTCCGACGTTAGAAGTTCTCGACGAAGCGAAGGGCTCGACAAACCCGTCGCGAGTACTTGTATTCTATCGTAAGTTGTTAAATACATACAAACAGACATACACTTCTGTTACCCGATAAAAAGACCCTAAATGGTCGATGTAACACAATTGCGGTGGATTCGATTATCGTTTTAACCATGGTGTGCTTAACAAATTTACAGAATGTCCCAAAGACATTTTGTTTTTTTAATAATAGAAGGTGCCAAACAAGGAAGCAGTCAATGGTCAAATGATAAAAAAATATCTTAATTAAATAGGTAGGTATGTATGTTTTTCTAATAGAGGCAGAGTAGTGATAATGAATTATGTGTTACATATACATCTAACCTCCCGCCGCTCTGTGTTGGCCTGAAATATCTTCAGTATTATTTGACCTTGTAAAAACAGTTTAAAGAGAGCCCAGTTTAAAAGTGGCAGAGCCCGCAACAACATCTGGAGCACGAATGGGGCGGCTCGGTGAAATACCACGACCTCACAGAAAACAGTCATGAAGTAGAAGTACTCTGCGCTTAGTCTGATTTGTGAGGTGCTGGAGGCCTAATTTGAGTCCTCTTCCCCTTCCCACCCTTTCCTTATAAGGATAGGATAGGAACGGGAAGAGAGACTGGGAGGGGGTTAATGGGAAAACGGAATTATCCTTTTTCATGTCTATTAAAGGTACAACGCATCTGCAACACAGTCGCTTGTTGCGGATGTCTATGGGTAGCGCTCACTTAACATCAGGTGATCCGCTTGCTCGTTTGACACCTTATTAAATAAAATAAAAAAAAGCATGTTGCTGACGCGTATCGCTGACACATTTCAGGATCGTTGTTCATGCGACCCTATAAGATTTATCCCTAACAAATATTGTCTAATGCGGATAAAGAAGTTTTACACTTTAAAAAAATGTATTTGGTATTTTTACGCACATACCCATTGTAAAGTGGTCTCTAGGCACGGTGACATGTTTCTGAAGTGACACTTGTGCCGGAGCCGTTTGCTGTCGAGTGCACTCACTTCCGTCACAGAGAGACGAGCTCGACACGAGCTAACGGTATACATTTATTATTTTATCTTAACATTATAAATGGAAATGTAGGTTTGTTACGCCTTAACTACTTAACGACTCAGACTGATGTCTGAGTCGTTAAGTAGTTAAGGCGTAAGGTTATATCAATATTGCACACACATTGTTAAGGGTAATCCGTAATCTCTGCCTACACCGTTGGTTTAGGGCGTGAGTGTGTATTTTGTCTGGAGTATAGAAAATCAAGGGTACATATAGTAAATTGTGATGATAACGAGTAAAGAAAAGCGTATTAAAGTCTACGTATTGATTAACCTGTTATCCTAGGTGAGCGACAAACGCGGTAATGCGACGCGACGAGAAAATATCAAGTAGTCTTCAATCGTTATATGTATTTGTGACCTACGTTGCCGACACAATCAGTCGCATCCTGTCGCATAGTATCGCGCCACGTCGCACCGCAATCCGTCGCACGCCTAGGACAATGGGTAATCTACCAGGGTCGCATAGCATGTAATGTATGTACCGTTCTCATGTGTTAAAATAATTAAGGAATGAGAAAATTAATTAATGAATAAACGAATATTGTTCAATTGAGGAGCAGTGGTGGCTCAGCGGTCTAGGCCCCGACTTACGTACTGTAGGTTGCGGGTTCGAACACAGGCCGGCGCTTTACTTTGTGTAGTTTATTTCATCACCACTGCTCCAAAAACGGTGAAGGAAAACATCGTGAGGAAACCGGCATGTTCTTAGAACCAACAAATTCGAAGACATGTGACGTCCACAAACCCGCACCGGGCTAGGGTGGTGGATTGCGGCTCATTCCCTTTCCTGGAGAGGAGGGCTGTGTCCCTGCAGTGAGGAACATTCTAAAAAAGGCAAATTTATTAGTATTATAATACGCAATAGCGTATTATTATTATATATAAAACTACAATGTTGCCAGTTGCCCTTCTTGAGACAACAAAATCCATCTTTCGATACATCGCGACATGTCAAATATTAACAATACATCCAAAAACAATCAATATTTACGGCATTAATTAGCGACTTGGATGTAAATTGATTTTAAGGTCCCCGCAATTAAGCGTCAGTGCTGTCAACAAGTTAAAAACAAAGGTCTTTAAACAAGTTAGTGTTGTCATTGATGAAATATACAATTACAATGTTGCCTGCCGCATCTCACGCATTATTTTCTTGTTTACATGGCTGGAAAAAAAAATTAAGATGCTTCCGCGTATAATATTTTCGAATGACAGATAAAGTTTGTGAAAAAACTTATTGTCAAAGTAATATACTATGGCAACCAACATTAACTTATCCCTTTGGAACATTTTGGGGATAAATAAAAGGTACCGCATGTGATTTTCTGTACCCCAAACATTGTGCAATGTTCCACGAAGATCGGTTGATTCGTTAATAAGTTAAAGCGTAACAAATAAACTTACATTCGTATTTGTAATATTAGTAAAGATTTGTTCATGCAAGTAACTCATCTAATTGGAGTATACAGAGATAGAAATTGCTATAGGTGTACAGCCGTTCGTAAGCTAAACAAGAATCAGACTAGAAAACATGGTGCGGTTTTTGAAAATTAATAAATATTTTAGGTTTTATCTCGAGACGTAGACTACGAGGTCAACTTTAATTAGAAAAAAAACACTCATCTTAAAACTTGACACATTGCTTAAGATACTGCAACAATAAAAATAATCGAAACTTACTTAATATTATATATAAGCGAATTTGGGTTTGTTTGTTTGTTACGTTCACTCGTTAACTACTCAACCGATCATCGTGAAGTTTTTTGTACAGAGAATACGATTGACCCAACACACCTACCCGATGGATAGAAAAATATAATATATAATCGGTTGCCATAGTTAGTTACCATGTTACCATGGCGACCGATAATAACTTTTTGACATTTCCTGCAATACCAAGTTATTATACATGAAATTAAATAACAAAAATTTCCATCGAGGAAAATAAGAAACGAATGCAAACGAAGCCGCAGGAAACTGCTAGTAAATAATAATAATCATATGGGAATAGCGTAGAAAATAACGGAATATCATAACCGTGTCTAAGTTGTTGAATAGAAAGGTTAAGCTTTGCGACATCCATTGCTCCACCGGCGCGCGGTAGCGGCTAGTGATTTCACAACGCACCGGCAATAGCAAACGGCGCTTTGCTAACGATCGAAACTCTATGCGATAATGTGAAATATACTGAAGCAATAAATTCACCTTTTATTTCTAGATCAATTATTGCGCAAATGTTTGCTTTACAAACTGTTATGATTATTTGGTTCTTTAAGACTGTTGTTATACAGAATGAAACTATAAAATTACCATATTACGACGAAATAGATATTTATTTATTACCATACATAATGAAAGTCTTGGCATAGACGCTATCAGAAAAAGCAATTAAAATTTCATTTTTTCCCCTCACTTCGAGCACGAGTAGACTGCTCAAGGTCACTTAAAGAGCAATGGAGAAGGGCCCCCGGGTCTTGTAGAATACTGCGAGTTCTACTAGGACCAAACTAACCGACATTGCCATGGATAGTGGATGGGGCCGAAAGGTCCTCAAATGGCGGTCCCGTATAGGTAGGCCACCCACAAGATGGACCGATGAACTGCTTGCGGTAACCCACGGGACGAGGTCAGCGGCAGATCAATGAAGTGAACGATTATTGGCTAAACGACGATGGAAAAACAAGTGTTGAGCGCCTTCTTTCCCGGATGGATGACCTCATGTACATTATAACATTTTTTGTAATAATAAAACCATATGAATCAGTTATAACTTCTAAGTATCGCAATAGTGAAGTAAATATATAGTGCCTATTTAGTTTATATGAACTTAGTATATGGTTAAAATATAAAGCTTGTTGCAATTGGTGTCTGCAACCGCGCGGATAGCAGACGCGCCGCGAGCATCCGCAGCGGTTTGACGTCTGCTGCATCCGCCGCCACCGAGTACGAAAACTATTTCTAAGTGCGCGGCACACGGCTGTCAGTATTCTTTGTGTTGAAGTTTTACCTCGCGTTTAAACGAAATGATTTGAGTCTTTGTACAATACGCGTACAGTCAGGGATCGGAACAAGTTCCTGGTGTCAGTATTACCGTTAAACTATGACATCACCAACAATAGATGAGATTGATGAATGTCTACACTGTTACTGACTTCTGGAAACTTAACATCTTACTTACCGAAAACAAGCTTATATATTCTGTGTCTGATTAATGATTGAGATGTTTCAGGGGATAGACAAACAGTGGAATGAACAAAGTGCTCAGAAAGTCGTTGCGGTTGTGTTGACGATCGCTTTAACTGGATGGTATCAATAAACACTCGCCACAACTTTCTAGTTAAACTCCGCGCGCATCTCGTTCGCTCTCACAGACTGCTCTCACCTAAACGAGATTTCATCTCTTAGATTATATAGTCTATGCGATAGATCAGTGATTAGACGCCTCATCGAAAAATCTAGAGATACCGGGTCGAATTCCAGACATAGAACTACCAATGAGTTTTATTCCAGACTAGGTGACCTGGCAAAATACTTTTCACTACCCATTTATCCGTTCATTGAAGCACATTACATTGTAGGCGAAGCGAGGAGCGCGGCGTTGGGATGGTCGCGTCAAACGAGTCCCGTCATCGGATTGTCATCGTCCCTTTTTTTGGGACGACAGAAAAATTACAAAGTTGCATCTCCCTATCAGCCTCAGTCGTTTATATGCACCTCACTCACCAGAGGTAGCAAACATAGGGAATATTTTGTTTTCAAAATTAAGTATTTGGTCAAGTTGCCCTTAAGACAAACGTCGAAAAGCTAATGCTGAAGTGTGTCAATCATGATCAGGTGGACTGTTTTATTTTGATCACAAATATTTGTATTCTAACCGATTACGTAATGTTCCGTCGCTGTGCAAATTTCTTGATTAATTTTAATTACGTATGCCAATTATGAATGTAGAGTGTATCAAGATGGGGCAGGGATTAGCCATTATTATCTTATCTTTTCACGCTTTCTTGTTTCTGTGATGGCAACATTGTAGGTTTTATTGAGCCGTCGTTGCGTGCATCTGGCAACACCAGCTTATTCGAGAATTCGGTTTATTTAAGATACACAATCTTTTTATGTGAAAAACATTGATTGCCCTGAGTTACAAGTTAATTTCTCTTTCAATGTACCTCGTGGGTTCCGTCGATATAAACCTGTGCATCAACTAGCTCTAATCGTTTTTTAAATTGCCGATTCCCATTACTAAATTTGTTAAGCTACATCTGTAAGTGGTGATTTGTGTGTAGGCAGTATAATTACTATATTAGTGCTATTATTGTTTAATTTAAGCTGTACGTCTTCCATGTGTAAATAAATACGAAAATAATATCGGCTTGGAAAAGCTGCGTCATTTTCGGGGCCGCCCTTCCCTAATCTTTTGGCCCCATCGACCACCCGGTCTATTAGCATTATGCCTTTTTATGGTACTATGTAACAAATAATATTTTTCATTGCGTGTAAATAAAGACGTCTATCTAAATATGAATATGAATTACTCGAAGGTATGAGAAAACAATTACAGTAGCATGCAGTATGCTAGTGATGTGACTTGCTTGCAATAATTCAATGTATCGATATGTGTACTACAACAGCTCATCTCTAGTTGTTCCGTTGGACGCAATGACCTAAAAATTAACTGCGAAATTGTTTGTGTAATTGCGGAGCGACGTGCACCAGCGTAATGTATGTGCAATCGGATCAAAGCTAGATAGATAGTTGTGTGTAATCTAGTTTTTATTTTATGAAATAACGATTGGTATATCTCGTCTGTCCTTCGAGACGGCAAGACTAATTTCGATGATATTTTGCATGTGTGTGAGTGTGGTCCTGGGATGGTTTAGATTCACCATCGGACCTGCTAGGTGGAGCCGCCATGATTTATTAAAATTGCATGATTAATTAAAAAAACGCTAGCTGAACTCATTAAAGGCGTTCTGCGAGATATAATATTTTATCGAAAATGATTCCATTAAGTATATTTAGTAATAGCGTTACGAAACAAATTTTAACAACGCGTGGGAAAGGGGAGAGCATAGTCGTTGTACGACCGTGACAAGATCCCGGAGCCCTCTCGCGTTGAATTCAGAGATCACTACCGAGAAATTTCTTCCTCGTTACCGCCCAAACAGAAAGAAATAAGTAAATTTCAAGAGAAAATTAACTGCGACACAACTATCGATATAAAATAAAATAAAATATATATTCAATAAAACTATAGGTAGGTTTTACGTAAGAAATCCCTATGTACTGCTATAATAAGTTATCAACGTGAAGTAGTAATTTTGGAGTCCCACGGTCTTTGCTGCTTTACCTAGTTACCCACGCCTTGATGGATACGATTAGAATGGATTCGAAGCGACCAATTTGTTTCGTCAACTAATGGTTGTCACTGCACTTTTATCATGCATGTTTAATGGCTTGTTTTACAAGTTCGTGCTTAATTCTGGTTCGTGATGTTAAGTGTTTCTCGCAATACGTCGCTTGGTTCATGTCTCTGCCATATTAACCTTACGAGATTGAAGTCAACGTTAGACTTGGTCTGTTTTCACTCGGGCCATTTTTGATATTTGCATTATTTCTTTTTTTCGGTGTAATGAAATGCAAACAAATTTCTGGAACGATCCCTAGCAGTATTTCCAAATATGTCTTGAACCTTTCAAGAAGGAAGCGTACTCCTTCCATAAGGTCAGTAATGCGTCTGCAGTTCCATAAATAAATGCATTAAAATCCGTTGTCTCAAAATTAGTTTAATTTCACCAAAGCCTTTTACAAGCCTTTGTATATTATCTAACAGTATACATGAGTATAAAACCTTAAACATACAAATAAAGACATAATATTTCATCTCTGTATATAAATACATAGTTATATATCAAGAATCATGGCATAGCGACACGTGACTGCAAATGATATTTGAGCAACAAGCCGCCATCGCGCGCGACCACTTGAAGGCTGTCTGTCGCAACGCTGTTGCGTATCATATCACAGCTTGCTATTCGTTTGCGTACTTTATGCTTCATGGTTTATACCCTCATATACCCTCAAGCAGTAATGTGAACAGATTATTGTGTTTTATTGTACCGAACAAAGAGTACTACGTGGAAACTGAGTGTCGTAGGCTGGTACAATGACAGGCCGATGTTAGTCATACCATCTTATGTACATGTCATGTAAAAGTGACGAGTAGAACTTGTTATAAACCCCCGCGAGTTGTACTGCGTTGAGACTTAGTCAAATTTTCATCCACGTGACGTCACTAAAAAGGATAGTTGACAAAATAATAATATGTAATGATTTGTTCCTCTCTACAGGGTACGGTACTGATTGTTCAATGTTACAATATAACCAAAATGGACGCTAACCGTATGACTATTTGGCGGGGGTTATACATACGAATTTATATTTCGAAATCATTGGCAGTATGGTCAAATCTCATGTGTACAAATGGTACAACAAATCATATTTAAAAAATATATAACACGACTAATACACCTGAAGTACACGGTGCAGTAGTGTGCATCAAATTTGCAATATCCTGCGGCGGCAAAAGGAAATGTGATTTTACCGACGCCTTACAGTAAAGAGGTTTGGAATTTAAATCTTAAACCTTCACATAGTAAACTATTTGAGGGAAATATTTAGATTTCTAAAAGCAGTTTAAACGCATCGTGCATTTGGACAAGGCTACAAAAAATAATAGACTGAAACTTTATTACCGCAATGTACATACGTTGTAGATAATATTTGGAGAAGATGCTTTGCAAAAGGACGAAATAATTGCAGAAAGTAATAAAGGTTTTATTTGATAATGTGTGAATGAACGGGTCGCCTACTGTTAAGTGATCCCTCATGACCAGAGCAACACCAGAGTAACAGCAGCGGCGTTGCCTGCCCTTAAGTACGCTCTTCTGGAAGGACCCTAAATCACCTTCGTTTGGTTGAATCTAATCACAGTGCAGATAAAGTCATCTTTACCTTTAGATCTGTGCTACTTCAATTAGATCTAACTTCTTCGCCTCTATCAATAACAAAATGGACGTTGAAACATCGTGCAGAAGCGACCTGCGCCTGTATAATACTTACGATGGTCTTCAACATAATAACCAAAGGAATTCTAAAAACATAGGTTTGTATCTCTAAAAACATTAATGTATGGCAACTTGATGGTACAACACAAGGTAAATGTACTTATTTTAAGTTAAACTTTAGTAATTTATATTGTGATTGTGTCGACTGACGCAACAGTAGCCCGCTGCGCGTTTGCAGCGAACGGATATGCGGTGTCTATACCTGTTTGCGCCTTTTAACTAATTCACGGCAATATTCCACGAATATAAAATGGTTAAATAAGTTAACTTTGTTTATGTTAACTCGATAAATCTATGCTATAAGAATAACCTGATTTACTAAACTATCAACGCTCCAAGTGAAATTTTACCCACAACTTGATTTTTAGATAGACATTTTACTGGTCATAATTTGAACAAACAACAGTGGTGGACTGCAACCAGCTTGACCGGTGAAATACCACGAATTCCCTGGTGCGAAGTAGAAGTATTTTGTGTTTCGTTAGGTAAATTAGGTGCCGGCAGCCAAATCCCAGTTTTTTTCTGAGGATTTGAGGGGATGGTTAGGAAGAGAGAAAAAAAATTTATCTATCCCCGCCTTTGTGCATTGAAGGTAGGCAACTCAGTCTGCACCTCATTAACTTGATGCAGATGCGCATGGGTACCGGTCACTTGCTCGTTTACCACCTTCAGCTAAAAAAAACAATGTCATTTTGGTTGTTATAAGTCGGAACATTTCTTTATTTCTCGCAAGTGCTTTAGTGTTATATAGTATTATTTGTTTGTAATGTTTTGCCAGAACTTTTGTAGATAAATAAATACATTTTATGATGTTGGCGTACACTGAGAAAGAATGCTAGCTGAGTGCGAAAAGACAGATTTTCCATGCAGTAATATATTGTGTAGGAAATCAGAAGCTTTTATTAATTATTAAAAGCGGACAATGTCACTTGCAAAAGCTAATATGAAATATTACATGTTTTATTCGCAGTAATAATTTGTTATCTACCCTTGTCCTAAATCATAATAACTCACCACGTAGTTAGATCTTACAGATTGACGTGGTCACGGGCCGCCGCGACATCTGTGTAACGAGCTCGTGGAACTTATGAAACATTAAACACAGCCTCCCTGTGAAGGCTTAGCGAACGTGAAGGCTAAACGCGGAGAAAAGGTAGCACTACTAAGCTGCGGAATTCCTTTCTGTTTTATTTTATGACTAGCTGATGCTCCTGGCTGCGCACGCAAGCGTTTCTCATTTTTCACGCTGGATTTTTTTCTAATATGATTCCGCGTATATGTTAGTAAGTCAACTAATAACGTAATATGGATGAATGTGATAAATATATTAGATAATAACGGTTGTCTTGGTAATATGACATAAAAATATGTTGTTATAAAAATATGTGTACCTATAACTTTGTATCCATCCGGCTAAAAGGTACCTAGTAATATTTCCTGTTCCCCTGGCAATGTGTGTACAAAATTTCATGATGATCGGTCGAGTTGTTAAGGAGTTAAAGCGTAACAAACAAACACACATTCGCAAATATAATATTAGTTTCGATTTGATGATTTGTTTCGTATTGAATAAATTTAACTATAAATAATTGCAGATCTTCATGCCCCCGTATTCACTTAGGATACGATGGTATAAGACAATCTGCGTTGCTTTATCTAAATACTATCATTTATTATTGTTTTTGTTAGCACATTGAAGACAGGTTGGCATAAGAGCATGTACAACGGAATGCATCTCTGAAGCAATATTCGTTATAAATTAGAAAGGAATTAACACATTGAATAAAAGTTATTTGAAGGAATTTCTATTGTTAACACATGTAATGAGGTTACAAAGGAACCAATTATTTCATGAGTTCTCATAATTATAAAAAAGCAATTTTAAAACAATACATTCCAAAAGTAGGGTCAGAAAGTTTTGGAATAACGGCCTCTCATGTGTATTATTATACTACTACTACTTAGAATTATATGACTAAACTCATATGAATCAACTTGGAAGACAATTCAATCAAGAAGGTATTCGAAATCTGTCTCACAATATAAGAACACATAAATAATGGCAGTGAAGACGAGGTACAAACTGCTAAATATTTGAATAATCACAAGAGAGGTATACATTCCAAAGCTGTTCAACCAATCTACGCATTAAAGAGTTTCCGAACCTTCGTAAGGAACAGCTCTAGCTCTCTTGCAACAACTTTCCTTTTCAAATTTCGCAACATTTCCAACTGCCGTACAATAAACTATTGTTTCATCGGTTGTTACTCAAGTTGAGTAGGTGTTTATGCCTTTAGTATGGTTTTGTTGACGTATTGTAGAACTAACCCGCTGGACAAAGATGTGTTGTGCCACATTCACATTACGTAACACTAGTGACACAGAGCCCGCGCTTTGCAGACAAGATGGCGGACGTTGCGTCTCCGCAAAATGTTTATCGAATTTGTTCCGGTCGTAGGACCGTCTCGCAGTTACGTTGCATTTTGTGTAGAGATGTTTATAGTTATCGATAACTTATTGTATATTCTTTGTGTATCCTGAAAATTACTTTGATTTGAGGAATTGAGATAGGTATTCTTTTGGTCTTTTGTACAAAATAAGATTGGGAAAAATTGAGTAAGAAAATTTGATGAGTAGCTGCGTAGCTGGAGGCATTTTGTTAACTACACCGATGACATATTAAAAAAGGTAAGAGGGTGTACCCATGCCTGAAGAACACATATAAATAAATGTAGAACTACATGAAGAGGTATCTGCGACAATCTCTTTATGATGCTCTATCTACCCGCCTGGTCTATGGATCTGTTTTTATTGTTTTAACTTTTATATACAAACCATATGAGTAATATAATGATGCAATTACTATGTCAGTAGTATTGACGATATGAATGTTTAAATTCCTACTAACGTAACTTGAGTACCAACGAGTTTATGTAATAAAGATATTTTTAATAATCAAGGTAACAACTGATTATTAAGTTACAAATAATAACAGATATAAATTTCAAAGTCATTCGAAGATAATAAAGATTTATGATTATTTCATAACAAATAAGGTATCAGGAAATAATCGTTCCGTGGACTATGACGCGGGGTACTCGAGCTAAGGCTGGTACTAAACGAGCACATATGATCATTCGAACACAACACCACTTAACGCCTGGTGGGGTTGTGGTGGAACATAGAAACAAGCATCTTGTCTTAGCTTGTTATCTCTTGCAGGAAGACCATCTAGTACCACGACATTACATTTTATTGTTAAAGTTTCTTACGTTGTAAGTTTACTTTCTCAAAGTTGCACCAGTGACCGAAATTGTGGAGCAACAGGTTAGCGTGGCACGGGCATGTTATGCGACCGAAGAAAGTATGAATGGATTGTGTGGAAGATGATACGTGGAAAAAGGGAGTGGCTTCAGATAGGATGGCTGCTATCAGCCAAGGAATATGGAAGAGGAATACATACCGTACTGATCTCACATAGATGGTAAACGGGCAGAGAAATTATGATTAATGATGAGGTTTCTTACGTACCTTTTTTCTCGTGTTTCTAGTCTTGTGAATATGTTACAGAAAGATGAAAAATGGATAAGAGGCAATAGAAGAAATGAAGTCCTTTAGTCAGTTGTGCGAGATTAGGTATTAACAACAGAACGTTTACAATCTAATCATGCGGTAGAAATTCAAATCTGGTTTTGTTTGATTTCCACCAAGGGCAATATTTGATAAATTATAATTTATAGGCTAATATGTATATAGGAAATAAGTATTAGTAATCAACTAAAATAACAACTGTTTGGTGTTGTTGTCTTTGGAGCCGTTTAAAACATGACCTCGCGATCATATAAGAATTGATAAACCACAAGTCTTCGCAAAAGGACACTGCTTCCTACCCAGGATGATGCGCGAGGCTGTTGAAATTAAACAAACATATTAATTTCAACAGAGAAGATGGCCGGGCACTGCCACGCTTGGGATAGATATAGATAGAAGATGGCCGGGCACTGCCACGCTTGGGATAGATATAGATAGAAGATGGCCGGGCACTGCCACGCTTGGGATAGATATAGATAGAAGATGGCCGGGCACTGCCACGCTTGGGATAGATATAGATAGAAGATGGCCGGGCACTGCCACGCTTGGGATAGATATAGATAGAAGATGGCCGGGCACTGCCACGCTTGGGATAGATATAGATAGAAGATGGCCGGGCACTGCCACGCTTGGGATAGATATAGATAGAAGATGGCCGGGCACTGCCACGCTTGGGATAGATATAGATAGAAGATGGCCGGGCACTGCCACGCTTGGGATCCCGTGATCGATAAAATTGAATCTCAAGCCAAGCAAACAACTGCAACCGCAAGACAGTGAGCTCATTCTGCATAGGTCGGAGCTAAGTGGGTACTCCGCCAGCTACTTTTGGCATCGGGACGTCTGACACCTCAGTCCCCCCGTGACCATGAGCGCTGTAAAGTACTCGAAAACGTCGGGAGTTAAAAAAACGTAAAATAAACGCGATATAATCCGTAAGTTTTATTCCAATGTTATTATTATTATATATTCGCGTAAATATAAGAAATCATTTGTTGGAAATGGTTCACGACAGTAGTCGAATGGTGGATTTGAACCAACGACCATATTGTGAATATTTCGCAGTCCCGCTAGGTGGCTCTTAGGAAATCTTACGTGATATGGGTGGTTAATATGTTGAATGTGTTACAGACTTCAATATATCAGCGCTCCTCAAAACGAATAAAAACAATAATTTTAAACAGCTTCAGCTCGTAAATATGTAAAATACATAAAAAATGGCCCTAATCAGGAAATTCCAGCAATAATTATGTTTGTTGTAATAAAATGAAATAACGTTCTTACGAGTGTGTCAACATTTGTTCAGGATAAGAGCACTGTCATCGTCGGCGCGTGCATTTTATTCTGCCTTTGTTTGTCCCACGCATTTCCTAAGCATAAAGATGTTGACAGCAAGCGTCTTATGTTTCAAGCATTAGACTAAGAAATTAAAGCATCCAAACGTCTGTAATCCTGAGGGAATGGGATACATTTCTACTTTGTATGACACTTAAATACTTTTCTTACTTCTACATCCATATTAGGGTTATAATGGAGGCGTTCTTGACGAAGGAGGATGCGGAGGTTAACGAGACGGAACGGCACCTCCGTTTTACAACCGGAACGTTTACGAAGACGGAGGCGAGGTTCCGTTACAACTCTAATCAAGGCCTTCGTCAGTTATTGGTATTTTTTATGATTGATTGTTTCTTTTCGTCCTAATCTGTAGCATATCACAGATCTCGATGTTGTACACGTACACGTGTTTGTAGGATATGTCTTCCATTATGCTGCTTATTTTAGTGTTGTCTATTTGTTTAGTGCGTCGTTATTTTAAAAGTTTCCTATCGAGTTTGGAAGTGGACGTCCCTAAAACAAGATGGCGATTATGGAACGCGCCTCAGTCTATGACTTTTGCTTTCAATCGACTTTATCAGCCGTTACGTGGACTTATTCAATCGCTGCTAGTGGATTTGTATTCAAAATGCAAATATTGTGCTATTTTGGAGTACTTTCTTGCAATTCTTGATTTCAAAACTAGTGCTGGCACCAATTGTACTGTTAACTTAAGTTTTGCTAATTCTATCTAGGATTTTAAAAGCTTGATCCGATATTACTGTATACAATTGCGATATATTTTAAAGACGCAAGAGCTTAGCTTAAAATGTGATTGCCATTGTCTGAACAAAACAACCGAGTCATTGACATAAACAAGTGAATCCATGCCGTGTCGGTGCGAAATGAGTGCTGTTTATCAGTGAGCAACGTCCACGGCTTATCTCTCGTCAGTGCGACTTCATGCGTTGTAATACGCAGACGTAACGCCACATTACTGCTGATGGAACCTTCCAGAAGGCGGATTAGAACAACAATATGATAAACAGTAGGACAATATTTTCCGTACTTGGAATTTACGATGTCATATTGCGATCAATGTATAACTTATATAACGGGCCGGTTGGCGTAGTAAAATAGTTGCTTTTCTCGTCACAGGTGGGTTCGATTCCCACCCTGGACAGACATTTGTGTGCACATGTGTGTTTGCCCTAGTCTGGGTGTAATTATCTATTTAAGTATGTATTTACAAAGTAAAAGAACCGTACGTTGACTACAAATGTCAACCCTTGTGATTACAAAGTTTTATCAGTCACAATAATAGTGACGTCTTTACATTGCTTGGTGTTTATTAACTCAGTGATATTTACTGGCGAGTTCGCCTCGCAGGTCAAGGGTCACCACGCTGGCCTACATTCAGCAGCCGAACAGATTGGCCATCTGGCCTTGTGGCCGTGTACTGAAACGCCCCAATCAATAAGTAATGAGATATAAAGAAAAGTTGAAAATAAAGACCTGATTAATGTTTCTCCATTGCTAAACTATTTACTGCTATTCTTCAGAAAGAATCTTAGAATGGACAATAGCAAAAAATAGCGTAGACTTTCTTCATACGTTAGACAATTACAACATTGCGTAGTTCCCTACTGAACTATGTGGAGTCTCCGACTTATTGTCATTAGGGATCATCAACAAAAAACGGGACCGGTCTTCCCTACTAATATTATACATGTGAATTTAAGTTTGTTTGTTACGCTATCACGCGAAAACTACTCAACCGATCATCATGAAACTTTGTACACATATTCTTGGAAGTAATAGAAGTAATATAGGATACTTTTTATGAAAAAACAACAGTATATAAAACGCGAACTATGTATGTTCCCCATAGACCTATAGACTCTGAAACGGCTGATTTCGATTAAATTTACAGGGATTGCCCAGATTGGCACATTCCCGTGTGATAGCGATCAGATCAACATAATTAGTGGTACCCGGGCGAAGCTGGGGCGGGTCACTAGCAGGTTATAAACGCGTGCCTATTCTCTTATTTATATCTCATGGACCTTATAAATTCATCCGATGTCAAGTGATCGCTACCCATAGACATCTGCAAGCAACTAATGAGTTGCAGATGCGTTGCCCACCTTTAATGGACACAGGAGGGGACAAACAGAAAATGGTTATTTCCAATTCCTATACATCCCCTCCAGCGTCAAGTTTTCTTCCTCTTCCCATACTTTCCTTGAAAGAAAGGGGTGGGAAGGGGAAGAGAACTAGAATTAGGCCTCTGGCACCTCAGTCATCAGACGAAACGCAGAATATTCTACTTCACGCCTGTCTTCTGAGAAGTCATGGTATTTTACCGGTCGAGCCAGCCAATTCGTGCAACAGATGTTGTTGTTACGGGCTCTTCCACTGTTATATCGTATATATAGTAAAAGACGGTATACAAGCAATTTTATCAAGTTGCTAGCAACCCTCCTTAGTTTCGCTCGGGTAGATTCAGACAAATAAAAAAAATGACCTAGGTTACTCGCTAATACCTAACCTTTCTATTGGTAAAAGAATTAATAAAATCTGTTCTTTAATTCCTGTGTATATTTGGAACAACCAAACTATTAATTAATTTTTTCTCTTTATAATATTATACATGAAAAACGGTACACATCTGAACTGCAGTTCAGTTAGGACTCTTTACTGTGTAGTCTTAAGTTCGATTTTCACTTACTGGATTTAGTACTTATCAATGAACACGGAACAATGTTTATTATTTTAAGTTATCACTATTTTATTATTATTATTAAATTGTATTTATCTTTTAATTCCGCTATAGCTAAAGTTTCTTGACACAGCTTTTTAATGGCACTCAAATCAATTGATAATAAATCTTATCAATGTGGCACAGAGTCTATTGTCGCTTCCGCAGTGCCAGTCCTCCGCGACAAGTCGAGTGGTGTGATTCTCCGGAACAGAATCAGTTACGACCTCGCCTCCGCCGCGTGTGGACGTCTTTGTATCTGTCTGGTTGAAATTTAATTGTGTATTTGTTTTGTTTAGGATAGATACTCTGTGCTTGTGATTCGGTGTTGTGTGAATATATTTTGTTTTCGCGGCAATATCGGTGAGTGTCATCTTATATTAATTCACATTGTGGTGCGTGCGAAGGTCAAACATTATCGTTTATTGTTACAACAAGTTTGTTTTATCTGTACAGAAAATAATTGGAAAGTAAATTATAATACGTCTCCTGTATTTATTTATTTATATTTTCGCTAGTTCCTTGTGACAATTTATCCGTTTCCCGTCTTATTTCATGCTAAGTTTTTTTTACTGAATTAATAAATAATTAGTTTATAACACAATGAATAAATTGTTTAATTAAAAGTGCATTCAATCAAACACGAATTAGCAATAATTTTGTTCACTGTATCAAATTAAAATATAACTTGTTTTTAAACAATTCCAAGGTCTAAACAGAGAGCTGTTTTTGATAGATTTTTGAATACATTTTGTTGCAATAATGAAATAGCCAAATTATCGGTTGTGATTTCGATTTTTGGATTATTTTTTATGGTGATTTATCTTTAACTTATAAATTCGTTGAAAAGCAAACTGTTGTAACATTGATCTGTCTATTATTTATTTATTTACTTAGATATTTAAATATTTTAAACTCCAGTTTATTTCAATGAGTTTCGGTTTGCCGTATTACGTACATACTATATACTCGTTGCTGAAAATGATACAATTTTGCATCGCAGTTTTTTTATTCTCTGTTATGTTTAATTATGTAAAAAGTGCCTCTTTTTTATTAGATTGTTTCGTTGCGTATAAGTCTAATATATGACAATACTGTCATAAAAGATGAGCATAAAACATTTGCCAACCCTTCATTTGGAGGACCCCCTTCGGAAGTTTGATATTTGAAAAAAAAAATGGTTTTCGCCTTCAAATCTGGTTAAATTAATATTAAAATGATAATTATATTAACGTCTATCGAGGTACGTTAAGCGTAAACGGCTTCTTTTCGTCCTCATCCAGGTGTTGACCCGCAACCAACGGCCCAACTTGGTGAACACTATATTAACATATTTCCTCTGGTTCGTGGCTTCCATTCTGGAACATTTCGGCTCCATCTTTCGATAAACGCGAGACGTCCAGAGACTTGTATAGGATGGATCGGAAAAGATGAGGGAGGAAGATGATACAATGGGTGCTCGGTTTCTTCAAGAGCTGTGTACGGATTAATCTGTGGATAGGTCTTCCAACTAAAGAGCTGTGGGTGATCAACGACTGTTATCTGTGGTGATCCCTTGGCATCAGGTGATCTCGGATCACTGGCCGATGCTATGGTGTTAAATTAGAATGTGCTGCGTTCGTTGGAGAGAGCGTGTAACACATGTACGGTAATTATGTGCCGCGGGATCACTGGCGCACTTTCTACGCGCCCCCCGCGGCCCCCGCCCCGCCTCGCGCCGACTAAAGTGAAAGTTGCGCCTTTTTTCGGCAATGTTCTTGTTGTTGTTGTTTTTTACGCAGGAAACAAAACAAGAAGTTTATGAGTGCGTGTGTAGATCAACGCAACGCTTAAATATTTAGATCACTTACGGTTCGCTTTCAGAGATGGGTCAGATATCAGATCGCAGCGTTATATGTAGTGTTTATTACTAAAAAAAACTTGAGATTCACTTAACTATCGTAAATTTACAAGAGACGTCCCGTTTTAGCCTCAAATTCTTTGTATCTACTAAGACGTTAACTGTCTTATATGATACTAGTGACCCGCCCCGGCTTCGCCCGGGTGCCACTAATTATGTTGATCCGATCGCTACCAAACATAGGAATGTGCCACTCTGGACAATCCCTGTAAATTTCATCGAAATCGGTCCAGCCGTTTCGGAGTCTATGGGTCTATAGGGAACATACAAACTTCGCTTTTTATATACTATTTTTTTTTCGAAAAATACTACCCTATGTTACTTCTAATACCTCCAACAATATGTGTACAAAGTTTCATGAGGATCGGTTGAGTAGTTTTCGCGCGAAAGCGTAACAAACAGACTTACATTCACATTTATAATATTAGTAGGGAAGTAAGGATGACATTTTACAGCTCACGTTTACAAATTTAATTCACTGTTCATTGTACAGACCACAGATTAGGACAGCACTACCATCACTTATATTTAAAATGGGAAATCTCTTATTTAGCATTTGTGTTCTTTTCTCAATCAAGGCAGTCTAATGATTTTGGAAATCACAAATATTTTCTTGCGTGCCAACTTTCGCAGTGTGCCTGTCACATTCATTCATCTCTGTCCACGACGATTGGATTAAAAAGTCGTGAGCTATTATAAAATAAATGTGCAGTAGGTAAATTACTAATTTTGATGACCACATTAAATTATCGAGTCACTAACGGCTACAATAACTGCTATAATAACGAGGAAAACAATTAAAATCAAATAAGCCGAGATGACTGCCGACACAAGATCGGATCTCGTGCTTCCAGATTAAAATAATAACACAATTTTATAATATAAACATAACAAGTCCTGTAAATAAATATCTGGGAAACGGTTATAACCATTTGGATGTAATTTTGTTGGTGTCTCAGTACGAGTGCACTTTTTACAATTGGATTGTTTTTCATGCAATTTTACAGGAGGACGGCGCAACCTGCCACACCGCCAATTTGAACATTGATTAATATTCACGGGTACTGGTTTGCGTGGTTAACGCTTGGGACTTCTCACGTCGCAGTTCGTGGGTTCGATTCCCACCCAGGACGGACATTTGTGTGCATGAACATGTAATTATTTATTGAAGTATGTATACGCTAAAGAAAAGTAGTATATCAGGTATCTGGTTTCCATAGCACAAGCTCTGTTTATTTTGGGATCAGATGTGTGTGGATTGAAAGGTTGAACGTAGAGAAATGACAAAAATCTATGTTGTAAAAGTGATTTTCCGCACTAGTAACAAATTACCTAGGTTATAGACTAAACTAAAAAAAAGCCAATTACACTTACGTCTTGCAGGTTGTATGTAAACACCTGTCAATAACTTCTCTTTCGGAAGTGAAAACTTCAGGCACGCTCGACTTGAGGAGTCGACATTAAAAGAGGTTTAATTCTGTTAGCACGTTCATAAATGTTCTGTTGGTGCCCGGATTGCGCAGTCGAGGTGTTTAGCTGGATAGACAGATGTGGCAATCGGCCTCCATTGCGCAATACATCACATGCCATCCGAACCAGATATCCAAATATCTTTAAGATGAATGTAACATTTATATGACATGTAATTGTAACCGTGGGTTTCCACTGGCGTAAAATCGTGTCGCGATACAAGCTTTCTCTGTATCTTGAGATGACAAAATGTTTTCGGCCGTGGAAACCCACGGTAAGATTAGTTCACTTAAATAACCTTCCTGGTTCAATAAATCCAGTCCTGGTAGTTAGAGAAGTTGGTTAGGATGGTTAGATTGGGTACAGAAATGTTATTAACATTGTAATGGGTTGACTGATTTTTTTGTATCGCGACATGTTTATACGCTAGTGGAAATCCACGGTAACATTACTAAGGTTCAACGAGAGAACCGGACTGCTGACCGGTCATTAACATGCGCCTTACAATTTTGTTACTTTAGATTAGACCATTGATGTGAGTATATAAAAACTTGTCCAAGCTCTTTTGTTCACTATGCAATGAAGTACTAACAATTACCACTATTAATATCTCCTTCGTGTAATGCAGTTACTTTTAAGAGATTAGAGAAAACAAACTGTTGAACAAAACCTGTCTAAACATGGCGCGGAACCGAGCACTGGCTAGCATTAAAAAATAACTATAATGACTTCAAAAACGAAAGCCAACTGACACAAATCGTTCGTGTTACCGCTTTGTAGACGGTAGACAAAAAAAACCCCATCTCAGTCATCAGTATTTGCGTGTCGGTGAAAGTTAAGCTTTAATAAATAGCGATTACCCGGCGTTTCGTTATAAAATCGCATACAGTACCTATAACACGGACAAACGGGCTCTTAGTTCCAATGTAGGTAGTGTATGACTCAGCGTGGACGCATATCAAACTTGAGTTTTTTTTTGTTCATGTTTAATTGTTTAATTTTAATTTACTTGTTCTCAGTGAGACAATCATTAGGAAACATTAGAACTTATTATTATAATTTACGTACCCCTATCTATATTTTTATCTTTTCTTTCTGTATGTCTCCTTAAATAAATAAATAAATAAATAATTAAGACCTAATCAAATCGGTACACGGAAGCTTTTAAAGTCATCTCGATTCTGAATGTCAGAAACAGGCGTAAAAAAGTGCTAAACCGAATTTCTCTGGTATCTCCTATACATGGATATGATGAGCATCTGCACCAGAAGAACTGCAGACGCCTTGCCGGCCTTCAGGGAAAGAGCTCGCTTCTTCCACTCTAAGGGGTCTTCTGTGCGGTGGCTGCCATTGTGCGTTGCGGTTTCGAGCGTGGCGCATATTCGATCTGTACAGCGTGTGGGGTGGCGACCTCTTACCCTCCTCAATTGGCAAGGTATAGCGATTTGTAGAGCAGACGAGGTTGGCTTTAGTGTGGCCTTGCTTGTAATAACCGTAGCCCATCTTCAGAATAGTATGTTTGGATATCCGTAAGTTTACGTGAGTCGTAGAACTGAGGGTCTAAGCTTATGGCGTGTAATGTATGTTGGGTATAACCCAGACTGAATGTTTAATGGTGATGACGTAATATTGAAATATTTGAATATATTTATTCAATATAAGTAACTGTGTCTAGGTTCACCTACATTTCACGGTGCAAGCGTAAATGTGCCGCTTGCCATCTATTATACCGGTGCGCTCTACTGGAGATCCCAGAGCCTCCGCCCATCGCACTCGACATAACTTCTCACAACCTCTTTCCCCCGGGAGGAGGGTGTCTTTTTTTAGGATTTTCTCCCCGATACCAATAAAAAAGGTGACTTAATCATCAACAATAGCATTCTAAGTAAATTACGATAAAAATAAATAAAACTACGTGGTTCTGTCTTGATAAATACGATGCTCTCATTACGCATTCAGAGTGTACTGGCATTAACATTGTAAATTTATCGCGGATGCTAATTTAAAAAGACAAATTGAAGAGCCATTGACGTGCCGCTCGTCGCGGTACATTAATGGAGTTTGGTCCCTCGAGCCGGATAAAGCACATCAATAACTCAGGCACTTTGCTCACGTCACTGCTTGCCGCGGGACATTCTAACGAGGCTCTGACGTCATCCGTCTTACCCTCACGTACGATCAGTGACGATTGTACATCGTCAGTGAACCATAGACTTAAAACATATGGAAACGCGGTCTCTTAGGTGCTCTGTGGGTAAGGATATACCAAAAAGCGTGAATTCATCGTATAGCTGTTCCTGACGTTTCTTACTACATGGGTGACTAATCCTATCAGTTGTTAGAAAGGTTAATCGTGATAAGAATCCTGACTCTTACAAAACTTGTATTACAATCAGTTCTTATCGGTTCTAATATTTTTCGTATTTACGGAAAACTGTATTTATATGCAAAATTTCATCCAAATCGTTGAAGTCGTTTCCGAGATAGCGAGAAATATACAAGAATTGCTGGCTTTGTATTGTATTATTGTATAAAGCGAGCAATTCTTGCATACATATATAAAAGTGTATTGTATGGTGTGTAAAGGTGACGTCACGGGTTTACGAGTTGTGTTTCTAGCAGTTTCTATGTCTGCGGTCCACATCATGCCCGTGTCTCGTGATTGAACCAGTCGCAGCTAATCAAATCAATTATTCGATAAGCGTGCACTGCGTTTTTATTAGTGCTACTGGAAAATTGATCACACAAGTTTCAGGGTCTAGGTAATGGAATCGACTGTCGTAACACTTACTCGTAAAATAATACGAATTCGATTCCTTGCTACGGCATCAATGGTTGCGTTCAAAAGTCGAATGTCGTTAACATAATCTGTGATCTATACAGATAAATTAAATTGTATTGTCTGTCTATATGTAATATAAAAAATATACTATATTATAGATATACGGTACTTCTAACGAAAAAACAATTTTGTAAAATGTATTTGTAAGGGAACGTACCCATACTACGTAACCCGTTCTGTGGGGTGCAGATTTATAAAATACCACGCTTGGTGACAATCGGGGTAGGTGGCTTAAATGTTCGTCACGTAGTCTATATATTCGTGTTCAAATATTAAAGTTTCTACGCCGACGCCGTATTTAATAAAGACCAATATGAACTATATTATTATTTAATTTTCTCTATGCAAAAAAAATAGCATATACCGGTGATACCGAGAAGGAGGGGGCTAAAAAAAATGCAAATGGGGAACGTAGCACGGATACGTTTCATAATAAGAATGCTCATATTTTTAAACACATTTTTTATAAATATTGCAAACTAGCTGTGGCCCGCGGTTTCGCCCGCTGCAAACTTTCAATCATCATCATTTTAAAGATCATAATATAACTAATAACACATCACTCAAAGTCCAACCTATTCAACTGAACAGTTATTTTAAAGCATTTTTATCGCATAAATGTTTGACATGGTTCTTTAAATTGATACAACTTTTTTATTTATAACCCGATTGAGATAAAACAACAACAACAAACACTAACTGTTAAGTGAAGCTTACCACAAAACACCAATGAAAACCGCATTCAAATCGGTTAAGCCGTTTCTGAGATTATCGGTAACAAACGCACAGACAAAAATTCTAGTAATCATTGTTTTGGGTTTTATTGCGTATATGAATGCCCTCAATAATAGTTTTTTTTCAAATATCTTCTATGTACAGACAGCGATCAGTTACAGTTTTATTATATGTATAGATTTAGTTGTTTTTTTTTCACTCAATGTAACACCCCTCTATAAGGATAAAAAACTCTACGGCTTGAATTTGTTGTTAAGAGTTCATAATGTAATTAAAAAAAAAACAAAAGTGGATTCGAAATAAGACGAATAACATTAACCTTCGTAGGTTACGAAAAAACCGCTTCACGGAGTTGTATCTCATTTTCCATGCTGTAAATCTTTTCAAGATGATACCGCGTATATTGTTAATTAAGGTCTTATAATACCTCGGGAACAGTTTTATTTTCAGGATAAAAGGTCATGTTTGTTTCTGTACCCCTGATCGATGTGAAAATTTCATGATCAGTTGAGTGGTTATGGAGTTAATGGATCACATACCGGGGCTGCCTCGTTGCATCTTTCTTAAATAAATTAATCCGGGTAACCTTTCAAGCGTCTTCTCACCCGAGTCATTACGACCGTCTGTGGTTTACGCGTCAAGTTTGCCACACTTTGTGCATATTGATTGCCAATTATTTCCATTGACGTCATTAGAAGACGTAGATGAATGGAGATGTCATTGTAACTGAGATTCGTGTGTTTTATTAATATTTTTGATAATTAAATTATTTATTATATATTCATCGCTAATTGGCTACTAGGGAAATAGCTGTTTACATTATTAAGCAACGAGACGATGTGTAGGTTTATACATGGTTAATGATAATTTGACGGGATAGTTTCACAATTGTAATCGATAGGTGGCGCTGCTACTAAATTAATTTGTTAAAAATTAATACCGTTAGGTGAATCTGCTTATAGCAGACAAGCTATCGTTCAAGCTAGCAGAACTTACTGGAAATAGTTGTGCGGTTAGCGGTCTTCCGCGCTGTCATTAATCTGGCCGCACTTGTGTGGTTTTATTAACACAAATACTGAACTCCTTGGTATCTTACAATGTGTTATGTAAGATGTTATTAACTGGTATGAATAAAATAAAACAATGTAGCTTCTCACGACATTAACCTTGCAAGAGATAGATACCAAAATTAGTGGGCGATTCGTGGGTTTACAATATTTATGAAACAAAATTTGTGCGATCTAACAAATTTTTCTTTGATAATTAAAATTATGTTGTTGTTTATTTGGGTTCAACGTGATCGATGAATCAATCGCCGCAATCACTTGTCCGCAATATATTAAGTCCGAAATTCTAAAAGGGGTAAAACTTAAAAAAAGGCTAGTAACTGCCGTTTTGGATACTACCTGGGCTTTCGGGCCGTGTACCGGCGACGGACATGAGCAAGTTGTGACAACCGTGTCCTCCCTCATATTGTCTGTCTATATATACATATATTCTCCTTGCGAGATAGATCTTAAGTTGGTTGGTGTCGTCTATACACTTATTATGTTGCCCCTATCGTCAAAACTTCACACTAACTGTAGGCCAATTTAAGTTTTATTACGTAACTTATTAATTATATAAAAACGTTTATTTTACGATTACTTATGTTTATAAAAAGATGTATACCTGATGCGTCTTATAAACCACGATCGTACGACCGATCAAGTGGACAATATACAGATGGTGAGGTCACAGTGCCAAAGGGCCAAGATCAACAACTTTTACGGTTTAACACTGGCCTGACCCTCGCACTTCGTCTTCGTGAATTTTCACAATGTTTCCAAAGAAACGCACATAAACTTATGTGTAATGATTTCGAGAAGCTTCGAGCAGTCGTAGGTAATAAGTATTATATTATTATTTCATCCGCACTGCTCCAAAAACGATGAAGGAAACCGTCATGTTCTTACAACCACCAAATTCGAAGACGTGTGACATCCACCAACCCGCACTGGGTCAGCGAGGTGGATTACGGCTCATTCCCTCTCTCGGAGAGGAAGTTCTCTGTCCCTGCAGTGGGAAACATTGTAAAAAAGGCAGATTTAATATTTATTTTAAGTGTTATTAAAGTCTATTTCACCTCAGACATTGCATTTTTTGACAAGTTTAAATTAAAATCCTGCATACCATCACATTTGCGCTCGTTTTCTTACAGTCGGCGACTTAGTGATGCAGTCGCGGTGCAGGTACAAAACGCATCGTGATGCTGTCGCTTAGCTCACCGCATATATCACCGGCCACGTAATTATAAATCTGCATTGTGATTAACGTAATACAGATACGATACAGAGTCGCGACTGAATGCCACAGCGTAGAGTTCCAGCACAGCAACGCATCTACTTCCATAGTGGAACTCTCCGCTGCTCCTCGATGCTAAATTGCTACAGTCGCTCGTTGTAAATGCGACCTACGTACAAAAGTAGCAATGTACCCGCCCTTACAAAATGTACAAAATGTTTTTACTAAATTATTTTCTGGTATTAATAAGCGCTTATTACTATCGCTTAACATACAAGACAACTTCCTAACAATAATATATGCAATATTATATAACTAAATCGTATCAGTCACCGTCGAGAAGCTTTTTTGATAACTATTAAATCGCACAATACTTCAATTGTTTCAAAACAATTGTAACCTAGTAATTTGAAATGCTTAGACCAAGTGATATACGTGGGAGCCGTTGTGGTCCGAACAAAAGGCTTTGATTATGTGCATCACGCTCGTTTAAAGTCTTCTACATCCTCTGTCCGCTGCGCACGGAGGTCGCATTCGTTTAATTTCATTCGAGCACAAAGTGAGTCACGCCACGGGGGTCAAGGCGACTACGCGTGTTTGTTGTTGTGTGTACGTGAGGTGTGTCTCAAGGAGCACGTTTGGGACCACTATTATTAATAAAGTTTTGGAGTCGGTTTTTAGAAAATTATATTATGTAATAGATCGAGATTGTAGTTAAAATCTGGTTGTAGAAGGATTTATTTGACTTGTCCGGTTGTTTCTATAAAATATAGCGGTTGTTTTGATAGATTAAAATCATAATGCTATATTTGGTGTGGTAGGTGACCAGATCTGTGTTCATTTTGTTAATTAATATTTTTTATGTGCACCAGTCGTCCGGTTGCGTCAGTCAGCAATGGATATTTTGGAACGATCTGATTTTATCTCAATAGCTTAGGCATCACTTTTTAACCAAATTAGCTGGCGAAAGATCAATTCTTAACATTTGTAGTTTAATTTGGTGGATGGTATTCAAATGCTTAAATGAGTATACAATTCATTATGCAGCAATTGAACCAAGACGAAATACGAATTACTTCCGCTCATACCAGTTTTAGATAATGTGATTAATTGTGTCCTTTGAAATTATCTGAACAATGAGTTTACCAAAACATGTGCCTCTAAGTAAGTTTATAAACTAACTACCTATACTGCTCTATAAATTAGGTTAGAATTTAATAAAAAACCGTTCAATACAGTGATATAAATGGCTCAGTAAAACACGCAAACTATTTGCTATCTTTTGACAACCCCAACTGGAATAGCCGACTTGACAGCATGTTGTTGATAGATTAATCATCATTACACATTGTTCGCCAACAGGCAGGCGTGACTTCATAATTTAAAATGCGGAATTACAATCAACAAAAGGACAAAGACTTATCGCGTACAAAGGACACGAGAAATTGTTTGTCACATTAAACCTTGGAGGACCCGTAGCCAAGCGAAAGAAATAAATTGCAGGTTTAAATCCTGGCTGAGGCTAATATAAGAAAGCACTTTGGTGAAACCAGCATCCAAACCAACATATTCGTCTAAGTACAAAAATAGTAATTTGATCTGCACAAGATTTTAAGAAATGGGTTTGTAAGGGCTTAAATAAAAAAATAAACAACACTATTTTTGGGGATTTTTCATACATGGTAGCAAACGAGCAAGCGTTTCACTTGATATTAGGTGACCGCTACCCATAGGTATCCGTAACAAGAGTACGTTGCAGCTGCGTTGATGCCTACCTTTAATGGACAGATGAGGGGATAAACAAAAGGACGATATTTCCTTTTCATAGGAATTTTTTTTTCCTATAAAAGCCACCCCGTCAAATACTCTTCCCCTTCCCTACAAAAAGACAGGAAGAGGGTCTGAATTAGGCCTCCGGCATCACACTCATCAAACAAAACGCAGAATTCTTCTACTGTACGCCTGCCTTTTGTGAGGTCGTGGTGGTGGGAGCCATTAGTGCAACAGATGTTATTGCGGGCTCTACCACTGTTGAATGTGGGGATTGTTATTTATTGTCTGCTATTTATTCACCATACTTTTCTTAAGAGTTGCAGAACAGCGAGATTATTACAATGTTGATGTGGATTTGTCTCCATTAGGCGGTCACGTACACAATTTATAGTTAAACGTTGGCCATTTGCAAACAAAAAGGCATATTAAAAGCTTTACAAGGCAGTCATTAGTCAAGTCGAAATCTGCAAAAACAATTCTAAACTCTTTTCCTTGTACAAAACGATTTCCGCAACGCGACGCCTGACTTCAATTGTATTGACAGTTTGGAAAACTAGTTTCGTTGTCAGTATAGCATACGAGTATACTCAGATGTCAACACATACAGTGGTGGATATGATGAAAAAACTTATTTCATACAGGAAGGTGGCAAACAGGAAAGCTGTTTACCTTATAATAAGTGACTGCTACCCATTTACAACAAGCTCTTAACAAAATCTTCAAGAGGAGGAGACAAACTGCAAATGGATTTTCTTTTCCTGGCGATCCTCTCCCCACGTCAAATTTTCCACTTAATAGGAAATGATGGGATGCGGAAGAGGCCTGGAATTGTGCCTCAGGTTCCTCACTCATCAGATGAGCAGAATGCTTCACGCCTTCTGTGAGGTCGTGGTATTTCACCGGTCGAGCCGGCCCATTCGTGCATCAGATATTGCAGGCTCTACCACTGTTAATAAGAACTTTAAGATAATCGTAGGCTTTTTGCATTACATGGAATTTCATCTGAGTATATGTATTTTTGTGGAATAAATGTTGGTTATTTTCTGAAATATATACTTTTTGGCTTTTTTTATGGGGTCGTTACTTTTACAAATCGAGTATGTTAAGATATCGAGGTTTAAAGTTGAGTGTTGTAGTCGTATTAGTTTAAAAAAAAATCAATATTATATCTGTTACTATGATTTTCATTAATTGGAAATGATTAATAATTATCCATCATTATAAATAATTACCTCGTGACTTGGAGATGTGAAGATAAAATTTAAACTAATCACTTTTACAAATCTCGTCGGAAAAAGTAATAAAACAATATATGACTCAAAGTTATTTGTTTTGTTTGACACACGTGAAAGAAGTCTGTGGAATTAATAATAATAATATAATAATATCTTAGGACATATTCACACACGGCCATCTGATCCCAAACAAAGCGGAACTTGTGCTATGGAAACCAGATAACTGATATACTACATATATTACTTTTCTTTTGGAAATACATACTTAAATAGATAATTACACTCAGACTCAGAACAAACAGACAATGACCCAATGGACTGTGATTAGTTTTAGTCAATGACTCAATGACCAAAACTAATCACAGTCCCGACGCCCCAGTGACTTCTTCAAATTCGTAACTTTTCTACTAGTTGGGTGCCATCAAGGTGTGTAGTTAAATTGAAATCGTCAAAGATTTATTTCATTCACTCAACAGAGTACAAGTTAAAAACTAATAACTCTCATAACTTATCTGAGAACTTATCCTAATTCAGATGACACTTCTATTGCACGTTCTAAAACACTAATAACGCCATCTAGTCAACGTATTATGCACTAAACACTTGATGGCGCCATCTCACTTAGTTTTCGGCGTTACGCCAGTATATATTTGGTTTGCTTAAATCAAATACAAACATATAAAATAAAACTTATGCAATTATAGACTCTATGTAATCAACATTAAAAATCTTTCTTTGTTTAGTTGTTCAATATTTTTGATAATATCTACCACAACACCCAGAGGTACTGAACTAAAGTAAGTAATAAGGCTAATCGTATAATAAAATTAATAATATAAATAATAATAAACTCCCAATAACAATAATAAGTAGTTGTTTATGCAAGAAACACTTCTCGCCTCTGTTGCTCGAACGAACAGATAGATACTCAGCGTATGTTATTTTTATAATATTTCGGCACTAAGGTTACATTATTAATAATGATAGACAATGATTAATAATGTTCAATTAATTAACCTTACCGTAACATATCTAAAATTATGATAGGCTAAGTGCAATCGGTTATATTTGAAGCCATTTCCTACGAGCCTGCCACCTTGAAAGGCTTGATAGGTGATCTATCATATTTAGGTCCAATTACCTTAGTGAAAAACAATCTGCTTTTACCCTACTTTACTAGACGTGTTTACCCTAGTGGTACCCTGTAGGGTAAATCAAAACAAAGTTTGAAATAGTTATCGCCGACAGTCACCGTTTTTCAAGAAGACCTTATAACATCGGCGTGCGTCTCCAAGTTGTATTCTAATAATTTTTCTATTCGCTTAGCCTGAACCTTGATATTTACATAATGTAAGTAAATAAATAACAGATTCATTGACAAAATGCATTACGGAAAAAATATATGTGTACTAGCAAAATTATGTACAATTACATCGCTCGTTTCAACGTATTGATCACGCCACGAGATGTACGCGTGTTAGATGTAAAGTTTTTGTTCTGTCTGCGAGTCGATAGGGCAAAAGCCTGCTTGACCTTTTGTTTGCTATTCACTGATTTATTCAGGTCGTCGAACATGACTGTCGTCTTCTATCGTCATGCGAAGCCATACTGATCATGTTGTCTCCAAGATTTGTATTCCTAGGTTTAGTGTTACTAGAACAACAAAATGACTGGGATCAGCGTATCGTGTGAGAGATGAAATGAGAATAAACCGCTTCTCAACGTAATTTCCCGGCTCTTTTTTCAATTTATGTGGAGTCAGCTCTAAGTCTGCTCGCGGTGTTTACATCTACCGTCATTTCAGTCGTCACTCCCTTCTTAATAATGTCACCTTTCATGCGATTCATTCATCTTTTATGCCTACCCCTACCGCCATATCTCTACACAGTCATATCTAGAACTCTGTCACATGCTGTTCTCTGAACATGTTAAAACATTAAATCTTAACAATCACCGGCGTTTATTCGTTGTTATGATGCGTCTTCATAATTGATAACTTACCGTGGGTTTCCACTGCGGAAAACATTCACACAAACCATATTGCCAGCTCAGTTTTTTCAGAGAGGAAGATAGACATAGACTCCAGTGGAAACCCACGTTTACGCCGCATTTGGAAAATCCAGTTTTTTAGGCGTTGCTTAAAGATTAGTTAAATTAAGCATAAGTTATATGCTTTTTTTTATAAAAAAACATTTGTTAAAAGAAATCACTTACCTACTAAAATGGGGAATTCCGTACCGATGTTATAAATGTGTTTTAATAATGTAGATTTAAATAAAAAAGTGTTTGAAAGTATTCGCTTCACGTTATACGCTTTGATAAGGTGAAGTGAGTAAAAAAATATTTAAAAAAAATTCCCCACTGCGAAGTGCCGGAAATTAACTTTAAAAATTTTCGTTGGATTGTAAAAATGGCTGAAAAATTAAAAGCGCATACATTTGCTTGTTGCGCGGATGTCTATCCGCAACAAGCAAATGTGTTGCAGATGCGTTGCCTATCTTTAATGGACAGAGGAGGGCATAGACAAGAAAAAGATATATATATATATACATATATATATATATATATATATACAATAAAAGAAGAAACTGACTGATGTATCAACGCACTGTCTAAACTACTGAGCCTAGACAATGTAAGATGAAAGTATTTTTACCTTGCAATGTAAGTTGATCTCAAATGTATATGATCAATCATATCAAATAGGGTTCAGCTTAGACTGGAAGTGAGTCGGTAAAATTAAATTATACGCCGGATGAAACAGCAGCACTCAGCTTGTCATAGTCAGGGTTTACGGATTTCCATTTGGCACAGGCACACCTTTCTCGGTTCTTCAATATCCTTACACATCTACGCAGACATGTTCGTTTCGCATTTAAAGGCAGCGTGTTTTCTTCGGCCAAAGGTGATTCATTTGTTTTGACGTTTCCTTTTGCAACCGGCTGCTGATCTTGTTTTGGTTTATTTTCAATTCATGAGTCATTTACTATTTATTATAAAAAATATAAAACATTCACTCGCGGATACACAATTATTCTACCTAATTTCTTGTTACATCTTAAGGTTCTTCCTCACCGGGAGCATTGTCCTGTAATGTAACATTTCAGATTCGATTTCGAGCATTACTTTACAATACTGCCTCCATGACTAACGAACAATCGCCTGTAATGCAACATTTCGCATTTGATTTTCACAGTTGTTACAAGTTGTATCAAAATATTACAGTTTGTATCGTTACAGGTACCTTGTAATGCTCCTTCCACACTTACGTTATGCTTGAATTTGTAACGTGTGAATGTTAACGTTACATTACAGACCAATGCTCCCGGTGTCCCCTCACCTTTAGTCTTTATACAGAATGCAAACATTTTAAAGCATAGGACAGATTTCCTGGTTGTTTTTTTACTATTGGTGTTGTTAAAACTGTGTTTTTTTTGTTTAAAGTCATTCTCTTCTTCAAGATCTTCTAGAAGATACACCAGTTTCGAATATACATCAAGATGAAAAAAAAAACTAAATGAAATACTGCAGTTCGGATGCAAAATTCCTAAATCATATATTGTAAATTCTAATATCTTCGTTTGCATATTATAATTTGTTTAAATATTTTAATCTGTCATATTATAAACTGACGGTAGTGTACATATTATGTAAACCTGTTTTTTTTCCATACTAAACGTGTTTTTAAAATATTATTTTTCTATATAAGTATCAAGTCCAAACTATCTGACCTGTCTAACCTCTAATTATTATTTATAACTTACGCAAGCGAAATATCATTTTTTTTATAGTACTATGTGGCAAACGAGCAAGCGGTTCACCCGATGTCACTTGATCGCTACCCATAGACATCTGCAACTAACTAATGAGTTGCAGATGCGTTGCCTACCTTTAATACACAGAGGAGGGGACAAACAGAAAATGGTTATTTCCTTATTCTATAAATCCCCTCTACTGTCATGTTTTCTTCCCCTCCCCTTTCTTTCCTTATAAGAAAAGGGTGGGAAGGTTAAGAGAACTAGAATTATTCCTCCGGCACCTCACTCATCAGACGAAACGCAAAATACTCTACTTTACTGTCTTCTGTGAGGTTGTGGTATTTCACCGGTCGAGCCGGCCCATTCGTGCAACAGATGTTGTTGTTGCGGACTCTGACAGTTCTCAATTCGCTGAATTTATTTTGACAGTATATAAATTGTCGAGAAATGACACGTACAATTGTCAACGATTTACTTCACACTTTGCCGTCAATTTAAATATGGATAGTAAGATTGTAAAATGATGAAATTCACACTCTGACGGTGACATGTGCATAGTATGATTAATGTGTTGTATAACAATTATAATTTGCATAATTTTATACTATTTAATGTTGTATTCGTTTTATCAGATTTTTTTTGTCTGGAAAAGTTCAAAAGACCAAACTGGTCACGTGATGTTAAGTGACTGCTACCCATAGACATCCGCAACAAGCTAATGTGTTGCAGATGTGTTGCCTACCTTTAATGAACAGAAGTGGGGATAGACAGGTGAAAGGATATATTCCTTTCCCCCATTTACGCTCCCCGCCCGACCCTCTTCCCCTTCTCACCCTATCCATAGATTAAAAAAATAATTTTACTTGTATCGTAAAAAAGCGCGGAGTGCCTGAGGTGAATTGTTGTAAATATTGTATTGACCGATATTGTTAAAAGTAAAGTTATTACAATTTTTTTATTTTTAATTAAAAAAAAACAATTTCTGAAGATCTTGGCAAGGAGAATGGGACAAACTATTTCGATTATTACATTTATTTACATTTACATTGTCATCGGCCCTGGTGCGAAGTTTCAAATTCAACCGACCATTTGAAATGGGGTGAAAATCACAATCAAGGATTTAGTTACATACAAACATACATACATACTTTATAAAAGACACAAAACAAAAAAAAACATTTCTTTTATAGGGTTCTTTGATTTTTTTTACAAATAATCGCATATTTCCACAAATGGAAGGTCGCCATACAAGGTTTTGTACAAAATTTACGAATACGTTGTAATTTGTAAATTGCTTAGTCGTAAATGTATTTGATTGACGATGAGTCCGCGCAAAGCGTCAAGGTGAACGTCCAACGTATGTTCTAAGTTAAACTAAGCTAACTTGTTATACATGTATATAAACAAGTTACAACCAACGAGTGTCTTTCAGCGATGATTTATTTAGCCGATTTTAATTTGTCCATATGAGGATTTGTCTGTCTAGTAACGTTAAAGTTTTTTTACGTGGGTAAACCCGCCGCACAACCTCCGAAATGCCGGAGGACATACTTTGGTCAGCGAGTCCATCGGACCTAGTCGCTAGATATTCCCTCACGCTGTGAGGCCCAGCGCTGGCGGGAGATGGCGCTGAATCATTTTTCACAATTCATCTAGATTTTTTTTTAAAACTTCTTTAGCGTGTATTTGATATTTTTAGACATTATTTTTTTTTATATTGTCGCGCCTGTTTTGAAATTTTCACTTCCGTCGACGTCATACTATCCAATGAATTAAATTAATTAATAAATAAACTAACTGGATTTTTCTTTCTTTCCAGAAAAATGGACGAACGAATCTTCAAGCACACGCCAAAAATTACATAGACTAAACATCAACCTACAAGAAAATCCTTCAACAAGAATCTGTGATTACGAAACATCGATTAATCTTAAATGACTTATAAACATTTAAAAATATTAGATTGAATTAAAAAGACTGTTATATTGCCAATATGCCGGCCATATTGACTAAGATACGGGAGCAGGCGTTCCGGGTGCAGCCGAGCATAGCCGTGGGGGTTGGCGTTGGCGTGGCGCTGGCCGCCTGCGCTGTGTACGGCACCAGGGAGAAGAAACAACCCCCACCCTGTCACAATAACAACAACTATAAGGTAAATGTTACGTGTTTCTAGAAGTAATTAAAGTAACCACCCTCTGTGGAACACTCGCTTATTAGACGTTCACAACATTGACAGTTCGGTGTGATGTCACCGACCGATTCTGAACTTCGTCGGTTTATTATCTCACTAGGCTTATAAACTGACAAATTGTGAACTGAAGGAATGTTTCGCTGGCGTAAAATCGTGTTCGCGATACAAGGTATCTCTCTTTCTCTTTGAAAAAGAAAACTGAGAAGTCAATATGTCTTGTGTGAAAGTTGTCGTCAGTGGAAACCAGTGGCAATAGAGATAAGTTATCAGGCCCGGTCAAACTGTAGAAAGATGCATCCTTCAAGGTAAACAGTGACGTGTTGGTCACAAAAACACTATTATTAAAGCTTAGGGAGGGTTTTGATGACGAAAAGGAATACCGGTTCGTTTATAATTCTCTTGTAATGTATCTTACTAGCGGACCGGCCCGGCTTCGCTCGCAGCAATAAACAAAAAGAAAATCTAGATAAAAATAGCCTATGTTTTAAGTTGGATGAAATTACACCCAGCGAACAAATTTAATTACGATCGGTTTAGTAGTTTCGGAGTTTATCCCGGACAAACATCGTGACACGGGGTTGTTATATGAGAGTCTATAGCACTCACGGATATGACTTTCTATCGGTGAAAGAAGTTTCAAAATCGGATCCAAAAATTACCCCCGACAACCTGAAAAACATCTTTATAATATTAGTATATATAGATTGCTTAATAACATAAGATATTATTTTTTAATTCTTTTATTTATTTATTCGTTTATTCTTTTTACATAATTCCTTGCAATAAATTTAAAATACTAACAAAATTGTTACAAATATTTAATTAATTCACAATTATTATTAATAGTTTTATGACCTCTGACAACCTTAGCGCTTGGGTGATCAGTTTGAAGGTGACCAAGTCGTAATTGGATAGTAGCACAGACGCTGGCAATTTGTTCCAATCGCTTTTTTATAGAAATAGGTGGCAAACGAGCAACGACCAACAGATATCAAGTGACCGCTTCTCACAGGTATTTGTAACAAGCTAATGAGTTGCAGATGCCTTGCCTACCCTTTAATGACCAGCGCTAGGGATGGAAATAGAAAAAAAATCTCTACCTATGTATCCATTCCTCCTTCAAGTCCTACTCTATTTCTCATCTTAGCCTTATTAGTATTAGATGGGAAGACACTAGAATTAGTAAATAACAAAAATGCAGAATACTTCTACTTGATGCCTATCTTCTGTGAGGTCGTGGTCCATTCGTGCAACTGATGTTGTTGCGGTCTCTACTTCTGCTAGGCTGTGGGCTCACTGTGGGTTCTGTGCAGCCATATTTTGATTTATCTTTAACCTTTCTGTTGACCTGTCACGATTGACAAATATTCTCATGTCGGTCTTTAATTGATGTTGTATATCACACGCTTGACAGATACAGGTAACAAAACCAGTATACATACACCGCCATACTTACGAGTATGACGCGAATCTGCGGTTTGTTAAGGTTCCGTTTATGATATATGTTATGTTAATGTTGGCCATGAACTTCACTAAGTTAATACATAAATAGCTTCCTGATCTACACAAGACAATCTTTCAACTTAAATCATCAATGTGCAGATAAAATATATTGCAATTTTGATATGATGAGTGACCTACTAATAAAATCTATCTTTGAAATGTTACAGACATCTTTGTATGAAGTCATGAGTATATTTTTGGACGTATTATTTGTGAGGATGAAAAGAAAAAGAGTCAATACTAATTTGTGTTAAAAAGGCAACGGGAGTGTTGGTTGGTTGGGATATTTAATGTGTGCGTGTGTTTCGAACCAGAGTAGATTTATAGATGCAGAAGAAACAAGAGAGTTTTGTCATTACTGTGGGAAAAAGAGAAGAAAACTAGAGGGATTTTGACATCACATCGCATTATTAGGAACAGTATTTAATTCCCTGCATTAGATTCTTCTTTGCCTAAGCCTCTGCAGTTACAGACGCGTGTTCATATTTCTCAAACTCGTTGACGATTTATAATATCGTCAGAGGACTGTTGACAAATGTAAATAATATATAGTCCTGTTTTTTCTACTGTCATAGCAGGTTCTTACTACTTTTGCTTTCAGATAGCAACGAATGGCACTCTCCACTCTGTACAGAACGGAGGCAGTGAGGGCAAGGCGTGCGGGCGTTGCGGAGAGGAGCAGTGCGCGCTCTGCCGCGGCGACGCCGACACCGACAACAAGCAGAACATCGTTAGTAGATACATGTTCATTCCTTGATGTCCAGATGGTCTAGATGTAACAGACGGTTCATCTGATATTTGACAACCGCTGGACATAAACTACTACTAACTACAATAATCAAAGGAGTTGGGTATTGCCAGGATTTATATAGAAAAGAAAAAGGGAAAACAGCGTAGGATGAAGAGTATATGGCAACTCAATTTAGTTTTCGAATATCTCGATCACTAAACGAAATGTATAAATACTTATTTTTGGAGCAAGAATTTTGCGATTTCATGGCACTAGATAATCGCATGATGCTTTAAAGTTAGAAGAAATTGGTGACAGTGCCAGCTGATTGAGACAACGTATGTTTCTTCTTTATTCCAGGCAGAGGCAGATGAAGCGCCAACTCCTCAAGAACACGTGCCCGGCCTGAACCTGGCGTTCCTGCGGCAGCTGCTTTCGTTAGTGAGGATCATGGTGCCGGGGTTGCGCAGCCAGGAGGTAGCGCTGCTCGCTGCCCACACGCTGTGTCTCTTCTCCAGAACCTTCCTATCGATATACGTGGCGTCGCTAGAGGGATCTATTGGTGTGTTTCAGTCTGTTTCCCTTGCCATCACCTTCTCCTATCCATTACATTATCTACCCCCTACCTGTCTTTCTTACAAGGACCATTAAAATGTCTATAAGATCGTCAGCCTATATCACTCCACTGCTGGACTTACACATAAGTACAAACATATACATAAGTATTATATCTCTTCTAGTAATGCCGTCTTCATATCACTTGTTGCACGAATTGGCTGGCTCGACCAATGAAATACCACGACCTCATAGAAAAAAGTGTAAAGTAGAGTAATCTGCATTCCGTGAGATAAGTGATTTTTTTTTTTTTTTTTTGACTGAAAGGTCACTGTTTGCCTTGAGGAGGCATTTACAGCTACACCGGGCTCGAGGCGGCAGGGCGCAGAGGGCGCCTAGCCTAAGCCTCTTTAAGAGTAACTTAGCTCGAGGGCTCCCTCCGTAGGGGGAGCCTCGGCTCGGGCCGTTACCTTACTAGTATTACCGGATTGGGAGGCCGCCGAGCTCTTAGGTCGCTTCGGCGGACGCTCCATGGAGTGACTGGGCTCAAGGAACCCCGAGAGGGGACCTCGGCTTGGGCTGTCACTCAATACGCGTTTAGCTTTCCGATTCGAGGGTGCCCGAGAGGGCCGAGCCTCGGCTCGATCGGTAGCTATTGTCTGACTAAAAGAGATAAGTGAGGTGCCGGAGGCCTTTTTATAGCCCTCTTCACTTTCCCATCCTTTTCTTATTAGCGAATGAGAAGAGGACTTGATTGTGGAAGGGATGAATAGGAAAGGGATATAACCATTTTCTGTTTATCTCTTTCTCTGTCCATTAAAGGTGGGCAACGCATCTGCAACTCATTAGCTTGTTGCAGATGTCTATCACTATGATGGTGTTGGAGCAAACGCCTTGGGTTCATAGTCATCTCCATAACTTCCTAGGTCTTTTTTTTGTATCGGGGGGAAATCTACTAAAGATATCCTGTCCTCTGGGGGAAAGACAGAATTATGTGGGATTTGACCCACTAAAACCCCCTCGGTGATGACCTTCGGGTGCAAGAACAGGGGCTCCGGGATCTCCAGCGGAACGCACCGGTGCCCCTCTGCACTATGCCTTAGCACCACCCCGGGAACTAATTTCCTTAAATGCTACAGTTTTTACGGCAACTATAGGACCACGCTAAGTTGCCGTCGTCCCGGGCTCCTTTGTTACGTGTAACTTCCTCTAGTAGTGGACTTCAAAAATGCCAGGATCTATAGAAATTCAAGTTTACTAAATTCTCTAGAAGACAGTTATTTGATGTCATACATCATGTTTGTTCCATATTTGTAGTTTTATGTACCCGCAGTGAAGAGATTTTGTAATCGATTACATATGTTTCCCTTCACCAGTAAAGCACATAGTCCAGAAGGACCTGCGCCATTTCATGTCGCTCCTGGTGCAGTGGTTCGGCATCGCGGTGCCGGCCACCTTCGTCAACTCCATGATCCGCTACCTGGAGGGCCGGCTCGCGCTCGCCTTCCGCACGCGCCTCGTCAATCACGCGTACGAGCTGTACTTTAAGAACCAGACCTACTACAGGGTCGCCAACTTGGACGCCAGGATAGAAAACGCTGATCATAGGTAACACACCATGCCCCATTGTAACTACAGACAATATGTATGTAGTTTTATTTAAATGTTGTCTGTATGTTTACACAGGCTGACCGAGGACGTATCGGTGTTCACGCAGTCTGTAGCTCACTTGTACAGCTCGCTCACGAAACCCTGCTTCGACCTGCTGCTCATCGTGCTCACCCTCGCCACCTACTCCAACAAGATGAAGGGCAACATCTTCCTCGGTGAGTCAACCTGAGTTAATGAGATCGAAACATATTCTAGTGTTTTCCTGCATTCGTTGTATCAATTAATTTCTGGATGAAAAAGTTCTCATTGGCTATCGTAAACATATTTTGCTTTCTTACCAAACTTGCACCAATATTACTTCGTGCAAATCAGCGTCAACGATGCAACGTCTGAATAATTATAGAGATAGCAACTAAGAGAAAGTAATATATGTTGGGCAGGTCCCGGCATCGCGACCGTTGTGATCTGCTTGACGGGTCAGCTGCTCCGGCTGCTGAGCCCCAGGTTCGGCGCGCTAGCGGGCGAGGAGGCGCGCATGCGGGCCAACCTGCGCCACGCGCACAGCCGCCTCATCACGCACGCTGAGGAGGTCGCATTCTACGGCGGTCATAAGGTATCTTCCATCCTAATACGACACACATACATTTATATACCTCCAGATACCGCGTTCCATACAAATTCTACATTCAAAAGTGAAGCATGATGTTTACCAGCGTATCGACGATCTAGGAGACAAATAACTGAACTTAGTTTTACTTAAGGGAGCTTCACTTTTGGGTCCCGGATGCTCCATCTGGAGACATGTTACATCTTTGACACACTAAGCCACAGTCAAAACTACGGTATATCAGGAATATGACATTTTATATTTTCAGTTGTCTGAGACAACCGTTTTATAGATCAACACAATGTGCCTTCTTTGGATGATGCACAAGGACCATCGACCATCAGATGAAGCGTAGTTACGTTTTAACTTTCCAGGTGGAGCTGGGGCAGCTGCAGAGCGCCTACAAGCAGCTGGTGGTGCAGATGACGACGGTCTTCAACAAGAAGCTGTGGTATGTGATGCTGGAGCAGTTCTGTATGAAGTACGTGTGGTCCGGCACCGGCATGGTCATGTTAGCTCTGCCCATACTCACCGGGAGGAGGAGTGATGGTAAGAGTTGCTTTAATATATTCTATATCAATAAAATGTCTGGTTTCGTATGTCTGCACTTCTCACGAAAACTACTCAACGGCGACTGTTGGTAGATACATTGGATCTTGCCAACTGACATAGGCTACCATCTGGCGGAAAAATAACAGGGTTAGGTTTTCATCACATAGCCTAAGGTCAAAGGAAATCTCACGCTTTTTATAGCTATATTCATAAAGAGAAATTAATTAATGAATGCAAATGAGAGCCAAATTGTTTATGTCAACTTTCGGTTAGCAAAAATTGTTTTAAAACCATATTTATGAATCACCACGTGGGCAGGGGGGTAGTCTTGGCATATACTACGGGTGGTCACCGAAGTGGGAGAATATAATGACACAATGTGTGCGTAATATTCGCAGAGACGAGCGACGAGGGCATCAGCGCGCGCACGGAGTACATGACGACGTCGCGCAACCTGCTCAACTCCGCCGCCGACGCCATCGAGAGGCTCATGTCCAGCTACAAGGTTACTCGTTCATTCATACACACACAAACGCGCTGCGTGTGAGTACAGCTCTGGGAAGTGCGATTCCCTGAATCCGATTTGAATAGACCTATCTAAGGCTAACACAACCTTATATCTGGTTGGTATCCATTGTTCAATCTGTAAAAGAAATTTCTATCAGATTTGTATGACCTAATTAGTCATTATAGTAAGATAACGTTACCAGGATTGAGGGGCTGGTCTGCAGATTTCGTGACTTCTTATGAGTTATGTCCCTGGTTTCTTGTCTCAATTTTCCATCAGGTTGACGTTTCCACTGTCGTGATTTCTTACCAGTGACCCATATTTTTGCGTGTCAGTGCCGAAGCACACCAAGCTTTAGGAAGAGCAATAGGATGAATGAATTTGTGAAGTACCTATGTACTCTGTGTGTAATTGTTATGGTTGTGTTATCAGGAGGTTGTCACGCTGGCGGGGTACGCGACGCGCGTGTCGGACATGCTGGTGGTGTTCGGCGAGGTCGCGAGCGGGCGCTGCGTGCGCGCCGTGCACGCCACGCCCACACATCCCGGCTTCCAGGTCACATTCCGTGAGCGACAGCCGGTGCCGCAAGGTGGCGTACTCCCACAGTATTTGTTAAAGCGTTATATCATATTGATTTTTAGACCAATACTGACAGGTTGACAATATTTGTGGCAGGCACAATAACGTACACGAGCGACCTGTCGATACGGCTGAACAATGTGCCGATAGTGACGCCGACGTGCGACGTGGTGGCCAGCGGCGTGTCGCTGCATCTGGCGCCCGGCACGCACCTCCTCATCGTCGGCCCCAACGGCTGCGGCAAGTCCAGGTAACACATAGAGCCCGATCACACCCAGTCACGCCGAGGACGACGGGTCCACCTGTTATATGTTGTTATTTATATAACAAAATAATCATACTGCGGTTTGTCTTTATATAGTAAATATTTAAATCGGCTCTTTACTGCCCTGAACTAAAATATTAACAATAACTGTCGGGGCTATCGTTCCATCACTCGACTTCGTGCAAGCAGAATCATTCTAGGAAATTGCTAAGTGTACTTGACGCGTTATAATTTTATTCGCAGTTTTATTATAAATTTCTTATCTGTGCAGCTTATTCCGCATAATCTCCGGTCTGTGGCCGGTGTTCGGCGGCGAGCTGGCGGTGCCACGGCCGTGCGCGTGCGCACACTGTGCGGGCGAGCCGGGCGCGCCGCCGCACTGCTCTACCAGGCCTGTCATGTTCTACATTCCGCAAAGGTGAGATGCTTGAACAGTTATGGAGTAAAACTAGTAAAATCTTAAATGTGACCTGAACGCTGTGTTGTAATTATCATCGATTCCATCTATGTGAACTGTTTTGTATTAAATGATTATCGAACAGATGTCTAAAAGGTAAGTATTATAAACCCAAAGACACCCTCTATCCCCTATGAAATTCCCATGGAAGGTGATATAAACCCTTGGCCACTTTACAAAAGCACGAGGGAATCAACAATTGCTAAGCGACGATCAAAAACAACCAGAAAATTTTTGGAACTGTTTGGCCAATTTAAGAAAAAAGTGCTTTCCGATTCCAGCCATCTAATTCAGCAGATGAAGCGATGAGAAAACCCTTTATTTCACTGCTTTACGTATGTACGTGTGTATGCGTGCGTTGTACCAGGTGAAGTTGTTTCCAGGCCGTACATGTCGGTGGGGTCGCTGCTCGACCAGGTGACGTACCCGTCGCGCGCGGCCGCCGACGACACGGAGGCGGAGGCGCGCGCGGCGCACATACTGCGCGTGGTGCGGCTGGACGCGTGCGCGGCGCGGCTGGGCGGCCTGCGCGCCACCGCCGACTGGCGCGCCACGCTCTCCGGCGGCGAGAAGCAACGCCTGGCCATGGCCAGGATGTTCTACCACCGGTCAGTTGTTACTCAACTAAATAAAAATGGATTCGTGATCAAAACGTTACAAACACAAGAGCGGTTCCCTTTACACTAACTTTGCTATCTCATTGCTCGGCTTTCAAGAGTAGCTTTAAATATAGTGCTGGAACCATCTGCCTCCACCTATACGCAACCAAAACACTGTGATATAATAAATATTGTCTTGTAAGCGTTTAGAAACAATCACCTTTATAGTATCGTTGTAACATTTCGTAGTATAATTCTTAGGAGGTAGTCAGAAGGTGAAACCTAGTGAAGAATAGGTATATTCGGCCTTGCTTATCGGCCGCCCTTGCGCTATGTTTATATATTTTTGTATAACATAACATGTTCAAACGCAGTGTTGTGGACGTCACGACATATGTTGAGCTCCGTTTTATTTGGTAATGTTGTGTAACAATTTTCTATTTCAATTCAAACGAATAGACTTTTTCGTCGTTGTGTCAGGCCGGTGTACGCGCTGCTGGACGAGTGCACGAGCGCGGTGTCGCTGGAGACCGAGCTGGTGATGTACGAGGAGGCGGTGCGGAGCGGCATCACGCTGCTCTCGATCACGCATAGACCCAGCGTCTGGTAAGTACCAGGTGCAAGCCGGCGGTCTACCACCTGTGTTCTGTACCAAGAAGATACGAAGAGAAGGGGAAAGGGTGGCGCCGGCGGATCACACTTATCAAATAGTATAAGATACGGCATAAGAAATGTTTACCTTAGTCTATTATTTGATCAGCACCTACATTATATGTTAGATAATATGTACACTTATATAATCTAGAGGTCGCAGGCACCCCTAACGCACTCGAGGATGGTCACTGGAGGAGTTAATTCTCACATAACCCTGTCTTTCCCCTAGAAGCATCTTCGGAAACACCGAAACGTAGATCCTGATCAAATAACAGATGAAAGTTTAACTGCAAAATTTTATATTGTACATTTGAATAACTTGTGCTGAACCTTAGACCAAGACGAAACGTTAAAGCATTCTCTCAAGCAAAACACTTTATAATCATTATATTGTCTGCAGGAAATACCACACGCACGTGCTGGAGTTCGATGGTGCTGGTAATTGGTCATTCAGACCTCTGGAGAAAGATACGCCAGTCGTGACCCCTGGCCCTCCATCCATTGCTGCTGAAGCGACCTCAAGCCCTGTGGAAAGTGGAGGGGAGAAATAAATACTTCGGATTGTTAAGAAATATGTGATTTTGTGTGAAATTTAGGTATTTTTATCCGCGGAGGTCTACTGAGACCTTCCCGCGGTCTAGGAAATTTTAGTTAAGATTTACTTTTATAAAGTAAGATTTTTTAAATTAATTCATTCGGAATTAATTTCAACTTAGTAAAATAGAAATATAGTTACCAAAAGGTATCCTTTTAAAAAATAATCCTTCATGCTAGTGGAAATATAAAATCGCAAAAAAATTTACCTCCCAATGTTTGATTCATATACGCGTTATTTTAGGCTAAACGTAAGTATACTAGGGAATTGGGGGGAAGATAGAAAAAGTACAAATCACTTAAAATCAAGTGTACATTTTCTCCCCCCCCTCCATATCTTATTTTATATCCAGTACCAGGCCCTCCATTATTCTAAGCGCATACTTCAATGGACCACTGACTACGTAGTGTGACCACTATCTAAATATAAACGGGTTTAAGTTTTTATTGCGATTAAAATGTACGTGTGATTTCTGCGTTAATTTTATAGGTCATAATTTGTTTCAATGTGATTACCTATTGCCAGACTTCATATTTTTAAAACTGTCAAGTTCAGAGGCTGTCGTTTCGGAATGCTGGGTGTCATTCCGACAGTTTAGGTTACTTTTGACAGATTTTTTTTAAATCTGTCGCATTAATTACGCCGGCGACTTTCGAGATTTGTACGTCATATACCAGTTATTTAGTTTTGTAAATATATTTCTTATGTGATATTTCATTGTATTGAATTTTGAATGTGTTTATAATTTTTCGATAATTTTAAGGTTAAGTGAAATTATTAAAGGCGCCTAGTTACTTACAGCTATATTTCTCATAAGTCATTCATTTAAAAGTAATAACATATTCATTTTTAGGATTTCTGTCCGTTACATTGTAGTAAAAGAAAAATGAAGTACACTGCTAACGGTGTAATCCGAGGTTACATGGTTTTACTTTATTTATTTAACATTTAAAATATTATGTCCAAATAAATGTTTGTGGTGAGGCCAATAATTATAACTGTTATCCCAACTCAAACGTTTTTTATAAATAATAATAAATTGTGAGCAAGTTTTTAATTTATAAATATTGCTATTACTAATTAGTAGGCGTTGGTGCTCTTTAATTCCAGGTACTAATGTGATACAGAAATAATACCATTTAAATATCGTGTATTCCTTACAAGTGAAATAAATTATTATTATTAATTTGTTCGGTGTGCTTGTACTCTGAGGGTTTGTTAATATTGTTATAATTTTTATGTTGTATTTTCTTGTCCACTAGGCGCCTCTTGTAGCTTATCTTATTACGTCTTAAGGTTAAGATTTTGTGATGAGATTTTTAATATGGCTGTTGACTTTTTATTTTTTTTTATTACTTGTAAGGATATAGTTCGCGTCGCGTCTAGGGCCGTCACAAAATAACAGATCCATTTCTCAGCTGTCAGTGTAACGTCATTTCTAAAACAGATTATAAAAGTTATTATTTTTCGTTGGGTAACTGCAGTGTGTTGGTTGAAGTTTTTACAAATTAACGTTCTAAGGTCGTTTTTGACGTCGCGTTGTACTGAAAAGGGTTCCATCTTGGATTTATTTTGATTACTAAGCTATCAAAATGGTGCCTGTTAGATTGTGACGGTTAAACGATTTAAAATTTATTTATTGAATCGCCTTTATATCTGGTTCGACCAGGTACATAGTACAGTGAGATAAATCGTCAGGCGATATCATTAGGGAGTAAGAATAAATGGGGTTTTATAAAAATAAATGTTGATTTTTATTTCCTTCTAGAAACTTGCTAGCAATGTCCGCGGTATTACATTCCAGCGGCGGCGATGAGGCGGTTGTCGCGCCGTGTTGTCTTTACAGCGGATCCGGACAGGGAATACACCTTGTAAAGCTATTATAGCTCATACTACTTTACAGTTTACACGGCTTGTATATATATACACACAGTTTCGTCACCCTCACCGCGCATATTCAAGCAATTGTTTTTTGTATAGAAGTTGACAAACGACCCAGCGAGCCAGCCAGCCAGCCAGAGAAATGAACTCTTAACACACATGTAGTGATCGCTACCCATAGGCATCTGCAACAAGCTAATGGGTTGCCTATCTTTAATGGCGGAAGAAGGGAAAAACAATAGTATTTTCTTTCCTTCCCTTATTAGAAAAGAGTGGAAGGGATAAAAGGACTAGAATTAGGTCTCATGCACCTCAATCTGACGAAAAGTGGAAATACTCATACTTCACGCCTGTCTTCTGTGAGGTCGCGGTATTTCACCGGGCGTACCGACCTATTCGTGCAACAGACGTTGCGGACTCTACCACTGCTGAACCCCTACTGACTGTGGTCCTATCACACTCCACGAATAATAAGAATCGAATTGCACCTAACTCTTAAAAACGGTCGATCCGTTTAGGCTACAGGATTGATAATTGAACAGACATACAAACATACATACGCGAAAAAAATTGATAAACGAGTATGTCCAATCGATCGCTTACTGGATTCTGACATTTAGCTCGGTTTCTGAAAGGTTTGTCAAATATTTATGCAACTCACACTCCAGTCAAGTTAACAGCCGTGTCATATCAATCTGAGTCTCTAAAGGGAAAATGAGTTATTTATCATTCTTTTAGCAACTGAAATGATAATTGATTGATTATTTAACAGTTTTTCTGCTGATCAGCCTTTTAGTTCAGGTCTTTTGCCTTGTAAACAAGAGGATCGAAGGCGTCAGGTCTCTGACAACGTCTGTTCGTGCGTTGTTGATTAATTTAGTTGTTTGTTATTCTGCACCTAGTTTTATTAGCGAAAATGAATTATCAAAGGGTGCGACGTCCGCAGGAGTGGTGATAATGAACGCCCTTTGAACCTTCAAAGGAAAAAAACCTAGTCGCTTGCCTTGGCTTATCAGTCACCTGCACGGAATATACATTGGTTGAACGACTCCTGTAGCATAGTACAAACATCTCTTCACGCCTTATGCTATATAAGGGGTAGACTGAGACATTAATCAGCTAGAAATAAAACGTAAAACATTCCTGATATTCTCAGTTTTGTAAATCTGAATTTCTAAACAGATATTTTAGTTTTTTTTAATACACCATTAAATAGCAAAATATTGTTATGTAATTTTTATTAAGAAATGAGTATGAATTAAATTAAATAAATTAAAAAAGAACATAGCCTAGCATAGCAGGTCCCAAGACTAATATGAAGGCTGACGCACTGGCTTTAAGAGGTGTCAAGTAACAAAGATGTAGCTATAAAATTAGGGAACGAACGAATTTTTGGTCAGTAGAATAGCGTACAATCCTCCCAAATTGATAATGCGCCTGGCATCCATTTTGGTGACGTAATTTCGTAACAGTCAGTACCGTTAGCAACGCAATTTCATTTGTTGTTATTTTTGTTTTAAAATCAGTAGTGATAATTACTTCATAGTCGTGTTCGTGAAATTATTTAAATATAAAATTATTATTAAAAAAGCCTAGTCAAGTTCACAACTGATTACGGAAATTGAAAATTGTATTTACCTACCTTCCTAATAAGATAAGATAGTGGCAAACGAGCAAGCGGCGCGCGGCGAAGTGAGGTGCAGACGCGGTTCCGACGCCTTTATAATAAAATCAAGCAGTAGGCTGAGATGCCTTCGCCTGCTTTTCTATTATTTCCATTTATAAATATGTATATTCTATGAGTATTAATTATGAAAATTAAATTTTAAAGTAAAATATATTGATTTTAATTACGAAACTCTATCCTGTTTTATTATTTTAATTTTAATTTATTTGAAATTCAAAATGTCCGATGAAGACGAATTGTTTTTGTGTTTATTAAATAACCAGGTAACTGATAACGTAATAACCTACAGTTACCGCTACCGCCACGCCGCCGGCACGCGCCACATACGCCGCGCGGACCGGCGCGTGCGCATAGTGTAAGGCTGAAAATAGACTTACAGATATTGCAAAAGGCATACAAGCTATGTTTGCACAATATTAATGAATGACAACTAGAGGTTGCCCCACACGATGTCGTTCGTTTCAGTTTAATATTCTTCCGCTGCTGGACGTAGGCCTCCCATTGATCGCAACAAAGATTAGGCACCCGCAACCAGATCGTCTGTTCATATTGTGGGAGGCTAACCGACGCTGCGTCAATCTGTCTCGGCCGCCATTCTAGTACCATTCGTCCTGCGGGCAATTGATGGTGAATTATACAAGAAACGTGACATCATTTAGGACAGATCCCGAGAGTTGCAGTGGAGGTATATGCCTAATTATGAACTCACAGCGTGACTACCACAATTAAATAAATGGTTTAACACTAAGCCGCATAGAAAGGATGCAAACGAGCAAGCGGATCTCCCTACACTAACCGATCGCTGTACCTGTAGGCATCTGCATCAGCTAAAGAGTTGCAGATGCGTTGCCTAGCTTTAATATACAGGGGATAGAATAAACAGAACAAAGGATATTTTTCCTTTTTCTATTCATCCCCTCCCCCTTCTCATCCTTTACTTAATTACAAGGGTGGGAATTTTACTTAGGATGGCTAAAGCTATATAAAATAACTTTTTTTATAGTACTAGGTGGCAAACGAGCAAGCGGTTCACCCGATGTCAAGTGATCGCTACCCATAGACATCTGCAACTAACTAATGAGTTGCAGATGCGTTGCCCACCTTTAATGGACAGCGGAGAGGACAAACAGAAAATGGTTATTTCCAATTCCTATACATTCCCTCCTACGTCAAGTTTTCTTCCCCTTCCCATCCTTTCCTTATAAAAAAAGGGTGGAAAGGGGGAGATAACTAAAATTAGGCCTCCGGCACCTCACTCTTCAGGTGAAACGCAGAATACTCTACTTCACGCCTGTCTTCTGTGAGGTCGTAGTGTTTCACCGGTCGAGCCGGCCCATTCGTGCAACAGATGTTGTTGCGGGCTCTACCACTGTTCAAGCTTAAGCTTAAGTAACGCAGAACAGCGACATCTGTTGGCGGGAAGGTTAACAATGCAAGCTAGCTAATGCTTCGGACATTGTGATTTCAATCAGAATAAATCAATATACTAGTTTAGTATATTACAAGGCAGGATTATATGCGGTGATAAGTAATGCAATAAATTCTTTGCTCGCGTTTTCACACAGTACTTCCCGGTCAAATACATGTGTTTTATTATTTTCTACGAATTACAAATCACTAAAGTTTAATTCTACGGGCATCAGAATACTTCACATTATTTATAACACCTTGATTGTAATGCTTAACATTTTACATACATAAAATCAATCTCTGGGAACTAACCTCTGAATAGATCATTGAGGGATCTTACAATAAAAGTTCCATTTATATGCTCCTATATATTTTTTATAATGCAACTTTCTAATCGTGAAATAATTATAAGAATCCAAGAATCTACAAATTCAACAAAAATACCAGCAAATTTAGTAAACTTAATACATTAGCAATATTTCAACAAGCAAATCCTATCCCGGCTGGAAGCTGAAGGCTCGAGCTACGACATGTTTGTGACAATAGTTGAATGGATACAAATACGTAAGTTTGTACCGCAGAACCAGGGGTCAGCAACTTTGTTTACTTACTTCCGGATACAATTCAATTTTGTTTTATCGACGTCAAGAAAAAACATGTCTCCCATGAAAACAGGGCTGGTAGAAAGTAGAAATATTTAACAATATTTTGGCCCTCCGCGGTCAGTATACGGACCGCCTGTCGCAGGTCGTGGGTTCGATTCCCACCCAGGACAGATATTTCTGTGCAAGATCATGTCTGTTTGCCCTGAGTTTGAAACGTAGTATATGTAGTATATCTGTTATCTGGTTGCCATAGCACGAGCTCTGCTAAGTTTGGGGTCGGCCATCAGAGGTCCCAGAAAATTATTATTATCACTAATAATAATAATAAAATTGTGGGCCCTTATAGTTAGTATTTACTAATCAATGAATGATCGTTTTCACACGTCATGCTTTATTGATAAGATTGAAGGTGTGCGTGCAGCGTGCAGTGCGTCTGTAATCTCTGTTGAGTGGCCACGTCACCTACTTATCGGTCAGCCTGGATTATGCTAAGCTCGCATTATATTTTGTTTCAGCTCAGGTTCTTTTTTGATCGTAATCCCTTCCGAATTTCCATTTCTCGCTTCTTGCTCAATTCCCCGTATCTGAGAATTCTTATTGAAAAAAAACCTGTTATCAGTTGGCCGTTATCGGCCACTTGGCCACGTGGCCACCACGCGGCTCGTGGCTTTTGTATATTTTCAACGGCGGTGACTCGCGAATTCGAATGCGATAAGGTGAGCGTGCCTTGTTTCCGCGTTTATTGAAGATTTTTTTTGTTATAACTCGTTATGAGTAATTGCTTAACTTGCATCCGCATCTTGAACACGCATTTAAATATTAATAGCGAACCTTTTTATCACATGTAATAATTAATTCGAATAATTTAAATTTAGCTATATTATTGCTCATCTAGCTTCATTATAATGCAAAAACATTTTGAACTTCATGTAATAACGTGAGCCACTATTGAATAAGGTGACCGACATTGTCCGGTAAAAGTGTGAGTTGGACACATTGCTCTGGAACGGATGACAAAGAAATAGTCTGTTGGGGGTTATTAGGAGTCCTGTGGGCAATGAGGTTGGTAGAGGAGTGATCTTTATAGCGACTTATGGCGGGAGGGGGGACCTGCGATGATAGGAGACGGTTGGTGCACGTACACGAAGGTCTTAGTGTCACGTTGCGTGCTCATGCTGACAGCTGGACCACTTGTCGTCGCCGTGACAGCTTGCGACATTTGATACCTGACCCTTGATAGAAGATAATTGGCCTAAATTAATTTAAATCGTATACAAATTGCGCAATTACGAAATTGTTAACGTACGTCTAGTTTTCGTGTTAATTGTAATAAGGTGACGAAATTATGAATTAATTTGCGATACACCGACGCGTAATAATTTCTCATGTCGCGAGTAGCGTGCGGCCGATCGTATGCAACTGCGAAATAGTTCGATCTCATCGGACGGCGAAAGAACGCTGCGCGCCGTCTTATTGTGATCCACCCAATGCCAAACAATCTTGTGAATTTTCGAAAGATATTTTGAATATGTATGTGTGTATGTATGGCAATTCCAATTTAGATGCCTATAGGGAGAGGTACGAGCAGATACTACGGATAATTAAGTAATCAATAATACTTGAACTAACCTAACAGAACTTCTTTAGCCGCGCTGTGCTTTGTGACTCTTTCTGTAATTAAGATATATATATATATATATATATATATATATATATATCAAATATATTTGTTGTTAGTATCTTCTCGTATACCATCATTATCTGTTTACAATCAATCTGTCAAGGCTTGTTTATGTACTCGAAGTGAGTCATTCGCCTTCACTAAACAGTCCGACGAAATGTCATTGCATTTAGATAAATCTGTTCACGTATAAAAATAGGTAATTGCGATAATTAGCGACGAAAACAAGTAATTTAAATATATATACATATATATTTAGTTCGATTTATCTCCGTGTGAACGACCCGGTGGCGAAAACAGGAGCCGACGCGCATTGCGCAGGAACTGAGCGAGTCCCAGCGCTGGCCGACGTCGCATGAGATGTCACGGCTTACATTAAGAAAAACATAGCATTAAGATATATTGTATTGACAATTATTAAGCGAATATACAAATTAACGTCATGATTTCATGACAGTTTCACGTCATGTTTATACTGTATAGGTTTTGGCTACAGTTTTAAAGGCTGGCCGCCCGCCTGACGCCAGCCCTAGTACACCTAAACTTGAAGTATAAAAAGAAGGGGACTGTTGGGTCTGTCTGTCAATACGATCGTAGATGTACGAGTTTGGTCTGAAAAACAATGACATCGTCAACGTGTAGTATTCTCGGATGCGAACGCTTTAAATTTTAAACGATTATAAATTACAATTTTATTTATAATAACGATTAATACTGCTTCAATCAATCAAAGTTAATACGAAATGAATTCTTGAAATCGCTAAAAAAAAACACTCCCAAAAAAAATCCCTAACAGGTTATATCCGGTCATATCTGGTCGTAAATCATTAAAAAATTAGTTCGAAATGACGAAGAAAGTATTAACGATATCGTATCAGATAAGTTTAATCTAATAATGTAAAAGTACATTTCGCTTCTCAATTCTAGATTTAATCCAAAATCTGTAAAATTAAGCGTCACCGATGGATTCAAAGGTAAAAATCCAGTCAAGCGTCGTAGGGGATAATGTTTTCTACTTAGACTTTAGTAAAATAAACGAATAATTAACAATTCTGGTAAGTGAATTGTGCAGTGCAACACAAATTATATATAACATGATCAACGCAAATCGGCATTTGTTAGCGAGAGAAAGTCTTGTAAGAAGTATTACCTTTGTAAGGCAAGATGCGGCGGCACGTCTACATCACGCGGCCGACATGGGACTCGGTCGAAGACTTTGACCCCGGATTCCACCGGCTCGTATTGTTCTTTATAATACTTGTTACGGCGCTCAGATAAGACGCGTATACTTAACTGTGCAAGTTATCTAACTTGAATCTTTAATTGTTACAATAAGTTTTAACTAGCGCTCAACTAAAATAGTACAAGAGACAAAATCTGATGCCTGATGCAATTTTTTTTCGGATTGAAGATATTGTTTGACTAAAGAGAATAAAAAACGAGATAGGAGAAGGGAATAGAAATGAAAGGGACATTGGGTTACACTACACTATCTCCATTATGGTACGGTTATTTGGTGTAGTCGGCTCTTCCATGCCACGGCTACTAATGGTCTGTAACTATACCTACTGCACATTCGATGAATTCTTCCTTATATTTAAAAAATATTGTCAAGAGTCTCATAATGTAACTAGTAGAATTAGATATATCATTACTAATTAATCAAATGAAATTACGGATTGAAAGTTATGTGTGGGCGAGCGAGTAAACGACAACGAAAGAAATATGACCAATGAAGTAGACGTAACCACTGATCCTAGATGGTTTAGGTAGGGTTATCCGAAGGTAATTGATCACCAATGTACAACCGCAACACCAGAGAAAGGTCTCAAGACCCTCCCCATCCCCACACAATAATATTCTTATCAGTTAAAGGATAAGGTATAATTATATGCATTAAGTATATCAACAATTTATTATGATTTACCCCTAAAACTACAAACCGTATTGTCCGAACACACAATCACATTCTTTAAAGTAATGTAATTTTGACGGCCGACAGGTCGTGGGTTCGATCCCACCCAGGACAGACATTTGGGTGTGTAAATATGTCTGTTTGTCCTGAGTCTGGGTGTATCTATTTAAGTATGTATGTACAAAAAACAAGTAGTATATGTAGTATATCAGTTATCTGGTTTCCACAGCACAAGCTTGGTTTGGGATCAGATGGCCGGGTGTGAATATGACCTAGGATATTATTATTATTATTTACGAAAGAGAAAAAAAATGTTGTAAGGCGCAAGATCATAAAACTCGTATGATGCTCGCGTGTTCTGCGATTACATGGGCGCGCGTGCTTCCCACACGGATAACAAAAAATTATCTTGCTAAGTTTTTATTTAGTGAAATTAGACAAAGATGAATTTATGCTGGTATGTAGGCTTTTAATTTAAAGTTTGGACATTACGACAAGAAATGCAGCCTTTTAAAAATCAAATTAAAACGTTTGTCTATCAAATCGACGTAGAAACGTCCAATTTATTTTCTAAAGGTTGAATTATAGTTACAAAATTCTGAAATTTATTTGAAAGATTATTTGAATTTAAAGTTAAAATTCTATATAAGGATTTACCTGAAATTCTGTCTTTTTAAATTCAAATTCGGATATTTACGTAACAATTATTCAAACTTTTAAAAATCGAATTCAGAAATTGACGTATCAAAGAATTCGATTTTTAAAAACCGGAATTTATTTTTGTAAAAGTCGGAATTCGAAATTTAAAACCTATATTATTACAAATGGGTCAGAATCGTGCGTTGAGCAAGGTCAGGCGGTAGATTAACGAGCACTACCACCGGAGAGCGACCGCCCCAATCAAACGGCAAGTGACCACAAAACATCAATGCGCAGTTCGCTGCTCAGCTATCGCGGTCCATTGTCCACGCGTAATATCTCTGACCTCGAGGTGATAGCGCCTCGCGGAACACCCCTTTTGAGAATAAAAAAACCCTAAAGATACTAGCCAGGGCTGTCAATAACTAAACCCAGCTGCCACCGCTCAATTTAGTATTTCACTTCTAAGGTATATTGATTTATTTATGTATATAATGATTTCTAAGCGCATTTTTACTTTTTTTAATTAATTATAAACGACATGGTGACTCCACGACATATCCAGCTTTACGCTGACGAGATTCAGGTAATAAATCCGGTCCTGTCTTCAAACGATAAATCCGACGAAGAAAACGATAATTCCATGGCAGAAATTGTATTCTCTACTTCTCCGTTAATACTTTATAGAATGGAAAATTAATAAAGAATGAATGCTACACGCTTTATTTATAATTCCTCCAGTTAAAATAGGTTCTGTATGTGACCCTTGTGCTTAGTTTTCTCCAGGGCCTGGCTTAGCGATCTGAGCTGGGCCTGAGTAAGGTAGCGAAACGAAGGACCGGAGGAACACTCGAGCGTAGTGTAAAAATGTTGACGCTAAGCGCTTCCTTTTTGCAACCTAAGTCCGGTCTAGTTGTAGTTTCTCTCGCCCCAAAACAAGTGAAAATATTTAGGAATTTATGTATAAGCAGTACATTTAAGAAAATTGGTCATAATAAATTAAGCTTAAGTAAGTTTGCAATGCTATGTGAAATGATGAATGAAGAGAGAGTAACAGTAACATAACAAATTAATGAGTTGAGTTGAGAAAAAGTGAGATGCAGTGTTGGCAGGGGAGATCTAAGGAGAATTTGTACCGATCAGATTGGTGACATACTAAAGAAGGGTGAAATAAGGAGTACCTATAACCGACGAGCATGTATGGATGTATAAGAAGCGAGGTAGGGAAAGGTATGCCAGGATTGTGCAGTATGGAAATACTCGTAAACTCTGCCAACCTGACTCGGTAACGGGAGTGAGTGAATATTTCTTGTTATCTATATATTATTTGATAATGAAATACTTATACTTATTGGTGTAGTTGGCAACCCTATTGCGTTTACGCAGCTATATCAGGCCGAGAGGGTTGCAGCTCGCGACAGTCGTGTGCCGGCCGCCGTTGAAGTCGCACGCATGCGTCTCGATCTGCTCGCTTATTTCAATTGTTTACGCCGAAGGAATCTCAGGCAATGGACCCGCGGGTGGTTGTGTTTGTTCTATTCGCTGCTAACTTTTTGAGTTTGGAGCTGGAAGTTATGGGGGCGTGCGCGAATTGCGCGAATGGGGAGCTCACAGTGACTGAGCTGACGAATGCGAGGATAGAGTACGTGAAGCAGCAGATCCTGAAGAAGTTGAGGCTGAGCAAGCGGCCGGCGGTCGCGGTGCCGGTCAACAGCCTACCCATGCCGGTGGCTCAGGGACAGACCCTCAGCGCGGGGTCAGACAAGCCGCTCGAGTTCGACGACTACTATGGCAGAACGGAACAGAAGATCATATTTCCTGTTGAAGGTGGGACGAAATACTTAAGTTTTTAATTTATTTAAGGCACTTTTAATTTAACAAATTATATATTTTACTTACTACAGTTACGGAGATTCCTAATTTAAATTTTTGCTTGAGTATATTAAAGTCATTATGATGAAGAAATTATTATTGTGTGTAATATATCAAAATTCAATAGTTCAAGATTACATGGCGCCAATACAGCTCCTCTACTATAATTTTATTTAAATAGATTTATTAATGCGTCTAAATTATTGTGACTAAATATATTTTTGTTAATATCTTCATCTTAACGAATGTAAACAGAAAAGATTTGGTTGTTTGTCCTGAGTAAACTAATACACTCAAAGTCAACGGATAAAATGTTAAAAATGCAATGCTTTGGGTTATTGTTAAAGCGATCCCCAAAATGAATATCTAGATAGTAGATGGCTGCTCAAGATATATAGTGTCGACAAGTCAATCATAGACGGAAATCTCTCGGCGACTGTTAAAGCATGTGCACACGACCTCTTGAAATATATTTAATTTATACGATCGCTAGTAATCGGTAATTACCAATTATGATTCTATTCCCCTGATTTATTATTGCCTGTGGACATATTTTTATTGTAATTAAAACGTATTTTGTCAACTGGCAATGCGCAAATTGCAAGGGTCAGGGACAAAACGTTTCTCTATTTCTCATGACACTAACTCGTGAACGTGTAACGTGTTTGTCTCAAATAGACTTTGGACTTCAAGTTTGACTTGAAGTAAACAAAAAAACCTGCAATTTTATGTCAGCGCAACGACATAATCGATTGGAATTTGAACTCCACGTGACGACCTCCTGTCGCAAGTTTACAAACAGTCATAATCAATACAATGTCGACGGCTTGCAAAACATTGTTTACTATTTAATTATAGAATTATAACTTGCAAGATAGTTATTAACTCAGGGTTAAAGGTCGTACAAGTGCTTTCTAATTTTTCCACGAAGGACAATTTACAATTTTTAGTAACACAGCTATTATAAACTTATTTTCCACGCTGTATTTTTGTATAAAATAATAATGCGTCTAATAATTTCGAATAACGAGGTAACACGTGTCAAAAAGTTGTTATTTTCAAAACATGTGACGTTACCATGGCAACCGATTTGTAAATAAAGTTTGAATCCATTTATCTATGCCTCGGGAACAGTTCCATTTACCGGACAAAAGCTATCCCATGTCTGTTTCTGTACCGTATATATACGTATGTAGTAGCTATTTAAAAAGTTGTACCTAATAAGAACGAACATTTTATGTTTTTTTTTTAATTATCATGGACAAATGGTTTTCATTTTAGTACACTCGAAATGTCCTTAGCACAGCGCTGTTAAAAGCAGTAAAACTTGAAAAATTGACGTAATTATAGGTAATTCAAAGACCTATCTTGGATTTATCCAAATGCAGTATTTATTTATGCATACAAGAGTTTAGTTGTGTTTTCTGAATTGTATCAAGTCATTCCAGTTGCTCATCCGTATCAAAATATTTATAATACTTCAATCATTACGTGTAGTCACAACTGTACCATTCCCTTCATCAGGCGCGACCTCTGGAGGACTAATACGGAAACAGATTATTCGGTATTTAAAGAATTGAACAGACTGATTGTATGATTATTATTTTGATGATTTACTTGCATTATAAGATATTTATGATGACGTCATGTGCCATGACAAATAGTTCAAATTAGGTCAAGTCATTTAGACTACAGGTTACAATTGAGTGCAGAGTACTTCTGAGTCAGTCGGGTGACAATCAATTACTGTCAGGAACGGATTATTCGCATGTTTTTCACTTTATCCACATACTTGCATCATTGCAGTAGATTGCTCAGTGTTGACAGCTTACAGAAGACGGGCGGGAAGTAGTATGCTTTTGCGTTTTAGAGTGGAGTGAGGTGCCGGAGGCCCAATTCCAAGAGGAAGAGGATGGGATGGCGAGGGAATGAATAGGGAAGAGGAAATATACTTTTTTCTATCTATCACAGTTGTTGCAGATGGGTAGCGGTTACTTAACACCAGGTCACTCATATGCTCGTTTGCCACCTTCCATTAAAAAAAAATGGCAAACATATGCCTTTTATATCCCTATACTTGTAGATACTGCTACTTATCATTTTTAAATCTTATTTTTGAGTTTGGTTATCTATTTTTTAAAGATGTCCGAACTATCTCAGTACACCTATATCAATTTCACCATAATTTCCTAAATCAGATATTTGCTATCAGTTGCACAAGGTATATTAATCTTACCTATCAAATTGTCATGGAGACGTACGAAATTGATTTTCAAATTGCCGATATTGATAAACTGACTAACGGCTAGGCTCGTAGTCAGATGTATGTGCGGACTACCGGCATCCGCAACAAGCTTATAAGCCGCAGATTCCTTCCCTTAATGGACAGAGAAGGGGGTAATAGGGGATGAACAAGAAAAATAATATTTTCTTTGGCTATCCCTGCGCCCTTGCACGTCAAATCAACCTCCTCTTCCTATACTTCTACTTCACGCCTGTCTCCTGTGAGGTCATGGTATTTCACCGATCGAACCGGCACTCTTGCGATAGATGTTGTTGCGGACTCGACCATTGAAATACTGTCACACTGTCTCAAATCAGGTCAAATAAATTTAATTATTTGACATTTTCCGTGTTTACCAAATCTTTCAAAGTTATTGTTTCTATAGCGCGTTTACAGTACACAGTGACACGTGTAGTTGTCACTCGAGGCGGAAATAAGCGATAATGTTCCTCTATTTACCTAATTATCTCGCTCCGATCCGCAAGCGATAGCGACGTGATGTAACGCCGCGCGGCCTGACCTATATGCAACTTATCACGACTATACACTATACGGTGTTCATAGTATTTTGGAACTACACAAGACGTGGCGATTTAAAGACAAGCTGAGTCCATTGTCCAGCCTAAGCTGAACTTTATATAAATATAGATCTAAGGTCAACTTACATTCGATTAAAATGATTTCTCCTCCATACAAACTTTAGACCTTCAGGGAGTGAATTCAGAAAAAGAATTCATTTCCTCTAGGAACGTCCTAGGAGAATCTATACCGACCAGATTAGTGACATACTAAAGAAGGAAGAAGCGAGAGAGGCGTGTGAGGATAGCGCCAAATGGAAATCCATGAACTCTGTTTAGCCCTCTGGGTTGAGAGTTTGAGTGTTTATTATTTTTTACTTTATATTTAGAACGCGATATTGATTTGTAATTTTTTTTGAGCTTTTGTTATCGTTATGTCAAAAAATGTAATCGTTAGTGTACAAAGTAATACTATCTGGACCTCACGTCGGTTATAATTAATGAAATCGATTGAGTTATTAAACAATTTTATCTGAGTTGACCTCACGTATGCGAAACGCAAAACGATCTCGTAACGTGTACGACACAATTTTTTTATCGATAATTGACAAATGCAGACTTGACCATTCCGTAAAATAAATACAACTTAATAAGTACAATTTACCTAATCACATTAAGCCAAAGTTAAACCTTATTGAAGTGAAAACTTCTTTAGTCGCGTTGGACGATATTTGGTAGGGAATGTTTCGACGAACTTTTTTCCATTTGCTTTTTGTAGTATACGTCAATTAAACACAGCGCTCGGATGATACGTAATTTATTGTCTACCTTCAACATACTTCACCTTTGCCAAGTCAGGATGTAAGCCATGCTTATCGATAATAAAACCTAAATAGTATATAATATAGTCTAGTGATATGTTGTAACTCATTTATGTTAAACTTCTGAATCCAATTTCTGCCTAACAAAGGACGACTGCCGTTTTTAATTACATGCAAACTAAAATTCTTTTGGGAATCATCTTCAATCGTGGCGTGTACTACAATAAGTCCGATCGGTTCGGAACTCACATTTAAGCATTTTATCGCATATTTTAACGTCTAGGAAATAAGGCTTATCTCCACTAGAAACCGCACGAATATTGTACATGGCACCCTTGGAGTCTTCCTCCACAAATATGCCGTCTCACGGCCGTTTTACAATTGTTGGCCTTGCACATTACTTTTCAATGACCTCTCACAATACAACGATCACAAGTATATTTCTTAAAACGACACTTATCTGCACGATGTGGTTTACCACATCTCCAACACGACGAGGGCAGCGTCCCCTGCCGCGCCGCCGCAGGGCCGACGCCGCTGAAGTCCCCGGAACATGCACCGCTCATGCTGCTGCGGCCGCTCACACGTTCCACATGCTTCTCCGTAGCTTCCAAATTAAGATCCAGCTCCACCGCTCTTCTCTTTTATACGTTAATTTCGTATCAAATAGCAGACGTGGCCCATTCACGAACTGTTCACATACATTTACTTCTAAATTTTGAGCAAAATTGCACGACGAAGCTAAATGTTTTAATTGTTATAAAAACTCGCCGATGGATTCGTCACCTTTTTGTTTTCGCTGCCTGAATATTTCTCGTTCCGCGTATACTGAACGTTGTGGTTCTAAGTGGTTTTTAACTATTTGCACTAACTGTTCAAAAGTTTTGTCTTCCGGTCTGTCCGGTGCACACAAATCACACATAAGATTATACATGCGGTCACCCATGAAGGATTAAGGTTTTCTATCCAGGAAAACTGCAGGATTTTATAATTGATGATAGAATTATTAATGATTTACACACTTTCACAAATGTTCCAGCACAAAGTTTTGTAAGCAACGTCAGACTCGTCTCTCGTCTTACTGCCGACACAGTGTTGTCATTTCACAATTTAAACATATTGATATTTAATAGCGATTAAGATATTAAATATCAATATAATTTATTTTAATAAAAATATATGAGTAATAAATAGTAGTCCTAAATTATAATAATAATATAACATATACGATAGTTTCATAGATGAATAAACAATGCTTACAGCGGCCATAGATAAAATAATGCTTACACCCACTAATGTCACTAATGTGCGACCCTATGCGTGTTATTTATTGTGTTTTAAAAAATAATTTGTTCCACTCGACGCACATAGGTTGACCACTGTCCCGAAAACAAATCAAATGGTTCAATTTTACCGTAAGGCATATTTAAAATTAGTTCAAACTGCACTCGTAACATAAAAAAAAAATATCCCGACTCGTCGCCAATGTAGTATAATATTAATAATATTGCTTTACTTTTTTTTATTAAATTTATTTTTTTCATAACATTAAATAATCAAAAGAATCATTTATTGATAATGTATTTTACAATATATGTTTTATTTTTTAATGATTTATAAATAACTAGATGTTTATACGTGCAATGTTTGACAGTGATTTGACAACAGATCAATTAGCTGTCAAATGTCCGAACAACTGTCATTTGAGTTGCTAGAAGTTAAATCATCAAGTTTTTTTGTCGTTTAGAAACTAAAATCGATTTGACATGACGTTTAAACTTGACAGAAGTGTTAGTTGAATAAAATATTTACAGAGGCATCTTAATCATCAAAAAGGTTATTAGAATGACTTTGTACAAAGATATGACGAAATATCGGTTATTTACGTTGATTTGTGTTGAGTCTAATTGTTTAAATATCAAAACTAAAACTATATTCCAACGCACTGTTCTTCAAGGTTTCGAATCATAGACAATTTACTTCACGACTCTTATAATTAAATTTTTAACGGAACTAAAGACCGTTGAATGACATTTATCAAAATGGGACGCAGATCTGCCGGCGCACCGCTGAACCCGGCTATACTAGCTCGCTTCTTATCTCTCAATTATCAGATACAGGTCAATATAGTTTAGATTTATTTACGCCCGAGAGTCAATTTTTTTGTAATTAAAACGCCTAATACTATACTAAACGTATAAAGACTACGACTTGGCCCGAGGTAGCGTTACCAGAAGCACAATACACCGGCTTGTCTGCTGAAAGGGGAAGATTAGTTTTTCCCATTTGTTGAACGCATTGGGGAAGGCCTGCGTCCAGCAGTGACTGGTGTAAGCAGATGAAGACAAGTAAAACAGCGATAACCTCATTGATGCATTTATTTGGGAAGTAGACGATGTTTATATATGTGTGCAATTTAGTGCGCATGCGTGGATGACTGAAAACGTTATGTGTATCTACTATACACATTAAAATAGATGTGTATTCTCTATAAATTATCTTAAGGTGTAGATAAAGTACGGAGCCCAGTCGCCAGACCCGGGGTCAGGGTCCAAAATCTGGTTTTGTCACGCGTGAATCATGCGCCGGTCGAGTGCCGACCCAAAGATAACCCGACCTCTCCGCGGCTACTGGAGAGGAAAAGACTTAAAAAAAAAGGTCATTACGACAGCCTAATCTACATCACAGGTCAATGAATTCGACTCCAGCTTACAATACTTTATTTAATAACACAATAACGTTTACAACTCGTAACTCTCTCGATTTCTACCGCGATTAGTGAAGGAAGATGTACAGACATATAATTTAATTCCTAGGCGGTTTCCTATTTGCGCCACTTACAGAGTAACAATCTAACTTCTAGTTGAGTTGCTATAAAAAATTGGGATAAGCGCCCTCTGTGCTCTTCCACATCATGTATTATGTAATAAGACAGTGACAACTCAAACCAAACGAAGCAGGACTTCTCTTATTCTGAATTTTCCAGCAGTCAGCAAGTACTACATGATAAATTAGCTCATGAGCACCTGCTTCCTATCTAATCTCGGCGCGTACGTGGTAAGTCTTTATCGCAATAATACATATCGTCAGCCGAGTAATTTTATGAATGGATAAACTTTTTGTTTATACATAGATTTCTAGATATGTTCCGTAACATGTGTTCAAAGCTAGTAGTATGTCATGTCAATAGCACAACACTTACAACACGTGACACTATTTGTTAATAGAACAGAACAGAGACAATAAATAACAGAGATCATTGTGCTCCGACAGTTAGTAGAATCGTGATACGAGTTGTATGTTTTAATATAAAAAATAACTATAGGAAATCTGTTTTGGGACAAATTGTCGAAACACGACGTAATCGCAGGTTGTGTCCGTCCTGTTAAATATGACCCGCGTCTAATTGGAACAAGGAGTGACCCCAAAGGCCGTCGCGAGTGATAGCCGCAGTCAGCCCTCGCTGCGGTGTTACTGCCCCCCTTCCTATCAGCTCCCCCCCCTCAATCTCACGAAACGGAGTAAGTAGGTAGATTTGTTTGTTGTGATTACAGTTGAAGGAAATATTATTTGATTTTACATTAAATACGATATGATATTTGTTTTTAAATAAGTGAAGTGTGTGAAGGATAATAGATAAAATACAATTAAAACTTAAAAACCTTATTATCTTCTCTATATACTTAAATAACATCTTAATCAAGTCAGATTGTGGTTGAAAACCAACTTCTTGTGACAAATTAATACGCATTCATTCTGTTGCTGCAGGCGAGTGTCTGACGACCGGTCGGTACCCGTTCATCTGTCTGCAGTTCGAGCTGCCACCGGACGTGGAGCCTGAGGAGGTCACGGTCGTCGAGCTGTGGTTCTATAAGGTAACCTACAATATCTATTGTTCGTTGCATATATGGACAGATTTACAAGAGGGTCGTAAGACCTGTTGTATGGAGCTGAGGGTTGGACGTTGGAGGAGGTGAGAGAGATGTGAGGTGTGATGAGAATGGATAAAAGAATGAGTATGGAAGTCTGGAAGTTGCTCCAGTTACAGAAAAATTAGAGAGAAAGACCGAAGCAAGTATGTATGGATTGTGTGACAGGTAACATGTGTAAGTTGTCAATACAGATGTGACGGCTTAAAGAGGGACATGGAAGAGGAGAACATACCGTGCCGACCCCGGATAGAGAAAAACTCCCTTCGAGTATATTTTTATTAGTTATTTTTAAAAATATTCAAGCAATCTAAAAAATATCAAATCACTTTGACACCATTGATTGGTAAATTAACTATTTCAAATGAGTTTTTTGTAGGGAAGTTCATATTTGTATTATAATAGACGTATCCTTTCATTTTCCAGGAGAGTGACCCACTGGACGAGTACAACCAGACGTTCGTGATCTCGGAGGCGGCGCACTGGGACAGCCAGCAGCAGTTCAAGAAGACCAAGCCCATCGCCATCAAGGAGACGGACATCGGGGAGGGCTGGGTGCGCGTCGAACTCGCCTGGGCCGTAAGGGTCTGGTTGGAGGGAATGGAGCGCCTGCACACGCTGCACGTCGCCTGCAGGACTTGTCAGGTACGTTACAGCCAAGATGGTCTTCCAATTAGAGGTTTCATTCTGATATTTACAAATAAAGTTTTTTTCAATTTTTTCCAACTTGTTTAGGCTGCCATTTATCGCAAAAATAAAACTTTAAGGGAGTAAAATATACCGTTTCTACGTTACCTTCCCTTTCTTAAGACAATATACACACGTTATGTATTTAAAATCATAGTTCTCCCAACAGTTACGTCGAGCACCCCTCTCGTTCCACGAGAAGCACCGTCCGTTCTTGGTCCTGTACACAAAGTACGCCGGCAAGCGACGTCACGGCAGAACCCTAGAGTGCGGGGCCACCACCAGCGAGTGCTGCCGGGAACCGCTCTACGTCAGCTTCCGGGAGCTCGGCTGGGACGACTGGATCATACGTCCCTCGGGATACCATGCGTACTTCTGCAAGGGCTCCTGCGCCCCCATATCAGCTGTATCACAAGCTGATAGCTACCACCATAATATAATAAGGGTAAGTTTCAATGCAGTATTACCATATATAGTTGATTTTTAGTTTTACTCTTAATAGATAATCATCACTACATATTATGGCCATGGAGGCTTTACTTTATAAAAAGTAGTGGTGGCCACATCTGTCTATCTGACTACGATCAGTTCAACAATATATTTTCTGTACAGATTTCACACATAAATGGCGTAATTCACGCGAAAGGTAATGTTGTAGAGGACATAAAAAGCTTTAAAGTTTTGTACTATCTTGTCTCATGATATGTTTAACATAAAGATGTCTTTTCAGAAATATTTCTACTCTGTATCCAACGAGCGGAAGGCGGAGTTCAAGCCTTGCTGCGCGCCGACCACATTCAGCTCGCTTCAACTGTTGTACATGGACTCCAACAACACGGTCACGCAGAAGACCCTTCCCAACATGGTGGTGGAGTCCTGTGGATGTATGTAGAGTGCTGTGAACTTTGATAATTTATTAGTAGCAAATTAGTTATCTATCGTTGTGATGAATTTATTATTAGATTATGTAATGTTGCCAAAGTTTTAATTACTTAATAATGTTGCCATATATTTTAGGTAAAAGTTACTAAATTATTTTACTGACAAGAAATAATTCAATCAGCAATTTATTTTGATTACAAGTAGAAAAATATGAAAAAGATGCAATATCACCGACCCTATCATGTCGTAAATACGATAGGTGATTAACCTGTCGCGATGTATTACACATAAAATGGTATCAAGACATTTTGATAGGAAAAATGTTAATTTAATCATTCTTTTCGATTTAAAAATTAAACCCATGTTTCAAGTTACTTCAATACATTGGCCGGCAACATTAATTTGGGCGTAGTTTAATTGTATCTTTAAGTGTTATTGTGATACTGAGATAGGCAGTGTTATTAACTCCTAGATAAATTAATTGTGATTTATTTATATAATTTTTTGTTAGTTATAAGATCCAGTGCATTTATTTAATTACTTAATATTATGAAAATAAGGGAGATTAATAATTTTGACATGTAATCAAAATCGAGGAATACTATTTTGACAATTATCGATTTTTTTGTATTATTTTGTTTAAATTATCGACTGATGTTGCCATTCTACAAACAAAGAAATTTAAAATATTTAATTATTTATTATTAAAATAGTTAATTATCTTCGTAAGTTGATAATGCGCTGGGATCTTGTCAAAACGACCACGTGACGTCGTCAGTAACTGAAAAGTGTAACAAATTTATTGGTTTATATTTAGTGGCATGTTTATGTTCACATCATGACATCATCAATGTTTTGCTAAAGATTATTTAATCTCATCCTCAAACTTTCAATACCTGTGATCAGCTGACATTGACAGATTTCTCACATTTTTATAATGATTTCACGCTTATGACTAGAAACTAGACGTAAAGACTAGACTAACGGTACTGACTGTTCAATTACAAAATTATTAGCCAGGCGCATTAGCAATTTGCAGGGGGTTTATAATAACGAGATATCTAAATGACTTAATTTTTTTTTGTTTTTATTCAGTTTTATATTCATATAGTTGTTTTTCTTTTCTTATGGCAACTTCAGATATTTTATATCTTGACCAAAAACGTGAAAGTATCCTTTATTATGGAACATTTCAGAATTTATCATTTTTAAGTTATTTCAACAACTGTTTAGTTATGTTAGTATGATACATTATCAAACTGTTTAGTTTTATTTTATGTAAGTGGCGACACAGATCCCAACCTAACCTTTACTGTCAACTTTGATCTGTTGTGGTTATTTCTTACAAATAGGACACTCCATCCCTTAATACTTCTAACTTCTAACCTTTAAAATAGCAGAATTGAAGGCCTTGTCCATATTATGCCTTGTATTTGTTTGTTTTACATTTCTGACATGTGTTTTTAAAAAATATTAATTTTAAAGTTGGTTTTTCTATGTTTATAATTTTAATAATCTTTGATATACTTAAAAAAAAGTAATACCTACGCGAGAATGTTTAGTACTTGATAATGTACTTTGATGAAAATGTATAACAATGTGGACCCGTCTTACCGGCGGGTTCCACTGGTGTAAAATCGTGTCGCGATTGTCAGAGATGGCAATAAGTTTTCTGTAAATGTTTTCGGCAGTGTATACCCTCGGTTACCAAGAAGCGATTGTAAGTAAATGACCCGTTTCGTGAAATATTAGTTATTGTACGTAAATATTATTTCGAATAACTTTAATATTAAAATGTTTTGACGCTTCCCAGTTGCTCTATGTACTTAAGACAAGGCCTGTGGTTTTAATACAACAGTTAGCTACTGTAATAGAATATTTCTATAAAGTATTATAGATTTAAGAGATAAATTAAATGAGGGTGGAGTAATTGTTACTATTTCTTTTATTTTTCTTTACGATATGAGACTACGACTAGATGACAAATCTTGCGACGACGGTCAAATCTAGCAGGGTGTTGGTTGAGGGATGATGTGAAAAGACGATGAGAAGGTAGACAGTGAATTGATAAAACACTACTAAAGTATACAATAAACTTCAAGGGTTTGGTTTCTCGAGATGTTGACACACAAGGAATGCGTAGAAAATAAGCAAAGATAAACTGACTGTTTGTGACGAATTGTTGTTCAAGAGGGTATCGTATCCGGTAACACCGGTGCCACCAGGCCCACACGGCCGTTGACAGCTCTATGTTTTCAACGGACACTGTACCGCGCAACGCAATGCACAGCGCTCGACGTGTGCGTTGCGGCGTCGCACCCATTCCCGCTTCATTTCCCTGACGCCGTGTGCGTTGCTAGCGCGGTTTGACGAACCGTGCGGCATATCGTTCTGATTTGTATTATAAAATAACGAAGACTGACCACTCTAGTCTTTGGAGAGGACGCAACGTCCGTGTGACATCACTCCAACCGTGGGTGTGCAGATTCTCGGCATGATTGTACGTCAATGGAAACCCACGGTAAGACTGACTGACTATCGCCTCTAACTGCTATTGACTCAAATGTTTTATCGACACTTGATTTTCCAACTGTACTTAATTTGAAATGAACGCCATACGAGCGGATGTATGTTTTGGGAATAGGAAGTGAAATGAAAAGACCAGAGTCAACGCGCAACACATCATTTACTAACCAAAAAGCAACAGATCACAATAAAAATGCAACTAAGTCGAAATGACAACAATGTTCTCGTCTTAAATATAAAACTTACAGTTAACATTTACGATAAGGAGAAAATCCTGGATCAAAGTTGATAAACACTACAATAAACTAGATAATACCTGAAAAAGTTTGATAAACATTGAATGTGTCTGTATCTGTGTGGAGTGCGCTGTCAAAATCTCCAGAGCAACATCTTCTGTTCTATAATAGAATTAAATTCGACAACTTTCAAAACAAAACTCAAAGCATATTAATTCTAATAAAAGTACATTATAAAAACAAATTTCTATTCGAATTTTTGGTTCGTTATACAAAACTGACCGGGTCCTAGTTGAGTACCTTGAGGAACCCTCCAATGATATTATATGATACAATTGAAATGAACCCTAACTAACAGCATAATTTAATATTTTCTGTCATAAGTTGTGAATCAATCAGGTTTCAAATGAAGTAGGATATCAAATCATTGGTTTTAATTTCAATATACCATGATAAACTGTATAAGATGCTATGGCTGGAACAAATAATCTTTCTATGGACAAATCAGATGTATATTCTACTAAATTAATCCAGGATTCTCTTTATATCCACAAGCACTCTATTCTATTATCAAAACTCTTCGTTGTTTAACTTTTAAGTCGCAAAAATCAACAACCTTTTTATTATCAAATTCGAAAAAAAATTACTTTCAGTAATTTAACAAATATTACTTTTGGACCAAATATATCACAATTTTTTTTGGTAAATTTTTGATTTAAATATAAATGTGTATACTTTTCTATGACAAGTTTCCTATCACTGTAGACAACCAGATGTCGAGTAAGGCCAGAGGTACAGGGATGTTTTATTTTAAAAGAATCTCAGTCATTGTACAATCTAAAATATTACGTATTCTTTATGATTAAAGTCTAGAATAGCGTGGGATATTATTCATAAAAACATGTTAGATCCTGGGAAACCTAACTTAAATACTATACTAATGTTTTGTGTTTCAAGAAATATTGCGAGATATACAAGACGAGTTGTGAGTTAACGTGACTCTCCAGTGCAAATTTCAATCAAGTATTTGATAAATTTGGCAAGTTTGGCTTAAAGCCAAGAACAATCAAATAGACCTAAGTTCAATAAAACTTTGATTATTAAGCTTCCATATAAAATTTTCCTGCTGCTTGATATAAAAGGCACTCAAACTATTTCATGTTCCTTAGGTACATACAATTTGTAAATACGCTTGGTCTTTTCAAAATTTACTTAAGCTTAGCCTAAGCTAATTTGTCTTGTAATACTGGTAGCAGTCGATGTTTTATATTTTTTGGTCCTTGGAATAAAAAATGGTGTCATTTTCTACTAATATTACAATGAGGTAATTTTTCTGCGTTGCGGTATAAGGGACGGATGAAGATGTACCACATTTTGAGCTTAATCATAAATGCATTAAGTGATATAATCCCATAGCAGTAGAAAGAATTAGCCTTACAATGGCACAGGGGAAATATTTCTAGCAAAATAAACTTTAACTTAAATATAGACTACACAAAACCTATCTAAAAAAAATTGGAATGATTTTACTTGATCACAAGCCTTTAGATGTGGCGAAAATTTTGGTATCCAGAAGTCTATTGCTGGACGTAGGCCTCCCGCAATGATCGTTGCAAAGAGCTGTCCCTCTGCCCTTCAAATCCAGTCTCGTAACTTTTACGCTGGCACTCTCAGACCTGCCGGGCCCATCAACCATCCCTTCTGGGAGCAACGAGTCCGACCGTTGCCCCTTAACGTTTGCAACTTAACAAACTCTCTATTCGAACACATTATGTAGATCGAGAAACAAAAATATCCGAAGCATTGGAAAATTGTAAATGCAAACATAGAGGTTGTATTATTGACTATTTTCGTTGCTTTACACAAACCATAGACAATAAAAACTGACATCTGTCAAATGAAAAAAAAATAGTTCCTAATTCCGAATGAATAGAGCAGCGTTCGCGTATTGTATATAAAAACTTTACGACATACACTAAAGTTTAGCTGCTGAATTGAGATACTTACGATAAAATTCCTTAACCAAGATGTATAAATAAATAATAATGCTACAAAAGCGAATCACATATAAAGTATTTGTGACTAAGACACAGTGGAGCACCAAATATAATATGAGTTGGTCACTTTCATTTTAAAAGCTTTACATTATTAAAATACCATCCGATGTCTTTCCTTGTGCGGAGGTTTCTGAAAAATAAGGTAATAATACACTACAGTTTTCATGGATTTTAGTTTCTTAATGTCTTGAAGCGATATCAAATCACTGTAAACATAGACTAAGGCAAATTTTAATTCATATAGTTTTATTCTTTTCAATATATGTATTTGACGCAGAATACATATGTCAAAAGTAGATGTACTTATACTTTTTTCTTATTCCCTCTTACTCCATTTGTTATCCATATGTACTCCCTATTTATTACGTACACAATGTCCGCTGGTAGGTTGTGTGAGTTTACCTAATTACTGGGCATAATATATAAGACGGTTATTACGTAGTGCCAGTTAACTCACCAGCGGTGGTAGGTGGTCAGTTGGTGGTGAGCTTGGCGGTCTCGCTGTCGCTGGGCGGCGCGGGCTCCGACGTGTGCACCTTGATGATGGGCGGCGGCGGCGTGCTGGGTGGTGACGGTCGAGTGGTTACCGTCAACGCACCGGAGTTCACGTCCTCGATCGCTTTACGCAGCTTAAAATTATAAATTAATTTAGTTAATTAATGTATTAATTCAGTTAATTGATGTAATAATTTAGTTAATTAATGTATTAATTCAGTTAATTGATGTACAGTACTTTAGTAGAGTTAGAAGGTTCTATATAGCAGTGATCTACGTACCTCTTTCAATGAAACGACGCCGATAAGACGGCCAATGGCCGTCACGTACGCGCGGCTCACCCCCAGGGTGGAGAATAGCGAGTGGACCTGAAACGTGACGTAAAACGTGTTAGAAAAATAGGATAAAAGGGATGTTATGTGAAAGAAGAAAGAGTATAAGAAATTAATCTGTTTGTTCAACTTTCAAAATTCTTTCAGACTGTTAATGTTACATACGCTCTTATCTTGCATGTATTGAAATATCAAAAAGAGTGATGAAATAAAAAAAAAATGGTCAACCTTTGTTCAAACATCGAATAATCGCGACTTACGAATTATACTTTAATAAAAAAAACAGGTAGTGTAGCCGATAGAAGTAAAAACCCACAAGTGGGAAGACGCGACAATAGATCAAAAATAAGTATATAAAAATAAACCCGTGTATCTTAACAATACAATTAAAACTTGAATGCAAGAAAAATAAATGCAACATCGCAACATGCGAGCATGTTGTTGTCGCGAACGTATAAGATTTTGCCTACTAAATATCATCTAAAGCGGCCAAACAAATTTATTGTTATATAAATTTAACACCTAGATGGCGCTATTCTCAATCTACAACAACACAACATTTTGAAGATCCTGGTAATGATAACGGGATATATTATTTAAATAAAAATTACTAATGTAACGTTTTGAAAGAATTCAAAATCATGTCAATCGCAATAAATATACAAACAAATCTAATAAAACCATGTAAAAAAGTTGTATGCAAGTACCTGAATACATTTCTGTCAATGTGCATAGAATACAAATGCTCGCGTTATAAAATATTGCATTCATGTACAATATGACCAATTTATAGAGATCTCAGAATAGAAAGTGATACCTTAAGCAGCGAGGTTCTTTCCACCAGCTGGAATGGCGCGGGGTCGATGTGGCAGATGTACAGGTGCTCGTCGTCGTATTCAGGATCATCTGGATGCTGGAAGAAAAGGTACAATGACTAATGATAAGGAATCGATTTTAGCATTATAAAGGTTATATAAACAAGTTCGTGAGTACTATGTGAATAGCGCACTAGGTCCACTGGGGTAAAGTAGATATTTTATGATTCCCACATTTAAAATAGAGCTATTGACATGGCATACACAGACAGGCGTGAAGGCGTGTTCGTCTGGTAAACGTAGTCTTGCAGGTTTATTCCATTTTATTTATATTATATTGTGAGAGTGTGTGTTGTAACATACCATATCCCTCTTCCTAGCGATCTGCAGCATCCTGTCGAAGTCGATCTCTTTGGCCATCTCCAGCCGCTCCCAGGCCTTCTGGTCTTCGGGGGACATGTCGCACACGCGCTCGCGAGGCTGAACATACATACAACAGTCATATTAACAAATAAGCAGTGAAATTCAAAGTACAGTACACAACTATTATATATACAGTAAACAATTATAAGTATATTAAGTAAAAGAGGAAAAAGTATATAAGACATTTTCTCTTTGCTGGTCGGCTGCTGTCACCTCATATTTTAAAGTTATGTTACTAAGAAAATGGAAATAAAAAAACTGGCCAAGTGCGAGTCGGGCACGCGCACGTAGGGTTCCGTACCGCGATCTATAAAAAACCACGTTTTACAACAAACGAAGGCTTTAAATATCTATTTAATTCTATTTTTATTTGTTGTTTTAGCGCCAACAGAAATACATCAACTGTGAAAATCTCAACTGTCTATCACGATTCATGAGATACCTGGTGACAGACCCGTGGACAGCTGTGTCTTAGTAATAGAGTCCCGTTTTATGCTTTGAGTAGGGAACCCTAAGAAGTGTCTTTGCAGGTGTAGTGTTTGAATCAACTAGGGTAATTGAATACTGGAATAGTCTTGAGTCACTCTAGGGTCTGAGCGTAGCCAAATACCTTGAAACGTGTTCCACCATTGTGACAGACCATCGCATAAAGTTTTTCTTACCAATTGCACTTTCTTGTTTATAGAAGGGCTGCGAGGCAAGCCGGGGCTGAGCTGGTCGGGCAAACCTCCCTCCACATCCTGAAGTAACGAGGACCTCTTGAAGATCGCTTCAAAAGCTGCACGGATTCTGACCATACAAAATAGTAACACACCATAAGGTATTGGTATTTAAAAACTGTTTTTATAAAGACTAGCAATCCGCCCAGGGTCGTTTCTCCATACAAACTTTCATTATTTACCTTTAGGGGATGAATTAAAAAAAATCAGGAAAGAATTTTAGGGTTCGCCTGCATAATAACAGAAATCTATATGCAAAATTTCAAGTTTCTAGGCCTAGTAGTTTATACTCGTGGTCTTTTTGGGTGGACGTAAGAAGCAAAATCGGTTTATCTAAAAATGGTTAATATCAGTTAAACCAATTGACTATTTACTTCCAACATTAAAGAATCTTTAAGGTCTATATATGGTCTCACCTGGTCTCAGCTCCAGTGACGGTGGTGTACACGGAGGGCTGCGGCGTGAGCGGCGTAGTCCCGCCACCGCCGACAAGCCCACGGCTCAGCGTGAAAGAATTGGTCTTCTTCAGGATAGACTTCGGTCGGAACAGCTGTCCGGGAGCTGCAAGAGAAGAGTACCTCATACTACTGACTTAGAAATACACCGGACCTGGATTTCCTCTTAAAATACGACCAGAACAGCGGCAGAAGTCAAGGCATTAGGACGTCAGAGAAGACTGGAGAGGAGTAGCGTTTTTATTTTGAGTTTCTGATGAGTGAGATGTTATTGGCTTAATTCTTTTCCTTCGTATTACCCTTCGCTATGTATGTCCGCCTATTGTCCAGCAAAACATCTGCATCTCACATACAGTTACTGAGGTTTGCGAAAATAGTTGCGGGTATCTATGGTAGAGATCTATCTAACAGTGGTAGAGCCCGCAATAACAACATCTTTTGCACGAATGGGCCAGCTCGACCGGTGAAATACCACGACGTCACAGAAGACAGGCGTGAAGTAGAAGTATTCTGCGTTTCGTCTGATGAGTGACGTGCCGGAGGCCTAATAGTAGTCCTCTTTCCCCTCCTACCCTTTTCTAATAAGGAAAGGATGGGAAGAGGAAGAGGATTTGACGGATGAGGAGGGGATGGACAGGAAATGGAATTATCCTTTTTTTCTGTTTGTCCCCTCCTTCGTCCATGAAGGTAGGAAACGCATTTGCAACTCATTAGCTTGTTGCGGATGCCTATGGGTAGCGGTACTTTTTTCCAGGGGCCGCTTGCTCGTTTGCCACTTTGTAATATAAAAAAAATAAAAAAATGGGCAGTTGTTATCACGTTTTAACATTGGTAGAGCCCGCAACGACATCTGTTGCACAAATAGGTCGACATCCTTTTACCTGTCTGTTCCCTCCTCTGTCCATTATGATATTGATGTTCCTTTGAAACCCACCTGGTATCAATCCTCCCTGGTCGTTGGTGGTGAGGGAGGTGCCTCTGGTCATGCCGGTTCCTGGCACTTGTAGCATATCTGGCGCTGGTGTCACCTGGATATAGACTATTTATTTATCATCTGTCACAAATACCTCAACCTATTACCATGGTACAGGAACGATTTGTCAAAGAAAACTTCGCTCAAATTCGCGCGCGGTTCAGTTTATAATCCCCGCCCATCACGGTACATTTTTCGATATAGCATTTTGGAGCGATAATGTTAAGCTTCCAATTTTCCAGTTATAATTGGGTTCACTGCAATATCGGTATTCTGTAAATAAATCCTTATTTATTTGATAATACAGAATAATAAGCAAAGAAGATTATATTACCTCGAACCTCGACGGCCGCCTGACTTTCTTTGCTTCTTCATGCCTTCTCCTCAGTTCTGCTTCTCTATGCCACAGCGCCGCAACCTGAAGTCTTCTCTCCCTGCCCACCGCCTTCTCTATCACCTTCACCAGTTCCCAGCGGTGGATGGAGCCCAGCAGCACCATGGAAGTCGGACTGTCCACTAATGGGAAGCTCTTGATTGTCTGTTGAAGATACATTAGATGTTTAATTTCTATTGTCGCGATCGTGAGAGAAACGCAATCCTAGTTTATTATATAGAATATAAAAGAAGGTGGCTAGCGAGCGGTTCACCTAATACTAAGAGACGCCTGGCTACCATAGACATCTGCAACAGCTAATAAGTTGCAGATTCGTTGCCTACCTTTAATGATCAGAGGAGGGCATTAACAGATAATAGATTATTTCCTTGTCCTATCAATCCCCCTTTACTTCAAATCCTCTTCTCCATTCCATCCTTTTCTTATTGGAATAGAGTGGGAAGGGGAAGAGGGCCAGAATTAGGCCTTCGGCACCTCACTCATCATATGAAACAAAGATCATTATTATGCTTTACTTTAGTAGGATTAATTGACACCTGTTTGGTATCGTCTTCCATCATCTATCACATTGCCGAAACTAACCAGGTTCGACGTTGAGGGACAATTCAAGGAGGACATATGTATCAAATTAATTGATAAAATAAAAAACATAGTTCACCTTATTCTCTTTAAGAATATCCTTCAGTTGTTGGAAGGTCATTCTGTTCCAGATGTACTTCACGTCGCGCACCATGAAGTCCTCCACGCAGATATCGTACATGCCTGCAATTATGACGGTCGTCACCATATAACATGTCAGCCGAGAAGGTAGACAATTCTGTGGTTGTAGCTTTAACGTCCCAATGTGTCACTTTTGTGGTTGCATGTTGATGGTTGTGAGGGTGTAGAAGATACGGGGGGTTGGTTGTCTACATTATTCTGTATACTGGTCTATCTCTGACAATTGATATTGGTAGCGAAGCTGGTGGCTGTAGCTAATCATCTAGTAAATGTCAAGAACTTGTTATCGATCGCCATGGTGATGTATAACATGACAATAACACAACGTCTAGAAGTTTGTTATTGCCACGTCACACTGATATTATATTATTCTATCCCATGGGAACATTTTTTTGCGAGATAAAAGTGTAGAAATAATTTGAGTGATGTCAAAGTGTAACAAACAGACTCGAATTCACATAAGAATTTTGATATAAGCGTATAGTACAGTTTGAAACATTTTTTTTTATTAACAAAAAGCTATCGACGAGGATGGGATTCGAACCCACGCGTGCAGAGCACATTGGATTAGCAGTCCAACGCCTTAACCACTCGGCCACCTCGTCATGTCGTTGCACGACGAAACATGCACATCATTTAATTAGTTAAATACTCGGAACAGACATCCATAAATTATTCTTTTAAGTATGCAAATGTGTATGTGTATGATTGAATGAGTGGAATGACTCACGGCTCGCAGACGACAGGAGATCGGGCAGGTAGGGCAGCTTCTTGATGAGTATAATGCTGTCGAAGCAGGAGGGCTGCAGCAGGGAGGCGGTGGCGTTGGCGGCCAGCACCGCAGCCATCATAGGCAGGATGTGTGTCACCTGATATCCAAGAGAACAGCGGTGGTGTTAAGATACATCATACCATTGATAGAGATCATTGTGTATGTTTAAAGTCAAGATAGATATATTGTACACGTAAAACATTTAAATTGAGAAAAAGGGGGTGGAGGGGAGAGTGAGATAGATAGAGAGAGGGGGTGGGGGAGATTCTATCATAACAGATAAGTTTAAATTGAACTAGTGTCGGTCACCTGTCCGGTCATCTCGCTGACGATGACGATGGTGGAGACGGTGTGGGTGACGGCCCCAGTGAACGCCGCCGCGCCCACCGTCGCGTAACCTCCTGCGTACAAACACTAATCAAAAAAAACTTCCTCGACAATGAAAGAATAGCTGTTGAGATTTCTTATGAGGTACCAAGAGTAAGTCAGTGGGTCCATTAAAGGTTCAGCGACAAATAGAATTTAAGATGCCGCCAGCCTTCATGGAAGAAAGAGTGGGAAAGGTAATAATAAAAGAGAAATTACAGTAATGTTTGGGCTTCAAGTCACCTCATTCACATTGCCAACCGCAAAAGCAAACGGTTATTCTATTTTCCTTTGGTAGCACCACCGGGTTGCCATTACCTAATTTGTCTAATGAATCTGGGTAAGTATATGCATGTAGATATGTATGTTTGTATGCAGTATTTCACCTGGCAGTATCTTTTGTATGTGTCCGCCGTACGCGACTCCCAGCGGACAGAAGTAGTGCATGATCTCGCCTGTGAGCCGGCCGAGCGCTGCGCCCATCTTGAAGGCAGGCACGAAGATGCCCGCCGGCACAGGCAGCGTGCACGACACCATGCTTAGGAAGAACTGCAAATAATTCACATGGTTTTGTTAATTCCAGGATATTGGTGCCTAGGCCAACTTCAACAAGGCCGCATCTAAGAACCCTAGGTATATAGCTCTGGTATCATTGAGTCTGGATTGACTGATCCAGACTTTTAAAGGAAAAAGGTGTGGACCAAGTAAGCGGTTCAAATGATGACCACTGCCACACAAAGGCATCGGCAATAATCAGTTTAGCTGGACGTCTCAACCGACCGAATCTCTAATTTGAATCCAACAAATACCCTTGATATAATTATTTGTAAGAGAATCCTGAGGGATAGTAACGCCCCCTTTGGTGAGTTGCCAGTCTCTTTATCAAGTGGGGAAGAAATAATAAAAAGGAGAAAAAGGGAAGACGGGAAGGATAGAGACCCAGAAAATATAGATCTTTAAGGGCTATGGAATGTTTTTAAACTCTGTTTATATCTCTAAAGACTTATTCATTCAAAATTCAGCTATGCACTCACGTCGTTAAACACAAATTGCCTTAACTAGAAGTCAGCTGTCGAATGTCTCGTGAGGTATTGTTTGCCGAGCCGTTTATCATTTAACCTGTCACCTGAGCTATTGTGGAACAGTGGCAACATAACAGTGGTGTTTTTAAATATTTACTGACATCTGTGTAAATAACCATGCGATGACTTAGTAAGAATATCCGGCCACCGAGTAGTAGGTCATTAGTTCGATTTTCAGTCGATAAACATGGGAGGTTTAATAAGAAAACATGTACAGTATTATGTAAATACGATATACCAACTGAGCAACTATTAGTGGCATTAAAAACCTACCACTGCGAGGTATCACATATGAAATTACATCTAAATGTTACGATTAAACTCTAATACAGATTAAACTCTGCTACCAAAATGTGCCATTTCTCACCCCAGGACTTACACACACTCTACATATGTATACACTATACTATATACCAATTATAATGTTTTCTTTTCGTGACATAAACAAAGATAAAAAAGGTACCGCAATGGGCAGTGCATATTGCTCGAGGAATGGATGGCCGATTTCCATGTCTTTAAATGTATTAGTCGAGTGAAAACCGGTCAAGGTCCACCATTGAACGAGAGAGGTCAATAATGGGAGCGCTTATTTCTATTTTTGTGATGACGCCCAGCAGCCACATAAAGATTTTGTTTACGGCCATAACGTCGCTTTTCTCTGCCTACCTTTAATAGTTATAAGTGATTGAAGTCCAACAATAGAAGAATAATAGAAGCGCCAAGCCAAAAAAAATTGGTCGTTGATTCGAATCTAAGAAGGTTATTGAATTATTTACAAAGTTTGCTAGTATATAAAAAGGTATATGTATTTGTACAGAAGTAAATAGAGGTGAGGTGGGACTTACAATGGACACGAAAAATATGACGAGACAACCGAAGAGGTCCACCTCGGAGGTCTGCCAGTGCGACACCACGGCCGCCTGCTCCGCGCTCAACTCGTCCGTCCACGTGAAGTTCGCCATCAGAGATAACACCTGGAACCAGTTAAAGTATAGATAACCCAATGCTAAAACATACATGTGCATACTTTAGTATTATTAGCATACAATGAAGTTATTACGAACGCTACATACGATGCATATCTTATATCTTAATATCACAGAATCACTAGATGGCGCTGTCATTAAAACTAAGTTTTTTTTCACATTTTCGTGAAATATCATTATGATATTCCAAACCTTCTTAAAAATGTTTTCGCTCTTTGCATAAAGGAGATGATTGTGGAGTGCATGATTTACTGGTTTCTAATTTCTAGAAGTTAATAGAAGTTACCTGTTCCTGGTTGCCGAGGTCCGCCGCCATGAACCTGCCGATGCCGGGCGGAAACAGCACTGACATCACCGCTAGCGTCATGAAGCCAGGGTAGATGAAGCGACTGCAACACATCGTTATGACAGTAGCCCGTGCGGTCTTTTATAAAAAGTTCGAGAGACTTGACAGTTGTCATAATAAATATTTTCTAACACTTAATATTTATATTAAAAAAAAACACCAGACTGATTGTGTGATTATTGGTTTTTTAATTATTTCCTTCCACGATGAACATTACCCTCCCATTATCGGACGTGTTGAACGGCAATCTTTGGTTCCTTCACAAAAAGCGAACCCTCCTGGCTTGAGGAAGGAAGCATATACCTAAACATGTTCTGTCATAGCGGCACACCCCTTGCATCATTTTAATATATCATGTAACATTTATTTATATATAACGAGTAATCGGTTCACCAGCAATAAGCTAATGAGTTGTAGATGCGTGGCTTTAACAGAAGAGGGGATATACAGAAAATGGTTATTTCCCTTTCCTATTCATCCCCTCCACCGTCAAGTCCACTTCCCATTCCCATCATTTCTTTATTAGCAAAGGTGAAGAGGACTACAATTTAGGGCTCCGGCACCTCACTCATCAGAATTAACGCAAAATACACGAGTCCACGCCTGATGTCGTGGTATTTCACCGGTCGAGCGGGGCCATTCGCGCAACAGATGTTGTTATTGCGGGCTCTACCACTGTTAAATATTCCAACCAATTTTCACAAAACTTTAATCGATATACCTTGAAACCCATGAATAGCTCCATCTAATGGTGAAAACCGATTGACAATGCGTTTAATAGTTCACGAGGTTATTAAGGATATAGACAGACAAACTGCTTCAGTCGTTTTGTTTTATGTGACTACGTTAATTTGTTGGTTTTAAAATATTTAAAGACATGATGGTAACTAACTTCTTCTGCAGGAAGTTGCTGAGGGTCTTAGTGTTCCTCATGAAGAGAACGTACTGACGATGCAGGTACACCCATAGCGCGGAGAGAAGACCGCATACTATGCTGTAAGAGAACAAGAGAGAGAGAGAAGGGTTCATTGAAAAGTTTAGGAGAAGAGAGATGTAGCTGAATCATGATTTAAGATAATAAATTTATATCCTCATCTGTTATCTCATCAGGACCATCACAAGTGGGTTGCCGAGCTAAATCTGGGGCCAACGTTGAATCGTAAAAATCAAATCAGGTTGATACTTTGCGTAACTAGCGGATGGCAATGCCAGGGGTCAACTTTATGTGGACCAAAATCGAACTCGGGTGTAACATCCCGTTGAATGTCAACACAAAATTGACCTCTAAAATCAGCAATGGCGAGTTACGCTAGGGTTCAACGTAATTTGGTTTTAACGATTTAACAGTGTTGGCTCAGGACTTAGCTTAGTCCTGATCAAATAAAAGATGAAGGTATAAATCTCTTATGCCGTTTCTTATAGCGGGGTTGCCGTGTGCGAGGCAGGCGGAGTGATGCTGGTTCGTTCAGCTCCAGATAAAATTTTGTAGAAGCTTTCCTTAGCTATTATGTTTCATGATACTGACCCGAGAAGTACGAAGACAGCAAACTCCTGAGGGTCGAAGGGGAAGTCCTGGGGAAGGTTGGTCGGGAACAGCGGCTTCACAGTCGGTAGCGCTCCAGACCACACCGACAGCAGACGGAACATCTGAGTGGGAGAGACTTGCACCGTTTACGCATATTATATAACATAACATTTATTAATATACTGAAGCTGAAGGGTATGTATGATTGAATCCGTTGATCTCAGGAATCAAAATTTAAATTATGCTTTTGCATTTGACAGACCAATTTTTAAGATAGGTTATAGGTAAATAGAGTAAGATCGCAAAGCGAGGAGATAGAGCGGGTACCGACGCGATGTGACAAAAATTAGGTCGCAATTAATTATGTATACAATTTAGTTTCCTGTTTCCATTCTTCTATCAAACGCTTAAACAATTTACTAGTCTACATATGTAACTCGATGTTCTAGGTGAGCGACGGGACGCGACGCGTCGCGATTCTATGCGTCTAATATTTAACGCGTATGAATTACGTGTTAGCGATGTTAACGAAAGATCCTACGCATTAATTTAGTAATATCCCATTTCTGATTTTATACTTAGCTAAGAATCGGAACGGGTTTCCGGCGTCAGATTTTCCATCTGATTGGGAAGTGGGGTACCTTTAACCGAAGACTAAAAAGGTCAATGCTAAATTCAGTCATCAGGTGCAATTATATTAAACCTTTGTTTATTCATATTAGAATAACTCACAATAGCACTACAACAGGCGGCGAAGAAACCGCGCCAATAGTTCCGGACCGCGAAGTAAGTTGTCGTTACTTCTATGGAGAAAAGTACACCTGGAAACACAGACATTTTGTATAGTGAAGCGTAATACTGCTATAAGGTGAATGTTGATACTTTTGGATATATAGTTGAATGCGAATGAAAAAACAAGATCTAGAACAGTTGTGCACGTTCCTACCTCCAACAGGCGCGGCGAAGCACGAAGCAACGCCCACAGCGCAGGCGGCCGCTAGCATGTCGGAGGTGCGCGACTCGTTGCTGTAGATACCCTGGAAGCGGGTCACCAGCTTCGACAGTAGCGTCGCTACCATTGACGCGATGTGCACTGATGGACCCTGGAGGTCATACGAGAATACAATTATTGTCACAATCATGAACATCAGATTTATGGTTAGCAGTAGTGTCTGTCTGTGCGGCTTTGTAGCGTCCGAATCTTTTCAGACTTCACGCAGGGCAGTTAAAGCCTCCCGTCCCACTTAGCCTGCTTTCTAATTATCTCTCATGTGGTCCGGCCTATTCCCATTTCAGCTTACTAACTAAAAATACTTTATCTACTATTTGTACAAGTTAAATCTATTGTGCCGGATTCTATTCATCATTGGTTGTGCATTTATCTGATTAAATGAACGGGCCAGTCCCACTCTCGATGAATGTCTCCGAGGTCATAAGGCAAATAATATGATTTTTTAAGGCGTTCACTGAACGAAATGTAAACGAGAACACTTTTGAAGGAATGATCACTGTTTGTTTGATTAATGCTGTAAATTTATTTAAATAAATATTTGCATAAAATACAATAATTTATGGATTTCAAGTCCAAGTATTTAATTAATGAAATCTTATGCATGTTTCGTTTTGCAACGACATGACGAGGTGGCCGAGTGGTTAAGGCGTTGGACTGCTAATCCAATGTGCTCTGCACGCGTGGGTTCGAATCCCATCCTCGTCGATAGTTTTTTGTTAATAACGTAATATGTAACATGTACTATTTAACAAATTTGACGTTACGGTTGGTAATAAAATACTAACTACTTCATAATTTTGAATCGTAAAATCTTAATTTAACAAAATAATCGCGATTTAAAATTAAAGTTAAAAAACAGGAGCAATTTGCTTTGAATATCAAGTGATCTCTTCTTACCTCTTTACCCAGCGGGAGACCGGAGCCCAGCGTTGCTGTCAGACCGATTACTTTGGAGATCAGCGCCCTGAAGGTCAGGTACTCTTTGAGGTGCACTCCTCGGAGGATGGTCTTCATTTCAGGGATACCGGATCCTGAAATCAATGACCATATAATAACGAAAAACAAATATAGAAACGTATTTCGTATAATCGAGAATTTTGTGTTTCTCCTACGGCTACGGTATACAGGTGCCAAAAATAACGTAAACAATGGAAGGCCACAGAGTTCTGGATATGACGATTTAACCTAAATAACCTATATCCAAAGTTGCTTTTTATAAAAGAAGGTGGGCAAACGAGCATAACAGGTCACCTGTTATTTAGTGACCTCCACCCATAGGTACCTGCAAAAAACTAATAAGTTGCAGATGTGTTGCCTAACTTCAACGGATAGCGGAGTAAATAGGAAAAAGGATTTTACCTTATACAATTCCCCATCCTTACTTTATTAGACAAGGATGGGAAGGGGAAGAGTACTAGATTTAGGTACCCACTCATCATCCGAAAAGCAGAATACTTCTATTCTTCTTCTAGAGATGATTTACATACATCATCATATTTTCTGCCAAGGAATCTGTGGTTTCAAGTTATACACGTCATTTCCAGACACCCTGTATATAGAAGTAACTCACCGATACTCTGCGCGGCGACGATGTGCACGAAGCCGGCGGCAAAGAGGATGAGGCACACGGGCAGCGACACCCACGCCACGTACTGGCTGAAAGTAGACGTCGCCAGCTCGCTGTACATCCACATGCGAGCTGAACCAATACATAAATATAAAACTAAAATATAAATATGCAAGCCCGTAACCTAGAGGGGTAGGCAGATTCTCTCACCTCTCTTGTTCTTCTACAATCACACATACATGCTCGTCGGTTACGCAGTCTGGTCGGTATAGTCATCCTACCAACGCTGCCACTCACTTTCGCAACATAAATTTGTCTAGTTATTCTCTCTTCATTCATCCGTTACACATGCCCGAAAACTAAAGCATATCTTTACACAACTCCTATAAGTAGAGATTTTCTCCGAACTCTTTTTCTTGTTTTTAATTTCTTTTTATTCTTTTAATAGAGAAGTTTAAAATACATTACCTCTTCATAATTAAGGAAGCATGAAAATATACAAAAACATTATGAATAATAGAAGACGCTAAAATTATAGTTGAGTAGATTTTAGATCCCAGTAGGTTGTGGCACTCATGTTAAGGTTAATCGAATCGGTAAAATACTAGGATATAGCTCACCATTGTTGCAGACCGCGATGCCTCTGTCCATCGCGAAGTTGAGGACCGCCATGATGATGCCGAGGAGTGCCAGGAACACCCAGTCCTCGCCGAGCCGCGCGAACGTGTGCCGCCATATGTAACCTGGAACGCAATTCACATCATTGCTTTTTTACCAATGTGTATTCCATTAGTACGTTGCTAGAAGGATTGGAATACCTTAGTAGCTGCGGAGGGTAGTACGTGATACCTAGTTAGTAGTCGCATAATATCTAGCGAGTTATTTCCACATTTGCCTACCCGTTTACCTTAAAAAGATACTGAGTTTTCACTGTGGCGACTGAAAAAGGTTTCATCAACACCTTTTGCAGGGTACCCTTTGTTTTTGTAAACATTGGGTAGATACCTCGCGATAGGTTCGCGCCTGTTTTGAGTTTTCACTTCTGTCGGCAGTCCTTTTGACTCTCCCTCCGACCAAGTTCCCGCCTTGTCGTGGCGGTGGGGCTCAGTAACCGTGGGTGGGGGCCCACGGTGAAGCTAAGAGGAACCCAAGGTCAGTCCGTGAGGCAGGACCGGCCAGAAAGGGTCGCACCGCTGATGCGGCGGCGGTGGGGCTACGAGGGGAAGAGCAGCCTTCCACTTTTAGCTACATTTCGCGTAATCCCGGCGACGACGCTGAGACCGCGGGCCTCTGTCTTTTTTAAGACGGAGGCAACGAGGAGTGAACCTCAAAAACTCAAGGCAGCGCACGCGTGGGAAGGCGGGGACTCCCGAACCTGCATTGCACGAAGCCGTCTCCTAGGAGCGCCCCAGACCATCTTAGGGCGCGGCGCCCTTTTAAGGGCGCAGGGAGGGGCCCTATCCCAGGGCGGCCAGTGGGCGTGGCGGTGTCACGTGCTAGTCATGTTTCCGTGGCAGCCACACAATGGCCATGAGGGAACGCGCGTGGTTTTTAGTGGGTAGGCCCACCTCGGTGGGAGAGCCCCACAGACCCCTGTCTGTCCCCTGGGCGTGCATAAGGTGCATTTTCCAGACCCACAAAAAAAGTCCTTATGTCCCTTTTTGATTTTTCGAAGATTTTATTCTTAATATAACTTTATAATTGTATTTAATATTTAGTCTTAGTGTTGTGTATGGTTTGCGATAGTTACATAACCTGCAAAACATAACAACAACGGTACAATAAATGTACTTAACACATTTTTTATTATATTCAATAAACGAAACAAGATTTAATATTATTATGTAAGGGATACATGTGTTATATGTTTTAATATATTACTCGGTTAGAAATATATGCAACCTAAAAATACAGAAGTATGTTTTGCCCGGACTATAAATTCTAGATCTCCATGGTTGGGATGTCTATCGCTTTTTTAGGCAGAAATTCATCGTATATTTTATGCATTTCCGATTTCTCGTCTACTTTTATTATACCAATTATAGTTAGTAGTCATTATTCCAACGCTAAGAATAGCTAATCTTCCGTATTAACCTACGGAAAGACTCACCTAATACTTTAAAGACCTTCCCTCTGGGTCTGTGCTTTCCCGTCGCCTCGAGCTCCTTCTGCCGCAACTTGTCGTCTTTTCTTCTTCTCTTTCTGAGTCTCCTTAGTCTTCTCGCTTCTTCTCTGGCCGCTTCGCTGAGGTCGCGTTGATAGCGACCATACATCTGAAGGACAGATTTTAAACGTTAGTCAATTGAAACAATTACCTTTAGTAATAATCATATATCTTGAATTGAAAACAATGTCAGCTGGGATAATATTAATATTTTACATTTCTAGCATTCACATCCCTTTATCTGAGTTCTATTCCAGGTAGTTATTAAGAACGGAGAGTTTGCAAGAAGAGGCAGGTGTTTCAATATAAAACACGGCATAGTTCCAAATAACAAGAGTACCCTTAACATGAAGAACCATTAAGGGCGGTTTACCAAGGCTGATGAAAAATGCTAAATGTCCTATTGGGTCATGTGCCTACGGTAATCGGACCGTATCGACGAAACGCGGTGTTCCGGGATTTAAATTCAATAATTTTCACTGTAAATTACTACAGCCCTATAATTTACTTCGTGAGCAGCTTGGGCTTGGTCATGTTACGAGATTAACTTAGTTGCAATTACAATTATAGCGCCTACATAAATATACAATGCAAATTATTACTTGAACAATATTGCCAATTAAAAGTAATAGGCGTCATAATATTTGTATAAATACTCTTTTAACTGGAAAAAATAGGAAAATATATACAAAAATAATTTTTTGGAGTGCCAACTTCTGGGTTTGTATGACAATGCGAAAACTTACAACAACTCAATTTTTTTTTCACACAATGCCAGTTATGACGAGCGAAACTCGTTCGACAGTTAGTTATAAATGGGCAGGATTGAGTACATTTATTGGGACAAGCACATCGGTAAAGTTTGGAATTATCAAACGGCACATTTAGATAAAAGGAGTATTAAAGAAAATGAACTCGGTAACTAAGTTAATCCTAAATTAATTGAATTCACCCTTGAGATGTTTGAGCTAGGCGTACGATAATCTCGCCGCTGTTTGACAAAGATAAACCGTTAGGATGCTGCAGTGTTAGTATCGAACAGTAAATGTTTGCTGAACTAACCTGAGCACTGGTCTTCTGGCTTTGGAAGGTTAAGCAAGGTGCTTAAAATTAGAGATTTATCTTTGTCTCTACTAATACTATGGGAATATTTGTTCATAGTAAGCTAAACTACTGAATTGTAATTGTAAAACCTTTACCGTTGAAAACATACACTTTTAGCAATAAAGTATTTACAGCACAAGTTAAGCTTGAACCTATGCGTAACGAATTTCCTATTAAAAGAGGTGTACGCCAAGCAGATCCTATATCACCTAAATTATTTTCAGCAGTGCTGGAGATGATCTTCAGGAATTTAAACTGGACCAAAAATGGCCACAATATAAATGGCGAAAATCTCAGAGTGTGCAGGAACTCTGGGTTTGATGTTGCAGAAATTATCCGATGAAAGCTTGAAGGCGGGCCTGACAATGAACCTAACTAAAACCAAAATTATGACGAATTTCCAACAAACAGTAACCAACGAACAAAAAAATGAATATATATATATATATGATACTTTATAGTAACGATAAAGTATCAAGAACTTTATGTCTAAGGTCATCGACAAGGGTCGCATCAAACGTACTCGCGTTAGAAATAATTATTGTTCACAATTAGAGTGGCAGATGCGTGGGTGGGGCTATATTTAGCGATGCCATTCCTTCATTCATTGCACTGAGTGCAAGTATTTTTAGATCTCATTGGACATAGGGTCTAATTATGACGTTTCATATCCAACTGTTATTTTAATTTTTTTCTGAACAAACGACTGTGGTATCTGTCGTTCCAATGTTTTGCTGGCGAAGTAAACACTTATCTCACAGGAACAAAATAACGTTAAATAAACGCGATTCGTAAAATTCGTTTTATTCTAAAGTGTAAATAGTAAATCATTATGCAAAGAAATCATTAAAATTAATTTACCAAGTAACAATTTCTTTCTCCCTTTATATTATTAGTATAGATAGAGATAAGAAAGATTTAGTTTTAAGTGACATAGATTTAGAGCTACTCACCCAACAGGAAGGCGAAGTGAAGCATCCATAAATATTGATGGGTAGATTCGTAATTCCCATTGTCGATTCTATTATAAAAAGTATAATAAAATCTCAATGATATGATGTACATTGGCAAGGGCCAGCTTGATGCGGTTTATCATTAAGCCTGCGTCGGAGAGCTACCGGCGCCCGCCGGTGTTACACGCCATTATTTTATCTTCCCAACTATGTTATTATTAAAACATGCCACGTTTATTGAAATATAGCTGTTAAATTGTTACGGCTCTTAAACATACTCTGTCTTTTATTGATTAGGTTCATACCATGCTTTCGTTTAGTTTATGTTTTGTTTTGTAGAGGTAAAATTTTTAATTTAGCCCAAGAACATTTGCTCAGTTTAAAATTTTATATAGCAAAATTCTGTATTTAAAAGTAAGGTACGATTACGAGGCTATATTTAAGGTGGCTCTGGCGGTGCATGGACTGGCGAGGACTGGGACAACGCACGTCATGTCGCCCGCCGTGTGACTGCCGGACCACGTCACGGCGGCTACCAGCGTTACGACTTTTAAAGTTAAATTCAAGTCTTGGCTTATCCAGAAGGCTTGTTTTATTTGTGACGAGTTTTTAAATTAAGAAGACAATTATTTTTTGTAACATACTTCTTTTTCCATCTTCTCTTTTCAGTCGATGGGCGTCTAGCTGGACTGTTGGATATTTAAAAGTTTATTTGTGTAATTATATTGATAGAAAAATTTGTAGTAGATTGAAGTATATATTTTTTTTATAAGAGAAGGGGGCAAACGAGCGGTGGGAACACCCAGGTGATCAACGACGCCCATGGACTCCCGCAACACCAGAGGAACTGCAGATGCGTTGCCGGCCTTTAATATATTAGTTTTAATTTTGAATAGATATTGTATCAACTTTTAAATTTACCATGTGTCTGTTTCTTAACCTGTAATTGTTTAAGTATCTTTATTGTTTAGCTACATAACTTTAAGCTAAGCAAACTAAGCAAATTGCAAAGTCAACAATGTCGGAATAAATTTTTCTTTGCAAGATTAGATTCAATGAAGTAATTAATTTTGCTCACGTGATTTTAATTTACCCCAATAAAAAAACTCAGTACTTGAATTGTCAGCTATATTTTAATTCGCAGTAACCTTAAAACAGTTCAGTGGTTATTTATGTAGTTTACCTCAACCGCCCACATTATTAAGAAAGAAAAACGAGTGACACAGATCGTGACTACTGAAAAACTACAGCTTCCAAGTTTAATACTAGTGTACGCCTCTTGAATAACTTTCTCAAAATTGTTTTTTTATAGCAGATGGGTGGACAAATGAGCGGTTCATTTGATATCAAGTGACTGCTACCTATAGACATCTGCAACAATAATGCGTTGCCTACCTTTAATAGGCTGAGGAAGGGATATTTCTCTTGCCTATCCATGGTTGGAAGAGAAAGAGAACTCTTCAGAAGAAATGCAGAATACTTCATCACGCTTGTTTTCTGTGAGGTCCTGATATTTTACCAGTCGAGCCATTCGTGCAACAGTTGTTGTTGCGGGCTCTACCACTGTCACATTATAGTTTGTCGGCTGTAGGGTTGTCCTAAATCCTTTAAGTTAACTAAAGTTTCACAATTGTTTTACGAGGTACAGTTAGTCCCAATGTTAAATAGAAATCGATCGAGATATTGGGACAAAGTTGTTATATTATTGTGGTGTCATCAGACATTAACAAGTTTGCAAATATTTTGTATTCAAACAATTTGATATCGGTACAAAATGTGAGGAAAGATTCCGCCCAATAAGTATAGTATAGATACACCTAGATAAAGCAAATAAAGGTCCCATTTATAGTGGAGGTACATGTAACTGCAGATCAGATGCCAGACTCTATATCAAAAAAGGCAAAATGAAATTTTGATAACCCTATTTTGTCTTACGACGAAACTGTGTTGCTGGATCGTGTTAGGATTTAAAATTGTCTGTATCACGCGCTTGCTCGACCTTCCCGTGCTAATGTGACTGGCGAAATGTTTGTCTGTGTGTCCGCAAACATTGACTTTTACTTATCAAAGCGTTTCTCAATGTAAGTAAAGGTGGTAGCCGATAAAATTTTATTTACATTTCCACCCGCTGAGTTAGACTGTGAAGACCATTAGTGATAAAGGACCTTTGTTTATCGTCTTTAAGCTAGTAGAACGAAGCAGTTTATCCGTTTATTGTGAGAACAGAACAGAACAGAAGTTTGTACAAGTGGCATCAGTATTCTATCCGATTATTATTACTTTTTTATAGAAGAACGCAGCAAATGAGCAAGCGGTTTGCAATATGACTGCTAGGGATCTGCAACGAGCAAAATTGCAGATGCGGTGCCTTCAATGGATAGAGATGATACAAAGAAAATACTTCCACTGCCTATTTATTCAATCCCTGGACAAATGCTTCTACCCTTTCCTTATTAGAATTGGATGGGAAGGGGAAGAGGGGTAAAATTAGGTCCCCGGCACCTCACGCACCAGGTGAAACGCAAAATACTTCTACTTGGCGCCTCTTCTGTGAAAAATATACTTTTCTGTTTGTAAAGTATTAGCACACATAAATAACCGGTTGAAGTACATCTGTTAAGGAATTCGTTTATTTTTTCCGGCGCTGCTATTAATTTATCATTGAGCACTATCCGTGATGATTTATTCATGACGCAGTTTTCCAGGAAACGTCGTCGTGACATCAGTCTATTGTTTGACTCCTGAGACCTTTGATACGGAATAATCGGACACCAAAAATGACCTTAAGAATTGTATGATAGGGAACATCAATTGTTTTTCTTATTATTCTTGTCATATCACTATCAGGACCTTTAAAGGAAAATATTGTATAAAGATTCTTGGAAATATATATTGTTCTACTTTTATTATGGTCTGGCTGGGTCGAAGTTGTTGTTTTGGAAATTTTAGTGAATAAAATAAAATAAAACGTCGGGATAAAGTAATATTCAGTCTGCAACGATTATTTTGATGATTCGCCAACGCTATACGGTGTCATCGACCGTGTTATAACAGTTCATCTTGAGATTTTGTACGGTCTAATTGGCAAGGAACATTTTGATAAATATTTCCGAAGTTACAAGTTAAAAGAGATGATCTGTGGTCAACCTTGGTTGAGTTTGGATTGAACAGTGATCTAATACAAGCGTCAAAGTCTACTGCTTGTGTTAGAATTAACGGGGCCTACTCAGACTGGTTTAGCATCTATAAAGGTGTAAGACAGGGCTGTGCAGCATCCCCGTGGCTGTTCAATCTTTTTATGGATGATTGTTTGAAATCTTTGAAAGACGAAGATTGTGGATTAAGAATGGGTGAGTTAATTGTAAAATGACAGACAGACATCCTCAACACCAGAGGAACGGTAGGTGCGCTACCTGGAGGGAGTACGAAAGGAGTCTCTTCTCGAAGAACCCTAAGTCGTATAGTTGTATATTAAGTATATTCTAAAACATGTGTACATAAAGTTATTTGCTTACGTAAATGTGTGCACGTCTTAATGTATAAGTTGGCGTGTTTAGCAATTTGTTTACAATAAAAACTGACGATTGATAACCCAGTGACACGCGGATTCACAATGAAGCGGTCGTTGATTCCATTCCTAGCCCAGTTTTATTGTAACTTATTCTTCATTTACTAAACACTGACTCATATTTCGGTTCCTATCACGCGTGTTAACCTCAAAAAAATTACAGACAGACTTCACAGAAGTTAACATCTTCAACGTCAACACAAAAGATATTTAGTGTTAGCGACAGCCCGGGGTAACAATTATCTTTAAAAAAATGTAATATCACTTAAATTTGCAAGTAAATGGTGAACAATTTTAATTAGTTCAAGATGGCACTCAGATTACCCACGAATACATCTTAAAGCAATTGTCGAGAAATAACGTTGATGTTGACCAACATCACTACGAATTGTAAACCAAAGTCATGTCGTCTAGTATGTCTGTCCGTAACCGATAACTTCCTAAAAGTATTTAACACGGTTTAACCCAACAGGAGAGATTCATGAGAAAGGCGAAGGTATATAATTCAATTAGGATTTGTGTTTGGCTAAAATATGACGGCCATTGTTGTAGAAGACGTAATAATCTGATACAACGGAAGAGTATTGTCATACATGCACTAGAATCTAGAAGGAAAATGTCTAACTAAATATTTTCGCAAAGAGCACCGAGGGATCTATTATTCAGCCGTGGTCATGCATAATTCATTAACATCCAGCTCATTATCAGGCAAATTGTATACACCAATGGCCTAATTCCATACGAATGCTAATTCGAACCACGGTGAGGACGTACACTGCTAGTATACTTTCTTATAATCAACTACGAAGGTGACTTATTGAAATCTCTTACGTCCAGACCAAACCAGTCGTAGGGACGTTGACCAGGAAAGTATCACTCATAGAAAAATGTAGTTATTTATACTTCTGCTGTTCGATTAATGAGCGAGGTATCGTAAATACCTGTGTATTTCCATTGACTTCTGGTCACTTCATTCACCAGACAGTGCTGCCTCGGGGGCTAGCGCAGGTATTTACATTGTAAGGTTTTAGTCGGTGCGAGTCGAGTGACAAAATGCACACTCCCCGAATACGCGAGGCATTTCCTCACATTAACAAAAAGCTTAATGAAACAAAATATTTCCTTGAATAAATTATTAAATCGTATCGTCCCCGTATAGCACTGTTTAAAATACTTTTAGTTGAAGTCGTGAGAAACTCCAACACGTTAAGAGCCATGTAATTATTGATGTAATGAGATTTTAAAATTATATAGACTTTGTTTATAACGTGAGGAGTTATCGATTTTAATGACAAAGAATTCTCGGAAATTACTATTAGGTACGTGCCGTGTCTATAATTAACTAGACGATCCGGAAAACCTACGATTTAAAATTAATTTAATGTATTAATTAATAATTTCTGGACGGACTACACCCGGGTCAATTTTATTGAAAGCACAGTGGGCGACAGCAAGGTGCGCGACGCGGCGGATTTTATTTTCGCGCGCATTGGTTTTATTTGGCGATAACTACGATAATTATTTTAATTATATGGCGTTTGTTACGTTAGGTATAAATATAAGCAGGTATGCAATATGCTTACTCTGGGACTTTCAAGAAATATTTAATAATAATGTAATTATACTGGGTAACACATTGTTATTAATATTTTATAATGGTACAGCTAGTACGGTATAATAGTAAATTATTAAATTAGATAGGAAATATTTCCTCTCGGGCCAAGTCGATTCCCCAGATAGGACGACAGGTTCCCTCTGGAAATGAGGAGCTAATGAGCTGGGTGTAGGCGTATCTGTTTAAACTAATATCAAGTTAAACCCACTTAGTTGTCGCATTAAGGACAGGATCATTAATAATAATGTAGGCCGACCTACAAACTAAACGGACATCATTGCGGCAACTAGCTTAGCTAAGTACAGGGTACACCCGATCCCGTAGGTCGCACAACCAATACCTGCGCCGCGGTACAATTGGCGGTGTAGGCTGACTGCCGTGGGAGGGAAGGAAATACCGTCTAATGAGGTAAATTCTACAATTGCCTCAACAATTGCCGGAGTACGTACTCGTTGAGACGTGAGTGATACTGCTCAAATGTCTAATATAATATCGTATTAAATATAAAAATCATTACTTCTTATGAGTTCAATTATCAAGATAATGAGGTCGAGCTACATAGTACTTGGAAAGTATCGGAACATTTATCAAGAAGCATAAGTTTACGTTTAAATTATAATAATAATATCCTGGGACATTATTCACACACGGCACGGCACGGCGACTTTTGTTAATACATATCTTAATAGATAATTACACCCACACTCACACAAACAGACATTTTCAGTCACACAAATCTGTGGTGAGAATCGAACCAGCGACCTGCGACATGAATATCAAGTATCTTACTAACCACGCCAACCAGCCCGTCATCGGAGAATAAGTCTGGAAGTCCAAACCCATTTCAATTATCTTCGTTGTATTAGGTATTATGTATTAAAAATAAACGGTTAAATAAACTTGAATAAACAATAATGCAGTCGAAGAGTGTACAAAACTTGTACATTGAGAGCTTAATGGTTCAATTGTAAATTGTATGTAAACAAGGATCTCGTAAGTAATATGTAATAAGGCGAGGCTAGAATTACAAAGTCAAAGACCTGTTGTAAATTACCTAAACAAACGACGTGTTGTCAAATTGTACGCTGACGACTCACGTGGTCACGCGGTTGCTAAAGATGGTCGTTTACCACACAAATAGGTAAATTGTTTTAGTGTTCCACTGTCCTGAGTTAAAGCATTCCACTAGCGTAATAATTTATAATTCTCACGGCGGCGAGAGCTCATTGGCTAAGCTCATGTCATACGTTACCATGGCGACCGAATTTATTTTTCTATCCCTCGGTTAGGTTTTTTGGCTACACCGTTGTTTTCTGTACCCCTGACAATGTGTGTGCAAATTTTCGTGATGATCGGATGAGTCATTAAATCGGTGAAGCGTAACAAACAAACTGACTTTCGCATTTACAATATTGGTTAGGGTACAGACAGGTACAAAACACAGCTTATAATTTGCAAACACGAAACACACCTTGGAAAGTTTTGATCTCGCCTCCAGGGAAAGTAATTTTAAAATAACAAATTTGTGTTGCCAACAAAATAAATATTTTCCGATCAACCAAGTTTACTTGTTTTAATTAAGTATTTAAATAAATTAATTGATGCTTTTCCTTACATTTAATTTACCATCTTTGCTAAAAAGATCCTTACGATTGACATTATCAACTGATACAACTACAACAGTATTTAAAACAGAAAACAGTAAATATAATATTTGTTATTTTTTAAAATAAATATCAAGTATTTACGAAATCGCCTACAAATTATAGCGTAATACGTCGACATAGACAAATAGGAAGTAATAGCTAAGTAGCCGCGTTGGATTTGAACTGTGGACGCACGCGACGCGTCGCACGCGATGCCAATAAACGACATAGCACATCCGTTTGTTGCGATAGATTCTGTTGTGGTATAAGCTGTTGCTTATTTGGAGAGATCTTTTATCCAGGGAGAGGCATCTTGTGAATAAATATGATTCATAAATAAATATTACCCTTACGCCCGTAACCCAGAGAGGTAGGCAGATATCATGGATTTCCATTTGGCGCAATCCTGGCACACCTCTCTCTCTACATTCATACATCTACGCATACATGCTCGTCGGTTATGGGTGCTCCTTATATCGCCCTTTTTTAAGCCACTAATCTGATCGATATAAGTTTTCCTAGGGCGTCCCCTACCAACACTATCGCTCACTTTTGCAACATAAATTTGTTTCGGTACTCTCTCTTCATTCATACTTTCAACATGCCCGAACCGCCGAAGCATACCTTTCTCAATTCTAGTCACAACATCCACTTTTGATTTATATGATTCATACATCCTTACTAATAAATAGACACAAAAACAAGAACAGAAAAATAATGCATACCTTCTACTTACATTACTTATAAGGGGTACATATTTCTTGTATATTGTTCATTAAACGCATCTGCAACTCATTAGCTTGTTGCTAATGCCGAAGGTTAGCGGTCATTGGAGTTTGCTAGATTGCCACCTTCTTTTATAAAAATATACGTAGAAAAAGGCAGAAGTAAACATTTCTCAACATAAACCCTATCAAGGGCAGTATACCATGACTCACGGTGTCGACCGTCGACTTCTTTTGGTACGTGTCAAATTGCCAGCGTCTCGGACAAGCGTCCACTTCCTAATCCAATTCAAAATTTTACTCATTAAAGAATAAACGGGATTTGACTTTATGGTACGCAGCAAAAACTCCATCGCAAGTTCTTCGCACAGGTGATGTAGACACAGGTCTTTTGCCATAACTTTACAAAATTCCATAAACAAGTCTTAGATATTACAAATAATTGTTGTGCACGACAAAAGCCGATATACCACGCTGTCAATAGAAGATATATTGTAAAGAAAGCTGTGAAAAGATTGAAAATTAAGAATCAGAATAGAGAATAGAATTAGAGGAAGTAAGGTGCGACAGTGACCGAGAAATTGTGGAGCAAGAGGGTAGCGTGGTACGGGCATGTTATGCGGAGGGATGAAGGATATATAGTGACTAAAGTAATGAGAATGCACGTGGATTACCGAAGAAAGTATGTATGAATTGTGTGTATGAAATATGTGTAAGAAGGGTGTGAATACAGATATGACAGCTGATAGAGGTATACGAAAGAGGAGAACATACTGTGCCGACCCCAGATAGATGGGGAAAAGGGCACGATGAATGATCTTTGAAATCTGATATCTAATTTGCTTTATTATAAGGTTCTAAGTGTGACAATCGGGCCACATAGTTTAAGCTTGTGACGCAGGACATAAAGCGTATAGTGCTGGTTTTCCTACTTCACTCGTAGTGATGCGACGAATGACAAGCGGCTTTACTTCTAAAATTGTATTTGAATAAAAAAAACGAATTATTATATCAGGAAGCGCTGTGACCAGGGTTTCAGAACTTAACAGTACTAGAGTGATAGGCCGATAGACGGGTCAACCACAGCGGTAGGCCCGTGGTTCAGGGCTAAGGTCTGCCGTGGGCGGGTCAAGTGGCAATGTCGAGGTCCGCACGCGATGCTTAAGTTTCCTCAATTCCCACAAGTGTCGATGTGAATGTAAACTTGGCCAATGTTGTGTGCAGTCAATCAAATCACCTTAACGCATCATTATTCTTGTTCCAGATGTAATCAAAAAAATAGCAGTAACCTCAAGAGTTACCTCTTTAAGAAGTATGCTAGCCGGGTCTCTAGATTATCATATAGCATTGTCAGGGAAAAAAATTAGATTAAACATAATTACCAAAATTGCGAAATATTGAATATCGGCTGAGTTTCAAAATTAAACAGTTTGGTAATTAAAGCGCCGATGTTGGTCACATACATGTATATTGAAGAGAAGCGACAAACGATATCAAATCGACCTCGTGTCTTTCTGTTGTACGTCAACATAAACTTGACCCCTAAAATCGTCAACGGCGAGTTACACAAGTTTTCAATCTAATTTGGGTTTTACGATTTAACCGTTTCGGCTCCGGATATAGCTCGGCAATTCACTTTACACATTTATTATTGTCAAAGAACCGATGAAGGTTCAAATTTCTTATGTAAGACTATAATGAAAGGCGGTATTAGAACTACCCGTAACTGACAAGTATGTAAAAGTGAGATAGCACTTAATCATTCCCGATTAATATATTCCAAAAAAATAGAATAAATGGTTGATTTTGGAATTAACGTATTTTAAAGTAAAAACATTTGTTTACAAAAATCACATCTTGCTGTGAAACAAGGCATAGTCGGTTCGGAGGAAGGCAGACACTTGCCACTAGTGCACGGCCGTCAAATTTAACATGTAAGTACAGCGCGGCCCACGTGATACTTCGGTCGATGATAACGCCTATAATTGGACGTTAACGGGCTACTAATTTTACATTCACGGAATATGAATTGGGCGTGTGAGAATCAGTTCATTTAGTGAGCCATTAATTACGTGTTAAGTTCATTTTAATCACAACACACGAACACAGTGTTTCTATTAAAAATCTATGTGTGACGTTAAGTTATTTTTCCAAGGTGGAAGGATCTAAATAAAGTCAACTTCAGTTATTCAGTGAAGCTTTTATTTACGAATGAAATTTAAAATTCAGTTGAAAGCTATTTACCTTTGCGATACAATAAATAATTTAGTATGAGTTAAGAAAATCCAATTGATAAAAACCGGCCATGTACGAGTCGGACTTGCGCACGAAGGGTTCAGTACCATTATCTTAAGCCGAGCCTTAAATATTTATTTTATTCTGTTTTTTATCATGTATATCTGAAATACATCACCTATCACGCTTCATGAAATATAGGCTGGCAACAGACAGACGGACGGGTTAATAGGGTCCCGTTTTACCGTTTGGGCACGGAACCCTAAAAAGGTGCTTTATGCGCCTGTAACTAATTAAGGAAGATTCTCAGCAACTTTATCTGTATTTCTAATATTTCGTTACATCGGTTGTTGTTTATCTAACACGGTCCTGTGGGAACATTTTATTCCCTTGATAAGAAAGGAAACCAGGGATCTAGAATTACATTCTTAATGCGAAACACGTTATCATCGCCCACTATTGTTTGTGTATAAGACATATGTCTTCTATTAACCAGCTTTTTTTTTAGGTGTGGAAATGCGACCTTATGCACGCCCCCTGGTCGGGGCAACAGGGGGATCTGTGGGGCTCTCCCACCGAAGTGGGCCTACCCACTAAAACCACACGCGTTCCCTCATAGCCATGGTGTGGGCGCCACGGGAGGATGACTAGCACGTGACACCGCGACGCCCATAATATATTAATTGGACACATAGAGCTGAGGTCAACTTACATACAAACAAACTTACTTACTTACTTAATCCTTTCTTACTGTTCCTTTACATAATAACAAAGATCTCTGTATAAAATTCCGAGTCTCTGGGAACAGTAGCTTGGGTCGTGAGTTGATATATCGGTCAGTTTCTTTTTTTTATATAGATAAACCTAGTCAGAAAAAAAAATTTCTTGCATATCATAGTACAAGTATTCTATCGAGAATCGAACCCAGAACCGGTGTTAGTGATGCTGGAAGTTCTTATCACTGGGATATGAAGTGGCTGCTGCTTAATCTTACGCCTCATTAGTTTAACTGTCAGTTAAGCGGCATATATCTCACAAAAAGCTGTAATATAACAGATCGTTCAGCTAATGACCACTGAGTACGTATTCCAAAAGAAAACATAATGAAAAAATACAATAACAATCCAAGCACCTCGTGTATACTAATTTACTTAAATAGTTTCCGTTCGAGACATATAGTTTCTACTTCACGCACGCTTTTTATGCTGGCTTGATGGTCTTCTGGCGCATACCAAACGTGTCGCGATCGCTTCCACAACTCAGCCAAAAGACTGCTTACTGTTGGACGTAGTCTTCCCGCATTAGGCCATTAAGATCAGTCCCTTGACGTGGACCAGATCATCGGTCCATCATGTGAGAGGCCTACCTACACGGCGTAGACCTGGACGTGGCCTCCGTTCCAGGACCTCAGCGTGGCTCTACTAGTGTTATAATGGTTGTAACAAGATTATTAACTCACGGTAATTATAGTTTAAAGAAATCGTAGCGTATTGTTGTACTTGTAGTGTATTCATGCAGGACAACGCCTGTCGGGTCCACTAGTATATCATAATTTATTCCATACTGATGATTGAATTACTGCTTTACACATCATTGTTTGCAACATATAACTATCGTAATCTATGGTTGTCACTGTACTCATAATCCATAAATATTGTCTATGGACAACAATTCTATAACGATAGGGGAAGTATTTAGAAAAATCCCCGTTTCAATATATTAAAATTATTAGATTTTGTTTAATGCGTTGCGTAATTTTTATCCTCATTACAAACACACCGTTAAAAAGAGGTAAGCAGAGATTTGGAAATATAACAATTGAAGAAACTTTTCTTTATTGTCCTCCAATTAATTGTATAAATTATAAAACCCCTACAATTTTCTCTTATAGCTCCATTTCTAATCATATCATTAAGTCACGTTTGTCGAAGTATGTTTTAATGTTAAAATAGTCGCAGGTTGGTGAAAGCTGTACTTGTTATACTGAATATTTATTGAGGAATAATTCACTTTAATAAATCATAATCTCGCTGCCCCTTTCATGTGGGGTCAGCACAGTGTGATTGTAGTCTATACTGTATAGGTTCTGGCTACAGTTTTTACGGCTGGCCGGCTGACGCCAATTCTCCGGAATAGGAACAATTAACTTCATTAAAATAAAATAAGTTAGTTAAGTGCAGTTGTAGTGTTCTGATCACTTGGCCTATCATAAAATAAAATATTTAAATTGATGTACAGAAACACAGTTGTTAAGTACAATCCATCTCGCCTTTCTAACTTAAACGGTCGGCATAAAAATCAATATCTACTTTTCATCTGAAATCGCCACTTCATCAATCCAACAATAGATATGGGATGGACGAAATGGCGACATGTCACGGGCTCGACATGTGGCCCACGAGTACTCCTAACATAAAGGGAATCATTTACAAAATCATCGTTTCCTGTCGGAGTGTTGAACTGTTTGAGGAATGGATGAAAAAAGAGTGCATGCGACGGAAATGCGAATGGTGAGATGTGTGGCATCATGAAAGCCTGAAGTTTCATTACGAAGCAAAAGGTTAGTATGGAATTTGACAAGGAGAATTTTAGGTATAAAATTGGAGGGATATGTCGGTAAGGGGGATGGAATGAGTGAAAGGTTATTCAGAATTGAGTGAAGCTTGAAATGACGGGTGTCTATGTGGCTACTCCACATAAAGTGGGTAGGCAGGGAGATGATGGTATCGAGGATGACTTACCAAAGTACCCAAGTAGCTGTGCCCGATCTCCTCTTCTGAAGTCTCTCCCGATACCAAGGTTTGTCGTTTGAACCTCATGCTGGTCCTTCTCAATTCTCACTCACACAAGCACTATCGATATTTTGTCTGTGGTTCGGTGGATGGAGTTAGGATTTCGTTTTTAAATCGTTATTTTATAAAATTCTAAGAGAACAAGATACACATTATAAGAAATTATATCTCAGTTACTTAGGCGATATTTAATAAGAAAGGAATTATGACGAGTCGATATTTGATTTAGAGGGTGTATAGAATTGTATTTTTTTTTCAAATGTGTGTTACCATTCGATTTTTTTAAAGTTTTTTTTTTATATATTAAGTAATTTAATTGTGTAATACAAGAATAGATTGGTTCAATTAACAATTGGAATACAATTTATCTAAAGATAAAATATTTTTTTGTTGTAGTTGAAGTTACAATAAGTAATTGAAAGAATTACTTCTGATCTGATGAGTTAAGTTATAACGAAGCAACGCAAAATATTAAATTGGTAAATAAATCTGTAATCTCTGTTACATTAAGTAGTTTTTTTTATTTTACTTATAAAAAATCATATGTCATAAGTAAGAGATGAACAAAAACTTAAGATTGTGTTAAGCCATCGCCTGAAATTCAATCACAGTTTACACCGAATTGGAAAAAACATTACAATATATAAATAAATAAATATTATATTAGATTCACAACACTAGCGATATCACTTAAATAAAATTTACATGGTCATCACTGTCTGGTCTGGTCACATATTCGGCCCGTTCGTGACCACAACCGAACTGGTAGCATTGCGCCCTACAGGTGGACTGTCTGTAATGTTAACTCACTCGAGACTCGCCTGAAACTCGAGCCTCGTTCACACTGTACTCATTTCGCATATTCGCATATTTAGCTAGCGTTTAAAACTGTGCCTTATGACTTTGACAATGAAGTCGGTAATCAACTGTCTAATTTAACTACAAAGATTATAATTTAGTTATAATGTAACTTCACAATATTTCCTTGTATGAGAGACAAAGAAAATTATATTAGTTTTGCCGTCTTCAAATGGATTATATTATGAAATACTAGTAGCAACTCCTAGCTGGTTACCTGGTATAAACTCACGCCATTAATCCAGAGGTGTAGACAGAGATCGCGAATTTCTATTTGCACCACCAATTTGTTCGGTGTAATTACGCAATTGTCAATCATTTTTTATTCACCCTTTCAACACGCTACAACGCTCAATTTTAGTCACAACGTTCATTCAAATTAGTTATTATATACTTGATAGGTCTGAATTTGTAATTTTATTTCGTATAAGTGACGACGTGGTCTTACATAGACTCTCACTACCTCAAGACACGTTAACTCGCCGAGTGAGGAATTCCGGTTGCATAGTTAAAATTAGGAAATGAGAAGACGCCGTGTCATTGAATCCTTGGCAGATGCTTGTCAGCTCGTCAGCTTGTCACAGTGACGGATATATTAATCTTGACGGAAGAATCTGTTGGAAATATGAATTTAGAAAAAAATAGTTCAGTCTTGGTTGAATTATAATTTATAAAAGCATCGTTGGTATTGAGAGGAGCGTAATAATTTAAACGTAGTATAACTATAAAAAAAATGTCTTGAATTCGCGAAAACCCCGAATAACGGTTTTTTTATAGTACTAGGTGGCAAACGAGCAAGCGGTTCACCCGATGGTGATCGCTACCCATAGGCATCTGCAACTAACTAATGAGTTGCGGATGCGTTGCCCTTCTTTAATGGATAGAGGAGGGGACAGACAGAAAATGGTTACTTCCAATTCCTATACATCCTCTCCAGCGTCAAGTTCTCTTCCCCTTCCCATACTTTCCTTGAAAGAAAAGGGTAGGAAGAGGGAAAGAACTAGAATGAGGCCTCCGGCACTCATCACACGAAACGCAGAGTACTCTACTTCACGCCTATCTTCTGTGAGGTCGTGGTATTTCACCGTTCCAGCCGGCCCATTCGTGCAACAGATGTTGTTGTTGTGGGCTCCACCGCTGTTAGAGTTCAATATGAACGTAGGAAGACTTGATTATTGAAGGTGGAGATAGACAAAAGGATTTCAATACTACATAAAGGTAGAACGAGTGAGATAAGGAATAGAGGTATTAATTAATCTCGTAAATTTTAGAATGTTTTTTGAGGGGGAATTTTTCCGTCTAATTTAAGTACTATTTTCGTTTGAAACATTTAAATATTAGAGTTTTATCACAATCCCACCTTATCAGAGACAACATCAATCACTCTACCATAGTCTGATATAACAACGATGCAGCCTTACTTATTTTAATAGTTCAAGTTTTTAAGATTATAATATTCGTATAGTGTAAGGCAGGACCTTATGATTTGTAGACCTTGTCAGTTTATGTTACAAATAAAGTAATTATAATTTAACTAGCAGTTACGCGCGGCTTCGCACTCATTCGTTTATTAGTTTTCACGTTGGATTTTTTTCTAAGGATTTGATTCCGTAACAGCTTCAAATTGTTATAGATAACATTTGTCAAAAAGTTGTTATTGTCAAAACATTGCCATGGCAACCGATATTGTAAATGAATGATATATTTTCCTGTAAATGAATGGTAGGAATTTCTTTTCTGGCTAAAATGCACCATGTCATTTTCCGTATCATGACAATGTGTGGTCAAAATTTCATGATAATCCGTTGAGTCGTTAAGAAGTTAAAGCGTAACAAACAAACATAATTATTTATACTGTTATTATAACAATGTTTGTTAAGTAGTATTCGTTATTGTGTATATTATTAGATTTTTCTTTTTTAATGGGATAAGGGGTAAGCGGTTTACCCGATATCAAGTGACCGCTACGCATAGGCATCTGCAGCAAGCAAATGAGTTGAAGATGCGTTGTAGAAAAAGGATCTTTCATCCTACTCCATCCATTCATTCTTTTCCATCCCTAGCCCAACCAATTATATTGTTTTCTCAAAGAAGAAGAGTAGATTCACTCAGGATGACTATAATTTGAACATGGTTCCCTACTCCACAGCTCCTTTTAAAATGGTTTTGTTTATCTTACTCTGGTTGTTTTTTGTTTATTTGGGTCAAATTTAGCAATTTAAATTTCACCGCCTTCCTGTTGACGGACTGATCTGAAATTTAGTGCACACCTTTTGATCTGATTACAATACAATATAATGCATTCAGTGTGTTTGTAAATCCAAGATGGCCGCCGCCGCAAAATGGCCGTTGACATATTTTTCGAGAACTCCCTCCATATGTGTGGGGTGTCCTAACCCGAGTAGATTTGTAAATAGCAAATTTCACGCGCCCCACGATTTTTTTTTGTCTGTAACTATACCCATAACTGGTACCTAAGACATACAGAATGATTTGTTGCCGTTTAGTACATTATCCACGTCATTTTAATATGTTTTTTTCAATAAAACTGTGTTGACTGGTGGCAATATTAAAACAAATTTATTGTTGTAAACACAACCTTAGCATTGTTTGGCCGGCATGTGATATTGGCGGAGCACATTACAACAATTTGTGTAAGCAGTTAGAGCGTCCTCTGGTGGTGATAACATCGACGTTTAACCAAATTCACGGCGCTAATCATTAGGTAATTGTTCGCTGTGGTCACGTGAGGGGTCTACTGGGATGGGGTTAGAAACCTCACACTATTAGCTCTGAATCAAATAACTAATTACGTTAATGAGTAATTTTGATATATATATTTACATCGTATGTTTTCATATTTTATTTAACTTAATTTTCCAGACGCCATTCCAGAACATTATCCCCTATTTGGCAAACTTTTCAGAGGCAATGTACTACGCCCATTATCGCTAATCTTAGGCAATTCCATAGATAATATTCGCAATGTACTTTTAGTAATACAAATATCTTTTCACTTTACTGAAAGGATAATTAATCCACATTTGGTCATATGTGTAACAAAATGATGGAAATAATTGGGTTGCTGGTTATTGGTTCTTATTAACAATTGATTCTTTAATTCTACGTTGATTGAAAGCTCGTTTGTTTAACTCTTAGGACAGGTTCACGAGGGGATTAAAAGGGAAATCATGACGGAATGCGAGTCGAGCGTCATGAAATCGGTCTAACAACCATAGATTTATACTTCCGTGAAAGCCGTGAAGCCTGGATTTTTGTCGCGAATACCAGCTTATACATACATAAATATAAATGTTAATTAAAATGAAATTAAATTACAAAACATATTTTAATAACACAACACATTTCTCTGGCGGGAAGTCGTCTGTGATCCGAAAATACTCGTTAGAATAAATCTCAAAGATATACTGCCGCGTCTCCAAATGTCTTTATAAAATTATTAGTTTATAAATGACTGGTGATCCCTGGACTGGTTAGTACTTTGTGTACACAATTATGATGATCCATCGCTACCAAACAAGACAAAATGACATACACACACACATTCCTTTTATATAGATCGATATCTCTACAACATAAATATTTAGCACATGTGCCGATTTAATAATTCCATAAAACAAATAATAGGTTTTTTCATATGACGTTCCTAATGTAATTAACACTGTGTTTTGTTGAGGATTTAGGCATCTTGCGTCATGAAATGTATACACGTCGTGACGGCGGAGTATGTATATCTATCCGCTAATATCAAGAGAAGAATTCATTGGAGGATCCCTCCCTTACATCCAGGGAGATCCCAGATATCTCTTTAATTTTTAGCGTACCAAAATCTACCCTCAGTAGGGTCAACCTAGGGTGGGGGACCCTTAATCACAATGCTCGTTCAACGAACGAACGAACAACGAAATCTTGAACTTATGTTAATCTTTTCGTATCTTTATTTTCCACAACATATCGTATACGATTAGTATATACATGTGTTAAATCCCTACTTTATATTATAAATGTGAATGTAAGTTTGTTTATTACGCTTTCACGCGAAAACTACTCAACCGATCATCATTAAACTTTGTACACATATTCTTTGAGGTATTAGAAGTAACATAGGATACTTTTTATGAAAAATAGTATATAAAAGTGAAGTATGTATGTTCCCTATCGATCTATAGACTCCGAAACGGCTGGAGCGATTACCATAAAATTTACAAGGATTGTCCAGATTGGCACATTCCTGTGTTTGATAGCGACCGGATCAACATAAAGCCGGGGCGGGTCACTAGTATAAAATAAATTAAATAATATACAACGTTTATTGATCGACTCTTCTACAAAAGAAAGTAACATAATGAATTACGGTCGAATTCCGACTACTAGGCGGACATTAGAGACTGATAAGAGAATGTAAGACAATTTAATTACATCTTTCCACCCCATTTCATTGTGTATGATCGTGATGCATCAATTCGCAGACAATTAGCCGCGGACAGGGCCGGCTGAGGCGTCGCACGACAGGAGTCGTGCGAGGGGCGACCGTGAGTCCGCGCACCGTCTCCAGTGCCAGATGCGGTACGACAATATAGTTTTATTTTGTAAATCAAAACCATAACACACTAAGGGGAGATTTTACCGTTGAAAATACACGCGATTAGTTCGACCTAAACTCATTTTGTGCGTTTCACGGAGTTTACAGCTCCAAATTGCATTTCACCAACATAAACTAAACGCAATTACACTCTAACTGAGATTAAATTCCGCACGGCGGATTTCTGGCGTTTACCTTTCTAAACGCGTTTTCAATTTGACAGTTACATATGAGACAGTTTTGACGTTGACAAACTGTATAACATGACATCTGCGTTTAGATTGAAGGTTTTACGCTATACGTCACTAAACTTCGTTTCCGTAAACGCGATTAAATTGTAGCTGGTGGAAAAAAACGAAAGATTATAATGGAACTATGAACTCGATTCAGCAAATCGTAGTTTTTTTTAAACTTGTTTCCGAATGCAAACGGTGAAATCGCCCCTTAGTGGTTAGATTTATGGCCGTTGATGAGTTGATTAGTTTAGCTTTAAGTAGTACGACACAATCTAACAAATGGGTTACTTGTTGATAAGTACCATAAACATTAGGGAAAAAGGATTAGGGAAGAGAAAATACTTTAAGAACGAAACAAAACGCTATACCTAAGTACAATCACGCAAATATTTTGTTGTTAATAGGTTGCTGGACGCTTATTTTAACAGGCCTTTTTATACAACAGTTGCTTATTTGTGAAATGCTGGAAAAGCAGGACTGACAGCCAGCTGCGAGCTGAGTTGTTCATTCTGACATCAATTAACAGCCATTGTCAATTCCGGTACCGTTTAAAAAGTCATTTAGATAAAATTCTCAAATTTTGGGTTAACGTTAATTTAGTACGATAATGTCATAATAATATGTGTTATTACTACGTCTAACAGGGATATGAGATAAAAACAATAAATCCGAATGCAACTTTTATTAAAATAACAACTCGAGGCATTCCTTAAAGAACGGTATTGTTCTTCAAAATAAAATTGTGTAGTAAAAGATTCGGACAAGTTGTCGGCGTGAGTTTTTCCATCCGATTGTAAGATGTTTAACATCAGAAGCCTGAACGGACTAATGCTTAGTTGTTTATTTATTTAAAACCACATTCTGATCACGCAGCCACATAAAATTATTCAACAACTAGTATTTCTCATATAAAAATGGTAGACATAATCTTAATAATATTTATTTAATTCAAACATGCCCTTTTGTTTTATAATAGATGTTGGCAAACGAACAAGTGATCCACACGACTTCAAGCGATCCCCACACATAGGCATCTGGAACAAGCTAATGCGTTGCAGATGCGTTGTTTACCTTTCCTGAACATCCCCTCCAATGTTCAGGAAAGGTAAACAACGCATCTATATAAGATAAGCAGGAAATATATTACCTCTTCTTATTTATTACGTCCCTTATCAAATCCCCTTCCCTTTCCTTCAATATAAGAAAAGAATAGAAAGGGGAATAGCAGTGGAATTTGGTCTCCGGCATCTCACTCACACGAAACGCAGAATACTACTACACGCTTGTCTTCTGTAAGGTCGTGGTGTTGCACCAGTCGAGCTACAGATGTTAATGAATACTAAATTTTCAAACAATAAATCACTTATTTTCTATTCGTTTTCGGAGTACAGACCCAGTTGTGGATTCATTACCGTATAAAGGTTTAGATTTACTAAAACTAAAGTACAAGGGAAGGTCCTTGACTAATAACAACTAAGATATATAACTGCTTCAGTTCGAGTTGATTTAAAGTCAACATACGCTGAATGAAGTGGTGTTGATAGCTGTCTACGAGTAGTACATGATTAAATTATGCATAATGATAGCAAATCGTACGAAAAAAAAAACTAAAAACTACTCATAATTTTTAATCGACTTCAAAAAAGGTTTGTATTTTTAAAAACCGATTTCATTTGTTTTGCTTCCCGATCGTACCATCACAATTTGGTAAAAAAACATTAAAATAATACGCATGCAAATTAAAAATAATTATCACATACAATTAAAATGTAAAATATTCTTATTTTTATACAATGTATACCGTTCGGCCTTGCAATGTAAATTAATTATCATTATCTCCCGATTTCTTTACGAGAGAAGATAAACAAGCAAGTGATTCACATGTGGACATGAATCACAAACAATATGGCTTGCCAGTTTTCTGTTGACTAGAAAGAGGAGAGGATGGAGAAGGGATAGAAAGAGAATGTGGCTCGCGGCACCTCACTAGTCAGATAAACATAAACAACACTAGTGCACACAGGACTAAAGAAAGACGACTCAAAAGGTTAGAAGACGCGACAATAGTTCAAAAATAAATGTTTAACATAAATAAAACTTTGTCCCTTGACAATAAAATTCAAAAATGAAGACAAGAAAAATAAATGAATAAAAGTTTATCGGAGCACGTTGTCTACGCGATGTTCCCCTAGTAAATATCATCTAACGCGAAATCTAAAGAATTTTTTACTTCAATAATGTAAATTCTACACTTTCTACTTCCATGAGGTATTCTGTGAAGGTAGGTAACCTGTGTCATTCACAGACTCAAATTAGGCCTCCGGCACATCACTCAAAAGACGAAACGCAGAATACTTCTACTTCACACTTGTTTTCTGTGAGGTCGTGGTATTTCACCGGTCGAGCCGGCCAATTCGTGGAACAGATGTTGTTGTTGCGGGCTCTACCACTGTTAGTAAAAAGATTTGAGTTAAGCATCAGTGTGCACCACTATTCTACTTGGCTTTAACATTTTAATAATAATTCGTCTATATTAGTCTTGTTTGATGATTTTATTAAAAAATTTCGATGGACGAATAAACCTTTGCTATGTTTGCGATCTAAAGTATTATATCTGAGATAGGTAAAAGTATAAACAATAACAAGTTTAGTATATGTCTTATAATCACGAGTCTACGACCATTAATATATGTATGTATGTAAATAAGAAACTGTATGATATATCAAGGCACAGTCCACTGGACCACGAGTTTGAAATTTTACATAAAGATTTCTGTTATCACGTATGCGAGCACTTAATACAGTGTATATCGTTAGAATAGTTTTGTTATAAGCAAAGATAAAATAATAAATATTTATCTTACTTACTTAAAAATAAATATTTTAAAATGATCTGTTTTTCTATGTTCTTAGACGGTTATGACGTCACAATATGGCGCGGGACCATGCACATTGTTATTTGAAGCGCATTTTAAGAAAGAAATTTTCCAAATTCAATCCCTAAAAAAATCCCTTTAACATAGGGTTCAGCTTAGGTTGGACAGTAGTTGGTTAAATAAAATTATAACTAACTAGAGTGGTGCGGTGACCCAAAGTGGGCCTTGGCCTCTGACAACAAGACTCTCCACTTTTTCCGATCCGATCAGTTTCGAATTTGAAGGTGAAGCAAGTCATTCTCTACCTCATCTTTCCATCGATACCTGGGACGGTCGATTGCGCGTCTGCCACTCGGTAATTCCTCATCCATTCTTCCCAGGTGGCCAAACCATCGCGGTCTGTGTGCTTTTATTGAGATTTTAAAATTATACGGCGGGTGGAACCGCGGAGCTCAACTTGTCGACAACATAGTGTCACGAGCGCAAACAACTTAAGATAATGCAATCTCTCAATAAGGACACGCGATTATATTGTTTTACAATTAATTAAATTAATCACTGATTGCAGATGTTATTGGACACTCGACCCAGTTGATTGGTAATTATTTCACCTCATTTTTTTATTTAAAATTTTAATAAGAAAAACAAAACAGATAGTGATTGCTATCCCTGTCTACCCGAATTGGGCGAATTTACTGAAAATAGGAACGTAAAATTGACACAAGCATCCTTTTTTTATAAAGTGTAAAATGAGGAAGCGGCAACTGATATCAAGTGATCGCTACCCATAGACAATCCTCCTAGGGGATTTAAAATCGAAAGAGGTTAGTTGCTACATTAGAAAAATGTTTACTGTCCCTTTTAGCTGTTCTATCGAACCCTAACCAACCCTTGTGCTGAGGGTGAAGACAAATTCACAGTAAGGCAAGGTGATGAGTCCGAATTTTTTGTTTTTCTATTTCCTTTTCTATATTGTATATTTTTTTTCTCGTTTATGACTTAAATTAATTTATTCCTATTTGCGAGAACCTATATATGGCAGAATTGTTGGTTTTTTCTTCTGTTAAGATTTTTGTTTGACTGGAATAAAAAGCTGTTGGTTCTCCAAATCTACTAAAATAACGGTTTTATTTTACTTTCGGCCTTCAAATTGGTCCTTCGAGTCAAACCACATGGCTATATTTAATATAAGTTTTGTTGTATCAACGCACAGCCTAACTACTGGGCCTAGAGACTTAAAATATTGTACACAAATTTCATTTTGGTACAAAGGATTTTTCTAAATTCATCTCCTAAAGGTCTAGAGTAAGGGATGAAAGTTTGAATGGAGAAATCATTTTAATCCTATGTTAGATCTCAAGTATATATGATTAATCATATCAAATATGGTTCAGCTTAGGCTGGACAATTGTCAGTTAAATAAAGCTGCCTCTCCTTTTGAATGTACGTTAGCAAGAAGATAATGAGTTGCAGATGCTCTGCCATGGACAGAAGACGGGACAAACAAAATAAATATGGATAAGATATTTTCTTTTCCTATCTATTCCCTCCTCATCCGTCCTGTCCTCTTTCCCTTCCCATCTCTTCAATATTAGAAAAGGATAGAAATGGGAAGAGGACTAGAGTAATGCTCCGGCACTTCACTCATCAGATTCAATTCAGGGAGATTTGTTATTTCACCGAGCTGGCGGATTCGTGCAACAGATGTTGTTGCGGGCTCTACCACTGTTAAAATGTTCAGCAGAACACAAAGAGATTTTCCGAAATTATGTTTCATGTCAGATATTTGTCGTATATTTTTAATTGTTTAAATACTTATCAGTAAAATAGGATATAAGTCGTGTACTTTCAAGATGGTACATTGTACGACGCCTCTTTAAACTTGTATGTACAACAATTATAACGCAGCAGCCTTGCCGGTTGTCCATATAATTATAGTGTCACGCCTCCCTGCACAACATTGTAACCTGCTTAACGCATTAGGATTACTAACGTATAGGTTGTCGCAAATAGGAATAGATTAATTTAAGTCATAAACGAGAAAAAAATATACAATATAAAAAAGGAAATAGAAAAACAAAAAATTCGGACTTATCACCTAACTTGCCTTACTGTGAATTTATCTTCACCCTCAGCACAAGGGTTGGTTAGGGTTCGGTAGAACAGCTAAAAGGGACAGTACACATTTTTCTAATATAGCAACTAACCTCTTTCGATTTTAAGTCCCCTAGGAGGATTGTCATTAGGCAGGCGACCCCGTATAAAACTTTCGCCAAAACTTGTCCAGTATGGACCACAGTCATTCTGTGCCGACCCCAAATAAGTAGGTCAGCGAGATGATGTTGATTAAATCATTCAGAGGATGACCGCTACCGACAATGTCTGCCCGTTTATACTGGGAATCAAACCCAGCGAACCGTATATAAATTATCTTACAAGAAAAAAGTACATAAAAACAAAATGTATTTCCCTCGCTTATCCTCCTCGTTTAACTTTTATTCGCACGTGTTTTTTGTTACTTTGAATTAAACAAAATTAAAAATATTTTTTTTAGGTTATAAAAATATCGTCTCGAAAAACAATTAAAAAAATTGAACAATTCATTACCATCGCTATCTGAATTTCCGCTTTAAATATTTTTACGTGTATGAAGGATTGTGCGCAGTGAGATAATTTTTTTGCTATGGAATTAGGCGGCAAACGAGCAAGCGGATCACCTGATGTTAAGTGAACGCTACCCGTAGACATCCGCCACAAGCAAATGTGTTGCAAATTCGATTTACGCGTCTAACGGAGTTCAAAGCTCTAAATTTCATTTCACCAACATAAACTAAACGCAATGACACTCTAACGAGTTTAAATTTGACAGCACGCGTTTTCAATTTGACAGTTACATATGAGACAGTTTTGACGTTGACATCTGCGCTTAGATTGAAGGCGATATTTACGCTTTAGGTCACTAAACTTCGTTTTCGTAAACGCGATCATGAAAAACGTTTAATGAAAACCAAGATTAGAATCGAACTATAAACGTGATTAAGCAATACGTAGTTTTGTTAAACTTGATTTCGAATTCAAACTAGGAAATCGAATAATCACTCGTCTGTCACGTAAGTAAGAATGAACTATGTATATTATGTTGCGGCAAAATGACGTATCGTGCGATACAACGCGCACGCGCAACCTCTCCCCAGTGCACCGAGACAATTGTCTATTATGCCAGCTCCTTGGAAGGTGGCTAAACGTGGCCACATGTCTATGCGATGTAGTAAATCTATAAAACATCTTGATTTAAAAATTGTAATTACTTTGCTAGTAGACAGAATAGCGGATATGAGAGACTGACGATTGGTCGAAGTTGCTAGAATGCACTAAATGGGGACGGCAAGGAATCAATCCTTGTGGTTAGAGTTTTTTTCATAGCAGATGGATAAATCCAATAATATGAACTTACGATGGCTACACCTCCTTTATCATATCATTTAGTCTAGCAAGTTTACTGATCTGGTACTACTTTGTCCAGAAATAATATTTTAAGCGGCATGTGTACAGCGAGTGTAGAGCAGTGGTGGCTCAGCGGTTTAGGTCCCGACTTACGTACTGTAGGTCGCGGGTTCGAACCCAGGCAGGCGCTTCACTTTGTGTAATTTATTTCATCACTACTACTCCAAGAACGGTGAAGAAAAACATCGTGAGGAAACCGGTATGTCCTAGAACCACCAAAGTCGAAGACATGTGAAATCCAGCAACACGCACTGGGCCAGCGTTGTGGATCACGGCTCATTCCCTCTCTCGGAGAGGAGGCCTGTGTCCCTGCAGTGGGGAACATTCTAAAAAAGGCTGATTTATTATTATTTCTACTTTTGTCTCAGCTAGTTCGGTGACAAGAACCCTATTCATTGCATAAAGCACCTACAACTATGCAGTTTCGGTTTGAATGTTAACGGGTTTACTTTTCGTTTGTATTTTTGACTGACGTCTTTATAATATACAATCAGAAAGTATTGATCTAGAAGTAAATTATACGAAACTTAAACTTTAAGTGTTAGATTAACCGCTACGCTATACGCAACGATCAACAAAACTTAACGTAACATATCATTTCACTAACAACCGCATGAGTCTTTCTGTAATAACTTAATGAGTTAACTTACTTTTAATTTAATGAAATAACAAATCAACTTTTTAAATTGTTACTTACATTTTACCTAATGATCACATAAATGTATTACAATTTTTACAGTACTATTTTTTTTAATTATTCAAACCACAGACAAAACCGACCACAAACTATTTTATAACGTATTATATACGATTTTTATATTTCGCGCAGCCAAGCGCTTACATTGCAGCGCTGGAGGAAACTAATTTTCACACGCAAGATTAAAAATATAGTATAATTACTGGGGTATCAGGCATCTGAGAGAGTTGTGTACATATTGACAATGATACATAACAAATATACATCGCACTGCATGCAGTTTAATATAGACATTCGTGTGGCAGTCAGATCACACAAAACAGACATTTTGTATGTTGTTTATATTGATTTATATTATAGACACACTAGCTGGCTCGGCAAACTTCGTTCCGCCCTATAATTAATAGATGGTTCACTATTTTGGCGATATTGGCTTACACATAAAATATGCTGTCGCGGACTTTGTAGGACTAATTAAGGTAAACATTTCCATTTTACATTATATACGTGTAACTCTAACGGTTTCTGCAGCGTACACCAGAAGAGCTCGCATTTGGGGGAATTTTCCCTCCTTATTTGATACTTATGGTTATATTTTGGTCAATTCAAACAATATTTGTATAAAATTATAGTCTATATGTTATTTTGATGTATAAGCTATAATATTGTGAACTTTCATTAAAATCCATGCAGCAGTTTTTGCGTGAAAGGATAAAAAAACATTCATACATTCATACTTACAAACTTCCACATTTATAATATAATAAAGTAGGATAATGGTGCCAAATGGCATGTCAAATCATAATCTTTCTAGCAACTTAAGTGACAGTTGATCGTTGACAGCTAGTTTTTCCGTTGTTGCATTATGTTTAGACACGCATTTATTTATTTATTTATATATAGAAAGACAAACAAATTAAAGGAACAGAACATAACCTAACCATTTTTTTTACTTGAGAAGAACTATTTAGAAGCTTAATTGTCCACGCTTAATCGAAAAAATCGTTTAGTTTTACGCTACTGTCAATTTGATATGAAGTGAGCTATTAATTATAGCGTGAGATCAATGGCTTAAATATTTAGTAAATTACTGGTTTAATTCGTAAACATTTTTGTTTACATTTTCCTTATTAATTATTACCCTTCGACAACAGATTGTTCTTTAAGAATAAGAGGTAATAATACTAATGTGGGAATTAATAATAATGTACTATTTCAAAGTTTAACCACAGCAGGTTGAGTTAAGTCTTACGAACTTAATCCAAAGCGACTAATCCCAAACCGCGAGCGCATACGTCACTTGTTTACTTCTTAAAGTACGTACACTAGATAAGAGTGCATGCTTTTAAATCGAATAAATTTATACATATTTATATAACCTTCAACTTGATACTTAAATAATCAGCTCTCACAACAGCATCTCTCATGTGGATACTCTTCTCAATGAAGGTACGACGTCGTTTGGACGTACTCACCAACATTCGGCCTTAGCAACATAATTCACTTGTTAAGTTGTTAAGCAAGATAAAAATTAAGCAACAATTATTGACCACACAGGCTCCGTCCTCTTCTCATACCTTCCACTTACCTTCAAAATACGTCAGGTATTCATCCACCCTAATAGATTTAAAGGATATGGGGAACTTTTTATATAACGACTAACTGTTGTGTATTATTGTTTCTTGTATTTCTTCATGTTCCCAAATAAATACATAAAATCAGCTTCGAACTCGAGCCTTCTACTGCCGTGTAAAATAATACAAATATCAATTATTGTGAATCACCTGATAAAGACTTCTCACGCAAGGGAACAAACAAACAGACTATCATTTCCTGTTTACACAATGATATCATTACCGTGTAATGTGTTTGGTGATTTTTGGACGTGATTGATATTTCGGATGAAATAGAGTTGAATGAAAGTTACATGCTCACCGACGAGATACCATGGATGTAGAAACGTGAGGTATGCCAGGATCGTGCCTAATGGAAATCCATAATCCATAAGAATACAATCTATATATTTCCTAAAAATTTGGCCCTGCTTAAAATATTTCCAGTTGAATTATTTCATCCACAAGGAACAAATGTCCTAAATGACATGTTTCATTTATGATACACAAATATTTGGTGTATATGTAAAAGAAAAAAACCTAAATATATGTTTATCGTGCACTTTAATCTAGCGAACGCATTATACCAGGCACTACAGATAAGCTACTGCGACAAAAAGTACTTTACAAATTCGGACGCCGGTAATTAAATCAAGGCAAAATAATTCCTAGGACAGTCTAATACTTGTATAGTTTTTAGTAGGGATGCACCGACATATCGGCGATATGCCGATACTTTTCAAATTTCGCGGCTAAAAAGTAATGTAAACGTAGCGTCGTAATAAGTAATGTAATGTAAAAGTAATGTAAGCTTCGTGTATTACGTTCCGAAAATCTTATCTTAGCTTCAAGTAATGAGCGGAACCCAATTGATTTATTCAAGTTTCCCATTCAAGAAACCTAAATCTCTATGCTAAGTCTATTTCGACCAGTGGACCTCGGCCTTTCAGTGCTATATAATATATATATATATATAATTATTCGTGTAAACTTTAATCGTGATCAATCTTGCGAGTTCGCAGGAATGTTGTGACTATAATTTCCTTTGGTTACGTAAGACGGTTATCGCCGGTCGACGTCTGAATTGCGCAATTCCAATCGTTTGTTGAACGCGAATCGTATATCGTTGGAGCGAAATTACTAACTAACCGCATTGAATACAACTTTAATCTCCGTCATAGGGAGGTCTCGGAAGCATAATTCTACTTTTCTTCCCGTTCCCATTAATTTCTAATAAGGAAAATGATGGGAGGGGAGGAGGATTTGAGGGGGTAGTAATGGGAAAAGGAAATCTCATTATTTCTGTTTGTGGTGTTCATTTTCCTTACTCTGTTTATTAAAGATAGGCAACGTATCTGCAATTCATTAGCTTGTTGCAGATGCCTATGGGTAGCGGTCACTTAAATAATAATGGTTAGGACCCCTTACTCAAAACTCTTCCATTTGAAATTGACGCTCTAGTATGTAAATACAAGTTCGGTTGAAAATATGTTTATTCAAGTTATTAAGGTGTAACTTTGTAAGCGGCGCCTTGATATCAGACTAGAATCGAGAGTGTAATATCAAGGACGCATCATGATTGGTTACATTTCGTTACATGAGCGAGAAGAAAGATATAATATTGAGAAAGAAAGAAAGAGAGAGTACATTATAAATTTTGATAAAGATTTTTTTTAGCAAATTATGTTTCGTGGGCTTTTTCGAGACATGTTCTATTTCTATGATCCAAGCTAGATCTCTCTTATTCATTTTTTATTAAAGATTTTTTATTGTTTATTATAGATTTATCCATAGAAGTTGTTTCCAAAGTTGACTAGACTTGACTGTCTTAGAAAAATTGCCACAATCTAGACTATTCTTAGGGAAAACTGTCGTCGTCAGTCGGGGACCGTGCCCATAGAGAATATAATACTAAGTTAGTCTGGTTTTCTCTAGGACCTACTAAACATTTGCTCGCGACTCATAGTTTAGTAATTTCTGGATTGTCTACATAATTTTGTGTACAACCGTTATATATTTTATATTGCCTCATGTTTAGAATCGTTGTCAAAATATATTCGTATATCGAAGTACCATGATAGGACGGTGCCAACTGCCAACCAACGAAGCCCCGATGCAAACTTGTTTGAAGTATTGATAGTGCTAAATCCTTAACAAAACAACACGACCAGTTCAGTAACTTATGCGTTACACGTAATAACATGTTGAGGACGACGATTTGGTAAATATGTGTACTTGTTTCAAAATTAGAAATAAAGAGTGGTACGCTTTAGACTGGTCCTGTTTTAAATTACTCCGTCGATTACTCATACGTCTACACGCTTAATGAGATGTCCGCACGAGTCAATGCTTCTGAAATGTTTGTTTTAAATTTCAAGCAGCATCTGAAAAAAAAATCGGCATGGCCGTACTCCAGAGGGGTAGGCAGATCTCTTTCGCCTCTTCTTCATCCATGAATCTATTGTTTGTGGAATGCGGGTAGGTACAAGCCTTTCTTTCGTTTGTCACCTATCCTAATATTATATATGCGAATGTGAGTTTGTTTGTTACGCTTTAATTCCTTAACGACTCAACTGATCATCGTGAAATTTGATCACACATTGTCAGACATACAGAAAATTACATAGGGTACCTTAAAAAACTAAACACTGTCAATTAGTACATAAAGTGCCTTGGTACTTTTCGTTCTTTTAACATGTCCGAATCGTTTAATGGCATGAAAGCAGCTAAGTAACTAATCTAGACGATTTTTTTTTATATTACAAAGTGGCAAACGAGCAAGCGGCCCCTGGAAATAAGTACCGCTACCCATAGGCATCCGCAACAAGCTAATGAGTTGCAGATGCGTTGCCTACCTTCATGGACGAAGGAGGGGACAAACAGAAAAAATGGATAATTCCATTCCCTGTCCATCCCCTCCTCATCCGTGAAATCCTCTTCCTCTTCCCATCCTTTCCTTATTAGAAAAGGGTAGGAGGGTGAATAGGACTACAATTAGGCCTCCGGCACGTCACTCATCAGACGAAACGCAGAATACTTCTACTTCACGCCTGTCTTCTGTGACGTCGTGGTATTTCACCGGTCGAGCCGGCCCATTCGTGCAAAAGATGTTGTTATTGCGGGCTCTACCACTGTTGATAATTCTTTATGTATATAATTCAATTGAGCTATTCATAATTACCGTACCAGTTACGATCTAAGGGAAACAGACCAATCGGGAGTTCTATTAGTAAATGTACTATTCCAAATCGATTGGTTTTAGTTTGACTTTATGGAACTAATCTTAATTATGTATTTAACATTGTTTTGTGTTGTAATTGGACGTTTTACAAGGATCGATAAGCGAACACATTACAAGGCTACATAAAGGCAATGCATAACATTCCGATTCTGTAGTCACTCCTTACAAGACCACTTTACCCTAAGTGCTTGGGTTCAGTCTTGTACTGGCAACATTCATGATGTTTGGCGTCAAAATAGTGTTCTAATAAAAAAAACTAAATCTCTCAGTACCTCAGTACCGTAGTAGCATATTGAACGGGCTTGTTTTGTTTTTTAGAGCACAACCGAGAGGCAAGAGTAAGCCGACTCCGAACCCGGAAGGTACCACGACCACACGGAATTTTGACATGAAGAATAGGTTTTAAAGTGGGGAAAGCCCGTAACAATATCTGTTGCAGGAATGTGCCAGCTCGACTGGAGTACCACGACCTCACAGAAGACGTTTCATCAGATGAGGTATCGGAGGCCTAATTCTATTTTTTTTTCTAACAAAGATAGTATGGAAGGAGGAGGAGGATTTTGCGATTTTGATTTTTAATCAGGATTTTCGTGGATAGTTTCGTTTTTAAAGGTTTTCTTGTTGTTTTACGTGCGTTTTAAATTATCTATCAATTTATAAGATAGAGATAGTATAACTGTCTTATGTCAGCATTAAGTCACCGGATCGGCAAATCGTTGCGTAATTCTTTTGCCGCCAATTGAATACGTTTATGGTCTACATAAATCATGCGCGGACACAGAGGAATTATTGTACGGGATTTATTTTATCTGCTGGCAATAAAATTATTCAAGCTGACTGCGTACACAAAATCGTCTCACAATCTTTTACCACTCGGTAAAGTTATAATCTTAATAAATCAAAAGTACGTTTATACTTAAGTGACCTAAGGCAGTATTCAAAGCAAAAGTACTGCCGCCGACTGTGAGCAATTTCACAAGCCCCAGTGTGGAGGTGAATTCATACTGCATCTTTTGTTTCCACTGGACACGTACGCTGCAATATGCTTTGCAAAATTTTCGAATGCTGGAGAACCAACACGCTTTTATTCAGCTATAGTGTCGCGTGGGTGTTGACGGTGTGAACATATTAGCCGTTCATAACCAGAGTCAAATCGTAAATCTATGGAGGCTTCCGGCACCTCACTCATCAGACGAAACGCAGAATTCTTTTACTTCACGGCTGTCGTCTGTGAGCTCGTGTTATTTCACCCGTCGAGCCGGCCCATTCGTGCACCAATCACAGTCAATTCTCTCCCTGCCGCTTTTAATATCCATTCCTCTCCTCTTTCCTACACAAATCCAAACCCATTCATAACTATTCTCAATACTACAGATGTTGATAAGTTGTGGTCAGGTGTGTCGCTGCCTAGTTGACCGTCTCTTGTCATAAAGAGACTGTCGTAGTTCTCTTAGAAAAGCTTGTATCTGGTCCATCATACCATTGGTCTCTTGACCTCGATGACCGCAACACATATGAAAAATTTCCTTAACAAAACTGACAATTGGAGGAAGTTAGTGTCAAGGCGCGCGACATTGACTTTCGATAGAGGCCAGATTATCTCGCCTCTGATAACGTACGTACAGCTGTAATCTTAACGCCGAATTCCTCATCAGATAGCGGCGGTCATGTGCCCGCTCCGCGTCACTGATAACACATTTATGCAATACTAAAAGTGACATTACTAATATCACAAATATATTTGACAATGCATTGTTTTTCCTTTATTATCCAACTGACATCTACTGTTGGGCGTAGACCTTCCCATGAATCGTAACAAAGATCGCCCCAAGCGCTCCCTATCCAGGGCCGTCGTAATTAATTTCAGGACCCTACCCACCCTAGAATTGTACTTTCTAGCTAGGCTGTATAATAAAATATCTCAAGGCTGGCAACAGATATTAGATGTTGGATGAGATAATAATAAAAAAATACCTCAGTATAACAATGAAGCGCAGACCAAAACAATGGAACAGTTACGAAATTTGTTGGAATTGATTTCTAACTTTCAAAAGTTGTGGTCAACGCGTCAGTATTGTATTTGCAGTTGATAGTGTGGTTATGTCTCCAAACGATTGTGAACTTCTACAGTTTATAATCGGACAAGGTACATTATAAACTGACAGCAAATTAAGAACGCGACGAGTCAATCTCATTAGAGAAAAAATAGGTTTGTTCCGTTGAATTTAATAATTAATAGTTTTAAAAACTTAAAAACTAGCGATGCTCTATTTAACATCCATTGTTATTTAAATGTCGCCTAGATGGGGTTATTATCAATCTTAAAAAATTGCAAATCCTGAAGATCATGGCGAGGATTTCTCTGTTCCTTCTGTTAGGATCGTACCAAATTTTAATCCGTAATCTCTGCCTAGGTACTGTTCCGGATTACTGGCGTAAATGTTCATATATTTTAATACTATTTGGTGCCAGTAATTGGTAACAGAGGTAGAGCCCGCACAAACATCTGTTGCATGAATATCCCTATATCTCTAATAACTCGACCGGTGAAATACCACCTCACAGAAGACAGGCGAAGAAGTATGTTTCTGCGTTTCGTCTGTGTCTATTTTCTGTCCACGGGGAGGGCAGAAATTGGGAAAAAGAAATATCTTTTTTCCTGTCTGTCCCCTCCTCTGTTTATTAAAATGGCAATCCATCTGCGATTCCATTTGCATGTTGCGGTCTCATAAAACCAGGTGAGTCGCTTGCTCGTTCGCCACCTTGTTACATAACAAAACGTAGCTAGATTCCTACCCGCAATGTTCACTCTCATGTCGCCCTAATAAATACTCCAGCAATTATTTATAACCATTCCCAGTGAGGTTTATCATTTGTGGGCTGATCTGGTTACTACCGGTGATCGCCACGTTTAATTATCTGTTCCTTCTGCTATTTAATAAGACGTCATTCTAATAAACAATAGACACACATGGGCGCATGACATTAAATAATTAAAAAAAAATATTTCCTGCCAGATACTTCAGTATTTTTTATTCTTTATATCATGAACTTGACATTTAAATATATTAATTACACCTTATTACCTACTCGTGCCATAAATAAAATGCCTGAGGTCCAGTCTGTCCTACCTTCCCATCTCCTCCACTTTAGCTTGACCACGTTGTTGCACAAATGGGCCGGTGACCGGTGAGATACTACGACCTCACAGGAGGCGGTCTCTTGAAGTCAGGTGGACCGCTTGCTAGTTTGCCACTTTCTACTATACATTAAAGGCTGGAAACGCGTCCACAATCTATTTAGTTGTTGGTGAGGTCACTAAACATCACTTGAACTTATAGGTCTTAAACGAGTTCGTATGTACGGAATCTTCCAAGATGGGTTGGTAATTTTTGCGTGTATTTATCACGAGTGATTTCCGTCCTGTCTAAAACCATATAGAATTAGATTGACTTAATGGGATTGTCTTTATTACCCGTATAAAAATACTTATTAATTAAAAAATCCACACAAAGCTTACACTGATTCGAATCCATTATGTTTATCGCACATTACCGTCAGACTTAACTAAGTCCTCTTATCTGTAGCTTTTAATTCTCCCCACTCTAATACATTTTAGCGATAACATGTTTTTGCGATTAGGTCTCCTGTCATAAAACTGTCGTATCGGAGCTACTCCCGGTCCTCGAATCTTGGTAACCTTTGTTCATTCAGAAGGTTATCCTAGTGACATCCTTGTATCTGTTTTTTTTTAAATTATAATTACTCATTATTATAGGTTGGCGTGGTTAGTGTGATACTTCCTTGTCAAGCCTTGGTCAGGTCTTGGGTTTGATTTCAGGACAGACATTTGTGTACTTGAATGTCTGTTTGTTCCGAGTCTGGGTGTAATTATCTATTTAAAGTATTTTAAAAGAATAGTAGTATATCTACTATATGTGTATATATATACACATATGGAAATAAATAAAATAAGCAAAAGCCAGGGTACTATATTATACTAGTGATCCGCCCCGGCTTCGCCCGGGTAGCCGTTTCGTAATCTATACGGAACATTTTTTTTGTATTTCTTAAAAAAAAACATAAAAAGTATCCTATGTTACTTCTAATACCTCCAAGAATAAGTGAACAAAGATTCATGATGATCGGTTGAGTAGTTTTCGCGTGAAAGCGTAACAAACAAACTTACATTCACTTTTATAATATTAAGTAGGTATAAGAATTTCTAGGTTTCATTTTGGTCCTTTTCCCCTTCCCGCCCTATCCTACTAATATTATAAATGCGAGAGTTTGTAAGTATGGATGTATGGATGTTTGTAAGTATTTCACGCAAAAACTACTGAATGGATTTTAATGAAACTTTACAATAATATAGCTTATACATCAGAATAACACATAGGCTATAATTTTTAAAGATAATATGTGAGTTATCAAAAATGTAACAATAAATGTAAGTGAGTCCGTAAAAATCGAAGGTTTCTATTCACGTCTTAATACCGGTGTATGACAATTCTAAAAATGTTCCACACCGGCATCGCTGCGCTTTGTTAGTTATATAAGCTACTGTATGTTATTAAATTATACAATTATTTGATTAACATCAGATGTAAAATATATTTTTCGCAACACGCTTCCGTTCGTAATGAATAATGCATTATGTTTTGTAATCGGCACATATCTTAAAAGGTAACTACGGTCGAACAAAGCACTGGACAGTTATCAATCAAAAAAGGGAAGTGTCACCTCAGGTAAAACCAGTCACCTAATCCCAATCCTCCTCCCATTCCTCATTTCATTTCTATATCTATCCCTACTTACATGTCGAGGCAGCGTAGTAGCTCCCACAGATTGGACCGATTATCTCGTCAAAACTGTGGGAACCCACCGGATGAAGGCAGCAGGAGACCGATCTTTGTGACCAATGGCCAACACCCAGCAGTGGACGACATTTCACTGGTTGGAGAGAGTGAGAGAGGTCTATCCTCTCCTCTGTCCAATATAAAGTTAAGCAACGTATCTGCTACTCATATTTGTTGCAGATGCTTGTTAGTAGTAGTTGTTGTAGCTGTCACCTAACATCAGGTGAACCTCTTGCTGATTTGTCACCTTCCATAAAAAATCATGAGTAATATATAAAGTATAATTCCGTCATGCGTTTTTAATGTATAGAGTCTTCAAACAGTGACAAGGTAAGGTTCTTAGGTAAACACTACATATATTATTAGTTATCAGTGGTAGAGCCCGCAACAACATCTGTTGCACGAATTGGCCGGCTCGACCGGTGAAATAACACGAACTCACAGAAGACAGGCGTGAAGTAGTAGTACTCTTTCGTCCGATGAGTGAGGTGCCGGAGTCCTAATTTCAGTCGTCTTCCCTTCCCACCCTTTCCCCATAAGGATAGGACGGGAAGAGGATTAGGGGAGGGGGTAAACGGGAAAAAAGGAAACATCCTTTTTCCTGTCTATGCCCTCCTCTGTCCATTAAAGGTAGGCAACGCATCTGCAACACATTTGCTTGTTGCGGATGTCTATGGGCAGCACTCACTTAATTCAGGCGCCCGCTCGTTTCTCGCTTCGTGTTCGTTTGCCATATAAGTCACAACACGATCATCCATCACAAATCCATTAGCTAAGCCTAGGATTAGCAGCTCATTAGTGTCGGCAAAGTCCTACGCAATCTAATGCGCGTTTACAACGTTTCCTTTGACATTACCCCTTATCGTTATTGCAGGCAATAGCTATAAATATTATGCTAAGGAAATTTCTCATGTATCTGAATAGACAGACTGACCTACTTTGGTCAAGCTTAAATAATTGGTGTCTCCAAGTTATCAGGTAACTTGTTTTGATAGCACATTGTTTATTATATAAATAACTAATTAATATGCTAGTTCTAGATGGCGTTGTTGCAATATTTATTAATTACATACTATAATTTATGTTGCGAAAGTGAAGGGACGGTGTTCGTGATAGGCTGTTGATGATAGGGCGTTCTAGAACTTATACTGATCAAAGCAAAAATATTTTTTCCAATACGCGGAGTCAGAATGATAACATACCATTAAAAAGCGGTATTAAGACTAACTGAACCGAATCATGTATGTGTAGATGTATGAGGGTGGAAGAAGCGAAGGTCTGCTAGGACCGTGCCAAATGGAAATCCATAGTTTCAACCTACCTCTCCGGTTTAATGCTTAGTAGTAGTAGTTAGTATGCATGGGGTTTCGGGGGCAATAAATCGATCTAGATAGGATTCATTTTTAGAAAATATCATTCTATCCGTGTTTCCGAGCACGAGACAAAATAAAAAACTGTAAAAAAACACAGTACAATAATAAAAAACTATTCCGAAAAAAAATGTTTGTATGTTTGTCCTCTATGCATTAGTAAGTAAGATTTATGCATTCAATATGACACGAGTTATTTTCATAGTATGGTCGATACATAACATAAAACCCGTGTAGTGTAAATTAAAAATAAACGCAGCTTACATAATGTAAAGGTACATAAGCAATATTAAAAGAACAAAGAAGATATTGTGATGAAACTTTAGTTGTTTCCCAAAACCGTTAATTGCCTTAAAAAATCTTAACTTCAATGGACACTATGAAGCAAACAATTCTTGCTTTACGTGGCTAGTTGTAAAATATATTTTAGTCTGATAAGATAAACACTATATGCCAAATTGGTGGCCAATATGGATAAACATTATGCATCAGTGAAACAGCTAGGGGACTCCCTGGGTAACGTTGGTTAGTAAAACGTAAGATATAAATAAAATAAATCCAATAGAACGTTGCCAGTGGTTCAAGACTACATTGTGATAATCGTCTGGTTTCAAATTGACTATTACTGTAGAGTTAACGTTTTCTAATACCTAAGGATATATAATTATACCTAGTTTCGTCGCAAGATATGATTCTTGTAAACAAACAAACGTCATTAACGTAATTTAGTATATATATACAATGAAGGCGGGGCGGGTCACTAGTAGTTATATAAATATTTCTACTCCACGTCTTTATAACTAAGCAAAAGTTGTATGTAACTCTAGCAAATATATAGATATCTCGTCCTAGGAGAACTTGTATATATATTAGTTACTTTCTAAAGGAAAGCGATATATGTGACAAGGTGTCGCGGCAATCTGTAATCTGTAATCTGTTATCAAATCTAGAATCTGTAATCTCTGCCTACCCCTCTGGGCTACGGGTGTAAGCGCAGATTTTTTTCGTTGCATATGTTTTTTATTTTCTGGAATTCGATATCCGTATGTTCCCAGTTTGCTTACGTATGTTATTGTATTTTTTGTCAGGCATCTTATGTAAGGAATTTTAACGTTGTTTCACAGCAAGATGTGATTTTTGTAAGCAAAGGTTTTTATGTTGGAATTCCATAATATTTTCGAAAGCCAACCCTTTTCTCACATTACCTTATAACATTAGCTAACCATATGACATAATTTCACTTCACTTTACCTTACAATTTTCACAAAATAAAAAGTGTAATGGCCGCCATATATATAAAGATGGCTAGGCTAGTCATCGAGGTCGACAGAGTTCCTAAGTCTTGTCCCCTACTCTTTTATGTACCTCTTCAATTAGTTGTTGCGGGCGCCGTTATTTTAATAACACTATAACTGTGGTTGCAAATTTGTACAACTTTACAATGACTCAAACTTAAATATCAGTTTTCCTGCGCTAATTGATTCCCCTGAAGATTAATTTAAATCGTTCAATACAAAGGGAAGCTTGAGACAAGTTCGAGACAATTAGCGCAATTGATGAAATCCAGTCATTGGTATAAAAATAGTACAATGCCTTTCCATTTGTAGCACTGAATCATACCACGATGTTCGTGCTTGCCTTATTTATTTCCATTGAAAATACTGTCCAATATCGACCAATGTCGTACGTACAAGGGGCCGATCTTTGTGGCGGTTCATGGAACCTAACTTTATGGAAATTCCTGTGGCACGATCTAGGTCGCGATTCATGGGAACGAACTTTGTGGCGATTCATATGGGACGATCTTTGTGGCGATTCATGGGAGAAGCCTCCGTTAAGAATGGAACAATCTATTCAACAAATGAAAGATATATCAAAACATACTTTTTTGTGATACACTGTACCTACAAACAATAAATACGTCTTTTTTTTAGAAAATTCGTAGATTGTCAACCAATTTACTTGTCAACTAAATCCAACTAAGTTTAACCTTGTAGTAGGACATGGTTCACAACAATACTCAAATGGTGGACTCAAACCCATATCCTGATATTTTGCAGTACTTACTCTTAAACATTAGGCTATTAGCGCTTCAAAGGACTAAGCTTGTGCAACAATTATTTTCTAATTAGTAGATAAAGAGTACTTGTTAATACTTCTCAGATTTGATTCATTGAATTAAACCAGTTTCTCTTTTAGTCACCATATGTTTGTTATTGATGTAAACATGGGTTAATCCATTTATAAATCTGTCCTTCCAATTAAGTAATACAAACTTCCTTAAGTAAGATCATATAGTGTTGTTAAAATGCAATTTGTAATTTTAAGTGGAGACAATAGACACCTAGTGGTTTATGCAGTACTTCCCAACCGTTTTTCATTTTAAATCCCCTTAATAATACATTTCATTTTTGAGGTACCCTCACCTGGTAACTAGATACCTATTCCTAAAAATGTGTCTTGTAATATTAACTAATGTAATGTACTTTAGCAACCCAATGCTCATAGTCTAACACCTGTTATTAGTAGTTATAAGGTAAATTTTAAGCTATATATTCTAGATATAATACATTATTATAATGTATATTTAATTATAACTTTTCTAAATTCTCCATGTTTCCTCCATAAGAAGTATAATTTTCACATGGGTATGTGCGTATTGCGGGTGCAATGGTACCCCATGTACCCATGTGTGTACTCAGGGGTACTCCTACCATCAGCTGGGAATTGCTGGTTTGGATTATTAAAATCAAATTATTAATAAACTCAAGGACATGGCGTGGAATTCATTAACAAGTACTTTAACTGAATAGAAAAGCCTTTAAGACAATAAGTGTAAAATTATTTACAATTTCATGAGGCTGTATCTTCTGAATTAGGTAGCTAGAAGGTTCTAGAAGACTATGCCTTCTCTCTTTATTTATGTATATATAATATAAATGCCTTCTCTAGGATAGAGTTTAAAACTATCAAATCTAATTTTTTTCTCAGATCTTATCAGATGAATAACTAAAATGTTATTTGGTATTTCAAAAATGGCTTCTATTGCTTTTATTTCATTTAATACTGGCAACCCAAAGACATCCATTTTTAGGAACACTTTCATTTCTCTTATAGTTTTGGCCTCGGGAAGAACTAATAGTGTCATAGTGGATGATGTCACTGTATTAATATGAATAGACATTTTGTGCTTTACAGATACCAGTCAAATAACAAAGACTTACACAAGAAGTCATATGTAGTTGGAGAAAGAGCTAATGTAATGTTATGATGTTTGATTAAAAATGTACATCATAGCAGTATTTTATAATAGAACAAGATTTGTAATTAATAATCAAACCAAATACTATCTCCTGTTATACAACATTTATTACTTTTATATATGACCTTGTAATTTTTTTTCTATATTCTTGTAATATTAATTTTCGTAAGTCTTATGACAATAAGTATTGCCTAGTAAAAATTGTATTTAAAAGTACTTATAACAGAACTAAGCAATCTGTTTTATGCAAGTAAGTTATTACTAGACCATGCCTTTATTTATCAGTAACCCATGGTAACAAATAAGGCAATATGCTCTAATGATTTTTCATATTGTTCCAAATTTGTCTAAACTAAATAATAGCAATGTTCACAAAATATAACTGCAATTAATAAAAATTTAATCATGAAAATAAACCTGGGTTATCATAGCTTTAAAACCATTTATAATTTTGATAAAGTCATACATATTTATTAGGTTGCATTTACTATTAAATGTGTAGAGATAAGAAATTATAATTGGCTAAATTCCTTTCATTTTTACTAACCCTTTTATTAATAAGTGGGTAATATTTATTGAATGTTCTATTCACCCAGTACAACTCCTATAAGTTTTATGTTTTGTTATTGACAAAAAATATAAGGAAGTTATAAATTAATTAGTTACTACTAAATAAATTTTTAATTAATATATTTAAAATAAAAATCATTCTTTATAAGATGTATTAAAGGCCATGGTCAGCTAATAACTAATGTTTATTATTACTAATGAATGACATTGAATGGAAGATAGTTTTAATTAAAATTACATAATTTTAGAACTTTGTATGATTTGAGAGTTTATACGATCTTTGTTTACATTACTATGCAAATATATTACGCGTAATATTTAAGTCTCGTGGTTAAATAAAAAAATAAAAATTGTAAATGTATTTTCTGTGAATGAAAATGAATTAAAAGTTATTAATTCAAAAAATCAATACAATACGGCTAACAAAAAATAATATTAAGTGTCCAGAACGTCCATATCATCTTGATATAATAAAAAGAAAAACATTTCTGCAATTTATAATCATAGTTACGTGATTAAAAACAAAGCAAAACAGATTTGCATGAACGCTAACTTTTCTAGAAAATAGAAAGTACTGTTACCTAAAAGACTCACCAATGTATTCTGGTATCCGAGACCCGTCTCATCGTCAGAAGTTTCTTCTTTATTTTGATGTTCCTTCATATTAACGGGTTATGCACTTCTAACACAAAATAAAAAACAAAGTTAGTATAACTCAAAACAATGTGAAAAAGTCGTCCGCACACTTTGTTTTTTTTAGTTAATAACCGGCTTAAAGACACGATGGCTGTCTACGTAGGTACAGCTATCCCCTATTCACAGTCCGGTGCTTGTAACAAGATAATGTTTAATTGAATAAACGCGATTCCATGCAAATTGCTTGCGCGCCAACAGGAAACACTAACATACGTTCAAATAAATTGCCAACCGGTGGCCAACTGACACTTGTAGCTTAACTTGTCGCGGTGATTGTGACAGTTCGTAGTGCATTCAATTCAAAGTTCACACCGCAGTGTCAAATTTGACCATGAACTAGACCTTATTTTTACATCTATAAATTTCAAGTCTTGTAAATCGTTTGGTTTCTTCACCCCGTTTTAATAATACAACAGCGCGTCGAGGTCTACAACTGCCGTGAATGGTCAATCGCGCGTCATCCGCGCGCAACGCGACTAAAACATATTCTGAATCTGATATAGGATATAGGTACAAGCTTTCCGTTCCGTCCGCCTCTGCCACGTTCCGCATTAGATTTGTTTTTTGATTTGTCATGACAACACCATGTTTGCTTGATAAAGATTTTTATCAGTCTGTAATTGGGAAAAATATCATATGACTTTAATTTTTTATCTCTGATAGGTTTATTCCTCTTGATATATTCCATTGCTAAGTGTATAGGCTTTTTTTGCATAGATAATAAATTAGATTTTTTATCGATTAAATGTATTTTAATATGCATTTAGAGCTCAATATGTCCGTTGAGTTGAGGTTTTCCATTACTAAACTGGTATGTTGTTTCAACGTGTAAAAACAAAAGAAATTCAATCCATTGTTACAGAGATTTGTGTGTAGAGTCATTCGCTTTACATTTACACGCGTATTGTCAGTCACCATAAATTAAAACTAGGTACAATTTTCACGCTCATTTTTTTTACACATGTATCAGTATAAATTATCACGTTCATTTAAGATGTCATAACATCTTTATTATCGTACGTGTATAAATGTGAATGATTCCTTTAAGTCATTTAATTCGGTTTAAAATTTAATTATTTTTACGGATTTCATTGTGTTCTTTTTTTACTTTTATGTACAAGGTGTTTCGACATCAAGACAACGAGACAACTCAGTGCTCTACCCCGTGACCATAAATGCTGAAGTACTCACAAAGTAGGTTTAATAAAAATTAAATAAACGCGATAAAATCCGCAAAATTAGTTTAATTTCAGTTTATAATATGCTCAGTGAGATTTAAAACGTACGGTACGGTACGGTTTTTTTCATTTATTTTTCTTGTATTCAATTTTGAATTTTATTGTTAAGATGCAAGGGTTCTTTTTTGTTATTGATTTATTATTTTCGAATCATTGTCTTGCCTTCCCATATGTTTATAGTTTTCACTTGGGTCGGCAGTCCTTTTAACTGCCTGCCTTTTTAAAAGTAATTATGACTACCATAATGTTTTGGAAAGTATTTCTAAGTCATAATAGATATGATAAAGCAACGACAGACAGAGCTTTTAGGCACTAACTCATCAAATTGTTGTGAATGTTGCGTGGTCTTCTTTTACTATGAAAAAGTATTTTTGGATTCAACATCTCCCTATCATTTTCCCACGTTATGTGGGGTCGGCGCAGTAGGGCCGTAGACCATACGTATCCATACTGGTGGTTTGGGCTACTGATTTTACGACCGCGGCCTGCTTAACGCCAACCCTCGTACCACCGTTACCGAGATTGTCAAATGTCGAGAGAACCGATATTGCTTGGGCACATCCCTTCTCGTCAAGTTCGCCGGTACTGTATACACTACGTGTGTGTATCAGACCGATATTATAGTAATGCAGCCTTAATTTCCATTCCTATTTTTTAAATGGAGGGCTTCTTTTTAGATTCTTACAATTTACGCAGAGAGCAGCTATTTTTGTATTAGAAAAGTCAAGTTTATTCATTAGCAAGCTACAAATGTTTTAAATACAATAAATTTTGTCTGTTCTTTACGACGTCGTATACAGAGGTCGCGAGGATAAATTTTCGTGTTAAGAATAACTAAAGGAAAACATGTATATACTTAGCTTTATGTATATGTTTTATAAAGTTATTTTTGCTTATTATTTATTGGTAGAAGGAAGCAAAGGAGCAATTGGGTCACTTGATGTTAAGTGACCGCTAGCCACAGGCATCCACAACAAGCAAATATTGTTCCCCTCCCGTCCAATCCTCTTCACCTTCCCATCCTATCCTTATTAGGAAAGGACGGGAAAGCAAAGAGGAAATTGGCCACCGTCGCCTAATCCATCATACTTTACGCAGAAGCATACTTCTACTTCACGTGTGTGTTCTGTGACGTTGCGGTATTACACCGATCCGACCGGTGCGACAGACATAAGTACCCCTGGTACTTTAGGGCTTTTTTTGTTCCTTTGGAAATCCCGGAACCGTCTTACATCGCACAAAGAAAGAGGTTATCAATTCGTTTGATTTAAAAAAAAAAAAAATTAGTGGCCCCTAAGGCGTCACCAACTTTTAACACTGCTGCTTTATATGAAGCAACACTGAGTTTTTATTGATTTTAATTTATGTTTAATTAATTATACTGTTTTGTTTTGCAGTTGCAATCTGTGGCATTGTAGGTCACAGATTATAGTTGCGGCACTCATCCAGGTATACCTGCTAGAATATACCTGGATGAGTGCGAACTTTGACTAGATTATCGATTTGTTTTTGTTTATGGAATTAGGTGGCAAACGAGCAAGCGGATCACCTGATGTGAAGTGAGCGCTATCCATAGACATCCGCAACAAGCAAATGTGTTGCAGATGCGTTGCCTACCTTTAATGGACAGAGGATATACAGGAAAAAGGATATTTCCTTTTCCCCGTTAACCCCATCCCCGTGCAATCCTCTTCTCGTTCCCATCGTTTCCTTATGAGAAAGGGCGGGAAGAGGAAGAGGACTGAAATGAAGCCTCCGGCACCTCACTTGTCAGACGAACAAACTTTATATGATATATTCGCGTCGCATCGCGTCATTATCGCATCGCGATTGTCGTTCAACTGGGGCAACTGGTAAAAAACAATTAAATACAATAGCGATATTTTTGTAAAATTTAAATCAAAGAAAGCGATTATTCTTAGGTTAAAAAAAAACAGAGCATAGAAAAAAACAAATCGTACAAACATGAATCGGGCCGTGAAGCAAAAACTTAAATCACGCTATGTTTTAGTAAAAAAAAACATTCAGACTAGAGAACGGCCAACAAGGTTATTTTTAATTGATGCTAAAATCGTTTGCAGGCACACTTTATACATAAATATATATATATATACATATATATATATATATATATATATATATATATATGTGTGTGTGTGTATGTGTGTGTGTGTATATATATCGAGCAGGGCTTAAATTTGATTATGTCTGACATGAACCGAGTTATGATTATTAATTTATTCATCTGCCTATTAATGAAAAACATAATAGGCCTTGTGCATAAGTATACCTTTTTTCATCGCAAGATATGATTGTTGTAAACAAACAAACGTTATTTACCATACATGGCGGCCATTACACTTTTTATAATTTCATCGGAAATGTTGTGATTCTGTGGAAATCGTGAGATAAAGTGAAGTGAAATTGTGTAATATGGATAGATTATGTTATAAGTTAATACGAGACAAAGTTGTTTTTCGATAATATTTTGGAATTTACGAATCTTAACGCAAAAACTTTTGTTTACAAAAATCACATCTCGCTGTGAAACTAAGTATAGATAATATTCGGCGTCACTAACTGAATAACTTTTTGTAAACTATTTTAGGCTGCATTTCAATATCAATTGAACTCTACTATACTCTGTATTTCAAGGACGCGGCATATTTCGGCACATTTCGTTATCAGAGACAGAAGATATATATATAACGTAAATGAATCAAAAGTAAGCACACATTGGAACTCTCTACTCCTACTTTTCTCCATAAATCTTATTAATTAGGAAATGTGATAGTTCGAATAACGTGTTGAACAGTGGATATGAAATGGATGGTTGTGTAAAGGATTATAAATAAATGAATAGAATAATATAATCCAAGTTATATTTATAATCAATTGGCAGTGGAGCTGTTTCATTTGCTGAGATTAACAAAGAGGGGAAGGTAGAGATTCCATCTGGCACGGTCCAGGCACACTATTGCTTCTACATCCACACGTCCACGCATACATGCGTGTCGGTTACGAGAACTCCTCAACTGATAAGTTGCTGAAGGATTGTAATTGATTCGCATTAATTTTTCGCATTACATTGTAACTTGTAACCTTGCACTAGCGCACATCTCGCAAAAACCGAATCGAATCCATCGCGCTCACTTTATCTCGAGTGCGTTTATTTTTGACTTTTCTATTACAATTGCGAACAAACGTCAAGGACACGATGCCTGTTTACAACGCAAGTTTACAAAGCAAAATTATCAAACGGTGAAGTCAGATATGAGGACAATTGAAGCTGTTCCTTTTGCCGAAGATTAAAAAGCGTTGGGTCCCCAAAAGATAAACAAATAAATTTAACACACAAATGACAGAAAAAATTAGCATTTGGGTCTCATTAATATTGTACAATATTATTACCGAGAAGGAGAGGCTTAGATATAAATACTGAATTATATAATACTGATTGATACAAAGCCGTTAAGAAGGAATATTCCGGAGTGAAGTATTGGTGGTACACTAGTGGTATGCCTTTCGCCTGATAACGTTTTGTTGCAGGCCCAATCGTCATCTGCTAACTGCCCTATCTACTTTTCCGTATTTACCCCCTACTGCGTCCCACGTAAAGGCTGGTTAGTTAGCTTAGTTCCTAGTTCTGATAACCCTGTAAGGATTACGCAGTATTATATTTTATAACACATAACAAAACTTTGGGACGTGTAAATAAAATACGAATTCAAAAACAAATCATTATATCTCTCAGTCACAAAACAATTTGCACGAAGCGGTATATATTTTCTTGTAACATTTTTTCTAATAAATTCTGACATTGTTGTACAGCTGCTGACCCTTTAGAAGAATGACATCTAGTTCACGTAGTAGCACTCGAGTTTCATAGAGTCAGAGTTACACATTTGTAATGGCATGTCTTTATATACTACGATGTAACATTAAATTATTTTATATACCTAGTGGATATATAAGTTATTTTTCTAGTTTGGTATTATACAAACCAAATTGTGAAGTCATCAATTTAAAATAAAACATAATGTAAGTAAATTACTTCAAATAATAACTTAATTTATTACTTAATAGTTAGTTCACTTCAATTTTTTGTTTGTTTTGAAGAAGAATTGACTAAGAGCTACATATAAATAATATTAGTTTATTTAATAATATTACAATACACATAAATAACTTTTAACAGAGGTAGAGCCAACATCTGTTGCACGAATGGGCTCTACCGGTAATACCACGACCTCAAGGAAGACAGGCGTCAAGTGGAGGTATTCTAAAGAAATTCGTCTAGTCGTAAATCGCGGTAATCGTAGGTAATTTTTTTTATCTAATTAAGAACCTTCAACCTGATATAACTAATATAGTAAAGCATCAACCTAGATACTATTGGCCCCTAAACGATTCTTGTCTTTTGTCTAGTAAGCGCATAGGAAAGCAATTCCCTTCTAGTAATTTATAATTTTCATTGTCAGGAGCTATTGTTATTAGAGTAAATTTAATTCACTTTAAATCTGATGAAGAAATGTCCTAAAATGATAATCGCGCAACTGTGAGAAAGACGTTGTGTACTACATATTTTAATAAGAACTTGATGTATTTTACTCTACCTTTAATATTTAATTATATGTTGTTAATGCGAATATGTACCTTAACGTGTCGCCGGGATTTGTTCTCTGTGTAAGGAACTAGCTAACAAGTTTCTTAACAGACCAGAAGAAATTAAAAATATTCTTAATACATATTACAACCAGACTTGCTACTGAAACTGAATACTTCAAGGTCTGTAAAGTAGTTATTGAAGCCATAGTTAACAAACTAACATACATAAATGCAAGAGTTAAATGTACCATCTCTCCGACGGCAGTACAGTAGGGTTAAAAGTGTCGGCACCTCAAAGCCGACATTTGCTTGCACCAGAGACACTGACACATACCCATGACCAGTGTTGTCATATTAAGTAACTATAATCAGTTGTGTGCTTAGTGTTTTCAAAAATTTTTAAGTGTCTACGCTACTTGATAAAGGATTTAATTTGAAAACCGACGAAGGCTCTCGTACCGCGACTGTAGATAACTTAATATTATAGAGTAAGTAGACGATATCGCCTGGCAGTCAGATGTACTGCGCGAATTGGATCCAGTAGGTGGCGTTGAGGACAGAAAACAGCAGAGGAAAGAACACGCGCGAGAAGCGGTCAATGCTGATCGCTCTTAGCCTGGCTTTAGCCGCTTCGGCTGGCTCCTAGAAACAGTTGTTTGATTTAATGTTAGATGAAATGTACATTGATTAAACACAACAAATTATTATTAATTAAAATCAAGTGGGTTCCTGAACTAAATGTGGGGCTCGAACTGTTAAATTGTAAATATCAAATTAGGTTGTACTCTTGCGTGACTCGTCATTGTCGATTCTAGGACTCAAGTCTATGAGAGCGTCAAATCGAACTCGAGTCATACTTTCCGTTGCAAGTCAGTCAGTCAAACAATTTAAGTCTAATTCGCCAGTACAAAAATTAACATTGGGGGAAGGGATCAAATGCACAAACGTTTCACTTGCCTCAATTTCCTTTAAATATTTGCAAAGTTAGAGGAATTTAATATGCGTTAAGCATTAATTTATAGCAGAAAAAGGGGACAATGGGAGAGATGAGGTTCCCAGGCAAAATGTAGAAGAGAACCTACTGTTAGTAGCCACTGTGAGATTTATGGATAGAGAGTATTGTGGGAGTAAAAACTCTGGATTGTTATCGTCGAGTGATACCTTGGGCTTGCGACCGCCGTCATCTAAGATAATATTCACGAGGCAATATTCCATGAGGGCCATGAACACGAATCTGGAAAACAGAAGATAGATAAACTTTTGAATAAGCATGATCTGGAAGTCATTTCCCGTATTTTCAAATTCTTTGGTATCGTGTTAACATTTTTTTTATTATCATCTGTTGATATTTTATTATCTGGTTACTCGCTTGCTTCTTTTTTTTTAAAGGAGGTCTCATGATCATTATTAAAATAAAACTGCACATAAATGTACACCAATTGTAATAATACCAACAGCACTCGAGTAAGGAACATTTAGAAAAGGTCATATTGATAAAGATTTATCTGTTTACTGAGGCGATAATAAAATGTGTAGTGCAACTCACACGGTACAGACAGACATGAAGGCATCGACGGCTTTGAGGTAGGAGACGGGCGGTAGCTGTGCTTGCGATTTGGCATGCTGCGTCGATAGCGTCAGGAGTGACGTCACGCCCAGCGTCACTCGCGCTGGTGCCGCGTCTGGCTTGATCCAGAACGACACCCACTGCCGACAGAGAAAGAAGAAGGAATTCATAACAAAATCAAGAACCCAAATGAACAATAGACAAATTTTATGCTATTCCAATTCTAGGAACTGGTTGTACGTACAAAATAAGTTCCCTACCTTCTAAAATAACTGATGTAACTGTCAATAAATCTTTATGCGATTCTGCGAATTTACGAAAGTTTAGGGGCGTATCAAAGAGCGTCATTCTCTTGAAGGCGTCCTGCGTCTCTGGTGTTGTGTATTTTTTTTATTAAACAAAGTGGAACACGAGCAAGCAGTTCACCATATTAGGTGACCGATCCATACGAATCTGTACCAACCTATTGAGTAGCAGATGCGTTGCCTTCCTTACTTACTTTAAGAAGTAAGACATATTCACATAAGAGGGGATGCGAGGATGTTGTTGCTGGCAAAACAAAATTTAACAATGGCTTACCAAATTTTGTTCATGAATCCTGTTAACATCACCTTGTTCGAACTTAAAACTTTCCCACCGCGCAGACGAAGTCCCTGTTTGTGATGGATAAAGTCGTAATATCATCCTAATTGGGGTTAAAACGGATAGAACAAAGTCCACTCACGGACATAATAACGATGAGACATGTGGGTATGTAGGTGTTGAACAGATGGTACCCGAGGCGACGCTTCAACTTGAAGATCACTTCCAGACACGTGAAGTTGCCTGTAAATATTAAAAATAAGTTGAGATACTTAGTAAGTCACACAAAAGAATAAAAACACAGCTTTTGGTGAAGGAAGCAAAAGTGAGTGGCAGTGAACGTCCTAGGAGAATCCGTCCGAACATGTATGCGTAGATGTAGCGAGAGTGGTTGACCAGGATCCTGGAGGGTCCAGGAGACAGAAATTATTGTTCTGTGACGCCTTGCTTCTTCTACATCAGTCTATTGTCAATTTATTTGTCTTATCAATTGAAACTTATCACCTTTATTCAGTATTTCATCAATAAGTTCGAACAACCGAAACACACCTGTTTGACTAAAGGATGGAATAAAAAAAGTTTATCATAAAAGTTGTTCTGCTATTACCACACTTCAGCGTACATTAAACGAGCCGAGTTTTACAGTGTTGGCGTCTAATTAATTCGCAATTAAGCATTCCAGAGTCAACATAAAGCTTATCCTTTTATGAGTTTAAGCCGCATAACGGATTAAAGGTATTTTTAAATGACAACATTGCAACGGTGTCCTCATTTCGAGACGGAAACCTATCTATGACATTTATTGTTGGAACATAGGGCGTTGTTTTGAATGATGTTCTTTGCGTGCTGATAGTGGGTGATGCTATTGGTCAGTTGATAATACTAATTAATAACGCAATGCGTCAGCATTGTGTACGTTTACCTTCGCTGTAAGCCGCTTAGCCTCTTTACCTCGATATTATGATCTGGGTAACAAAAAATTAGCGACAGCTATCTGCGTTTGGCGCGGGTAATGTACCCGAGTCAGATTTGTACCAATTCGTCTCGAGTTTTGTTTAATTATTATAGTGTGTAAGTCGGGGTTTATTTAACTGAAAAAAGTCTTTTTATACCATAACGATTAGCCTGCCAAAATCTAAGTGATCATCGACACCCTTGAACATTAACACCAGAAGAATTGCAGACGCGTTGCCGGCCTTTAAGGAACGTAAAGACGGAATCCGTCAAAAATATTTCCAGTAGTATTAACCCAATGTGTAATGTCTTATCGTAAAAAATAAATCATTATGTCTAGAGGTCTCGACAAAATTTAATAATACATATTTTTTTCGTACCCTTACCTAAAGCATTAGTCTATTGGCGGTAATGTGGCTAGTATTGGCGTCAATTGCATTATAACAAAGTAATTAATTAGCAGTTTTAGCAAAATTTGACGCAGAACAATGTCTTAAATTTGGCCTCGTATCTAGGATAGATACCTACGTTACATTTCTAGGACATCTAAAGTTCCTTGTGCTAAATATATTAAAGGATTAGCAGAACTGATAAAGTTGTAATTATTATTCCGAAGATAACGAGCAATTAATTTTTTTATTAGTAATTAAAATCGGCACAAGATAATAATCTGTCCGCGGATTATTAGCGTTTCTGCGTCAAAATAATTTGCAATCGGTTACTGATTTAACATTATCAAGGCTTGTTTTCGATTCAGTATGGACTGTTTAAAGTGAAATTGTGTCGTACGTATTGTCATTATTATTATAAGAAACATTCTACAAGTAATTCTAATGGGATTCATAGACCTTTAAGTAATGCTGAGACGTCGTCTATGGTAAGTGAAACACATCGATGCATAACTAACGCCACTGCAAGCTTGCAGAGAGTTGTGGAGACGCTTAAAGGATCACACCGATTTTATAAAGCTGTTTGAAGCAGCCTGTTAGATCCGATTACTTAACGGTCTTCGTCTGACTTCAACATCAATCACATCATGACACTACAAATCATTGTACAGGGAATAAGGATTGCTACGGATTATAACCTCTGGGGTAAGTCTCTCGCCCTGTCATCCTGCCTGCATCAATTGACAACTGGATGAAATTATCCCCTTTCTCCCCCTTTCTGTATCGTAACCCTGAGACTATTGATGAAAGGAAGCACCTTATATTTCTTCTTCCCATATTTTCTTCCCATACGCTTGAGCACAACCCCACCTGATGTTAAGCGGTGATGAAGCGGTAAAATGGTATACATCTTGTAACAGCCCATTCACTCTTCTCTTGAAGGTAACCACGTCTTAAATGGACGGAAACTCTGACATCTTGTTGCGATCCTTTGCTACTTCGCTTCGAGACCAAACATCCAGTGGTGTGTTACAATTTATTCTTCGTAAGAACTTGATCCTAGGTCAGACTGTAAGAACATTGGATTGTACAACACTTACCAGTGGAGTAGACCTGCGTGCAGTCGGCGGTCCTGTTTTGAACGAGCTCGAGCTGGGGCAGTTCGATGTTCTCGTCCACTACCAGCGGCACGTCCGGGTCCCATTGGAAGATCAGGTCGTCCGTCGTGTGAGATACTGGAAGTTGTGGGAGACAGGTTATTCAAGAGTCACCAGAAGTAACAACTGTTGCACGAATACAACAACTCGATCGGGAATGTATCACGACCTCCCAAAAGACATAAACTGCAGGTATTACGGTCCTATCCCTTATTTCTCTTCTTCTTTTCCTCGTATATTCTCCTCTCTTATCCTTCGCAAAGCCCGGCAATGCACTTCCTTGTTGTGTTAATAGAATAGTGCTGATCAAACTGCATCTTGGAAACCGTTTGTTGGTTTTTATTGTAGAAACGTGCAATAAAAAGCTTAAAGATTACAAAAAAAGATTACGTCTTAGAATCAATTATAAAAATTTAAGTTATCCTCTAAACCGTCGAAAATGGAGAGCTTATAACTGAGACATATGTAACAATAGTGATCCGCCCGGCTTCCGGATAGCCGTTTCGGAATAAATACATCGATAAAAAAAATCATCCCACGGGAACCGCACATTTCTCCGGTATAAAACGTATCCTATATGCTATTCCAGACTATAACCTATCTCTGTGCTAAATTTCATCCAGATCCGTTCAGCCGTTTTTGCGTGAATGAATAACAAACATGCATACATCCATACTTACAAACTTTCGCATTTATAATATTTGTAAATTTGTTTGAGGCAACCAACACGTAGTTAGTCAAATAGTCAAAAGTCAAATTAAATTTAATTAATATAGAATTAAAAACCCGTGGTGTATACGCTGCGTTAGTCACAGGGATAGCCTCTAATTAGGGCGTGCTTAGCTCGCACTTGACGATCCACAGCCCTGCTTTCCTTTAAACTATTAACTTAATAATTCTGCTTAGCTTCAGCTCCCATTTGAACTAATGCGAACGCTTTTTACTTAGACCTGATAGCGTTAAGTTTTAATTTAATACAAACATATATGTATATTACCATAGAATACAAAACGGCTGGACTGATTTGCTTGACCGGACTACATAAAAACTCCTTTGTCTAAAAAGAAGGGTAATATTAAATTACTGTGTTTCGTCTCACGCTGTCCTCTAATGGAGGGGAATACCTGGCGAGTATGGAATTGGCTCTTTCACTGGTGAAAATGATTGGCAATGAGAATAGAAACAGAACATCTGAATGACTCACAGTACAACTGGTTTAAAATATTAATTGTTCTTTAGTTAAAATTGGTAACAAAAAAACATAGACACTTGACAGAAATAATAGCAGATGGCTTCCAAAGAAATACTGTCCATCTTCACTTTACACCAATTAGTAAGATAAGGAATGCTAGTAGCACTTCGTCGAATGTGAACTCTGACAGAATATCGGTTTACGCGATTGATATCTCTGTCTAATCCATTTCGTAGAAGAAGACACAAGATATTAAAATAATTCAACTTTTACTTAAATCTAAAAATAACATTTTTATCGTAATGATCGGCTTCAAAGAGCAAACAAGCGGTCGTCGAGTGTAAAAAGAGTCGGCAGCCAACCAACCCACTCGAGACTAACCTCACAGAATCTTATCCGAAATAAGACGTCGAGGGGCCGCGGGTGCCTATTTATGGCTCCGTGCTTACATCTGCGTCGACACCGATCGGGCCCTCTCGTGATGCGATAGAATCGCGCTGACTCCAGGGGCCCTGAGGGGACTGAGGGCCCTCGACTCGCTCGGCCCACTTTCACTCCCCTCCCCACGACAATTTTCTGTATCGCCGATAACTTTACCTACGTCGTTGAGTGCTTTCTCGTATTTGTTGATGGTTGGAACGATTACTTATTTGTAAATAAATTTTGATGAGTTAATATAGCTACAATATATGTATATTATATTAATATTTGCGATTATCTGGTAAATTTCTAGTAAAGAACACGGCTGTTTATGTTAATAAAGCTCTTAAGCCAGTATGAATAGAATAAAGAATATTGTACTACCTTTAATAATGTTCGCCGTAGATCGCATATCTGTCTGTACTGTAAGGTGGTAAGTAGATAACTTAACGATCGTAACAAGCTTCATAACTACTGACACGTAAACACTGTATATGATAAATGCTGTTCGTGAAAAAATCAATTAACTGGTCATTATTCAAAGTACTTTGATGCACTTTATATGATGAACTTTAATGAACTATATAATTACATACAGAAATGTAATTACCATTTCATTATTGTATGAGAGGTTACACTAATACTCGCAAATTACAATAAATGAAGTTACATTAAAAATGAAACTCCAAACTAGCTCCATATTTACAAAAGCCCAAGATTTTTAGATATTCGCGCTACATAAATTACTTTTACTAAGTACAAATCCGAGTTTCTGTCGCAATCGCGGGCGCTAGCCGCCATCTTGAAAATCACCTTTTTGCAAATATCTTGGAAACCGTGAGTTTCACTTTAAAATCAGTTATGACCTTTTTTGTAGAGCTTATTATTTCCAATCTTTTTAATCCAATACATTTTTCTCTATTGTTAATATTTTCAAGGATATACTTAGTTAGAAAAACAAAATTTTGTGTTTTCGTTAAATATTTTCGAAAATACGAAAAGCTAAGAAAAGCTTGAAACCTTTTGCAAACTTTATCTTGCCAAGTTATTATTATATTATATTAGTTGCCAAGTTCTAGCGCAACAAAAGTTGTCGTCTAATAATAAAATCACTTGGAAGAAGGTTGCAAAGGAGCAAGCGCGCCTGATATTGAGTGGCCGCTACTCATACGCATCCGCAACAAGCGAGTTGCAGATGCGTTGCCTACCTTTAATGTACAGAGGGAAAAGACGGGAAAGTAGAAAAAAGGATATGACCTTCCCCTATTCATCTCCCCCGCCCGATCCTCCTTGGTGCTATAATTATAACTCACGACTTCATTGACATAAGACTAGTTTCTAATCCAGACTTCATATTGATTTTAAAATCAATGTCTGGATTAAAACCCTGTGGAACATATCTTTGTCATATTTAAACCTCACTTGCGTCATTTCCACCTTCTCATCTCCATCGGTATTGGACGAAGCAGAGATTTAGGTCAAGCATCGATAAGCAGGTTGCCTGATGCAGCCTCCTAACTTATATCATTAAGCTGTAATAAAATAATTATAAAAAATTAATGATAGTATTAAAAAAGTTCCACATTTTTCAATCAGTAATTTTTGATTATCAATGTTATAGTATTAACATAAATGACCATTAGTGGTTTATGCTCACAACAAGAATACTTAAAAGCAAAGGCTTTTTACAAAAACAAAGAATAGTCAGTGTAATAAAGTGAGTTCTACAAGAAAGTTAATTTATACTATAAATGCATATAATACGGTGTCACTTATGTACCATACACCTGGTACCCAAACCTGGCATAAAACACGGTACGTAGTCCGGCGAAAAACATACGTCTACAAGCGCCCCTACTCTCTCTCGCGAAACCTTACCCAAGTTTGTTTTAAACGCAAACGCAGTATTATTCTTTCATAAATTTGTTTTAAGAGTCGACCATCGGAACAGCTCGTCGTCGTCTGATAAACACAACAGCTTCCAAAGAACAACGAATTGGATCTTCATTGTTGGTCCCAATTAGTTCAAGATCCTTTGAACTTTCTTCGCGGTTGTTCTCTCGTCACCTGTGAGTTTTCGTAATACTGCCATCAGTCTATCTGACGATTATAATTAAATCCGCATCGTGGAGGGCCGTCGGCGCGATTCGAGGGCGGCCACTCGCCCACACTGAATGTATAACGAGGCTGTAGGGTGCTCGACTGGGACGCTTTTATCTCTAGTTGTGTACGGGTCGACCCTGTACCGAACTCGTCTTGAGATCGAAACGTCTCGTTACGTGAAGAAAATACACATAAGTCGTTCCGTCATGCGCTCTTTAAATCGTGTTAATAGTACAAGATCCGGCATAAGGAATTCATAACTTCGTCTGTTATTTGATCAGGACCTAGATTAAATGTTAGGTAATACGTATATTGATAAATCACAAGTGGGTTGTCGAGCTAAATCTGGGGCAAGCACGATGTTAAATAGTAATAATCAACTATTGGCGATTCTAGGGGTTAAGTTTATGTGTATTATGCTTAAGCTTAACAGATGAGGGTATATGTACATTCCTTAGGTTGGATTTTAGACAACAATGGAATCTAAGACAGATTATTAAGTAAAATTTTCTTTACCTGTTATACGTGGAAAGTAACTCTTCATAAAAATGACCATAGACATATAAAATGACAGAAACCTAAGTCTCAATTGTATATTGAAAAGTGAGTGTTGCCAGTGATGACATAATGTGACAATCCTAATTAATATTAGAAATACGACTGTGAAACAGTTTGTTTGTTTAGTTTGTACGCTATAACATCTTAACGACTCAACCGACCATCATGAAATTTTCGATAAACATTGTCAGGGGCACAGAAAAATAAAAAAAATAATTTACAATAGCCATGGTCATATCTTTTGGCCAGAGGTCATGTTACTATAAGTTATTAAATATCAAATTTGTGTTAACAGTGGTAGAGCCTGCAACAACAACCCACAAACAAAATACCACGACCTCACAGAAGACAGGCGTGAAGTAGAAGTATGCTTCTGCATTTTGTCTGATGAGTGAGATGCTGGCAATAGTCTTTGTCCCCTATTCCCTCCTCTGTCCCTGTAGGCAGCATTTACGTGTTGCGCGTGTCTATTATCATGCCACTGACAATCTTGAAGCGTTTGCTCATTTGACACCTTGTATTCCATAAAACTAATGGTTGCATTATTAGGGGAAGAAGTTATAGTACTTACAGCTTTCCATCTGCAACTTGCACTCCTGCGTGTCATGCGGGTAGATGAGGAAGTTCATGGCGCAGGACAGCTTGAGCGTCAGCTTCACCATGTACAGGATAGTCTTGTCCTTGTACAGCCACACGTAGTGGTTGGGGATCGTCATCGTCTGGAAGGTGACCGACTTGGCGTTCTTGAAGAAGGAGTCCGGACGCCACATGTGCTTAAGCCAGTCCAGGTCCAGTAGCCTTTTGAAGAAATACTTATCTTATATTTAATAGAGATGTTTCTCTTAAAGTTTCAAGCATATTAGCGTAGGTTTGACGCTTTGGGTTGGCTCTCCCCTCAGGGAGACCTACAAATATGTACAGTCCACAAAACCTGGGCACTTAAATTATCTTAAGAATTTAGTTATTTGTACTACGACTTGTTGACCAATGTGGAATGTGAAAACTTAATGGGATTGGAAGTTCGGCTTCAGTCTTTTGATGAGGAATGCCATCCGCTCATTCGAAAGTAACACTCATACGGTCAGTCATCCAAAAATCATCTACAGAAGAGAAAATATAACCACCTGTACTCCGAGGTCATGTTCTCTGGCAGCCTCAATCGGAAGTCCTTCCAGGTTTGGGCAAAGAATATGTCGGCGGCATATGTCTGAAGAAAATAATGGTGTTCAAGTATTTCATACAGCCCACGTTATACGCCTGATTATTTTTTTAATTGAAATTTGATATTTTATTATCATTATCATATCATAATCTTACAAAATTTCGACGATCATAATTTGATAAAAAACTATCGACGAGGATGGGATTCGAACCCACGCGTGCAGAGCACATTGGATTAGCAGTCCAACGCCTTAACCACTCGGCCACCTCGTCACGTGAATATCTGACGTAATTACGCAATCTTGTTTAATTATCATACTCTTAAAATATTTTTAAAAATTGAATACATTAATACAGAATAATTGGTATATATCTCCATTAGTACTCCTGACTTACAACTTAGGGTCAAGAGAGTTGTAGCCCGGAACGACATCTGTTACACGAATGAGCCGGCTCGACCGGTGAAGTCAACACTGGCGTCAAGTAGTATTCCTTTTCCGTTTAGTCTGATGAATGAGGAGCCGGAGACCCAACTCCAGTCCCCTTTCCCAACCTTTCCTTACAGGGAAAAGATTGAACGAGGTAAGGGATACTTCCTCCTCCGTCCAAAATAAAGGCACGCAAAGAATTAGAACTCATATGCTTGTTGCGTATTAATTATAGCGGTAATCACTTTATCTATGTCAAAGGATAGTATGTATGGTACCTTATCCTGAAAATTTTAATATTTTCTTCAAATTCTAAATAACTTCTAAATAAAATTCTACATAACTTATTGTTGCAATGATTTCTTAGAATTACGCGAATAATGCACATTGGTATAAAACTAATTTTTCGGATTTTATAGCGTTTATTTTACGTTTTTTGATTTCCGACGTTCCGAGTACTTTACAGCGCTCATGGTCACGGGGGACTGAGGTGTCAGACGTCCCGATGCCAAAAGTTGCTGGTGAAGTACCCACTAATTTTGAATTAATTACTTCTGCTCCGATCTATGCAGAATGAGCTCACTGTGTCTTGCGGTTGCAGTTGTTTGCTTGGCTTGAGATTCAATTTTATCGACCACGGGATCCCAAGCGTGGCAGTGCCCGGCCATCTTCTCTGTTGAAATTAATATGTTTGTTTTATTTCAACAGCCTCGCGTATCGCCCTGGGTAGGAAGCGGTGTCCTTTTGCGAGGACTTGTGGTTTATCAAATCTTATATAATGGCGGGGGCCGTTTAAAACATGATCACAAACTAAGACCTAAGAACCTAAGATATTGTTGTGTATCGCTTGCATGCCGCAAATAAATCTGCGTTGCTGTAACATTGCATTTGTATAATCCAATTTTTTTATACGTTAAACATTTTTCAGCGAGCCGGTAACAAGCAAACGCCGGCAGCGAACCTTCTACGAAATACTTCTAATTAAAAACGAAAATTTTTAACTACCGTTGGTTACATGAGGGCTATCAAGCGCTTCCCGCTCACGTTTCTTTATTTCTAAAATCTAATGAATATAATTGACTCGAATTTCAACGAATCTATATTTCCATGTGGCTATATTTTGAATGTAAATAATATCACAATTAAGGATACTATAAAACAAGTGACACAACATACAAGCTTTTAGAAACCAAAAAACTAGACTGAAATAAATCATCGTCATTATTATCACGATGGACACACATACATACATACATATAAACAAAAATACTTCAAAATACAGTAGATTTGAAACTTTATTAACTTAATTTAATCTTAAGACTACTTATTGTACGCTGTCGACCTTAAAATCGTAAATGTGTGTTTATGATTCTTTGTGTCATTAGTATAGCGATAGGCTTAACCCCAGTCGTATATAAGACAATATAAACTCGATAAAAACGCAAGAGCTGATTTAATTTTAATGTACTCGAAGTAATTTTAAAAAGATTTGATTAACTTAGTAATGTATCTACATGCTAACTATGAAACGGAATGTTACAATGTAATTTTCACTAATTTGTGAACATCCGATGGATTTGAATGTTTGTTATCATTTAAATGACCATAAAGAACTGATGACATCGTTTTTTTTCCTTCGTCGTCGTTGAAAAAATAATTTCGTTTTAAAATTGAAAATAGCGCCATCTAGTAGTAGTACTTTAAGAAACAGATACTTTGCATAAGGCGGTTACCAATAGGTAGCACTTCCGTAACCACCTTATGTCATTTGTCAGGTCTAATAATATCGCAATTCACCTTACCATAGAGTTCTCATCGATGGAATCCAGGCCCATGACGGTGACGTGGAAATTGACTATGGTGGGCTGGTCGTTCTTCTTCGGGGGTCGCATTTTATCGTAAAGCTTGGGGTCTTCAGGCAGGAGGTCTTGGAAAGTCAGGAGAGTGGCCCTGAAAGATTTTTTTTTGTTGATATATTTTATCTCTAAAACTCCTATTATCTCCCTTCCTTTTTATAGAGGAAGGTGGTAAACGAACAAGCAGTGACTACTACCCATAGCAACCCACAATGGATAGAGGGCCAACAGAAAAAATGAAATTATCTTTTCCTTTTCATCCCCTCCCTAATCAAATCTTCCTTCTCTTCCTATTACTTCCTTATTATAAATGGATCGGAAGGGTAAGAGGGTCCTATTGTATTTCAAAACGATAATACAAATTCTGCGTTACTACTTCGTTAGCATTACAGGATATCACGTCTGCCCTGCAGTAGATGAGCCAGGAAGAGGAGCAGTCCTCAGCACCAACAACTTCCAATTTGTCTATATCTGCTTTTAAAAATCCATCCATATATAAAAAAGCTGGCGACGAAATAAAGTTGACTGTTTGTTCCGCGTTAAAAAAGTAGTGAACCGATTTAAAAAAATTATTTACCGTTAGAAGGTTCTTTTTTTCTTATGTGAGAAGGTGGCAAACGAGCAAGCGGATCACCTGATGTCAAGTGAGCGCCGCCCATGAACATCCGCAACAGACAAATGCGTTGCAGATGCGTTGCCTACCTTTAAAGGACAAAGGAGGACATAGACAGGAAAAAGGATAATTCCTTTCCCCCGTTAACCCCCTCCTCTTCCTATCCTCTTCCCCTTCCCGTCCTATCCTTATAAGGAAAGGGTGGGAAGGGGAAGAGGACTAAAATTAGGCCTCCGGCACCTCACTCATCAGACGAAACACAGAGTACTTCTACTTCACGCCTGTTTTCTGTGAGGTCGTGGTATTTCACCGGTCGAGCCGGCCAATTCGTGCAACAGATGTTGTTGTTGCGGGCTCTACCACTGTTGAGTCTCTCTACTACTCTTCTATCGGTTACCTAGGCTTTACTTGTATTACCCGAGCAAAGCCGGGCGGGTTGAAACCCTCGTAAGTTTACCACCTTCTAGTATATATATAATACAAACTTAATTATTATCTGTTTAAATGTCCTCCGATAAGTGTGTTTTTAAATATGGCATTAAAAAAACATCTGGTAACATTTCACCTATCACAAATATATGTTTTAAAATTAAAAAAAATCAAATGTAGGTCGTGAGAGATTTTTAAATACACGGACACACAAATCTTTTATTGTACAACATACAAAAGAAGTGTACAAAGAGAAATGCAATCTTTTAAATTATCGGCACAATGGCGGCAGCGATCGATGGAAGCCGTTTCTCTCAAACAGAAACTAAACGTAAATGAGAGTGATGGTATTCATAGAAAATTGAAAACAATACAATAAGGTAAACATTCAGTAATAACATTGTTATATAATAATCTATTGTGACGATGTGTCGTCAACTCATTTGGCGACATTTTTCAAAGCGCCGATACCCTAATGGACAAGGATACTAACTGATACATTGATTGTTCGAATCCAAAACCTATTACAGTCCGGTCGTACGGTTCCTACCCCATATAAAAAGTGGTCAAAATGGCAAGCAGTAGAAGTGTAAGTGTGTAAGACTTGAAAGACATCGAAGAGAAGATAAAAAGGATTAGGTAGTCAGTAGCTTTAATTGTTGCTAGTCATAGAATTAAATATTTGTACAAAAACACAGGCAGTCTTAAGGACTGGCGACAGCAGTGACATCTCAAAGCAAGAGTGAAGGCGCGACAATAGTTCGAAAATAAATAATGAACAAAAATAATCCCTAGCGCCTTAACAATAAATGTCAAAATTGAATACAAGTATCGTCGAAACCGTTTAATGCATGTTGCAGACGCATGTTGAGCATGTGTTTCACGTGATCCTATACGATTTTCCCCTATTTAATATCGCTTTCGCCTTAAGAAGTTTTCACTTTACAACGTTTTTTGTATAAACCATGACATACCTCTTTCAAATAGATTTGAATTTCAGGCCATCAAGGCTACAGTTATGCCTGTGCCGTAAGCCGTAGTGCGCACAACTGACTTATTATGTCACAATTCATTGGTAAAATACTAAACCAATAATTATAAAAACTTCAAGAGACCATCACGACACGATTGCGTTGGCTGGATTGAAGGTACGATAAGTTTCAACAACCTAGTCTGAACTATGATTAAGTTTAAGTATTTTATTTATAATTTGCTTGATATCTCAGACCTAAATGAAAGCGCCATATTTAAATATTATTATTTATTTAAATTTAATAACAAAACACCAAGGGGTGTCTATTTAAGTTGCATTAAGTAGAAAATGAGGTCGCGTGCGCCTGCGAGTTTGCGACAAGCAATAAAACTCCGAGCGCTTTGAGGTATTACAATTTTAAAATGTCAACACAAGTTTTTTAATTAAATAGGTCACGGAGAGAAACGTCAGCGAGATCGAATAATAAGTTAGTTTCTAAAATGACGAAAATTAATTTACCGAGAGTTATTGCAAACAGAATTCTTATTTCCAGCAAGTATTATTTGGGGTTTCATTTTTAACGCACTTGTAAAACCATAAATGTATCATTAATATCTGCATTAAATACTTATGACAAAAATATTTAAATACTTAAACCGTTTCCTGTGAATCAAAATGGAACACAAGATAGACGTTGAACCGTCCAACACTTGTATAGAAATTTAATTCATTTCAATTAGTAACAATGAATTTTTAAATCCTTTTTCTCAAAACGCAGCATTTTCCCCCGAACCAGTATGCCTGTAAGCCGCTTAAAATATTCCGTCAATAGAAGTGATTTCCAAGAGATTACTCGTCATCAATATGGCCGCCCTTAATATATTTTTTACTTCACATTTCGACGAATATAATTAAATGAGGATAAAAAGTAAAGGGTGCTTCATATGTGGGGATAAAACAGCGGCAATATCTCTACATATCAAAAAATCTGTCGCGTCTGTCTGCATGACTGAACGTGACAAATTCAAAAGTACAGAACGGATTTTCATACAGTTTTCATTTTTTACCAAAAGATGGAGTTGTTATCAAATTTGTAACTATGACAATGATGACTTGTTTTAGTCGAATTGGTGGTAGGTTGGTTGTAGTTTTAGGACGTACCCGAGTCGATTCTTATTTAATAACCGTCTATTACATTTAATAGGAATAGCTATATTCCTATTAAATGTGCCCAAGTGGTTCTCGTGTTATTAAGTGACCTCTTCCTAAAGGCATGTATAACACTATGGAGTTGCATATAGGTTGCCTATCTTTAAGGGACAGAAGAGGGGATAAACAGGAAAAGAATTTATTTTTCAATCCATCCCCTCCCCTTTCTATCCCGTACTTATTAGTAAAGGATGGAAGGGGGACGAAGAATTGTCCCTCTGGTATACATATTTATTTCCTGCTACAACTTAAGTCAAATATGAGTTTATGTATTCAGAACCGGACATTAATTTATTCGGTGTTGACCGCAAACGAAAAGTGAACAATCTTATGAATCTTAACAGCATTATGCGGCATGTTATGCGGCATATGTTGGAATTGCATAAATAAATTATCTCATCCCCTTTATTATATAAAATCACCGTAGCATTAGATTAAATTTATTGTTAGCTATCACAAGTTTTGGTTACTATAATAGAACCGATGAGTATGTTTGTTTAAACGCTCTAATCTCAGAAACAACTAATCGGATTTGAAAAATTTTGTCATTGACAGCCCAACGATTGCGGAAGGTTATAGGCTGATTTACATCGCGCTATGAATCTTTTGAGTCGACCAGAGAGAGATATAAAGATAAATACATACACAATATATGCTACTAGGAGGTCTAAACACACTTCCTGCTGACATGATTGGACTGAAGTCAAGTCAAGGTCGCTGGATGAAGCCGTTTAGGTTACAAGAAGGTTACAATATAACCGACTTACCATGGGTTTACACTGACTAAAATATTGTCACAAAACATATTGCCATCTCGTTTTTATCAGAGAGAAAGCTTGTATCGTGACACGATTAAATGCCAGTGGAAACCTACTATACATACCATTGAACACGCGAAAAACAACTTCCGTCTGGATTAGTTTGACAAAAATGAGAAGGTATAATATTTATTTCTGCCTGACTATCTATAACATAGCTCCCCGACTTCGCGGTAAGTTGTTAACGACGAAGTCAAAACTCCAACAAACAAGCGAGGCGGCTCGCGAACGCGGACTGGAAACGACGCGCTTCAATACACTTATTCGACAGTTTCGGAACGGAAATAAGTGAAGAAAAAAATACATTATTTTAGCACTCCTATTAGATAAAATAATTATGAACAATCCTAAATACAGAAACTTTATATACAGTCGATATACACATAGATACGACATAAGCAAGTTAATTAATTAAGCTAAACTACCCCCCCCCCCCCGAGGCTCAACACCCTTCAATAGTGAAAAGTTCTCATTTATTATGCAAATTGAACGCCAGACGCAATGCAATTATATTAATTGTACATAATATTTATCCTCTATTTAGAAATTTTGCACTGAGATTCCTGTTTTACATAGACGAGCACTAGAAAATTATTTTTCTAAATTCATCCCCTAAGTACTCAGTAAGAATAAGTCCCAAGCTATGGGTCGTTCGAATATTGGACCCTAAAATGTAGAAGACTTAGCACACGGCTGGATAGACATGTTTCTAAGACACCCAAGGTGGGGGTGCAAAGATTGGAAAATATTGTTGGATGAACCCCAGTCAATCACCATCCAACCACCAAGGATTCTTATGAATAGACTTTTAGGCTATTTAATATTTTATTCAATACTTCTACAATTTTACAGAACTTTTATTGTTAAATATTTATTGGTAATATTACTGTGCATAATGATGAATAAATCACCTACACGTGTGACCGCTAAGGCAGGCAACTGCTGAAATATATCTGTCAATGCATATAGTAAAACAGTAAAAAAGATATAGTAATGTCGAAAGGATGAATGAAGAGAGAGTAACGACACAAATGTGTATTGCAAAAGTGAATGGCAGTGTTGGTAGGGGACGCCCTAGAAGAAGTTTTATTGATCAGATAAGTTGCTTAATAAAAAAGGGCGATATACGGAGTACCCACAACCGAGGAGCATGTATGAGGGCGAGAGAAGTCTGTCAAGATCATACATATATAATACAGAAATGAACCAGCTATTTGGAAAGTGTACAATAAAGATTTATTTATCTATTTTTAGTTAATGGATAGGTTAAGTCTAAATTATGGTTTGACAAATGTTTACTTGACATGGTAGATGATTGTAGAAGTTTGTTACAGAGATACTGGGTACATACTGCGTGTAGCACAAGTCGGTGGCCACCAGCATCAGGCGGAGGAGGACAGTGGATGCCCAAAGAAACTTCTCGACGGCCATCTTGAATTTATGCTTCGAACTTCCTAATCACGATTGATTTAATACATTTTAATTAATACATTTATATTGAATGCTTAAAAACATTATAAAATTAGCAATGTTAACATAAAAATCAATTTAATAATATATTTAAATTGCTAAGCACATTGCATATATTTTCATAGCTGGAGGAATTAAGCGCGGGAAGTTTTCGCTCGAAGCGCGCGCTTTTTGACAGCGCTAGACGAAAGCGCGGGAAACAATGATGTCGGCGCTAAAAAATTTACAGTTAAAAAGACTGACGCATGCGTGAAATGTTGTAGGCTCGGTGTAGGCATTAAAATAAGATCTAGCGGGTCAATTGCGATCTGCATATTACTATGCGAGGGTCCTCGATTGGAATCCATAACCTATATATACTTGACCTGTTTTCAGGCCTGAAGTGTTTCAAACTTTCCACCTGACCAATATTATATGATACGATGTTACCAAGGTTTTATTGGGGTAAAAAAAATATAAAATACTATTAATATGTATGTTAGTTTTCTGATTACTTTACGTGATAGCCTAGCAGTGAAAGTACCTAGTTGTTTAGTGTCTTCGATCTGGCTGGCATATTTATCATACTATTCGTACACAATAACATGATACGTGATGGCGTCACAGTGGAGTTCTTGTGAACAGTACAACAAAGTTTACGTCGTGTAGAACTAACAAGTTTAACGCATGGAGTAAAATTTCTTCGCTCGTTATAGGATTTATGTATTTGGTTTATGCTCTAGTTCCCAAAATATTGTGACCCTTAGTCACAGACCCTTAGTTAAGGCACTTGCGGTTTTCTTGCCCCGATATCTGGCAACTTTCCCAACATCCGAATCGGATTCGGCGAATGACTGCCTTTTTTATATCCTTCCATCTCGAAGTTCGACCTACCTAGCTGGACAGTATGACCATAGACATACTCGCCAACAACTTCAAGAGTACGGCCTCCTATAGTTGTTGCGGTGGAACATGGATGTCGGACATGACTTTCATCTTGTCCACGTTCATTTTTCTAAGGCGCCTTGCGATTTTTGCCTCGAGGTTTATCGCCGTATGCGCTTCGTCTTATAAATTAATCAATCAAAGCGAAAATATATAATCTGTGAGTTATCTGTCACCTATTCTTTCTGCTGTCGATCGTTGCCATGTACACGTACATACATACCTACTACTAATGCTATATATTTGGACAAGGACATTATTATTATCAAGAATATTTTAACTCTGTTTACCTCGTTTGTATTAAAAAGACATAGCATATTTTATATCGATTTGACTACACTGATGCAGCATAACTCATGGAAGTATTCAACGATTTATCAAGACCATAAGAAGCTTTCAAGAGCGCTGCGGCACACGCTTTGTGACAACAAGGGTTTCTGCAATGCCGATTTTTAGGACAGATACAAGCTTGCAAATATTTTATTTGATAGACACGACTTTACTAAGTTACGTTCAAGTTATTCTTGCTTCCGTGATCATTTGAGTAGGTATTTTTGTATAATTTCTGACAATAGCCATAGTATTTCCGAAGGCTGCTATCGGTCGACGGCCGCAGCCACTTGGGCACGTTCGTCGCCCGACTTAGCGTATTTGTACCGCTTTACAATCTAACTTGAAATGCGGTATGAAAACTTAAACCCACAAATCAGTAACGTTGCGCAATTATATCGTATGGGTAACATGATGTAATTGCGTCAAACGTCAATTACATTGTTTAAAGTTAAGCTTTATGTTACTTAGTATATCCCTCTTTTCAGTATCCTTAAATGTCCATACCTCCCTCCCTACACCTTCCTCCTTTTGAAGTTATACGTTACGTTATGATGAGAGTGAATTTTTGAGATGCGCACCTAAAAGCAATACCATGAAGTTGGTTCCTGAATTTCTCTCAAGTTTTCGCGAGAACTGACAATTATTTCATTTTATACTTAAACATTTATCAGTTTCACTTAACATCTATATTCAACAAAGAACATAAGGACACGGGATCACGTTTTTAGTTACTTTTTTATTATATACATTCTTCTTGTATTAGCTTCTATCTGAAAGTTGGTCGCTAACCTCTCAAAAGTATCCTTTCTCTGCGCGAGGCTTTTACTCCGACTAGCCTAATTCCTGTCCATTCTAATATGGCTTACAATGAAAGACAAAGGACAAGTGTTATAGAAGATATCAAATATGTAGGAAAAGAGACAGGCTCTGGCCAAACTATGCCAAGGGAAGGAGAGGGCGGCATAAGGCCTCCCATAAAAAACTGGCTTGCAGCCAAGTTGTTCCCTTCCCAATATATACTAAACTATAAAATATAAATACGAAATCTAAAGTCATATAGGGTAAGGCTTTTGTAAAAGAAATGTCTTTTTACCATTTTGAATTGAAATTATGTCCATTTGCTCAGGTAAAAATTCCCAGCTATTCATGTACTAAATGTAGCAGTTGGAATGAATACGTCATCAGTTCAAGATTATGCTCGTTTAAAAAAAATACCATTCAGATAATTGCACCAACAGACTCTGAAGGTAACGTTATTCAAACGCTAGCAATTTCTTTAGCCATAAATAAACTTTTATCTAAAATAATACTCTTAAAGAAAGACAGGGCTGGAATAAATACGCCTCATCATTTTTTGGCTGCGTATAATTTGATGTCATACAAATAAGTTGGTATACAGACAAAAAATACGCGCTGTGACCATACAACTAAAACAGACACGCAATCAGCCATTTACAAAATCTACGACTTACAAAAACAAGTTAAAATGTTCGTGAGCTTACAAGTCTAGTTCCATTTCAGAACTTGTTGATTGAACGAAATCTGTTTCACGAATCGGCTCGACCGGTGCAATACCACGACCTGACAGAAAATAGGAAAGGAAGTTCTAAGTTTCGTCTGATAAGTGAAGCGCCGTAGGCCTTCCCATCGTTTTTTAATAAAGAAGGGAAGGAATAAGGACCAACACATTTGCACCTGATAAGCTTGTTGCAAATGTCTATGGGTAGCGGGTATTTAATACCAGGTGACCCGCTTGCACCTCTACCACCTTTTTCCATAGAAAATAACACACGAGTTTTGAATCCTCTCTTCTTAACCCTTACACTCTTCTCTTAGTCTTTTGTTTCATAAAAATATTTCAACGTAAAATCCGATGATATATGAGTCTAATCAAACTCCTACAGAATACTAATACTAGTAGATAGTATATTATGTAGAAGGTATTTTAGGCAATATAAGATTGTTTAAAAAAATTACAAACTATACTATGATTTATTTTTGCTTTGTACATTCTTAAGTATATTTAAAACATATAAAGTAATTTTAATACTTTAGTAGTAACTTATTTCGGAACAACATTTCCCTTATCGATAAGACTTAGTTGCGTTTCGACATCACCAACCGTTCTACCTTTAAAACTTTCTTCAATATCCTGCAACGTACGATCCTTTGTTTCCGGTAACAACGCGTACATGATCAACAAACATACAGTCAGAGTCGCTGAATACACCAAAAACGCTCCCTCGACACCAATCGAAGAATACAGATGAGGAGCAGTCTTCATAGACACAACAAAAGATGGAGTCAAAAACGACGTAGACAAAGTTGACCCCAGACTTCTATATGCCAACGGAAACACCTCTCCACATATCACCCAATTCAATGGAACCAATCCTAAACAGAACGACAATGTGTACAGTATCATTAGACTCATCGGAACTACGTCCAGCACCCAACCGTCTGTGAAGATACCCGCCTTTCTTAAATACATAAAAACTGACACAGCACTTAACGAGAACACAGTCATAACACCACTCGAAAACAAAATTGTCCTACGTTTGAAGTTCTTTAATAAAAATATAGCTAACAGAGCACATATCGTCCTCAATAAGTCTATCACAGTAAACTGCCAAGTGACTTCACTCAGCTCCTTCTTATCCAACACCGCCTGGAGGATCAAATTCCCGTAAGCAGGCACCATGTGTGCTCCTCCAAACTCGAACACTATTAGCATACTTATAGCTATAATGGACGGCTTGTAAAACTCCTTCTTTTTAAATATTTTCAACACCATCTTTAGCGTATTTATAACTGGATTCATCACCCTCTTCCATCTAAACTTCTTGATGACTTTAATAGTATTATGTTCAAGTATTTGCTCTCTTTCTTGAGCTTTGATCAACGCTTCCAATTCCTGCTTTTCTTCTTCCCCATCTCCTCTAACCCAAACGAAAGCTTTTCTAGCTTCGTCGAATTTGCCTTTCGAAACTAGCCAGCTTGAAGATTCTGGCGATAGACTTATTATTGTCATTGCTAACAATGGAAACATGGAGCATACCACAGCTGTAATTTTCCAGGTCAAATGCGCGCCCCAGACGTGAGATAGTAGAATTCCTAAGCCTAAAGATATTGCAAAAGTTCCAAGGAACGCTCCGCGATACTTCGGCTCGGTGTACTCGGCTACTAATATTGCAGCTAAGGGTGTCCGTAAGCCTAGAGCTAGGCCATGTAGAAGTCTGGCAAGTATGAAGGCGGGCACGGTGTTCCCTATGACAAAGACGATCCAGCCGAGGAGTGCAGGCACGGTGCCGATGAGGTGTGCCTTTTGCCGTCCGAACTTCGTCATGAGAATCGGGGATATGAAGTTACCTACGATGCCCATCGCGCCAACCACGGATGCTGGAATTGAAAAGAAGCACACATATTACTTACTGTCGATTAACAGATTTTATAAGATGATTGTTTAAGTTATAAATTTTCTTTAGTTGTAGATTTGATTATAAATTTGAGGACATTTCACTAAATAAACGGATGAAAACAAATTTTACTACAACAAGCAAGATGGCGGCTATCACAAGCTTACCTATCCAGGAAGTATCATGATCTGTGAGGGTGACGGGCCCACCGTCAGCCTTCAGCTGCGCGAACAGCACGGCGGGGAAGCCGTGCGCGCAGCCGTGCCCCACGATGTTCAACGCTGCACCGGATACCACGAACGCCTGGAAAACAAACAACTTCATTTTTAACTATTCATTTTTAAAAGTAAAAGTGGCTAACGAGCTAGTGGTTTTTCCCGATATCAAGTGACCGCTACCCGTAGGCATCTGCAACAAGCTGTGCTTGTGCGTTGCCTAACTGTAGAATAATTACTTCAAGTATAGTTCTTTTCATGAAAGAAGTCCTCCAGTCGCTGCACTCGCGTGACATATAAATATGCCCATTTAACTAAGTTTACTATATTTCAGTTATGTAAACAGTATATTTTTATTTACTTATATAAGCGGTATTCTACCTACTTACATGGAAAAGATGAGAAAATAGTGTAAAGAAAAGCTTTACAATTTTAGTTCCAAAAATTACCGCAGGACTTATTTCATGAAAAGGAATTTAGCATTGACTTTTCTCAAGGTTCCATATACCCACGGTGTAATAATTTTAATAACGATACATCTTCAAAAATAATAATAATAAATAGCTACAAACGTAATAAAGAAACGATTTAAATCACCTGGCTACGCAAAAACAACAAGCAGGTTGTATGCAACTGGCCACAAAGAAATAATTTAATTTTGTGTTTTTTTCTTTACATTCTCCGCGTGTCGTCAATTGTGCTTTATTTTTTGTTGGTCCTCGACCACCGCCACGGCAACACGTTGCAATATAATATATTCTACATAAATTGTATATTTATACATTTTAAACTAGCCGCTCCGCTGGGTTTTTTTTTCATAAGTATACAATTACTAGCTTTGCCCCGCAGTGTATCCATAAATCTAGCATAGCAAAGATTAAAGATATTGGTGTCTTGATATTTTTAAGCTATATGTAGATGCCTCATCTAAAGGCAATGAAGGATTACGAAGAAAATAAGAGAGGAATGGAGATAGTACCTGTTTAATAAACGGCTTCATTTCGTTGGCCCTTCATGTAGTGCTTTACCTGAAACAATAACATTAGAATCAACACTACCATTGTAAAGATGTAGCTTGTGCTTGGAAATGTATTCAATATTCTTCATAATTTCAATGCTTGAAGACTTTATTTAGATTCATGATAAGATTCAAAGCTCTATTAGTGAAAATTCTGGCCAATTAATTCAAAGAGTCTGGTATAGTTCTTTGAATAAAAAAATTTGCGCTCACGTCCGTAACCCAGAGGAGTAGGCAGAGATCATGGATTTCCATTTAACACGATCTTGGCACACCTCTCTCGCTTCTTCTACATTCATGCTTCTCGGTTATGGGTGTTTCTTATATCGCCCTTTTTTAATAAGCCACTAATTTAATCGGTATAGAGTACAGTGTACAGACCAGTTTCAACATCTATTGTACTGGACGCCGCAGTGATATGAATCGTAACGAAGGAAGGCTGCGTGGAATAACTAAATGGAGCGCTGTACAGCTCGTCTTACTTTTCTGAGAACCTGTTTGAAATTATTTATGAACGTTATGAAATGGACAATAGTAGTGGTGACATAGTGCAGTAGTAGACTTTGTTTTGACATATCCGACATCAATTAACCCTCACTGGGTCAGCGTGGTGGATTACGGTCCCTCCCTCTCTTGGAGAGGGGCCTTTGTCCCTGCATTGGGGAAAAGAACTAAAAGGGCTAATTATTATTTATATTTTTAAAATAAAGTTCACACCATACAGAAAATCTTAGGGTTCTCGTATCATACAATACACGCGCATATAATTTCGTACCGTGTACAAAAATCATTTCCGAATACTAATAACAGCTTAGCCCGTTGCTAGAAGAGAAATTTCGCCAAGCCGCGAAACTTGTTTAATGCCGTGTTTGCACATTTGAACAAACACGGCGTACGTCAAACATTCCTAATACCTCTTCCAACATACATACTATATATACAGATGAAATATTGTGTTATATACGAATAGTTCCACTACATCTGTCTCTGTTGTATTGGGACCAGTACCTCTGATGTATATCTTATTAATATAGTATAATCTTATTGCCAGTGTGCCAGTGGAAATCAGTGGTCATTAGATTATATATGTGATTTGCTTAGAAGTTTACCTCCTAGCATGAGCAACAAACTATTGAAAAGAGACTACCGCTCACTTTATACAATCAAAAAAGTAAAGGTTCATTTAGTTATAATTGTAGGAAGTGTTTGACTGCAATTAGTAATTCATTAACAATCAAGGTCTATCATTCATTCATACAAACTTTCAGGCCTTCACAATAAAGGTAGCTGAATCATCGGGTAATAGTTGCTACAAACAGAACGTATAAATCTAGTAAATTTTGTAGGAGTCGTTTTGAATTGCATGACACTAAGGTTGTGTTGATTTCTGTTAAGATTTCCGATAAGCAATGTCAAAGTACAACAGCTAAATTACTTGCATCAGAATATGATGCACTTTACTTCTTATTTCTGTCCTTTGAATTATCCTAAATCTGCCAAACATATTTTAAATTAATTGTAGGGATTGACTGGATAATTATGAAGAGAATAGTGAATAGGCTGTTACTAAAGTTTTTACCACGTCACAGCTTAACATCAGGTGTGATTGGAATCAGGAGCATTATGAAAAAAATTACCATGATTTTTTTACGGAAGAACGTACCTTCCGATACGATACCTATCTTTAATGGCCAGAGGAGGGGATAGACAGGAAAAAATACGTTTCCTGTTTCTATCCATCCTCTTCCCGTCCTATCCTCGTTAGAAAAGATGTTTATCCACTAAAAAAAAGAGCAAAATTGGGCCTCCGGCACCTTGCAGCAAGACACTACCAATATTTATATTTACTTAATAATTTATTATGTTTACACGAATACTACACAATGGAATAAAACTGATTTTACGGATTTTATCGCGTTTATTTTACGTCATCAAAAAGATTCCCGACGTTTCGAGTACTTTACAGCGCTCATGGTCACGGGGGCCTGAGGTGTCAGACGTCCCGATGTCATAAGTTACTGGCGAAGTACTCACTTATTTTGAATTAATTTCTTCTGCTCCGATCTATGCAGAATGAGCTCACTGTATCTTGAGCTTGATATTTTACTCAGATATTTATTTTATTAGGCGGGAACTAACAAAATCATTTTTCTACATTCATCACTTAAAAGTCTAAATTAAGGGATGAAAGTTTGTATAAAAGAACTATCCGTGTAACGCCGGGTGCGAGTCGCTAGTTTATAAACTTACTTTTTATTTTTTTGTACTAGTTTGGTAAAATGATTAATGGTTACAGGTGGTCCAGGACAAACTAAAATTATGTTGGAAAAGTGAATAGTTGTATCGACAAGGTATGAGGTTGAGTGAAAAAGGGTAGTAGTGGTAGGTAGGGTGAGCAATGGTACTGCGTGTGTTAATGTAGAGATTTAGAAACAAAGGAATGTATCAGGGATCCTATCCCGATATGACATCACGGGCATAAGTGTTTGTATTTTATTTAATATTTATTTATTTTTTCAAAATACTAAGTATAGTATAATAAATAAAGGAATAAGACAATGGAATGTTATTTTATGTCTGTGAAAATGTGGCTTAAGAAGCTTACGTTTCTTAACATACCAATTTAAATTAATAAAAAAAATTACCATATAAAATAGCACTTCCACGAAATATATCACTAATCAATTTATTATTTATTTAGGGCCACAATTTTTCATTCCCTGCCGACTACCAAACGGCACGTCGTGAACTGACTAAGCCTAGTGCGTGAAAACAACATAGTTATATCCCGCGCCTCGACCTTGAAAACAAAATGGCCGATCTAAAAGCACAGACTTACATTTCGACCGCACAAGGAAATCAATCGATAGCAATCAGAACACCGCGTTAGTTCACGTAATGTTAAAAATATTATCGTAAATAACTATTAATTTAATTTACTTTGTTTTCTTCCTAGTTGCCATTACAATGGATGTGAATAGAACAATTAAATAGTCGCTTGTTCCAATTAATTATGATTCAACATTTACGCGTTACGGTCGATGTTACTTTGCGACGTCCCAGAATCTATATTCTCCATACAATTTGATGACGTATAAGAAGACAATGCAGACTGTGGCGTAGGTAGACCTCCCACAAGTACACCGACGATGTGGTCAAGATTGCGAGGAGCGATTGGACGAGGGTGGCAAGATATCTTTATGTCAATTCATATGGAGGCCTACGTCTCGCAGTGAACGCCTCAACGAACGTCAATTTTAATAAAGCGTCAACACTTCGTAATGGCGCACGAATATTTATCCAATTTACATTCATACACAGAGCTTTTGTAGTCCTAGTGCTTCCGTATTGCCCAATATATCTCCCAACCTCGGTTTATCTTCCCTTGTCTTCTCAAAAATAAATAAATAATAATGCGCCATTAACCCAGACGGGTAGGCAGACATTATGGATTTCCATTTGGCGCTATCCTGACACATCTCTCTCGCTTCTTCTACATTCATACATCTAAGCATACATGCTCGTCGGTTGCGAGTGCTCCATATATATAGGAATAATTTAGTATGTCACTAATCTGATATAAGTTCTCCTTGGACATCCCCTGGCAACACTGCCACTCATTTTTGCAATATAATTTTGTTTCGTTATGTATAATATTATACGTATATATAATAATCGGCATGTTTTAGAATGTTTCCCACTGCAGGAACACAGCCTCCTCTCCGAGAGAGAGAAGGGGCCGTAATCCACCACGCTAGCCAATTAAGTCATAGATTTGTTTGTATGACATTTACAAAACTATTATATGCCTATTCGTAGATACACATTCCTGCAAGAAAATTAATACCATAGAGTTATCTTATAGGCTTGTGTTTGTCAGGAGCCATACATACAACGTACATACAACATACGAAATGCTGTGACTACGACCAATATGTCAAGGCGTCTGTAACCAGTTGCGTTGAGATTAATCTTGTTACAACTACTTTAACTTTTGCTACGTCAATTGTTTACTTTATTTAAAAAAAATGCACACACATTTTGACTGTGACTGTGTGATTGATGACTTGTAATCTGACGGTGTGGCTGGCCCGTAAGATAAAAGTTATATGCTCGGTGTTTCTGTACGGGATAGAATCGGGAAAGAACAAACTTAAAATCAATATGCTGAAGTGGCAATAGGGCGGTCGCATCTGCTAAGTGACGTCAGGTGGTGGAGGAAAATCTTAGAATGTATGCCATAGAGACAAACAGTAAGACCGATCTCGTGAGGACGGCAGGAAGTCGCTGGATGCGGAAAGCGGTGGACCGGATATTGTGACAATATAACGGAAACAACAAATCGGCTTTGTTACGGAGTTCTGTTGTGCCGTCACAGTCAAAGTCACTCCAGAACGTCCTTGACTATTCACTTGGATATGTGCAATAGTTCAAAGTCCAATATTAATTAAGGGGGGTTATCACACCATTCCAAAATACCAACAAGAAAGACTTAACGAAGGGGGGACCAAAGAACACGATCTCTTTGAAGTCGATTCATAAAAACATAACAATGCATATCTCCTGGTTAACAATGGATTGCATAATTGTTGTAAATCTTACAATCGTAAAACAATTGAAAATGTAATAAATATTATTGTTATGTCGTAATTAAGCGACAGGCAACTCTGTGCATTGTATATAATATGCATTGCATACAAAAGTCACTTAAGTTTGTTTCTTATTACGTGCGTATCTATAATAATTAATGCAGCAGGTTTCTTTTATACTATAGTACTGTCTATTACTCGTTGCACACTGGGTCATTCATCATAGTAACGCTAGGGCGGTGAGCATGAGCGGGCGCGGGTATCGATAAAAACGAGTGAATTCGTGAATTTAATATCTAAATAACTAGGTATATAGTAAAATATTGTGTTTAATTGTTATTTTTGATTGAATAGTTGTTTTTTTTAATTATCATTTTATATATAATTATGTTATTAGTTAGTATAATAAAAAAAACTGATAAAGGCCTTGAAACATTTTCAATTGCTTCATTAATACTATAAACTTCACAAAATGTACAAAAATATCATCATGATATGAAATAGGATGAAATAAATGACAAAATTAATATACCAATCACTAAATACAGTGGATTGTGTCCAGTCACGGCCACGCTGTGCCCTCTTCTTAAAATTTACCTGTTAAGATGAGTCGTCAACTGTGAAGATAATGTAACGACAAATTGAGTCTGAGTAACGTGCTAAGTAATAATTTGAACTAAATGAAGTAGATTAATTAGTTGTCTATCTTAAATCTATAAAACAAAGTCGCTTCCCGCTTTTGTCCGTATGTAAGCTTAGATTTTAAAAACTATGCAACCGGTTTTGATGCGGTTTTTTTAAATATATAGAGTGAATTACGAGGAAGGTGTATATATATGTATAACACATGCATATGTTAGTGTAGAAAATCAACAGTGAAACCAACTGCTGTACGCTACACATTCCCTACTTCGTTCGTTCATTTGTTTCAGCCGATATCTGTCCACTACTGAACGTAGGCCTCCCCATTGATCGCCACAAGGATCGGTCTCCTGCCACCCTCATCCAGTGGGCTCCCGCAACTTTAACCAAATCATCATACCATCGTGTGGGAGGCCTATTCCCTACTTACCATTTTCTTATCTTGTATATATCCAACAATTATATAATAAATTGTGAACTTAAGGAATCATTTACAATTTGACGTGTAAAGTTCACATTCGATCGGTTATATATCCATAACTATTCTGATTGCAAAAGTCGATCCAGTCTTAACATGGCTTTGTACCGTATATCCTTCACTAATAAAAAAGCTGAAATTAAATCGACGTACGAATAATAGCTTTGAACTCAGTATCATCTCTATTTAAGTTATCTTATTTTGATTTGATTTGGATGAAAATTTGTATCTAGATACGGTTTTTATTTTTATATTTATCTATATAGGTCTGTATAGGTAAATTTATAAATGTGTAATATTAATCATTTATTTAGGCGCCATCTTTTGATAGATATTTGCATTGTTGAGGTGTTGTAAAGGACGATAACTTCCTGATGTCTCATCTTTTTGTTAGATGGCACTATATTATGACATTAGAATATTGTATATCTTTTATATATATAACACGGTTTTACGTACGGCAACGCAGTATGAATCTCGGTGTACAGATAAAATATACTGACGTGAACAGACACTGTTGTACTGTTTTCTTTGCAGATTGCTTGATTCATAAATTTCGCTTCTGATTTTTCTATCGGTGCAATGTTTACGATCATTCCGTGCATCTCCATGCAAATGAAGGGAAGGCCAAAAGTCTTCACTTATTAATGACTTGATTGCACTTAATGAATGGTAATTATACAAATGAATCACTTGAGCGCCTCGTGTTTTTTCATTGAATCTAACGTCTAAGTTACACAGATTTTTATCTTCCGATACAGTCTTCTATACGAATTTAACGTTCGAAAATGTTTTCCCCTAATGTATACCAGCGTATGAGCGATATCCCAAAAAATAGGGACATTATTAACATATTTCAAAAAATACTTTAGTAGCTAAAGAGGTTAAGTATATAAAAATAATATTTTATTGTAGGACTTTATAAGTCGTGTATATAAAAAATACTAAAATATTTTTAAAATAATAAAAAAAAATACATTTCAAAATAACAGCAAAAAGATAAACCGCTCTCGCTTCTTCTACATGCATGCATGCTCGTAGATTGTGGGTATACTCCTAATACAGCCTTTACTATATATGACACAGAATATAATTATTTATCAATCAAATTACATATATAATAACATAACAAAATTTTAATTAAACTAACTAAATTCGAAAGAAATACCTATCGTTACCTGTTTTTCATGCAAATTATTAATTATTATTTGATTAATTTTTTACTTATTTTGAATAAGGAAAAAGTGTGACTTAAAAGTGGATGTTGTGACTAGAATTGAGAAAGGTATGCGGTGGTTCGGGCATGTTGAAAGGATGAATGAGAGAGTAACGAAACAAAATTATGTTACAAAAGTGAGTGGCAGCGTTGGCAGGGGACGTCCAAGGAGAACTGATATCAATCAGATTAGTATTAGTTTTAGATTAGTGACATAATAAAGAAGTGAGATATAAGGAGTACCGACGAGCATGTTGCGTAGTTGTATGGATGTAGAAGAAACGAGACAAGTGTGCCTGGATCACGTCAAATGGAAATCCATAATCTCCGCCTACCTCTCTGGGTTACAGGTGTGAACGCATATTTATTTAATTGTATAAATATCAGTAATTTGTTGACAGGACGTAGGTTAATAATAATTGTAAAATGCGTTGATGTCTTTCGTTCGTAGTGTACATTTTTCGCATCGACATCGTGTTGAGTGACAATGTGACCTAAAATATATAGTATATATTAACATTGTGTTTAAAATCGAGTCAAAGTCGAGTACTGGCACACCTCCCTCGCTTCATATACATCCATCTATGCGTACAAGCTTATCGTTACGGCAGAGGCAGATCAACTTTTGAGGCGCCTGTAGGCAAAGACGTTCTAGGCGCCCCTGACGACGAAAAAAAGGACAAGTCACCGGTCTTCTTGACCAGTCACACTTATAACACTTACTACCCAATGTTCGATCATACGGAAAGAAAAACTCATCGATGCTAGGAGCAGTTACAGTTATGTGACAAGGACTTCAGGACGGCGATGAATTGTGACTCCCTCAATTTCCGCCTTTCGCTTTAGGCACGTGCCTACTTGGCCTTAGGGATAATCCGCCTCTGCGTTACGGGTACTCCTTAGATCGCCCTTCTTTAGTTTGTCACTAATCTGATCGATACAAGTTCGCCTTGGACGTCCTCTGACAACAATGCTACTCACTTTTGCAACATAAATTGTACCTTTAATTGTAATATAATAAAAAAACCAGAAGTAATACTGCCTGTTTATACGATTTGACTAGTAAATTGTATTTTTTGAGCAAAAAAATCTGCTTATCTATGTTGCAGTATCAATTGTTTTTATATACTCAGGTTACACGTGTACCTCGAATAAATTGTGACACGTGCACAAATTAAATGAATGACTGATGTGATAGCAACACAATCGGTTACACGAACAAAATACGTTTAAAAATATGCGCATTATAATATTTCGCTTAGAAAACACATAGAGTACATTCACCTAGAGGTTACACGAGTAAAATAAAATTCTTCACAACAATATAATTAATGGTCAGCAGTTTGAACTGTGAAATGACACGTGTCATTAATCTAGGGCGTCGTTTATGAATGTTTACTAATAACTCACGCCCGTTACCTAGAGGAGTAGGCAGAGATTACGGATCTCTTCTACAATTTTACACGATTATTAAGGCAGTATATTAATTTTTAAAACTTGTTCTGTGTTTTTGAATTACAATCTTGTGCTTTAATAATTGAAGGCTACCTTTTCTCGTTATTTAATAGTGAGCGCGATCGGCCCTCGCCTTAATTAGCTTTTATGTAAACTTTTAAATTTCGATTATAGTTAAAAAGTAGGGCGTTCGATTAATGATACCGGTGAGAAATTTAAAAATTCGATTCAACGAAAAAAATATCTTGTTATGGCAATACCATGTGAACATAATATGTCAATAGCTTACTGTCACATTGGTTTTGTTAACACTTGTAAGTTGGAACCATCATATACAGGGCGTTACAGTAATTTGGACGGATGTTAAATCTTAAGGTCATTTTTCAGTTGTTTTTGAATTGATGTTCCATTCCATTCTTTTTGTGGAAGAATTAATGTGCCATTGTTGTAATGATGTTGGGATTCCGGCTACCATGCAATGTTTTATAATTTTGTGGCAATATTAGAAGAATGTGTGTTGACAAATGGATAATAGAAGAGGAATAGGTTCAACACAAGTAAGTAAAGAGTAATGCCGAGAGTGAACGTGGCTGATAAAACTTGGATCAGATTGGCACGAAACGGTGAATGGAAGTGGTTGGATTAGGCCTTTGTCAAAGGGCACACAGAAGCGGACGGATAATTAACAAATTTTCTATTGTTTTTTTTATAAATACATATATATTGTCTCTGAAATGGCTGTAAATAAAATGATGCCGAAAAGTTATAAATCGTCACGTGCCGTGGAGCAGTGTCGGATATAGAATTTAAAAGAAGAAGCCGTCAAGAGAGTAGGCAGTGCACCTGATATCAAGTGATCGCTACCCATGGGCATCTGCAACTCTAATATATTTGTATAATGCTACCTCTTTCTGAAACGATCATCAATTGCCAGCTCATGAGGTATCTTGAGGAGCACCAGCTGATTAGCGATCGTCAGTACGGCTTTCGTCAGCGTCGCTCAGCTGGTGACCTTCTTGCGTACCTCACGCATCGATGGTCGGTGGCAATCGAGGGCAAGGGGGAGGCCCTGGCGGTTAGTTTGGACGTGGCCAAGGCCTTTGATCGGGTGTGGCACAAAGCACTTCTTTCGAAGTTGCCTTCCTACGGGCTGCCCGAGAAACTATGCGCCTGGATTTCCAGCTTTTTGGAGGGTCGGAGCATCAAGGTCGTTGTCGACGGTGCATGCTCTGACCCGAAACCAATTAATGCTGGTGTCCCACAGGGCTGTGTACTGTCGCCCACCCTGTTTCTTCTGCATATCAATGACATACTGCAAATTAGCAACATCCATTGTTATGCAGATGATAGCACGTGTGATGCACTGTACACGGCCCGCGCTAACGTTTCTGGGGCTACTGCCGCTGAGAACCGGACCAAACTTGTGTCTGAAATGGAGATCCTATTAGGTGAAGTCTCGGATTGGGGTCGACAAAATCTTGTTGATTTCAATCCCAAAAAGACACAAGTCTGCGCCATTACCGCTAAAAAAGAACCCTTTGTCGCGAATGTATGTTTTGAGGGCACTCCTCTGGTTGCCACAGCCAGCATCGGTATTCTCGGCGTTGACATATCGAGTGACGTTCAGTTTCGTGGTCACTTGGAAGACAAGGCCAAATTGGCCTCTAAAAAGCTGGGTGTACTCAGTAGAGCGAAGCAGTATTTCCAGCCGGGCCACCGCCTTCAGCTATACAAGGCGCAAGTTTGGCCCCACATGGAATACTGCTCGCATCTCTGGGCGGGAGCACCCCAATACCAGCTTCTTCCATTTGACCGCATACAACGGAGAGCGACTCGAATCGTCAACGACCGAGCTCTTACCGATCAGCTTGATACTCTGGCCTTGCGGAGGGACGTCAGCTCCCTCTGCATTTTTTACCGTATATACCACGGGGAGTGTTCCGAAGAACTGTTTGGAACGATTCCTGCCGCCGAGTTTCGTCATCGTACGACACGACAGACCGCCAGGTACCATCCACACCATCTGGATGGCTGGCATTCCTCAACAGTGCGGTTCTCTCGACATTTCCTGCCACGCACAGCCGCGTTGTGGAATGGTCTATCCTCGGCGGTATTTCCAAACCAGTACGACTTGGGTCCTTCAAGAAGCGAGCCTTTCTTTTTCTAAAAGGCCGGCAACGCATCTGCAGTTCCTCTGGTGTTGCGGGTGTCCATGGGCGTCGTTGATCACCTGGGTGTTCCCGCCGCTCGTTTGCCCCCTTCTCTTATAAAAAAAAAAAAAAAAAAGTTATATGGGAAAAGTGTGACTTAGAAGTGGATGTTGTCAGTGGAATTAGAAAAGTATGTTTCGGTGGTTCGGGCATGTTGAAAGGATGAATGAAGAGAGAATAACGAAACAAACTTATGTTGCGAAAGTGAGTGTCAGTGTTGGTAGGGGACGCCCAAGGAGAACTTATATCGATCAGATTAGTGACTTACTAAAGAAGGGCAATATAAGGAGTACCTGTAGCATGCATGCGTAAATTAATCAAGAAGGAACGAGAGGTATGCCAGGACCGCGCCAAATGGGAATCCACGATCTCTGCCTACCCCTCTGGGTTACGGGCGTGAGAGTGATATTTATTTATTTGTTTGACAAAACGAGTACGTATGCCTAGAGAAATTTTCTACCAGTCGAGATTATGAATCATGCCGTATGATAGCAGACAGACAATTAACTGCGGCAAGGACTGCGAGCTGCTGAGCCGCATCGGAAGCGCCTCCAAGAAGGTGTGGCGTGTCTTCCGGCGCGCGGAGAAAATAAATTCACCGAAGAGTCAATAACCTTCGACCCTGATATTATAGGCAGTTGGATTTTTATATTGAATTTTCTGTAAGTTTGTCTGTTTTTTTATGACTGAATCAAGCAATGCACTCCGCAAAGTTTCAAATAAAACATTTACATAGATATATCGACGTATATGATTAAAGTGTTATAATTTGTACAAAAGAGGTCAACGAACGAAGACTTGCTTGGTTTTAAGTGATCATCGACGCCCATGGACATCTACAACACAAGAGGAGCTGTATATAACAGTGGTAGTCCCGCAAGAACCGGTGGAATACGACCTCAGTGAAGACAGGCATGAAGTAGAAGTATTCTGAGGAGTGAAGTGCCGGAGGCCCAATTTTAGTCCTCTTCCCATTCCCATTCGTTCCTTAAAAGTATATGATGGGAAGGGGAAGGGGGTTCTTTTACTCGCTATTCTCTCCTCTGTCCATTTTAATGGGTAGCAACATGCAAATCGCATCTGCGACTCATTCGTGTCATGAGCTTGTTGGTTTGCCACCTTGTCATAAAAAAGATCCTTCCTCAAATTTGAAGGAACGAGTACGGTACGGAATATTTTATGTCTTCTCAATCAAATATGACAGCCTTGACCATTAAGAATGCGCTTACCGCATCTGGCATTGATCCAATTAAGAACTGGTGAAATAACTTTATAAAAGTCATTAAATTGTTTTTAAATGATCGTACTTATTTCGCGTTAACTATATTCCTTACGAAGAATGTGAGGCCTGACTTTGAGTGACAGGATTAAAAATAACATTGTAAGGGAGAAGTGTGGCTTAAATGTTACCCTAAAAGTCTGTAACCCAGAGGGGTAGTTCTGCCTACCTATGGATGATCATGGATGTCCAATTGGCGCGACACCTCTCTTGCTTCTTCTACATCCACACATCTACGCCTGCATGCTCGTCGGTTACGGGTACTCTTTATATCGCTCTTCTTTGGTATGTTACTAATCTGATCTAAATAAGTTCTGCGAGGACGACCCTACTAACGCTTCCACTCACTTTTGCAACATAAATTTGTTTCATTGTTCTCTCATCATCTCTTTAAAAATATATAAAAGCGAAAGTTTGTAAGTATGGACGTACGGCTGTATGGATGTTTGTTACTCTTTCACGTAAAAACTAATGAATGGATTTTAATGAAACTCCACAATATTGTAGCTTATACATCAGAATTACACATAGGCTATAATTTATAAAGATATTGTGTGAATTGACCAAAATATAACGATAAGTGTCAAATAAGGAGGAAAAACTTCCGCCATATGCGAGCTATTCTGGTGTGCGTTAAAAACCGTTGGAGCTACACATATGTATATAATGTATAATGGAAATGTTTACCTTAATTAGTCCTACAAAGTCCGCGACAGCATATATCTATCTTTTATGTGTAAGCCATTATCGCCAAAATAGTTTGCCAGGACAGCTAGTTGTTAATACTTCTCTAAACTTACACTGTTAGTAATATAATAAACTGATAAAAATGCAGTAAAGGATTTGATTTATAAATATTATTTGAAATATTCTTTACTGTACGAATATAAAACAATATTATTGTACATTTGTAAGATTACACCCGGCATTGATCGTTCATCGAACAATGTTTTATCCCGCCAAAACAATAGACGGATGTAGTCATTCTGAATCAAATGTAATATGGCGGACGTATTGACAGCTGATCAAAATACATTTCTTCTTTCAAAATAGATGTTTGTAATATAAATAAGTGAAAATAATTAAAAAAAACAATATCCGACTCTATGGCCCACATCAATAGACTTTCCTAAGCCATGTCTTAGCCAAAGTAATTGCTTATTGACATTTTAAACATGACATTCGAATAAATAGACAGTACAACGACTTTTGAGTAGCTCTCTCTATGTCAATTTGGCAACCATCTTTATAGTGAATTCACTGTTCAACATAGATTCACTTCAAAATCCGCCTCAAAGGTGCCCTTGGTTGAAGCCCTTAGGAAAAAAAGTGTGACATTGATCCCTCAAATCAGAGATATTTCTATCTTTTCACATTTTGCATGTTTTATGTTTTCCAATAAATTATGGGATGAACCACATATTTGGGGTAATTTTGAATGTTATAATGAATGGAACGTTATTCATAAGTCATAGGTGGTAGGGATGCGTCACGGTGAAAACCATCATAAGACCTTGAACGGCGGCAACTCCTGACAAACAGTAGCTTACATAACTACACTTAGGTCAATAGACATATTTGTCATTAATTTACATTTAATTTTATTAGAGAGTACAAAGGTTTTTAAATTAAAAGAAAATACGATTATCAACCTTTAATTAATACCGTTCTATGTTCTAATAAAACAACTATTAATGTAAATATAATTTCTTAATTATGACTTACATTTAAATTAATAATAATAAAAATAATTAAATACACTCACCAAATTTAAAAAAGCAGCTTACATTTTTCAAATAAATTCGACAAATTCATAAACACAATAAAACTATTGACTCATGAACGCGGAAGTTATTTTATCTGTGTTATAATTCGTTATTTTTTTAAACGCGAATAGTGAGGGGAAAGTGTCGGCGGTCGATTTCTCCCGCGACGGCGAATGACTGGCCGGACTCGATGCATCGTCGACGGTTGCGAAATCTCCCCGACACTAGTGTCGTATGCGTTACGTATGTTTGCTTTACAAATTACATGCTTGACACTAAATAAAATCGATAACCAAATTTGTAGTCAGTAAAAATTTGATGTCCAACCTATTTTGGCAAATCCTGACAACTGTAGCTCCTAGATGGATTACAGTGGTTAGGATTACCTTTCGCTTCTCGAACAGCCGTCTCCAAATTGGTGGCGGTTAGTATATTTACTACTAGTTGAAGATCAGGTGAATACAGAGAAGAACTCTGCTGGTAATCTTCTGGAATTCTTTTAATCTTTGATCGTTAATTTGTTACAAAAGTAAACGCAGATACAAAGACACTGTCGAAATGCATTATTTAAGGGCTGATGGCAGTGTTCCAATTCACTAAAATTGTTAATCGTTTCTAATGATAGTCTTAATCTGAAGGTTGTTACTAAGAATTTTGTTGCTACCTAGTAACTAGCTACTACTTACATTAACTTTTGTAATATACCACTAAGTAATTATATTTAATATAATAAAGCTGCTATGCTATGTTTCTTTGAACGCACTAATCTCAGGAACTAAATACATTTGAGCAAATATTATTTTGTATTTGACAGCCCTATTATTAAGGAAAGTATAAGCTATTTAACACCCTACGGCCATTAGAAGTCGAGTAAAAAGTAGAAGTGTTAAGGGAAGTTAAACAATAGGAAAATGTGACTAAAATATTTTCAATTCCGTAGTACGCTAATTTTAAATAAGTAATCTAATTTCGTTTAAATTAAACGACGCCGCTGGTGAAGTCGCGGGTAAAAGCTAGTAAATATATATATAAACTTTGAAAAAAAGACAATTATCATCTTTATCGACAATAAAATAATTATGTTGATCCCATCACTGCATAGATAGTCACATACAACGATGACACTGTTTGTCCGTCCGTCGCGTCACACGTTGTGCAAGGCGCCGTGCGTTTTGCACAATGCTAGGAGCGTGTGACATAACCTTTATGATTTGCGAGACTTGCACACAGCCAAAGCCAGTCAGAAATCAGTTTTATCCCATAAAGCTTAAGGTTCAATTTAAATTGTAGCTAACCGAAACTTTTTACATGCGGAAAGTTGCTAAGTATAAGGTTAGATTTTTATATCCTGTGGGTTATGAGAGAGAAAATTCACTGTATGTTGTAGATTCTATGCTTGTTTACTTGTGATAAAGCCAGAAGAAGGTCTGCATTTCCTTATACTTTTACTAAAAACTGAACCCTTTAAAAGGAATACAGAAAAATACGTAAATTACTTTTTTATGATAGAAGGCAGCAAGCGAGCAAGCGGGTCGCCTGATGTTAAGTGACGTAACAAGCAAACGAGTCGAGATGATAGACAGGAAAAGTATGTCTCCTTTTCCTATCCATCTGGGGATGGGATCCTCTTCCCATTCCCAAGGGAATGAGGGCTGTAATTGAGCCTCACTCATCACATCTAAGCTACCAAATAAATGTAAATAACCTTGATGTCGATAATAAGTCGTAACGTTTAAATTCTATCCTACCAAAAACATACCATGTAGAATTGGTTGCTCATAATTACAAAGTCACGCTTTTTCTTTAACAAAGTCATGAGAAGTAGAACCAAGCACCTAGCTGAACTCCGCTTAGTGTTCAACATTACGGATTGGCAGCGAAAAGTTTAAAAATCAAGAGCTCATTTAATACAACCATCACCTCTACCACTTCTATTTCATACTCTTTTCTGCACTAAAACCTTACACCGATGTGACATAGATAGCTGTGACCACAAATAACCTAACCTAACCTACTCATACAAAATCACTAGTCAAAAGTGTTACAAGACAGAGACAGCAACATACACATGTCAAATGGTGTAAAAAGGATAGAGTAATTAAAACAATAAGAAAAAAGAGGACAGCTAGTGTTGTCACGCGTAAATGTAAACACATGACATAAGCTTCTTCATAAGAGTCTTCACATCGACCGCTAATGGCATATCTGCGTCTTTTTGTACTATAAAATCATTGGGTCCCTCAACCATAAAAGCAACTTATGAAATATTAGAACAAAGTCTTCCCGATTGATCGGAACGGTGGGCTTTTTCCCAAGTATGGATTGAACGTCCGTTCCTTTGTTCCCCATGTGAGTCTATAGTCCAAATAGCTTGACTGATCGTAAAGTGTCATTCAATTCGCATGTTTCCTTGTGTTGGTTATGATAGTCATAGTCAATGGTTTTTTGTTTTTTAAATTAAATTGTCTAATTAATATTCATAGTAATCCAGTCATTCGAGCAAACTTGGAGTCCAAAATATTTTTTTATATAAAATGTCAATCATTTGTCAGTCCAATGTGTTGGTGCAATGATTGAATACTCTAACAACGTGACTTGACTTTGTCACAGTCAAATGAACAAATTCTCTGGGTATTTTTTTTCTAAAACTTCATTTAGTCATATTCGGCCAGTCCTAAAACTCTATTCCGATTTAAATATAAGAGTTGTTGTCATGAACTAGCTCTGGGAACTAGGTTCGCACGAACTTGACCTAGAATAATTAAATCTTAACACAATGGCCGCTTAGTGCAATTAATGACCGTATGATTTATCTATCAGCTTTAAGGTCTATTCAAATGGCTCAGTGTTATTTCTGAAAATGAGTCGGCGCCCTGATTTTGACTTAGAAAAATTAGACATGACTGTTGTCAGCCTTGGAGGTGAGTGATTACCAACATCCCTGACGACTGAAGTTTTGTAGAAACATTAGAATTTGTCTGAAGCTAACCACTATAAGTTCTCAATTTATAAAAGAAACCAGCAACTCGCCCCGGCGTCGCACGGGTATTTAACAAAAATTTCAAAAATTATGAATAAAATATTCTATCGCTTATGTTCATCAGGAATCATGTAGGATTCTAATGGTGAAAGAATTTTTCAAATCGGTCCAGTAGTTTCAGAGCTTATTCAATGCAAACAAACAATCAAATCTTTCCTTTTTGTAATATTAGTATAGATGACAACGGGTGACAACTCGTTTACGCTCGCAGAATATCGAGCGAACCGCTTGCCCGCCATCTTGTTTCATAAAAAACACTTAAGCTTATTGTAAATGCTATTCAATCAGAAATATTGTACGTACTGACCAAAATTGACGGCAAAAAATTTAGAGGTTTGGAAGTTTTATACAAAAAATAACCAGGAAGTTAAATAAACCATTTTAATGTATATACCAATTCAAGTTCAATGGTTTAACAATACAATTGACATTTCTGCTTTTAGAGTTAAGCTGTCGTAAACCAGTGTCTGTTATTTTTACACTAAAACAATTATATAATACAAAAATGTAGCCTATTTGTCTGTAGCGAACAAAAGTGAAGACCCGAAACGTCCCAATTGGTACGTTTTTCTTTAGTTCACGTCATGTGCTTATATTTTAAATGACAAATACTAGCTGTCCTTTCTTGTCTTATTATTTAAAATACGCTATCCTTTTTACACCATTTGACATGTGTATGTTGCTGTCTCTGTCTTGTAACACTTTTGACAGGTGATTTTGTATACACCTATCATGTGTGAATGTTGATGTTTCTCTTTGGAACACTTCGCAAGTTTTACCATGAACTACCCATTTTCTATTATAATTATAATGACTTGTCAATTGAATTAAAATGATTGGCTTGGTTTTACATGGGATTGTCTCAACTTTTTGTGTGTTAAGTTTTTGATGAAATTTTAAATTTACTGTGATAACGTTCCGAGCTATATTTTGAAAGCGCGCGGAGTACATTTTCAGAGTGACACGATATATAATAGTCCCCTTGAAATAAATGTGACCCTTAAATACCAACAGGCAAGCCAACCTCAAAATTTACAATCGTAAGAAGTCTTGGTACTCGTTAAAATCCTTTGTAACATAGCTGCGGAACTATTGAACCATAACGTAAATTCTTATTGTTACAATATAATAATACTAGCCGGCTCGGCCAACTTCGTTCTGCCCTATAATTAATAGATGGTTCACTATTTTGGCCATAATGGTTTACACAGATATATGCTGACGCGGGCTTTCTGTTTTTGGAAGTATTTTAGGTAAACATTTCCATTATACATTATATACGTGTAACTCTAACGGTTTTTGCAACGCACACCAGAATAGCCTGCATTTTTTCCTCCTTACTTGACACATGTCGTTATTAAGATGTTAGTCAAGTCAAACTGAATGACAGCGAAATTACCTTAATAATATTTTTTTATTAACAATATTATTTTCATAATAATTCAAATAAACCTACTAAATCATACCTTTTTAGTACCTTGGTAGTTCACGAACGAAGTAGATTTGATGTCGCGTTCCTAATATAGATTTAAATCTGTTGAGTGGAAATTGACCAAATCGCCGTTGCTATTAAAAAAAACAGAAGCCTTTGTAATAATGGTCATTTTCTTGGAATGTAAGTTGTGTAGGAATCAAATTGGCAAATCGAGTGACGTTCAATTCCGCGGTTTCTTGGAAGACAAGGCCAAGTTGGCCTCTAAAAAGCTGGGTGTACTCAGTAGAGCGAAGCAGTATTTCCAGCCGGGCCACTGCCTTCAGCTATACAAGGCGCAAGTTCGGCCCCACATGGAATACTGCTCGCATCTCTGGGCGGGAGCACCCCAATACCAGCTTCTTCCGTTTGACCGCACACAACGGAGAGCGACTCGAATCGTCAACTACCGAGCTCTTACCGATCGGCTTGATACTCTGGCCTTGCGGAGGGATGTCAGCTCCCTCTGCATTTTTTATCGCATATACCACGGGGAGTGTTCCGAAGAACTGTTTGGAACTATTCCTGCCGCCGAGTTTCGTCATTGGACGACACGACAGACCGCCAGGTACCATCCGCACCTCCTGGATGGCTGGCATTCCTCAACAGTGCGGTTCTCGAGGAATTTCCTGTGACGCACCACGTTGTGGAATGGTCTGTCCTCGGCGGTATTTCCAAACCAGTACGACTTAGGGTCCTTCAAGAAGCGAGCCTATCTCTTTCTTAAAGACCGGCAATGCATCTGCAGTTCCTCTTTTCGTTATAATAGTAAATAAAATCCAATTCCCACCGTCCCAAAAGAAATTTTACTTTAAACAAATATCAAAAGTATTACACTTCACACATTTTTGACTGGCAATAACACTCACGTTTTTTTAAATGCCTTAATTGTTTACCTTCAATGAGTGATTCAGATCACTTTTACTTACTTGCTGAAAGAACTATGGTTGTAATGTTTCTTGTATAAATATTGCTAGAAATTGAATTTTGTATATGTCTAGATTACCAGTACCTCGCCGCATAAGTTCCTTTGTCAGTCATATCGGTTGGGAATAAAATTATATTGTATCGCATATCGTTGTTTTTCTGACTTATCTATATAAACTTTCAATCAAAATTTCAAGTTTTAAAAGCAGGTAAGTTAAATTTTGTCAAAACAACTACATCTTTTGCACGAATGGGCTGGTTCGACTAGTAAGATATACCACAACCTCGCACAAGGCAGATGGACATCTAATTCTGGTCCTCTTCCACAGAATTTCTGTAAGGAGCCATTGTCTTGATTGTCATAAATAGTAACAGATTGTAATTTTCTTGTATCCAATTTTGAATTTTCTTGATAACAAAATTCAAAAGGGATTATTTTTGGTGATTATTTATATATTTTTAAACCATCGTCGTGCCTTCCAACCTGTTTTGAGTTTTCACTTCTGTCGGTAGGCCTAATACCTGTGTTTTTTAAATAGCAAACTAAGCAAACTTATTGTATTGTAATAAACTTAGCACAGGCGTCCCATACTTTGTACGAAATTATCAATTATTTAAACACGAATACTGGAATGGCACATGCTGCCCATATAAATAGTAAGTAATCACTAACATCTGTATTCTTTCGGTTTTTTTATTTCTTTTTCAGATGATTTAAAAAAACAGTTTTGTTTATTTCAATAAATGTGCACTTAAATTTTTAGAGAGTTTTCCCCAATTAAAATTTTACTACTACTTACATAAAATAACGAGTATATATATACTTTTTTCTGAATATAACATGTTTCACGTTATAATTTATTAATTAAAAAAAAACTTTAATTAATATTTATTTTATCACATTTTTCTTGTCTATGGTTACGAATGACCATTTTATTTTTGTATACTGGTAATGCCAAAGCGACGTGGAGAAGAAAACACAAGTTTGTCTATTCGCCACTAAAATGGCGTCATCTAAGGAAACCTATTGTTTGTGTGGTCAGCCGTATAACATTGGACAGTTCATGATAGAATGTGACTGTTGCCGCGAGTGGTTTCACGGAAGGTAATATCGTAACGATATTAAGTTTTAAGTAAAACTCTCGTTGTATGTGAGAAAAAGTGGTTTCAACTTGACGGACACCTTGCTGTTCGGCCATCATATAAATCGTGATTGTTTTAGTCAAATTTACTATTATTTATTTACTATTACTTACTATGTGTTATCAATATACTGCCGGAAGGTGCCGTTTGTTATATTTCGTCATTGTAATTTGAGTTATAATGTTTTATTTTTTTGTTTACATGGGTGGTCACCATGGATTTTCCAAGGCGATTATTTTTATTTTGTCTTTGAACGCGTTTAGAATTATACATTTTAAATAAATTCTGTGCGGCTCACTGCATTAGTTCGTCAAATACACTAAGCAATGTTCTCTTCTTAAATATATCTTCACTTCTATAGAAACAATTCGCATACATAATTAATTTTTAACGCAGTTTGTACATTGAGCTTATGTATGCTTGTTTACAGTTGCGTTGATGTAAAGATATATCATTCGGATGATATAGACAAGTACCATTGTCCAAAATGCGCCCAAACTTATGGACCCTCTGTGTGTAAGTATAATATTTTGTTGTAAAATATAATTACCAGTCTAGAAAATAAGTTTATTTCATAGCATTGTAATTGAACTGATGTAGACAAAGATAGTCTCAGTATTTACATTTCTCTGAGGAGAGGTTAAGGATTGAAGGTGAAGGGTTGGCCTTATCACCATACTATAGACATAGGTATGTGTATAAACACTGTATATAGCAATTTAAAGGGGTTAGGATATTTTATAGTAGTAAAAAGAGTTCTAGCTGAATAGAGAAAAACTAAAATATCTCAATTTGTAATAATGTATCTCTAATGAATAATAATTTTATGCCAATGTATTATATATAATTATTATGTTTTTTTAAATGTAATTTTGCGGAAATCATGAGATAAAAAAATATATTTTAAGAATTTACGAAGACCTTAATTACGTAGCATAAAAACCTTTGTTTACAAAAATCACATCTTGTGAAACAATGTGTACATGATTATAATTTGCACCAAATTAAATAAACCATTTTTACATAAAACAAATACAATACTGGTATAGATAATACTTTGTTTAACAATTTATACACAATATACTAGTAATTTATAGACACAACTAATCATTTAATTGTATTTCGTATTATTCCTATATTAGTAAATATGGGATCATATTTGGTAAAGAAATTTTAATATTAAAACAGCATCATAGAAAAAAACGGCATGGTACATGCGTAATTTCATAGGTTTATTCCACTTTGATCTAAGTGGAAAAGTGCTATTCCACCTTGATCATCTGAAAATTAAGTCACCTGAGATGAGAAATAATTAATTTAATTTTTTTGTTATATCACCTACATAGGGCATAGGGTTGACATATTTATTTTATCATATCATATTATATCTATTACTTTTAAATGGGAAAAAATTATATTATGGTAAATTTATTTACACATTGAACAATGCAAACATACTGCTTTGCAAGGTATTATACATAGTACAATGATATAATATAAAATTACCAGATATGCCAGTAGCGGTCGATAAAGTGAAGACTCGAAGGTGTCCAATTGGGATGCTTTTTCTTTTGCTAATGTCATGCATTTATATATATTTATTCACTTAGATCACCTGGGTGATATCACTTCAAAGTGGAATAAACCATGTCATGTTGCATTAAATTACATAAATTTAATGCAATTTGTGTAAATCCATCCATCCATTCACACCCTCATATTTGCAATAAATATTTAAATAAAATCCTTGAATATTGAATATTATATACTTCACTAGTTGACCTGAAAAACTTTGTTCTACTTTAAAATAAATTAATGTTATTTTATTAATTTTCTATTAATTGCTGGATGTGTTGTACTTGGGTAGATATAAAGTGAATGAAGGGAATTGAAACACATTGAGATATACTTTTATTGTTTTGTTGTATAACTATGTTAATCAATCCCTTTGTTCTTTTTCTCATTTAATCACAGAACATATTTCATTTTTTATGGAAGAAAGTGGCAACTAGCTAGTAGATGAGCTAATGTCAAGTGAGTTACACTTAACTTCAGCTGATCTGGTTGCTAGTTAGCCACTTTAACCCATAGATATCCGCAATAATCACATATGTTGCAGTTGTGATGCCTACCTTTATTGAACAGAGGAGGGCATAGACAAGAAAAACAAAATTTTCTTTTCCTCATTAACCGCCATCCAACCCTTTTCCCATTTCCATCCTATCCTTACGAGGAATTTAGCTTTTGAGCATTCTCAAAAAAAAACAAGTGAATTACAGAAATAACTATTGTTTCAATCATCCAAAACTATTTTAATTGGTATTAAAATCTGCTCTCCTCTCTGAGCCGGTCTGTGAACGGACCCTTATGTTTGACTTTTAACCAAAGTGGTATTGGATATGCTGTATATTAAAGACAATCTGCAAGTTTAGTTTAATTACTTACACTTATGAATAGTAGTTTAATTACATGTCCCCAAACAAACTACCTTAACAATAAAAATATTTATTTCAGTAAAGATCCCCACAAACAACCACAGAGCGGACCGTTACGAGTTGGGTGCGGAGACTCGTTCGTCTCAGGTTGGGTCCCCTGCGTGGGTCCGGGCTCTGTCAGCGCGGCCCCTGCGCCCCGCGCCTGCCGCCCTGCAGCGGATGAGGGGACACCAGTTCACTGAGGAATTCATCAGAGATAATGGTTAGAAAATATTTAAGAATCTTATGTCCAATAAAATATTTCATAGTCTTTATATTTTTGTATTGCAAGTGATACAAAATATGACTTATATCATATTTTTAAACCAATATTATTGCATTATGGTAGTAGTAGTTTTGCAACTTCATAATTACAACCTGGGAGGCAAACATCGGACATATAACTGTTGAGTCCTGAGTTGTGAACTGTACAGAGATTTGAATATTACCAAATATTAGTTCGTCAAAAACAAATAACATAATTACACTATGGCTTAACTTTTGAATCGTAATGGCTTTATGACTTTACACTTCTTATAGGTTTCACAAGACCAGTGATTTTCCACACACCTGATGGTCTGGATATCAAGGTGCCCAATCCGGCGACTTTTACAGTGAGATCCGTGCTGAGGTTTTGTGGTGCACAGCTGGAGGTATTAACGGTTCTTACCTTTGTGTTAATCAAGTAAATTAATTATTATATGTTTTTATATCAATTTTAATTAATTGAATTAATAAAATATTTATAGGTATAGAAGAAGAAATTTATGTATACATTATGAAGAATTAATTCATGTCCAATATAAGTTGACCTCTTATTTATACAACCATTCATAGTAAATAGGGTTCAGCTCAGGTTGGACTGCTGTTGGTTTAATTAAATCTTACAGTGGATATTCAATAGAAGTGTGCATCCCTATATTTCACTTTTTAGCCAAAATTACACATCGTTGTGACTGTGAGTGGTTGTAGCCTAATTGTTCCCTAGTGTCACTAGGTTACTGGTTGCATGTAGATGTATATTAGAAACGCGGGTTAAAAACGTATTTTTCTATAATATTATACATTGACAGGTTGAGGTGATTGATGTCAGGAAGCAAAGCACCATGCGCATGCCACTGGGAGATTTCGTGGATTATTTTGAAACACCTCCGGAACATCGTGATGAGAAAGTTCTTAATGTACTCAGTTTGGAGTTTTCAGAAACTAAGTAAGTACAAATGTTGTCCATACTCTAACATCTTTTGGGAGTAAATAAAAACCACATTTTAATGTTATATTTAATATAAAATATATTTAATAAGCATAAGCTGATTGCCTTTTGCCACAATTCTAAGATATCCCCGGGTCCTATGATGTCACGTTTCCTTTCCCAGCTTGGCGCCCTTAGTGGAGCAGCCTTCTATAGCCAGAACTCTGGACTGGGCGGAGCGCGTCTGGCCTAACGTCGATCGGCCCCCCAAGCCCTGCGTGCAAAAGTACTGCCTCATGTCAGCAGCTGGGTCGTACACCGACTTCCATATTGACTTTGGTGGTACAAGCGTCTGGTATCATGTGCTGCATGGACGGAAGGTATGTGATTTTCTTATATGTGATAAGTGGGAAAGTAAAGATTCATGTTATCTCTGCTGTAAATGTCTGTAGTGATAAGAGTTGTAGGTTCATCGTAAGAAATTAATGCTCACGTTCGTTACTCAGAGGGTAGGTAGAGATTGGATTTGCCTTAAGTACAATTCCATCTCTCACTTCTACATTCATACCTCTATATTTTGTTTCAAATGAAAGGCTTATTAATGTAAACACACCCCATCTTTTACTCTAAAATTGTTAAATGTATTAACTATTCAATTATTCATTTAATTGTATCACGGTTTCCAAAATTAAATTTCGTATGAACGTATAAAAGTATAATGGGCGCCATGTATGATAATTGGTAACCAATATTTGTTTATAAAATTTAGTCTAACTAATCTGATGTATAAATGTTCACTTAAGGTGACCCGGACCATATTGACAACATAAATTATTAACATTTTTCTCAAATATTTGCTTCTGCACAGATATTCTACCTGATACCTCCGACATCCACAAACCTCGCGCTCTACCAGCAGTGGACTCCAGCCAATCAGCAGAACGAGCGGTTCTTTGGGGATGCGGTAAGTGTAACCGTGTGAAACATGTTGTTGTCCCTCTCTTTCTGCGTGAAAAAACTGAGATGACAACACGGTAATTCAAAGCGACCTATTCCTGAAATGTACATGTGTTTAATATAGTAAAAGCATCTGAGATATAAGTTTTAGTGTTTTTAATTAAATTCTACATCTAATAGTAAAGAACAGGCATAATAAATTTATATCCCCATATGTTATGTGTTCAAGACCCAGGTTATATGTTAGATAAAATGTATAAATCATAAGTGGGTTGCCGAGCTACACGTGGGGCCGACACTAAAAACAAATCGGGCAGAACCCTTGTGGACAGGATATTGACTCGATTTCGATTTGATGTCGACCTTACCATCACCTAACACATAAACTAGATTCTAATGAACAGATGAGGGTATACATTTCTTATCCCGGATGTTACACCATAGGCATTATATTTTTCGATTTAGGTACAATGTTAACTGTTATTCAAGCTGTACCCAAAACTTCATTATTTACTAGTCTTCTACACATGTGGTTGATTTCCAGGTGGAGTGGTACGGTACAGCCGAGGTGTGTGCCGGCGAGACCCTCTTCATACCGGCTGGCTGGATCCACGCGGTCCTCACGCCTTGCGACTCTCTCGTGTTTGGGGGCAACTTCCTCCACTCATACGCTGTGGAGATGCAGCTGCAGTGAGTCCAACACTCTCCCTCTCTTCTTTTTCTAACTCTATGTAATCCTCTTCCGACGTTTAGTGGATGTTTCCCAACCTTGGTTATGGCTAAGTTTTTTGTTAAAAATGTGTAACATTCTAAATTCCTACATAAATATTAATTTATATGGAAATATCTACCATGTTCTACCGAGCTGGGAAACATTGGTCTAACGGGTGTGATATACAATGATATTAATGATATATGTTGTACAGTTTGTATTTGTACATGTAATAATGTTAAAATATAATAAATATGCGCTCACTATATTACCCAGAGGGGTAGGCAGCGATCAAGGATTTTCAGTAATCATGTTACTAACTTTAATATAAAAATCCAAAAGAATTTTTAATTTAATCTCAACAGCATCTTGTGTTCGGAGACATTTTGAGTGTTGTTTATGTCAACTTAATTATAAGTCTTTAGTGTATATACTAATTTATTTTCTGACTAATACTATATCACTTTGTCGCATTTTACTATTGAACACTAAAAATTATATCCATTAATAACTCTTTTCCAGGATCTACGAAATCGAGAGTCGTGTAGAAACACCACTTTTTTCCAGATCGTATGAGCTCGAGGGGCGCGCGGACACCCCCACCACGCTCCGGTACCCCCTGTTTGAGCCAATGCATTGGTACGCCGGCGCACATTTCCTCTCTATGCTAAGAAGACACAACGAGGAGTCTCTGGTAAGAACGTTAAAAATATTTTTAAAATCACATCACAAGTCACCACGCCTAGGTTAAATTAGGTACATACTCCTACCACGTGACCCTTTCCTTTAAAGTACAACTTTGGAGTTCCTTAAAGAGTTGTCTCTTGCATCTATTTTAATAAAAAAATATTCCCAGGATGAAGAGTTCACGCCCAGCGAGCTGGGCTTCGCCGCAGGCTCGGGTCACGGTGCTTCGCCCCCCGCGCTGCTGCTCCGTGGCGCACGCATACTTGCCGCCGCGCTTAAAGAGTGGCATGCTTTGAAGGCGGTGAGTCCAAACGCATCATAGAAGGTGTTATTATAGTTTGTAACTCCCTTAATAGCTCGGCTTCTTCACGTAATCTTGACCGCATGACCTTATTAGACCATATCCTATGATTTTCATTCAAAAAAACTCCTGAGAGTTGAAACATAAGTATGAATGTACTAAAATGACATAACTATATTGGATGAAGTAAAAGTTTTTTTTTAAATATGGCAACACTGCACCACGGAGAGGTGACACTGCTGTTATAATATTGATTGTCAGTATTTTCTTTGTGAATTTACAACTGTTAAATCGTTACTAAAATATGTTATATAGTTGTATGTACATATGCATAATATACGTTGTTTGCATACTACAGACGGACGCAACGAAACGAGACAATGTACCAAAGTGCTTAAACTCGGGACAACTGGTCCGGGAACTGTCTAAAGAACTCAGAACTCTGGAGAAGAGAACCATGAGTGCGAATAAAGACAAGGTAAGGCGTGTTATAATAGTGCTGTACAAAATGAGGAACCAGCTTTGTTCTATAAGTTAACGAGGGTTGTTATATATTGTATTCCAGGACTTCAAACCCAAAAGCAATTCACCCAACAAAAACTCAAAAAAACTATCATCGTCACAGAAAAAGTCCCTCAAGCTAACATTACCCAAACCCATAATGCATATGGGACAAAATGGCGAGTACGTAGAGGTAAAAGCTTTCACTGACAAGTTCTATGTAGAAAATAAAGAAGTGGTGTTTGAAGAGAGATTTGTGACCAACGGGCTGCCGGAAGCAAAGTACATCATCGAGAATAAGGTGTTGCCGGAGAAGTACACCTATCAGAATTACGAGGAGCATAGCTATCAGGACGGGAATGGATATGTGGATAGAGTGGACAAGAAGATTTTGAAGGTCAAAATGAGGTTAGCAGTTGTAATATAATATTACTATGTAGTTTTTTTAATTCACTTCGATAATTTAACTGCGTTTGAACTATCAAATTTATCCTGCATTTGAGTGGTAGTGTTGGCAGAGACCGTCCACGGAGAACTTATATTGATCAGATTAGTGACATACTAAAGAAGGGCGAGTACCCGTAACCGACGAGCGTGTGTGTAGGATCGCGCCGAACGGAAATCTGTATCTCTGCCCACTCCTCTGGGTAAGGGCGTGAGCGCATATTTATATCTTTCAACGATTCTGCACAATCTATAAATATATAATTAAGTTCATAAGTATTAGAATTGTAAACTTAAGAATGATCCCAATTATGAGGAATTTTAGGTCCGTCATTAGTACTGAAAGAAAGTTTCTTATCATGATACCAAATGAATTGTAATCCTTTTCAGCAGTAATTCACCGTCATCATCACGGGATGCAGAGCCGCCTCCCTACAGTCTGCCAGAGCATTCCATACTGAAGTCGCACCTGATCAGATCAGAACGGCCAACTCTGAAGCCGCTACAGCAATGGACAATATCCAAGAAGGATATAGGAGACTACCATGAGGAACAGTTGTTGTTCACCAATGAAAACCTCCAGACTAACATTAGGGTCGAGGGGCAGGACTTAAATTATGGACCAGGTAAGTAGTTATTGACTTAGTAACCACTTAAACTTAAGCAACTAGAGTTCCTTGTGTTTTTTATGAAAGAAGTCAAATAATCAAGAGATTTGCAAAACTTATCGTTACTTTAACACAGTAGAACACCAACTGGAGACAAATGGTGCCATGGTGTGACCATAGCTTACCAGAAACATCCACGATTAAAAGAGTTGCAGCTTCATTGCCAGTTTTATATATAGGAAAGAGAAAGGAGAATTGTAAATAAAGAGAGATGTATAGGAAGAAGATTGGAAAATGCCAGGCATGCTTTTGTTTCAGGCATGTACTCTGCGGAAGACATCCAGCAGGACTACCAGTACTCAGAGGGGGCGAAGCCCGGCTCGTACCAGCCGGAGTTCGCGTACCAGGCGGAACTGCCCTACGCCACAGAATACCATCGCTACGACGAGGCGGTCACCGTACCAATTCATCAGGTATATCCTATTGTAGGAAAAAATACTCTCACTTGGAGGGGATGAACAGAAAAAAAGATATTGCCTTTTCCTCCTTTGGCAAAACCTCTGTCCCCTCCAAGGCCCTTTAAAGGGATGGGATTGGGAAAGAGAACTTGAATTAAACGAAACGCAGAATACTTCTTCTAGTTCACGTCTTCTGTGAGGTCGTAGTATTTCACCAGTCGGCATATTCGACCAACAGATGTTGCGGGCTCTACCACTATTATATCGTGTATGTTTCTATGTTCCACAGGGTGCAACATATACAGCGGTGCCGGCGGAGCAAGTGGCCACTTATCAGACGCAGGTTCACCACACCACAACCCCGCTACCATCGTATGACGCGGCCATCGCACACCAGTACACCACCACTACTTACGTAAGTTACTTTAACTTGGATAGTAAGTAGTAAGTGTCCACATTTACATGCCAATTACAATGGGCTCATAAAGAGACTTAGAGTCGCTTGAAAAGACTTGCTTAGATTCTTTGAAGATTCACAGGCAATGAGTTATATAGGGGGCCACTAAACGTCTGCTAAGCAGCACCGAATGAATGGTGATGGCCCAAAGTTACCTCAAGATGAGCAAGCCATTAGGCGAGCAAAGTGATTTCCTGTCCCCTTAAGAGTCGAATATGCGAAGCCTGATAGACTGATCTTGTCAAGGTTGCGTGAATCCACTGGATGTGTGACAAATCATTGGTATCGGTAGGTAATAATGGTCGAGCCTTACTTATTGATTAGTCCTGTGTTAAATATTATGCCAAATCCCGCACATTTATTGTTCCAATCGTTGCCGCATTACCTATAAATATTATAATTGTCAATTATTTGTCTCAGGTGCCCGAAGCTCCCAAGCCTGAGGTCAGTCCAACCCCAGCCGGTACCCCGAGCGTACGGAGGTCCGAGCGCGCGGTGCGGCGCCGCGTCTCCAGCACGTACGACTACGAAGACGGCGACCTGTTCATAGACGATGCCCCCACGCCAAGGCGACGCAAGCCGCCGCCTAAACACCGGCCCGCAACACACAGTGTACCAGGTGAGATAGATTACACGCGCACGCATGTGTATACATGAACGTACACATACACCTAAACAATGTCTATATACATATACTGCTATATACGGTTATATATATATACTGAAAAACTTATTACCCATAGACATCTGCAACAAGCAAATGAGCTGTAGATGCTTCATTGAAACGTTACGAGCTATCCATATGGTTGTCCACAGTTAGCAACGCTGCGTACCGCCAGACGCGGCCGGCGCCCGCGAACGGCATTGAGTCGCTCATACAGGCCTCCGTGCTGGCTGAAGAACCGGGCAACGCCACGTACGTATCACTATCCTATCAAACTCCAACTCAGAGCAGGTGGTTCAGTGAAGAACGACTTAAATCTCATGATGAAATTTTAATCACATTATCTTTAAAGCCCAAAATTGTTATTCTTAATGTGAAAGTTAGTCAAGAATTTTTTCCATTCCATGTTCTTCAGAGAGGACGCAGCGGTGGCCGGCATGCTGAGTATAAGCGAGCGGTACACCGCGCCCGCCAGGACCTTCGGCCTCGCCGCCGACAACCCGCCCCGCTCACCAGCCGCCAACAGACAGGAAAGGTATTGCAATTAAACTTGCTAAATATACATTTATTCAATGTTTGAAGTTTAGAATTCACTTAAAAATATTCTGAATTCAATCTCCGGTATTACCAGTGGCACACCAACCGACAGCAAGCGCGCTCGCAAGCCGACGACCGCGGGCTCCGACGAGTTCGCTGACGAGGCGGACGTCATCAAGGAGGTGCACAGGGATGAGGAGTATGGTGAGTGGCTCTTCGTACCAGAACTCTTTCACGAAAAACAACAACAAACGAAAAGCAATTTACGCATTTTTTTAAATGGAACAACGTGGTAAACTAGCTGCTCACCATGTAATGTTGCCAACCATTAGTAGAGGGTCCTATCTTTAATAGGAGGGGATAAGCAGGAAAAAGAATATTTCCTTTTAATATCTATCCCCTTCTCCTGTCAAATCATTTTCCCTTTCCCATCCAATCTTTATTTATAGCGGGAAGAAGACTTGAATTCGGCATACGTCACCCCACTCATCAGTCGGATTCCAGAAACGAAAGTCGTATTATTTCACCAGTTGAGCCCCTCCCATTCTTGCAACAGATGTTGCGGTCTCTGCCAATATTAGTTGCTTATAAAATAGTAGTTAGAGTTGCAAAAATGCAGTGCAAAAAATTTTATTAGCCTTAAACCATTCAATATCATTTTATAACTATGGAACTAAATGATTACAATGAGGCTTTGCGATATTGTTGTAGACTTTTTAAAAGCTATTATTGTAATTTGATTGCAGTGTATCCATCACTAGAGATGAGCTCCGACGAGGACGAGGAGTGGTCCTCCTCGCGGCGACGCCGGCACTCCAGGAACAGGACCGACAACAAGACTAAGAATGACAGGTAAAAGTATTGAATTAAATTTACTTGTAAAAAATCGAAGGTTTCAAAGGAATTGGTAAAATTAATTTCATTTTTCTATGCTTCGAATATTTCCTTAGTTGGCACATGTTGATGGTATTCCTTGTAGGGACGAGGCGTGGTCGCCGCGCGCGCGCCTCGGTCGGGTGACGCCGCGCACGCGGGGCCCCGCGCGCCCCGCCGTGCGCCGCGAGTGCGTGCGAGCCGCCCTGCTCGCCGCCGCCCACAGGCACCCACATCCGCACCCACACCCGCATCCCCACCCGCACGCGCCCGTTCAGGTATGTGTACATACATGCGAACACGCATACATACGTACGTACATACAGTTTGTTTCACATCAAAATGGATTTTTTGTAAACAAAGCCTTTCTCCCCCTTTCCTCCCGCAGAACGCCAAGCGCGCGGTGCTGGCCACCAAGAGCAGACGGCCGCCGCCGCCGCCGCAGCAGCCAACGCCAAATAACAAGAGTAAGTGTGCAGGTACAGTCGAACACAACCTTATAAATATATCAATACTAAATACTGTTCCTGTTGCTGACACTGGTCACCAGTCACAAGTGACACTTAAGGTGCATTTCCACTGATGAGATTTTTTTTAATTAAGTAAAAAATTAATTTCTAAATTAATATAATACGCGCACAGTTGTTGATGAAAATGCCAACATTTTACTTATCTCTTATGCCGGTGATAATAATTTGTTGTTCCACCATAATGACACCGTTTATATTTCAGAATTAACGTTCAAGTACTCTGGGAAGTCAATGAAAAAACTATGAAATAGTTTATTCTTGGAATTATCTAAAATACGTAATATTTTTTCAGATATAAGACTGAAAAAGGGTATGAAGACGGCCAAACAGCGCCTCGGCAAGATCCTGAAATTACACAAAATGATATATTAATGTAGCGGTAACATAACATAGCATAGCATTATTGTATATCTAGCTACCTAGAACACGTACGGACTTAGAATTTATATTTTATATATGTCTATGTATTTATCACAAGGACCAATGTGTGCTGTGGACAGTGGTCATGCCTTCACTTGTATTGTTTCACTTCGAATCCCATCTCACAATCTTTTAATATTGAACAATATTTGATAATAGATTTTTGTGTGTTAAATAGTAATCGATGAAAACGACCTTTAAACATCAACGTTAGGAGTGGGGGGGGGGAACTTACTAGGATAGGATGTTTGGACTTCATTTCTTAGTTTGTAATCTTATTACGTCACAATAAAAAAACTAATTCAATGGCGCACGTCTTGGCTACCCCAAATCTAATGGCGCAGTGATCGAGAGATAACCTATAATAAAACCTTTCTGTACCAAAAAAAGCCTTTTTCGTCCAAACTTTCACCGCGTGACCTTTAACGAATAATATTCTATTTGTGAATGATTTATTTACCAATTATTATATTTTATACTAAAAATATGTTATACTCGTACAAAATCACCGTTCAAAAGTGTTACAAGACAGAGACAGCAACATGCATATGTCAAATGGTGTAAAAGGATAGAGTAATTAAAACAATAAGAAAAAATGAGACGGCTATTGTTCGTCACTAAGCGTGCTTTCAGGACATGACGTAAGCTTAAGAGAATACGTACCAATTGGTATGTTTTCGAGTCTTCACTTTTCGACTGCGTATTGACACATCTGCTACTTTTTTTGTATTGAATATTACCAATATTTCCGACAAACGCGACCCAATCTTCATATTCTACAAGTTATTGGCAACCATCGTTTAAGTATTGTGAATACTCACAAGGTCAATGTATTAAAGTTAATGTAATATTGTTTTAGATCTGAAGTAAGATTTAATTAATTATTAATTAAGACATAAACGTTTTTTTTCTAGATGTGATTTGGCATTTTCTTTAGATAAATTTAATATATACATTTAAAAAATTAAATTACAAAAAGACATAAAGTACGTATTTTCTTAATAATCGCAGACCCACCTCCGAATATATATAATGTAAATAATTATATGAAAGGGGACAAATAAATAAATATATAACGTATTCCGATTGCTTAGTTACTTTCCTTAATAATTAGTTTTTAAGTTTTTTTTCTTACTGTTGTTTTTGTTGACTGTACATATGTATTGCCGCTCACTGTACCCGCGAACTTCACTAGATTTGCTGATTATTATGGTAAGACCACTTTACAGCTGAAAAGCACGAATGATTGAAAACAAAAGTTTAGTTCAGTGTATTGTGCGAGTTGATTTTTCAATTTTATTGAATGATTGTGTATTTTTCATAACGAATTCTTAAATATATTCCGAAGCCCACGAGCGCTTTTAGACGATAGTTTTATTTTACCGGACGACGGACCGGTATCCGGCAGAAAAACGGACGGTCTAAAAGCGCTTTACCTTGTTTTGTTGCAAGATATGATTTTTGTAAACATATGTTGTATATTTTCTTTTCAAGACGTCAAAGTGCCCAAGTAGACTAATTTTATATATCTATTTACCCGAGCAAAGCTGTGGCGCTTTGCTAGTGTGTTATTTGTATGCATGGGGAAAACTTTTGATATATGTCGGTGCTAAAAGCCGATTTAAGAGATATATAAAGCTCGTTCAAATAGGTTATAAGGGTGTATTCAGTTACGGATATTTAAACGGACTCGCTTCTGTAGAGATATTGTCTAGAGGGCGCGGCAGGCACGTGGCCCCATCTTCTATTTCATTGTAGAAGTAAATTAGAAATGTAAGCCTGTTGATCCAGGCTCCATCTTTTAGTTTTGTGACCAACAAGTATTTGCCTTTGACATATCGCTTTTAAATTTTACTTCAACGTTCGTTTTCTTTGACATTAAGAGAAGTCTCTTATTCTTTAAGTTAGTAAATAAAGATAATATTGAAATAAGTACATTTTTTTGACATCGTCCGCTGTAGTGTGGTCTCACCCTAAGGTTGTTTTTTTGTATAATTTGCAGTTGATCGCTTCTGATTCAATAAACAGGGTGTATTTTGTCTATTGTAATTGTTTTTTAGATGACGAATGCAAAAAAATATTAAAATAAGTTGTAATGTGAGTTTGTGTACAATTTATTTTTTATCCCTTTATACGATGAACGAATGATTCAAGTTGATTGAAAAATATACAAAGTTCTAGCTTACAATCACTGACCACTTAATAAGATAGAGCAAAAATTAAAATTACATTCCGACCGGACAATACAATTCGCAGAACATTGACCGCTTTTAGTTCTGCAAAAGTGATATAACAAAAAAGCTATATTAGAATTAACCAATGACATTGCTAACAAGTTAAGTCGATAGTGGCTGGTATTGTGACACAAGCTCGGACAAACCGCGGTAAATTGCCTTTCTCTAATACGTTATAGTCTTAGAACCGACATCAAAAAATTAGAGCCGCCTCTGTTATTTGATCAGGATACACGTTAACTACTTGATCGATAGATTTGTTAACTGCGTTACGCAAGGGTTCAACCTAATTCGGTTTTTACGATTTAACAGTTTGCCTCCAGATTTAACCCAGCAAATCCACTTGTGATTTATCAATGTAGATATATTACCCTAGGTTATGATCAAATAACAGATGAGGGTGTAAATTTCTTATGCCGTATCTTATACTATTAGTAATGTTCCGACGTAAGAAGATAGGTATATTTATTAACGATCGCATTTACATTATTCGTCAAAAATCGCCTGAAACCCGACACCCCCATCTGCAGGATGCACAAGACGAGCAGTTTCGAATTACTAAATGCTGTTCTATGGTTGCCTATGGACGCCATTTGTAAAATTTACAGCAATACCAGTGACGTTACTCACTTCTGCTGACCAAACAAGGAACTTTACGTAAATATGAACCTGAAACACTGTTCAACGTTACGTTTGGCAATGTCTAATACAAAACGCATACCATGAAAATAGGGTAACCAAGAGCGAGGGATAAAATTTTAAAAGTCCATCATAATAAATTTTATCTGTGACAATTCTGCTTTTATTACAAACTAGTATATCAACGCACAGCCCAAACTACTGGGCCTAGGGACTATTTGATTGCCCAAAAACGATATATAATATATATTGGTCTATCGATCTTCCCGAGCGAAGCCGGAGCGGGTTACTATAATGTAGGCATTGAAGAAAGCCACTATATTTTTATTAAATAAATTATGCCGTATATGTCAAACGTGACAGAATATTTACTCAGTTGTAAACCAGGCTACATCAATGAAGTTGTACAAATCGCGTACCCGTGCTTATTAAAATATAATAACATATTTCAATTACTTACTAGCTTTATAAAGGACAAAGCATCTTGATCACGTGATGTAAACTGATCCTTGTCAAAAACAACATGAACTGCCTGTAGATTCTATTGACTTAGTAATAGGAGACTAATTCCTCGAGGTGGTAACGCGAGGCATGAATGAAAACTATTGTAATATAAATTAATTTAATTCTTCATTAAATCCTGTAGTGAATTAAAAATAGGTGTCCTCGTTTATTTAGAAGTCTTGTCACCACGTGACCGTAGTACGAGCGGACATTGGCTGCCGGCCATCGAGTGGGGCAGTTTGTCTGTTGTTGTCGCGAATTTGTAGCGAATTGTACACTATAATATCGGTAGCGAATAAAATATAACTGCAGTGGTATCGATGTGTCTACGATAAACGTCGATATCGATGTAAATCTTATCTCAAAACTTTAATAAAATTATGTAAGACAATTCGCTCAGTCGATTTAGCTTGTGTTAAAGTGTAAGTGTGGAATGTAAAATGGGCAAGAAGAAATGGATAACGCCGTTCAAAAAACAGGTATTTTTAATATACATTTTAAGGTTATTTTGCACTATATCTGGCGACACACACTACTTAGTTAGCACTTTATTCTGTGGAAATGAGAGTTGGGTGTACCTATTATTAAATTTAAAAAGAGTTAATTGAAAACGATGCGATGATTGTTTTTTCAAATTAATGTTAGGCTAGCTACTGATAGGTGTGATTTTAACTTAATTGATGAACTTAAATATAGATATTTTGGGCAGCTATAAATGGTAATAGAGGAAAGAACCACGAGGTAAATTTATAAGTCAAAAATAGCGGAGAACTTTCGACGCGTATATTGCCTTATTATCATACTAAAGGAAAATAGAACACATTGGGAACATAACACTCTTTTTTATGAACAAATTAAAAGAAAAATACTAACAATCGATCTTACACTCGTTGCTGAGGCTTGCACAGCAGTTGAATGGCGGATTCAAACCTGCGACTTTATGTAAAACACGACTAACTAACTCAATTGTTTTTATTAGGTTATAAATAAATAAAAAGTGTTATAAATATATATTGTAACGTTACATCATGAATATCCAATAACTAAAGTTTAATCAATTAGGTGACACAGGACAGTAAAGTAATACCTATATGGTGTAATTTCATCAAGTAATCGCCCACGCGCCTCTTACGGCATATTCAGGTTTGTAGACAAGCAAGGAAATCACGCATGTGACCATTCAATTTCAGACATAGGGCAAATAATTCGTAAATAGGGTAAGCAGAGAAACAGTATAATCTATGTCATAGCTCAAACTACTGGGCTTAGAAATTTGAAATTTTGCACAGAAATTTCTGATAGGCGGACGCTAACAAGTCTGTCATTCATTTCTTAATCGTCTACAGTAGGGAAAAGTTTGTATGGAGAAATCAATTATGTTAATAGGGTTCAGCTTAGGTTGGACATTTGTCGGTTATACGGTGTCGGATAATATTACTAAAAAAACGGTGGTAGCGCCAGCCTATTCGTACGGCATTGACTCTCGCTTAGGCCACTCTTTTATTTTCAATTTTAGGACCACTTCTAAGTCCTAATAGCTAATAGACTTAGGGAGTGTTCAAACGTGTTGTAAGCCGCCGACTGTGAGCCAGCGTAACGCAGTTGTTTTCAATTATTTTTCGACTTTTGTTCACACAGAACCGACACTACGCCATTACCCAAGGCCGACCGAACCACATAAGCTGTGCAATTTCACATTCACGCTAGGGCTTACAGTAAGCCAGCTCACAGTGAGCGGTGTTTATTGTACGTTTGGTGTGAACATGACCTTAATACGGTGCAGGGGTCGTGGATTCTATTCGATCATTCACTTCAGCATTCACAAAAGTCAAATGGAGTAAAAAGGATAGAGTAATTAAAATAATAAGTTAAAAGAGGACAGCTAGTGTTTGTCGTTTAAGCATAAATGTAAACGCATGACGTAAGGCGTAGAAAAAACATCAAAATTCCGACGTTTTCGCGTCTTCACTTTCATTGTACAGACGTGAATTTAAGTTTGCAATCGTTATCGGAATCGGTATGCAAAACACAATAGACGCACGTGTCTATTGCAAATTATTACTAATAGTGTGGAGTAATTGAGGTCGTAGTTTTTTCTCTAGTTCTGTTCCGGAAACAGCTTGTTATAAATCTGCTCGGTTTTTCCCCAATCATTAACATTTTCTTGATAAATTATATGTTACGAGAAGTTAACTTCTAGGAATTGTAACGGGTAGTTATCTTCTAGCACCTTTGGGTAACAACTTTGGTGACTGACTAAATGTGTCATATATTTGTGGATTTTTTTTTGGTTCACGTTTAATAGCGGTGGAGCTCGCAACAACATCGGTTGCACGAATAGGCCGGCTCGACCGGTGATATACCCTGACCTGACAGAAACTACGCGTGAAGTAGAAGTATCCTGCGTTTCGTCTGATGAGTGAGTTGCTGGAGGCACAATAGTGCTCTTCTACTTCCCATCCTTTTCATCCATTCAAAAGGGAAAGAGGGTTTGACCGGCGAGGATATGAGACAGAGTGAGGAAATATCATTTTTCCTTCCATTCTACAATTAGACGTAATGAATGAAACGTCATCCCAGTAACTACTTGTACGAACGAATTCTTCAATCATTGCTAGTCTCAGCACAATTCATTTTGATCAGTTTAATGGTCCATTTGTTATGACAGCGTATTAAACACATTAACGTACAGAGTAGTACATGACAGAGTATCATAACACTTCAATAAACAGTGAACATAATTATTACTCTGTGCATTAAATCCAGAACTAAGGAAATAGAATATGGGGAAAAGCCTCAAACAACTAGCGGCTGCGGTTCGATGTGAAATGATCTGTTGCCGGCGGTATTTCCAAACCAATACGGCTTAGGGTCCTTCAAGAAGCGAGCGTACTCCTCCTTACTCCTTAAAGGCCAGCAACGCATCTGCAGTTACTCTGGTGTTGCGGAAGTTCATGGGCGGCGGTGATCACTTATTTTTGGGTGAACAGCTTCTCCCTTCTCCTATAATAAATGTAATTGCTAACTACGATATCTGGCGTTAAGTAGAAATACATAAACTGAGCGACTTAACGTAACCTATTCACCGATTTCCTAACCTATTCATTGAGAGATCAGAATAGTGAAGTCATCCAATGAACCACAGTTGGTTCATTGGATGACTTCAGATACTCTCATTAACAAGTCGTAGCTCGAGATCTCAAGCCAAGGTTCCCATAATAACTTTTGTTCTATGTCATATAGCATTGAGAATAATTGAGATATACCGCGCCTCGCCGCTCACAACCGGTCGAACTACATATGTCTGATGCAAATGGCCAACAATCGCAAAAAAAAATATCCATACGTGTTACTAATGATAGTGTAACGTTACACGTGTGCTTTAGGATAGCAAATCGTCGAGGTCGATTACGATTCACATCAGGATTACGTTACGAATTCACTTCGAAACTCTTCGTTATCTGACAGCCGCTTTGCGTCATACGTGACTGGCGTCGAATAGTTTTACTGCCATCTGATAATTTACTCATTCATCAATCAGTTGATCGTGAGATGAGATAGTGGTACAATTTGTTCATGTCGCTATCTTGACACACGGAAGTGTTAAATGCATTATTTGTTATGTATTGTTTGCCTTGGGCTCTTACAAACGAGCGGTAGTTTGTTAACCAGTGCAACCTGTACACGGATGCTGCCAAGATTGATTTTGCCAAAAGTATGCAAGCAAGGGTCCACAAAACAAACCCCACTGGTGAAATTGATGTTGAATAATTTAATTGTGGCATTAAAATAGCTTGAATTTATAAGCTACAAGACAGATATAATACAGAGCATTGTCTGTGTGTGCTACAGTTCTACAGTTGTAACTGTAGCCGGTCGTCTGTTAGAGATCTTATGGATCTAAGTTTAGTTTACCGCACAAGGCAAGCATTCGAACCTTTTCATTCGTCGCTCCAAGGGAGCTATAGGGCCTTTTGCCTCCTCCTTCAAAATCATCAGAATCCTTCAGTGACAAACTTTAAAGCAACCTTAATAATTATTAATAAATAATCTAAATATTACGTTGCGTGCTTTTAATTCTTTTACCTTAAAACCTGTCGTCAGGGGAGCCAAGCCCTATCCCCAAAGATAATCCTGGATGCTTCACTAAAGCTGTTAATTTAGTTGATAAAGGAAAGCCAAAACCTACAATCCAATATTTTAACATAAGAACTTACGTAATATAATATCAAATTGTTTGTCTGTAAAGCATTGTGAATAAAGATGATTGGAGTCTATTGAATTGTATAAATAACAACTATCTGAGAAATTGTCACTTAAATAAACTTACTGCTAAGTTGTGAACGGCAGTGAGTGGTCGGATTCAGAGGGCAGAGGTCCAAGCCGAGTCAAAAACGGGCCAATAAAAGAACTAAACATACTTGAAAGTATTTTGTTCAGGTTTTTCTCCTATAAAATGTTAAACTAACCAGGCTTTATATATCTTCCGATCCCAGTATAAATATTATAGGAATGATAACAAAATGACAATGTATGTTTGTATGTAATTGTTTTGCGAGGCGTTTATTTAATTGGACACCAAGGCCAGCGGTTATTTCTGCCGCAAATTATTGTCTACTCGGTTTCGATTCAAAGGCGCCTCCGGCTAGTTAAATTGTCAGTCCAGCAAAAACAAACACAGATGCACGCACTTTTGTATTTCAAAATCCTATCTATATTGAACTACTGATCCGCCCGGCTCGTCGAAGTAGTCATTTCGGAATCTATAGGAAACGTCGCCCTAAATACGAAGACAAAAAAAAACAAAAAAAATATCCCACGGGAACAGTACATTTTTCCGGGTTACTTTTTATCTCTATAAATACCAGTAATCCTGGCCTATATAATATTTCCTTTGCATTTGGCCGTATTGAAAAAAAATTCCTATTCAACCCTCCCAATTTTATTTTTCACAACAATCCGTTAAGTGTTCAATTATTAAATGGACGTGATATATGTACGTATTATAATATTAAGTATAAATGAACTATTTAACAATGAGTTAAAGTAATGAAACCGGACCAGGGATGTAATTTCATAGCTTTGTTTCTTTTTGTCCTTACCCGCTTTATCGGTATAAAAATAAAAATCTCGCTTGAATAACTAAAAATATCACCATCTATAGATATATCTAAGAACTTCTGATTACTTAAAACCAAGCTTGCATATTGTGACGAAAACGATTGCAGGGATAGTTACTGGTAAAGAGTTCGCCACGTCTTGGGGTCAAGTCTACGGATATATATGATGACTTGATACGAATAACATAAGGGGCGGTCGACGGTTCAGTAAAAGGCTCCAACGTGAATAAGGTGCGTGTCTTACCTTGGTCCGTCTTGGTTGGAGCGGCGATTCGGTCTTAATGAGGCCGGCCGCCAGCCATATGCTACGATGAGCAATCTTGATGAATGCTTCGTTGGTGAATCAGGAACGATTTTCAGGAAGGCTTCGTTAATTTGTCGGTCCACAATTTCTTGTTTACATTGTATTGTATTGCAGTATTTACATTGATTTAGTCGAGCGCAAACGGAACGCGGCTGCGCTCTTACAATTTTTCTAGTTGTCTCGTTATGTCGCGGCAGCACTGCGTCCCAATCGAAGACACGCATGCGCGATAGGCGCTTCACTATTGGTCCGAATACCGAACTGCGACCGCAGGGAAAATTCGAATAACGTTTGACAAGCAGCTTAATTACGATACACATATATTTTTACTTTTAGAAGTATTACTTTTTTTGACTATTATCATTTATTAGTTTCAAGGTAATATTTGTATGTAAATTTCATTTGGAAGGGGCTGGGGGAGGGGTGTAATCAAAGAGCGCTTGTTACCGGCACTCATATATGTCGTTAATGTTACCTGCACGTGTACCGTATCTTATAATATAATACAATAGTATATGTTTTTTACACATCACGTCCGCTTTGGCGTCGTTCAATGTTCTTTGTAATATCGAAGGTTATTCAACGTTTACGATAGCCAAATACATCAGTACTAGTATAAAAAATCCTCTAGAATAGAATTGCAAAACTGAAGTGGCAACGAGAACGAGAACGGATGGCCGATGGAGCCAACAGGTCCTAGAATAGCGGCCTCACCAGATGGACCGGCGATGTGGTCAAGGGAGTGGCACCCCTACCGATCTTTGTGGTAGACTTGAAACATCGAAGAGTATAAAAAAGGCTTCTAAAAGTACATAACATATTTTTGTATATTTTTTCCGGGCGTCGGGGATATTTATTTATTCCACAAGAAATCACAAGTACTCGATTTTGGAACTGATTCGCTTTTCAGTCATAATGATATTAATAGGGCCACACTTATAGAGAGTTTATATTTGGTAGATTATCTAAATATATGTTTCTGTGTATATTACAGTGCTTCGTAACACTGGGCGTGTCGCTGAACATGGCTGCGCATGGACTGGTGATGGGGTTTGCTGCTATACTTCTGCCGCAGCTGAGGAGACCGGATTCCATCATACCCATTGATGACACGTCAGGCTCTTGGATAGGTCAGACAAAATACTGTATTTCCTGCTCCATACATAGCTTTTCATCAAGTCTATTGTATGTAAGGAATAGTTTGTATATAGCTTAGCATAAAACGGAGACCAACAAAGGATTGGCCCAGTAAGTAAAATACTTATGGCTTTGTGAGTCTTGGAATCATGGCAATTTTACATGAATACCAAAAGGACAGAGATAACGAGCGACTAAATGATTTGTATGATTGTATGCTTTCGCGACAAGAGTGTAAGAAAAGCTTCATTAAGTTTTTTCCTAATTTCCAGCTTCAATTCTTGGCTTCGCGCTTGTGGCTGGCAACTTCATAATACCTACGATCATGGCTAAATACGGCAGAAGAACAGCCAATCTTGTCAGCATAGCACCCATGATCGTCGGCTGGTTCTGCATCATCACCGCCACCAACATCACGGCGCTTCTCATCGCCAGGTTCCTCCAGGGTCTTGCTATGGGGATGAGTGCAACTTTAGGACCGGTCCTCGTCGGAGAATACACTAGTCCAAACAACAGAGGCGCTTTCTTAACCACCATATCTTTGACCATAGCCACTGGAGTTCTTGTTGTCCACACGTTAGGGTCCTATTTGTCTTGGCAGACTGCTGCGTTAGTCTGCGCTTTTATTACCTTCGTAGACCTACTTATCGTTATTTATTCACCTGAATCACCGAGCTGGCTCGCCGATCAAGGGAGATATGAAGACAGTGAAAAAGTCTTCAGATGGCTGAGAGGAGATCGTGAGGATGACGAATTGCGAAGGATGATAGATACGAGCATGATCGTGAGGGAATCAAAGGCTGACGCTAACATAACCCAATCTTTTTCAATGAAAGTTAAATCGCAAATTGCTTACATCAGCAGTACGATCAAGAAGAAAGAGTTTTATAAACCCATATTCATCATGATTCACATTTATACTCTTGGGCAATGGGCCGGTGCCAACATTCTGGCAGCTTACACGCTCGACATCTTTTCCCATGTCATTGGCAACGAAGCGAACATCTCTTTGCTTGTTATTACTCTGGACGCTCAAAGAATCATCTCAAACAGTATCGCAGTGTATGTCATTAAGAAGATAAAGAGAAGAACTATGCTTTTCATAACTGTTGGGTTAAATCTTTTCGCGTTCCTCGCTACCGCCGGCTACACGTACGCCAAGGGTCACAACATGCTGCCCTATGACCATCCCTTCATTGGAATCTTACTGATTCACATCCACATGTTTACGATCGCGACAGGCACCGTTCCACTCCCCTTTATCATTGCAGGGGAAGTGTTTCCTCTGGAATACAGAAGCCTGGCCGGTGGGTTTAGCGTGTTATTCCTATCGTCAAATCTCTTCATAACCGTGAAGACTGTGCCGTATCTATTTAAAAACTTTGGAATTCATGGAGCATACCTCATCTATACGGTGGTAGTTGGGTACTGCTTGGTGATTGCTTGGTGGTTCCTGCCGGAGACGAAAGACCGGACACTTCAGGAAATAGAAGACGAGTTCCGAGGAAGACCGATGTCACCAGAGGAGCTCAAGTCCACTCAATCACTGACTTCTTTAAAATATATGAACAAGGACAGAAGATGTAGCAGTCCTGTCATTTAAATGTAATTAGGGAATGAATGTTAATAAATTGTAAATAATTTATTCTACGGATTAAACCTACTTGAATGGTATTGATACAAAAACCATGACGGAGATTTTTTTAAACGAATAAGGTTTTTCCAACGGTAAAAAAAAATAAAGTTGACGTCGATGGTGAGATACAACTTACATAAATTTGTATAAACTAAAGTCGACGGATTTCGAAAGAAGAACAAAAGAGAAAAGGAACTTTTATTTAATTTTTAATAAAGTTAAATTTAAATAAAAGATTGGAATTGTATTTACATTGTAAAAGTAATACTCTAAACATTATTTTGTTTTTGTTTTATTATTAATACTAATTAGCATATAAGCAACTATTATAGTTACAGTTTTATTGTATATTATATTTAAAAAAAATATTTTAAGTTTCATTCAAAGAAAGTATGTTTTTATAGTCCAGATGAAGATAAAAAGGAATGACATTTTATTATCAGCTCCGGGTCTCTTGTGATATATTATGCGACGGTATTTATTATTATTTAACATAAACAAAAAGTTTGTCATAATCGAATTACTCTTAAAATCGATGTATCGACTATTAAAGATATTATTGATATAAAAAGTGTGTTTGTCATTGTGTTTCTCTTTATAAGACAGCAAACGAGCAGCGGGTCGCCTAATATAAGTGATCACCGAAGCCTATGGACACCCGCAACACCAGAGGAACTGCGGATGCGTTGCCGGCATTTAAGGAAGGAGTACGCTCACCTGATGTAAAGTGAGCGCTACCCATAGACATCCGCAACAAGCAAATGTGCTGCAGATGCGTTGCCTGCCTTTAATGGACAGAGGAGGGCATAGACAGGAAAAAGGATATTTCCTTTTCCCCGTTAACCCCGTCCCGTCCAATCCTCTTCCCTTTCCTATCCTATCCCCCTTATGAGGAACGGGAGGGTAGGGGAAGAGGACTGAAATTAGGCCTCCGGCACCTCACTCCTCGGACGAATTGCAGAGTTCTTCTACTTCACGCCTGTTTTCTGTGAGAAATAGAAATTGGAGCTCCGTAGAGTTGCGCAGTTTTACCATCGTGTATAATGAACTGCTTAAAAAATATCACATTAATTGTGTAAGAGCTTGGAAACCGACAAATTTTGTCAGTAGATTTTTTTCATATATTCGTTAGCATTAATAGGCAGTTTTAAATTACGCCTTCACTGTTTGCCAAAGAGTATAATGAACTCGTGATACAAAGCCAACTATTTCAGCGTGCTGCTTCCGTAAGAAAACTAGTTACGTATAATTTATTACACATAAATAGGTTATACAAGACGCTAGGTGATCATTTCAGTTCACTATTTGGGTACTTGTCTAAAAGTTTACTCTTTGCAAATAATCTTGAAATCATTTTTTATGGGGGAGACAAACAAGCAAGCAGTTCACGTCACGTTATGTAACTGTCACCGACCGATTACTTATTTTGTCAGTTTATAATTCGACTGAGAATATAATAAATTGCCAGCAAATTGTGAAGTGATCTAATCAGTCATTAACGTACCATTTGTAGACAGTTTATAAAGTGTCGAAGTCGTACAGACATTTTGCTTGCGTAAATCCGTTAAAGAAGATAGAGATTGCTGACAGTTTATAATAAACTGCTAGATTTCACAATGAGTCGGGTATCTATAGACGTGTATAACAGACTTCTGCCACAACAGTATGAGTTGCAGATGCGTTGCCAAATGCAAAGCAGGGAATATATCCCGGACACAAGGAAAAGACAATGAATCATCGAACCTCACTCGTCAGACGAAACACACAGGCAGAAACTAACTTTACTTGCCATTGAATTTTTTTGTAACGTAACGGTTCATTCATACATGTAGCGTTTATAAGTTCTGCTTGTAAATGTAAATAAAATAATATTAAAAGTTATTTATAGGGTAGTTGTTTAATACAGCCACTGGCAAAAGGCTTTAATGGCAATTATAACTTAGTCATAATAAGCTTAGAATTTATCTCGGAGTGTTATTTTATCAGGAACCCACCGCATTGCGAAATCTCTATTGTACGAAATGATTTTATATTTTGTTATATCTTTAACATATAATAATGCGCCTAATTTTGTTATCAGAGTCAAACCCAATGTTAGCGTAGATCCGTGAACTTAATGGGTAGGCAGAAATATATTTTATTTTTACACGATTCTGATTCCATAACGAATAATTTAAACTGCAATTATACGATTTTAATGATGGAATACGGCCACCATCTTACTAATATTATACACATAGACTTATATCGATCTGATCAGTGACTTACTAAAAAAGGGCGATATAAGGAGCACCGCCGACGAGCATGATAGTAGATGTATGAATGTGGAAGAAGCGAGAGAGGTGTGTCAGGATCGCGCCAAATGGAAATCCATGTTCTCTGCCTACACGTCTGGGTTACGGGCGTGTACGCATATTTATTTATTTATTTTATTCGTTCTGGCTAAGAAGTATGAATTTAGTGCTCAGATTCTGCCATTATACAGTGCTTTCAGCGAGCATCAGGCCTAAGAAGAGATGAACGGATTGCGTGAAAGGTGACATGATTAAGAAGGGAGTGACTATTGAAATTACGGATGATAGATCGACTTGGGGACGGAAACCGGTTGTACCGACCGCACATAAAGTGGACACAGGTGTACGGACAATAACCAATTTTTAAAATTTTTGTTTGTCTGTCTGTTCTGGTTGAGCTCTCTATCTGGGTTCTGATAGGTCTTTTACTCGTAAATGTTATAAGAAAAAACCTAAAGACTAATTTAATTTGCAAAAAAGAACCAAGGTTCAACGGAATCAAATAAACAGCCCAAGGAATCGTGAATAAAATCATGCGTCTTCGTATAACATATTGCACATGTTGCAACTAAATAAAAATATACATTTTGTTACTTTGATTGGACTCAACGCGGATGAAGTTGCGGCAACAGATAGAAATCAACGATCAGAAAAGTAATAAAAGAATTGCCGACCTTTATGTTATAATGAGATGAGAGTACACAAGACGAAGAGAAAGAGAAGACGGGACCTCACGTCTGTGTTCTGTGAGGTTGTGGTGTTGCACCGGTCGAGCCACTGTTACACAAGGAAGGAATAAGACACTGTTATGTGTATAATATTAATGAAAAGATAACAAAATCAAATTTCTTTATCTCTTTGAATAATACAATCAGTTACGTAGACACGCGCGTTCTCATTGTGGGATGGTGTTTTTCGAAAGATACTTACAATTCTAATAATGACATTGAATTTCCTGCCGCGCACAGCCGTGTTGTGAAATGGTCTGTCCTCGGCGGTATTTCTAAACCAGAACGACTTAGGGTCCTTCAAGAAGCGAGCTTATCTATTCCTCAAGGGCCGGCAACACATCTGCAGTTACTCTGGTGTTGCGGGTGTACATGGGCGTCGTTGATCACCTCGGTGCTCCCGCCGCTCGTTTGATAAGAGAAGAACAAGAAAGAAAAGTATCGGTAGGGGTAACTGAAAGGTTTTATGCAACTCCACACACTGCACAAAGCGTAGAAATACCCGTTTTTAAGAAGACATCGCCCTGTATATGGCAGTCTTTTCTGTGATAGTGAAACTTTCCGAACCCACTCATTTTTTATTTATTTTTGCGATACCTTACGCCTCGCCTCATTACTGTGATTGTAACAATGAAATCTCTTTTGTTGCCAATTAATAAAAGAGATTAAAATGTTATAATGTGTGTCGGAACACAAATATTCATGACAGATAAGGTAAGCCTTAACAAGATGTGCTAATATAGGCAACTAATCCGATATATTGCTATCACCGTATTGTTCAGGCAGCGCGGACAGTAGTGCGAGTCTGACATTCGGAGAGTAAGCTTTATTTTGTTAATACAATGTTGCCAGTGATCAAACAGGTGAATACATTTTTATTATTAACAGGTAGCCTCAGCTTTGCCCGGGTAGATAGATAGACCAATAGGTTTGGGTTTAAGTAATTAATTCTTATAAAGATTTACGCCACTTACATGAGAACATCAATCAAACGTTGTGCTCACCAAAGTGTTATTTCTTCTAGTTAATTGCCTTTTTTTGGTTTCGGGAGAAAAATCTTAACTACGATACCTGAGGGAAAAACAGGGATAAGGTTTAACCCACTAAAACCCCCCGATGGCCAGTGCGATTTTCGGGGGCTCCAGGATCTCCAGTGGAAGGTACCGGTGCTGTGCGGAATTCCCGTTCCCGCCACAGTGGTGGCATTGCACAGTTGGTTCGCTTCCAACCCGATGCATGATATGCATTGTATCTTGTGATTGGAGATATTTTTAAAGATATAAAAGACCTCGCGGCCCGGCCGGTTAAAACAAGGCCCCCGTTCCGGTTTGAAGACAGATCGTGAAAAACACGTCACTACGACTGGGTTTACGGGTTCCACGCGAGTCTCCCGCGACGTAGCCGACGGTGGTGACGAGATAGCGGTCAAGTGTCGTCCCACCCGGGGACAGGGTTAGTGAACACCGAGCCCACCCTTGTTTCTCTGGTATATCTGTTCTTCAGAGAAACTTCTAGAGAAAGGCCCATCCGTCTGGTTGTTAGCCAACGACTAGCGGCCTCTCCAGACGCCGCCCACCGGCTGGTGCCCAGGGTGGACAACGTGGGGGTTGCCCGACAAAGTACTTTAACTTGAAAACACTAAATGAGGTCACATTTAATCTGTGACATCCTAGTTATTATATGTTAGTGATTATCCTCATACAGTTATAAATTTACATCAAACAAAATATATGTCTAAGTATGAAAACATATTTGAAGGAAAAATTTAAATCGGGTGTATGTGTGTTTTACAGTGGTAGAGCCCGTAACAACTTTTCTGTTCCGTTGTACGTATGGGCCGGCTCGACCGGTGAAATACCACGACCTCACAGAAAACAGGCGTGAAGTAGAAGTACTCTGCATTTCAACTGATAAGTGAGGTGCCGGATTCCTAATTTCAGTCCTCTTCCCCTTCCCTCCCGTTCCTCATAAGGGGGATAGGATAGGAAAGGGAAGAGGATTGGACGGGACGGGGGTTAACGGGGAAAAGGAAGTATCCTTTTTCCTGTCTATGCCTATCCATTAAAGGTAGGCAACGCATCTGCAGCACATTTGCTTGTTGCGGATGTCTATGGGTAGCGCCACACTTTCCTTACAAGGATGGGATGAGAACGGGAAGAGGATTGGACGGGGAGGGGGTTACCAGGAAAAGGAAATATCCTGTTGTATTTTCCTGTCAATGCCCTCCTATGTCCATTAAAGGTGGGCGCCACATTTGCGTGTTGCGGATGTCTATGGGCAGCGCTCACTTGACATCACGTGATCCATTTGCTACACTAAATCAACAATAAAGGGCTACCTCCCCACCTTCCCCTTTCCGTACGGGTAGTGTTACGAACAAAGAAAAAGCGGAAACACATTCAGAGAGAAGTTACTTAATACCAGTTTAATCTATTGTATAATTTTTTATTGTCTTATTCAGACATGGGCGGTATCAGCAGTTCTCCTGAACATGATTGCCCAAGGCATGCTGCTCAGCTACACCAGCAGTCTGCTGCCGGCGCTGCTGGCCCCGGACTCCGATATTAAAGTAGACCTCAACACTGCTTCCTGGTTATGTACGTATTTATTATAACAGCAGGTACAAAAAGAAGCTGGCAGACGAGGAAGCGGTTTACCTGACATTAAGTGATCTCTTACCATAAATATATGACTTGCAGATGCATCACCCACCTATAATAGACAGCGGAGGGGTAGTCTTAGGAAATAATGAAATTGGGATTTTTTTTAAACTTATAAACTTGACTTGACTGAAAAAGTTTATCTGACGGTTCCTTTAAGTTATGACCTCTACTCAATTAACACTACCTAAGGAGCTACTATTGTACCGCCAGGGTTCATGTAGAAAAAACTAGAGTTTGGAAAGAGAAGGGAATAAGAAGTGTAGTAGACAAAATGGTGCTCGTATTCGGTACTTCACCAAATGAAAGACAAATATCTCAATATTACACGAATATTCTTTCTAATACCAAGTCTCTAGTCGCAAGTGTTGTTAATTTCTAACTAGAGGAGGAGCACCAGTTTCAATCATTATTACTATTATAAATTAACACAACCTCGAGGAATCATGATAAAATACTTGAGTTTAAAATGGTAAGGAAAATAATGAATAAATAATGTGATTTTTCCAGCTTCATGTGTTGGATTAGCTGGAATCCCCGGTTTCTTTATATCTGCTTTTCTAATGAATTGGAGAGGAAGAAAACAAGCCCATGCTCTTGTGCTAATACCCGGACTCCTAGGATGGCTGGTCATGTACTTTGCTACCAATGTGACGACACTCGCGCTTGGCAGATCATTAGGTGGCTTCACCGCTGGTGCAACAGTCTCCTTGGGAGCGGTCGTTATCGGGGAATACACGTCCCCTAACAATAGAGGAACGTTTTTGAATTTAAAAACAGCTAGCGTCTGCTTAGGAGGTATGATTATCCACATTTTGGGAACGTTTTACCATTGGCGAAGCGTAGCACTGATGGCCATGATTCCGTATTCATTTTCTTTAATTATAATTTATACCTGGCCCGAAAGTCCGGCTTGGTTGGCGTCTAAGAAGAAGTTTGAAAACAGCGAAAAGGCCTTTTACTGGTTAAGGGGAAAGAGCGAAGAGTCACGTAAAGAAATATACGAGCTAATACAAGCTCAGAAAGAAAAACATGTCGCCACAAGAAAGATGATGTTTGCAGATCATTTGAAGGAACTTTTGTTAAAATTTACCAAAAAAGACTTCATCAAACCAATGTACATAATAGTTATGAGCGGAATCCTTATAGAAGCGTGCGGACGGCACATTTTTCCTGCGTACGCTTCGCAAATCATTTCAGAAGTAACCGGCGACGAGTCTCAGTCCTTCTACTACACTTTGGCGATCGATATAATTATAACGGGAAGCGCTACTTTCTCATCTGTTCTTGTAAAAATCTATAAACGTCGTACATTATTATTTACATCTGGGTTTTCTGCGTTATTCGTATTAATATGCGTTTGTACGTATCTTTATCTTGCGGCAAAAGATATAATTTCGAAGGGTAATTCTATAATTCCAATAGCATTGTTTGTTATATATTTTGTATCGGTTAATTTAGGTTGTACGGCTATTCCTTTATCTCTACACGGAGAAGTGTGGCCGCTTGCTCATAGAGACGCTGGCTCTGCTATATCAGGACTAGTACTGTCGCTTGCTGTCCTTACTGGATTGCACATCACACCACATTTATTAGAGAGTATAAAAGTTTATGGAACCTTCGCTGTGTTCGGGTCTGTAATGGGTATAACTTTAGTGATATTTTACTTCATACTACCAGAAACAAAGGACAGAACATTGCAAGAGATTGAAGAGTACTTTATGTATGGAACATTCAGAGATGAACATAAGTTTGGGAAGGATGACGATGAGGCCACGAAGAAAATGATCAGTGAGAAAGTATTAAAGGTACCTACAGATTCTGATAAGCACGGAAACAAGCACGATGTAGAATCATCTAAAGTGTAAATATTAAGTCAAGGAGATTTCATTTTCACATTTTATACTCGTTATAACTTAACAGACCTGTTTAGTAGCAAGGCAATGAAATTATCTAAAAAAATAACTTTCTTAAAACCTAATTAAACTCTCATCTTGAGTTTAATGCAAATGATCCTGATGACGTTACCATAGTATAATTTAAATCGACTTCTCGTGATAATTAAATATGTTTTGGTATACATCATTACGTTGTACTTATAAAATGGGCCTGTTATTTGATGAAAAGTCTAGTCAAACATTAAAAACTGGTAAATAGTGCCTACAATTTTGACTTCCATGTCAATTTAATGAAGAAAGACATGCCTCCTATATTTCTGGGCTCAGTTGTAAACTATAGCAAAGTAGGCTTATTTGGAAGACAAAGATAAAAGAAGTCTTAACAGGGACAGTAGGTAAATCTTTCTGGCTATATCACATTATAATGAATACAAGGTGCGTTCGGTTTCACGCACTTGCAAGACCTGCCTAAGTTTAACCTTATTTAATAATTTTTAATTGATCTGAGGTCAACTTACATTGGATTTTAAGTATTTCTCCATACAGATTTTAATTTCAAGTCTTCAAATTCAGTAGTTTGGACTTTGCGTTGATACGACAGTCAGGTTTTCCTGATGACATATAGATTTGTGCTGTTTAACTGACGGTTTTGTAAAGTTTCGACGTCAGCAAGTGGCAGATGACACCTGTCTTCATTCAGGTCGGCGTTGTCGATATTTGGAGAATTGGAACCTTGTAATAGTTTGTTTTAATCTAAATTGGATTACTGATAGGTTAATAAATACAAGGATAAGTAATCAATCTGTGATCGATAATCAAAATAATCGTAAAAAGAAGTAATTGTAATTCAACCTTAGATTAATATCATTTATATAGACCAAAAAATGTTTTATACACAATAAAGTGTTTTATTTTTAACTAGTAAGTGCTGAATCGGACCTTTAGTGAATCACTCAGCCCATAGACAATTAGCAGCGCCCTGTAGAATCCTTTCCTCGAGCGTCTTTGTCGTTAGGATGCTGTGACATTAAGAAACTTTCCTGTCTATAGTACTGCATACTACAGGTGCTTCCTGTAACTTTATTTCCTGATTCCAGACCGCCGTATATTTCTTAATTCCAAACACAACGTTCTAAGTTCCACGAAACTTTATGCTTAACAGCATTTGGTGTGGTAGAGCCCGCAACAACAACATCTGTTGCCGAATTGGCCGGCTCGACCGGTGAAATACCACGACCTCACAGAAAACAGGCGTGAAGTAGAAGTACTCTGCGTTTCGTCTGATGAGTGAGGTGCCGGAGGCCTAATTTCAGTCCTCTTCCCCTTCCCACCCTTTCCTCATAAGGATAGGACGGGAAAGTGAAGAGGATTGGACGAGGAGGGGGTTAGCAGGGAAAGGGAAATGTCCTTTTTCCTGTCTGTGCCCTCCTTTGTCCATTAAAGGTAGGCAACGCATCTGCAATACATTTGCCTGTTGCGGATGTCTATGTGCAGCGCTCACTTAACATCAGGCGATCCGTTTGCTCGTTTGCCACCTTATCATATAAAAAAAAAACCTGATTAGTTTTAAAGTAAAGAATAATATCTCTAAGGTGATAAAATTCATTGTCAAGATGAATGGAGTTTTTAGGACTTGAAACGAATGTTATCTGAATATTTACTTAAGAATCGGCAGATTATGCAGACTATAATATTTTAACAAGAGCTATAAGCAAATTTTATATAATCTTTAGTTGTTTGTCATATTCTTACTAATTGTTGTTGTGTCATGAAAGAACGAGAGAATGAGTGAGTGAGTGAGCGAATGAATGAATAAATAACTGTTCTATACACATCGTCACGAACCTCCAATCGTCTAAATGGAGACTTTATGAAAAAACTGTGCATGCTTACCTTTCGGTTATGCATGCAAGATTACAACCGTCATCCAAACCCTAACGTATACGGTAAGGCGCGACTGAAGGGGGCTACTTGCTTGTGAGGCGTACAGCACCGCCACGACCACACAGACTAGCCACGCGAGGGGTCGGGCACGCCGCGCCAGCAGCGACCTTAAAGCATTTGAAGTTAAGGCTTTTCTCAGGAACGGTGCTAATTCTGTTTATTGGAATAGTGTTGGGACAGAGTAGTCATAATTTGCCCCATAATTATATTTAATCCTGTCCTCTCTCATCCCCTCACATCCCTCAAACCCTGCCGATGAATTTAATACTTCTACCGTAACAAATAAATAATTATACGGTATCTTTGTACGAAAATATGGTTAAATTATCCCTCGGTTAACAAAATAAACTTTAAAAACATGAAAATTTAACTGCAATAATTAACTTTTATTTCGTAATAGTATCAGTAATTGAAATTGTTTACTCGTCTACGAGATTTTATATTTATTATTACAGGCTTGTGGGATGATAAGGGCAAGAACATCCATTTTACTTGTACAAAATAACATTATAGACAAAGCGCCATCTTTTTTATATAGACGGTAATTTTTAACAATGCCTCATCGTTTCGTATTTTAGCAATAGTGAGGGGAATGTTTAGATAATTCGACGATGATGAGTGCTTGTTATGTACCGGAGTTATATGACCCTATCTATTAATAACATTATCAGTCGAAAGTTCCTACTTCATAGCGAAGGCTGCTCATTCTTTTTCGGGATATTTTCTTTGTCTTTTCTGCCAACAGTCGACCGCTACTGGACCCTTGCTGACCTCATTTAGTGAACCCCTGTTTTCTTTTTTTAGCTTTCCTTACAAGACTATTGTAGTGATAGACCGTAATTGTGTTATTAACCATAAACACTTCTCTCCAAGCCTCCTACACGCCACTAAGACACACCCCACGTTCAACATTTATTTTTCAAAATACAGTTATTTGAAGAGTTGGGTCACATTTTACGGGACTTATCTCAGAGAGCTCTTATGAGTTCTGTGACTGGGAGGGAAGTTGTAAGGCTTAATTTAACTAATCTCATAAAACTTAATGATGTGTACTTAATGACTTCTAAAAACTACTATTTATTCAAAACTGTTGTACTTTTTAATAAAATTATGAAAAAATGTTTGGGATGTTTGATAAAAAAATTACGTCGGCTTAAACGGTTGTTAAATACAAACGTGAATTTAAAGAATCCGATTTCTTTTTTTTTAAATTTTGAGGGCCTTACACCGCCAAACATTTTCCATCAAGTGCTGCAATCATTTTGAAAATAAATTTTTGTTTTGAATTTCGTCGGACTTCACACTTATTCACCATAAGATTTTTAGCCAACGTCTTATAAAGTCAAAAAAGAGTCTGCTATGGTTGACATATCATGTACCTAATCATTTTTTATTTTATTTTAATTTAATCTATTGTTTTATTCCCTATTATTTATGTTTAACAATAATAATGTAGACATTTTTAAATGTTGTGTTTAATTTATCAAATTGTAAAATTCGTCGTCAATTGTATGTAATTGTTGTTGTTTTTTAACATGTTGATACAACAAATTGATACACCTTTTAAATAAATAAATAACAGCCTCCTACTGGACAGAATGACAATCGGCAAGTATTTTAAACTAAATCGTAATTTACAGAACCAAGTCTTTTATGTAGCGCGTTCAACAGCTTTCAACATACAGATGTCCTAAACTTTATACGTTGATTGGACAGACTTTGCCATCTATGCCACCAAAGGTAAACTTCGAGTCCAGTAGTGAATTGCTTAAATTATGATTCGGAATATTATTGTTGTTAATACCAAAAAAATTGACAGCTTACCCCAAGTACTCAACACAAATATAATACAAATAAACGTGTTTTTGTTTTACCTTTTGTTCAATTTTAAAATTAACTTGCAAAATAAAACAAGGCATAATTTGTTACGAGAAACTTAAGTTTTCCCCCCGGCCCTTGTCCCGCTTATGTGGTATCGAAACAGTACGACCGCAGATCATACGGTTTAGGCTACTGTTTCTTAATGGCCGGCCCTTCCAATCCTTTCGCCATTCCTTCTTAGGCGTCTATAATAATATATTAATACATAATCGCAATAATTAACTATTAACCATTCTAACTTAACTTACAGTTGAGCTAAAACATGGTTCATGACAATGGTCTAATGGCGAATTGAAACTCACATTCACGTGCTATCGGCGCTATTTAAAAATCTTTTATTTTAAAACTGGGACTAACTTATTTGAAACTCCAGCTCCGTGTTCTCTTTGGGTCGGTCTTCCGTGGAACTCATCTTCAATGTCTTGAAGAGTCTTATCCTTGGTCTCGGGTAGCATGAACCACGTCACTAACAATCCATACGCCACCATCGTCACGTACACGGCAAACATCCCATGCAGATTGAAGTTGTTCATCATATGCAGCGCGGTCTTCGCGCTTATAATGTAGTTAACACAGAAGAATATCTGTGCCAACATGTGGGATATCCCTCTATACTCGAACGCGAATATTTCACCAGCCAGGATGTTGGGCAACACCAAGTTGCCAACAGAAAATGTGAAGACATGGATATGGATAAGAATTACACCGATCCACGGGTGATCAAATTGAAAAAGTTGATGTGTTTTCGCATACGAGTAGACTATCATGATGACATAAGAGAGTATGTTGCAGGAAATCGTCATCAAAAGAATCAGCCTCCTGCGAAATTTCCGTGTGAGTAAAACTGCGCAAAAGCTCGATATAGTTCTTAGGATGTCCGTCGAAATGATCATGACTGACAAGTCGACACCATGATCGACGAGTCTGTGAAAGATATCCGACGTGTACGCATCGATGGTGGTGGCTCCCGACCATTCGTTTATGATGTGCAAGTGGAATGCTACGAGGATGGGCTTGTAAAAAATATTTTTCTTCCAAATGATAAAAAAGTTTATACATGTATGCCGCAAATTTGCACTGAAACTCTTCGAGACTTTTCCATCTAACTCTGTCATGTTAGTCCTGATCATCTTGTCCAGTTCGTCTTCTTCTTCGGGATATCGCAACCAGTGGAACGCACGTCTACATTCATCATATTCCCCATGTGATGCAAAATAACTTGGAGATTCAGGTGATAGTGTGGCTATGATGGCATTTATCAGGGCTGTCACACAGCAGACGCCAGCGGCTGCCATGAATAAAAAGCACCGATCGTGTGATTGCCCAACACCCCTAACGAAATTGCTAAGGACATGGTGCTCAGGAAGGCCCCTCTGTAATTCGGACTGGAATATTCCCCAATCAGAACGGGTACTACGATTGCAGAAAATCCTAAGCAGAAACCTTGGATGAATCTAATCGTCAGGATCGTGATTACGTCAGCTGTGAGCAGTAAAGCACACCAAGTTACAGTAAGTATTCCAGAGCTCAAGAGAGTCGTAGTCCTGCGACCGTATCGGGCCATCAATGGCGGAGTGATCAGTAATCCGAAGAAAAAGGAGATCCCATTGATCGAGGCTGCAACCGAAACGAAATAAACCATAAGATAAGCATAATCCACATCGTCACAGAGGTGCCTTAAGTCTTTATTAAAAAAAATCGTCTAAATTTTTTCTGGCGAAATTGTCAATAATATCATCGCAGCATTATATCGACGCAAATTGCCGAGAGGCCTTTATAGGAGTTCCCCGCGCCCCTTTCACCCGTTTTTGAATCGCTCGCGTTCTGAGTTCCAGAAATAGTAGTAGTGTCCGGCACTAAGTAACGTGCGGCTTTAAGGAACTTTCCCTTCCATACATAATAATGTATGCAGCATGTGTGCGTAATAACATAGACAGCGTGAAAGTATTTTTTTATAATTAGTTACTTTTTATCAAAAAGTTCTGTCCGCGCGCGTCCCTAGCACATTCCTAGCACGCCTGGATAATCCGCCACTGTCTGGTGGTACTCACTTTAGCGACATAATTTCTCGCATCTCTAGACTTAGAGATCATATTCATCATATTTAATTTAAAAACAAAACTATCGACGAGGATGGGATTCGAACCCACGCGTGCAGAGCACATTGGATTAGCAGTCCAACGCCTTAACCACTCGGCCACCTCGTCTCGTACATACATTATTTGAAAGTTACGTAACCTTATTAATTATTATAGAAGCTCTGTGCTTGTCAGGGCACTCTGTCGGTCAATTCGTTCCAATAATCTGCTTACCTATCCACGAAGCAGTTTCATCGTCTATGTTCTGGGTGGTTCTAAGTTGTGGGAGCAGCACGGAACTAAAAGACATCACTTGGCTGTTCGACATCATGCCGAGTGATACACCGAGTATGACAAAACACTGCAAGTAGAAATTAACACTTTATACATATCTTTACCAATATACCAACGAAAATGTTGAACGGTTAGCGATTTTATCAATTGAAATTAAATAAACATCAATGATTTACGATATAAAAACACACATGTGGCCTTTTGGTAAAGCAAACAGAGTGCTATGCGATATGCGGCAATAACTATTTAATCACTAGGATAAAAGAATCTGTAATCTCTAATTTACAAAGCTTTCATTTGTTTGTATAAATGCGACGTTACCTTCAATCAAGGTCAAATTATAAGAGTGATATCCTCGGACCAATAAGATCAGTCGTGAAGTTATAAGGGTCTTCCTGGGGGTCTTTTCTTTTCGTTTTATTTTCTTTCGGGAATTTAAGGTGTTTGAAGAAACTTGTTAGAGTAAACAAGACTCCGAGGAGTGGAGGATTATAAAACAAAAATGAAATATATATAAAACAATACCTGTTTAGTGAATGGAGTCATCCATGACAGCGATCCACTCATGGCTGGGTTAACTTGGACCACTACTTGCTGTTGATAATTTCGCAAAAAAGATAATAAATTTGCGCAATATCGATTGATGACTTTGTTTTCATGGTAACAACTATGTCCGTGAAATGTAAAGTGAATCTACTCTCTGAACGTAAAGAAATAATTTCAACACTGTATTTGTTACAGCGGGAAATAAATTATAAAATCAGTGTATAATAATGATATATTGAAATATTTGACTTTTAACTCCAAATTATTAAATGAAATCGAGTACATAAACTTCCGGCGGGTAAAATAGGAAACGAATGCGAAGCCGCGGGCAACGACTAGTTCAATAATAAAACTGATACTTACACGTTATTTGATTCGAGATTACGACGATCTCCGCAACGCCTCTCAACTATCATGGATTTCCACTTAAAACAGCAGTTAAACGTGTCGTGCTCGTACACAAACCAGAGTTGTAAACTTACAATGTTCAGTAACGCCTCACTTAAATCACTTTTATGTATCTGTGACTTTACAATTGATGCAAATATTTATTTCGTATTCCAAAATATCTAGTTCAACATACACTGCAACGTTTGTAGTTGATTTATGTATACCGACATATCTGTACTCTTCGTTCATTGACTTTTGATCATGTCCAACGTAATTTTATTCCCTCTTCATTAGTTACAATCTTTACTTGCTCTTCTTTCACTCAAATTGTGTGTATTATTTCTCGTGCACTCCACTCACTTGGTTTTGCCAGTCTGTCCAGTCCTTGTCTACTGATCAGCAAATGCGTTCACAGTGCAGGATTTCCAAAGACTGGTACAGCTTTTCCATGCCACCGCGACAGCTCTTCTAGAAATTTTCTATTATCTCTTCATTCATCTTTTGCATTCCTCCATTCCTTTAACGAATTCATCCTTCATGGCCTTTTGTGTTTCTTAGTCTATCATTCCTTTCCCTTTCGTTATCCCTAACACATCCTTTACGGTACATAGTATAGAGGTAACCATTCCAATATTCATGCAATGATTTGTACGCCCTATCCTCGATATCTTTCGCAATCCTTGTCTAACATATGCCATTAAATTTTGCGTGGAGCTTTGTCGTAACTAGTAGCTCTACCTTTTGAGTCTAATGCAAGCAGTTTATGCTGTAGGGCTATTACCTTGTCGCAATTTTGAATCATATTAATTGTATTGTTTTAACAGAAAGTAATCAATTTGTGTGTGGTATCTTCCATGTTGCTAGGTGAGGTTGAGGCTGGTCTAGAAGTTGGACGTAGTGGACTAACGGGTTGGAAAAGACCAACGCAAACGCTTATTAAATATTTGTTGTCGAATTTTATTGTTATTAAGCAATAAATATTAAAAGTAGATAGAAAAGTGAAAATTTCATTGTGCAGCGCTCTTACATTCCTTTGTAAGCTTGTCCCCTAGAATCACCAACGGCGGAAAAGATTCAACAATGTTGGTCCCAGGCTTAGCTAGGCAACCCACTTGTGATTTATTAATGTAGTGACCCGCCCCGCCTTCGCCCAGGTACCACTAATTATGTTGATCCGATCGCTACCAAACACAGGAATGTGCCAATCTGGACAAACCCTGTAAATTTCGTCGAAATCGGGCCAGCCGCTTTGGAGTCTATAGGTCCATAGGGAACATACATACTTCGCTTTTTATATACTATTTTTTTTCATAAAAAGTATCCTATGTTACTTCTAATACCTCCAAGAATATGTGTACAAAGTTCCATGATGATCGATTGAGTAGTTCTCGTGTGAAAGCGTAACAAAAAAATTACAATACATTTATAAAATTAGTAGGGACGTAACATATAATTTAGATCCAAGGAAATTTTATTATTATGTACATATTAGTGCTATTAAGCGTACACATTACATTTTACTTTAAGCTATTTTAATATTTTTACGTAGTAGTTATAAGGAAAAGGGGAGGAGGACGGGGATGGTTACTGCGGCATCTCAACCCCGAAGTATACGCCGAAACATAGTGCTGATGATAGTGCTAATTCTAACGTCATGCCTGAGCATTTTTGCAACATCTAGTATTTCAATTAAAAGATTAAAACTACATTCTTTCCGTGAAATCATAATCGACATTGAAACACTGTTTGCATTTAGTAATAACTGTATTTTTATCTCACCGTTACCGTGTTCCATATATCACGCTGTCATTAACACATCACGCGGTGGATGCCATTGGCAACAGCTCTATAGTTTTTTCATTTTCAGATTTAACCCTAAACTCATCTTCGATTTCTTGAAGGGTCTTATCCTTGGTCTCAGGTAGAAGCCTCCACGCTACCACCAAGCAGTAAGTAACTACGAACGCATACAAGCAGTAGGCTCCGTGCAAGCCAATCGTTTTGAAAAGAAAGGGTACAGTTTTCACGATGAGAAAGAAGCTCATCGAATGGAATAAAACACTGATACCTCCAGCAATACTTCTGAATTCCAGAGGAAACAACTCACCAGCTATGATATAGCAAATAGGTAAACTGCCGAAACCAACAGTCAGCATATGAAAATGTAGAAGAAGTATTCCAATTAGAGGATGGTCGTACGGTAGTTGATTATTCTGTTTTAAATACGAGTACAAAGCAGTAGCCAGCATTGCAACGATAGCTAGGAATCCTGTCACCATTAACATAGATCTACGTCTCTTCTTTTTTATAAAGTAAACACCTATCATGTTAGAAATAATTCTTTGCGAGTCTAGAGTTATTATTAATAACGCTAAATCTACTCCCCCTCCGACTACTCTGTCCACCAAATCTACTGTATATGCTATCAATATATTAACACCAGCCCACTGCGACAGGGTGTAAACGTGAATCATTATTATAATCGGCTTATAAAACTCCTTCCTTATCAGCAAGGCTTTCATGTACGCTTTTCGACGATTCATAATTTTCAGTATCGATTCTGATGTCGCTTTCATTTTCATTGCAACCTTTGTTTCTTCACCAGATCTAACAGTTAACATTCTTTCTAATTCGTGTTCTTCATCATCACCTCGTAACCATCTGAACACTTTCTTACTTTCATCATATTTTCCCCTATCTGCCAACCAGCTTGGCGATTCCGGTGATAATAGAACAATTATGAAATCAGCTATTGTTATAAATGCGCAGTACACAGCTGTAGTCTGCCAGTGCAAGTAGGAACCCAACGTATGTACGACTAACACTCCGACAGAGATCATAACGGATATGACAGTTAAGAAAGCACCACGGTTCCTTGGACTAGTGTATTCACCGATTAGAACAGGACCTAAGGTGGTGCCCATACCCATTGAAAGACCTTGGAGTAACCGTGCAATTATAAGCATTGGTATATTCGTAGCTACTGCAATACATATCCAACCCAATATCATGGGGACGAGGCTCGCCATGCTGGCGATTCTTCGGCCGTATTTACCCATAATCAAAGGAATGGTGAAATTGCCAACGACGAGTGCAAACCCACTGACGGACACTGCGGAAAGAAATTTAGTTTAATTTTATCTTTAAATACTTATTCAGTTTAAGGGTTGCACGTTATGGATGGGGGTGTTTTGTATCTTGTTATTTTTAAAATTATAGGTATGTCATAGTTAGTGGTTATAAAAATAAAAATTTAATTTAAAGTAAAAAGTTTTTTATGCATTTTATTCTAAACTTCTCCTAAGTACCTGGCAGGTACCATTTAATAAACTTTGACTATAACTAAGGAATATGATTACATATTTACCAATCCAAGATCCCGAAGAATCATCAATGGGTATAGCGGAATCTGGTCTATGAAGCTGCGGGAGCAGGATGGCAGCGAATCCATTACAGATGCCGTGTCCAGCCAGGTTGAGAGTCACACCCGATGTCACGAATGACTGCAAAGTAAATTCGTTCTTAACGTCACAATAGAAACTGATTGTTCAATGTATTTTGTGACAGTATTTTTATGGTACTTTGATAGAAACATAGTTACAGATATTGGTTAAATTCTATGAGCGAGACACATACATTTACATAATAAATAAGTCTGACATCTTTGAAAAGGCCAAAGTTAATACGAAATATCATGGAAGTAATAAATACTACGTGTACGCAGTACTTATTACCTCCATGCGAAATACACAAATATTCGTCGTTTCGAAATGTTAGTGCTGCCCTCATATATGTTGTAAGATGTTCGCAAACTCTAGAAACTGCGTAAAGAAAAAAAAATCGAAAGATTGAATTATTGCAATCGATTTGCAGATTTTTATCACTATAGTTGAAAGTGGGGATATGTATTAAATAAAATCACGGAAATTAAAAAAGAAATATATAATCGATTACGTGATTTTTAACAAAACTAAAATGTCAAAATATCGATTATTCGATTTTGAAACATAACGACTAGGATCAGCACATTATTATTTTTGACGCTTAGTAATAACATTGCAAATGTTACAATTATTTACTGTGTTAATATGTTTTTTTTTTGATAAATGTTTAAGAAGCGAGAGTTTTGTGTTCATAAATAAATTCATTTTCTATCATTATAAAAATCCCTGTGAGTGTTCACGTAATGCCTCGGGCATAGAGTTTATACCTAATTTTGTAATGTAGTTGGCAACACTTATTACATGTGATGGCGTCGCATTGTTATTGTTCAAATTTTATATTTAGTTGTGTATAAAATATTCAGGATACGTCATAAAATAAATTAATTACGTGTAAAATGTGATGTTCGTAGACTTATCTTTATTTTAAGTATAGTTTTTATACGATATAGCACAAACTGTCTTAAATTACACGCGCGATTTTGTTTTCGTGTGGCGGGAAACGAATGACGGGGCTGGATTTTGTGCAGTCGCCAATGACTTCACTTTTGGGTCGGGGATGCTCCATGTGGAGGTATGTAACATTCTTAACTAGTGCATACACCGGACTACATGTGGAATAAGAAATAATTTACTTAATTTATCCATCATCAACTTCAACTTAGCTTCACGACTGTCCAAGAGTAGATGAGCCAGTACCCTAACTTTTCTATAATCTAATCAGGCTATTATTTCATTTTACTAGAGACAACAGTACATCTATAAAAAAAACTTTCTAAAAATTTGAAGTATAGCTTTTTGTGCGTTGTGTTTAATTTTATTAAACTTCAAATGAATACTGGGGAGCATTGACGTCAACAAAATTTCCGAAATAAATGTGTCACATTACCTGCTTCACGAATGGTGTTATCCACCTCGGCCTCCTCGACATCTTCAATAAATTAAACCACAAATTCCTAACTACTTCCGTACTTTAATTTATTATGAAACATTACGTTATATTTAAACATTTCAACAATAACCGATCCCCCAGCTTAGCACCAACTACGTACGCATCGAGAATGTTTTGATAAGCAAATATGCCGCTACCAATTATTTTGTTTCAAGTACAATCAACCGCATATTACACGTAGTATAAAAAACTTATTCGTCTTGTGTACAGTTATCTGTATTAAAAAGTATGTTGAGGTCTTCCAGCGTGTACTTGCATTATTACATAAATTAATTGTTCCCTTAACTATTTTTATTTTATTTTAAGCCCTGTATCTCTTATGAGTGTCTTCTCTTGCAAATATAATATAAAACTCTTTTGCCTTTCTTATTTAATACAGCGTCCAGACCACTATTTACTATCGAAATACGTTTGTACTTTCTGATACGTTCTACATCTTTTTATTGCTCTACAAAGTGTAAAGCTGTTTTAAAAATGTTATATTAGAATTGACTACAGCGCCCGATGTGTGGAAAGGAAACGCATGAACCATTAAGCCATACGCTTGATAAATTATTTAAACTGTAACAACACGATAACCTATAACAGATCGCGTTTTTATAACCCACAATGATGTTACTTATTGCGATAACATCTATACTTTTGTTATATATTGAAACGCCTAGTTTAAAATCATACGTTAGAGACGGATTCTAAAAATTGCGCGTAGTTTTCTTGCCTTCAAGACAAGAAAGCTAGACTCGGACGAAAAGAGTAAATCAGTCATAGCAGGTATGTACATAGCCCGGTGGGATCTATGGTAAATATCGTAATTACTTTAAACCAAATCTATTGTGGTCCCTGGTCAATGCTGGTACTTACAGTCTTAATAGCGGCAAAATGCTTTGAAACGAAAAAGCAAACCTAAATTAAAAACTGAATAAATTGTCCCTTACATTTTAGTCTTCGCAGTGTATCGCTTTGACAATTTTTGCAATTTAAATAACAGAATAAAAATTATCATTTATAATGTATAATTCATCCATGTCTAATTATCCCGGCAACTACGTAACTTGCAAACGTTCGACATGCAATAAACCCTGTAATCTTTTGTCTGTTGACCTTACCCATCGCTGTCAAAATAATGGCGCCGTCACTGAATAGGTGAAGGTCGATAAAACATTTTCAGATTTGCAAACTTTTTTACTTCCAAGTAATTCTTTTCCCTCCCTTACGATTTGGATATCTTCAAGGTTGAATCGTTACTTGGTAAGCTTACACTTTACCGTTTTTTATATGGCAAAAAACATTTTAAGCATCGAATACTTATTGTTAATTCTAAACACAATTCGACAGTACCAACACAAATACACATAACGAGCCTTTGCTGAACTCCTTTACGAGGAACGGCGATCAAAACGATATTTATAATGATTTCAAGATTCTATCACACTTGTTAATCTAAATAAAAGCGTGTAGTGGTTGCCAAGGAAGGAGGATCAAATGTTTAACTCTTCTCTTTAATTTAAGTAGTGTTCTCATTACGTATGTCCTTTTCTTTCCTTGTCTATTGTTCATGTGTTATGTTCTTCAAATGTCCACTGTACTGTTCTATTTGTCTATGTGAACGCCGAACGCCACCGTCGCTCTAAATTCAACGGCTTTCTGATTTTTTCATTGGTCAGAACAAATGTTCGATATTTTCTAAAATGTTGGTCATTCGAACTATCTAGTTTGATCAACACGATTTCAGCAAGTTAATTTTAAAAAACTTTTTTGGTACCCTTGTTAAGCTACAGGTTCATGATATGGCGTGATGTCACTACCACCCATGGCCCCTCCAACCCTCAGCTCATACGGGCCGAATTGCGGGTGTGCGTGCGCGGTCTAGCCATTGCTCGGCTCCGTGCGTTTCGTCCATTCCTATCTTTTCCTCACTCTCTCCCTAATGAACAAGACACTCGCATTGCGTGATAAGTTTATACAGCAATGTGTTAGAGAGCTTACGGTATATACAAGGTTACAAGATGTCGTATCGAAATTAAATTACGAGTATTACTTCTATGGGCTTGTCATAGCACAACGCCGTAATAGAAATCTACACATTTATTTACTATCTTTTATATAGCTGATAGCAGTAAATAAAAATCAAATGAAAAAGAATGAATGAATAGGCATGTGGTCATACACAAAGAAGCTATAAATCTACAACATAGACAGGATGAAGACAAAAACAACAAATGCAGAATATCAAATTGAAAATTGGCAAAATGGTTCGTCAGCCACTCGAATTATAACCAGCCGTTGCCTTTCTGTTGACATGACAGTAACAAGTTTGTATGCCACCTGGTTCGATAAAGGAATCGCAGAAATCAGAACAGAAATTATAATTTTTAATTCTGAAAAACTTGCGATAGATAATTAAAGTAAAAAATACGATGAATCGAATTTGGAAATACCCTAGCCCTCGACACATTCTCAAAAGCTATCGGAAGAGAAGTAAAAATTGGTAGACTTTTTGGGAAATTCTATTAGCTGGTAACAATTTGCTAATTGTTAATTATTCCTAAAGTTTGAATGAGTTCATCCTAAATAGATAAGTAGACGCAGATGGGGGAGTGGACTAAAAGTCTAAAGTTTGTACGGAATCCAATGTATATTAACCTCAGATCTATATGACCAATATTATAAAGGGTTCAGCTTAAACTGTCGGTTAATTTAAATTGAACAGCGGGTGAAACCGCTCGGGACGTAAATATTAAACATATACATTCACATTTTAGGTTGTACAAGAAGTAGATACTGGAGGCCATTTCTTCCAACAATGTGTGTTCAGAGCTCACAAATGGGACTAGATCCAACCCCTCTCAACTTTTCCCTTACTTTAATCTACTCAATATTCCTATTGAAAGGTCAAACTCCTATCAAAAACTCCTATCAGTCACTCCTATCGATTTACACGAAAGAAAGGGAACTAAAACGTTTCGCTAACCACTGAAATATACACATAATTGTAGTCAAGATTGTCAATTGGTTAAAGGAAGATGGGTCTAAACAAGACTATTGACAATCAGACAGAACACTTGTGCACTTGTGCTAAATCAGCCAATTAATAAACGCGGAAATTTGCTTGACCTCGCTTGACATTGAAATAGCTGACGCAGCAAAACCCTGAAGTCTATCATAATCGTATGTTGTCATTAGTTAATATCACAGGTATAATAAGCATTATTATATTAAAACACTAGTTAAGTCCCGCGGTTTCATAATGCAATTTAATTTAACCGACATTCGTCCAGCCTAAGCTGAAACCCTATTTGGTCAACTAACATTGTATTACAAATTTCTCCATGCAAACTTTCATCTCCTGCTTTAAACCTTTATGTGGATGGTTTAAGAAAAATCATTTTTTATCCCAATAGAGGTATCTGTGCATAATTTCAAGTCTCTAAAAGTAGCTTAGTCTGTGCATTGATAGCAGACAGACAGTCAGTTTTCTCTTTAATACGATTAGATAATTTATCTTATGTATTATGACATTGAATTTAATTCCCGATGACCTCAATTTATTATAAGATGTGTACTTAAAGATTTCAAATACATAGCAAGCGGCATCGCAAATAAAGGCTCATTTAATCCAAACACAGTACACGGTAGTGCAATTTATATCTATACTAATGAAAGGGCATCGTGAGACAATCAAAGCCAAAGCCATTATCACGCGCTGCTTATAAAATATTCATCTCCAGGCCAGGAATCAACTGTCCCTTGTGGTCTTTGATATATAACAAAATATTGGAATATGGCTTCAAGATGTACGCTCCTTGCGCTTACGCGAGTGTTCTTTCTGTACAAAACGTACAAGAAATATGCCCAAAAGAATTATCGTCGCAACCATAATTAGTACGTATTTAATCGTAGTTTATTTTAGTAAACGTAACAAGAGATCCATTCTATAGCAACAAACTAACATATGTACTTAACGTTACGCGAGGCAATTGGGTCAAGTGAACGCGCAGTCGTTTCGCGCGCTCAGCGTCCGCCATTTTGGAGTCGCTATTGTTTTGTTTTTGATGACAGTAACATGATTTGCACAATTAATTACTATATAAATTATTTTCTTTTTATGTTCATTTATATTTAACTATTATTAGGGCTTGTTTCACAAGGTCTGTATGCTAGATAACTCTACGTGGTACTCCTACGTGACCGACACATCGGTTAATGCTTGTTTTTGTTCACTTCAAAGTTTCCGGACCTCTATCATTATCTGCTTGCCAATTTGTAACTGGAGGCGGTAAATATACGAGAAATCCTGACAAACATCGAATAATCTCAGAAAACTGAGCAAAATATATCCCTAGGTACTTCTAGGTGCAGGTCACTTTGCTAATGTGTTTAAATCTAACTAGTTTTAACCAATTGAAACTCGATTATCGACATCTTGAAAAGATAGTTTCGTCAGATGACCGACTTCATTCCTCCTGACAAAACAAAATCATTTCGAATGGAGATTGTAATTTTATTACCACATAACGTAACTTGCAATGCTTGGCTTATCGCAACACTGCAGATATTAGTTTTTGATGAGTCTACACTTATTGGCGATAGCCTACACTGGAATATGTCATAAAATTGTACTTCTGGATTAAATTTTCAATGGACTTTGCATATCTTCCACAAAACAATTGCATTCTTTTGCCATCTATGGTAATCTGAGTGGAAAAGTTAAGGAGAAGAAGTGAAAGAAAAGCCTAAGAAAAGATAGATTGATTGCGTGAATCCCTACTAATATTTTAAATATGAATGTAAGTTTGTATGTTACGCTTTCACGCGAAAACTACTCAACCGATCATCATGAAACGTGGTGGTATTTCACCGGTCGAGCCGGCCCATTCGTGCAACAGATGTTGTTGTTGCGGACTCTACCACTGTTGAGGTAATAGCTACATACATACAGACATACAACGTGATGGTAACGTAAAGTGACCGATGACCGGGAATTGCAACAGAGCATTTATCTCGATACGCAATCTTCGTTATTATATCTTGCAGATTACATCGTGTATCAAAGAAAACAATTCTTAGTATAACGGCCGTTCGGTGCACCGTTAACTTGCGCCTTTCATTCCCAACCGAATGTCTATTCGATATTTTTTTCTTCGCTTATCATCTAGAAATGTCTGCGATCTTAACTCGTAGTTATAGATAAAGTACGAGTACTTTGGCTTCATGCTATAATTATTTATATGGTAGATGATAAACGAGAAAGTGATTAACCAAGAAATAATTTGGCAGATGCATTGCATGCCTTTAATAGACAGGAAAAAGAATATTTCCTTTCCCTATGCACCTCTTTCCGTCCAATCGTCTTTGCAATAAGAATTAAGAAAGGATGGGAAGGGGACTGAAATAAGGAATTGATGACCTTCTGAGAAGTCGTGGTTTTCACCGATCGTGCCGGCCATTTGTGCAACAGTGTTGTAATTTAGCAAGCGTTTTCTGCCCCGTACTGTAATTCCAGAAGGAAAAATACACCTTATCTTCTTTTCCCTTCTGTGATTACGCACAACAGCTAATAGTGTTAATATAGAATCGGTAGTAAAAGCGGGTTTAGCCGATTTTCTCAGCGTTTAGTTACCGCAGTACGCGTCCCATACTCTATCATCTACAAAATGACTTCTATATCCATGGGAGAACCTCATTAACGCTTCATAACAACTCAAACTACAGAACTGATCAAACAGTTTAGAAAATCTTCGTTGATAAACAAATAAGTAATCATTATGAATGGAAATTTTCTTAAAGAGTGTACTAAATATAGGACGGGGCGTGGGATGTGACGTCACCAAATACTTCTCTAATACGTGTTTTGTGGCGACCTGCCAACTAACCAACCAAAGTCAATGTCAGAATGAAGAAAAACAGTTTGACTGTTAATTGTAAAAAAAGTTTAAAGTATGAGAATTGAGGACGCGTTCATTTCAGATCGAGGATTATGGTCAGATATTAAAATGGTAATAATTAATTTCTAATAATTCATATGTTACTAGTAGCGGCTTCCCTGTAAATTTCATCGAAATCGGTCCAGCCGTTTCGCAGTCTATAGGTCTATAACATACATACTTCGCTTTTTATATACTTTTTATTTTTATTTTAAGTATCCCATGTTACTTCTTATACCTCCAAGAATATGTGTACAAAGTTTCATGATGATCGGTTGAGTAGTTTCCGCGTGAAAGCGTAACAAACAAACTTACATTCACATTTATAATATTAGTAGGAATTGTAATTTATCAATTCCTTTATTTAGTACAATGGGATACAACAGAGCGCTTTGTTCAACTCTAATTTATTTTCATACTTTTGTTACTTTATCTTGCGGGTGATTGGTCACTGTGTCTTCGTTTGTTTATAAAGAACATTGGTTATTTTAGGACAATATAAGTATATCACCAAGTCAATCATGTTTGGAGGTCATCAGATTTAATGCACAATTAAAAATGATATTTTGCGACCTACAAAATCTTTCCATTTGCATTCAAAAACAAAATACGGCAATTAAATTTTCTGTAATTCGTTAAAAATATTGCAACTACGGCTCTAGAGAAACTGGATTTTGATGTAGAATACAAAGAATCACCAGCGTAAACGGACCTTGCATGCGAAGAGAACCGAAGGTCACACAGGTGCCCAAACAAACCGTATACATTGCTCCGGCGCATAGCGAAAGTCGCGCCGCACTTGCGTAACGGAATAGGGATGTAGCTGCAAAAGCTGTCGATAAAAAAGTATAAATCACCAAAAAAATATTTGTTGTAACTGGAAATCCACCTATTGATAATGTCTAAGGATTATATCATTAGATATCAGATAATATATCAAACAATTACATATACAACAAGTACCTGTATTAGGTTAAAGAAACATTACTATTGGCAACATACTTATTAGAATATCAACCAGCAAGTATCTCCAAGTAAAAGTAGTTTTGCTGCTTCAGGTTACATCTATTAGCCTTGGTACAAAGTGCGATTTACATATATTTTCTAGTTACGATTTTGATCCTGAACTGCATTAGTCGATAAACCTAATTCCTCGATATATGATATGTTAAACTTTTTAATTTGTCGACAAATACCGATGCGCTTCACTAAAGGCAAGCGGATTGCTGCCCAAATTTTTTCAGCAGCAGCTGCGATCGGCCTTTCATTTTCTATCGATAATTGCGTGGCAAGCGTTCCCTTCACTACTCTGCAGCCGGCTATCACTCGCCTTTTCGTACTCTCTCGGCCGCGGACGGAGCCGCGGTCCGGCGTTGTATTTGCTTCAAATACCGTACTTTAGTGCAAAAGATAGTGCGTAGAAAATATATATCAATGTATGTGAAATGTGTTTATTTGTCCGCCTGCCTGTCCATTTTAAAACAGGTCAGTTTTGTTTTTTGTTTATAGTTTTATGGGTTACCTAGCAAACGGCCAACTGGTCGCATAAAACTTAATGACCACCGACGCCAATGAACATACGCAACATTAGAGGAACTGTAGATTCCTTGCCGGCCCTTAAGGTACGCTCGCTTCATTCATATTGGTTTCATTGTTTTGTTTGCCGTTGAGCTTTTCTTTGTTTGTATCCGGCAAAGAAAACGTAATATTTAGTCATAAATAAATTAATTACTGAACAATGTAGTTCACTTTATACCTAAAGTAGAAATAAAGAAAAATGTTTTGTACTTTTTCAGATATAATTTGCTAGGGGTTACAAGATGTCAAAATAATCGGTTTTACAAATCGCGTGTAGCTTTTTTCTATTAGTGCTGAAGCTAGCTAACTAGATATTTCCGGTTGGTTCATCATTTGGGATTAGTCGGCCGTCTAACACAACTGTTGTGACACAACACTGTTGCTGTCTTGGATGCAATCTAGCAGTTCTTAGTGTTCTGTAGTGAATCTGTAATTAGAAATTAGGAGTCATACGAAAGATACTTTAATTGAGTTTCTTGAAATTAATATATTCGGTATATTCTTTAATCCGTTTCCACCGAGATATCTTTCCGAGCGTTACACATCTTGTGACCTACTTCCTGGGACATTTGTTAGTTTTTCACGAGCGAACGGACAAGGTCAATTCTGGGAATTCAGCATAAAATATGTGATTCTATTTGACATAGAAACAAACACATTTATATACCAATAAACCCGGGTTAAAAGTTATATATGTACGTTTTGATACCTTCATTACAGTATTTCTAAGTCTTTAAACGTACTAATCCAGAAGCAGATTGATACTTAATATTTGTTCAGTACAGTAAGTAATTCTACTGCTAAACTCCTGCATCCAGCAAGTATTTGAAGCTGGAAGCTGAAACCAGGACTATCTATATAAAAGCTTTGCAATTTAACCGCTGCGTTGACGTTGACGTCAGTATTCTATAGTCATTATATATAGTATATTATTTATATATTTATCGAGGGTATTAGATATTTTGTACTAATTACTGTATCGCAACGCAATCAAAATGTCGTATTTGAGTAAAAGTCAACTTAAAATATAAATACTAAACAACTGATTTATTAATAAAAAGAAACACGAATAGAAATCTAGTTCTTTAACAAGTGTAAGACGCTTTCTGCAATGCGGCTCCAAGCTAACACTAAGCATAAACTTAAATACAACCGCTAAGTAATTAAGAGCGAAGTTATATTTAGAATTAAGCTTGCAGTAACTCGTCTGGTCAGCAACAATTAGTTAACCGCGTCCAGTTCAACCGTTGAACCGGTTCCGCTGAAAGTGGACGGGTCAAAGTAACCTTTGAGTTAATTATGTCGGCGTGAGGTAGAAGACACACGCGGCGTCACTCGCTTACATTTAGTTTTTTAAATTAACTACATAAAGAGTTTTGTGTTACGGGATTTTTTTAAAAAATATTCGAGTAAACGCGACAATGCGCGATAAATTATACTGATGCGCCAGCAGTGTATAAGATAAAACAATTAAATTTATTTTATACAGTAAATAAATTATTAGACAACTTCTTCAGTAAACTCTTCCCGCTTCCTACGTATAAACCTTTCGACGATAGTTTTAATGTTTGCATTTGAAGTCCAATTCAAAATTTAAAATACTCGAAGAGGTTTTTCCTTCAATAATTAGAAAATGTCGGCCGAATTCCTTTCGACGCGACTTGACGATTACATTACTTAGTGGGTGTATCGGGTTCAAGCAGACGTAACAATAATTTTCAATGACTCCGAATCTCCTGTGCATTGCACACTAGTATACTCTGTACCTATGACGATATGCCTGTCATATTTGAGACCAAATAGGTACCACGTAAAAATTAATACAAACAACTGTTCCTATTTACTCCAAATATGTCTATAGTAATATTATAAAGAGGAAAGATCAAACACGGAGCCCAACACACAAACAATCAATTGTTTGTATGTTAGGCTCCGAAACTACAGAACCGATTTGAAAAATTCCTTAACTGTTCGGAAGCTACACTATCCCCAGTTGACATAGGCTATATTATATTTTCAAAAAAATTAGGCATCCTTACTAAAACTTAAATAATGTAACCCGAGGTGTAAAAATAAATTTACATAAAATATTCTTTACTTTGAAATTTTGGTCACTATATGAATTTCATCCAGCTTATATAGCTATTCTATGAAAACAGCGGAATTTTTGTTTGGGAACATTCGCGAATCTCCTCGACCTCCGAGACTCGTTAATGAAACAGATCGTCACATTGTGCGGATACTAAATATATTGCGCTGCGAACACAAATAGTCGCTACACACTTCCCATACGAGCGGCCAACACGGCGCTTAAACGTCAGAGACTTTGTACAATACATTCTATTAATTTAATGATTACACATTCATCAATATTAATGGTAGTAATAGTGAATTCTTAAGAGTAAAAGACACAGTTGTTTCGGACATGTGGAAAGGATGAATGAAGAGAGAATAACGAAACAGATTTATGTTGCAAAAGCGAGTGGTAGTGTTGGTAGGGGACGCCCTAGAAGAACTTATATCGATCAGATTAGATGCTTATTAGAAAAGGGCGATATAAGGATAACCGACGAGCATGTATGCGTAGATGTATGAATGTAGAAGAAGCGAGAGAGGTGTGGCAGGATCGTGCCAAATGGAAATCCATGATCTCTGCCTACCCCTAAGTTATGAGTTTGAAATCTATGTACGTAACTTTACGGATATTGTTCGGACGATTCAAACGTTTGAGGTATGAATGTGGAGGGACATGTCGGTTGGGGCAGGCATAAGAAAATACGGATGCAATCCATCGATTTTGTAAGGTGAAAGGTGACATGAGTGAAGGCCGAAATGAATAATGATGATGGACGTGGAAGTCTAAAACCTGTTTTGCCGACTCTACAGAAAGCGTAAAAATGGCAGGCAGATGAAGAATATTTTACCAAAATATTTCTTTGCGGTGTGTCGTGTATGCGTCGTAGGCGTGGATGGCAAGCTTCACCGTAGCATCGTCCCTAACTAATTGCATATTCGAACATTCGTAACATTTATTTTTTCTCTTGCGAAAATCGGGCCAACTTGTTTACTTCCTTATTTATATTCTAAAAAACCGTAACAAAGGACTTGGAAAAGATATTTCCCAGTTATTCTTTTAAATCCTATACGAGGGATCACAACAGTAGGCGCTCTGACGCAAAAAAAATGTCGTAATACTTCTACTCTGTGAATAAATTACCATTTCATGTATTTATTTGGAGCAGTTTGCAAATTGTTAAGCGTTTTGCTGCGTTTGGATGCCGAGACAGGTTTTATTGAATATACTTGGGCAGTTATTACAGGGAGGCGTTTTAAAGAAAAATTTTTTAGGACGACTTAGGCTTAGTAAGTCGCAAAGGTGACTGATACTAAGGCTATCATGATAATGGCTAGCCCTACAACCAAATTGTGATTTGAAAACATTACATTTTCTTGTCTAGAATATAACACCTATAGTAGCAGTAGTATCAAACAAAAGGCTATAGTAAAATGAGGAATAAATACATTTTTTTCATGTATTTTTTAAAGTCCTTGTAGTGCATGGCGCGGGTAAGTTAACCACAAGCACAAGACGATGATCTGTGATCGACTGGATTTGTTGCGATCCAGGTAGGAAACCGATTCCAACTGATAAGATCCATTGATTGCTCATGATAATAATTGTATATGGACCTACAAAGACAATGACCATAAACACCGGTTTATCTCAAAGCACCATAATACAGGAATTGCAATTTGTCATGTAGATGTGTTGCAATTATAATAACATTATTATGATATGATGGTGGCGGCAGCAATAGGAGCGAGGTGAGCCATGAGGCCGTGGGGGCTGAAGGCGACAGCCTGGAAAATACTTGGACACGATGGTGCCTGAAACACTATTTGGTTCCGTAGAAAAATTAATATTTCTTTTTCCTCATCACAGATCTGCAACCGGTACAGAATTAATAATAATTATTACATTTATATCTTTCAATCCATTATTCACTGAGAAGGTATTGAAAAAGAGTACATCTCTTTTTGAAGGTGGCCAACAAAATAAACATGCTACGCAAATAAACAAGCTTTGGTATTCCTGTCAAACATGGAATGATTTCTGTTACTTTACTAGATCAGTTTCGGGTTCATTTAACTAGGCAGACATGTACAAAACGGTGGGTGTAGACAGGATTACGGAATTCGCTTTTGCAGCACTCATTTATTACTGTTTGGTGATTAAGAACGGACTTAATGCCTTAGGGCATTCTCTTCTAGTCAACCCAGGTGTAGTGATATAACACGAGGCATTGTACACATGTTCAACATGTGAAACCTGGAAGTGTAATATTTATATGTTCAAATTATAGGCCGCTTGTATTCTGACGGGACAACGTCTTATAAATTGATGGATGGTGGCATTCGCTAGAAATGTAGCGTTACGGTTGGGTCCCGCTGCGCCTTGAGCCGAGAATAGCCGATTATGCACGATCGATATGCCGCGTGTCTGAATGTGTTTGAGCGAGAGTGCGACATGAGAGAGAGATAGTAGCGCCGATAGATAATGCTCATTGCTCATTGTTTTAGGAAACGTCACGAATTTAAAGTCCGAGCGCCTTGCGTCCAGACACGTGGGATTTTTTTTGATACAAAGTTTTAAAATACAGACTGCTCAGCTGAAATATTCTTTATTGATTGAGGAACGCTAAACACATAAAAATGTACATTATCATGTTTATTTTTATAATTGTAATGGCTTGTCTACAAACAGATATTCATAGAAAATAATGAGGGTTATGTTATTTATAGCCTTTATCGAGTATTAATAACCTAGAACACAGAACATGCGACTACGATACTAACTACGCAACAAGTTACCTATTGGTAACAATATCATCTAATAGCTCTGACGCCCGTAACCCAGAAGGGTAGGAAGAGATTATGGATTTCTATTTGCCGTGATTCTGGCACACTTCTCTCGCTTGTTCTATATTCATATATCTACACATACATGTACATTGGTTATGGTTGCTCCGCTCCTTATATCGCAATGTTTTAATAAGTCACTAATCTGTTCGATATAAGTTCTCCTTGGACGTCCCCTGCCAACACTGCCACTCACTTTTGCAACATAAATTTGTCTCGTTACACTCTCTTCATTCATCATCAAAAATCAAAGAGGTTTATTAATTTCCTGACATTGATTGCTGTTTAAAAGGGGATTAGGAGAAACCAAAAAAAATGTTATTACATTGCGTAAGTGATGGAAGGCTGTGTGAAAAGGCTTATTTACTCCTCTCTTCTTTCCCATAAAAACGCCGACAAAGCCTTCGGTCTCTGATTGTTGTGTGATTTGGGGAAATTGCGAACTGATCATTCACAATTTGCGGTGTGATTTAACAGCAGCTTAAAAACTCCCAAACCATCAAATTGAGAACTAATTTTACGTTAATGATTGTGGTAACTGCAGTCTGAGGTTCATTTATTTGACTTACATTAACTTAAATACTTTCGGAACGCTAGCAAGTTGTGATGTCGCCTAATCTGTATACCTTGACTCGGCTGACTCGACCTGGAGTAGCCCCCGTCGACGCTTGATCCAGCATCCAGAAGTAAATCATTAATATTGCAAAACTTTAGTTAATGTTCTCGTGTCGCGGCCCACTGATCCCGTCTTGGGTAAATTAAACAAATATTTCTCCCCCTTCACTCGCTGCGGAATCTGAAATCACGTGCTGCGCCATTCAGTCTGTCTGTCAGTAAGTAGTCTTCTCTTTCCTTTTTTATTTTAGTCTTGCTCCATTAGACTATTGTAGCCAAGGTATTTCCTTACTTGTCGAGACAAAATGTATGTGATACTTAGAAGACATAGGATTACCATGTCTAGAAAATTCTAAATAATATTACTTAAGGAAATAAAGTCTAAAAATGCGGAACCATCTCCGTTTTAATTTTCCCCGGAATAGTTTCTACTCCAACATTTTGTTCTACTAGACTCTATGTCTATATTATCTATTATGTCTGTATATTTGAGCCACATGATAACCAGAAGTTTAGGTTTTTAACTTAAAATTCGGCTTTTTACAAATTAATTTCAACATTTTGCAAGTCAAATTTGGACTTTTGCCCATTCGATCGTGATATATCACTATTTCTTCCAGTTTCTCTTTTTCCAATCTGGTTTTGGTTGCATTTATTAGGTAGTGATAGGGCACTACCTACCGCTCCCTGGGACATCTCCCAATTGACAGACCGGTGCCACGTTCGAACGGAGGCCCTCGTATTACAGCTCGTGGCACGCTTCTCGGTCCCTCGCCTTTCGCCGATAAGCACCAGTTAGATCTCGTGTAGTCGCAAGTACCCCTAAAAACCACTTTGTATGAGTAAGTTCCACGGGGTCGATCCCCACCTGTTTATAAATGTTCGGTAGATAACATTTTATTGCGAATACTTATGGGTAGCGAAGATCACGTTTGCCCGCTTGCCTCCTTCTCATATTAGAAAAAAATCAAAGATACACGTGGTCTGAGAACAAAGCTTCAATGACTATTTACCGGTAATTAGTTTAGCGTCACGCTACATCATTGCACAAGATAAATAGATAGCTATTGTTTTATAAAGTACTGCGCAAAACAACACGATCATTTTATAAATTATTAAAATCTTGATCTAAAATCTTCATAAGCAACGAGAAATAATAGTCTTGGCATTACTTATCGATGCCGTGATGAACTTTCTCACGGAATTGTTATGTAATAATTATTCAATTATCGTGGGATCTTACTTAAAAATATTATATTAATATATATGAGTGCAGTCGAAGCTGGAAGCTTAACAGTGGTAGAGCCCGCAACATCTGTTGCACGAATGGGCCCGCCGACCGGTGAAATACAAGGACCTTACAGAAGACCACTCTGAAGTAGAAGTCCCCTGTCCTTTTCTGATAAGGAAATAAAGGGAAAGGAAAGGGGATTGGATATGACGTAGAAGACGGATGAGAAAAGTAAAATGTCCTTTTTTTGTTTATTCCCTCCTCTGTCCATTAAAGGTAGGCAACGCATCCGCAACTCACGTTGTGGCAGATGTCTATGGGTAGTGGCCACTTAATATGGTGAACCGCTTGCTTGCACTTTTACCAGGTTAAATATAACTTGGAGACGCCACAGAAATCCCAAGGCATAAGCATTTCCTTCTAGGACTTTCCAAACTGAGAGATGGGATTGGGAAAGAGTTCGTCATTCAGCAAACGGCACGCAGAATTGAAATTGGGAACACCTTGGAGCCGGATTTACATGAGACCAACATGGCAACTCCTGACTGAGCCGACTCATTAATTCAACGGCAGTTGTTGCTGGACAGTCAGATTTTTTGTACGTAATACATTACTATTCGATCATAACGTATGGAATAGCGTCATTGAATAAAAAACCGTTTGTTGCAAAATTAATAAAGCGAGGCCTCACAAAAAATATCCGATTGGTGTTCGATCAATCGGTCCGTGTGTCATACGGAAATAACTTATAAAATGGAAATAATTTAACATGATTTGTTGTTGGCTCTAATTGTGTTTTTTGCGGCGCGCCCGCTGATTGCCTGCACGTTTCCTTGTTTCGGGCCTATTCGGGGTTCCCTAGTTTAGATTTGTGACGTTGGAACCTTGAAGTGTTGCCCTTTCTGAATTATATTATACATTGTAAAATATATTTCATTTACGTTTGCATTGAATATCTAATTCCACGTGATCTTATATAATTTACAATAGAGAAAAACGAGTTTTCGCCCAACATTAAGTGAGACATTAGCTTGTTGCAGATGCCTATGATTAGCTCCATAGATATCTGCAACAATGTTACAATGAGTTTTTCTGTACAAAATATTAAAAATAAATATTTAGTCGTATTTGCTAACTTTCTCTTGCTAAAATAAATAATACAACAATTTCTTTTTAAATATTTCTGTATGCGGGACCAATTTTAAATTGAATTTATCTTAAAAGCTATTTATAATGTAATGACTTTTTAAAGAGCTTTTTGTTGTTTTAATTTTTATTTTTTAAACAGCTCAATCCAAATTTTCCAGCAAATCTTTTTGTAGAAGTTTTTATCCGGTGTCTGTCAAATCTATCTGAAATTAAATAGAAGTAGGTACTTGCGAGCGGTGCAGCAAAGTACACTGATATTGGAGTAAATCTCCCTATCACCTCATATCTCGACACAAACATACATGGTCAAGGAACAACAGTTAAGGTTTTTTTTAAATCACAAGACAGATGATATTTACAGATGATTTGCCGGCATTTGTGTATGAATGAGGAGATGGTACTTGGAGCATCTCACTCGACAAACAGAACAATTCCTACTAATATTATAAATGTGAATGTAAGTTTGTTTATTACGCTTTCACGCGGAAAATACTCAACCGATCCTCATGAAACTTTGTACACATATTCTTGGAGGTATTACAAGTAACATATACATTTTATGAAAAAAAAATAGTATATAAAAAGCGAAGTATGTATGTTCTCTATAGATCTATACACTCCAAAACGGCTGGACCGATTTCGATGAAATTTACAGGGATTGTCCAGATTGGCACATTCCTGTGTTTGGTGGCGATCGAATCAATATAATTAGTGGAACCCGGGCGAAGCCGGGGCGGGTCACTAGTGAGGTACAAATACATACGTCTTCTTCACACCTGTATTTTTTTTATCAGAGATGGGGGCAAACGAGCGGCGGGAACACCCAGGTAATCAACGACGCCCATGGACACCCGCAACAAGCTAATGAGTTACAGATACGAAAGGAAAGGGGATAAACAGAAACAACAGATATTTTCCTTATCTTTCCATCCCCTCCCCCGTCTTATTAGAAAAAGAAAGGGACATCAGACGAAACCCAGAAATACTTCTACTTCATGCCTGTCTTCTGTGAGGTTGAGGTATTTCACCGGTCGAGTCAGATGTTGCTGTTGCGGACTCTACCACTGTTAGCCAGTATAATTAATTTCGGAGCTTAAGAGGTATGTCCTCTAATGTCAAGATGTGTGACTGGTTTGCCTAATTTTACATATTTAAATCATTAACATATAGCATACTACAGATTGCCACATGATATATCACTAAAGAACGTGATGAGAGAAACATATACTGAGTACACCTGCTGATCGCTTTACCAGAACTTTATGACTGTAGATGTTTCTAGATCCGATAAGTGAAACATATGTTATGTGAATCTACTGCCACTGCCGTTATACAGATACTTGACCTTGTGTCTATAAACTAAATAATATATGTATAAACTAAATAAAAACTGTACATAGCACAAAGTGTCTGTATGTAATGTATGTATCAAAATAACCTTGCCATACTCAATACACATGATGTATATACGGTACTTATAACAAAAATATAATTTAAAAAAATTTATCTGTCTGTCTGTCTGTTTATTCCGGGTAATCTCCGAAACGAGTGAACCGGACGGAACTTTGACTGGAAGATATGCAATATTGTAAGGTACTGCCAGGCGAGCGCGGGTCGCAATACTTAACGTAAATTGTACGGAGGGTGAAACCACGGGGTTCAGCTAGTATTACACATATAAAAGAAAACCTGGCATAGCGATGGCATTGTAGGTGCATTCTGAGCAATCGGACTACTTGTTTACTATAATGTTCTTCGCACTTTCTTGCCCTTTAGTCCCGGTGTCAGTGACTGCAAACACCGAGATAACCTTCGCCAGCAACAGTTCAGAGCGTCTTAAAATAACCAACTAGATACTTATCTTATACTATATTTAAATTTCTACGTAATTTTTAGCATATTGTTGCTAAGTGCGCTTTACTTTTCGACACGACGGTGCGCTGAAGTACCAAAATTACGGCCCAATCGGTTGCTTTTAGTGAATTATTTGAAACTAAATCAAAACAAAAGATTATCTATAATTCAAATCAGATACTTCACTGTTTACCCTTATTTAACCCTTCATAAGGGTAACGGATTTGCAACTTTCGGGGCTGCAAACGTTAGAGTCGATACGGTTAAAAAAACTCATTTATACATTGTTATTTAAATTTTAACACATAGATGGCGTTATTATTAATCTAAAAACATAAAATCCTGAAATTCGTGATGAGGCTAATGGGATGAACTATTTAAATTATTGCAATGTCTTCAGTCCTTGGTCTTGGTGCGGTTGTAAATTTATCTAACGTTCTGAAAGGATTTAAAATAACGTTCAAAGGTTCCGTTACATACAAACATACATACATGTACACCAACCTATAAAACTAAATTGAAAGAAAAAGTTCTTATGAGGTTTTCGTTAGTTTTAGAAATACAATATTCGCTTTGTTTTGTTATATTATAAAAACTATAATATTACGTTACTTCTCAATGTTAACACACTCTTCCAATGGCTACCCGAGGAACTGCTACGGCTCCAGTAAATACTTGAAGCTCAAAAAAATAGTAGTTGTGGGGTACATGAGCTGTGTTTGAGGTCTGTGCTCGGTGTCGAAAACCACTGCGGCCGAGCGAAAGGCGGACGTGCTGGCTGTCTGAACGTTTTTGCGTCATACCTAAACAAAGCCGGGGTCTGAGCGAGCTTCCGACGTCGGCATAGCTTCGTGTGTTTTTTAACAGCAACGTAAATCATACACGACAGCTTTGAAGTCGAATGACGATTGATTTGTATTCCAAAAATTTATCGGTATTGAACCATAGAAATTTATAATCAATTTAAATAATGGACTATTCTATGTTCAAGAATTAAAATTTCTTGGAAAGCTTTTGGTTTTCATTGTATTCAGTTATATGTATACATATGTATACAAAATAAATATAACCTCTCAGTACAGTCAAAATAAATCGTCTATCAGCTATTTCGAAATACTTGTAGGTAATACCCTCTGTTTCTCATACTAGAGAAGACTGCAATTTTACCAAAAACTTGGAAAGTTACGTTATTTTGAAGTTAAATTAACACGGTCGATTCCGAGCACATACATTTAGTTTATATGTGCATAGGTCTATTAAAAAAGTAACGTTTAAGGTACTGTGGATAATTTACTACTAGCTGTGGGCCGAGCTTAGCCCTGCGTTGTCTTTTACACGTAAGATAAAAGTTTAAATATAGCGCCATCTAACAAAAATTACAGTAAGTTATCCTTTATACAACTCAAACACAAAGATGGCGCAATTAAACAATTTACATTTTTTTTAAAGAAGGAACAAAGTTGTTAACTTATTGGCAATGACCACATCTTTTGATCATTAGAAAGCCCATGTAAAGGCCTCGTCGAACGTAATATATCTGAAGGTTAAACTCGAAACAAATTTCACCTTTCAATATGCCCGTTTTCACAGCGATGAAGAATGGAGATGCAAGGACCATCAACTTTCACCACTTATTAAAACATCGAAAGCGATGGTCGACCACAATTACGGTCAATCAAAATCTTCTCAATACTTTACTAATGCGTAGAAAGTTCCCACTCGTGAGAAGTGCATACGATTTGCTATAACTTATTTTTTATATTAATCCATCGCTTTGATTATGTTTTTGACCGGATTTTTTTCTTCAGACCGATACCAGACATTTGTACATTTTAAAAAGTTTATTTAAAACTATAAAACGTAGTTTAAAAATTTATATCATAAAAGCGAATATGAGTTTGTTTGTTACGCTTTCACGTCATCATAAATTTTATCAACGTCATGGTACTTTTATGGCGGGTAAATTTTAATTATTTTAATGTTGTCATATATTTATATATTTAAAAGGTGGTACAGGATTAAAAGGTTAAACTTGGGACTCCCAGCCTAAACGTAGGGCGAAAAGCCTGGCACTATCTTGAAGCTCTATCACATTCCTCTTATTTGTAGAGTTTCTGAAATTGATATTCAAGCAACGTGTTAAAGGTGAAGTCATTAAAGACGCCAATTGGCGACTTCGCAAAACGTCGCAGTCTGGCGTTAAAGAAATAACGGTGGTTTGTTCTGTGAAATCTTCCAAAGCTAACCTGGAGGAGATAAAAGTGCACGAACATCATATTTCACAAATAAATAATAAATTACCAGAGATATTTTTGCAACAGCATCTGGAGGTATATAAATCTTTATTTTAAAGGTTGACATATTTCTGTTAATCATTTTTAACTATTCCAACTCCTGATCGTAGATGATTCACAACAATGGCGGATTCGAACACAAGACGTCATCTATCACAATCAGTAGCTTGAGCCATTAGCCTGTTGGAGATTTATTTTAAATTTATGTGTATAGTAATACTAAACTATCCCATCTGCTAAATTATAAAATCGTTATTTAAGTTACACAATATATTTTTTTATTTTTAATAAACTATCACTTCACCACTTAAGAGGTGATGTGGTCGAAAGGTATGCACTTGTTTAGTAACAGCATACTTACTATTCTCTTGAACGTACCCAAGTCCCCAAATGGACGAAAATGCAGACGCTGGCAAATTTTTGAAATCCATTGCTGCACGCAAAAGGAAATCGGTTCGTTATAACCCGCGGTATCTGCGACAGAAGGATGGAGATCCGCCGTATGTTTAAACGTCCCATAGAATAGAGATGAGAGAATTATTTCGTGTAATAATGTGTAAACAATAACATTGTGATGCAATGACCTCACAGTATCGAGGCAGGTTAAAGATAAGTGCCCGCTAGAATTAATGCAGTTGTAAATAGACTGGCAGATCAACTGTTGCTATGGCAACGCGCTACGGACCGGTTGGTTGTATATTGTCTAGTTAATCACTTTTTATCTGAAATTGTCTTCGGATTTAGTAGTGTCATGATCGTAGAATTGCAAAGTACATTGGATTGTTTGTATGGGACGTATGGGACCAATATGGGTATACTAGTACCCATAACCAACCAGAATATATGTACAAATGGGAATGGAATGGAAATAATATGTCAAGTCTATGTCCAATACAAACCCTATGTATCTACTTAAATATATCAGCGTGTTTGCTTATTTAATATTTCACAGCGTAACTACTCGAACCAAGGTCATGGCCTAATTTAAATAAATACAAATAGAGTTTTACACAAGAAATGTTGATAGTTAAAAAGAGAATTAATTTGACGCGGAAGTGTTTTGAGCACGACTGTACCCTCGCACAAGTTCAAGGGAGCCGGCAGCGACCATTCTAATGGCATTAGCGTATAACTCACGACACGGACAGTCGTGAACTTGGCATTGACTCCGCTGCCTCGCCGACTCAGTGGTTGGCAGAACGGATTGTTGAAGCTCATTTTCGGAGTCGAAGATTCGTTACTCAATGACAAAACATGTAAACATCATTTGGCTATCTGCTAACGGCTATTTCTATCTGTCTATCTGCCATGTGTTCCAGTGACATTTTCGAAAAAAAAATCTAGTCACCACATATTATAGACCATCATAGTATCAAGGGATCAACTAATCTTTAAATTCAAGTCAAGTACATATCCTTTCAACATCTTTTAAATGACAATTGATGATCCTATAACGATTGAAATCGGTATATAAAATAAAATACAATCGCCGGAATACAATATATATGTATATATGTTCTACGAAAGAGCGGTAACTATCCCATTCCAGTAAATGTTGTATTACAAAATCTAAGTAACTATTGTATATTAATTTCGTTGGTACAAGGCCACACCTTCAGGTGAATGGCCTACTCATGGCGCTAAATGACCAAATAAATTGGTCTAGTGTGTAAGATACACTTGTTTTTTTTTGTCACTTTTTATGACAAGCCGCGTTGTTATAGATTCCGTCCGCAAAGTCACAATTTAATTCAAATTTTGGCTTACATACCTTTTATCTCTGAAAGTAAAACAGATCCCGCGAGGTACATAAACCTTCATTTACAATATCGGTTGCCATGGTAACGTTTCACGTTGTGACAATAACAACTTTTTGACTATGTGCAATACAAGCGATTTGCTTTAAACTTAAACCTTCGGCTATGGTAAAAATAAAATGTAAATATTGCATTGGGATGAATAGGAAAAGATATTTTTTCCGTTCTATCCTTCGTCGTCCTCTACTCTGTCCTCCTCTCTTCTGTCCTCTCCTCTGTCCTCCTCTCTTCGGTCCTCTCCTCTGTCCTCCTATCCTCTATCCTCTTCTCCTCTGTCCTCCTTTCCTCTGTCCTCCTTTCCTCTGTCCTCCTCTCTTATGTCCTCTCCTCTGTCCTCCTTTCCTGTGTCCTCTTTTCCTCTGTCCTCCTCTCTTCTGTCCTCTCCTCTGTCCTCCTCTCCTCTGTCCTCCTTCTCTCTGTCCAGTCCTCTGTCCTCCTTTCCTCTGTCCTTATCTCCTCTGTCCTCCTCTCCTCTGTCCTCCTCTCCTCTGTCCTCCTCTCTTCTGTCCTCTCCTCTGTCCTCCTTCTCTCTGTCCAGTCCTCTGTCCTCCTTTCCTCTGTCCTCCTTTCCTCTGTCCTCCTTGCCTCTGTCCTTATTCTTTCAGTAAATGTTGTATTACAAAATCTAAGTAACTATTGTATATTAATTTCGTTGGTACAAGGCCACACCTTCAGGTGAATGGCCTACTCATGGCGCTAAATGACCAAATAAATTGGTCTAGTGTGTAAGATACACTTGTTTTTTTTTGTCACTTTTTATGACAAGCCGCGTTGTTATAGATTCCGTCCGCAAAGTCACAATTTAATTCAAATTTTGGCTTACATACCTTTTATCTCTGAAAGTAAAACAGATCCCGCGAGGTACATAAACCTTCATTTACAATATCGGTTGCCATGGTAACGTTTCACGTTGTGACAATAACAACTTTTTGACTATGTGCAATACAAGCGATTTGCTTTAAACTTAAACCTTCGGCTATGGTAAAAATAAAATGTAAATATTGCATTGGGATGAATAGGAAAAGATATTTTTTCCGTTCTATCCTTCGTCGTCCTCTACTCTGTCCTCCTCTCTTCTGTCCTCTCCTCTGTCCTCCTCTCTTCGGTCCTCTCCTCTGTCCTCCTATCCTCTATCCTCTTCTCCTCTGTCCTCCTTTCCTCTGTCCTCCTTTCCTCTGTCCTCCTCTCTTATGTCCTCTCCTCTGTCCTCCTTTCCTGTGTCCTCTTTTCCTCTGTCCTCCTCTCTTCTGTCCTCTCCTCTGTCCTCCTCTCCTCTGTCCTCCTTCTCTCTGTCCAGTCCTCTGTCCTCCTTTCCTCTGTCCTTATCTCCTCTGTCCTCCTCTCCTCTGTCCTCCTCTCCTCTGTCCTCCTCTCTTCTGTCCTCTCCTCTGTCCTCCTTCTCTCTGTCCAGTCCTCTGTCCTCCTTTCCTCTGTCCTCCTTTCCTCTGTCCTCCTTGCCTCTGTCCTTATTTCTTCTGTCCTCCTCTACTCTGTCCTCCTCTACTTTGTCCTCCTCTCTTCTGCCCTCTCCTCTGTCCTCCTTTCCTCTGTCCTTCTCTCCTCTGTCATCCTCTCCTCTGTCCTCCTCTCCTCTGCCCTCCTTTCCTCTGTCCTCTCATCTGTTCTCCTCTCCTCTGTCCTCCTTTCCTCTGTCCTCCTTGCCTCTGTCCTTATTTCTTCTGTCCTCCTCTACTCTGTCCTCCTCTACTTTGTCCTCCTCTCTTCTGCCCTCTCCTCTGTCCTCCTTTCCTCTGTCCTTCTCTCCTCTGTCATCCTCTCCTCTGCTCTCCTTTCCTCTGTCCTCTCATCTGTTCTCCTCTCCTCTGTCCTCCTCTCCTCTGTCCCCGTCTCCTCTGTCTCCCTCTCCTCTGTCCTCCTCTCCTCTGCTCACCTCTCCTGTCCTCCTTCCTCCATCAAAGTTAGTCAACGCATCTATAACTCATTTGATTGTTACCACATGAACCTCACTCGTTTGTCACGTACTCTAAAATATTTTGTTTAATTTATAGTGAAGGAAATTTTTGACGTTGTGATTCAAGTTATAAGTAAATCGACAAGCTATTGTCATGCGATATCTATAGAAGTGACGTCACTATTGTTTGCAATGAACCGAACAGATACGTGGATCGAATTGCATTTGCCAATTAGGACGCGTTGGAAATGATAAATAACCAGCCGTGTGAACTGGATGGGTGGCTTGCAGCCAAGAGGAAATTATGAATAAATGTGTACTAAATGCTCAGTTTAAACGAATTCTTTGCACAGCTTTTCTCTGGGTAGTTTTGGGAAAAAAATATAACTCACTTAATAGCTGCGTCTCCTAACTACTAAATAGGTTTGTTTCTAAGACCACAACTCATAACTCAGATTCTCGTCTCTATAACTAAATATTACCCCGTGTCTAAGGGAACAGTGCCAACAACCAGACAGGGCGCGTGAAGACGCCGTAATATTCGTAGGCAATGTTTGTGGTACAAGGGCGCGGCATTGACATTGAATTCCCTATTTGATGTTGTATCAATGCGCAAGGTATCGCCTGAATACTTTGTTTCTAGTTAATAGAGGAAAAAGATTGGCATATCTATCTATCTAGTATAAAGGCGATGTGTATATATTTATAGAATCCGAAACGGCTGGAACGTTTTCGGTGAAATTTGCAAGTAAGTCTTAGTTTGGTCTAGTGGGTGATCATGGGGAATTTGCTAGCGATATGATTAACATAATTAGTGCCCGTGCGAAGCCGGAGCGGGTTACTAGTTTATTAACGATCCGGGTACACGATCCCAAAACAATCTCTTAATTCTTTACATAATAATTGCAGGTAAGTCGTTACGTTACGTTACGTACGTTACCACACAAATATTCATAATGTTAGTTCGTCTGTGACAATTATCCTAGCCTTAGAGAAATATGCATGACTCTGTGCCTAGGAGTTGGGACCTATATGTTCCATTATAGTCTCATTTTTTTATTTACTTATTATAGCTAATATATTGAAAATAGTATGAAGTGAAGTGTGGTGGCATATATAAAGTGTTTCCTTTCTTTCCTAGGATTACTCCTTCCGGTAGGTCAAAATTATGGACCATATGATCGTAATGATTCTCACTATAAAGTGGTACAAATATATAGCCTGTCAGTTACTTGTGAGGTGAACCTACAAACCTATATGGTATTTGACCTTGCTTGACCTAAATGATAAACAAAAGGCAACATTACGCGCGTGGCGATTTAACCTTCGCGAACTTTTAACGTTTGGAATTGTATAACCTAACCTAACCAGTTTAATTAATTGATTTTATATGCAAATGCGAATAAAGACAAACTTTTACTTCTCTACCTACCTTTCATGATATAATACTAAACCTCTATCTTATCTTTGAACCGATAATATTCACGAATATTTAAAAGACCATTTTTGTTTGAAAAAAAATGTAAAAATACATCTGAGAGGCATAAGACATACACATCATTATATAAGTTGTAAAAAAATAATGAATTAAATGCTTTGATTCAATACAACACTATCATACAGTCAGACCACGCAGTAATTAACGGCCTTTAGTAATCAATTAGCCGTCAATCATTCCATGACAGTTAGCAACGGCGTCAATTAATAAAGCTCGCAGTAATGGATTTATTAAAAACATATTTACAAAACGCAAAGCCGAAAAACAAAAATAAAAATAATTCGGTGCATTAATTGTCAGTCAGCCCCCATTCTAGAATCCATGGACCCATTGAGGACCAGTTCATGTAACAAAATACATAACTACAGTCTTCGCCTTCTCCACTCAAGCTTAATTCTACGGTCTCGCCGCATCTCGCAAAGAAACTTTGAGCTCTCTCCATTGCCATTAAGCAATATTATTTTCTATGAATACATGTCCATATATTATATGTTATGTATATAATAATGTTTGTGTGCGTCTGTATAATTCACTTCTTGTCAAAACGACACAGCACAGATCCATCCTCAAGCGTCACTAGGGCTTGCATGTTGATGGTCCTAGGGGTGTTGAATATATGAGTACATAATAATTGGATACCTAGTTTTCCTTATATTTTTTTACTCTATGTCGCTCGCTGACGTAACACAACACCCTTCTTACAAATCTTCAATTTAACGTCAGCAAAAGCGTGTTCCAAATATTGTACGTGATATGACGTCACCAAAACCTGTTTACAATCTGCTAAAATTTACAAACGACAAAATACATACGTTATTTCCGTTAGATGTGTTTTTCTCAGAAGTGTAAGATCGCCACGTAACTGGAGGTCAGGGATAGCGCTCGTAATGACGAAACTAAATATTAGCTGAACATTTGCACAGCTACTAGGGACGGATTAGCCGGCTTCGACTTTCATATCGATAAAATCTATTTATACTATTACACAGTCTTTTGTTTCGTTAATTATGAACAAAACAATTAAAAATTAAATAATAAAAATAAAATAAATAAATTTCAATAAGATAAAAATAAATAAATATGCGCTCACGCCCGTAAGGGGATTTCTATTTGGCGCGGTCCTGGCACACCTCTCTATGGCTACGGGTACTCCTTGTACCTCCTACCTTTAGATATATGTAGGTTCTCTTTGAATAACCCCTGGCCACACCGCCACTTATTTTTGCAACACAAATTTGTCTGGTTACTCCCTCTCTCTCTTTGTTCTTTCCGTCAACATACCAAAACCATTTTGTTTACTCCGAATTAGCAATCCGTCCCGGCTTCGCCTGGGTAGCATGATGTTCATTTCATCGCTGCCAGGAACACCGCCTGGGCCAATCTGAATGTTTCCTGAAAATCTCATCGATATCGGTCGAGCCGCTTCGGAGTCTATACGGAACATACATACATACATTGTGTATATAGATAGATGTATTTAACTTGGTCCTTGTCAGTTGTTTCGGCCATGACATAGCCATTGTACTTGTACAGTAATATTGGGCAATTATTTAATTGAGGACGTAAATAATGTTCGCGCGTCATACCTTTTAAATATAGTTTATTATCAATTCTTAAGCCTTGTATTGTTGATTGTGACAACAGATATCTTAAAACTTTACATTATAATTACACAGAAGTATTTTATATTTTGATACCAATTACAAACTGATTAAAAATCTTAACAAATACTTGTATCTAACACACGCTTGTTGTTAACAAAGATCAACATTTTCGAGACGTATCTATGCAAGCAGAAATTACAAGAATAATCGGATACAAATTTCGCGCCGTCGTCAAGCGCAGCATTGAATAACAACTGATTGTTATGTATTCACATAATTACGATAAACGGATTGAACGTAATCGACTAAATACAATAAAAGTTGATGTATAAGAAACTAAAACAGTTTAGTATATTAATTTGTAGCTAGTTGTAGGTAGGAGTTTAACCAAGGAAAAACTACGACACATGGCCTATAACATAAGACTTGCGCGGAATGTGTCGCCTCCCTTGGTGTGCCCTCGCAAGCTACGAAACTATGTTTACTTTTATTTCTTTAAACTTTTTTAAGCATTCCGATCGCTTTAATACCATTGAACTGAGATGTCATGTTATCTTACACTAGTTTAAATCAGTTCATTTGGAATTATCAATATTCTCATCTGTGCTTGTGTGTTAAACTTTCTAACCAAAACGTCAGTGTTTGAGACAATGACATTGACTTAATTCCTACTAATATTATAAATGTGAATGTAAGTTTGCTTGTTACGCTTTCACGCGAAAACTACTCAACCGATCATCATGAAACTTTGTACACACATTTTTGGAGGTATTAAAAGTAACATAGGATACTTCTTATGAAAAAATAGTATAAAAAAAGCGAATTATGTATGTTCCCTATAGACCGAAACGGCTGGGCCGATTTCGATGAAATTTACAGGGATTGTCCAGTTTGGCACATTGCTGTGTCTGGTAGCGACAGGATCAACATTAGTGGTGCCGGGTCACTAGTAGGTTATAAAAATGTTGCTCAATATTAATAACATAACAACAATATTAATAATGATTGTATTTAATTATCTTATCAAAATAAATGTAGATATATGCTTAAGTAAATGTTAATAAAGGTGATAGTGATGGAAACATTTTGAAGTAGATTTTTAAATTTGAATTGATTTTATGTATGTTGTCAAGAAGAAGATGGGTAGGCTATGGATGTTAAAGCGTTGTCATGGTCATGGATTCGTTATCTATTGTCTGTGTGGACATATCCATACTTTCTCATACACATTCATTTAAAGATATTATTTGATCAGTGAAATTATTTTAGCTCTGCGATATTCAACGCCGATTGCTATGCATTAATGAGCCGAACTAGAAAGAGGTTCTACTAAAACGGATGAGTTTGTTTTTCTTTTTTTTAGAAGAAGGAAGGGAGTTTATAAGAAAAACGCAAGATCATGTCAAGTTTTATATCCTATGTTTTGTTGTCGTGTCCTGGGGTCCTCATTAACGGGCCCTTTACATCCACGGGGCCCTTGCTGCAGCCCAAAAAGCCTAAGCCTTGATCCGTCCCTGACTACGATGATATTCGCTGAGATTTCAATATTCCCTTCGGTTGGATTGGTTGAGTTGGTCCTTTAATAGTGTTCGCAAAATTAATATATACCCGGTCCGGTTAAAACAATCTGCTCTGTCAACTATTGAAATATTTTAAAACAAATTGTTTGTGTGTATAAACTTGTGAACCTCGATTTAAACTAATAACATTAGAGATAGCATTTTGTCTCGTCAAATATTTAGTGTTTGATCAGTAAACAAAGAAAGTTGCCAAATATTTACTAAATAGGTCGCCTGAGAGGACGCACCAGCTACGTAAACACCAGAACGAGTTATGGGCGAATAAAAATTGTGACGTATTTAATAAAACACGTTTAACCCGGGACTTTAATCCGGCTTCTACGCAATCCTTGCTTAAGAGTACGCGTATAACAAAATATTTACTGATTGGCATCGTCCTGGCACACCTCGTGCATTCTCACACACACAGCATATTTGTTTAAGCCGCAGTTTTCGCTTACAGTGTCATTTCCTATCCTAAAAATTATTTATCAAGATATTTTGGGTGTATTGTCAGGACCTTTAGGAACACTAAACTCTTTTCAACTCTGCCTACACCTCTATACATCTTTCGAAAATCAAATACGTTTTTTTAAAGTCTGCAGAAAAATATTGCAACAGCGATGAATGTCTCTATAATACATATATGATAAGTCAGTAACATTGTACCTTGAAATAAAGTTTTAAATGATGTGCATTCCTCTCTAGTAACACTTGACACACATCGGCCGGTACCTCCGTTATCAGACCCACGGCCTAGGCAATTATACAGTAATAAACAGCAAATAGACGACATATATACGCAACCTTTTACTCTCTGTCGATAAATATAATTGACATAATAAAATAAACTGTGTACCTAAAATTGTGATTAGGAAAACGGTAGAGCGGGTAGCATTAACCGGGTAGCGTGTGAGTAGCGGTTGAGTAGTGGGTGAATTACGATGGATCGACCCGTCCCGGGAGTCAGCACAACCGCATAAACATAATACTGACGTGACAAGTAATACTTTACTCATGCCCAAGCTTTTCCGTCTCTTAGGTCTCAAATTTTTATCTAAGTCACCCACTCCCATACATATTGTACCCATACATATCAAGCCTTAACATATTGAAGGAAAACATAATAAGCCTTAACATAAAAGGTGGGTTACTGTAAATTGACTAATGTTAAAGCCTTTCACTCTTATGGTACCTTACTGTGGTTTCTCTTTTCTTCGCATTGTGCCATACTCCGCGTTTGTAAACGTCCGTTTTTTGCCGGGTTTGCGGTGGTGCATGGTTTACAATGAATGAGTATACATAAACCGGATGCCGGTCCGGCGGCCGATTTACGCCGAATGTACCGCCGCCTATTGTTGACGGTCGGTTGTCCGGGTAAAAAACGACCAATCATATAGATGTTGTTTATTTGGTTGCATTATGAGTATTTCTTAGAAAAAAAGCAACTAACTGTACTGGTCTCAATTTAAGAGACAGATTAGAAAGATAATTTAGTAGTTATTCGTGGTCGCTACTTCGGCGACTACCAACCAACTTTGTAAACTAAGCCGTCGTTAGAGACAGCTTCGTCGGAACGTGAATTAGCAAAACTTAGAGCTACTATTTTTTTTCAATTACCACTGTGATTGATTCATTTTGGGGCACTGGTTCTTATTCTTCAAAAGCTAATGCATTTTTTATTGATCCTTCTTAACAAATAGATGAATGACGTCATATATACGTGATGAGTGATGATGGCAAACGGGCACGCGATTCACCTGATGTTGAGTGCCCACTACCCAAAGGCGTCCGCAACAAGTGAGTTGTAGATACGTTGCCTACCTTTAATAAGCAGAAGAGGATTAAATAGCCTCCCCCCCCCCCCCATAGTTCTCTTATAGGAATAGGATGAGACGAGAAAGAGGACATCCGGCACCTCCCGCTTCGGGCGAAGCACAGAATACTTCTATTTCACGTGCTGCGGTAATTTATATTTAAGTAAATGAGAGATTAAATATTAAATTGTACAAACAAAAACTGCTCTAAAACATGGTATCCCGAGTGTTTTTGTCAATTATAACACCAGTACCCTTTATCTATTTCGTAGAAATACAGTAACAATAGCATGTAATACAAAAAATAACATTCAATTGACATAAAAAAACATTGCATTGAATTCGTTTATAAAATAAACGGCAATGCATACATCGATTTGTTCATAATAAAAACACAAGTGGCGTTTATGATGTACGGCAAGTGACCAGCCACCGCCCTGGTCTCATGTGAGTTACGGATGTGCTGCTATTATTTGCGCAGGAAAGAAGAAAAGAAGACAGAAGTAGATAATGAAAGAAAGGCGAAGAAAATTGTTTTTCTTTGATAATATAGCCGGAAAAAAGGGGTGAGATAGATTGAACTGAGTAGTCTAAGCGAACAATACTCAGAATTCACTCACCTCTGCCACAAGGTAGTGTGGTCTTGTTCCTTCCCCGAGGCAATACATTCGCAAAGATTATTTTTCCTTGAATCGATTAGACGTAGTATATTTTTTTTCCACAGCTCTTTCTCTGTCTTCAGCTAACAGAAGTCCGCTGTTTGATATTTATCCTCCCCTATCGGTGGTCACAAATATCTTGCCCCTGCCTTCATCCAATAGACTCGCGCCATGCTTACCAGATCATCCGTCCATCTTGTGAGATACCTACGCTGCATCTTCCTGTACGTGGGTGCCATTCTTGGATTTGACCTTGGCCACTGAGCCTTATACAATTGAGTTTTAATGACAGGAGGCCACTCATCAACAACTGTGACAATCTGGAAAGTTATGGATGTTGTTAGAGCTGCCAGCATTTATGTAGGAAAAGCTGCGAAATATAGAATATAATTACAAAAACGTCATTAAATTATTTTTACATGTATATTTAGTTGCTATGCTATTTGCAAAGAAGTTTCCTTATTAATTAACACAATATTTATTATTCTTCATCCAACTGTAAATATAGCAGAAGTCTAAATAAAGTAAAATTCTAAAAATATCTCAAGCGTCGCCGAGACAAACAAACAGTTTGACGATGAATTGTCGATATATTGTCGAGTGCAGGCACAGGGCCGTCACTACGATCCCAGTCAGTACTGTCGTACGGCGTGCGTACATTCCGCATATCAGTCAGTCAGTCCGCAAATTGTATCACTCGGCGTCGAACGCGCCAATTGTTTATTAATTTGTCGAACGCCAACCGAAAAATCGTGTTTGTGAAGCGAATATTTAACAAGTGCAATCAGGTAATTATTGTGTATGTTTACGCTATTTCAGTTAAATTGATTTATTAATTATCTGTGACAATAAATACAGATTTAAAACGCAAATTGAAAGAAAGGCGGTAAGTTAATTTCATATTATTTAAATTAAATATAGATAATACAAAATCAGTTTCCTTTCCATTAGTAATTATATTACAACCCAAGAAATAAACTTGTTTTGTTAGTTCAGTTATATTTCATTTATTTAGTCCCAAGTTCAAGCTCGCGTATACGATAGTGGGCAGACACATCACCTGTCACTTGATCTATATAAATTACAATGCGTATTGTTCAATAAAATATTTTGAACAGAATAGAATGCTAAATTATGTGGTATTTAAAACAGATAAAACTTATCTATTGGTCAATAAACACTTAATCAATGTAACACTGATCGATTAAAGTATATTATCACAACTAAACATCAGATATTTCTCACGCTTATCCGTTAAGGAACATTCTAGACAGCACACATCACCCGTCAACTCAAGAATTACTCTCGCGCATTTCAATGGCGCGTCAAACACCTCCGGTACTCCAATTATTGCAATACTACTAAATATATGCATATTTGTTTATCTGTTCATCCAAATCAGAATGTGTTTCAATGCGACAATCTCAGGAATATATTTCATTTGGCTCGCCTTGGCACTTGGGAGCCCAATGAAAAAAGGCAGGGAGAGTTTGTAACAAAAATCTGTATACAAATACAGGAAAATAAGACTTAAAATACCGTCTACACCGACATATTCTAATCATTAGAAACATGTAACATGATTTCGTTAAGTAAGGAGGCGAAACCGTCGGGTACAAGGGAAAAGCGACCGTAACTTGATGCTGTTGTCGCTGCCTACCCCATTTGTAATAGAACACCTGATTGGGTCTACTTTTTATTGTAAAAGTTCAGATTCACTTTGCAATATGCGTTTGATGACGATGCACTAACTAACTTGATTTTTTTATTGCTTAGGGATGTTTTTCTAAACATTTCATTGCATTTATTCCATTAATGTGCGCCCTCCCACCGCATTCCATATTGTATAAAAACTTAACTCATAAGTTCAAACTTAAGCAAAACCAGTCATACAAAGCGCGGTCATAGCAAGAAATCAAGACCCGACTATGTTTGTAATCCAACAAACAGTTATAAGTGTATAACTAGGTATCAGTATTCTTATCGCAATTGGGATAAAAGATGTGAGAGTGAAGTGTTCAAATCGGACTTATGTAAAACATGACAGTGTTATGTTAACTTTCGTCTGACAAACACAAGTCACCGGTCACGGAACTGTTTATTAGGGATTAAAGTACTTCACCAATCAATATTTGTATTAAAATTAATTGCTCATCTGCGTTGCACGGCCAGAAACTCTACCACGTTCGCAAGTTACATTGAACCTATAAATTATTAAGATGTGATTGGCTTAAATGCTTTAGATTTTCTTACTATTAAGACCTTTCTTCCTTAACACCATATAGTATTTTTATTAGCTACTAGTTTTTCGCCCCGGCTTCGCTTGAGTCGCGCTAATCTTGTTGATCCGATCGCTACAAAACTTCACAAGATCACTAGCTATCCCATTATGAACGTTTCCTGAAAATGTTTTCGAAATCAGTTGGGCCGTTGCGGAGTTTATTGAACACGTCGCCTTTTATATAGTGCTAGTTTATTTTTATGTTAATAGGAAAACTAACAGCTATCTTAAAAAACATGAAATACTTATTTGGTATCTAAAAGCCAATCAAAAGTTTCCATAGATGGGTAGCTACTTGAACTAGTACTAAAACTTGTATAATTCCTGTAAAACAAGGAAAGTCTAGACACTTTTCACATGCGCGTAAGGCTGTCTGAATTGTAGTTAACCAGGTCTCGGTCGCATGTCAAAAACTGGTTCAACTTTTCGCTTACAATCTTATTTTGTTGTCATATAAAAGTGAATGGCCTTGCATGAGACACAAAGTGAAAAGTTGCTTTTTAATTATCACGACAGGTCTGAATCATAGCGGAATGATCATTGGACCTTACATTAAATTTAAATATATTAAGCTCTACTAAAGAACTACTTATCTTATGTACTTACAAAAAATCCTCACCGAAACGAAAATCATATGGGCACATCGTCATCATCTATATATCGGAAATGTCAATAGTACGAAGTGTAGATGATGTCAATAGCACGGACATAGAGTTGACGAACAATGTGAATAGCGACTAACTTCAGTCGACGCTGGGACGGGAGTATTATAAGGTTAGTTGGCAGAGCGACGGAGGGTCACATCTCTGCTGCTAAACCGCTTGGCGAACAACTCATCTAGGAGCTGTCCTACGGCTCGTTGTACGGAGTACTTGTGAAGTGTAATTTGATAGTGCCTTAAAAGTGGTTCGTTGCTGATCGTATCCCACGTGACGCCCACGTAGATGCAATCCAGCGAAAATCAGCCTGTTTGACCAAGGTACAAGACACCCCTTTCTTGTCTTGTCTCCAATATATATATAAGAGATGTGGGTGGGAAGCCGGGGCGGATTATAAGTTCCATATAAAATTGATTGCTAAGACTCATAAGGTCATAATGTTAACTGTTGTAAGTTATGCGATCTCAAGTAGAACCAGGCCCCTGGCTAAGCTCCGATTTGTACTTATGAGATATGACCTTTTGAAATAACAGTATATTTAGTGAGACTTCATGTCTTTGACAGGCGCAAAATCGATATACTTTAGATGTAATAAACTGATGAAATATGACATTTTTAAGCCATTAAGTTTGAATTATATTACAAGGACCTTTTTTATTGTCAGGAGAAGGCATACCACGAATAGGTAAGGAATGTTTAGCCTCGTGATATTAGCCCTCCTTTAGCAAATGGTACAAGAGCCGCCATAAGGTACTTATACCAGATCAGAACCTATATTATATGTTAGAAAATATGTAGATTGATAAATCATAAGTGGACGTGAGTACAATGGAATATTTGATTCCAGGTCTATTTGGCAGCCACTAAAGATTTAGCTACGCAACCAATATGTAAATCATCGATATATGTATTAAATAAAATATAAATCTATAATCGGTTCTGATTAAATAACAGTTGATGTATTGCTTATGCCGGATCTTAAACCAAAAGAAAAAACTGTTTTTTTCTCAACAACATGCCTCCAGTTTCGTTTGTATGTCAACAATCAATGAGGTTGTTTTACTCCTTGTTACTTTAATGAGGAAACAATGTATGCTGCGGTCACATGAAACGTCCGACGTCAAAACCAAATAGGAAATCATCTATTAATGTGTTGCCAATAGATACGCTCCGCTTATTGAGTTGATATGTTCAGTTTATTGTTGATCGTTGCCTTCGAAAGAAAACTCGAGAAGAATATTGTTCAGGGTAAACTTCGTCATCTAATTGTACAAAACTTCGCTTTATCTTATCATTTGGCGATCGATATCTAAATTGGTTGCAAACTACAACTCTTTATCAATTCTCAAAAATATACAACATAATGACTGATTGATAAGAGATGTCATCACGTAGGCGGGCGCTAAGGATTTTCTATGTTCATCCCCTTAAGTAGTTTGATGAGTGATGTACCACCCTCCTAATAATTTCCACTCCACTTTTATTCATTCACATAAAGGCGTATCTACAACGATGATGAAAACTGTACAATGTTGTTTATGTCTGTAAAAAGCTTTGGACTGTGCAACTTTTAATTTCATACCTCTCTGAGTGAACGCTTACATTTTTTAATCGCCTATGCTTTGTTATTGAAAAACTAATTGATCGAGATAATATATCTTGTTATCTTTAACGATTAGAACAACATTATGATATCGCTTTACGCAATACAATGACATATATTGTGTTAATACTTGTATAAAATATATACTAATTAAGTATATACTGAGAACTTACATTGTATAAATTTATCCCACACAAAACTTGGTATCCGGTGATAGCGAAGTGGTAAAATATCTATCATAAGTTTGTTTTTAATTTAATTTTGAATTTTGCGATCAAATATAACGTAACCATGTCCTATATGTATTAGTTGGAACATGCTTTTAAAATCTAATACAGTTGAATTAAAGGCTTAGCCTCCTGAATCCACCAGAGCGATTAAGTCCCCGTAAAATTCATCGATTTTTAAGTGAACTAAGCTTTTTCATTTAAACTTTATTGAATCCTCTCAGAGTCTGGTGGCAAGGTCACATACAAGGATAAGTGCTTTATTACTACATAGTCTATTGACTAAGTAGCACGGGTGGACCGTGAATGTACCCCTGGGCTTCTTTTGTTTTTAATTTGCAACCGTCTAAAATATAAGACAAATTACCCTAATATTTCGTTATTGAGTAACTCTTGGAATCCTCATTTGTTTGTCATATCCACGGAGCCCTGAGCGGCAGCCAAAAACATAATATGCCCCTGCTCAGTAGAATTATCTAGCGTAATAGTACGCTATCAATGTATAACATTGTATTTGCTATGCCGTGGCCGTTATATAACGCCGTCAAGGTCATTGCTGCGAAAGTCGTTATCAGTCCGCATTAAAGCAATTTTTTTTGATAAAGCTGCAATAAAAAATAACGTAACTATTGCATTCTGCTTCCTTGTTTTTGTTTACTCGACACAAGTTCAAATTTAGATTTATCTAGTACAAATCGAGGCTCGCGGGTTCAACCGCCGTGCAGTTTCGTATACGACGATTGTACAGCGTAAGCTGAACCATATATAAAATAATGGGTTGTCTGAAATCAACTGACATTGGATTACGATTATTATTTACTCTACTTGAGATCTTTACGGGATGAATTTATAAAGATCCTTTCGTACCCTTCTCGCCTACGTAATAACAGAAATCTCGGTGCGAAATTTCAAGTCAGTCAGTTTCTTCTTTTATGTGTGTACAAAGATTGCTGCCGCTCATGTCTTCGATTTAATAACTTCTTAAACTTATATAAAAAACAATCTTGGTAGAGGAAGGGTTAATGAAGAAGGGTTCTCGATTGAAAAATCGATGTAAATCTATAGGATAAGACGCTAGATTTTATATTTACTGTTGTAACACCAGAATGGCGCCATCAAATGTTTTAGAAAGCGGTATAGAAGTGATATGTGAATTAGGATAAGATCTCAGATTAGTTTTTTCTCCAGGCACTTTGCCCATAATGTATTAGGCTTATTGTTTAATAGGAGTTTTCTGAGCTATCTAGTTACTACTTCCACCTTTGTGGGACTGTTCCTCGATGTCAAAGAAATACTCATAGTTGACGGCCAACTACTTGCTTCCACCTTTGTGGGACGGGTCAGTTGCACGTCTCTCGTTAGTTCTTAGCTTTATTAGTTGCTAACTTTATTCTGTTCTGTGTGTGAAATAAAACTTCGATGTTTTCTAAATCTGTGTTTCACTTCACACGCCACGCCTTAAAGTCCCCGTTACACTGTTCTAATAAATATTTAATTTGTCATCTTTGGCCTGTATCCGTCCACTGCTGATATTAGGGCCCTTCCATCCGATCCTATCGATTCTTTGACTTCCTTTTTTTTCAATTTAATTATTAAAACTTCTTAAGCGGCGATATGATAAGCGGACGAGAATTAAAAGCGAAATATCAACGAAACGTTTATTTGAATTCCGTTACACAAGAATCTTATATCTAACCTAATTTCTTTTAAACACAATTTTATTACAATCCTATTGCGCAATTGTTGAAGTAATTTAGTTAGAAATTGTCCAAACACATGATTTCAATATTACTTTATCACATAAGATTAAAATATTAATATTAATTAGTTTAATTTAACTCAAAAATGGGTTGGAATGGGAGCAGTGGTTGCTTAGGCAACGACTTACGTACTGTCGGTTGCGGGTTCGAACCCAGGCAGGCACTTTACTTTGTGTAATTCATTTCATCACCACTACTCCAAAAACGGTGAAGGAAAACATCGTGTGGAAACCGGCCCATTCCCTCTCTCTGAGAGGAGGCTTGTGTCCCTGCAGTGGGGAACATTCCAAGGTCGATTTATATTATTATTATTATATTATCACTCAAAAATTATAAAAAACAGTCGCAGTTATAAGCTTTTACATCATTACCCGCATTGCTTGTGTTATCCTGTATGTAAAAAAAAACATTCTGAAATAACAACCCTCCTAACAATTGATGAGGGAAATTTCCGTATAATAAAGCAATATATCTAAAGAAATTTATTTAAATCTCATTTGTGTCATCTTTCAAAATATTGCCTCATGTTTAATTTACAACAGAAAACAGAAATGTTAAGCAAATATCACCCTTATCGCTGCGGATCAAGAGGCATCTGATTCACGCACGACATGACGTTACAACAGATAACTACAAAAATGTTAAACATGATAATTTTTCTTTGTACACAAATCGTTAAGTTTTATAAACAATAATTATAAGTGACGAATTGTTTATTATTAAGGTTTTTTACGATACTAAAACATCTATAGACTTATATACGGAGTACGTACGAGTCTTGAAACAGTAGTCAAGCATGGAAAGAAGTAGAATGAGAATGGAATTCGAGACACCCTTTTTGGAATAAGCAATGTGAAATCTTACAAGTTAAGACTTTAAAGTTCAAAGTCGCAATAAATAATTTATTTCGATTTGTAAAGTTTCACTGATAAACTTGAACTATGACAATTTACATAACATAAATAATTAAATCAGTAAAACAATAAAATAACCTTTTCCAGGTAGAAATGGGAGGAGATCCAGAAGCAAATGAAAACGTAAAAACACAGAACGAACAAGCTCCAACGGACGCAGCAACTGACGACAAACAAACGGACAACGCAAACGAAACCAGCAATGGTAGAGAGGACAATGGTAACGGTACAAAAGTATCCAACTACATACAGAACATCAAGATCTCGAACTCGAGCGCAGGATTAGCTTTAACTGATAAAGAAAACAAATTGTCTCTGACTAACAAAGAAGCCCCGCTACTTACTGATTCGAAAACTGTCGTCAGATTTTCACCGGCATGGAAACAGGTAACACAATAAGTTTTTATTTTATTTCAATAACTACTTTGGAAATATGATTAATGGTTGCAGCGACATAAGTCGCAATACTCCCTCAACATCCAATCATTTTTAAATACATCTGAAATATACTCGATGTTTGAATCTATCTGGAGAACCCTAATATGGAAGCGAAACATCCTGTTGAATTGCTACTCTGGTATTTCCATCTCGACTTTTGTTATGATTAACAAAATTACCAACGTATTTATAGAAATCTCTTACGACGTTACGAGCAATCCGTATTTAAATTAGTTAAACAAAACTGGGTCAATAAATGTTAACACAAATCAGTAGACCTCAAACACAACGGTCTACTCGCCCGAATCGACGAACGAGCTGCAACCCAGTTACATGAGACCTTTGAACATGCGATAGACAACACTACAGCTGCATACATTCTTCCTACAAACATGCGAATATATTTCATTGTAGGTACAATGAACTGAGATAGTGTTATCAAATGAGCAAACAAAGAACATGTGCCTCATAAATAAGATCACGAGAAATGTTACTTGATATATAGATACCAGGGACAGACAGGGTCTTTTCACTCTTCCAGTTCATATGTGGATAAAGAGCGGGATTTTGATAATTGTTCGTCAAGCATACCATTTATAAACATTCTTTAAAGTAAATATTGGACTGAAAAATCTTTCTTCCTCTTCCTTTAATTTTCTTATAAGGATAGAATGGAAGGAGAAGAGGATTTCACGGGAGAGGGGATGGATAAACTTTTTTCTGTCTATCCTATCCTCTGTCACTTAAAAGTCGGCAAAGAATCTGCAAAGTTTCCTTGTTGTAGATACCTATACATCACAAATAGCAGAAGTAGGTATAAAGAAATTATTTGAACAGACGCAGAATGAAATGTGAATAATCTATCCTCCGCTACAATCTAAAAATATTATATATTTAGTTTGACATCTTTGCGTTACAAAAAACCATAATTCCTTTCCAGACTCTGGCAGCATCAGCAGCAATCTTGATGACATTTTCCTCCGGCCTAACGTCAGGCTACTCGGCCATCCTGCTTCCGCAGCTGAAGGAGCCCGACAGTGTCATCCCCTGGGATGAAAGCACGGCATCATGGATAGGTAATACAGAATCACCTACTCGTTTGTAAAACTATTTATTTGAAGTGGCAAATTTAATATAACAAGAAAACACAGAAGATAATAAAACTATTTACACTATTGTAAAGTTAGAATCGACGACTGTGCGACTATACAAGTAAGAGTTTTGTTAGGACTGTGGAACATAGATATCTGTGATCCCAGCCTACTGTCAAGATAAGAGGATATTTTAATTAAATTCCCCCAATAATGGCAGATACTTAAAAGAACATTCAAATCAATGACTAGTGAAATCACAATTCTTATTTAACAGTTCTTAAATCCCATAAAACTATGAATGATTTATGTATTGAGTTTCATTCACGTCCGCCCACAAGCATTAGTCATCAAGGAATCCAACTGAACCAATACTTTATACAGTACAACAGAAGGCGAATTGGTCGCTAATTGATAGAATGCTGCATTCAATGAAATAGTTGGATTGGGGAAATTCCAAAACATATTCCGTTTTAGAAACAATTATGAAATAAGATATATACATAATTAAGTACAAAAATCAATTTATAAGCTCTTTAACAGAGGGATATACAGATATGTTCCAGAATTACATTTGGCATAATCCTAGGAAAACCTCTCTCGCTTCTTCTACATTCGCACATCTTCGCATGTTCGAGTGCTCTTATCGCTCTTGTATAATTTAGTTACACTGATGATTATTTACTTTTGATTACGTTTTAGCGCCAGATAACATTCTCGTGTGTGTCGTGTTCACAAGAATAATGTAATTATTGGGCAGCTGTTGGAACGCTTAAAAATAATCTGGCAACTATTTTCCCGATAATTGGTCGTTTCGTGATTCGGTTTTTAATATGTATTTGTGATTTCTTAAAAGTTATTTACTGTTTTCATTATAAATGACGCAAACGGTTTGCGTTACGCAGTGACTATTTTGATTTCATACAAATCTAATGTAGAGATGGAGGTCATGATAAATTAGAGAAAAACATAAGTGAACTAAATAATTGTAAGTCTACAAAATTATAATAAAAAATAACAGGAAAGAGTACATCTATAATCACTTCTAAACCTCAAATCTCTCTTGAGCTAGACACTCATGTGAGTCGTAAAATGACGTCAAATTATCAACATTAATGTGAGACGGCCTCATAATTATTCTTTGTTTCTTCATATCTAAATATATGATGCAATTAATTATCTTATGTCATATGATCGCATACAAATCTTGTTTGTGTTACTCACGACCATGTCCCGCCATACTGATAGTATTGGCGTATCAGTTGTTTACTCATTCGACCACAAGTCAACTATGTTTACATAGTAACAGCACTTGCTAATATACACATAAGCCCAAACTTGTATTAAGTAAAAAAAGCTATGAACAATCACTTTTCTAACTTAAGAAAAATCTTTACAGTGGTAGAGCCCGCAACAACAACATCTGTTGCGCGGCTCGACCGATGAAATACCACGGCCTCTCAGAAGACAGGCATGGCGTATTCTACACATCTGCGTGTTGTCTGCTGAGTGAGGTACCGAAGGCCCGGTGTCAGTCCTCTACCCCTTCATCGTCGTTCATTCGTCATCGTTTCCTTCAAGGTATAGGATGGGAAGGGGAAGAGGACTAGACGAGAGCAAACATGAGATCTTCTCTTTTAAATTCCAATCTTATTACCATACCATAGACATTTGTCATAACTCAATTTAACATGGAAATATTTGATTTTCCAGCGGCGATGGCAGCGTTACCGATGGCACCAGGCTGTCTACTTTCAGGGTGGATGATGGAGAAGTTTGGAAGACGCAACTCCCACTACATCGTCTGCGCACCTCTACTCGTGGGCTGGATCCTCATCGCCTGCGCTAACAATCTTATTCTGATGCTAATAGGGAGATTCTTGACTGGACTTTGCGTCGGCCTTTTGGGACCACTCGGACCGGTTTACATTGGAGAAACATCAGAACCGAAATTCAGAGGTATCTTTCTAGCTGCAGTATCACTTGCAATAGCAGTGGGTATACTCGTAGCCCATTTGATAGGAACGTTTATATCATGGCAATGGACTGCAGTTATATGCTGCTTCTTCCCAATTCTCTCAGTGATTCTACTAAGCGCAGTACCTGAGAGTCCGACTTGGCTCATCTGCAGAGGTCAAGTCGAGAAAGGAGTTAAATCTTACTACTGGTTGAGAGGTTACAGCGAGGAAGCAAAGGCTGAACTGCAAGCTGTCATTGATAAGCAAAAACAAACAGATTCTGAGCCAACACCGACGTGGAGGGAAAAGATAGTGAATTTAAAGAGCCCGGAGCTGCTAAAACCTCTGGCGATTATGATAATATTTTTTATAACTTGCCAGTTTTCCGGCGTGAACGCTGTTGCGTTTTACTCTATAGAAATAGTTGAGAAGGCGGTGGGCAAAGGCATGGACCACTATGTGGCTATGTTGGCCATCGACGTGCTACGGACGGTAATGTCGGTCGTTGCGTGCGTGATTTGCAAGCAATACGGCAGGAGGCCATTGTGTATTATCAGCGGGATCTGGACTGCATTATCTATGATCGGACTGGCGTTGTTCTTATATTTCACTGAGGGCAAACCTACGGAAATGTCTTGGTTGCCGCTTTCGTGTTTGATGATTTACATTTGTGCTATATCGATCGGCCTTGTTCCTTTGCCTTGGATGATGTGTGGGGAAGTGTTTCCTACCAAAGTACGAGGGCTAGGCTCCGGCATCAGCTCGGCCACAACATTCTTAGCATTCTTTGTTGTCGTTAAGACTGCGCCCGGAATGATGTCCCGTTTGGGGGAAGTTGTCACATTCCTGTTTTACGGCATCGTAGCTTTCATCGGTACTCTTATATTGTATTTTATCCTTCCAGAAACTAAAGGAAAAAGCTTGCAAGAGATAGAAGATAAGTTTAGAGGTATAAAAAGCAACAAATTTTAGAGTGTTCATTAAGTTTAAGTGAATGTTCAACGATATCGTTTATTAGCTATAAGCTTAAATTTATTTATCTGTGATATTTTAGTCTGTAAAAATTATTAAAACCTATGTTATTACCAACAGCGGATTTTATTTTCTGTTCCTTAATAATATTACAAAGTATATATGTAAGCCTCTACTTACTGATATGGATTTCAAGTAGAATTTTCTACAACCCTTCTTCACTTTTCTCTTGATGATGTTACGGTGCACCATCTAATTTATTAACCCATTCCGTCATTGAACATCGAGTCACACGGTTACCTACGATAATTTTAAGCAGCATTTTTTTTCTTATTTATAATATGCAAGTCGCAAACTTGAAATGTTTACGATTACAGCGGTAGAGTCCGCAACAACATCTGTTGCACGAATTTCGGGGCCGGCTTGACCGGTGAAATACCACGACCTCACAGAAGACAGGCGTGTAAACAAGGCCCGATTTCAGTCCTCTTGCCATCCTAATCTTATAAGGAAAGCGGGAGAGGATCAAATGGGGAGGAGGAATATATTCTTTACCTATCTATCCCCTTCACTGTCAATAAAGGTAGTATGGTTGTGCGAGGTAGGAAGTCCAACCATCAATATTGTGTAGATGGATTAATGGTATTAATCCAGAGACTAAAATCTAGAGAATTTAATTAAAACAGCTTTTTATATCAAATATATATTTATTAATCTTATAAATTGGATTTTAATAATAATTAAAATGGCACAAGTTAACATTGTTATAAACTAATGAATTCTGGTACACCAATTAATTATAATACCAATCAATCGATTTTTACCAAAAAAATGCACAGAGCAATAAATTAGCGAGGGATTTTAGTAGAACAACAAGCATAAACAATATATTTAATAAATGAAAGATCAAACATATAACATAACATAAGCATTTTATAACCTGTTATTTTTATAACACAATCTCCATACCCTGAAGCTAATGACATACAGATCAGGGAGTTAAGTACACAACAGGAGAACACAGTTTCAATAAAGGTGACCAGGAGAATGTAATTACAGAAGTAAAACTCCGCTCCATACTTATGACCCATCATCTCTTTTAGTGAAAAGATTTCTCATTCTAAAAAAAGGCCTTTTATCTGTTCTGGCAAAGGTCTTAAGACGTTGCGTCATGAGTTTCACTTCTAGTTTTTGGGTTATGGGTCATGTATCTTTACTTGGATCGTGGCTTAACTAGCCTGGAGGCGGGTGGTGCAAACTTAGTGAATCCCTGCTGGTCGAAGACCGGGAGCAGATCCCGGACCCTGGCCGACACCGTGCCCCCCGACACTCTGGAACGATACGCTCTGTTGAGGATGAGAACGAGGGCTTAAAGCGGTGAAGTCTAAAACTATCTACGTGGTGAGTCCAACAGTTTTCTACGTTTACGTGCTTTAAATAATGGTGCAATAATAGTTTCATAATGGTGTCATAATGGCGCACCACATACAAATACATATTACACAATGGATTAGTAGAATACAGGATTAAGAAAAGTGTAACGATTGTAATAGCAGAATTTCGGCTGGTAATTTTACAATTGACAAACAAGCAAAATCGATTAAATAATTGTACTGAATATCCAATTAAAAGTGCATCATTCAATAATATTGAACGAATGGTTAGAGTTACTGTTGTATTTCTAGAGTGCGGTATACCTGCTGGGCTTTATCAGCTTGGCGGCTTGCGCGGGCGTGGCGAGCTCCGTAGGAAAGAAAGTGGCGCCGTAGAAGTCGAGGCCGTTCTGCAGGAGGATATTGGCTTCTTCTATGCTGGCGAGGGTGACACGGATGATGCTGGTCGCTTCCTTTGGGATCATGCTACTGACGAGCTCACCATCGATGGTCGTCAAAGCACGAGAAGGTGTCTTCTCCAACGGTTTCGGGGTCGAAGCACCTGATTATAATGGACGCAAAGCAAGGGTATTAATAGCTCTGCGTATCACCTAGTGAGGGATGCTCTCCTCTCTTTTCCTCCCCCTTTTTAAAAAGGAGAAAAAAGAAGGAAAAAAAAGAGTAGTTCTAGATGAAACTGGGTGCGGTGTTCACATAACATGCGATAACCTTGCTTGCTCCTTTGCCCTAGTGCAATATATTATAAAGAAAAGACCTGAATGTCTTTTTATCCCGGATAAATTCAAAAACCACTGAACCAATTCTAACAATTCAGTGGGCTGCGAGCGGAGCTAGTCTAGAACTAAAGTGTTGCTAGTCTACTATAGAAAAAATCATACAAATTTGAACTAACCAGTGTTGCCCTCTCGCGGGGAGCCTGCGAGATGCAGGCGCAGCACCTCCACGACGGAAGTGAACTTATAGAGCGCATGGCGCACGTCCTCCTCCGGGACCTCGTCCGGGACGTCGTACACGTAGATAGTGAACGTCTTCTGCGGACGGCACGGGATCGCTATCTGAGAACCAAAGGGTAAACGTGCTTATCGGACTATCTTTGTACTTACATTTTAAACTTATGAAGTAGAAATGCTAATTTTACTAATTCAATTTTAGACCTTGACTAATAAGAACAGAATGTAAGTAAATCTAAGACATAATACCATGCAATGGGAAAGGCCACAGCACGAAATGAACCCATAGCACAACAATCCAAAACGTATCTTCTTGTCTGAATGTAATTAAAGGAGCACCTGACTGATCTTTTAAAGCACAAACGTATTCCATTTTAAGTAAAATAATTTCATTCCTAAAATGAATGGGTTAACTACGTTTGTATGAAAAATTGACATGGATTGAAAGAATCGGAATAAATAGGCTAGTAAAAATAACAACTAATTTAATTAAAGTTATGTATGAGAGCGAATGAGATGATTCAGACGAGGGAGGAAAATGGATGGCCGTGGCTACCATAAGTATGAGGCGACCTCCTTCAGAATGGACCGATGACCTCATGAAGACGGCAGGAAGGTGCTGGATAATGCGCGCGGAGGACCGCATAGTCTGGAAGGCGTTGAAGACGGCCTATGTCCAGCGCTGGACTTATAAGGGCTGATGACGATTAAGATGACTTAAATAAATACATAATTTTATTAGGAAAAAATAATAATATGTTATTGGAAGTTTTATTACATTGTTTTAAAAATGTTAAGCGGATGGAAATAATATTATATCGTTGAGTCGACTGAGGTTTAAGCGTAGTTTGAAGGTAAGGTAAGTAACGAAGGGCGAAGAGGTTGGGCTAGCGATAGAATTCATTGATTACCTTCCTATAAAACCTGGATCCAGTGACCTTATGGAATCCTTTCTTGAAGACCATCTGGTAATCGTCAACGTTCGAGAATTTGAAGAGAATTCCGGTAGCGGTCTTCGTGAGGGAGAAGCAGCCTTTGAACTCCATCTTCTCGCAGATGGCGGAAGCCTTCTCCATGCTGAGGCCGTGCGAGGGAGTGAGAAGGAAAGCGCCCTTGGTGAGGAAATGCTCGGAGTCCGATATGTCGGACTCGCTCTCTCCGCCCTTCATCAACGTGTGGATCTGCTCTTTCCACATGTAGGAGTCTGACATCTGCCAGCCAAATACAAGAGGTACAGTACAGGTACAGTAAGGAAACATTTTATTTTTTCATATTTTCAGATTCAACCTAAAGACAGGTTTTTAAATAACATTATTAATATTGAAGTCCTCCTATGAAAAACAACAAAAAACCCTTCGATTATTATTTTGACACATAAAAATGTCCAATAAAATATAAATGATACCGTTTTGTGAATGTAAAAAAGGTAACTACTAACTTTTACGTTGAATATCACCAAGTGCACACCGGGACACAGAGACAGCGCTGTTATCCTCTTTCATCGATTTTGATTACTGCCAATTGTAACAAGGGGTGATAGCTCATACAATATGGCAGCAATCGGCTTTACAGAATAATTAATTTCATTATTTACCACCAAAAACCCTTAAGATGTTTTTTTCTTGTTTCTAAGAAGATTCTAATCCACAACTCGCGCTCCTCTAGCCACTAGACTGGCCATTAGAGATTATATCATACTGACCACGCTTGTGGTCGGATAATGTGGTCGTAACCAGAAGCGCATCATACAAATCATTACAAATAAAACTATTAATAACTCCACCGCACACCGAAATAGATTTATGTAAGTGAGAAAAGACAACATAACACGTGGACTAAAGCACTAGACTTGGCATGACAGAAGCTTGACTTCATGGATTGCAATTGACGAGGCACTAGGTTCTATTGAAATTATTGAAACTTAAGTAATCTTAATTACAATCAAGACCCCGTAATTATTTTAATTAACAATTAAAATACATATAAATTATATAGAATATAATCTTAGAAAGCACTGACTCACCTTTGCATTTATTTTATGTTGAAAGTCGAATGCCAAACGGAAATCCATAATCTCTGCCTACCCCTCTTAGCTATAGAAGTGATATTATTATTATACTTTTTAACTATATTAAATTAGTATAAAAATAGTATATAATAATATATTTTTTTGTTTAATAAATCCAAATAAACTCGATTCGTTACATACTTTACAAAATCTGTGAGCGTGCAAAATGAGTCATTGAAATGCAAGTACTTTATGAGGAAGACAAATTCAATTGACCATAAATCTTATAAGAAAACAATGGCATATGAGCGTAGGGACAGTAATGCTCGCTGATGGCGCCACGCGTCACCAAACTTTATCGAGCTATGTGTCGCGCCAACTCTAGTGCTGTGTACGAACGTCATATGTATATACTTTAATATACTATACCGCCTCGGGGGGGACCGCCCATTAATCACAATATTGTCTGGGCTGTCTACCCCTTTCCGTAATCTCAGGAGAGATCTTTCAAAATTTGTATTTTGAATGTAGTAAATTTATCCAAAAACAGACAATTGCCTTTATTATTTTTATTAGGACTACTACTCGAATAGACTCGAGTCGGTCTCAACAGGGAATATTGGAACCAAATGCAGGTAATTTATTTAACGATATTATATGTATAGCTGAATCACTTGTTCCTTCAACTTCGCTCTGAATCAGCCACTCTAAACCGTTGTTACTTCCACACAGAAGCTAAACAGCACGGCTTGTCGTGAAGGTTTTGCGCGAAAAAATTACGTGATATATGCCGAAACCTGCCCGTGAGATGTAGAGATTCGTCTTGGCCTACCCCCTGATCTCATCACGCAATTAATGGGAACCCCCTTGCACGAAGTTTGTTGTTCTTTATTGGAATTCGCTTTGTACACAATGGAATCTCAATATAAAAAGTATTTGACAAATCCAATCCTTGTTAACGTTAAAAACTTGCGTCTAGTTTTATTTTAAACACAAAGCCAAATCAAGAGCAATTTACTATAATTGCGATCACCGCTTGTGGGTGGACGGGCACTAATTTAGATTTGGCGGTAATTGGTGTATGTTTTGGTCCAAAGTGGCTGTAACTCCATATTTGGTGGGATGAATTGTACCAATCGTTTAATTGTTTAATTTCTTCTGTTAACCAAAGGCCGTCAAGTTCGATTTATTTATTGCTTGTTGTACCGTATTAAGGAAGCCCGCTGGACGAATGTCGGACTTTTAATCTGTAGTCGATTAATTTGCAAATGGGCAAGCGCAACTCTCACGTTTTAATCCCTCGTAATCAATATAAATACATATTATGTATGTACGGGCACACTCTCTCGCTACTTTTTAAGGGAAAAAGAACATAGAGTCAAATGAGATTCATTCACTACAACCTTGCATTCTCTAAGGTAATGGTAATTCCAAAAACGAGTAGGCCGATTGATAATGCAACGGCTCTACTAGCTCATGGTTCTAGGATATACCAGGTCTAGGAATAGACCTAAAATATGCTATATATGTATTTTGTTTGACTATTGTACAATTTTATATGAATTTTTTACGCGGAAACTGTATATTTTATCAGATTTTGTTAAGGATCGGGGTTTCGAAAACCTTCAATATGACGGTAGAACAACGAAACCATTCTGCAATTTTCTATACATAGTCTTTTCTATTATATACTAAAGCGATATATTCAGCGTCAGGCAGGCGGAAGGCCGTAAAAACTATAGCCAAAACCTACACAGTATGTACTCTGCCGACCCCACAAGGTTAGGGAGATGAAAATAATAATAAAGCGACACTATTTGTGTGTAAAAATTTTGGAGTCGCGAGGACTTCTGACCTCGTAAACGAGATTAAAGTTCACTATTTCCGTACAGGCTTAAAACTCGGCCATAGAATTGGGGAGTCCTTTTTACGATGAAATATTTTAGGCATTTAAAATATCATAGTTTTTCGATCTATGAAGGAACATAGGATCTCGGTGATCTTTGATGCAATTAATCTGTTGAATAAAACTCAGACTAGCTCCTTGAGTGTTCAGTTGGTTCTGTAGTTTTCAATTGCGAAAGAAGAGTAGAAGGCTCCAGGGCACAAGAAAGATTATCGACCGATCAGGCCAAAGCCGCAGTAGAATGTGCGAAAAACGCAGCAGTTAGAAAAAGTGGAGCGCGAAGCGGATCATTACATTTTATTGATTTCCACGATATGTCTGTCAAGAGTATAACGATAGAGAAAGCTGTAGTGGAAAACAGAATTGGACAACTCGACTTTAATATTAACAAACCTTACAATCTACTTTTTTTTTTTTAATAACGCTACACGTAAAAGTTTTTTAATAAAACTAATTTTTGGAGTTTTGTCTCGTTAATTAATTAATTTTATTATATATATATATAATTTTCCGGGTGATCATATAATGCTGTACATAACGCATGAGCTGGGACTTGACAAAAACCGATAAGTTAGCGGCTAGAATACGCACACGCTGATCCGTTAATTTTTAATTTGATCCACTCAAACGATGCAAAAGTTATTTTCCCTGGACGTAATTTAATTTTATTACAGATTTACTTAACACCTTCACCTTCCTTGGCAAGAATTTGTTGTATCAAATAAAAAATATTAAATTGAGTGATGGCAATAGGATGCGACTTAGTTGTACTTGGCTTTCAGTAGCTCATTTCTTACATAAAAGTAACTCTCATTTTCATTCCATTCATTTAAGACAATCTACATGTTTATAATAATACAATAAATAATTTGCGACACTCGCCTTCATTCCGGAAATCTGGTTTTTAAAATATTTTTCGATAAATGACTAACTGGTAATGCTAGACTTAATCTTAACTGATATCATAGGATGTTTGTTTGTTCGTTATACTTAAAAATAATACCTACCAAGCCGCTGCCACAACTAGTAATAGATAAAAGTTTAAAAATTAATTATTTCTTAATAAAAAAATAATTAAATAATTTGCATACCTGTCTTTTATCAGAAATGTTGTTATTGTCCGCCTCGTGCCGCTTGTCCTCGTCGGTCCTGTGCTCGGTGTCGGAAGCGCCTTCAGCCAGGGACATGGTCCTGCGACTGCGCGTTGCCGGGACGAGCGACTGCTTTTCGTTACACACGCGCCTGATCAACCGTACAATGCCGCTCCTTACATCGGTCAGACTAAGAACGCATGGAGTGGGGCTCGCTGCAATTTTTTTTCAAATTTATACCATCCAGGTTCGTGTGCGTTTTACCATTTAAAGTGACAAGTTGATTGTCGCCCTTAATTGGTAATCGATTGGGACTATCTAGAATCGATCGTCGGACGTTTTTAAATGTTATTTAAGAGTCAATTCAGTAATTACAACGCGTAAAGGTTTTTAGTATTTGCGAAAACTCTTTCGTTATTCGTGACTTCAACTCTTTGGTTTAAAATACTTAAAAGTAGTAAAGAATGATAATAAACCGAACATAAATGATATAATTTAACCAAAAAAATTATTAACACGACCAGATGATTAAAAAAAATCTTTGACAACCATACCTGAGTTTCAGAGGGTCAATTCTTTAAAAAATCTGTAGTTTAGATTGCTTGTAAACCAGATAATACCATCGAATTAACAGATTTGTAAAATTAAAATTAATATTATGGTAATATCATCTAACAATATGTGTGTATGATTTTCTATAGTCTTGTAGAATTCGAAAAGGCTGAAACGATATCCATGAAAATTTCAGGAAATATTCAGATTAGCCTAGCGAATGTTCCTGTTGTAGCGATCGGATCAACGTAATTAGTGCTAAGAAATCCGGGGCGGATCATCAGTCATAAATAAAACAGAAGTATGTCCATCACACCTGTCTTAATACTTATTTCACATAGTTTAATTAAATTGTTCTTAAGTCCCTCTCGGAGATTCAAACTGTAGCCTGAAAATTGAAAAATTGATATTAAATCGACTCCATTCATTCTGATGATATTTTTTTATGAGAGGCGCGACGAAAGAATCGATCAGAGGGTTAAGTACCAAGTGTCAAGCCTAGCATTGACTATAACTGACTACTTAAGACCATATGGCTTAAAATTTATTTTATTTATTTATTTTCTTATAGTTCTTCTAGTTCTTGTATTAGTGGTTAAAAATTACCGCCGCCATATTAATATACCTGCAGGTGGCTTGTTGGTATTAGCGCGTTCAGCGAACATTCGAAACAAATTTTTCAATACATTGCAAATTGAAAAGAAAAGAAGTGGACAGAACTTAAAATATACCACAATAATATAGCTCGTGAGGTACTTGAAAGCTCATCAGATTAAACAACCCTTAAAACTTAATAGGTAAATAAATATAACCTACGAAAGAAGTAGACAAAGTTCAGTACGTGCATGAAAGATCGAGGAATAGTGGAGCGTGACGATTTGCATTTTTGTTCTAGCTGCTCCTTCGGCTTACGGTCGCGCTGGCGAATGAGGACATGGCGCAATCCCTCGACCGTGAACAGTTCTTTATATTTGAACAATCACTAAGAACAATGATCCGGGCCACTAATTGCGGGTAATGTCTATCAGCGTCGCATGTGACGAGGGTCGGGCTGCCGTTATTACAACTATAAATACATTATATTTTCTGAAAATTTCACCTCGTATTATGTGAATAAAATGTATAACTGCCGTCTAGGTTAGCCGTCTATGATCAAATAGCAAGGTTAGGTACTTCTGATCATGTTAAAATTAAGTATATCATGCATTGGCTGCAACGTGCGTTACCCTTCCACCATATTTATATTAAAAAAACGTAGTTTAAATAATTTTGCTATTTATTAATAATAGGCGTTAAAACGGACAAAATATCAGACGCCAATAGATGTAATAATAATACCAAAAGTCTCACTGAACGAAAACCATCTTTAACTGCGATAGACGATATTTGCTAGGGAAAAATCTTGAAGGTTCGCGTGAACAACACGCAACATGTGTCACATGAATTTGTGAAAAAATGTCAACTAACTTTTAATTTATTTTTCTCGGATTCAATTTTGAATTTTATTGTTAAGAAACAAGTGTTTATTTTTGTTGATTGTTTATTTGTTTTTGAATTACTGTCGCGCCTTCCTGTTTTCCCACTTCTGTTGGCATGGCCGCCTGTGTTTTTTTATTAGCACTCCGCAAGGTGTGGCGTGGAGTCCTAAATATTAGAAACATTGTACAGATCGTTAACGGTAACACATTAATAGTTCTCGTGTCATTTGACAAGTGCAAGATTTGCCGCTAAAAGTCAAGTCGTCGCACTAATGCTATAAAATTTACAAATAGTAAATATAAAGCATTTATTGGAATTTCAACCTCACACCTGACGAGAGGTCACCGTTCGCAGGTCGTGTGACATGTTCTCTGACGTCACATCAACGTTACCAATGAATAAGAACCGGTCAAGGGCAATGTTGCAAAAAATTATGTCCTCCTTCCAAGTTGTAAGTTAGTATTAATTTAGCAGCTGTTATGGTTGCTTGTTATATGTGCGGACAACATGTAATGTTTGCTTTTCTGTTAAATTTATATATTATTAATCAGTTTAATTGTTTGAATGATGTGTTTATACGGTGCGTCAGTGGCTAAAAGGTTCCATTTTAAGACACATTTTGATGTGCAAATTGTTATGTGAAAGCGAATCATTTTAAAACATTTATGTTCGGGGTACCGTCAACAAGTGCATAGTTGCTTCTTATCTAATACAACTAAATCAAAACCTGTGCGTACTGTGTTACTTACATCAACACTTATAAATAATCGTCTTAGGCTTGGCTTAGTAAAGTACTCGTTACTAACTGATACGTAAGCACGAGCTAAGCCATAGTTCTTCTTTAATTGTGAGGATTCGGAATAAATGAAAAAAACAGTGGTAGAGCCCGCAATAACAACATCTTTTGCACGAATGGGCCGGCTCGACCGGTGAAATACCACGACGTCACAGAAGACAGGCGTGAAGTAGAAGTATTCTGCGTTTCGTCTGATGAGTGACGTGCCGGAGGCCTAATTGTAGTCCTCTTCCCCCCTCCTACCCTTTTCTAATAAGGAAAGGATGGGAAGAGGAAGAGGATTTGACGGATGAGGAGGAGATGGACAGGGAATGGAATTATCCTTTTTTCTGTTTGTCCTCTCCTTCGTCCATGAAGGTAGGCAACGCATCTGCAACTCATTAGCTTGTTGCGGATGCCTATGGGTAGCGCTACTTATTTCCAGGGGCCGCTTGCTCGTTTGCCACTTTGTAATACAAAAAAAAAGTGAATTCGCCTTTTTTTATCAAACTTGATTTTGCATTCATTTGAATCAAATCAGCCGCATAATTAATTATTTACATTACATTTGAAAACAAAAATTTACTGCACAATAAAATATAAATTTGAACGCACTTAAAACACTGACATCTGTCAAAATCGGTACTAAAGCTAAGCCATAGACTGACTCTTCGAAAGTAAATGCTAAAGTACTTTATGGTAATATGAATTTCATGCTAAGGCCTTCTTAGTAACGTCTACTTATCTCGGCCTTAGAAATGTTATTACTTTGAACTTGACACAGAAAATAACAGATTAAGTCTCATGATAATAATTTTGGAGTAGTTTGTGTTGGCGCAAGAACTCTCTCGTTGACAGAGTAAACTATTGTTTATACAGAAACACTACAGTTTATTGAGTTTTTGGAATGTAATGCAAATCACAACAGATATCACTAATGAAGGATAAACATTCATGCAATTATTATCACGTTTTAATAATTCGCTGCTATATTAAATGCCATCATGATATTATTATTATTATATTTAAAGCCATGTTAATTGTCATAATAATAGGTACGGCTCTCGTGGATTGAATACAATATTATATCTTAGCAAGTAATAAAAAAAACGCAGTAAGCATGACAAATTAAAACATACAAAGATTTATGTGTTGTAATATTTGTTAGTAAACCTGCGTTGATCAACATAAAGACGTTGTTTTGTTTGGGGTTAACGAACCAAGTGCTTTGTTAAATTTTAATCTCAATCGCTCGAGACAGCGGCTTCAATTATTAATATCATTTGGCCATTATGAATCACTGATATGATAATCATTTTGCGTCTTTTTGAAGTCATTCAAAGAACACCGTCAAAAATTTATCTAATTGTGAGTTTTATATTAATTAATCTGGAAAACTATTACATAGTATGACATGTAACACCAGTGATAGGTTTAAGGAGCAATATGTATATTTTTTATCCATCTTCAACGAGGTAATGAGCTGCAGACGCGTCGCCTACCTTTAATGGAAGTTCATGACAAGTTCTCTTCCACTTCCCGTCCTTTTCGGGAAGGGAAAGAGGACTAGAATAAGGCCTCCAGCACCTCACTCATCAGATGAAACGCAGATAAAATGTATGAAGTGACATGTGACGAGAGGCGAGAGAGGATGCTTAGATATGAATGCAAAGTTAGACCTAATAAAGGATGTATTGCGTGAAAGATGTTATCCGTAAGAACGGAGTAACTACAGAGATGAAAGTTGATAGAGAGGGATGGAAAAAGGAAACGTTGTACCAACCTCATTTAGAGGGGAACAGGGTAGGGGAATGATGACTATACAGGAAATTCCTATTCAAAGGCCGATAGGAAAATAAGCGATGTGTTTGTTTAAAACTACGACATACGTATTTCCTCGTAACATAATTGCTCACACATAGCACAAAACGATATCTTACGCCATCTCTAGTGGCATGACAAAGGCGCTAGATGTTCTGATAACCATAGAAGTTGAGTAACGTGTACGCAACCACATCAAGAGGCTTTAATTGTTACAGTAAGTGCTCTTAGCATTCGACAACATAAGCAATAAGAAAAATGTTTAACTAGAAGATACACGCATTCAATGGGAAGCTATGTAGCCGGAAAGATCAAAAGATTACTGACAAGATTCTCGTTCTTTCATTTTTATAAGGATAATAAATTTGCTTTTGATTTGATGATTTGAAACATTAACAGTGGTACAGTCCACAACAACTTCTGTTGCACGAATGGGCCAGCTCGACCGGTGAAATACCACCACCATCACTCAGGGCGACAAGTGTGAAGTAGGAGTATTTTATAGTTATGTGTTTCATCCGAGTGAGGTGCCAGAGGTTTTTTAATTTATCTCGTACCCACTGGCAGCACGAAAACAAAATAGCGTAATCAGCCTTGCAGTCTGAAACCAGACTTCTTCGTAAAACATGTGTAATGAAGAAGATAATGGAATTATAAAAAAAGTATACCACTACACGTATTAATTCTGTATGTGTCAGTAGATTGAGAATGTCACGATATAACTTACTGCTACTCAATGTAACCGTGGGCTTACACTGCCGGAAGCATGCAAACATTAATGCGTTTAAATGAACACAAAATTATAAAAAAATATTTTAATGTCATTGGACTTGCGTAACAATTAGTCTGTTAATGTTGTTTAGTTGTTTTAACAGCAGCGGTCTGCTTGTGTGTGCATACCTTACGAACACCTTCATTAACTAAAGAATTAACAATTCTGCATTGCAGTACGATACGTGTTCATACGATAGTCTGACCTCCCCATTAAGTAACTAATAATTCATTAAATAGGAGTTGGTATGCAGTTCTGTGGATGCAATACTTGTAAGATATCGTTTGAAGAAATGACATAAAATAGATATGTATTTATTGTAATTGAGTTGAGGATGCGTTGCGAGCCAGTAAGAGAAGATAAGGCGGGGGAGTGCAGGGGAGTGCAGGAATTGATAGGAAAGAGCGGGGAGGTCAGTTTCTGTTAGTTCCTTACTCAAAGCGGCTTATTCGTGGAACAGATGACACTGGTTCAAGCATTATTCTAGTCACAGTTTCAGAAACTACCTGGATCTAAAATTTAAAAAATATATATTCACGCGAGTAGGTGAACGTCACGTTTATAATGTCAACGTCATAACTCATAATCAAATAATGGTAGGCAGAGGTTGGTGCTATAAATAAACAAACTGAAGCGATGGCACTTTCCCAATTACTTCAGAAACATAACCAACTAATTTACATATTGAGCCATGGACGTATACAGAGTGAAGATAAGGTGATAAAACACCAAGTGCCTTATCACCCAGCCTTATCTTCAAGTGCTTCTGATGGAGTTACTTCTGAAGGCGACGCAATAGTCAAATGTAGACAAACAGAGCATTCCTTGTACCAGACTAAACTTTAATTGTAACTTTTAAAACGTATTCCAAGATGAACAAATGTGACAAAAACAATACAAGTGGTAGTTTCTAAATTCATTACCATTGTGTAAAGTTACAACGGTGATACACCGCATGGGACAGCAGCTGCTCCACAAACAATGTCATCCACGAAGAGACAGACGTCGCCGTTCCTGAAACAAGTGAGTATTGCAATACTTTTGTTATTGTTTTTAAGTTAAGTTTCGGGTCCAGGTAAAGTGAAAGTAGTAATATAGTTCTTCTGTAGGTCATACATCAAATCCAATACGCATTATACATTACAGTTGATAAAAAGATTACAAGGTGTTACAATAAATCTTTAAATTTGGAATACTCGAGAGAAAATGGTCTGATTTCTCTTCGTTCGAAGACATAGTGTTTCAAATATAAATCAAAAAGTACTATAAGCAAATGAAAATCGAGAACAATCTGACTTAAATCGCGGAAGGTATCTTCGGTGGCTCAACATAAGTTGCGAGGATATATGAGGAGTGACGAGACAAATTTATGTTGCTAAATGGAGTGTCAGTGTTAGTTGGGGGCGTCCCAATCGAACTTATAAGACCCAGATTTATAGCATACTAAGCAAAGGAATAAAAATAACAAGTGTCAGAATGATGTGAATGTAGAAGAAGCGACCGTTCCGACGGAAATCATTTCTGCTTACCCTTCTGGGTGACGGGCATGAATACTATTTACAAATTACCAACACAGACATCTACTTATATTTTGCAGTGTTTTGTGACAGCAGCAGTTTGTAGCAACATCGCAGGCCATGGCTGCATCATCGGTTTCCCAGCAGTCCTGCTGTCCCAGCTGAAGCAGCCAGGTTCACAGATCACGCTTACAGACGAACAAGGATCATGGATAGGTATATTTATGAATTGTTTTCTTTCCTTTCGGAACGTAAGTAAGAAAATGTATCCTCGGGAATAACAATGAAGTTATTCTGAAATTACTGTTGTATAATACCAAAATAAAGGTACAATATAACAGATATATACAATGGATTTCAAACCAGCGCCAGATAAAACCGTTGTACAGTTACAGTACACTTTTGTGAGTGGTCTCTGAACGCAAAACATTTAACTCACGACCACAGATCGCAGGTCACATAGTCACCTACTGATATTTGTGTACTGTAGCTATAAAATTATAACGTACGCCTTAAATTGTTAACAACGATTCCACCTGAAGTTCGAAAAGATCGAACCCGTAATTTTATAAACGATTAGAATTCTAATTGTTTTTGAAGCTCTTACTTGAAAGAATCATGATAAATATTGAACCTGCGCTAAGTTATCATGTGATAAAACCTGTCCTATAATATCAGTATTTACTCTAAAAGAAAACACTGTATGACGTAAATTACCAGATTTTATCTTTAAGATAAAACAAATAGTACATCTGCCATCACACAACACCGCTGCTCTTCGCGGCCAAACGCCCCGTTATATTTTTAGATAATTTGTCTCCGCACAATTGATTCGCACGATGAGTTTATTAGCTTAGCTTTTTGATAATTCACATGTTTTTCTCGATTACCTGCTCTTTCAAGTCTATGTGGACAACGCACAACTTCATCAGATGTGACTTTGTCAAGCATTAGTTTGTTCATTACAAGACTATTTAACAAAATTGTGTTATACTGTAATGAACACTCGCGCATGTAACGCAGAATGCTAGGCAGAGTTTATAAATTTCTATTCGGCACTAATCGCGCCCACCTCTCTCGCTCCATCTACACGCTAGATAGTTAGAGTTACTCTTATTACCACGTTTTTTGTTGTCCGCATGTCGATTATAACTGCTAAGTTAGTATGTCTGTCTGCAGCGTCTGTTCTTGGAATTACAATCTTGGTGGGCAACTTTATGACGCCGCCCCTGATGGAGCGGCTGGGCAGGAAGGCGGCGCACTTCGCCGTCACGCTGCCCATCATCGCAGGATGGATGGCTACCATATTTGCTCAAAGCTTTGAGGTAATGCCCGTGGAAAATATTGTGGCACTACTCCTATTTTATATGCGCTTACACCCGTAACTCAAAGAGGTAGGCTGAGATTAAGGATTTCAATTTGGCGCGATCCTGGGATACCTCTCACGCTTCTCGTTCATCGGCCAATTGCTCTTAGTATCTGCCTCATTTTATTCATCCTTTTAATATGATCCCAACCATCAACCCATATTATTCCTAATAGCTACATCATCGTCTATTCAGGACTTGAATGTACAATCAGTTCATACTGATAATAAATATCATTTTACTAACAATATAATTAAATGTGTGTAAGATGTAAAAGACACGAAAAATATTTTCTATTAATTCCAGGCGTTATTAATCGGAAGAATTCTGCAAGGAGTGTCGTTCGGTATGATTCTACCATTGGGATCTGTGCTCGTTGGCGAGTATACCAGCCCTAAAAATCGAGGTGCTTTCCTGATGTCAATCTCTTGGGCGCAAGCATTCGGTATATTCTTCGTACACCTCGTCGGATCCTTGATCAGCTGGAGAAAAACTGGTATGATCTGCGTCGCCTTCTCGATCGCCAGTCTACTGATGACGCTGTACTCACCCGAATCACCGAGCTGGTTAGCAGCTAACGGAAAATATGACGAATGTAAAAAAGTTTTTAGATGGCTGAGAGGAAGTAAAGAAGATGACGAATTGGAGAGAATGATACAATCAAAACTTGTTGCAGAAAAAGAATTATATGCCAAAAAGAAAATCACAGTGAATGGAATAATAGATGTCGTCAAAAAGAGAGAGTTCATAATTCCGATCGTATTAATGGTCCACGCTAACGCCATGATGCAGTTTGCAGGTGGAACCACTATGGCCGCCTATTCCACTACAATTATCCGATTAATCATGGGTCCTGAGGCCAGTGCACACTTCTGGATGGTCGCTTTGGACGCGCAAAGATTAATATCGAATACAGTTGCCGTTTATATAATCGACAAAATGAAACGAAGAACCATGATGTTCCTTACGGGTGGACTTTGCGTGGCAAGCCACATCGCTATAGCAGGCTACGTTTACTTCAAAGTCAACAGTATGCTCCCTTACGATGCCGTGTGGATCCCGGCACTTCTAATCAATCTGCAATTCTTCTCAGTGGCTACGGGCATGGTGCCATTACCTAACGTAATCGCTGGGGAAGTGTTCCCGCTGGAGTACAAAGGGTTAGGAGGTAGCATCAGCGTTGTCTCTATTGCTGCATTTATCTTCGTGACTCTTAAAACTTTTCCAGGGCTCGTAGCTTCAATATATTTACACGGAACGTATTTAGTTTACGCGGCAGTATTAACGTATAACTTGATTGTGATATGGTATCTCTTGCCGGAGACAAAAGGCAAGACGCTACAGGAAATTGAGGACGAACTTAAAGCTAAGAAACAGAGAGCCAAAAGAGATATAGAAGATGATGTGTTAGGTACGGTTAAAGTAAATGATGCCAATATTATAGAAGACAGCAAAATAAGTGAAATTGAAACACTTCGAGAGAAAGAATAGATATAAATATTTATTGAAATTAAATTGTGATTCAGCTTCATTGGGAGGTCCAGAAAGGAGTCACTTGAAAGCGAGTGCTTGTGTCATGAATAATTTATTTTTCATTGCTGTAATTATTTATTTGTTGGTATATAAAAATAAAATTGTCTAAATCAATAGTGCTTATTAATTTACAAGATGACAGCGACAAGTCACGTTTTGTAATTATGTTTTGCCACTCACAAGTGCTAATTATAATTATATTTTAATATAATAGACATAACAATAGACGGATCTATAAGCATGAACACAGATAAGGGCCTAAACACCTCGTACGATATCGTGTTGTCGAGTGCAGGACTCAACACAACATTCTACAGCCTGTCAACACCATCTGAATAACAATTCCACGTAAAACTATAATTCTAATTGCTTTTCTGTTCAAAATACTATAATCAAATTGAAATATTTTATAAAACTAAGGAAAATAGAGTTTCATAGTGGTGAGTTAATATTTGATACTCAAAGGGATCAAATTAAGAGCAGAGCACCAGCTGACATAAATTACAACTATGAAAATGGTATCCTTAGATGTGTAAAGTGGTCTCGTACCTTCACCGCCAAAATTACAACTATGAAAATGGTATCCTTAGATGTGTAAAGTGGTCTCGTACCTTCACCGCCAAAATTACAACTATGAAAATGGTATCCTTAGATGTGTAAAGTGGTCTCGTACCTTCACCGCCAAAATTACAACTATGAAAATGGTATCCTTAGATGTGTAAAGTGGTCTCGTACCTTCACCGCCAAAATTACAACTATGAAAATGGTATCCTTAGATGTGTAAAGTGGTCTCGTACCTTCACCGCCAAAATTACAACTATGAAAATGGTATCCTTAGATGTGTAAAGTGGTCACGTACCTTCACCGCCAAAATTACAACTATGAAAATGGTATCCTTAGATGTGTAAAGTGGTCACGTACCTTCACCGCCAAAATTACGACTATGAAAATGGTATCCTTAGATGTGTAAAGTGGTCACGTACCTTCACCGCCAAAATTACAACTGTGAAAATGGTATCCTTAGATGTGTAAAGTGGTCACGTACCTTCACCGCCAAAATTACGACTATGAAAATGGTATCCTTAGATGTGTAAAGTGGTCACGTACCTTCACCGCCAAAATTACAACTATGAAAATGGTATCCTTAGATGTGTAAAGTGATCACGTACCTTAACCGCCAAAATTACAACTATGAAAATGGTATCCTTAGATGTGTAAAGTGATCACGTACCTTCACCGCCAAAATTACAACTATGAAAATGGTATCCTTAGATGTGTAAAGTGGTCACGTACCTTCACCGCCAAAATTACAACTATGAAAATGGTATCCTTAGATGTGTAAGGTGGTCACGTACCTTCACCGCCAAAACTACAACTATGAAAATGGTATCCTTAGATGTGTAAAGTGGTCACGTACCTTCACCGCCAAAATTACGACTATGAAAATGGTATCCTTAGATGTGTAAAGTGGTCACGTACCTTCACCGCCAAAATTACAACTATGAAAATGGTATCCTTAGATGTGTAAAGTGGTCACGTACCTTCACCGCCAAAATTACAACTATGAAAATGGTATCCTTAGATGTGTAAAGTGATCACGTACCTTCACCGCCAAAATTACAACTATGAAAATGGTATCCTTAGATGTGTAAAGTGATCACGTACCTTCACCGCCAAAATTACAACTATGAAAATGGTATCCTTAGATGTGTAAAGTGGTCACGTACCTTCACCGCCAAAATTACAACTATGAAAATGGTATCCTTAGATGTTTAAAGTGGTCACGTACCTTCACCGCCAAAATTACAACTATGAAAATGGTATCCTTAGATGTGTAAAGTGGTCACGTACCTTCACCGCCAAAATTACAACTATAAAAATGGTATCCTTAGATGTGTAAAGTGGTCACGTACCTTCACCGCCAAAATTACAACTATGATAATGGTATCCTTAGATGTGTAAAGTGGTCACGTACCTTCACCGCCAAAATTACAACTATGAAAATGGTATCCTTAGATGTGTAAAGTGGTCACGTACCTTCACCGCCAAAATTACAACTATGAAAATGGTATCCTTAGATGTGTAAAGTGGTCACGTACCTTCACCGCCAAAATTACAACTATGAAAATGGTATCCTTAGATGTGTAAAATGGTCACGTACCTTCACGGCCAAAATTACAACTATGAAAATGGTATCCTTAGATGTGTAAAGTGGTCACGTACCTTCACCGCCAAAATTACAACTATGAAAATGGTATCCTTAGATGTGTAAAGTGGTCACGTACCTTCACCGCCAAAATTACAACTATGAAAATGGTATCCTTAGATGTGTAAAGCCAAAATTGGCTACTTCAGCTATACTCAAGCTTGCCGTAAACGTTCCACAAGCAAAGGTACAATAGAAGATCGAAGCAGTCGCCGTGGCCGAAGTCGGCATCAATGACATTAAGTTACATATTACATACATGCACTCGTCTGTACAAATATCGTACAAGTCCTAAGTTGAAAATTACTTCTATAAGGTTGGTAAGAGCCGGGATTCTTACCACGATTAGACTTTTTGAGCTCCCGATATTTCGGCACAAGTTGCACGCGCCTTGGTTAAAATGTTATAGGTAGCCGTATCGATCTATCTTCTTTCTAATTCTGCGACCACTACTATTGTTCGATTTCTCACTGCACGCTAAGTTCGCACTCGATTTTATTTTTTGTTGTCGACAAAACACGCTCAGTGTCCACACTTGTGCGCGTACTCGAAGTCGCCTGCTGTTCCATTTTATTATATTGCTGTATGACTGGATTCCAGGCACTCGACAGTTTAAATCCGTCTTCGCGATAGAAATTTTTGCATTTACTGATTTCAATCGCTTCTTTTACCAACCTTGGCATGTAATGGCGTTCGGTCTAAAGTACGTGGGGACTATGAAGTTCGATTTAGTGATTGGTGCAGGAGTCAAGGAGGTGTTCAGCTATGGCCGACGTCTGAGGATCGTTATTTATAACAGCTCGAATATGTTCTTTTATGCGGCTGGTGATAGTGCGCTTGGTTTGACCTATATACGAGCCGCCGCAGCTGCAGTTGACTTTGTAGACACCCGGTGTTTCAAACGGAACATGGTCTTTAGGCGATCGCAGTTTTTAGGCTATCTTGCTGTCGGGAGTAAAAATAGTTTTTATTGAGTAGTACTTGCCCAAGATCTCCGAAAATTGCTTATTTCCTTAGATTATAAATTTCACCGAACACACAAGCCACGCCTTGCCCATGCTATACAACATCCGTGCTTGGGGTATATATATAAATTAGCTTAATAGCTAATTTATATATATACCTAAATATCAAATGCAACACTATTTAATACAGAATCGATTTCTTTGTTTAATATAATCCGATATTTGCTATATCCTGTAGATAAGATTAGTGCAGAACATATACATGCTGCACTCGCTTTATAACATGTACTTTTTTTTTTCTTTTTTATTTTAGGGACTTTTGTCTTAGAAGACATGTCAGTCCCATCGTTCCCCATACACCACAACTCATGCATTAACATTATACAATTATAAAATTGAAATCAGCCCGAGAACCATACTGCGCACTGCTTCTGATCTTTCAGTCAAAGGCTGAGATAAGATGGATTGGTACTCCCCCACACTGTACCTGGTTATATTGAATTTTTTAAGCAGTGCTTCTCTCGCATCCTTATTTAGGACACACTCCGCAAGCAAGTGTTGCACATCCTGGATAGTGTCGCACGACTCACAATTAGGCGATTGCTTCTTTTTCATCAGGAAGGCAAACCTACCACACGGAATATGTCCGGAACGAAGGCGCAGAGTCAATACAACTGATGACCTGTTTAGTCCAATGTATGTACTTATAAACACAAAGTATTAATGTATCAACGCACAGCCCAAACTACTGGGCGTAGAAACTTGGAACTTTGCACGAACTTTCAAATCTATATGATTAATTATATTAGATATGGTTTAGCTTAGGCTTGAATTAGATTGCATGGCGAGTGGAACCGCGGGGCTGAGCTTGTACTTATTAAATAAATAAATATGCAAATACGCCCTAACCTCTGAGAGATACCCCTCTGCCTACCAGCAGAGAACACGAATTTAAATTTGGTAGGATCCTGGCACACCTCTCTTCATCTACATCCATACGCGTACTGCTCGGTGATTACGGATTCTCTGTATTGTGTCACGGTCGATATAAGTCCTCTGTCACTCTTCGTTTGTTATAAACAAATTTAGAAATGTTATGCTGAATATCTGTCATTGGATTGAGCTAATCGTGCAGATCTGCGAGCGCTAGCGACATATCGAACACTTATCGACATTATGTAAGCCTCAATAAAATTTAAAAAACGATAAGCGGTGTGTCAGGCTGTCAGCTCCACTCGGTGTCGGCGTGACGATGCCGAGAGTGTTACAACAAACCGCGTACAGTGAAAATGTTGCGGGAACTGTACGCATCGCACACTTGTTATTATTGTTTTATTAAATTATAGTTTTATTTTATTTTATTAAAAATGTCTGCCAGCAAAAGAAAATATTCGCCTTTCGTCAAACAAGTGAGTATCAAATATTATTTCTTTATTAATATAAACAAAACTAGCAATGTTTCTAGAGATGAAATTAGACAAGTTTATATTGGGAGTATGATGTTAATCGTTGCCGAGAGAATCACGTAGAACAAGAAGTTTATTGAACAAGAATCTAACTCTGGCCGCTGCTGAATCGGCTCATGTAAGGTGATGATAACGGTGCCCGTAAATATATTTAAAAACAAAAAACACGCAGATGTTACCAGCATTTACATTTAAAAAAAAGGTACAGAAGAAAATTATGTGGGAAAAGGAATGTTAGTCACTTCAAATGCATTAAGATATTTGTATAACAGATTGACGTCGATATCTGTGAGCCTGGAATTTCTAAATCGCACAAGTTTATTCGTGAAGCAACGGAACGGCTTTAACCATGACTCTACCACAAATGAAGGTTGTTCAATAACCACCACAACTGGTAGACCATTAAATTGAGAGCCCCCATAGGTATAAATTAGGTATAGTCCTCATACCGGGTGGTCTTCTTTTAGGTCACTGCTCGCACTTCAAAAATCTAACGAAAGGTGAATGAATTTGTTATCAGTTCAACAACATTTTGTACGTTTACGTGCACATTCGTAGAGTTTCGTGACGGCGGCCGTGTGCATCAACATCGTGTGCCACGGCTGTGTCATGGGGTTCCCCGCCATCCAGCTGCCGCAGCTGCGCGAGCCCAGCTCCACACTGTCTGTCTCCAAGGACGCGGAGTCGTGGATCGGTGAGAAGCAAGTCACTCAGAACGAAGTTCTTTGTCATATGTTATTAGTTTGTTTGCGGGCTGATGGGATAAACAAAAGAATGTAACAATGAACCGACCAAAAACTAACATCAAATTGCAAAGATTTTAGCCAGCCGTCAATTAAGATTATGTAAATATTTAAAATTTAAACGTTTAAATACCCTTTTTTATTCAATTATTACTTTGGTGTCCATAAGACGGCTCTCTCGTTTATTTTGATTGTGCTTTAGGACTGACATATTTCACGTTCTGTTTCGTCTAGCGAGGGGGGGAGGGGACGTTTAATGTAGAGCCATTACTCTACTAAACATATCGACTTCTAGGAACTTAACATTTAAGCTTAAAGTGCCAAGTGTGTCACTTATTACAAAGCAAAGGAAAGCTCGGTCATCCAGGTACTGTGATATTATCCAAATAATAAATATATATTCCGAAAGAATACGACAATATAAAAATCAAGGCTCCACAGTACATATAAAGGACGGTTGAGGCGCCCTTAAGCAAAGGTTTTTATATTCCTGGGCAGGCTATGTTTTGTTTAAAAAAATCTAAAATGTGTAGGTATTGGGTACAAATGCAGGTGACGCGATTGTGTTAAGCAGCTATAAAAGTAGGAAGATAATTTTTACAGCGGAATTGACAGTTTTATTGCTAATAAGCACAATAAAATAGCCTTGTGATTATTGAATGATCTAAATTGAATAATCATTTACTTCATCAAAGTACATACATACATTTCATATATTTAAAAACTTTCTCACAATATATAATAACAATTGTTTTTTTTTGTATTGTGAGAAAAGTTACATTAAATTACATTAACATTACGATATTATAAATAGTAAAGATTTCATTGTTTGTTTGTTTCGAGTTAAAAAGTACTGAACCGCTTTTGAAAATTCTGTCAGCAAGAGATTTCTCTTCTGTCGGCATACTCGAGCGAAGCCGGGGCGAGCGGCCATGTTTGTACATCATTATTTTTCTCTTTCGTTGTCTTTAGTTCGTCGTAACGTCAACGGCGCTAACTACATCATGCAGATAGTATAAATAAAGGCAGAAAAACTGGAGTGCATTTCCTTTACTTGCGTGTTTAAACACGGATCTACCTTTTGTCTTTTTGGGCTGCAGCCCAGGACTCCAAGATTAACTTAGAACGAAAAATATTTTTTTTCATTGCACGATTATATTTCACATTGACTTATTGCAGATCGTGTTTTTTTAGGTAGGTGTCCTAAGTACTTTAAGCACAGGGCCCCGTAAACTTAAGGTCCGCCCGAGCAGCCACGGAACTTTTGGCGTCTTGATTCTGAAATATTGTCTTTATTTACGAATAACATTTAATTAGGACGTACTTTGAATCTAAGTTTCGGAACAAATCATGTTTATGTTGGTGATAACGATTAGGAAATCTTAAGTGACTGCAGCCGGTAGGCAGAAGGAATGAGTTGCTGATACGTTGCCTACCTTCAATGGACGGAAGAGGTGAATTAGGATTTAGAATATGGTTTGTTCGTTACAGCGTCGGTCCACTCCATCAGCATGTTGTTCGGATATTTCCTCACGCCGCCCATCATGGAGCGCCTGGGCCGGAAGGTGGCGCACTACTCCGTCAGCGTCCCCTTCCTTGTTGGCTGGTTCATGATAGTAATGGCGAGTAGTGTACAAGTAAGTGCAATATTTAAATACCTCATGTGTCTGTGTAGTCTTGACCGACTTTACCAATCATTAAAATTTACATTTTAAATGAAATACAATAAAACGAAGGTTGATTAAACCATTAACACGATACTGTCTGAAAAAATATCATTCGTTTCTGTAGACTTAGACCTACTTATAATATAGGTATAAATATATTCCTGGTATAAAATCGCCTTATGAATGGAAAGGTCAATTATCATATATGTATCCGGATGTAGTTGTAGCCTGGTAACTAGTTAATTAATTGGCAGACTACAAATTACTATGGATTTCAAAAAGCTCCATCTTCTCTATTTTTGTCAGATTTAAGCACTCACGAACTTTCGTTGAATCCTTCTTTTTAAAATATTTAGGATTTGTTATTGTATAATTGTACCACTTTATACGAGTATGTCGACAAATCCAGTTTAAAGATTATGTTAAGGAAACTGTGAAATTATTTTCAGACCATAATAATAGGGCGGATACTACAAGGTCTGTCTAGCGGACTGCTGACCACGCTGCGGTCGGTGCTGATCGGCGAGTACACTAGCCCGCGCAACCGCGGCGCCTTCCTCACCACCATCTCGCTGGCGCAGGCGTTCGGCATCTTTTTCGTCCACCTCACGGGCTCGCTGCTCAGCTGGCAGGTCACCGCGCTCATCTGCGCCTTCTTCGCCTACACCAGCTTCATCATGACAATGTTCATCCCCGAGTCCCCGAGCTGGCTCGTCGCGAGGGGCAAGTTCGAGGAATGCAGGACCGTATTCCATTGGCTCCGCGGCGACACCGAAGAGGCAGAACTCGAAGAAATGATTACTAGCAGAATAGCATACGAAAAAGCAATCATAAGGGAAAGATCGTCGAAAGACAGTCGTTTCAATAAGATCTGGTCGACGATGAAAAAGAAGGAGTTCTATAAGCCTATAATTCTAATGATACACGGAAATATACTAATGCAGTTCGCCGGCGGCACCACCATGTCGGCCTACTCCACCGTCATTATAGGTCTGCTGATGGGCCCAGGCGCCAACGCGCACTTCTGGATGGTATTTTTAGACACTCAAAGAATTATCTCGAATAGTATAGCTGTATACGTAATAAATAGAACGAAGAGACGCACGATGATGTTTTCCACGGGCGCCCTGAGCGTGGTTAGTCATTTAGCGATAGCAGCGTACGTGTACGCGAGGAACGAGAAGTTATTCGTGTACGATGCACTATGGTTGCCGGCGCTACTCATAAACATCCAGTTCTTTACAGTTGCAGTGGGCATGGTGCCGCTGCCGAACGTGATAGCCGGCGAGGTGTTCCCGCTGGAGCATAGGAGTATTTGTGGGAGCATCAGTTTGATGACTGGCGGAAGCTTCATGTTCGTGTCGCTCAAGACCTTCCCTTACCTGGTGGACTCGAGTGGTCTGCAAGGCACGTACCTGCTGTACGCGGTCATCCTCACGTACAACTTAGCGGTGATGTGGGTGCTGCTGCCGGAGACGAAGGGGAAGACTCTGCAGCAGATAGAGGATCAGTTCAGGGGCAGACCGCTACCGCCCGAGGAAGCAGAGGCGCGGCAGTCGCTGCAGATGGACCCAGTGGAGGCGTACAAAAGCAAACTTTCTCTGAGGAGATGTAGCAGCGCAATACTCTAGTTGTTATAATGGTTTAAGAAAAGAAATTTACAAATATAATATTTTTATATAATTGTCTATTTCATGCCATATATAATGGACATATGTACGTTGCATATCGTTCTGTCTATCCTGGTATAACTGGTTGAATGAAAAAACCTATCCTGGTTGGTAGGATTTCACATATGACATACAGTGGCAGAGCCAGCGACGTCTGTAGCACCAATGAACGCAAATTAAACAACGAAAACTGTACCGTGATGGGCAGGGCATACTGTACCTCGCGCGATTTTAGTTTTCACATGACAGCTGATAGGCGTGGACGTAACGGAGTGTTGACAACTGTTGCAGCCCAGCTGATTGTCACACCTGATCGATCACGCAGCAATAATGTCTTTATTACGACTTAGGCAAATAGAGAGGAGCGTTGACAAGAGCCAACCATTACTTCGCGATGGTAATAAATAACGTTGTATAGTAATGTTTAAATAAAACAAATGGCGTGAGTCATTCATTGAAGAGAATTTAGTTTGTTCCGTTACTCTTCCATGTTTTATACATTCACTATATTGCACGAATTGCTCGAACGGTGGAATACCACAACCACACAGAAGAGAGTCAAGAAGGAATATATATATTGCGTTTCTTGTGGTGAGTGAGGTGCTGGAAGTAGGTCCGATGTCTTACAAAGGATAAGACGGAAAGGGGAAAACGATTGGACGTGGGTGGGGATGAATATCCTGTCTATACCGTCCTCTATCCATGTTGTGATTGTCTATGGGTCATCTCGCATCAAGTGAACCGCTTGCTCGCTTTTTCGTTTGTTTAATAAAAAGAGGAAATAAAAAGAAAGCCTATTTAGTCAAAAAATATAATTAAAAACCCACAATATATTAGTGTACATCAATAGTTAATATAATAAATAATTACCTACCTTTAAGCATTAGGCCATAATAAAAAACATGCCCGTAACGCAGAAGGGTAGGCAGAGATCAAGGAATTCCTTTTGACACGATGCAGGCACACCACTCTCGCTATATTAAACGCTTATATCTGAAATGTAATCTAAAACTGCATTAAAATTCTATATCAAAATGGTTTTTATCGATGACGGCGTTGTTTTTCAAATTTCAAATCTTATAGGTACGGGAATAAATACTTAACCAAAACGAATGCTCGGTAACGATTCTCACTGACGGCAATACAAGGACAGCATAATTTATTAACTTATCAAAAACTCTCTTGATTGTTTTCTTTCTAATAAAAGACGAACAATTAATGTAATGTGATGTACGTTCAATGCGCTAAGAGTACGCGCTGCATCAAAATTGCGTATTCATCGACGTCACATGATCAGAAGTGGGAGATGAAATAATGGTTACCCTTGCGAGATAACTTGAGGGAATACAGAAAGTGAACTGATAAAAACAAATAAAAGCCAACAATATTTTTCTATAATTTTCTATATTATTTGGTACACGATACTGTCGGCCTGTCCAACCATACGCGCTCACTGAGCCGCTCCCAGTATTCAATTAAAACTACCGTCACTTATTTGCACCGTGCGCCTCAACTATCTGTACATCTCGCTCGCACCCGTATAGTTGCACAAGCGACATCTCTTTCTTAACTAGTTTATGTACAGTCGTCATCCGCACACGTTCCCCGCTTGCGTTTACATTTATATTAACATTTAACATCAGATCAGATATAAACTGCACCGTGGCATGGGCACACAGTGTAACGGCCTCGTCGATATAAAAATCTAGCTCGATTCCATTTCCGACAACCAAAAAGAAACTTTACTATTTTACAAATTCGGACTCTAAGCCGTTGCACTGTGCGCACTCGACGGCACAACTCTGAAGCAGAGATCAATAGCAGAACAAATGACGCCGCCGTGAACTTAAACTTAAAAAATTAACAGCCATTTTGTTAATAAATAACGCGGTCAATACGCCGAATAGTTATTTTTCAATACTTCGCACGAACTATATCAAAATTACTGTTAGTCGCCACCCCAATTCTGCGACACGAGGCTATCGTAGCGGTTACACAAAATATATATATATATATATATCTACGTTAATTGTTAATACTATATCACGTCTTCACAAAATAAATTTACCATTGCGCTCACTCGTAACAAAAGTGCGAACTTAGAATATAGTACAAGATCGAGCACAAGAAATGTAAACCCTCATGTTATTTGAGTAGGACCTATTATTTTATGTTAGGTAATATACATAACTTAACAGAATATTAGATTCGAGTTCGATTTACATCCACAAAGCTTCAAGCGCAAGGGTTCAACCTCATTAGGATATAATAATTTAACAGTGTTTGCTCAAGACTTAGCTTGCATCTCTCGTTATGTTACCTATAATCTAGGTCCTGATCAAATAAAAGATTAGGGTATACATTTCTTATTTATGTATCTTAGACCGACATTAATTTGCTAACAGTACCGAAAATCGCAAAAATAACCAATAAATATATTAAAGTTAAAAAGCAAACAAACTGTCAGCAGTTTCAAACGCACCGTAGACAATCTTAGTACTGAACAATCCATGGCGTTCATTCAAATTTGACCGGGAGTAATGGCTCACGATGGAGCCGGGGGTTACTTGTATTAGTACTTACACTGTATCCGACGCGGTACAGTTCAAATCGGCTTATACAAACTTGTCATAGGGCTACGAATATAAAAAATATACAATATTACACTAGTCGGTATGTTACAGCATTACAAGAAAATAAGTAGCATCGATTTACGTTCAATAATGCACCTTAACGTGCGCACGGAAAGTTTACAATCGATTAGCAACGGACTGACACCAATATCAAGCTAAAATAAACAACGAAAAAAATCAAGCGTTTAATCTAAAATTGGACATTAATAAAATATATTTACTCTTTCGTAACTATACACATACCGCGACGTCGATCGCCGCACTCGCCGCACGCCCGGCGACTGAGAGAATTTTCTACACGTGCAAAACGCTGGCAACACCGATCACAAATATATCAACGTGCCGGGGAGCAGGCCCCGGGTATGAAAGCTCGCCGAGACTTGAGACAACAACGAAGGGGCGGGGCCACACACACATACGCCGTACGCACGCACACCTACACGGAATATTTACAATTTTATTACAAAACGTTAATAGATCCTATGCAGGAACGCCGCCCGCTCCGCCGGGACACTGCAACAAAATTTAAACAGGAGTTATGAATTGATTAGGATGTGTTCAGTGTCCTGGCGAAATGGGGGTCGCGGTACTCGCACCGTATATATAACAACAATTACGTTATAATCGATCAAGCGTAATCCATGCCCGTGTGTTCTACCTTATTACCAATAATTCCTTAGCCGTCAAGTCACATCCGACACGTCAATTAGAACATTAATAAATCTCTCTGTCTAGAGACAAGTTTGTTCTCGTCTCTCGTTTAAATAGAATCGAAACAGTATATTGACACGTGTAAAGGCTGCGACTTAAAAAAACTCACAAAAATAACGGACGCGCGTCTCCAACAATTCTGAAAAATTCCAAAATACATTTGTAAATTCATCATTTCTGATTCAAAAATATTTACAAAATGCATCACGCAGTCCCCGCTCTCACTAATAATGAACACTGAAAGTAACGACCGACGTCCGCAACACGCACAAGCGCGTTCGTGTAGCTACAGTGGCGCCCTCGGCTCGCTGGCGCGCACATTTCACTATATAGTTAAATCCGTAACATCTGTAACACTTAAGTTTTAAAAGCGGGAAACATTACTGGGGCGAGGGCACTAAACATCGAGATATTGGGAAAATTTAAGGAACATCCAAAATTAGCTATATTTCAGTAACATTCGCACTGAAAAATTTCACGGACCCAGATGGTGTACTGCACCGCGGAGCGCAAGCAAATCTGTTGTTCGAATCAAGTCGAGTCATATTCCTTTAAAATGTTATTACACAAGGTATCTATCGTTTCGTGTCCCTATTGTTGGAACAAAATACCAACTAATCATCGTGTTACTTGTAATAAATTAGTTCATCCAATTTGTTCTTCACATACAATTAACCATAGTACTTTAACTAACCACTAAATCTTTCTGCTCCAACTTTATCAAGACATCTTAGCCACAGGAACCAGAGTTGAGAAGATTTACAAATTTGACACACAAGTTTACAATTTACATAGAATTTTAAAAAACAATCCAATTTTATCATTAACTCGTCACAACATGTGTTACCTCCAGTACTGTGGCTGGTAGCTAATATATTAATTTATCAACAACAATTACACAAGTACCGAGTAGTATTGAATCGAACTCAACACAGCCAATAATAAATTGTCATAACAAGCCCCAATACATGCATCTACTATCATTATGAGATTTCAGAACGGGTCAGCAAATACCAATAAATATTACACTCTGCATAGATTGTACAAAACTGAATATGTCAATGTCCCAAGACAAAACCCTCTTCAAGGATACATTGGTCCAAAAAGATATTATATGTAACATTACCCTTATTTTATTGATTTTAAAAGTAATTTTTTTCGCCCTTTGACTCACTTCTCATCTAATGAGGATGAAATGAAGGGCGATAAGGAGCATCCAAAACCAGAGCTTGTATGCGTAGATGTAGAAGCGAGGGAGGTGTGCCAGGATCGTTCCAAATGGAAATCAATAATCTCTGCCTACCCCTCTGGGTTACGGGCGTGAGCGTATATTTATTTTATTAACAGCACTAATGACAGTATAAGTAAATGGTTTGATATTTAACATTACCCTGCTACATTCGAGTGCCGTCTCCTTAAACGTTAAGTGTCAAGTACAATCCAATAATAATTCAGTGCTGTATAAAATGTCCACTAAAGCTGTTGCAAAAGAATATTTTTTAGGCATTAACCTAATGTACTTTTCTAAAACAAAATACAATTAAGCTTGTAAAGTATTTGATCGTAATTTGTGTATCTCGGGTTGGACGCAACTGCATGCGTTAGTACATCGGAGTTTATAATAAGCCCTCAATATTTGATAATGTAAAAACTTTTAATAAAAGTCATATTGGTCATGAGTATGGTGGTGTTGCTGAGTGTTGCTCAGCGCTGTTCGTTAGTGTTCAGCGCTTCTCAGCGGTATTCAGCGCAGGTCAGCTGTGTTCAGCAACTCTCAGCGGCGATCCTTGGCGCAGGCACCGCACACGTAGTCGTCGTCGTCGCGCAGCGCGCCGCGGCTGAGGCCGACGCAGTGCATGTGGAACCACTGGTCGCAGCCGCCGTCGCACTGCACCCAGTCCACTTCTTTGCCTACAACATACATAAAGATTGCTGTGATGGACGTGACAACGGGCCATACATACCATAGATATGGAATTCATTGGGAAAGCCTACGTCCAAGCAATGATTAGTCATTGCTGAACGTGTGAACTGAACATGTAATGTAGTAGCGGCAATCATAACAATTCACATCAACATTCACGTGCATTGTGGGATGTAACACAATACGCCCATAGCTTAGTACAAGTCATCGCGGGAAATTTTGGTAAATAAGCAGAGTAGACTGTACTCTTTACCAGTGGGTCTGAGGCAGTTATCGGCGGCGCAGTCCTCGTCTGATGAGGCGGACGAAATGGAGGAGGAACTACTGCGCCTCGCGGCGTTGTTGCCGCGTCGCGCCGCCGCCCCGCTCGCGCTGCCACCGGCGCCCCGCTGTTGTGCTGAAGTAACACACAGTCCTTGTAATATTAGCGATTATTCAGGTATACGTACAGCTACAACCATCTCCTGTATAAACACAAATATATAAACATGTTTTCCGGTAATCGAGTGATTAAGTTAAGAGAAGACTAAATTCATTTTCTATAGACCGGCGTCCCGTGAGGTTGTTCAAGTTTATATACTTCCTCTTTCGCTGCCACACACACTGCTGCCTCCGTCACTGTACCACTTATGAAATGTTCAGTTAATGCTGACATTATATTAAATGATTATAATAATTAATGTCTCACTTAGCCTGGACTGTCGCGGGGGCTTGCCGCGCGTGGAGGCTGCGAGGCCGCGCTTGCGCCGCTCCTGCCGCGCCATGTAGTGCTTCCTCATCATCAGGCCCGACCCCGAGGACATTCCCTGCGAACATATACAACAAAAGATCACTCTATCGTTTCCGTCACTGGGCCTCCTCATTCCTCCGATTTGTCTACACTGTAATTTGTCATACTACATTTCTAAAGTGTTTATATAACATAGTTTTACCTGTTTTCTATTTAAGTAGTTGGTGGTGGTAGCCGAGCCACGTTTTATCGGTGTCTTTGTTGTACTTGGTCCTGTAAAAAAATATTTGTTCCGGTTGAACATTCTCACGGTTTCTAATTAAATAGGCATTTATATATAAGTAATGAGCGAGCGGAACGCTAGATGTTATACAACACAACAACCGAAAAGCAACCATGATCGAATGCATCGCCTGGTCTTCTGAACATAAGGAATACGGTGAGGTGAGGAGAAGCACGTGTACGTACCGTGCGGGCGCGTGCGCTTCAGCTGTCGGTGCGGGCGGGGCGCACGCTGCGGCCGCTTGCGTCGGCCGGCGTCCAGCACGCGTGCGCTGCGCCGCCCCTCCGCCCCCCGCGCCGCCAACACCGCACCCCACACCTGCGCCTGCTCCTCCAAACGCACCTGTATATCAAACACAATAATATATCGCTATATTATGCATCTTATGGAATAGATATTAGTTAATTTGCTTGCTACAACATACAAAACGTCTCCATGAAGATTTATGGTTAGAACGTAATTCGTAACATGCAAAAACTTCTGCGAGCAACAAATATTTGCTACTAATAAAATCGATACCACAATCAGAAACTTAAAATTAAGTAACTCTGGCAAAAACTTATCGCCTATCCCAATGATTTATTTTGTACAAAAATCTGAAATGTTCTCGCATAACAATTACAATTATAGTTTATACCCGAGGTCTGCATCTCGGAACTCCAAACAAAAGTTGTTTAACCGCACCTCAAGTAAATCTCCTTCCAGCATAAGGTCTTCCAACTTCTGGAGTATGCCGGGCGTGACCCGCGCGCTGGGCGACCGCGGCGTGGCGCTGTACGCGTGCTCCACGCTCGCCGATGACCTGAGCACATCGTAATTATTATGTTTGTTGCTACCGTTGAGCAACTTGCTCGGTTGTTATTGCGGTAGATGTTTAATCTATATTATAAAGATTAATTTTTAGGGAAGTGTTGAAAAAAGTATCATTTTAGGGTCTATAAAGCCCAGGCTACAAATTTTTATCAACTATTTAGTGTTTCCTTCCCTCTTCTCTTTTAAATTTCATTCTCGTCTTCTTTTCCTAAATGAATTTTCCTCTGTTCCACATAAAGGTTGTTCAAGTTATTGCACCTCATCTGAAAGTTGCAGATATCTATGGGTTTGCTTTCTACTTCCATTAAAAAGGTGTTTATAAACGTTTAGTAAAAATCACTTTACTCTCGTCCGTATTTATTTCTTATAGGATAAGGGGGCAAATGCCTGACCAACCAACCAATGTATATATTCTACACCTTCCGAAGAAGGAGTACGCTCTCTTATTTAAGGAACCTTAATCGCATGGGTTTGGAAATACTGCTGGAAGCTGATCATTCGACAAGACATATTGAATGAACATATAGTAAGTATCAGTAACAGAAGATGTTACCTGGATGCATGCGAGTGTGCCATGCCGTCTTTCCTATGTTCGGGGTGCTGGTGAAGCTGCTGATGCTGGTGGTAGTGTTGATGGGGGAGAGCGGTGAGCAGCGCGCGTGCCGCGTCCTGCCACGCCATTGCGCGTTCCGTCACGCACTGCAGCGCTTCGCCCTCCGCCAGCCGCACAGGCAGTTTCTGTAGCCACACCTGGAACGTGCACAAAGATTAACATCAAGTCCGAACTTATCATACCTTGCTTATTTTATTCGGAATATAAATAATATATGTTAGAATCCATTTACTATCGTAGGCTCTTTTTTAACAGTGGTAGAGCCCGAAACAACATGTGTTGCGTGAATGGGCCAGCTCGACCGGCGAAACACCACGACCTCACAGAAGACTAGAGTAAAGTAGCAGTATTCGTGCATTTCGTCAAAAACGGTAAATCATGAGCGGAGCTACGAATTAGCAACCATAAGAAAAACTCCCTCCACGCGGCCGTAACCCTTTTCGTGATAGAAAAATCCAAATACGGGGACTATATAGAAGTTCACCGGTTTTTTTTAGATTCTCTATTCGCGTATAGATTGTTTTATAGGAAAGGTTGTAATAATGTAAATGGTGTCTCACGAGCAGCGCCAGTATACGATGGAGGCGGGGCCGCTTGGTGCGCGTGCAGTCGGGGCAGAGGAACTTCTGCTCGGCGGCCGGCGGCGCCTCCGGCCGCTCGGGCGACTCCTCGTGCTCCTCCGACGCCGACGTCACGCACGATGCTACCGTACAAATATACATATGTTTATATCGATATAAAACAATGGACTCATCAATCATGTTGTAGTAGTGACTACAGTTGGCAATTTCTATGAACTAAATTGTATACACTTATTTACCGTACATTTTTTATAAACGAACCGCGCAGTCTGTAAATTAAATATGTAAAAAAAGTGTTTTCAATACTTAAGTTTCTTCCTAGTTGCTATAAGTTACACTATTTTTTACGTCATCACTATACTTTAACTTGGCTTGGCTAGACAAATATCTAAACAATAAGAAAGAAAGGAAGTAATAAATTCCAGAAGTATACTTCGTTATCAATAAATAAATAAATATGCGCCCTCGCCCGTAACCTAGGCTAGAGGGGTAGGCAGAGATAATGGATTTCCATTTGACGCGACTCGGGCGCACCTCTCTTGTTTCTTTTTTTCGCGTGTTTACTATGACGAGCATATGTCTTACCATGGAACCAATCTTTGCAGAGTTCGCACTGCGACATAACGCCGTACTGTCGTTTCTGGCACAGACAGAACGTCACCCCGGCGGTCGGCGCGGCGCGGACTTCCTTGCGCATATTCCGAGACCTGGATAACAAGTATTGACGATACAATAAATAAAGAAACCTTAGTGACTAAGCGTACTACGATCTCCTGTAGGTGATATGACTTCAACTTTTATAAGCGTTTAAGCCTTGTTATGCATAAAGGTCTTCTATGCATCCTATTTTACACGTCACCTGCATGTAAATTTATCTCATTTTGTAATTTAAAAAAAACGGAGTTTGAATTTTGAAGTGGGATAAAAGTTGAGCCGACCACAATCTGCTGAGCTGCATAAATTTTGTATTAATCATAATTTAATAAGTAATACTAAATTCAATACATTTTCAGCAGAAATATAGCTTTTTAGTTATACACTTGATCTATATAATTTCAAATTTCCGCTAACACGTTAGCACCTACCTAAGCTCTTTAATAGCGGTGAGCTCCTTGTGCTCGGCCTGCTTGAAGGCGGCCACGATCTCTGTGGGCGTGGCGTCCTCGCTGAAGTGCTGCAGGAAGGCGCCGGCCTCCGCGGTGTCGCGCGCGCGTTTCCGTGACGGGCTCGAGTGTTCAGAGCGCGGCGACAGCGCTTCTAAAAGGGTGTATGGCCAGTTCTGGAATTGAAGGAATATATTAAAAATAAGCTCGAACTTTAGTTGCTCGCTCCTTTTCTTCTTTCCCATATTTTCTTAACTGCTCTTTCCAAAACAAACACTTTAACTCGTTTGTTGTAGAATGGCCAATTAACAGTAAACGATTTACTAATAAAATACATAAATTAATAGTGAAACGGTACCTTTTTAAGGAACATGTCGGCGGCACCGCGCTTCCATTCCCTGGCGGAGTGCAACGCGGCGGCCAGCTGCTCCTTCTCGTATAACGCCAGCGGGATCTGCGCGCCGCGCCGCACCAGCGCCTCCACGCTGTGCATGTATGGGTACAGGTCCTTCGACTGCATCTCCTCCACCTACCAACACCACATTACGTTACTCTAGCGTCACAACATCAGCTTCATAATACATTTACAAGAACAAAGGCATATCAAGTGAGCTACTTGCAGTGGTAGGCACAATTTTGGTGTTAAATTCAAAAGACTACTTGTAGCAGTGATGATGGTGTTACCTTGGATAGCCAGTCGCGTGCGTGCGCAACCGCCTGGTGCAGCGCGTGGTGTGATGGCAGCGCGGCCTCGATGTCGTCGCCGTCCGCCAGCAATGCGTCCAGCTCGGCCAGGCTGGTGTGCGCGCCGCCGCCCTCCCCGCTGCTGCCCTCCGCACGGCCCTCCGTCAACACCGCCTGCGCCCGCTGCTCCCATTCCTCCACTTGGGCTGCGATATCGAATTTCGTAATGAGAAGTACCAGAATAAATGTTGAAATAAAATTAATAATTTTATATTTATATAAACATATTTATATATTACAATAATTTTAATAAGTAACCTTCAAGGTCATAGCAATCAATTCCGTGAGGAACTGGTGGGACAATCACGAAACGGTCAACCCATACTTTTTATTGGGATATAGAGGTTGTACAGTTTAAGCTCACAACAAGCAGTGATTTGTTATTTTTATTAATTTAGTGTGAGCTAAAATAAAAAAAAAGAAACTATGAACTTGTGAGTCTTAGCAACCAACATTACATGAAATTATTTGGTGTAATTTAATAAATTAATATCATATCATTTAATTCTTAATGTTTTATACTCACCTCTTAACTTATACAGCACCGCTCTTTCCTGCTCCACCCTGCGATGCGGTACCACGCTGTCAGCGTCCCTCAGGAGTCGCTCGAGCACGGGCGGGGTGAGCGCGGCGCAGTCCTCGCGCAGCGCGCGCACCTCGTCCAGCCAGCGCGCCTGATGCAGACGGCTCTGCAGCGCGCTCAGCTGCGGCAGCACGATACACAGTCGGGAACCCAGCTCCACCACCTGGAAATAAAGCACATAAATCACATAACCCTTCACTGCGCATCGATTAACAACTGTACAACTGTAAAAGCAGAGATAGAGAGAGAGCCGGATAGAAAAAAAAGATAATTCGAATTTAACATTAGATATACTAGTAAAGATTTGAGAACTTGCAATTTACACTATATATACCTCTTCTAGCTCGCGAACGGTGGCAGCGTCCACTTCATCCAAGTCCTTGCTGAGCAGGTCCGTCGCTCGATCTTCGAACTCCTCCGTCTGCCTTAACACTTCTTTAACCGCCGAACCTGGGAACATATTTCGTCCATTATTATTCCAACACAAAGTACGTTATATAGTTTGAAAATAAACTAACTAAAATGAGAGATAAGCTGGGGCTGAAATCAGGTAGGTCTCTTATCAAGTAAAGGTATGAGCACTAAATATTGAGAGTTCGCGGTACTTCCCCGGTTAAACCAGTCCATTCGTACAGCAAGAGTTACGAAGAGAAAGACAAGAGTTGATCGCTTACCTTCCGGCAGCACGCAGGCCAGGCCGTCGATCTCCGCGGCGAAGAGCGTCAGCTCGTGTATGGTGAGCCGGTACTTGGGATCGTGGTGTCGAGTACGCGTCCGCATCTTGTTCAGATCCAACTGCTGGATGACCGACGCGCATTTCTCGGCGTCCTCTATTGCCGTCTCCAGCGCTCGCACTAACTCCGTTTTGTGCATCTGTTGACATAACATTTATTTATTGATATGCGAATACATATGTACATAATAACAAGATAAGAGAATGTAAGCGGATTTAGAAGTTCCAATAGCCTAATGGTTAAGAGACGGACTGCCATACATGCTCATGGTCGTGGTCGTCGTCGAATCCACAATTAGAAGAATTAAAAAAAAACAGATGTGTACATTGATAACAACCTTTAAGGGATCCTTTAATATCCTCTTTAGGCTTCAAATAATTAATAAACTACCTTGAGTTCGTGCGCGCGTCGCAGATGTGCCCTGAGCCCGTCCAGGTCGCAAGTCTTGGGTGTGTCGGGGTCGAGCGCGTTCTGCACCGCCTCCGCCCACTCGCGGAACAGCTCCGACTTCTTCTTCAACTTCTCCAGCATCGCCGGCAGCTCGTCTAGCGTGTAGCGATACCTGCGGGACAATCACACTCTAATACGGAAACAAAACTATGTTTTTGTTTTGTTCAACACAGTTTGAAGTAAGTTAGTATTAATGTAAGATAAGACAAGCGAGCGGTCACCGGATTTTATATAACCACCATTATCCTTCAACATTCTCAACAATCACAAATGGTAACTATGTTGCCAAGCATGATGCTTTAGTGACACTGATACTCGCCTGAGCTTGTGCGCGGCGGGCGGGCACGCGCAGAGCTGCGCGTAGTGGCGCAGGCACGCGACGTGCGCGGTGCACGAGCACGTCACGCACGACAGGAAGCATGTCGTCTTGCACAGCTGGCACTGCCGCTCGTCGTCCGGCAACAGCTCGAACGCCTCGCGCTCCGCCTCCGTCACGCCCTGCGCAACATATTACGTAAACAAAAAGCGAACCCACCAATAGAAACTAGCTTGGCGAGTAATGGTCTACCCGCGAACTGCTTAGGCGGTACACATTAGATTGCGAAGGAGACTCACCCAATCCAACAATCCTTTGCGCAGCTTCCTCTCGTCGTGCAGCATGGTGCGCATGTCGCGGTAGGCGGCGAGCGCGACCGTCAGGCTGAGCGCGTCCGCCTCCAGCGCCATCTTGCACACGAGTTCGTCGTGCGAGAACACGCAGTAGCGCCGCAGCGTCGAGTAGTGCGCGATGCACTCGCGACCCATCTTCAGCTGATACAGGTTGTAATTTTATTATAAACGATGCACCGTAGATAGGCCTCGTGGTGTCGTGGGCGGTTGGGTGGGGGTCCAGAGCGCCTTGCAAAGCGAACACGGGAAGACGGCAACATGGTGTGGTCCTTTACCGTAGAACTGGAAAAATGCAAGGGGAGCGCCTGCACCCCAGGGTCACGCGCAAACTCAGTGCAGGGGGCACCGATGCGTTCTCAGCTCATTACAGCCCATTGCACTCGTGGGTGACCACCGAGGGGTTTTACCTGTGTTTTCCCAGAAGCAGGGTACCTTATTAAACATCCCCGCATCCCATAATATTAGAAAGTCAGGCCAGCCACAAGATACACCAGTGGTGATGGTTGAGAATGTTACCTAATGGTTACTTTGAGCACAACTCATACAAACAAGTTGTTTGACAAATATCTTTTACCGATATTATGATATACATTTGTTTTTTATGCAGTTATGGTAATAAAAGATTAAATTGATGTATAAAAAGAAACGAACTTCCTTAACAAGGATTTCGTGCAGCGGCAAAAAAAACAATTTATAGCAACGAATAACGAACCTGTTACAAGAGATAGATTTAATCTAAAGATCAACTTTAACAGATTGAACAGTTTCTTCATATAATTTTTCTGAAGCATACTATAAAATACTTTGATTTAAATTTATAATAGGTTTCGTCGTACAAGGCAGACTGTTACACATCGAGACCTCTTCGAAATATTAACTGGCAGTAATTGATTCATTGTGCCTCAAGTCACAATTGCTTGGTGTTATGCTGGTAGCATTAGAAAATTATATTAGTATTCCATTAATCTGATTCTATCTCCAATCCTTCTTCGGACGAATAGAAACACTGCCCAAACCATCCTTATGTAGCAGATAGACAGCGCATATGAACCGAGGTCGTTTATATGCGTGCAGCAATTAACTGGAACAAGTTGCCAGCGTCAGTGTTGACGTCCGATTATGTATACTACGCAATTGTTAAGATAATAACATTTAAACGAACTCGTGGCCAAATACAAAGCCTCTGTAGAACAATAAGGGTCTCATAAACAACTTATTTGAACTCACCCAGTCCGCGGGCGTGAAGTTGACGGCCTCGGCGAAGTTGTACCCCTGGTTGAAGCCGGCGTGGTAGGCGCGCGGGAACGTGATCACGAACTCGCCCGCGTGCTGGTCCGTCCTAAATACGTTCGTAAACACGTCAATAATAGTACTCACACTTATCTATATATATTTAGGAACCAGGAATGGGTTAAGTTAAAAAAAAGATAATAAGAACACAACGTATATAATAATCACTCAATTTTTATAACGAATAATTTAAAATAATTCAACACAAAGTAACAGACTTCCCTAGCACGTCCAACACTACCAAAAGTCACGGATAGACTGCCGCTTCCGTTGAGGTGCGAGCTGTCAGATGTGACACTTATCCCTCCCAAAACAGTCTTGCCATGTCATGCCACTCTTGGCTCCGCCCCCTGGTCGTCTGATATTTCTAACAATATATATATACACAGTCGGCCAAAAGTTTGAGACCACCTTGAAAAAATTACAATATTGAATAAAACTCCAAAAGTTAGTGCTCTACATATTATTTATTTACCTTATCAAATAGGGAACTTCTTATGTAATATAAAATAAATTAATAACTACAATAATTGCCATTATTAATAAAAAAATATATATCATTTAAACTAATTTTTCGTCGAAAAATCTTCCCTTACTTTTTATAACTTGTTTGACCAATCTTGGTAACCGGGCTATTAGTTTATTGATAGTTTCTTGTGAAACATTGTTCCAACTCTCTTGTAAAGTCCTCCAGAGGTCTTCTTTTGACGTCGGGCAATGACTACGGACGTATCTGTCCATCTCCTCCCACAGAAGCTCTATCGGATTGAGATCCGGACTCTGAGGGGGCCACTCCATGTTTTCAAAACTCCTTCCGTCTCTTTGTGCTCTAAATATCCCCTGCATAGTTTAGAACAATGTTTTGGATCATTATCTTGTTGGAAAATGAATCCATCTCCAATCAAACGTAGCCCGGAAGGAACAGCGTCTCGCTCCAGTATCTCTTTGTACTGCTCCTTTTTCATTATTCCTTCAATTTTAACCAAATCTCCGGTCCCATAGCCAGATAAACATCCCCAGACCATAATAGAGCCTCCACCATGTTTGACTGTTGGCACTACACAGTCTGGCAACATCTTTTCTTCGGCACTATGACGTAAAAACTCTTCTTTTCGAACCGAATATTTCGAACTTTGATTCATCAGTCCAAAGAACTTTTTTAAAGTCTTCTTCAGTCCAATATCGATGAGTAAGAGCCCACTGCAGACGTTTCTTTTTGTTTTGTGTCCGTAACAGTGGTTTACGAACAGCTACGCGACCAAACAAATTGGCATCTCGAAGTCTTCTCTCTACTGTTGTCAATGATACAGGTTCCGGTCGAGTTTTATTGAGTTCAGCTCGAATTTCTGGTGCTGTTAAACGTCTATTACGCTTGTTTGTTACAACAATGAAGTTGTCTTCGCTAGAAGTGGCTCCTCTCGGCCTCCCCGAGCGCGGTAGGTCTTGATGACTGCCGGTTGTCTTGTATCGAGTTATTGCGTTATGAACACAAGTCTTCGATAACTTCAGCTTAGCGCCAATTTCTCGTTCAGACTTGCCTTCGTCGTATAGAGTAACGATGGCAGAACGAGTTTCACTGGAGATTTCACGGACTTTTCCCATTTTTGGAGATCTTCACTTGACAAATCAGTAGCTCAGACTGATTAGATTTAACCAAGACTAACTCCTTAAGTAGCCATGCTATGAATAGGATTTATGGCTTAAAATATTCCTAAATATTTATCAACGCAAAACAATAACCAAACAAGTACAAGGGAGCCGCCATATAATATAATGACAATTGCAACATCTGGTCCTTACGCGGCACTCATCTGTGGTAAATAAACAATGCCCATTTATGGCATAGTCATTGTGTAAAAGATAAGAGAAATGGTGTTTAGACATTCAAAATGATTAGTAGATTACACAGGTGTTCATATTGTTATGTTATCATACGCAGATTTAAAATATTTTGCAAATTATAACCTGTGTACAAAGTGGTCTCAAACTTTTGGCCGACAGTGTATGTGTATGTATGTTTGTATGGATATATGTTTCCAATAGACTATAGAAGCAGAACCCTGAATTAAAATTTAGAAAGCGTACTTTTCTAAATACTAGTTTGAGCACTTGCGTTGGCTGTATCAACAAAATACATGAAACATAGTTTATAGCACTAACAGATTCCTTCCAGAACTGTAGACATTTTTAAACATGCATCGATACATGGAAAATGATCAACAATAACATTACCTGTACACTGGCACTCCGGCTTTCATGAGTATATTCGGGTTCATTATAGTCACAAGTTGGTGCAGCAAGTCCGGTTGCAGCTGAAACAACTCCGGTGCCTCAGCCTTCATGGCCGCTTCGAACTGCTCCGCTTTTGACCCTGGAACCCCGTACCAGGTCTTTGGTTCGCCCCAATGTAGGTAGTTGATTGAGTAACTCCAGTGGTCTTCGTTGTGCCAACAGAATGTGGCAAAGCACATGCCCACATAAAGCCATGGGACCTAGAACAATAAAACTCGTATTAATAAATTTACAAACATTAAAAAAACGACACATTAGGGGTTGTTAATGTTAGTGTCTGGGACATACATTTTGACATTATTTAAATAATTTCTAGAAACTAACGTCAGGAGCAAGTCCAACTTAATGTTGCTAGTTTATGTATATCTCAATGGACTCCAGCTAAATGAAATAACACAAGGAATTAATCGAGGGCTTATTCTCGAACATTGTGGAAGACTCGGGTTTTACTTCTAAAGCAGTTTCTCTGACTACGACTAATATAACTATAGGTGAAATCTGAAGTGTATGCGCACGGCTAAAGATGGCGCTATATCTAAATAAGAATTGTTTTCGTCATTCGACCGCTCGATGAGCTGGAAAGGTCAGTGGCGCCGCTCTGTTGGGTCTCGGCAATAAAGGAGTAAACACATCTGTGCGTATTATTTAAATGGACATATCAAGAACTACTATTACTACTAACTTAAATGGACATATCAAGAACTACTATTACTACTAACTTAAATGGACATATCAAGAACTACTATTACTACTAACTTAAATGAACATAAGAAGACTTCAACAAAATATACCTCGAGGTCAATACACAATTTACGATCTAAGTCTTCTAGGCGTTGTGTTTATTTGATACAATAAAGGTTGAATTTAAGAGTACCTTCATGCCAGATATGTCGGCATTGATGTGACCCAGCACGGAGCCCTCGAGCACGGGCAGGTTGTTGAGGTTCCAGCTGGACTCCGCGTACTGCTGCTCGCCGGGGTACAGGTGTGCGCTCGATTTGGTCGGGAAACCTAAGATATGATAAAGTATTAACACAAGTATACCAGACACATGATACAAACATAAAGAATCAATTCTGAGTTGACATGTACTTTCAGTATAAACGGCTATCGCCTCTGATGCAAAAAGTAGTCGTTATTCAAATCTTTGGTGCCAAGACATATTCTTAATGACTTATTTTATATTACCCACGGCCACACTGCGCGGTTCCTGCACAATACCCATTTTAGACCCTTGTTGAAGAATTTAAGCCTTTAAGTATACTCATCTTTTTACCTTGTAGCGCTGAGACCGAGGCACGTTTCGATGAACTGACGACGTTATCCGTGTCGCAGTAAAGGCCTGTTCAGGATTACCCCGCGAGGCAGCAGGTAATAAAATCTGTGCTGGTATTTCACCTGATATCTTTACTTTCAGTATCGAAGTATTACTATATATTTCGGTGATGTAAAGTTAGCTAAGGCCGTGTAAGCATCCTAAAGTCGCGTCACATGACACTTTTTTAAATTCAAGCATAAGCTGCTGCCTGCTCTAAGGACCAAGCATACTATTTGAGTACTTAGACTGAGCTAAAACTATAAATATATATATCCTGTCCTGTGTTCAAGAGCTTTCTATTACTGAAAGAATTTTTGAAATTAGTTTTTCAGTTTATTCGTAACAAACATACAAAAATACAAATATTTCTTTTTCTAAATATTAGTGTAAATTTGTAATATACCTAAGCTCTTGAGCTCACGTAACGTTTATAAATTAAAATTATCGCGCTGTCGGAGGGGGTGTCAAACATTACACGCCGACATTTTGTAATATGTATAGCGGTCATGTGAAGAAAGAACGAGCTCACCGGATCCATGGTCCATGGAGTGCAGGTCGGCGCCGTACTCCACCGTCACGTCCTCGTCGATGGAGGACACCACGCGCCAGAACTCGCGCTCCACTGTTGACGTCGGTACCATCTGCGACAAAAGTTGAGAGGTTACATTGAGTAATTTGTTATATTTAGTGTCGCATTAATTTTGCAAGTTTCAACTGACGTGCACGGGCATGTTGAAGTAGTCGGACTTGAACTGGTCGGCCATCTCGCCGAACTGCTGCAGAGTGTACTCGCGCGTCGCCTGCTCGAACCCGAACGCCTCCGCCGGCTTCGACACCTTTACAATATTACGAAACAGTTAAATTACATCAAAATCATAATCACCGTTCTGAACGACCTCTACTCAATAACATCCCTGAAACTCACAAGAGACCGAAACCACCGGAACCACTGGAAACTCCTTCGTAGGAAAAAAATGAGAAAGTGGAGGTGGCAACTTAGATAAATGCAGGAGTTTTTCACCACTGACAAACTGGTCATATTTAAGAAGTATTCTGGTCTCAAACGCCTTTATTTATTTAAATATAATGTGTATGACATTGACCTCCTCGGCGAGACAGACGGGGCAGCGCCAGTCGCCCTTGGGCACGTCGGCCAGCGGCGGCACGAGGCAGAAGGTGTGGTAGGAGTCGTCGCAGCCGTCGCACAGCAACATCTGCTCCTCCACGTCGCCGCGCCCGCACACGTGACACATATACTTCGCCAACTAACAAACGTACACATATATAAGACAATAGGACCACAATATGGTGGGCGCGGGTTTGGATCAATCTATGACAGTCAGCGTCGTCACGTGACCTGGTTGCTCTATGGTTATAGCGTTATTCTATGAAAAACGCCGTTAAAACGCTTGCATAATAACGAGCTATTTTAATTCAAACTAACTAAATAACTATTGACTAGTTGTAAATGAGGTGTTTAGTTACTGAGACTTATGTTTATAATATGCCAATAATAACCCGAAATGCTTCGAGCCCAACTGGTTTGGCGGGTATGGCTTTACATTTTGAATTCGAAAAATAAGAAATATTAGAGTTTTATGTTAAGGTCTAGGACACTATCAGTACTAGGACTTAATTTTCTATTCTACTTACTTCAATAGACGCTTTTTCTCACCGTGTGACGTATACAAATAACATTGTGTATCACTCATTTGAAGGGCCGCTACGCATTCCTTTTGTTATTAAACACTCACCGGATCGTCAGGGTTGTGTAAAGGCGTGGGCGGCGCGGGCGCCGGCGTCACCGACACCGTCATGTTGCTGAGCCGGTGCTCGCGCAGCCGCCGCGACCGCCCCACGCCGCAACTGCCCGCAGTAGACATCCACTTGTTCTCCCGTGGACCTGGCGACATTGCGCATCATTATTTTTTAATTTTCAGTAATTGCCTTTAAGAACTGAATTAGTAGTTAGTGTTAACTCAGCCGAGATGACCGTCACATAGATTATCTAAGTAAGGGTCATCTGTCAATTAGAAATAGAAAGCAAATTCGACCTCGAATCGCTTCTTTTTTAATATTCAATATACGACTACGTTATGTATCAAGTGTAGTTTGGACATTAATTTTAATAAATTATTTCAAACACATTAATTGGCAAATAAGAAAATCCCACTCACTCCTTCGAGTCTCACTGGCGTTATCTTCTTTGATGGGCGTCCTCAGTTTCCTTTCGTCATCAGCGCCGGGCAGAGCGCCCTCCGTGTGGCTGCCTTCAGCGACAGGCTCGGGCTCCGAGCTCTTGTAGCGCCGCGCCGGGGGCGGAGTCGCCGCCGGACACTTGCTCGCCGACCGACTGCGCGTCGCCGACGTCGCTTTCTCCGGCGTCTGTTCTTGTTTGACTTCGATTTTCTATAAAATAATATCATCGTGGCAGTCAAAGCTAATTAGCTCAACCAATTATAAATATTTAATATTAAAAACTCCTATTTGTACCAACTTCTCGATCATAAAATAAAAACCCATGGATCACTGCCTTCTTCTTCCTATGAACATAATTTGAGACGAAGATTTTAACTACAAATTAAGTGGCAACAAGCATTTAATTCATGCTATACATTTCTCGATATAGCATAGCTTGTTGTATACTAAGAACAGATACCAAGTTTAAGCTTTCAATGTTGTTATCTAGATAATATATTACCGAGTTCACAAGCTATATAAGATAAGACAAAGGAAATGTGTTCAACGATAGCTTGTATGTGTGTATTATATATACATACAAAAATATATATTATAAACTCCTTACCGCCTGACAGTTGACGAAATTACGTTGCTCCCGAGTATTTCTAATCACAATTGTCCACCAAATAGATAATAAATATTGGGCAAACCAACGACTGAGAGAATATGAGTTGACCCTGACACAAACTTCGTGTGGGGTCAGGGCTTGATCAATAACAAAAAAAATATTATAATAAGTCTATGACACAAAGGGGGTAGGCAAATATAACAGAACTGTAATTTACACCGCCTTCTTACTTGTAATACAAGCTATTTATACTTTTGTAAATTAATTATCTAGTAAAATTCGCCTACATGGAAAGGGCATTAAGTTTATGCTGGAAAAGTATACGAATAACATTTTGCAGAATAAATCTTTTCTTTCATACTAAAATATGCCTACACTGTGTTACTTAGTGTATTTTTAAAATTAGTTTAAATTTAATACATCAATCCTATCAATAGCTACCTGTATTATATATCAGCATACTTACTGTTTCCTTGGTGTCGCCGACAGCGCCGCTACTCTTGAACACGTCGTATGGGTACAGGATGCGCTCGTAGTGACTCTTGAGGATGGACCCTATGCCCTTGCCCTGCGGGTGGCCCATGCGCCGCGCGATCTTTGACCACTTGCGCTCCGCAGAGCACACCTCGAAACCACCTATATACACCACGACCTTATTATCCAGTAATATTTACTATCTCTGGTCCTCTTCTCCTTTGGGAAGGAAGGTAATTTAACGGAGGATAGGATAGGAAATCTTTTTTCTGTGTATTCTCCTCCTCTGTCCTTTAAAGGATTAAAGGCAACTGCAACCCGTTAGTTACAGATGGCAATGGGTAGCGGTCACTTAGTATGAGGTGAACTGTAGCGGAAGTGTTAACAATACAACTTTTTAGTTGTATTATTTTTTCTGCATTATTAGAAAAGTGTGTAAAAAGCAAACACTTTGGTGGCCAAATGGATAAAACAAGTTAAAAGGAACCCATTATTTGGCGATAGCTAACAAGTGTAATGGTTTATATTCTCGTAATGTCGATTGTCATCGCTCGATCGTAATGTCATGCACACAAAATGAAATTACAAGCGATGGTCGCAAAGTGCACGCTTGACATAGCAAAGCTTGCGAAATTCAATGTACTAGGGTCTTTTTGCATTGCTATAACAAAACGTAATTTGATATTATTTTGCAAGCTTTCCTTCGGGAATACATAATAATAAGTACTAAGATATATGTTTATTAGACAAACAATATACGAAGGTGACAATACGGAATATCTTCATATGAAACGCCACAGAAATATGAGACAAAAACGCGAAGTTTCTGGGAAGCACTATCACGGACATAAGTTACACGTCAAGAGGAAATCGACATCCGAATTCACAACACCCTCCGTTCTAGTGCCACCCTGCACAACGTGTTGGTGTCTTAGCTGTTCAGCAGGAGGACCATGATCCGTATATACAAAACAGTGATAAGATTGATGTACGGCAGCGAGACCTGGACACTAATCCTAAAAGAAGAAGAAAAACTTCAAGTGGCGGAGAGAAAAATCATGCGCCAGATTCTGGACCCGACCCCGAAGCGAAGGCGGGGAATGGAAAGACGGACCAAACTGGGAACTCGAGGCGAACCAAATGTCATGGGAGAAGCCTAAGCCCAGCTTCGCTAGATGGGCCACCTGCTGAGGATCGGCGAGACCGTAACGTCAAGAGAGCGGTATCTCGGAACCCCGATTGGCCGCTGTGGACCGGCCTCTAGGCCGGATATCTATATCGCTGGAAAGACGCCGTGGAACAGGAACAACTCGAGGTCCAAACAGCTAATTGGCAGGAGATGGTGCGAGACAGGCGGCGATGACGGTCTCTTGTATCGAAGGCGGAGGCCCACTTTGGGTCGCTGCGCCAGAGTAGTAAGTTAGTTAGTTGGACAATGCATTAGTGAACATGTAAAAGATAATAGCGGGTGTAAAATACTATGTTGTATAAATAACTTTTTTTTATTTCAACCTTGTCACAGTTAAGACTTAAGAATCATTAAATTCATGGTAAGTGTGAACAAAGTTCATTAGAGACTATAAAATTTACGTAGGCCAATAAACATGAGTGTGTCCGAGCCCCTGTACTTGGAAGCAGACATAGGAAGCAGTCCTGCGATGCGGAGGCACCCATAATAATGCACACATAATAGACTAGTGAAGAACGCAAAAAAAGACATAATTAGTTATTGTGAGATAGACCGTGATAGATATATGCCATCGCTGACTTTTATTTAGCATTTTTAGAGGTCTACAATTCTTTCATACATATTTATATGTACGTCATATAGTTTAGCCTGCGTAAGCCAAGAAAGTAAAACACAACTTTGTCATTTACGCATTATGAAAAATAGCTCAAAAACATACTGGTCGCATCTTAACTAAAAAATGGGACCACATGACGAGCACTAGCTTTTGAACAAAAAAGAATCATCGAAATCGGATCATAAATCTCGGCGTAGTCGGTGTACATATGTTGAAAAAAATTGCGAATCGAATTGATAACCTCCTCCTTTTTGAATCGGTCATGAAGGAAATTGCTTTTGATTTATTTGCATTATCTTAAGGTCATTATCACACGTTACAAATAAATAATATACATAATATAAAGATAAATAAATAACAGAAAAGACAGATATGCAGACTGACTGCATAAAGAACAGGAAAGCGGCGTGGAAAAGGGATTAAAATTCTATTCAGATCTCATTCACTGGCTAAGATATTGAAGTAAACTTCCACGCATATTTTTAAAGAAGTCGTGGTTCTTTATCTTCCCTAAATACCAGATCCAGAAATTACCAGATCTAGTACTGAATCTGGTAATTTGGACAACACAGTGTTAATCTGTCAAATTTCTTCTAATAACTGCATGTTCATGTTGTTTGCCTAATCGAAGTTATCTGTTAATAAATATGTTGATTAAGTTACTAACCTGCTTCTTTAACTATTTTATGCAAAGCATACAGGTCCAGTGGCTTCCGTTCAACTGTGGGGATCTTGAGGACGGAGCCCTGCAGCTCCCAGAATTTGATGATTTGGTCCAGGAAGTTTAGCTTCACTCGAGTTATTGCCTGATGGAGACGAGAATTACTTAAACACATCTTTTATTTTAACCTTTAATGCACCCATCTAAGCTGAATTTAAACTTTCATGTTTTCATCTATGTTAACTAAAGAAATCCGTATTTTTGTACTATGTTACAAAGCATACAAAAACATTCTTAACAGCTGAGGACACTGCCAGCCCTGAATGTTAAACAGACACTAAAACAGTTTGATTTCAGTTTTATGCTATACCACCTGACCTGGTAACCTGGCTAGCTGGCAATACAATTTTTTTTAATTACTTACATCATCACGCATGCCATAAACAATCTAAAGTTATAATCCTTATATAAGCTACTAATCCCATGTTCAAGATAGAAATTTGTTAACTTTTTAAAAACAAAACAGTTACAGCATGAATAAATAGAGTTTTCCATAATTCTTCAAAATAAATATACAAGTTATTGGGGAAGTCTATTGTTAATTACATATAAACATTTAGCGTATTCATACTTTCATGTTGTTAAACCAATTTGATAATAGATTCAGTCCCCAACCCATTAGCTTGATGAGGTTTGAATAAATAATTTAGGACAGAATATGTAATTGAATGGAAAATATTAAATTGATAAGTATGGAAGACAACTGACACTTTATTAATGAATTTTATAATCCCTCACAAAACCATACATTCCATTACCATACATACATCAGATCATTATCAGTTTTGAAACCATTGAAATTAAATCATGTATAAGTTAATTCGAAAATTAAGTTACAAACATTATAATAATAATTAAATTTTAATAAAAAAAAATAGAATATTTTTTACCGTACCTCTAATTCATTTAACCGTTGTAACCTAGGCGTGAATCGTAATCTGTCCACGTCCACGGCGAATGGAGGCTGCCAGTGCTAGAACAAAATGTAAATATTGTCTCTGTATTGTATTTTCGCTAAAAAATAAAATGCAATGAAAGTTCCTTTCATTACAGACTTTTTTTGGACGTCACGTCACGGGAACAAAAAGTAATAAGCGCTCACGCCCGTAACTCAGAGGGGTGGGCAGAGATCATGGATTTCCATTGGGCGCAATCCTTGCTCACCTCCCTCGCTTCTTCTACCATACATGAGTTGATACAACCGACGATAAGTTATGGGTTCTCCTTATATTTCACAATTTTAGTAAGCCACTAATATGATCAACTTTCTCCTAGAGTGACAGCCCAATCATTAAGAACGGTATTAAACATTAAACTACAACCCCTGAGAGTAATAAGTATTAGTAAAAAATAAGTGAAGTGGTGATCATAGGTGGTTTACGTTTACCTTTGTTTATAATTAAAAATAAATATTATGTTTCATAAAAAATATAAATCAAAAGAGCATGTTTACTAAGAATCTAGAAATCAAATATTAGGAAAAAACTGCAAATTATATGCATACAAATAAATTTAAAAGGAAAAATGCACTGCAATGCATTCAAGTCAAAAGGTCAGTAAATATAATTATCACACTCTAAGGTCATTGAACTAGAACCTAAATATTTTGATGAAAAGTCAATCAATACATTGAATTATTTATATCAATCAATTAAGAATTTATTATTATATTTTTCATTGTTAAAATACTAAAGCTTTAAGAGATTTTTAATAAAAACTAATGAACAGACATATACTTAATATTATTTTACCACTTTTTATGTCTTTATGTTAATAAGTAACATAGCATGTGAGTAAAAAGAAATACTACTGTAAAATTATGTTGAAATATGTAACACAACGATAGAACAATAAAACATTACTATTAAATGATAACTATTGCATCGTATAATACAATAACAATGCTAATTTAAGTATAAACTTAAAATTGTAAAGTTAAAGTTGAAGGAGCATTGACATATGCAGTTTACACTTTATCACAAATGATTTTAAAACAGTAAGATATGCCCAGTCCTTGAATCGAGAACTTCACTCATATATAATGTAAACAAATATATTCAAACCAATATGCACTGTATAATTACATTTTGTGCCAATAAAAAAATGGCAGTAGGTACATTATGTAGTTAAATGCCTAAAAGATTTGGTATAGGAAATTTATACCTGTTATTTGATCAGGACCTATATTGTGTGTTAAATATATATAATGTACATTGATAAATTACAAGTGGTTTGCTGAGCTAAATATGGGTGCAACATTGTTAAATTGGGAAAACCAAATTAGGTTGAACCCTTGTGCAACTTGCCATTGGCTATTCTAGAGGGCAAGTTTATATTGATGTACTACAGGATGTTAAGACTCTAGTTTGATTTGCATATAATTTTGACCTCCACAATCGTAAACATATACACTAGTACAAACAACATATACACTAGTATATGTTTGTACAGTACAACTCCCATTCTGTTTTGTTTTGAAACATTGTGACCTTTATTAGCAAATTTATATGACATGAACTTCATCAGTTTATAATCCAACTAGATTCACAATTTGATGTGACTAGAAATATCTTGTCAGTTTATAAACTATTAAAGTAACATTGTCAAATTATGAACTGATACAGATTATTATGCTAAAGTTTAAGTAAGAATAGAAGATCAAATTATAGAAAAAATAAGCATGATAGTTATATATAGAAACAATATTTTAGAAAGTTGTTTATTAAAGAAAATATACATTAAATGTGTTGTGGTAAATGCAACAAGCATATATTTCTCAATGATTCATTCTCTTTACAGTTTGCAGACAGTTTATAATATACCTAGTCCAATTATAAATTGACAAAGTTGACAATCAGTTTGTGACATTTGTAACACAACTCCCATCAGTTTTGTGATCTGTAGTGGAAACTTAACATAGATAAAGATTCATGGTACATATACAACATATATTGTAATTTATTACAACATTACTATCTCATCACATGTGTGACATATGAAATTATAGTGTAAGTGGCATACATGCTACAATTTTGAAGCACAGCAACAGCCTAATACTTAAGGGTATGGGTGATTATAACTCTGCCATTAAACAATTGTTATCATATCACAAAGCTGAATTGAAATGGTTAAAAGAAATATTAAAATATTATTTAATAATCTTCTTAATATTTTATTAAGGTAGACAGATATAGCAAGCTCAATTTAGTTTGCAGACTTTATTAGATTCCAAATGTCAGGTCAGGTCAGGTTATTACCGTACCTACTTTTTAATTTTGTTATATCGGTGACGGGTGACACAAATAAACATTAAATCAAATGTGAATGATTGGTGGTTTGTTTATTTAAACAGCAAATTCCACTCACTTTTTAAACATTTTGTAACTTTATATTAATATTACTAATGGCTTACACTGGTTAATATACAAAATCAAATAGTTAGATGTAAAGATAAATTAAATAGTTTAACTTGAACCTTTACCCAGAGTACACAATGTGTGAAGCTGTAATCCTAATGTTTGAAAAATTAATTATAAGAGAAATATAATGAATTATTATTCTTATATACCCAGTAAATATCAACTTGTTAATTTTAAATCTGCTTATCTCTAAATACTAAACAGGATGTCATAATTAGAGAAGTAATACTAACAAATTCACAAAAAGCTAAATTTTAGTTGAACATAAGACATGTTTCAGCAATCAGAGATACTTAATAAATGTTAAGAATGAGATGTCAAGCACGGCGGGAACATTTGGTTAAAATAAAAGATTACACAATCAATATAGACCTGCACTGTGGCGCATGAACTGTATGTAATTACATTCTTTATGTATGGTTTTTATGTTTTTGTTGATTGTAAGCTTGAGGAAATTATAAAAATATTAATCTGTAGCCAGTATGCCACTCATTAATTTGACATGTGGCATTCAGATTTAACTATATGCTATTTTTTTATCCCATCATTTTTTTATCATCACATCAACATTGTATTAACAATATTTGATAATATATTCCAATAATAAGAGTATATTAAAAATGTAGAAATGACATAGAAAGACAAAGCAATGTCTTAATTTACTTATATGATGTATGTTTCTTTACATTTAAAGTTAATTTAATGCCATATAATACAAGAGTATGTAAATATAACATAATAAAGTTAGGGTCATTGCACTGGGATTCTAAAAATAAGATATAAATATTTGATGATTTATCATAGTTATGCAATTTAATTTATGTTATGTCAGTACAGAAGTTTGAGAAGACATTTGCTATTGATTATCAAATGTGCACAATCCAATGTTAGCACTTTGAAGGTAAGCCACAAGATATAAAATTATTTGAATAGTAGGTCCTTCACACAAGGAACATCTAAATGTGTTAAGCACAATAATACGTGCAGATGTTATATAGACAAATGCAAATAATTTCAGCTCCAATATGCATTGTTCCATCATAAAGAGATTGCTTTATTTTTGCAAGTTTCTGCGAAAATTCGTCTAGATATCGTGTTCAGAGTTGTCATTACAGTTAGTTACTACAAAAAACTCGCAACAGTTCTTTTTTATCTAAAGTGTAGTAGGCAGGAGGGCACGACACAAAATGGCAACCACTGTTTCAACAATATGCGAGTGCATTCGTCACTAATTAAATGCGGTGCACAGCTAAATAACCACTCGAGGGATACCTTGACACGTATTATTTTGCTTTTAGCAACAAAACCAAAACGAATGAAATATTTTACTGCGGAGAACTAGTTACTTCTGTTGCATCACAAGACGTTTCTAAGCGTGGATCATGAGGGTTAGAAAACTATATATAGCAGCTTAATTCCAAGAAATATTGACTAACAGGGCCTAAAATGGTAAAATGTATGTGTCGGTGACAAAGAACTCTACTTACTGCGGGGGGCTTGATCTTACAAATTCCCGACTTCTCCGCGATGGGCCTTATTTTGCTGATGTACGCCAGAGGGTCCAAAAACTCTTCAGGCGTTGGCTCGAAGACTGGCGCCTCTGGAGGTACAGTGAAGGTGAAATTATCTGGTTTCATGGGGGACGCCGAGTCCCCCATACTAACTTCAACATTAGCTTCGTCACATTTTCCCATTTTTGAGAAAAACCTATGCAGTTCTCACTAATTCAACTAGGACTAACACTTGAACATTATCAGATGTTAAGGAATGAATAATGCACGTCCGCAAAGAAATAGAAGCAATAGACTTGGTCTTTCCATAAGGAATCTCGACAAGATAATAATTGAAATTATCACCAACAAATAACAGAGTTCACTTGCACGTCCGCCATGCGAAATTGAACTTTCGAAACTCCAGTCTTGCCATATAAAAGACACTATTTTTGTCTGTAATAAATTGGGGCATAAAAAAATCTATTTCCCCATAATTTTTATGTAGAGAAAGTGACAGATAAATATTTTTTCTTTTCTTTTAATAATAGCGACAAAATATTCTGGTCTTAAGAATTCAAATAAAATTATATGCATAAGTAATTTGTTCATTATTGCTTTAAAACATCGAATACTTTTCAAATCTCAAAGTATGGAGCATACCTCCATACTTTGAGATTTGAAAAGTAAATAAGTCTCCGGTTATTATCTTCGGGTGAAAAGCATAAATCAAATATGATTTTGATGAATTTTATTTTATGTCATATTATAGAAATCGGTTTACGTTTATAACATTTCCAGCATTATGTATTGAACATAATATTTGAACAGAAAGGATCGAAAGGGTTTTGTGAGATTATATATTTCAAGGTTGTAATCGATTATTTGTTGACATAATTTTGTCATTTATTGCATTGCACAGAAAGAATCAATATAATTCAATAATTCTTCAAAATATAAAATATTAATTGTATGAAAAAAAGTGTTACCATAGATAAAAAAAAGTTAAAATAGCAACAGGCTCTGCAAGCGCGCAGACTCGAAGCTCGAATGGAATCGATGAGCACATCCGTCATCCGTCCGCCGCCATCCGCCATTTGCGATAGAAAAGCCGAGCGCTGTATTACTGCTCTGCGACGCGAGTGACGTCGGTTTGATTATGTCGAGTGTATAAATTGTTATTTCAATAAAACTGTGAACAGTGTCCGCATTTGACCAGTTAAAATGATTGTGAGATTGCTGAGCCTGTTGTTCGTGGGGATTTTGGCGGTCTCGGTGCAGAACGTCGAAGGAAACAACGACAATGAAGGTATTAAATATTTTCCATTTATTTATTGTTTTTTTATATACATAGTCCACTTTATTTATAGTTTTAAAATAAAAATTAGAATTTGCTATCACATGTTTCGATGTTGATAGTGATTTTTATTTATTTACGGATAGTTTCAAGATTTAAAAGTCTAATTCGAAATCTAACATAATTCATCTTATCCTATTTGTTTATTTTTGGTGCATACGCTGACTTAAGTTCTGTGATTATTATAAGCACCGATGCAGTTATTCATATGGAGAACTGGTCGTGCTGTGGGTGTCGCGGGAACCGGCCCGACCGCTTCTGAGTGTCGTGCAACACTCGCTTCTTGACCTCACTTCGTGGGCGTAATGTGATTCTAGGTTTCGTAGCACCGAAAATTTCTTCTCCTTAAATAGTCAACAAGATGAAAGTATGGGCTCTTTATTTTTCCTTATTAAATGTGAAAGGTACAAAGTTTTGTGTTTGTAAGGTCTTTTGTGTGTGTTTCACATTACATCTTGCATTCATACTTTAGTATAGTAGATGCATGTCACAAACATAATATTTCTTTAATACCATACAGGTATAAGAACCCTATAATAAGAACCTTATATACAACTTGTTTATTTTGCAAACTAGTCAATATTTCTCTATCGTTTATTATAATCATAAAATGACTACAAGCACATAAATCAAAGTATAGTCCTTACCTATGAAGTTTGATGGAATGAACAGAACTTATTATTGATGAGGTTATTACTTATTATGCAGCAGAGAAAAGAAGAATAATGCCACTTTTGAAATTTGGTGAAGAAACATGGCTACCTTGAGAAGAGAGCTTTCTACCACATCTTATTTTTATGGATAATACAAGTAAATAAGCAAGATGTTCAAGTGATGTTAGGTGAAAGAAAGGGATCGGATATAAGCAGACTGGGATTCTGAATACCCTTCATGGTATGATAATTTTTTTGTGATTTGCACTGTTTGTTGTATACCAAATTGAGTAATAAATAAAATAGCAACTAGGGTTTGTAAGAACAGATCTTGCTTTTTACAGTAGGGCAAGTGACCACTACATATAATTCAACTCTAAGATTTAAGAAGCTGACCATTCATATTACAACTATTTATTCATTAGAGTTATATGTATACATTATTTTATAAATAGGAACCACTGTTCCTGCAATTGCATGGTCTGAGGCAGGGGGTAATTGCTCCACAAAAGATATATATAAACCCATTAGTGTTGCTTGTATCCAATACTCAGATGAGATGAAATAAAAGATAGATTGGATAATTACATTTGTATGGGGCTTGACCTAAAACTTACTAGCCCTTTCAAGAAGAGAGACGTCAATTAATTAGCGACTTTGTGATGTTGTAGCTTATGGGTATCAGTTTTACAGGCACAAGTGGTTCAAATTGTGTTACCTGGCCGCCACAAGCTTTAAAAGTCCACAGCAATAAAATAGTGCGCTGCTAGCCTCTTAAGAACAATTAATAGTTAATTTAATAAATTTTAAAAAATCATCTGACCATATTATTATTATAATTTATCAGGTACAATACAGACTGAATGGAACCTCACTCCTCAAAATTGGCAAATCCACTTAGGCTGCAGGAGGTCACAATGGAACATACTAGACAGAACAGACAGAGGTACTGGAACAAATTGGGACTGTAGATATTCTATTTAGCGAAGATGTATTTTCCCGGTTGAACTGGCTCTTTTAAAGATCACATAGCTTAGCTAGAAAAATATTTATTCTTTCGTCATTCTCGCCTAAATGTATAGTATGCATAGCAAAGCGGTTGTGGAATTTTTTTCCTTATCTTGTGTTGTAAATCAGTGCTCACACACGCAGTACCAATTTTTCAGGCTAGTTGATTAATATTCTAACGTATTCAATTTTTTTATCTGAAATGTTCACCTATCGTTTATTCACCTTAAGTAAACCTAAATAAGATAATCCTATTCGTCTTTTTATTAAAAATGGAGTGAACGGAGACACGAAAGATGTGATATACCAAAAATATGTATTAAGTGTGTATCAACTGATTGTTGTTTACTTTTTCTATATATTTCTAGGTGTTTCTCCTATTATACCAGAGCTTCTACAGATCATTTATATAGTTTACAAAACAAATAAATATGCGCTCACGCCTGTAACCCAGACGGGTAGGCAGAGATCATGGATTTTCATTTGGCACGATCCTGGCACACCTCTCTCGCTTCTTCTACATTCATACATCTACGTATACATGCTCGTCGGTTATGGGAGTTCCTTGTATTGCCTTTTTTAGTAAGCCACTAATCTGATTGATATAAGTTTTGCTAGGGCGTCTCCTACCAACACTGCCACTCACTTTTGCAACGTACATTTGTTTAGTTATTCTCTCTTCAGTCATCCTTTCTACATGTTCGAACTATTCAATTCTCAATTCTAGTCACAACATCCACTTTCAAGCCACACTTTTCCCTTATAAAGCTATTTTTAATCCTATCATTCAAGGTCACGCCTAAATTACTTCACAATTTATGTTTTGTTATTGGTAAGATCAACGATATACGTGTTTAACCCCCATTTACAAACCGCAGCAATCAATCGATCAGCTGTTAGTTTCGTTTTGGAAGTTAACCTGCTTAATTATTCTACTGACGAAATATAAAGTAATTCTAGTAATTTATAACACTCTTATTATAAACAATTAATTTATGTGTGTGTGCAAATTTTATCTAATACGATTCTATGAATCTCGTCATCCGTCCAAACTAATCACATTACAATTCTAATCACAGAGTCCTTATTCAGTATATGCAACACAATGTATCGTTAGTTATGCATTCCGCAAGGTTTCGGGTCTATACGGGTCTAGACTCGGTCTTCCGTCCCAATCGGGCCGGTAGGATTCGAGAATGGATGGCGTGACAGCTAACGCCAAATTAGCATAGCTCAGGATATTAAAATGGCCCAGGGGTGGGGCCCTTCGTGACTTTAGAAATAGTGACTCATAATTTTGTCTAGATTTATTATGGCACTGTGTGTGCGCTGGGGAGTTCATGATTTAAAATGACGCTTACTTTAATTTGTAGGATTGGGAAACCGCTTTTTATTTTGCAAATTTACGAAGGTTAGGCACGGATAAAAACTTCGTTAGTTCAGTTTATTAAATTAATCCTCTAATTTGGTATGTAATATTTTAAATCTACAACATGAAGCACATAGGCAGTTCTTTAATAACAAATTAAGACACCGCATTGTGCAGTATGCATACATTTTGTCCAAAAACAACTCTTTATAATTCCTTCCTGGTTTATTGTGTTTTGAGGTTGTCGGGGGTAATCTTTGTATCTACTGAACCCATTTTGACTCACTGTTAGAAAGATATATTGCCCTTAAAAAGAAAAGACTATAAATCTCGTATAAAAATGGCGTGTCACGATGTTTGTCCGGGATAAACTTCGAAATTACTAAACCGATCGTAATGAAATTTGGTAATTTGAATAGTTTTTAATATCGATCGTTAGTGTTACCCGTGCGAAGCCGGGGCTGTTCACTAGTCTACTAATAAATCATTAATCAACTGAATGTATTGCTTGACGCACGTATAAGGAACACTAGAAAAAGACAACGGATATGTGTTTTTTTCCAGTTGGCGCCACTTCAATGTCTGTGCCCGCTACATTCCTATTGTTGTCCTGAGGTCTTTAGGTTATCTGTACTCCATTCACCGGAATATCGGCATCAACAGGGGTCAAAATTGTTTTGCTATCACGTACGCTCTTCCATGATTAGGCGGCGTAAAGATCGCACCTCACTCATCGGACAGAATACTTCTACTTCATGTCTGTTATCTGTTTGCAACAGATGTTGTTGTGGCAGTCTACCACTTAAACGTATCCTCGCTCACGTCGAGACCCACATTCTCCACTGCAGTAACTCGGAGGGGGTTAAGCGCGCGAGTGCTTATTTATTGAATATCTATAAAAAGTGTAAATGTGGACAATTTCATTGAAACTGTCAGTTTGTGGTGCCTTAGCAGCATGTAACATGGCTCGCCTTTAGGAACCAAGGCACGCGCGGTATGTCGGTTGTCGCTACCTTCCTACCGCCCGGCGATTGGTTCATTGTGTGGCGCAGGCTGCCGTGGGAGGTCGTACACTCTGATCATGTCATTTATTATGTTGCTGTATACTACGATCGAGTTTTGTGTATCTTAACATCGAGAATTCTATTAAACATGGACACAACAAGGATAAAAAACATTAGAATTGACGTTGAGATGTCAGACGCCTCCAGATCAGACCCCCCCCCCCCGTGATTACGAGCGCTGTTGACTTTATAGCCGAGTAATTCTTTAATTGTTAATCATTTAACTGGCGACGTCGTAGCGAGTCGATCGCATTACAATTGAATTTACGCGCGTCGCGTTATAATTGCGAAAATAATTAAACTACCAAATGTATTTTATGCTTCATTACGCCATCGTTTTAAGTTAAAGATTTCTACAGGCGAGAACATTAACGGGCAAAGTCGCGTTAATGCTTTATATGTTGTAAAGTACGTAAAGTATTTAGCGCAATTGAAAAACAACTTAATCCGTGCTTAGCGTAGGCTGTGTGAGCTAACCGGCTTACGGCTGATGTTTTCCGACTGGTTTGTCCGCGGTGGGTCGTAACTGGAAGTGAAGTAACTGTGAAATATCTACACAACAGTGTCATTTGTCTGTGTGTACACACAACAGCCACACTATTGTCTTGCGTAATGCGAGATATCAAAGTTTTTTTTAGAATTTTATTATCAGTTAAAGTTACAGCCGATAGACTGGAAGCTGACGGAATACAATGGGTATTTACATATTTCTTTCCGTCTAAAACAGTACTGGTTGAAGGGACTTGGTTTATATACAAAGTAGCATTAGTTGGCAGTCTCGGTTGTATATATAATATACACCGGTCTGACTAAGCAAGTATTTCCGAGTTTCGTTTCTAAGTCTGTAGAAAGTAACAAAAAAAACTTCCGACAGTCTGCATCTATATTGCAGGCTGTTAGTGCTTCATTAGTGTGTTGGTGTTTATCAGGTGAACATGTACAGATCGCGGTCTCATCACGGCGGCATTGTGTTCGGTGTATGGCGCAGTGATTGGCACCGGGTAGCCCGTGGGCGCGGCTCAATAGCTGTCCAAATGATGCGCTTTGATTCCTTACATGTTGATAATATATTGTTACATCATCGAACAGTCTAGGGTGAACAATGTTTCGATTGTTTTTCTTAATGTGAATGATCGGTCTGATGTTTAGTATGCGTGATCAGGTTAGATTTAATATGATAACATTGATGTTATCCAAATTAGTAACGCGTGTTGGAAAAACTTTCTTTAGGCTTCATATCCACGAGCCGGAGTCTGTCGCCAATGGAGATAGGAGGACGCGCCTTAGTATTGTTGAGAAAACGTATATATATTATATTTTAATCTTATTACTTTTTGTACTATTATCTATACTTTAGTTTTTATCTTTCGCCTAGATTCGGCTCATCCCATTCATTCATGCCCACACAATAACTTTATTAAACGTTACGAGTATATCTACAAAAAATAATGCACGAAAAACTTGACCGCACTTGACGTTTCCGCACTTGTCAGGTTTCGCCGCGTGTGAGCAGGTGCATGTTTTTTTTCGCCTACCCACAACTGCGGGCCTATTGAGTGACACACACCATCTGTGTTTAAAGTGGGAGTGAGTCATTATCGATGGTTTCCTGGGGGTGGTTTAATGGGGCGGTTCGAGATTCAATAGATACGTAAATTTTGACGTTATATTTTTTATCATTCCTTCATCTTATACGTTAATTGTGTGAGCGGTTATCGACTTAATTGTCCAGTTTTACAGATATTATTTACAACTGTTTGGGAGTTTTTCGTAGGTTGCGTTAAACGATGAGTTCAGTCTGTGATGTAATTCTAGTTCGTAATGTGTGTTCAATCAGATTTAAAAGTTTTGGTGATTGCAGTGTTTTTTTGTATATATGAAAGAAACTGACTGATATATCAACGCACATCCCAAACTACTGGGCCCAGAGATTTGAAATATTGCACAGAGGTCCAAATAAGGGATTGAAAGTTAGTGTGGAAAATAATTTCAATCCAATGTAAGTTGACTTCAAATCTAGAACGGCGAATTATTCTTTTCTAGTCAATAAGCTTTAATGCGTTCAAGAGAAGAGTGGATGCTGAACTAAATATGAATATTTAGTCGCGACATCTCGTTTCAAGTCACCTGTCTCCCCTTACAGCGTTATTTCTAAGTTAAAGTGGTAAAAAGTTGCCATCGACTAGTGGTCGTTACAAAGACTTGATCGACTACATTTTATTTTCCTGTTCACGTTAGTTTGAAGCATTAGTTTGTTTTCACAGAAAGTCTAGCCTAGTTTGACGCACTGCCAGATAAGGTGGTGTGAGTTCATGAGTTGTATATTATTGCACTCGGCGCCAGTCGACCGACGTAACTTGGTACGTGGATTGTGAAATAACGCGTGATGTCAACTTGCTAGTCCTTTAAAATACTATTGTATTGCTACTATGTCTGATTTTTATAGAGTAATAAAATTGATTCTTGGCAATATTATCTTGCTAAGAGCAGCAGATATGCGATTAGCGGTCGAAAAGTGAAACACGAAAAGTGTCCCGCAATTGGTACGTATTTTCTTTAGCATACGTGGTGTGTTTAGATTTACGCAAGTGACAAACACAAGCTGTCGTCTTTTGTCTTATTATTCTAATTACTCTATCCTTCTTACACCATTTGACATGTTTGAATGTTGCCGTCACTGTCTTTGGAACGGAAGAATATATTTATAGTATAAAAAATATTATTAATTCTAGACTTAGATCTCGATCTGAATAGCATGTTAGGTTAAAAGAATTTAGTTAAATTAAATGTTTACATTCTTTCCCCCTTTGTGCTAAAGGCGCTAATGTGATTGGCCTCGGCCTGTGCGGGTGGCAGCAGGCAGCGGCCCACGCCTGCTCGAAACACGCCTAAAACCGATTTCATATTTGTCGATTACGGATTAAACAACTTTTTCTATTAAGAAATATGTATTTTTCTAATGGAATGCCCGCCATTGTTCCTTGTGAGACGTATTCGTGGATTTTATGATTACTTTCTACTTGATACATTATTTGTTAATAAAATGTAATAAAGATATACATATATAGAATTGTTAGTTATTCAGTATTTTATTGTCACCTTATAATTATGTCGAGGTTTCAAAATTAAGCCGGTTTATAACAGTGACTTTTCATTTTCCTTGGTTTCTGAATCAAACAAAATGTAGACGCAATATAGTTAAGGTCACATATAGATGTTAAATATGGGGGGCATAAGACCGATCGCATTTGGCACGTCCCTGGCTATTACGTAATTCGTGTTTACAGAAAACTACGGTGATTTTGCTCGTTTGCAGTAAGTTTTTACCATTAAGAATCGGTGGTCGATTTCGATAAGAGAGAGAGAGGGAGCAACAATCAACAACAGGAAACAACAGAGGTTCTAATTATTGTTAATTATCCGAAGTTATATTAGTTACGGAGGTACTTTAAACATAACCAATGATTTAAAATACGACCTCTGTCAATCACAAATTCACGGCAAGCGATATTCATAGCACAGAGCTAGGTTTGCAAATGGCGGCTCGCCTGCTCATAGAATGTTGATGGTGGTCGGTTTGCGGCGAGCGGAGTGTAATTGTGGTTTGTAGCGACCATCTCAAATTACTATTGTCGCAACGAACAACTTCAATACGCGCCTCGCCACTGCCCAGTTGAAATCAATTCATAAGCAAACCGATATGATTAATCATTGTTGTGATAACCGATTCCTGTTATTCTCGTGATTAAGTTTTGAAGGATGCCAATCGTATAGCCAATTACAAGCTCTACAGACCATCCTACTTTCTTGTATTGTGTTCTATTAAGTTGAAGTACGAGCTGTGTCCTGCGATTTCACGCGATATGCAATTTAATTTAACCAACCTCACAGAAGACAGGCGTGGGGTAGAAGTATTCTGCATTTCGTCTGACGAGTGGGGTGTCGAAGGCCTAAGTCTATTCACCTTTCTCTTTATACCCATTTCTAATAAAAAAAGGGGAAGGGGAAGAGGATTTGACTTGAGAGGGGATAGGAAGAGGAACTATCATTAGACCTTTTGGGAGATGAATTTAGAAAAATCCTATTTTTAGTGCTCGCCTACGTAATAGGGCCGTGCGCTGATATATCAGCCAATTTCTCTTATATATACATATATAGGATTTACGAGGAAATGACACCTTCTCTTTAATATTCGCATCATGCAGGTGCAGTGTTATCCTCAACGCTCTTGTCAATATTTTGAGATAGGCTATACTAACAACTTATGTATATATAATAACTGTTCACAGGATACATCCAGACGTGGGTAAAACAGGTTCTCTCACACATCACGCCAAGGGACCGCTCAGGGATCATTTTATATCGGGAATGTAAAGACACCTTTTTTACATTAATAAAATTATTATATTGAGTTTCGACGTCTATACAAAATCGCCAAGTAAAATGTCACCATTACCGTGTTATGAGTATAACCTTGGACCGATTAGTTACGTCTTGTGAGTTTAACTTATTTCGTGCCGCGCTGTACATTTGCTTGTACTATTGGTTCTCGAATATTAATAAAGGCAGAATACTGGTTTTTAAGCGTTTTTACACGTCTCCAGATACTCGTCTGAATGTTAAATCTAGATATAATATCATATAGCTTGCTGCCGTAGTACAACACTTCGCCGCCCACCTGGCCGGGTCGACGACCCTTGATATGCGCTCAGCATTCCGCCGCCGCTCAGCCATTGTCTGTGCGATGCTTGCGATGCGACCAGTCTATGTGGCTCTACACCTCATCTACAACAAACTAGCAAGCAATTTGGTTGTTATACAATGGAAGAGTTAGAGAGAGAGCAACAATAGTACCTAGATGGATTTGACCATGATTTGTACTTACCTAAATGTGTGCTGGAGGAGTGTGCTCCTTTAGATATACTATCAACAGAAGTGCTATCTTCTGTATCTGTACACAACATACATACACATTACAAATGCGTGGTAGTGGCGATAAATGGTTTCGTCCTCGCTTCGTAGCAATGGAGCGGAGTTGTGAATGACCACTGATCGCCCCTCGGACTGAATCATCTAATGCCTCGCTCCTGAACTGTTCAATGTGGTTTAATTGTCTTGTTTATGAACCTTTACTCTTCACAGGTTGAACCTCTTATGTTATCGGACGTATAGAGACATGTGGCTGTCTCCGCCTTTTTGTTGTTAATCTACCTAGCGTTCGGACGGAGCGATTAGACCTTCGTGTATTGCGGGATTATGAAATATATGAAGAAACCGGCAGCTATATTATAGTCTGATTATGACGAGGGTACCATCAAGGAGTAAGTACTGAGTGGGTTAACGCTTAACTGTACCATCATCATCATCATCTCCTTGTCCTTTTCCCGCTCATGTGGGGTCGGCACAGTATGATTTTAGTCCATACTGTATGGGTTTTGGCTACAGTTTTTACGGCCGGCCGTCTGCCTGACGCCAACCCTCCTCGGGTATGAAACGGTATGTAACGCTTGAATGTACCATCTTTTAATTATACCAGGTGGGATGGACACTGTTAGAATGATGAACTTTATAATATTATATATTAAACTACTATAATTACACCGGATCACATTGTCCGCACGAAGCGAATATCAAATGGGAAGTGGGAAATGACGCCATGACAATTATGGCGCTAGTATAATATTTACTAATAACAGAAATTACAACAGACACACTATAGCATTCTTTACGTGTATTTTTGTCAAGTCGGGGTAACATGGAAGGTGGTGCGTCATTTATATTTTCGGCGTCTCGTGAATAATGCTACGGACTCGTACTGGCTGACTGCAAGGTGATCTGACCGCAGGTGTAAGCTCGCGATACACTTGCATACCGCTACCGACGACACATTTATGCTGAAACCACAATATTAACTGTACTATGCTAAAGATTTAGTTTGACTGTAGTGTAGTGTGTGCTCTGGTGCCGTTCCTAATTTAATTAAAAAAATAATATTACAAAACAATAATGCAAACCCTGCTAAAAATACTGCATTCTTCAATCTTCTCAGAGAAATCCACCACAATCGGGCAATTATTCGCCCGCTCAGACAGAAACAGAGACGAGAGAACAAATAAAAGAATAATAAAAAAGCGAACGCGAGCAAATAAGAAGGTTCGGGAACTGGCTGGGATCGGTTGTGGCAAACTTTTTCATTTGGCAAGTTTGATTGGCGCGCGGACGAGAGCGGGGGCCGGGCGGGCGCGGGGCGGGTGCGGCGCGGCCGCGGAATACAAAATGGCGACTTTGCAGCGTTTGTTTAGCTCGTTTTTAAATGCATTACGCCGCTATTCAAATGACGGCCGGCGTGCTCGGCCAAAAGGAGTTGCTAATCGAGTTGTCTTGCGAGTTTTACCTTTAGTAACTTAAATGAGGTCGTCACAAGTGCCTCGTTATTAATCTAAATTATTTTCAAGTGTATTTAAACTGTACGACAAGGCGAGGCAACACTAAACTTTTAATGAACTTATTTAATGTGAAACATGGACCACGTTACTAAGGTTATTCATACGTAGAATGTATATGGATAGAAACTCGCAATTAGTGCTACTACTAATGGTAATTTGCGATTGTACCACCTCCATAGTATGTCTACTGTGTGGTCTGTACTATCTAATTGTGGCAACCGAGCAAGCGGGTTTTCTGATATTAAGGACCGCTACCCATAGGCATCTGCGGCAAGCAAATGAGGCGCAGATTCATTGCCTACCCTTAATGGACAAAGGCATATAGATAGGATGTTTCCTTTGCTTATCGATCTCTTCCTCGACTAATCCTCTTCCCCTATCCATTCAATCTTTATTAGGATAGGATGGGAAAACGAGGAGCATACTTCAACTTCACGTCTGTCTTCACCGGTTGCGGGTTGTGCTGCGGAAAACAATGTAAGATAACAAAGAAGCGTGCATTACATTGTCATTAGATAACAATGGTACCTGAGGTAAAAGGTGTCGTGGTCTTCTTCAAGCGACTTCATTACAGTTCGAATGACACGGATAGCAACGCACCTAGGCTAGGAACCAGTCGGTTCAACAGGTTTTGCTCTAATACGCGTCTATTTTATCGTAGGAAAATATCTGAGACTCTCAAACGATGTAGGGATTTGTAAGAGGAATTTGTTATTAGAGCTTAATGACTCTTATCTTTCATCTGCTGGTTAATAGCTCACAGTAGATAGCCCAACGATCGCGTAAATAGCAGACGTCATGTAACGAATACGCCTTTTACTTGGGACTTGCGATCCCTTACTATTAAAGTGTAGTGCAGACAAACTGCATGTGATGATCGTTTTACAACGCCGATTATGGGGGTATATGTGTACAGTCGCACTGGGCGTTGTTAAGACTTTAGCTTAAGGTGAAATGTTCCGTTTGTGAGATTTACGTAATGCATATTTTATGCATAGCGATACGCCCCGACTCGTTCTTCGAGTCGTATTATTATATTTTATCTATCATAATATACCAAGCCTATTACATCTTTTGGACACAGGAGCAGTGGTGGCTCAGCTGTTTAGGCCCAGACTTACGTACTGTAGTGTGGGACCATCAAATTCGAAGACATGTGACATCCACCAACCAGCACTGGGCCAGCGTGGTGGATTACGGCTCATTCCCTCTCTTGGAGAGGAGGCCTGTGTCCCTGCAGTGGGGAACATTCTAGAAAAGGCTGATTCATTATTATGATTACATCTTTTAATTTTGATACTAATATAAAGTACTTTAAAACAATCTTATTTTTCTCCACAATATGTTGCAGCAGAATAGCACCAACTACCCTCCGCCACATGGCCCCAGACTGTTGTACTATTAGACGCAAACAAATGTGTGTAGTTTTATAAATATTATCTACATTACTTATTGTGTATTGTTATCACAATGCTCCTTGTACAACGCACGAGTCATATCGAAAACGAGGCAAGAATAACTACAGCGTCGTATAAAGCTCAAAGAAAATATTTTTTAACTTGATTTCTAAGCTAATTACTTAAAAGAAAAGTCTAAAGTCTGCCGTAGTTATTGAGAACAATTGATAAAATCATAGATTTTTATCGGAAATTTCTTTTATTTTCGGATTGCGTTTGATATATTGTATTAGTATAGTAGTAGTATTGTAGATAACTTGGTATCATAGTGCTGTGGGCGATGTTAATTTCATATAGTAGCATATTTTTAAAACGTTCCGTTTCTTACTCATGAATGATTCACCGGCGAGCGGAGAGGAGGAGGGAATACGTCCCCGTTCGTCCTGGATATCGGCCAATACAATATTTATATTGTGTTTTTTTGTTTGAACTGTACGTCTGGCAATCAGAACGCTGCATTGGTTAGGTTTTACTCTTTTGGAAATTACGTGCGATTTGTGAGCGCGAATATAATTCATGCAATATATCTTCTTTACAATCTGGGTAACGAACAAGCGGATCACCAAAATCTTAAACCTAGCACTCGTGTTGCCTTAGTTTTACCTATATTCTTTGACATTGTCTAATTTCGTTTTTGTTATGTGGTATTTAAATAAGTTCTTGTTGTTTGACGACAAATATTACTTAACATGATTCAATTAGAATTAAGCTAACGAGTCAAAAGACCGAACCACTTGAATGTAAGTTTAGAGAATTTAGCATTTAATTGTATAGTTATTTGAATTTAATTAATTTAACATTGAAATAAAACTGAACCATACTAGAACAGGTTCATTCAACAATTGTTTTTATAACAAACATCCTCAACCACCCATGTGAGCCACGTCCAAACATTTGACTTCCACGAACCGCCTCCAAAAATCCGCGTCTTACAATAGGATGTATGCTAAAGAGAAAACAAACAGACGTATCGGATCGAGTACCTGCATAGTTCTCAGAATTAACACCGCCCCTACCACCGTCACAATTCGAAACTCACGTTCGACACTCGATCGGTGTATGCTTTAGATTTTATATTTTGTAGTAGAAACGTTTGTTATGTAAATTATAATTTATGACATACCTACTGAATTCCAGATAACTTTAAATCCAACTTGACAAAAAAAAATTGAAATGCTTTAATAAAATGTATGCCGTTACGTTTGTGTTATATATATTGCCGGGAAGGAGAAGACAATAGATTACTACAATAGTACACTTCTACAGTTATCCCGTTGTTCGCACGGGTTATTTTTTACTCAAAAAATTTTAATACGCTGTTTATGTCCAACTATAAAGGTTTAAAGAGTATATCGATATATCGAACTAGCCTTGGTTGCGCTGTAATATTTTAGTGCGGTCTAGACGAGGACTTTTTTATATTATTTGGGCCCCGTCTCGCCTCGGCCGCCGGCGCGGCGCAACTTCCCCCGCAGCTCTCGGTCTCTGAAGATCTACCTGTAAAAGCTTTTCTTATTTAATGAGCGATATTCTCAATTCATCTTCTTTTGAATTCTTCTTTTACCTTTCTTTTGTTGCCGAGTCATTTCCATTGTGTTTAAAGTTTTATTTTTATTTTACGGAATCGCTTGTATCTCTGTTATCGTATCGTATGTGTTGTCTACTAGTATTAATAAGTTTGTTGAATAGAATATAACATGGTATAATGTACCTGAAATAATATTGATGGCATATCTTACTAGGTGTTTTTATCTAGTTGTAAAAACAGAAATATAAACCGTGTGTGTGTGTGTTTATGTGTGTAACACGACACGTTACTAGTGTATTGAATAACAAAGTGATTCGATATAAGTGCAATGACTCCAAATGACCTTGATCGACGCCTAGCTCGTGCCTGGTAGATATACTATAACTGTATATGTTCATATTGCGCTAACTATGAAGTAAGTATATTAAATATGATATCTGTATGTTAAACTAGTTATTTGTGCATTTTTATGATGTACGTAGCTAGGATCTTGATTTTTGTTGAGGTTGATTCTACAGGAGCCCATTGGATTGTTACGTTACATTGTATTACCCCAGTTTGGCAAGTGATCGATTGTTTTGGCGATGCAAGGTGTGAGGCCTATGTCCAACAGCAACATGTTAGTATAAATAAATCATAAGTTTAATATTCAACGTAATAAACTTCCCGATTAATTGAACAATAACTATGTGGTTTATTGCGCTTTTAGTTTCTGTACCTTTAGGTATTCAATACAAAATGTAATTAAAGACTGTCATGAATTGTATAGGACTCAAAGGAGAGGTGTTTACTTGAAAGATTCATGTACGATCCGAGCCGCGCGACACACTTGTACTAGCGGCGGTAAAAGAAAACCATGCACGTATGTAAACTGTTGTTGCATGCACTTTTGTAACCTCTGTACCTACTAATTAGGTGCACGCTGTAATGGTACTTATCTCCGCTGTGTAAGGGCTTTAGTCGTGTGCCTAAGTTAATTGGCGAAGCGCAGTGCTGGCGTTTACACGTTTTTGCATTGTACTTGCCTGTCGAATGTAGGTCGAAGGGTATACGGATTGTATTTTTAATACAAAAGTTACTGCTGCGTATTATTTCTGTTGTAATAAATGAATTTATAATTGTGATAAATGATTATTATTATATTATTAATTATAAATATTCCAACCTCGCGTAGGATCGGCCCTAGTGCGGCGGAAAATATACGGCGGTGTTTTTTTTATTGTAATTAATGGCTTAGATAATGTCTCTGTCATGACGAGGATATAATTTACCGTAATTACTGGCGGGTGGTTTGCAGATATGAGTGTTTTTGTTGTTAGCCCAGCGGAGATGATTCAATCCACGGCACGGGCCATATTCCACAGAAACAATTTAGTTCCAATCAAAGTCTGTAATCACCGTCGGAACGGACAGACTCCCCCACCCCCAGCCCCAACCCTCGGGAACTACCCCCAACTCATTAAGCCATCCAATCGGCCGGATCTTTCACTTGTCCGCTTTTAATTACACTCGCCCGATTTGTTCTATCGTGCTGCAACAATAGGAAGCAATCCCTGCCAGTTCTGTATAGGTTAAGGTTGAGATTTGTTTGTCTCGCGTTGTCATGGTAACGACCTGATCGATTGTCTTTGGTATGGTTGGAAACTGGCCGTGAGAAATTAAAGATATTCCTGGACAGCGGGAATCCTTACCCTTTAATAAGTTAATAATATTTGTCTCGAGTTGCAAACGGCATTTGTCATTCTTTCCAGGTCTTGTCGGAAGTACCGTACCACACACCACGTAACTACGAAAATATCGCTAGACTATGTTATTGGTTACAATCATTATATCTATCCGTATGGTGCAGTACATTTAAAAAATCCAATCTTGAAGCTTTACTAAGAACCGATTTCAATACGGACGATTTGTAGTTACGATATGTCAAACAAGGCTGTGGTGATGTGAGGTCCGATTGGTATATATAAATAAAATTTAAACTGTTGCTAATAATTCAGGTCTAGGCACCGTGATAAAAAGTTTATTAATTTACTTAACGAAACGACTTGATTTTCCAAACATTGCAAATTAAAGCCTATTTCTCCTACTTGGAGGTATTTATTGAATTGAAAGCCTCGCTATAACGAATCGACTGGATAATTTGTAAATTCAGAATCGTGAAAACACTTTGACAAGCGGAGTTTCTGAGCTGGGCGGAGATTTAAACCGTGATGGGAAGTTGTGACGCTTCACAAAGGAACTTTTAGAATAATGTTACACTTTTGTACAATTTCTGGTGCTTTTAAAATGAAAGTTAGTTTGTTTGTTTTAACTTGCGACTGTATAAATTGTGAACGGTGTCACGCTTTGTTTAAAAAAAGATTTCTTGAACATGGCATCGAAGATTGGTCACCTGCCGAGGGCGGCAGGTGACCGGTCTAATGGACTATGGATATAGTAAACTTGATAAGATCACCAGTCCATCTAGTGGAGGGCCTACTAGACCTGCATCGACTTGTAACGTGGCCGTCATCAGAAAATCGGCCGTCTAGATTTTTATGTAGATATAACACAAAAAAAATCTATTTTAGCCGACACGAGACGATCGCCAATAAATCACGAGCCTTCGTTTTTTCCGCGCCAATCTGTGCGGCGTCGAATGGCGCGGTGTCCGTTTTCGTTAGCGCGAACTCGATTATAAATTGACGCGTCATTTGCGATCAATTAAGCCTCGGACTGGACTCAGGTGGAATAGGATTTCCAGTTTTGTCTGGCATTCAATTGGAACTATGATAATGAACGTATTGTTTCCGTGCGAGCTAATACCGTCAATTTTAATTTTAATTTTATAAGATTCGTGTACACAATTCCGATACCGTAATGTATTGTTAATTTATTTTATTAATGCCAGTTAACGTTCAGTTCAGTACTGTTAATATTGTCCGATTATAACACCAAAAAGCTTTGTGTGAAAAAAAAAAGAAGTGTGACTAGATTTTTTCGAACTATTCACGCTGTTACATGCTAATTGTATGCCTGAATATTTAGACATTTAAGCGATGAGTTTATTTGACTATATTGTTAATCACTTAGTTTTCTGTCTATTTTATAAGCTTATAACTTAAATAGAAAACATTTTTGATGGCTTATTCATTCCATTTTATTTGTATCCGAGCACGAACTCGTCCGCTCTCGCAGCTAGCTAATTTAGCATTTTCGATAAGACCACTCTCGAGCTGGAGCGCTGTCTGAGATGGCATATTGATGAGGACAACTTGAATGTGGGCCGAGGCCCTCGAGCACACAACTGTATTACAAAAGGCGGCTTGTACGGAGAGTATAGTTTATAAAATCAGTGTTGAATACATTTAGTTGATTGATAATTTGTACTATATCGGTAAGTTACGCATTAAGACCCCCATAAGTTAGACCTCCCATGTTTCAGTAGGTATATTTATTTAGGCTTGGTATCTATTGGTGAAATTGTAGAAACTAGCAAGAGACGAACGCGTGCGATTAGCGGATTAACTTGACCTGTGCGGATCAGATCGCAGATAAAAGCTCTAAATAATGAACGACTATCGGGGTGGGATCCCGCCCGCTCTGCGCTGCACAATCACGCCGCCCTCCCGCTTTATTTACATCCTCGATACTATTTGATTTATCTTACACATATTTATACATTTGTTTCATTCCAAATAATGGAAAAATATCAATAGTTTGTTCTGTTAAAGAATCCTATAAGTATAGTTTTGTGTGTTAGTCTAAGAACAGGCGTGTTAATACCCACACATGTCTCGGTGAAATAAAAATAAAATGTCTGCTTTAGAGACTATTGGTTGAGCATGGCTTAATTGAATGACTGTTTGTTGAGCCGCCGATTGGCTTTGCGCAGTGCACATAAATAGTAGCGTCTGAACGTACAGGCGTATGACGTCGCTTAATCGATACAATACAAGTGACAAACATCTCCAGTATCGGCTCACATTTCTACTCCGGGTTTGTGTTTATTGTTTGAGTTGCATCTCGGAACACCCACGCGATGGCTATTAATATATTCTCTCACAGCCATTGTTCTTATTTTTACTTTATATTTAATCATCCACGTTTTGTTTCAGGTAAGGGTCGCGTATCAAAATCGGTGCTTCGGTTCCGTCGTTTGGGAAAATCGATCAAAATGATTTATAGTAAGTGTGAAATTACCGTGACATGGCTTGCTTCCAGTTGGAGAGAAATAAGTTAGCCATCTGCAACTGCGTCTCATCGATACTTTTTTTGGTTCAATGAATGGCGTACGGATAACAGAACCTACATTGCCGGTCAAATATAAGTCTTCAAAGCGAAATATTTGGCTGAGGTTGCGGTGCGCTCCAATGTTCACCTCCAAAATTCGTAACGATTTCAAGAGGAATTAACAAAAGCTCCGGTGGCATTCCTTTACCGAACTTGTCCTGGTAACAGATGGTTCACATTTTTGCTCTACCTTGTTTGTACTGTGTTTCTGTCACAAGTCCATGCCTCTAAAGATTCTTGTATTTGTATATTAAAAGTTTATTTTACAACGTATTTTCTAAGTTATAAGTATATATTCGAGATAAATAAAATAGTTTGTGTATTAAAATTCAAGCTAAGGAATCTTTCTAGGGTCTCGTAGCTTAACTCTAAGTGATCGTTAATGTTGCTCCTATAACAAAGTTTTGAGGTACGTTAAGTGCGTTGGTCAGAAATAATAAAAGTTACCGTAGATAAAAGCTTTGGCTCTGAGAGCAGTTTGAAATGCTTAATAAATTCACCTTAAATTTCACGTATGAAAGCTTTTCTGAACTTGTGAAGGTTAAAAGTTTAATGCAATTCATGCTTAGAGTTTAATATTCAACCCTTGCTTAACAATCACAGTTTATTCACGACATACTTTAAAATGTCTTTCAAACAGGATTATCGCAAGCTCAAGCGGTCACTTCCAGTAAGATAGATTAGCCTCGAAATCTAAATAACATATCACAAACCAACTGACGCGATGTTACATATTAATTAAATTGCAACTTTCTTCTTTGTTTCCATGAAAAAGATAGCAAACGAGCAAGCGGAACACCCGGTGTTTACTGAGCGCTACCCATAGATACCCGCAACAAGCTAATGAGTGGTAGATGCGTTGCCTTCCTTTAATGGACAGAGAAATAAATAGACAGGAAAAAGGAAATTTCCTTTTCTTGTCCACACACTCATCCGTCAAATACTCTTCGTCCATTTTGATATGGGAAAGATGGGAAGAGAAAGAGAACTAGATTACGGCGTCCGGCACCTCGCTCATCAGACAAATCGCAGAATACTTGTACTTCACGACAGTTTCTGTGAGATCGTGGTATTTCACCGGTCGAGCCTGTCCATTCGTGCAACAGGCGCTTCTTTTGCGGGCTCTACCCAATGTTAAAAGCTTCTAATAACATAATAAACAGGACATTATAAATATGGTACTTTTATACAAATATAACAAGGTACCCGCATTACTTACACACTGTAGGTTCATGAGTTTTCCTTCTGTCTGTAAATCGCACGGCTGTGGGACATTGATTCTCTCGGGCGTGTATGAACGTCTCGAGGTATGATTTAACACGGTTCGTATATACGTCGTCATCGGAATATGTCCAGTAATTAGATTTTGTTTGATGGACAGTTGAAGTGTAAATTAAAGCATTAAGAAAATTTCGCTTAAATATTTTTTCTTTCCGCGAATAAATTCCTAGGCTTAATCGGAATAGTGAGGCGGGTAAAGACGTGTTAAGACGGCTTGCACCGAACTAACTTTCAAAAAAGATTATCTGACCCACACTAATCTGTGTTTTTTTCTTCATTACTAGTGCAGGCGATGAATTACAGTCGAGTTTGATTCATCGATACATCGATATGTAAACATCGATGTCTCGACTCGCTCGACCTGGATGGGTCGCAGGGAGGACGCGGGGTATGCGGGGGCGGAGGCCGGCGCCCGATATCATTACAAGGCAACTTTCTCCATCGTTTGCACAACACTCAACTCTGGTGAACTCGACGCAGCTGCCTTGTGTACATATATCGCACGAATGTCCTTAAGTTTTCCCTCTTTTGAATGTGAGTTTCAAATGTTAATTGCTAATAAAAAATCTGGGATATATTTATGTGAAAGCTTTACAAGTGTTATAAGATGTAAGATCAGTGACTCGCGTTTTATTTTGCTTGTATGACTTAGGCTTTAATAGTATCGACATACAGAAATACGGACTTAATTACAGGTCTCTTCTCTTTCTGTATCTTCTCCCGCTGGCAACGCATCTACAACTCAATCAGTGGACTACTTATTATCAGGTGATTCACTCTTTCCCTTTGATTGAGCAACTTAGTTATTACTCGTATATATCCTAACACAATTCCACAACTGTACTAGTAATAAATAGTAAAGGAAAAACATCCTGACTCCACGACACATTCGACTTCAATAGAAACTAATGGCGTAGAAATTTATCTGCTCTGAGTTTGATCAATGGCTCCAGGCTGCATCAAGTGACTCTGTAAGTCCGGAGCGTTCAACTTGTTAAACGATATCGGATCTTATGTGACATGTTCGCAGTTGTCTGCGATAAACTTTTATCAGTTAGTAACTTCAATATATGTTTGTATTTCTGTATGCATATTGTATTTCTGCAGTAAATGACGCGGTTAGACACTTGAACGACTAATGTAAAGTGGGAAATTAGATGTGTTTTGCGTATATCTATTATGTTACGTGTCTTTGGCGGGGGAAACCAATAATGTTGACCTAAAACTTTTACATCTGTACCTTCCGAAAGCTGATGCCTGGTTAGTGATAGTACTATGTGTGTACATATATCAAACGATTTGAATTGAACGACAACGGAGCATTAAGCACGCTCGCTTCAGTTTCCGTCAAGGCTTTACACGATTACGATAGACCGCAGTGATCGAGTGTTACAGTCTGCCGGGTGCCAAGCGTTGAGATTGGAGTGGTGCTCACGTCTTTTGCCTATTTCTCGACCTAGGAATTGACTTTGCAGTCTCGCGTGAGAATTGCCTCTCTCAGTATCTTTAAACATGCGCTGAAGTTACTTTTGTTACTTGTTTCACGTTTGATTTGTAACGTAATATTATTTTGTTCGTCAGCTTTAAAAAGTTTTTTCTTTATAGGTAACGAGTAAAGTAATTAGTGTTCATATTTATAAAGAAATCTATCTAATATATATACTTTGTACAGTTTCGTGGCGCGCTTCAGAACCTAGGCATTCCAAATCGATAAATAGTTGAGTGTATACTAACATACTGACTAATTTGATTATATAAAGCAATAATAATATATTTCATTGCAATTTACAGATAAATGTTGCAACCATTTAGACTTTAACACCCTATAACTAAGGAAAATCATTAGAAATATTTTAAGAAAGCCACGTCTTGCAGGTAAGATGGATGGCGGCAGTATTTAGTAGATAAGATACGACAAGTACCGGCAAAGGAAAATAATTAGTCGCACTGACACGTTGCCTTATAGGCACGTTTAGGAAAATGATTTAGTAACATAAGCAACACATTTAAGTACCAGGACAAATAATTAAGTCTACACAACCGCCCTTTAACACCATTCGCATAGTATGACCTTGACATATGACCGTCTTTTATGTAAAAGCGTAACCTTTTACCGGTTGTGGCAATCCGTTTAATCTTGAATGTTAGAAGTTTAAATATCACTGATCAATTAAATAGTTAATAAATCGGACGGGCGACCGACGATTATTTTTTATTATTTTTCTTTATGTTGTAAACATTTCCTTGTGTTGTAAAATTTCATGGAAATCGCCCTGTAATTTGTTTTTTCACAAAGTGTCGCCGCGGCGTTGAGGAGTGCGGTACTTTGTGCTTCGAGTAATTTGCTTAATGGACAGAAAATTGTGGCTTTTGTAGTTTCCTGTTTGTCCAAAATCATTTGTTTTTATTTTAAATTTCAGTAGAAGTTTGTTTAAAAATATATTAAGTTATATTTTAACGTAATAGAAATAGTATACTAATCATGTTACATATATATCATTTACCTGAAACGTGTACTAACTTCTAAAGAAAAAGGATGTTTAGGTTGAGATGTATTTTTGTTATTGGAAATAAAGAGAAAAACCAAATAGGTTTTATTTAATGTAAAACAAATAGAATGGGAATTCTCAAGTATCTTATCTTTATTATTATAAATATTTATATTTAACAAAATTTATAATTAAATAATAAATTGTTTTAGTGTAATTCGATAGCAAAAGCAAATTTATGTGTTTAATTTGTGCGCTACGCGGAGCGGTGTCGAGCGCAGGTGTCGCGGCGGACCGGTCCCGACGCCGACACCGACACCGACATCTGTTACCTTGTTTTATGCACAATTTCATCGTTCAACTATTTACCTAAATTGTGTATTCAATCTTTCTTATAGAAAATCACTTTAACTAAACACGTTTAGTAGTTAACTAAACAGTTGCAGATGTTTTCTTAACATCTGGATAAGTGAGGTGATAAAAGGAAAAGGACATATAGAGGCCTTGTAGGTGCTTTTTTTTAACTTCAGTCATCACGCTACCTCATAATATCTATATTTTTGCCGCTGCTCTATGCCGCCCTCTCATTCCCCTAACATATTTTTGCCGCTGCTCTATGCCTCCCTCTCATTCCCCTAACATATTTTTGCCGCTGCTCTATGCCGCCCTCTCATTCCCCTAACATATTTTTGCCGCTGCTCTATGCCTCCCTCTCATTCCCCTAACATATTTTTGCCGCTGCTCTATGCCGCCCTCTCATTCCCCTAACATATTTTTGCCGCTGCTCTATGCCGCCCTCTCATTCCCCTAACATATTTTTGCCGCTGCTCTATGCCGCCCTCTCATTCCCCTAACATATTTTTGCCGCTGCTCTATGCCGCCCTCTCATTCCTCCTATGTACTGCAACTCGGAAAACACACTGGTCTTGTTTGCCGTCGATCTTAGAGTTTTTGATCCAGTTTTCCAATCCAATCAGCCTGGAATGGATATCAGTGTGGAAAATACCTTTGGCCCCGAATGTTCCACACGTAAAACAAACCTGTTATGAATTGGTTTGAATTAGAACTGGCTGAATCTTTAAATTGCAACTAAAAAGTAAACCATGAAAAAAAAATCCAAGAATTGTTCCATGAACTTGACACATCGTCTGTCACGCCATGGCCTGGTGATTGAGGTGGAAACCCTAATACCCTCTTCATCATATCTTATTCAACATCGCCTTTTATCGACAGTAAATAATCGGTTTCAAAATGAGTATCGATTACTCGGAGAGAAGTTGTACACCAAAGAGACCGGCTCCGTTACGTTTCTAACGAATCCAATTTATTAAAAACGATTTCATTGAAGTACGTAATGAATGGCGAAATTATCTTTTCAATCTCTAATCAAAGTTTGTCATGACTTCACGTTAATGGTACTTATTAACGAACAATATTTTACATGTGACAGTGGCACTTTGACGATGAATAGGCGAAAGTTTAGTTTGTGCGGACTGCCTTTAGAACTGAGTCCGTTTACATAAAAAAGAAAATCTTTTTTTAACTAAGAGACGATGATATACTAAAGATATATACAGATTTGTGCAACAAAGCTTTTATTTAGGCATCTCAGCTTTATCTCAGTTCTCTGTAGTTTTAGTGACTATGTTGGAGTATAGTAGTGTTGGAGTACTCACTTAGTCAATCATCAATCCGTTACAGTGTTAACAAATAGATTGGCACTAGTAAAGGCTAATAGCACGAGATTTCACTGCAATCAAAACCTTTGACAGCTCGCACTATCCGCTCCATTGATCCGAGATGAAGGTAATTTAGGACCTCTCCCAGAGCTTTGCGAGTTACAGAGTACTAGGTAAAAGCTCTTGACTTGTTTATTATAACTCGAGTTTCGTCTCGTCTTGACTTTCTGATGTAAGTTAGTATTTCTTTTTATTTTTTATTAAAATAAGTAACGTAAGTGGTGAAATGTAGTGATTTAATACTCGGTAAGGTAAGAAATTTAACCCAAAAAAACATATGAAAATTGGCCCGTGCCAAAACGGGTTGGCAGAGACTCCAACTTTGCATTATTTTTATGGGACAAGGTGGCAAACGAGCAAGCAGTTCATCATATTGGGCGTCCGGCACTCATCAGACGAAACGCAGAATACTTCCACTTGACGCCTGTCTTCTGTGAGTTCGTGGTATTTCTCGGGTTGAGTTGGCCCATTCGTGCGACATATGTTGTTGCGGACTTTACCACTGTTACTATCTTTAATAGACATCAGGTGTTTAGTTGTTTATCATCAACTCTTGTCGGCTTCTACCATTGCAAAAAATACTGGCCAGCATTTTAAACGGCTTTACTTCTTTAACGTAAGCCATAGAATCTTCACGTAATAGCTGTTTAATATATGTAAAATGTTCGTTGATGGCGGAAACATTAATTTGATCCGTGGCCTGGTCGCCGCGGCCGCGATGCAAATCCGCCGACCAGTGAGATAATGCGGCTCGGTTCGTTAGCGAATGCAATCCGCCGGGCGATTGCGTGCGGTGCGGTGCGGTGCACAATGGACTTATATTTGCATTTATTATGCATTAATAACGGATTCACACTACGTTCGACTACGGCATGATTGGGTCATGTGCGTTTATAAAAAACAAGAGTTTTGCGATATGAGTTGGACAAAGCAGTTTTAATTAACTCCATAACATCTGACCAGGTTACGGACTACAGTAATAGCAATAGTCTTTCTTAATATTTAAGACTGAAATTTATTTACCGTAAGTTATTTTAGAAATTATGTTTCTGTGGAATCACTTGTACGAGATTTTACTCGACTGACCCACAGGTAGGGTAATGTTTTCTTACTAAAAACTTATTAAATTGGCCCAATAATTAATTGAAGAAATTAACAAAATTTACCTTTAGGTCATTTGTAAATAAACGTACAATAACTGACTGAATTCATGTCGATGATTGCAGATGTAAGACCCCAAAGGGAGTCGTACGAAGCGGTCCATAAATAACTCAAGGTCTTGGCTGCGAGGTCAGGCGTCGGTCCTCGAGCCTCCAGTAACGGGCGTCGTGTCCGCGATGCAGATATGTGTTGGAACACGATCATAAGACTAGCGGTTGCCTTGACATGACTAATGGTGATTTTTAAACGTGATTTTAAGTATGTTACATATTTTGTTTTTTTCTCTTGCTGTAGAATGCAGCAATCGGTTAAGTTTTATTGTATTTAATTTCTTAACTATTTTTAAAATTTCACAGTATTTTAATACGAGTATATAGATAAAACAATTAACTCATCATCGGGACGTCGCCAGTTAATCATCAATATTGACACGAATTAAAATAAATTAAGGCCAATACAGCCTTATATATTGGTTGCAGTTTTATTTTATTGAACGGGCTCTGGTACTGATGATTTCACTTATCGAATCTGTTGGAGCCACAAAGGACATTCAAATGTATTATAATTGGGATTACGAAAATTAAACAAATTCAACCTGCACAAATAACAACCTTCCTTCAAAGTCTCACGTTAACGATCGAGCCCTCCGATTATAAAACGCGACAGCCATGTCGGTTCAGCTCGTCCCGGAGATGAAATCCACTTTAATCCTTGTTCAATCTCGAACGGGTGACTTGAAACCACGCAAATCCGTCACGCGACCTACCCATAAATGTCAACTCTATGATATTGGGATTACGATTTGTTATAAGGCTGCGCACACACCGAATAAATTTGCCGTAAAAATGTAGTGTTATTAGTTTATGGTTGCTCTTTAAGTATATTATTAATGAATTTTAAATACAATGCGTTACCAATCAATTGTTTTTTGTATTCTCATGAATATGTAGGCTGCTAGTGGCTTAGGTACTACACTCCACCGTACTATTACTACCGTACTACGTTTCATTTGGTGCGTGAGGTAGCCGCAGGCTTAACTTTGCACTCCATTGCTGCTTTATCTACCTGTTTCTATTTCCTACGCGTTTTCTAAAGGCCGGCAGTATACCTACAGCTATTTAATGTTGACGGTGTTCATGAGTGACGACGTGAACATCTCTGGTGAGTTTCTATTTAAAATAAAAAAGTTTTTTCATTTTATTAATGTGGTCTAGTCAACTGTCAATCTTAATAACTCTAGGAAATGTACAAAGTGTATGGTAGACAATATTTAGGTCTCAACGTGACTTGTTTCTTTGTTACTTGGTTACTATTTATTTAAAATCAATATTATTGCGATCAAAATGAACACGCTGTGTTTGCGTTGCATTGTGTATGCATGCACCCTTAGTTCATTATAATTTATTGTCTGTTTGACAAACGAATGGGGTCGTTAAAGACGCCCCCGCAACGGTTCGACTAATTTGTCAGTTTACCCGACTCCATTGTTGCGGCTTTTGACTATTTAGTTCGTGTGACGACTTAAATTGGACGAATCATTTTACATTGTATTGTGTTTCTGGTGCTATTTAAATTTACATTAATTTATCTGATCTGTAACTCTGTAAAAGGCCCTTCGATTATAAATAATTAAATCACAAACTTTTACTTACTTAGAAAAAGTAATGCTTTAGCAGTGCGAAGTTATGAAGCCCGTAACCCGAGGGGTAGACAGAAACCCGATCGATATATCACGTTCCCTTCCAACACTGCCACTCACTTTTGCAACATAAATTTGTCTCTTCGTTCTATCACAATGCCCGAACCACCAAAGTAATTCTTTTCTCTATTCCAGATACAACATCCATTTTAATTATCATTTTAAGGTTGAAATATTCGAATAACAAAATTAAAGCCGCGACTGCGACCCGGATTGCGACCCGTACTGCGTACGCTAATCTCTCTGAGGATTATTTAAATAACTCTTACAACAGCAGCTGTTGCTTGCAGTTAAGTTAGTTTTAAGTTGGATTTAATCTTGAAAATATCTACTTCCTTTTACGTGAGTCTACAGTAAAGAAGTAAGTAAAAGTTTATGTTAATGCTGTAAATAAAAAATCTCATGTCTGCAGTGAGTTAAATATTGTGCGGGTGAAATGAAAAACTCTATAACAAATAACTAAAGCCTTTTTGGAATGAGTTATACGAGATTATGGTAACGTCTCCAAATGCAAACAGATAGACATTATGTCTAACAATATCAAAACTAAAGATACTATATGTTATTAATTTAATTTCTGAAAAGATTTCTTTAACAAAGGAACCATAAGAAAATTTGTCACGCTCAACTTGATCTACAATGGGGGCTCGAATTTAGTTATAAGACCCTCAGTGGAAATAGTCTTTTGACCTTAAAAGTTTTGTAAAGACAGCGGACCAGACGAAAGGCGTTAATCTTTTAAACTTTCTGTACATTCTTCAAGCTTTGTCCGCCGTAAAATAAATTTTACATGAATTATGTTTCTTTTTCAACGATCGAGCTTTTGAAATAGAAAAAGTTTATAAAAGCAATAATTTTTTACGAAGATTTAAATTTATGAAGAGCAAATATTTTGTTACATTTTTGTATTGGATTTTTATTAAATTTTTTGTAATTTAACTTTTAATTTCATAAGACGTTGTTCTTTTTCAAACAAATTGATTAACAGTGGTTATTCGATTACTAGCTGAGAGCCGGCTTCGTTCCGCCTGATTTATTTTGACGCGCGTTAGTTTTTGTTTTGCGATAACTTCCAATTTCCTAATTTAAATTATATGTTGTAAATGACTATCATAATGTACTCAACATACTTAATGTAACCAACGTATTTAAATTGATGGGAATTAATACGGAATACGTCTAAATAGATATCCAATTACCGCAATAATAATAATCTGTTAATTATCAGACCATGAGTCCATACATATACTTTAAAAAATGTACATAGAGAAACTTAAATATATAAAATAATTAATGAACGTCATCATTTTTTAAAATTTTAAAATGGCTCTCTTAAGCTAACCTTAAAAGATATACAATCGCTGACTTATTTTGTAGGTTTTTTTTAAGTTTAATAACGTACATTATTTTGATATATCTTGTAAGGTTTAGCCGGCGCTTACAATGTACGCGCTCAAAATGTGTTTTTATAACACATAACAAATCTTTGAAGGTTTCTGCTGTTACCTACTATATTATGCATATATTATAGATATAAAAAGTCCCCTTATATCACTCTATCTATTAAAAAACAACACCAAAATCCGTTGCGTAGTTTTGAAGATCTAAGCATACAAAGAGACAGACAGACAGCGGGAAGCGACTTTGTTTTGTACTATGTAGTGATCAAGATATGATTATTTTGGCAGAAAAAGTCGCTATCGGTAATGTAAAATCTGTAATCTAGAATCTTTTGAACATCTAACCATTTGATTTAGAGGTACAGTGAGGCCATGGTCGGACTTGTGTTAATTCCTATATGTCTCTATACGTATATTAATAATTTGCCTGCTTCATATTGTGTGCATACAATTACGTTGATACAAGTTCGGTTTTACATTTCACTGATTTACACAGGATTCGTTTATTTCAATTACCAATTGGAACTTATTAATTAAACTAAAATGGAGGAAATTATGCGGTGCATGGTTAATTCACTGCATATGCGATATGGATTGGATATGCCGCTCCATTGCGCTGATTTACACGTGCAGATTAAAAATGTTTAATGAGTTGATGTTCTCAAATCCCAACTGGGTACATTTTTTATTCGTTTGCTTTAACCCAAACATGAAATTGTATTCAGGATGTTCATTTGACTATTTATTAAGTAGGCAGAAAATGTAATTTCATTTTACAAATAAAATTATTTCTGAGGTTTTTTTCGGGTGGTATGCAATTTTATTTTTATTAACATTAATTGGATTGAGTTATTCCTCTGTATAACAAACATTTTACGTTTATACTAAATATTTTTCAATTATAATTATATCAAATATATCTTATATGTTTATGTTTATTGATGTTTTATAAATAAAATAATGCAAGCACTGTAGACACAAGGCCTAAGGAGATAGCTCCACTCGCATCATTAAGTTAAAACGTGGCGTGGTAACGGCCACATCAAAATTTCAATCTAGGCGCGTTATCAGCGCTCAAATTAATTCCCGGAAAATTGTATGTAAAGTAAACAAAGCGCTCGGAGGAGACGCCGCCCTTAGGTACCGGCAAGGACTACACTACCCGGTTTCATTAAACACAAAACACCGTGCTTGTTCCCCGCCCGTCTCATCAACTCGTTCGTGATATAAAACTACATCGAAGTGATACACCCTAATCCACTATTTTACGTTGTATAGTCTAGGTATGTCGTAACTCGTAACTACGGTGCCCTTTGCACGGCTAACACTCTTTTGCCAAGGATTCTAAATAGACTTCTATAGGACTGCATAGACTCGGTGAGCAGCGACTGCTATTTCTGTCCACCCTAAATAAGATAGAAAATAGTTCATCATTCTAAGACACGGGAAGGAACAGGAGTCGTACTGACAAGAATCGCATCGACCGTTTTCTTAATTTCTCCTGGTCCTAGTCGGTCCCGTTCACGCAAGATGCCGTAATGAAGGGAAAAGGGGATTCACCTTTTTATATTTCAGATATAGATAGGTAAAGCCTACCTGTTTCATTAATACATTAGGCAGTAATTTAGCAAAGTAATTCGGTAAATCGGAAGCATCCATTGACAGCTGTGAGTGTGGCTGAGGGCGGATGGACCGCACTCTTAAAACTCCTCCGCGTACACTCTGCCGTTTAAATAATAATGAAAAGAAACCCAAGTCAGACGGCGTAATTTACTATAGTTCGTTCCAAATCGAGATGGAAATTTTGTAAATAATGGTTCGCTTAACATTTTAGGTTAAAATTCGTAAATTCCAAAAATTACAACAATTCTGATGAAAATAGTGTAATGGCTGCCATGTATGGTAAGTTTTTTTATAAAATTTCCATTTCGTATTGGATAAAACTTTTGCACATGGTAGAATAGAGATTTCTATGTATCTAAATTTTAGCTGTTTTTATAAAACTGGTTATTAAATCTTATTAGAGGTTCAATGGTTTGTTTTTGTGTTACTGAAATTAGTATCCTGAATATTTTTTCAGAATTCGAGTCTCTGTTTCTTACATTGATTGATATGCAGTTTTAAAATGAAAGTGGAGGTGCGTCGTACACCGACTGGTTTTAAATTACGCTGCAAGTACCAAGAATGGCCGGCGCCCGTGAGTCACGTTGTGGGCTCGTGATGTCATCGCATGGCGCGGACACACGGCACGTATAGCTTCAGAACGCTGCTCGGTCCGTGCTCATCCGAGGCCATTTTATTCTGACTCTGAGCTATGATTCATGTGTACAGTTAGACTTAAACGACATAATTAACAGTAGGGTTCTCCAAACTTTTCGTCGTCGAGGCCACACTCAAATCTATTTTTCTTTATATATCATTCTGTGTGGTATTATTTTTATTATTTTATGTATTTAGACAAGGACGTCTTCCCTGTCCACTGAAGTAATGGATGAATTTAAAAAATAATATATAAATTTAGCATTAAACTAACATACACAACCTTCTTCTCGTTACCTCCTGAATATTAGCACAGTTACATGTACAGGAGACTTGTGCTGAATGTAAAAATATACGTGCTAATTGTATTGCTAGTACAATGACCAACAGTGTCCTGTGATTCATAAACGTGAGTAAAAAGACGGTCTTCCACGTTTGATGATATCTGATACCTCCAGCTACAGGTTTATCTGTGCAGTTGAAATCTTCGTTTTCGTTGATTGGGTTAAAATGTCGCTTTTTTATATTATCCATTATTTTCTAATAATACATTGTTAGCTGAAGAGGGGAAACTTCAAAGACGTTTAGCCGATGGTTAATGATCATAGTTTGCCATAAAAATCTGAAGCAACGAATACAATTTAGGATCCATTGACTACTTTTACTGACAAGACAGCGTAGTTACAGTTATGTAAACCGGACAAGGGGTAGGATAAAGAAAAGGGTTATTTGCCCTTACTCCCAGGTAGAGGGAGAGCATTCTGTGAGGTTATTGTCATCCAAGTGCGCACCTGCAACCTGGATCAGATAGGATATTTTGCTTATGTAATGAGATAGCATACGCATACAAGCATGCGGTTCACCTGATGTTAAGTGAGCGCTACCCATAGGCATGCGCAATAAGCAAATGAGTCGCAAATACTTTGCGCCTACCTTTTATGTACAAAGGAAAAAAATATTTTTATCTCTTCCCCCTCCCAAGGGTTATGTTTAATACATTAATAAGGGATAGATGTTTTACTATAAATTATTGCTGGCACGTTATGGATATTAAATTGAAACCGATTGTGATGTGATTGAAATTATGCAAAGTGTATTACCATGGAGTACACAACAGGGGGCACATTTGGATCGGAAGTGCTGAGCTCAGTGCGATGCTGAAATAAATTTGCAGATTATTTTGCATAAGCCCACTATCTGAGCAAACCTTACGGAGGAAAAGTGTGGATATATCATTTGGTATTTAAAGAAAATTAGCCTCAGTATTTTAGAGGACTTTACTTAAAAGGTTTGTAAGACATTTAAAGTACAATGAAATAAATATATTTCGTTAGTTTTAATATATTTTCGTGCAAACGTGCAAACGTCTTTAGGCGCGCTTGGCTTGGGTAGTAAGCTGGGAATGCGGGACGAGAGTGTTACGAACACGTGCCACCGGCCGAGGCCATCGGGACTTGTTTGAATTTGGAACAGTTTTGGAACTTTTTTGATTTATTTTTCTTGTATTTAATTGTTAAGATACAAGGGTTTCTTTATGTACACATAATCATTAACATGCAATAGTTAAATAAAACAAAACTACTAAACCCGACTCCGCCCGACCATTCCTTCATAGAGTTACATGACTTTGGAAGAATACGAGTCTAATGACAGTCAATTCTAAACTGTAACTACGGGTTACATTTGATTATTCATGTTGATATTAAAGCTTGTATGGGATGATATGTAATATAGCATGTTCTAGACATTTGCTAACGCGATCTCCCGGAAGCTGCGAGCGTTCCGCCGCACTTCCCGCAACACTCGATACCGGGAACAGTTAATTTCCTACGGGAACTATATTTTGTTTGCTAGCCGCGAGCCGACGTTGTGCGAAATAACTCGATAAGGTGGTTGTTACACAGCCGGCCCCGACGCTGACGGTGTAATTGATTCAGCGGTCTGCGTTCGGTCGTGGTTTTCTTAATTAAACGAACTACACTAGATTTATATTTTTAAAATATTTAGTTTAGACATTTTAAGCGTCTCTTCGATCCCTAAAGTATAAGACTTAAAAATAAGCTCGCTACACGAATAGAGCTTTTAATGTGGCATCCGTTTAGCACGTTGGTATTTATCATTGCTAGATCAATATGCTCTGTACAAGTAAAACAAATTCGATTCATAAACATCGAATAGTCTCATTGAGATAAATACAAGTTTCGTTTGTATTTTTTTTCAACGCCAGAAGAATATTGGCGAGTTTTCTCACCTCCCTCGTGGGTTCTTCATCCTACTTACCTCACTTAAACTCCAATAAACGTCGGAAGTCGCCCGCACTCATGTATACTTACGCGAAAGTTTCAAAAATGTACAGTTCTGTTCAATAGGTTACGGCGCTCGTTAGTTTGTGGTGGGTGTAAATTGTAAGGAACGCTCGTGCTATTTCCATGGAACATTTTCCACGGCTTAGTTATTTACTTTATTACTTGTGCTGAGTTCATGCAATACACGCGACGACCTCTCACTCAGCTACCTGTTTTGTCCAAAACGGCTTAAGAACTTGGCCTTACTTCAATAACTCTTCGTATATATTTCCAATTTTCGCAGACACATACATACAGATGTTTGTGCCATTGAGACCTCCAATTTCAAAGAGTGAGGGTGTAGTAACAATAAACCTGACAGAGGTTATTGTTTTTTTTACATTTAGTTATCGAATAATGGCCGTGTTTCAATAGAGGTATAAATTTTGACTAGTGAGGTCAGAGGTGGTGCAGGTTCATGCTCCTACTCTCCCCTACTCGTCTATAAGCTACTCCTCCTGCTCTTTCCTACGAGACCGTTGGCAGAGTATCTGTATTTCAATGGCTACTATCTATTAGGAGTTAGGTTAACGCTTACATTTACTTCCTTTCCTAAAAATATGAGTAGACGTGAACTGAATGCTTGTTTGTGTAAGTACAACTTATCTCACGATGTTCTCTTTTGTTCGCTCCTCATCTACATGACCGTACACCGACACAGCATTATATTTAATGTGCACATTATGTTAATGTTATATTTATCTAACAGAGAAAGCTGTTGGGATGTGCTGAGGGTCACTTAATGCCTGCACGTGTTTGTCCAGACCCTTTAATGATGCTTGTCATTAACGCGTCTTTACAACTGTTATAACGCCAGCGCAATACTGTAGGTTCTCAAACAAAGAAAATATTTACATTTAACTTTTCCACTTATCTTTTTTATTTTATGCCAAACAATATCTCCCTCTCTCTCTGTCTCTCGCAATAAATTTGAATTAAATCAAATCACCATTGATATTTTTATGATTTATAGTAGGTTATGTTGACGAATAATTGTGACTTCCATAGTCATTGGTTGAGAGCAGAGACTTATTTCCCTTTAATATCGATTTGTTAATCGCCCCGGACTCGTTCATTAACATTGGAGTTCTAATCGGACTCCTCATTTCAATTGAATTGCAGATAATCAAATAGACTCAAAAGGAACTTTATCAATGTTAACATTTCCCAATAATTTCCCAAAATGTCATTACGTTAAATGACAAGGTGGGTTTGTTGGGAATCCTTTCTGTTTGTGTGGCGGCGCGGGTTCGGAGCTCTGAATACTCGTTTGGTTCGTTATAATCCTATTGTCTCGTTGTACCTAATCTCCGGCTGATCTCGGGCGTCGCTCTGCTGTTTGTGTACAAAGCTAACTGATTACAGAATTCTGTATTGTTGGAGTACCTACTTTAATACTGTTATTGTCATCAACACAATTTCAAGACTCACGTAATCTTTTGAAACGAATTGATAATAGTATGTTGTTATTTGGTTCTCGTCTCGTGGGAATCTTTGAAGCCAGTGTAATTTAGTTTATAGTGAAACTGATAAATTTGTCGACTAATGAAACGTGTCTATTGTTTGACTCAATTTTTTGTATTCTTCAGCTATTGTAACATGATGATGATCATTTCTCGTAGAAAACAGCTTCAGTTTGACTATCGAGTGGTGTACGCTTAGCTTAAGAAATGGATAAATGGTTCCACAATCCCATCTGATGCTAAGATGTGATTCGGTCAAGTCATTTAATGGTTGGCATATCCTAATTCTTTTTAAATATATTTCACACTGACCACTAAGTATGGTCTTATCACCACTTCTGTGTTTCCTGAAGTTACGATTTGCTGTAGAAGAATAATAAATTTTACATTCATTTCAACATCTACACAAAGTGGTGTATTGATGCTTACACTGTCAGCACCGGCCGCCCGCAACCGCCACCGCCACCGCCGTGCGCTTGTTACCCGATAACCCAGTTTACTCTACAAATATTATCTTTTATCGATCACACTAATTTATATATTGTACGTGTGTAGCTATATCAAATAACTGTGGATACAATTTTACTTTTGGTTATATAACAGGTTAGCTTTTTAATAATCCAGATGTGACGGCTGAGAGAGAGATGCCGCCCACATTTGCAACATTTTGTTTCATTACTCTCTCTTGATAGAGCCACCGAAGCATACCATTCATAATTCTAGTCATAACTTGTATACCTTATTATTTAGTGATATATGAGATTACCTAAGTTTGTATTTTAATTAAAATGTTTATTCAATATTTTGTAAAGAGCATAGAAGCGTGGGTACATTGGAGAATATTCTAGCAAATCGACAATTCTCAATTATTTACAAAAATTGAATACTAACGGACATATATGATTCAGAATTAAAAAGGCCTATCTTTGCCACGATATAACTAGATAATCATAAATTATTTATTTGTTTCAGGTAAGGGCAGACAGCAAAGCAAATAGCAATATTTTTCAATGGCGTATGCATTTTAGTATATTTTCTTAAATTTAAAAACACACAGGTTTGATTTATTATCATAAAAATAAATAAATGATATTGAAATCCGACCAGGATTTCAGAACTCTTGAGCAGTGGTAAAATATTACGTGTCCCCTTTCTCCTTATTTATTGTACAGTAAAGATATAAAGTTTCAAAGCTGTAGTTCGCAGCAATCCGATAGCGTTGTTTGTGTGTAACTTCTCAAGTTAAAAGAATAGACACTGAACTATTTATTGTTGTTGATATTTTTTAAATTTCGCTACGAGTTTTATAATGAAATGTGTTACTCTTTTGTTAAAACGATTAGAGGATAAATCCTTTCAGTGAGAATCCATACCTCAATACTTTTAACTGATGGGAGATATTTTGTCATAATATCAACCATAGTTCAGTTTTTAACTTTTTTGCATTTCAAAATATGTAAATTCTGTTACAAACGAGAATTGTGGCAAGAAGCATTACTACCATGTAGTCTGCTATTGAACCTTTTTGTCTGGATAACATGAATGTTAACGAGACTCATATAATAACCACAGTTTTCCATATATTAAGTAATTAAAGCAGGTATTTTTGCTTAAATATAGTACCATGTTCAGCAACGTACGTCCGCAGTGAGGCGCGGCCGGGGACCGATTGCGCCATTATAATAATCGGCAGTCACGTGATCCATTCACAACGTACACTGACACCGTTCTAAATGAAAATTGCGTGGAAATTTGCTTTATCTTTATGGGCTCGGTCTTATCACTTGTGTCATATAAAGTAGGATAAACAAATCGTAAATATTGATTAAAAAATTATGACCAATTCTACAATTAAAAAAGGTTTACACTCACTAAAATTCTTGTAAGTGAAAAGATAGTACTTGAAGTCCAGCAAAGCACTCGCTGCTTATGGTATTGTGAATGTTCATGGATATAAGTGAAAACTTAACATTACCATATTCACTTAACAAAATTCTACATGCAAGATCTAAGTGAAAATCATAATTGAACTGACAGTACGCATAATATGCTTTTAGAAAGATCTTTCGTATTGGTAAATTCTGTTCCGAGGTATAAGTCTAAACGCCTTATATTTCATGTCGTGTTATAAATAGTAATTAAATGAGAAAACCAAATTAAGTATATACTTAGCAATACCTGATGAAGAATTATATAATATCAGGTGGCTATCGACCTTTTTCAGCTAGGCTTTCATACGAACGCTTTTCAATTTGTAAAGGCTTGGGGTTAGGGTTACTATAGGGTTTTATTTATACAAAAAATTGTGTACAATGCTAACCTCATTCACTAAAACAAAATAGACACGAGGCCCATTTCTCGACTTTGTATTTTGGACCGAACCGAGTCGGTACAGTATAGGTGCGGCAAGAATAGCTGTGACTAATATTGATGTAAGTTGGGCTCGGCCGTCGCTAGCACACAAGCCATATCCCTAAACATGTATTCTCACTGAGGCTCTTATGGTATGCTCAGTTGGAATTCCTAAAAGCAATACAGTTGTTACCTCTTTCACGAGCAGGAATGGCGTCGGACCGACCGTAAAACTCTAAAGGGTCCTAGTGTCGCCTACCTCACATAAAGTGCGAAATGGGAAGTGATATGGGTTCTTCTCAACGTCTTGCACATGATTTCTTTTGGATGAGTTTAAAATTAGGTTATTCATTTATCTTTATATTATTTTGTGCAAAATTAAAACAAGGATGCGACTTTCCTCCAGGTTTTTTCCAGGTCATGAAAACTGAGATATCAGTTTTAAGTATCGACCACACGCTGGCACAACCCTAAGCACGAACACATCCGCTTCTCTTGCTGATACCAGGACGCGTTTAATTTCCTCCGGGAACTATATTTTGTTCGCTCACCGCGCCGGCGGGCTCGATGAGATGATTTAACTCTGCGAGCAATTAAATCGCGTGTGCGCTGCGCCCTCTCGCGGACGAATAAACGATTTTGTTAATGAAATGCTCGCTGTTACCGAAGTAATAAACCATTACATTAACTGATAGAAACTGTACATTGAAGCGGTGATTAAAGGCTGTACTTCCTAATACATTTTATTTTCCGCATTCGTTAACAAATGAATCTTCCTGTTGATTTCATTCAATCGTTATTCTTCGATTTCAGACATTTCACAAGTTTATTAAATTCTTTTTGTGACAAGGGCATCGCTGATGTCCATCAACCAGCACTAATTTATCGTCTTACATGAGGAATACAAGATATAATATACGAGTAAGATACACACATACAGAAATACAATCGCTATGAAATTGCCACTTCGTGCCAAGTTACGCTGCCAAGTTTAAGTTGTAATACAATTTGTTTAAAGAGTCTCGCTAAAGCCAGTTTAATTAGGCCGTGTCGTTAAGTCTTTACGGCCAGGTTTGATAAGCATATCGCTTGCTCACTCGAAGGGCTACGTGACTCGACCCTTCGCTGACGGCTTTACGACTACCTCTTGTGATCCATTGCACTAACTTTGTAAAACTATCTTGTGATTTTATCTGTAATAAATTAACCTCAATACAAGGAGAGGTTCGGGCCTCCTGATTCAATTCAATACAATTTCACATGGATTAATGAACAGGCTTGAACATAAAGGAAAAATATTACGCGACAACTTTTGTGAAGCAACTGATATGAAAGTATTATTTTGGACAGCGTGTGAAGTGGACACTGGGGCACGAGGGCATAATAATTTATTTACGCAATAAATTAGTTCCCACTTGCGCTGTATATTGTTTGCTGTCAATTTTTTTAAACGTTTTAGGGAACAGCGTAATTTGACGAAAGGTTTCTAACGGACGTTGACCTAAAATAAAGTGAGCGTTTAATGCCAGTACTGCGGAACTTTTGACATTTATTAGAGTTCAGATAGTTACGTTCAGAGTTCAGTGCGGGGCAGCGGAGGTTAGGTAATGCAGATGTGAAAATTATAAAAGGATCAATCAGTTTACATTACGGTTTTTAACAGGCTTAATGAAGAGATATGGATTAAAGCCAGTTTCTATGTACCTTTTATTTGATACCTTTAATTTTATTTATAAGAAAAGGATAAACATTAAAATCTATTAGTAAAGTCAAATAGCAATTATAATCATATTTATTAAAGTAACGTAAGCACCCGGCAAACTTCGTTCCGCTCTATAATTAATAGATGCTACATTATTTACGCGATAGTGGCTTACACATAAAAGATAGATATATGCTGTCGCGGGTTTTTTTATAGGACTAATTAAGGTGAACATTTCCATTGTACAGTATATACGTGTAACGGTTTTTGCAGCGTACACCAGAATAGCTCGAATTTTTTCCTCCTTACTTGACACTTATCGTTATATTTTGGTCAATTCACATATCCTTATAAATTATAGCCTATATGTTATTCTGATGTATAAGCTATAATATTGTTAAGTTTCATTACAATCCATTCAGTAGTTTTTGAGTGAAAGGCTAACAAACATCCATACTTACAAACTTTCGCATTTATAATATTAGTAGGATGCCAATAAATCTGTGTTAAATATGTAATACTTTTATAAACTGTTACTGAACGATGCCTGTAATTATCAATATAATTTTGACGGACAAACAGACGTTAATAGCTGGTTCCGATGACATCATATCGCGGATGCGGCGCACTACAATTAGCGTGTTTCACACAAAATGCTTTATAGCTCATTGCTTTGCGGGCTTGTCCATTATTTTCTATGTATTAACATTAACGCCCAGTTTCTGTTAGGTTTGTTAAATTTGTATTCAACAGTCCTGCCAAGCTTAATGTCATGTCAAATTGTCTTCCGTTTCTAAACTAAAGAAGTAATAATAACATGCTTATAGCAACGAAAATAACTTTTGATACAGTTGACAGCTAGCTATTTTTTCGTGACTCTTTCCATCACTTTAACAGTGGTAGTACAACAACTGTTGGACGAACGGGTCGGCTCGACCGGTGACACACCACGATCTCACAGAAGTAGAAGTATTTATTCTACGTTTTGTTTCATGTGTGAGGTGCCGTAGACCTAAATCTACTCCCCGTCCCCTTCACATCGGTTTTTGTAAAGGAAAAGGTGAGAATAAAAAGGAAATATCATTTTTTTGTCCATAACAGTAGGTAACGCATCTGCGACTCATTAGCTTGTTGCAAATGTCTTTGGGTGTCGGTAACTTGAAGTCGGGTAGACCGCTTTCAAGTGTACTTATTTAGTATAGCAGATATAGTGGTCGTAAAGAGCCAATACTAACTCCAAGTTCATTTTACATATATAAATGATTTGTATTCTACAATGATATAAAAACCCACCGCGTACGACGGAAGTATCGCTCGTAAATCTGGCGCCGCGTCGATAAGTAAAACTTGCGGCTCGACCTCCATATAATATTTACTGGTGACCCTCTGCCACTCCCCTGTCCCCGTTCCTGTCCCCGCTCCTGCATAGTTTATATTGATGTCGGCAACAGCTGCCGCCGCTGTGACAGCACTCGTATAGACAAGATTGTTGGCTCACTTTTGATGTTATACTTTATGCTGGCTATTTTCTTATATCTTTATAACCCTTGAATCAATGTCATCACTATGTTAACTTGTCTCCAAACGACAGCGTGTTTCAACCTGCTAATCAATACAAAGCTAGTTAAATTTCCAGCCAATGTCTAGTCAATTTGTCACGATCATTTCTCGACGAGAAGCAAATGGCGTTCTTAGACCGAAGTTTAAGTCGGCGGCCATTTGTCAGTTTTCGGTTCGTTACGTTTTGCTCGCTGATGAATGAAGTTGAGAAGCTGCAAAACACACGGGCAACTTTGGCGCAACAAGCATGTTTAAATTGATCGTATAGAATTCGTGTTGATTAGATTATTGAGAGGTGTATTGTAATTTTATCCTTCACATGAGGTCTGTTATTCGTTCGTGTGTCTGATCCTGCATTCAAAGCGTTTAACTTACCAAATGATTCAATTGTTCTTCGGCTTCTTTGACGTTGTTACAAAAATTACGTCTTTGCTCATAGATGTTAACTATTTGAAGTTGCGATAGTCGATAAATAAATACGGTGCTTTGATAAAAAACAAAATGTTGCAAATTGTGCAAGCAAGAGAAGAACCAAGTTTCTACATCCATCCACAGATAATTGTAAGAAACAACGGAGAACAGGTGAGTGTTTCAAACGCTCCCAGTTACTGCAACCCCCATCCCCCAACCCCCATCCGCCCCGGCCGCCTCGACTAGCAAACTGATTTACCGCTCCCCGGTCACGACGCTCTAGTCTTTTATTTTAAAATCTAAAGAAATACGTTTTAGTTCTTCCCAATTGTTTATCGCTGTACTCTGTAATCATTTTCTTTATATTATAGGCTAATTAATAGCAAATGTGAAACATGTGGCGAATGAAGTCAAACACCATCTGGCCAAATGGGTAGTTGTAAGAAGACCAGCATAAAAATTCCTTCAACAGGATTGAAAATAGTAGGTCTTATTAAGTTATGACAAATATATCTCATCAAATAGGGTATGTTACTAGTGAATACAATCCCGTGAATTTTCCACAGGCCATAAATTTGTGATTCACTTCCCGCCCGCGCTCATTGTAAACAAACTTTATTATTTCCATCACGAGATCTATTACCTTTTACGTCGCTCCTAAAGATTTTACAGTCGCAATTCTCTTTTATATTTCTCCGTGCTCCGCTCGAGTCGACTTTTTCAAAAAGCTCTTCCATTTCGAGAGAGCTTTGCGACTGCGGCACTCCGCTGGATTAGACCGGCGTTAATATGTCACAAGACGTTAGTCTCTGCAGGGGGGAGTCGTTGCAGTCTGACACGAGGGACCAATATGTTATTTCAATTTGTTAAAGTCCAACGATTTTTATGAAATTAATTTAAATTGTTCATCACTTATCACACGTTTTCACAGAACACCATCACTGCTTTTGTAATAACAGAATTCTGTCAATCCGCATAAATAGTGAAGCGAACATTGTTAGAGGTTTTGTCATCCTCACAATTATTGAATAATAGTGTTGTTGTGTTTTGTAGTCGTAACAAACAAGCACCAATTGCTGAGTCTACTGTTCCGGGAACGAGACCTCAACGGAAGTGGGCTTTAAGTAGATTACTTCTGCTTATCTCTATGTAAATGAGGTGATCTTATGTTTTTCACATATTTCCCACCATAACCTTTCTTCATTCTTGTCAAGACGTGACAAGTCATTTGAATTTTGCGGATATTTTTGGCTACCGGTTGGTGAACTGAATAATTGATCTTCTGTTAAAATGTGAACTGTATGTTCTTTCAGTACACTAGACTTGTAATTTCGAAGTGAAGCTTCTATATAGATGGGTGGTATTAGGATTTTTCTGTCACGCAAAAAACATTAGCGCCGCGGTGAGGGAGTGTTGTTAACTCGTAGCTCCGCACTTGATTTACTGATTTTGATGATTTTTAAATAAAAAACTGACAAGTCGTTTTTGAGTTATTCTTAATAATGCGTACCAAAAAGTCGGTTAAGATAGGACAATTTTGCTTTCTTGGCTTACGGAGACTAAACTATAAGACTAACATTAAAATTATGTATGAAAAAATTGTTTTTTTTGTTAACAATTAAATGTACATTATATTAAATTGCCTTTTGAACTATATTATTCTGGCCAATAGTTTAGAACATTTCAAAACGCTTGGCCGTTGTAGTTTCACCTCTACTATGTGCACACTTTTTTTTAAGAACGTAAAGCCGGTCATAATTCTCTAATCCGGTTCATTCAGCTACATCCGAGCACCGCGCTCACTAACGCCTCTTTATGAACTATATTGTTTCATTAATGAGATTCCCGATGAGCTAATAAATTCTCAACGCGCGTTTCTTAATCGCCTTGCGGCGTGTGGTCTGTCCCTGTGGCGTCGTTTATTGTACCGTAAAAAGGCTACCATAAATGTAGCTAGTTAGCCTCGGTGCCATATGCAGGAGTTGTTTCCTTTGTTATGCATGCCGAGCAAGAAACATGTATACATTATATGTAGAATATAATTTAATATTTCCCTATCTGTGCAATATGTATGCACTATGCAAAAATGTGAATTATATGTATGTATAACTGTGGGTTCAACGGCAACAGATTTGCGTCCAAAAATTTGCTATTACCTACCGTTATTATATTTCTCGCGCTGTGTTCGTGTTGGATCGTAAAACAGCTGGTATGTTATATTTGATGGCTGATGGGTAATCTTCAGCGTCGCCTTCACCTATATCCGCCGCTCGGCAGCGATCCGGGCCAGCCGGGTAACGACTTAGGTTTTAGGACAGCTTTATTGACGTGTTCCTTTTGAATTGATCTGCGGTTTGTTTTATAACTACAATGCTTGTTCGACTCCGTGGATTACATTATTATCGAATAATAATCGATTTAATTAAGTTTAGTTGATAGTTGAAGTTTAATTTTTTTTAGTAGCTTTGAATGGTTTTATTTCGGTTAATGGTGCATGGCAATGAGCTCACATCCCGTCACGTTGGTCACTTGCTCACTTTGGTTAAAATGAACGCGATAAAATCCATAAAATTAGTTTTATTCCAATAATGTATCTAGTGTGTACAACACTCGCCTTGCCTTATTGTTATGAAATTACGACAAATAAAATTTGGATTTTTTTTCTTCATTTAACGTTTAATTGATTCGGTGATGGCATTGCCATTGTAATCTCCTAGTAATGTACGCAAGAAAATCCAGATTGGTTACAAAGCTAACCTGGGCGCTCCCACCGCCTCACCATTCGATTTATCTTCCTGATCAGATGTCAACTCGTTCTTGTCTAATGAGGCAGATCTTTTAAAGATGTGTGCATGAAGTGGCCCGTTCAAATGATGATGTCTGCCGACACCCCGCACGTGTGGCGAGAGCGGCTGCACTAGGTGCGCGCCGACTTCCAGGTAACTTGGCGCTGCGCTGACAAGGGCCACGCATAACAGCGCAATCATAATCTGGAACACGGCATCAATTTTTATATTATTCAAAAGAAGACAATAATTAAAATGAACAAAGTAAGGTCGTTTCAAGGCAGAAAGTTGATTATTTTTATATATAAATTGGCAAACGAGCAAGCAGGCGACATGGTATTTTATTTATTTTTTATTCATCTGTTTACAACAATACAACATCATTACAGAATTTATTTCAATTCGGTGCTATGCGTACTATGATTATTATTTATAATAGTCATATAAATGTATATGTATGTATGACAATAAACTACAAAACAATATAAAAGCAATTAACAAGCAAACACTTCACATTGTCCTTCACACATTTGAATTCAGCCTCTATGAACTTCGACTTGCTACAACCAAAGATGTATATATATATTACATTAAAGAAATAGGTTTGAGAATTGTCAACGAAATAATAAATATGTCTCCATGTCTTTTACCTTATTTTTTTTTGCCACTAAATTGTATCAGTGTACATGTAGATAAGAAATGATTGAATTAATTAAAACTTACCAAGTATTTCATGGCTGAACGTGTCTCGTTCGCACACAATGTGACAGTGATGCGGTAGAAGCTAGCGCTGGCTCTTATAGAACTTTATTTTTGTTTAATTACTTCAATCATTTAGAAATCAAACTGTTAATCACCTGCTGAATGTATTTTTAATAGCGGAATATTTATGTGACGCTTGGGTTTATTTTATTGAATGAGTGTGAAGCCGCGGGTGTAGCCAGCCGCCATTTTTCCTCGCTTAATTTTTGTAATTTCGGACTTTAATAAAAAGTTGTTACAATAAATGATCCTTATTCGCGTGTTCACTATTCGCAGGTCGAAATATTGCTACGTAATTCCTCTGTTTGCGGATAAATATGTATCTATTCGAAGATTTCGTCGCTAAAATTGACTTGGAGGAAATGTTAAAAGTGCATTCCATATAAAAAACCTTAAACTTGAAAAACTTTTAACTTTTTATTTCGGGATCTTTTTTGTGACTGACTTGTCACTGTTTGCCTAGAAGAGGCATCTACAGCTACACCGGGCATGAGGCGGCAGGGCGCCTAGCCTCTTTAAGAGTAACTTGGCTCAAGAGCTCCCGCCTTAGAGGTCTTGAGTTGGGCCGTTACTTCATTATTACCGGATTGGGAGACCGCCGAGCTCTTAGGTCGCTTCGGCGAACGCTCCATGGAGTGACTAGACTCAAGGGGCCCTGAGAGGGGGCCTCGGCTTGGGTTGTGACTAATTACGCCGATTCGAGGGTGCCCGGGACCGAGCCTCGGCTCGATTCGGGATCTTAAACCTAACCCTATATAAGATATCAATCCATATTCGCAACATGTACGGAACGTAATCCCCGCGAATAAAGAGCTTTTACTGTGTTGTCAAAACATAATACATGGTGGCATATAACATTATTTTGGCCACCGCCCTACTTTCTGCTATCTCACTCACACACTTTAGAGACTTTTAACCCTTTTTTTTCACTTTGCAGTATAATTTTATTTCTTAAAAACTTCTGGTCCAAAAAATCCAGAGGTGTATGAAAATCATTTTTTATTTCCCCAACATCTTGATTCTTCTTTGATTGATTGATAATCAGTAGTTAACACGAATAAACGTTAGATGCTTCGTAATGAAGGATTGTTGGGGAGTTGTCATTGAAGTTATGATACAGACAGTGTAACTACTTTAGTACGCGACGCGCAACGCGGTAGGCGCTCGCGTAGTTCGCTCTTGTCGTAGCCAGCGTCTTCATATGCTGCTCCTGTGCTGTAGCCGTACCCGCCCTTTTGAGAGCCCTTGTCCCCGTTGAAATTAACGCCCTGCTTGCTGCCGCTCGCGCCGCCGGCTCCCTTCGCCCATTCGTCTTCAGTAGCACGTCCGGAGTACTTTTCTGATTTCACCACCTGTTATTTTAAAAAAACGGCTGTGTCATAAAATGGAGAAGAAAATAATTTGAACTAAATTTTCCATGGACTGGTTTGGTGCTAGCTTTCTCCGCTGTTTTAGAATAAACTCACCACTGTGCGTGTCTCCTAGTTGTAATCTTGCTTACGTTCAGCGCCGGCCTCTCCAGCGACGCGGCTGTTTTTAACAACCCTATTTTTTCGGTAACAAAAATGTTTTAGAGATATTATTTTTACTTAAACCAGCGTATGTATTTCATTTTTATTAACTATATAACGCTAGCAAAATATCAGTTCACAATTTGATGATTTGACTTCGACATTTTATAAATTGTCGATAAATGAAATATAAAATTTTGAATGATACGTTCAACTCATATATTGCTGGCAGTTTATAGTATTCCTAGTCCGATTAAATAATGACGAAGTTCACAATCGGACGGTGATATTTATAAGAGTAAGAGAAAAGTTCCGAAAGCTGAGTGGCTAAACATGCGGAATACAGTCTGGTATTTGACATTCGACTGCCGATCAGCTTAGCAATGAGACTATTTATTCAATTTAATTGTTAATTTACGCAAAATATGGCAGTAGGGATTATATTGGTCTAAAATACGGCATAAGATATTTATACCCCCATCTGATAAAAACATACATTATATGTTAGATAATGGTAAGGTCGACGTCAAGTTGAACTTGACCCCTACATTCGTCAACGGCGAGTTACACAAGGGTTCAATTTAATTAGTTTTTTCCGATTTAACAGTAAATATTATTATCTAACATGATTATAAGCTAGGTCCTGATCAAATAACAGATGAGGTAACAAGCTTAGGCAACACAACGTAAGTGTTTTTATTTTCATGTATTTCTAAGAAGTAGTGGCGTGCTGCTATCGCAAGCTGGCGGCGTGCTGTTATACAGATTTATGAGCTATTGTGAAATGAAACGGACGCGTCTAGAAGCATGGCTGCGACATTGTTCATTGTGAGTATACCGTTTGAGAGGATTCTGACACAATGTACGAGTTGGGTCATAAATGTTACACGTAAGTTGTTCACAATACATAGAATGATTCTCACACGGTCTGTCGTCTCGCCTCTACGCATGATATTTAGATAAGTTTGTATATTTTGTATTTTTTACGGCGGCTGCTGTGTAGAGATCCCAATGACTTTCATTCATCTAATACACGTATGATACTTTAAAATACAATAAAATAAAATACTACTTTTTTGTTGTGGGGTTACATATAAGTGTAGTAAGGCAAAATATTGGATGTTCATTTCAATTCTAATCCTAAATGATTTATTTTCAAATATTTCTAAATTAAGATCAACACATGTTTTAAACATACTTTTAGAATCTCCCCTTGCGAGAGCTTGTCTTTGGACGAAGGCCTTCTCTAAAAATGTCTACTCTCTCATCTTCTGCGTTGCGCATCCATTGTGAACTTTTTACAAGTTGTTCTCTCATCGTTTGAATTACCAAACGACTGAAAATATATATGAGAAGGATTGCTCATGGTTCCTGTGTATTGCCGCAATGAGAACAATTTAGATAGAAGCTATTAGATATAACAACATTAAGATTGAATTAAGAGTAAAGACTATACACTATAAACCACTAAAAAACCGATCTAGTCTGCGGTGGCTACAGAAAACAACAATGAAATAATAAAATCCTTAACATTTTATAGTATTTATTCCTTCACAAAGTGTATTAGGACTTTTTAAAACCGTTTTGTTCTACTTAGGAGTATCATTATTAAGTTTGAGGGGTAGGCGGGGCTCATTGCCTTTTCCATTCTTGATCTGTATCGGATCTGTAAACAACAAAAGTTATGCTTAACTTGTAGATCAGTTAGCTAATTAACTTACGATATGTGGTTGGGTTGTCTATTTTAAAATCGGGAGACATAAAATGTAATAGGCTGCAAGTACCTTTTTAGATATGTACAATGAAATATCCTTGTTCCTGTAACCACATAACAGTTGTCTCCATAATGTTCAGGTGAACATACCTCCTGTCCTATTTACCTCTAATTTTTAATATCTTATCTTTGGGACGGTTTCCTTTTAAGACAACTATTGCTGTTCCCGGCAAACATTTGACCAAGAGCTTACCGATCCCGAGAAGACCTTTCAGAACACCAACGCCTGCTGAAATGCTTGTATCCAATTGGCCTAGAACCGGCACCTTCGAGCCTATCCCCAGGTCGAGTTTGAGTGCTCCCGTCTGACTTGCACACATAGTGAGCCATGTAAGGGCCACAAAAACCTACAAACAAAATCACAACTCTTAATTTTATACACAATCCTTCCAACTTTCGTTATTATTACCTACTCCCTACTTTTCCCACACAAAGGTTGGCATTTCTATGTGATTGTTGCGGGTATATTCTTAAGTTAATTTAAACTGACACAGTTAAACATAAACATAGCAAAGGTTTCACAGCCGTTCCTATTGATATTCAAATAATATGGGTTTGTTTCTAGAGTCATCGGACTCTCCATAGGCCAATTTCTTTTTTAGGAAAGAGGATGATCCATGTACTTAACTGATGTTTGTTCAGAGTTACGAATACGTTAAAAGGTCAACTTACCGTAATGTTCATTTTGAAGTGGAGTTTGGTCTCGTAACATTTCTAACTCATTGTAGTCTTATATACCCTTTATCTTCAACTCATTACATTCCCATTTAGCTTGACGCTGTATTTGATGAGGCTATAAACTAACAACCACTATCATTTTTATAATTCATTTTAATTAATATTCAATTATCAGTAACATTAGCTGCAGCTGAACTACAAGATTAAGACTAGATACTAGAAAATTTTGTGTTTATACTCACAATGTCTTTACATCTCATGTGTTTATATTTCTTTGTACTTTAAAAAAAATATACTTTGTTTTTATGGGCCTTAAAAAGTTTGTCCTAAAATTTGTCTGATTTTATTGCAGGCAAGATCTGAGTTGTCTGAGCACTTCAGGACCTATACACTAGCACTAAATAGCTGATCATCAATCCTAACAGCAACAGTAGTATTTGTATGTCTCTTTTATTTTGTTTTAAATCTCATTTTAATGAAGGTTAGGACACAAAATTTATTAATTATACGAATATGTGCACATGTGTTACCCCGTATATAAAGCTCGTAGTCATTCAAAGCTAATTCCATTTCGATATAATACATTTTCCGATTCAAACGTGTTCCTTGTTAATTAATAGTAATTCAAAACTCTCGTGTGTATGCGATGCGATGCAATCTAGCTTTAAAATCGACCGTCGCACGTTCAGTTAGGCCGCCACTCGGCTCTCAGCGACCGGTGCCCCGGCACAATAACGTTCAACGTTGACTGATTAATTTAGCTATCGATTCCCTCGTTTATTCGAATTGCGCTCGATTCGAATAACATAAAATCGAATCAAAATACATTTCATTTATTAGGGAAGCTCTGCAGAGGCTTTTCAATAGTTATACATAGGATATGCAGGCTATATTACTCATTAGGCACAAAGAGATTTTATTCTTTTTAATTGTTTGATTCAGGTGTCAAGTGATCGCTACCCATAGACTTCTGCAACTAACTAATGAGTTGCAGATGCGTTGCCCACCTTTAATGGACAGAGGAGGGGACAAACAGAAAATGACTATTTACAATTCCTATACATCCCCTCCACCGTCAAGTAAAGGGTTATAAGAAAAGGGTGCCCTTCCCACAAAAGAACTAGGATTAGGACTCTTATACTTTTATGCAAAGCTTCCTCCCTCGATATTTCCAATACCTTCTTTACACCTTTTAAAATCCAATGAGATTCAAATAGCTACTCATTGTTGCGCCGGTGGAACATTGCTGATATATTTCTGAAGGCGCTTTAATCGGTTTGAATCAAAATTATATTTTATTTGCGTCCCGTATCAACCGTCATCCCACGAGCGAGGCTTGATAATTAAAAGAGTTTGATCTAGGGCCGATTCTCTTAACAATAGTATTTAAAAAACAAGTGGGTTCCAATCATTCATTTTTGGATACTTACCCACAAAGTGTGATCGCGTGAAAGGTGAGTTTTCACGGTTCACTGCTTGAAGTTAGACATAAAGTGGGGCCATTAATCAGGGGTCGGGCCTAACGCCTCTGCGGCTGCTCAATCTCGAAACACGTTCGGAGCGCGTTAAATATAGTGTCGGCCATTTGATACGGTTTCTGCGAGCAACGGAGATCGATTGGGGACCGGTCCTCGTCGCCTTTCACTTCTCCCTCCATGTGCACAGCTATCAGTTATGCATGTTATATATATTTAGAATAAGATATAAAGTAGGAGCCCATAAAGAATGAAGTAAAGGTGCCACGCAAATGTGATGCGATATTTTGACATACGGCATGGTAACGTATGCTAGTCGTTGTAAATATTTTATATATCCAAGGGGTAGTGAACCACTCGCAGGTATCGGCTGTAAGCAACATATTACAATTTTTCGCCGGATTACATTAACTTTGCAGCAGGCGCCTGCCCGCGGCCGTTCCAAGTTTGGAGCTGGCAGCCACTGTAAAGATAATAAATTTAAATACAATCGATATAAAATATCTGTATTGGAATGTCTTGAATTTGGTCTAGCTCATATATTCCCTACCCTCTTAATGTTTAAGGTCCTATTGTACGATATGTAGCAAAACCTCTTTTCATCCATAGCCGCACTGCAGCTGATGCCGATTACTGTTGTCTTAGGAAATATTCTATATTATTCGGAAATATTCTATTAAGAAGTGTAATATTATATAATATTACACTTCTTAAACGGAAATACGATAGAATGAAAGGGCCTCGACCAAATATTCTGGTATTAGCGAACGCCCCGTTACGAGCAGTTATTATCGAAGTTGGTTTAATCCGAGCTGAATGCCTCAGCCGGGTAGAGATGGCGAGGGAGCTGCAAATGTTTGTCCAGTCGATTTTAATATCCAAAGTTTAAACAGAACAGCGGTGGTTTCCATTGAAAATCCTAAAATAATTAATATTACTTTCTTGTAGTTAAACATAAAGAAACTTGGCAATAAATATCTTGTCTAATATTTATTTAAGCCCACGTAAAAATGTCAAATAAAAATTATTAAAGACGTTTCTTAGAAAATAAATTGAACGTACTCGGCGTATGAAACAAGTTTTTTTTCCTAAAATGATTTAATAACACACTGTACATCTTGGATCAAAAAAGAACTGAAGTGAGTGCCCTCGAGTGTTGAAGGCGAACCCCTACACAAGTTGCGCTCGTTATCATCGCCAAGTTACAGCTTGAGCGGCTCCGACATTACTTCGCTCGAACTGCTTGTTCGAGACGAACTTAAATATGTGTATTTGTAGATCCTCAGGTCTTGTTAATGTAAGAGTCGGATAAAACTGAATCGTGTCATTAATTGTTTCTCATTTTTCATTTTGAACTTTCCGAAAATTCGTCAACACAAAGTTTTTAGCTAAACTTAACCCAGTCACTGTAAACTTTCATTTTAAGGTTAATTAAATGTAAGAGCGTGTGATTTAATTTAAACGAAATTATTTTTGGCAAAGAAAATTAATGTTTAGTTGTTTGTAAAATCTAATTTAGTACTTTGATTGCAATTACAATTGATTCGCGTTTAACTGATGTAAAAATAATGACGTCATAGCTAACGGTACTGTCCAGCTATTTTGAGTTGTATCCGCAGACGCCCGCTAGCGTATTGGCGTGTTAACCTGCTATCCATTGGACCGGGTTCGATTCCCGGCATGCATGTCACACAGGCAGCCAGCTCTCGTAGTCGGCTCGTCTGCAACAACATGCTATATGACATGTACAGGAGGATTATTTACGCGACTCTCCAGTGGAGTCGAGTTGTGTACACTTCCTACAATTTTTTTCTTGTATTTACCACTTTTTGTTGTTTATTTTATTAATTTAAATTGTTCGTATAGTTTGTTTTGAATTCTATAATCAATTTAAATATTTAATTTTTTAATTAAGTATTTTATTATAAAAGTAAAACCAGTTACATTCAATGTTTTCAAACCGATATTTTCTTGGAAACACCGGTTTCATTAAAATTATTGGACTTTTTTTGTTTCAGTTCTCCATATTTATTGGTCTCATTTCCTTATTACGGTTTTTGTTTCTATTTCTATTGTCGTTATAACGCAACTTTCGAAAACAAAATGACGCATCTAGTTCAGAAAGCGACTGGCTCTCTAAACTATCTTGTGAGAATAATGTAGATCAGAATAAGGTGTCGTTAACATGTCAACCGATGTGATCAGTCGAGCCGATAGACAATCCGAAGTATGTCACACCGAATATCTAGAGGCGGTACCTACTCGTACCTACATCGGCGATGCCTCCTGAATAATTTAATGAGGCGGGCGTGCCGCAGCCCCCGCTGTGACCCACTGTGCCCCACTGTGCCCCACTGTGAACACGCAATCCCGATTGAACTGACTTTTAGCACACTAAAGTACCAAGATATCAAGAATTTCATTTGCCGCGATCCTTACAAACCTTTCTTCCTTATTCATAAATCCAGATATTTTTATGGTGAAGATTTGTATTAAAGGGTGTTTAATTACACCATATAAAATAAAACTGACTCATTCATATGCCAAAAGGATCGGCAATAAAATCCTCTTCGACGCTAGACTTAACTTAGTGGAAAGGGGATTTTTTTCCACCGAGACTCTCAAGATTATTGCGCAAATCAGCTGGAGTTTTAGAAGTTTTCTTTGTTTAAAATATGACTATTTAAATATAGATATTTTGTAGCACTTCGCGCTGGCAAAAGATAACATCGTATTTACTGCTCTGTACTGCTGGCCTTGTGCAGTTTATTGCAAACTATTTGCAGTATTTTGAGCGTGCCGCGGTAACGCTGCTCGTTACCTCATAGTTACCTCGTCGTTACCTGCTTCTATTGCAAAGTTCGAGGTGCGCCAGCATTTGTTTCCAATTTATAAGGGATTTGTGTAACATATTGTTGTTTATAATTGAAGTAACATAAGTTCATTGCTTTGGTTCAAATTCTCCTAAAAATTCATACGTACGGATGTATGATTATAATTTCTGGGTAGGTCGTCGTTTACGAGTTCGTTCGTTCGTTCGTTCGTTTCAGCCGATATCTGTCCACTGCTGAACGTAGGCCTCCCGCATTGATCGCCACAAAGATCGGTCCTCTGCCGCCCTCATCCAGTGGGCTCCCGCAACTTTGACCAGATCATCGGTCCATCGTGTGGGAGGCCTACCTACGCTGCGTCGACCTGTACGTGGCCGCCACTCTAGGACCTTTCGGCCCCATCGGCCATCCGTTCTGCGAGCAATGTGTCCGGCCCATTGCCACTTAAGGTTTGCAATTCTTCGGGCAATGTCGGTTACATTGGTTCTACTGCGGATCACATCATTTCTGATGCGATCACGCAGAGAGACTCCGAGCATTGCCCTCTCCATTGCCCTTTGGGTGACCTTGAGCCGTCTAATGGTACTCGCATTGAGGGGCCACGTCTCAGTACCATAAGTCATCGCTGGCAACACACACTGGTCATAGACTTTCGTCTTGAGACACTGCGGTAGACGTTGGGACGTGAGAATTTCTCGCAGCTTCCCGAACGCTGCCCATCCGAGTCGGATTCGGCGATTGACCTCCTTCTCGAAGTTGGACCTACCTAACTGGACAGTTTGTCCTAGGTAGACATAATCGTCAACAACTTCGAGAGTATGGCCTCCGATCGTTATAGGAGTGGGTAGAACATGGATGTTTGACAGAACTTTCGTCTTATCCATGTTCATTTTGAGACCCACTCGTTCGGAGGCCCTATTGAGGTCGTCGAGCATTGTACCGAGTTCCTCCATGGTCTCAGCCATGACTACAATGTCATCAGCAAATCGTAAATGGGTGATGTACTCGCCGTTTATGTTGATGCCAAGTCCTTTCCAGTCCAGGACCTTGAAGACGTCTTCCAACGCCGCGGTGAAGAGCTTCGGTGAGATAACGTCTCCCTGTCTTACACCGCGCTGCAGTTGAATAGGTTTCGTGTCCTGACCCTGTACTCGGACTGACATAGTGGCGTTTTCATACAAACACCTCAGCGCTGCGATGTACCTGTAGTCGATTTGGCACCGCTGGAGGGACTGCAGTACCGCCCAGGTCTCGACCGAATCGAAGGCTTTTTCGTAGTCCACAAACGCTAAGCATAGTGGCAGGTTATACTCCTCGGTCTTCTGTATAACCTGCCGCAGCGTATGTATGTGGTCCACGGTACTAAAGCCTTTACGGAACCCGGCTTGTTCGGGGGGCTGGAAGTCGTCAAATCTGCGAGCGAGACGATTCGTAATGACCCTCGAAAACAACTTGTAGACATGGCTCAGAAGTGCGATGGGCCTGTAATTCTTCAAAAGGGCATTATCGCCATTCTTGAAGAAAAGGACCACCGCACTCCCGCTCCATGCCCGTGGCGTATGTCCCTCGAGAATGACGGAATTGAACAGCTTTTGGAGAACCTTAAGACCTGGTCCTCCAGCTGCCCTCAGTAACTCTGCTGTGATTCCGTCATCCCCCGGTGCCTTGTTGTTCTTGAGTTGTTTGAGAGCCATACTAATCTCGTCGAGACTAACGTCCGGGATCTCTTCGGTATAGTGTCGGGTTAATCTGGCTCTTGGGTCTTCTGCCAGATCCATGACGGGTTTCTGCGATGCCGCATACAGGCGTCCATAGAACCTCTCAACCTCACTCAAGACCTCCGGTTTGGAGGAAACAACTCTGCCATCCTCAGTCTTCAGCTTCGACACCTGGCTTTGCCCAATAGACAGACTTCGCGCAAAGACTTTGGAGCCCTTATTCCGCTCAATAGCCTCTTTAATACGTATTGTATTAAATTGGCGTATATCGCGTTTAATGCTCTTCGAAATCTGTCTATTTAGCAGCCGGTATCGTTTCGCATCATCCGAAGAGTGCAGAATCATTTCTCGCCTTTCCTTCATGAGCTCTAGAGTATAGTCTGAGAGCTTCTTGGACGCTTTTGTACGGTGGGTCTTGAAGACCCTAGAACCCACCGCCCGAAGAGCTTGCACGAACCCGTCGTTAATATCGTCCACGCTACTCCCTAGGCAATCAAACTGGTTCTGAAGTTCAAGCTGAAAGCTTTCGGGATTCTGGATTTGGATGGGTACTGGTCGGAGTGTAGACCTCATCAGTCGACTTCGCTCAAGCTTTACGTTGATATTCAATATGCCTCGGACTATTCGGTGATCGCTCCCGGTTTTCACCGCATTGATCACTGAGACATCATTGAATATTTGCTTCTTCGTCGACATGATGAAGTCTATCTCGTTTTTTGTAGCGCCATCGGGACTCATCCAGGTCCACTTCCTTTGCTCTTGCTTCCTGAAGAAGGAGTTCATCATATAGAGTCCCTCCTTCTCCATGAAGCCGGCCAGCAGGTGTCCTCGGTGATTCCGGTATCCATATCCAAAATTGCCCACTCGCAGCTCGTCTCCGTACCGCTTGCCTAGTTTCGCGTTGAAGTCCCCCATGACAATGGTGTAGTGGGTTTTGCAACTATGTATGGCTCGTGATATATCCTCATACATAGTTTCCACCTCGTCGTCGGAGTGCGTCGAAGTCGGTGCGTAAACCTGTATGACCTTCAGCGAATACCGTTTGGTTATTCTGAGTATCAGGTACGCCACCCTAGTCGACACACTCTCGATCTTTACCACATTGTTCACAAGGGACTTGTGGACGATAAACCCGACACCACCTTGGGACTGTTGGTCGCCCTCCCGGAAGAAGAGCATGTTTCCGGACTTGAGGGTTATCGTGTCCTCCCCCTCTCTTCGGACTTCAGATAACCCTATAACGTCCCATCGTAACTTGCTCAATTCTTCTTCCAGTTCGAGAGGATCGCGGCCTCTCGTCTGTCCGCAGTGTGCGCGTGTTTAGTGTTGCCAGGGCCAGTTGTCGGTGAGTGTGGTAGCCGGATCTCTTCCGGGGATTCTTAGCACCCCCTGCCCCGCCGTTGTCCTGACCGCTACCGTAGCCAGGAACGACAGGGCCGCCGGGTACTGGGGGCCATTTTTTTGTTGTTGGCATTCATGGGGGGTTGTGCCATAATCGCCACGCTTGGCAGGCGGGTTGGCGATCGCAGTATTTTCCACCGTACTAAAAGGACGCTGCTGCCCGTCCTTGGTGGTCCTGGACGCAGTTTAACGACTAGTACCCGGGTCGTTTACGAGTACCGTTAGGAATATTTTAGTTTCTTTATTCGTTAAAAATTTAGGTGTGATGTCATTTCACAACACGTTTTTGCATAGTCACAAAAAGCATTTTACGAGAAGAATACGCTGTACGAGGATTTTTAAGAAAAATACCATTGGGATATAATTCCTACCTTTTGGCGTACCTCTATAGATGTACCGTTCCTTTTTAAATTCCAGCAACCCAATTCCTACACGACGGACCCCGGATGGACCATATTGGATTTCATTATTAAGAAAGGGCAAAATTAATTGTGTCGCATTACTACCGCATTGCTGAACAATTTTAATACAATTCATAATATTATTAACTAAGATAAATATGCGCTCACACCCGTTGACGAGCGGGGTAGGCAGAGGTCACGGATTTCCAATTGGCGCTATCCTGTGGCATACCTCTCTCGTTTTTCTACATTCATACATCTACGCCTATAACCCGTTGTTTTAGGGGGCTCCTTATATCTTTCTCTTATCCCTTTAGTATGTCACTAATCTGATCGATACAACTTCTTCAGGGACGTCTTTCCCTGCCATCACTGCCACTTTTGCAATATAAATTAACCTAAGCGGTATTATTTTAATGTAACACTATTTGTTTAATTGTAGTCATTAGGGACACCACAGGACAGAAGTCGGGAGCGGCGATCAGCTGATCTGGGGGGGTATTCATTCGTCAGTTGATTAATGAGCCGGGTTCCGGGTCGAGTCCGGGTCGGCACCGAGACAAAGTTATTAATTACTGCGGCTTTACTAGTGCTATGTAAAACACTTTTAATTGTTATAATTTGAGGCATTTATTCAATGTTTACCGCAACTATTGCGTTATACAACATCATTAACGTCGCAGCTCGGGTTATTTTGTTAGGGTTGTCTCGAAACATTATTCCTTTAGTCACAAGAGTATTTTGAAACAAGATGAAACTTCATTAGATGTACAACCTTATCGAATACAAAACTCTTGTCGCTCACATTTACAGTTTGCCGGAAATGTATGAGTACGGTACTGAAACGTAAAGTTGCGTAGCGGACTTTAGAGAGCTATAGTCTTTATAAGCACTTGTCAAAAAAAGGAGACTCAGCTTCTCCTGTCAACGGTCGTGACAACACCTCTTGAGGCTTGGTCAACTTGTAAGAGACGTAAGTATAATAAAATATAATAACAAACCAATAACGATGACTTAAATGACATTAATTTAGTTGAACATATTAACGTCGACAACCCTAGTCGCAATATCGCGCGCCGATCGCTGATGAATCGCTACATGAAGCTGTAATTTAATATCCGTGGCTATTGTTCCTGAATGCGTGTCTGACGCGCGGCGCCATTTCATTACGAAATGTGTTATGTGTCAAAACCATATGTTATATCGATTTTATGATATTAATTTAAAAGTTGCATTAAATCTCGTCGCTTCCTCTCCTCCTTGCCGATAACGCGTTCGTAACTGTTGTGATGGTATGAAGCGGTGATCAAACATAAAGTTGTCACTTACCTGCATCCTAACGTGAGTTAAAAAATAGATATATAATAACTGACTTACACTGATGTTCGATAAACTTGACCCCTAGAATAGCCAACGGCAGCTTATGCAAGGGTTCAACCTAATCTGGTTGTTTGGGTTTAACAGTGCGATAAATCTGGGGCTAACCCCAGATTAATCTCGGCAACCCACTTGTAATCAAAATCAATGTACATATAACTTTGGTCCTGATCAAATTTGCAGCATTATCTATCGGCCGCTACTATCTCTCTCTTATGCGCTCTCGCTCACACAAATTCAGACACGCGGCACATTGATCGTGCATGATCGGTTACTCTCGGCTCAAGCGCAGCGGGACCCGACCGTAACGCTACATTTTTAGTGAATGCCGCCCGCTATCATCAATTTAGAAGACGTTGTCGCGTAAAAATAAGACATAGTTATTAGTGACTTATGTTAAACAGGATACTTACAGTTGAGCCACTTATCTTGTTTGTTGTCTATTGTTTTCTAATTACAAAACTTGTTTGGATTCATAGTGTTCCAACGGGTATATAATTTTGTTTGCATTGTAATATCCTCTCTGGATTGCCGCTGACGTCATGTAGCATGTACAGACGGACGTATATGCCTTGTTATATAAACATTGTATAAATTATACGGATATAATTAATGGATACAACAATCCAGTCCGCCTAACGAGCTTTGCGGAATGGTAATTGTAATACATTTATTGTTATTTATTTATGTTATGTATCGATTTGTATGATGTAGTTAATGTTTAATACAACCTTGCGGCTGTAAATTTAAATCCAACAATATAGTTTTCAATTAACGGCGATCGTTCATTGCTGGACTTATTTTGTTCAAAGCACAAATAACTTTTAACTAGACATGTTCCCTGTTTTTGTTAAAGGTTTAGGCTTCTCGAAGAAGTTTTATTGTGAATTCGATTAATTTTTGAAGTAATACTTCTTATGACGCATTTTTGTTGTTACCATGACAACCAATTACATTTTGTTTTACCTTTAATTCGATTTTTTAATTAACCGTAACCGATTGCGTTTTGTGTCTTTTTTTTCAGAAATATATACGGGATAGTATTATATTTTTTGTTCTGTACAACTTCTTACTTATCTTTTGCATAAAACGACTCTTCTATGTGGTCATAACTTCTAAATGTATGTTTATTTAGTATTGATGTGATATGTTGAAATAAATTTAATAAGGCGATAGTTGTAGGAGCGTAGGCAGTCGTACAATTTCATCAACGACTGCTCGAGCGCTATGCGAGTAATATTCGCGTTTATTGCATGCATATTCAGCCGGCGGAGTACCCTCGCGGATGCATATTGCATTCCGGCTATACTAACACACGTCATTGAATTACCGCTCGTAATCTGAGAATTATGCTAAATTTTTATTTTAAACTGTTTAATATTATTTTCACGTTTGGTACCGACTTGACAGCTCGCTTACTTAGATAATTGGGTCTCGAAATTATTTTCTCAAGAAATTTGCAAAAATCACTTAAGTAAAATACAATAAACGTTTAGTTAATATGTTTCTGGAACATAATTGCTAAATCGTTTCCGGCTGCCGAGTAGTAATGTTCCGTTGTTTCTGCCAAATGAAATACCGCTAATATATGTTAGCGATGCCCGTGTAATATTTCTGGATGTTGCGTTCATTTGATTGTTAACAATAAAAGGTCCGCCTGTTCTCAGAAGTAAACTTTTAATTATACTTAATTTAATTTCAAATGGATAGGTTGTGAGATATATTAATTAATATCATACATTACGGTGGAATGTTAATGTTAATGTCAGTTTGTTGCAAATATTACAATTATATTTATTTGGAGCGAGTTACCGCGCCCGCTAGAGCCATCTGTAACGCCCGTATCAGTGGAGCACCATCTTAATTGCCTTCCATATTTAACTGATTTCAAATATAAGCTTTTTTAATATAATTCATTCAATATAGATTAAATATATCACACCGTTGCTTGATGTTTAGCATTGATAATGATCTGACATGTTTATATGTTCTGATAAAGACAACGCATAGAATGTAGAAAGTGGATCCAAAGACTATCCTCGTTCCCCCGTGAGGCAGACAGCGTATCTAGTTACTAATCGCAAATGTAAATCTTTAAATAAATAAATCTGCGCTCACGTCCGTAATACAGGTAGGCAGAGATCATAGATTTCCCTTTGGTACGATCCTGGTTCACCTCTCTCGCTTCTTCTACATTCATGGATCTGCGCAAGCATTTAGTGAGCCAGTTATCTGATCGATAAAACTAGATGTATATCTTTCTTTTGTCAAAAAACTTTATCGTCTTTCCAAATGTTTCATTAATCTGTAGTCTGTCTGTACGCTTAATTGTTTTTTTAGAAAAAATTGAAATTACTATTGATTTCCTGACACAATATCAATCCTACAGTTTATTAAATTTTGGTCTGACTGTCTGTTTGTTCCTCTGAATGTTCTGTTATAACTTCAAGCTTTTGCCGATCTTAACGAAAATTGGTATATAGCAAAAACACGTGATTGTGTAAAAGATCGGATAGCTAATAGTAACCAAAATAATCTGTTCCCGAGGGATAGGAATAAACACGAAAGCATCATTGCCAAGATCGGCTCGAAATAAGATTTTTAGTTCCTTAAATCCACAATTTGATAATTGATGGTAGGTGATGTGCGCATTGCTTGTCTACCGACGACGCACACAGTATTGTGCCACACACAAATACGGCGCGTATTTGTCTGTAATTTGTTAGGAGATTCTACTAAACTATCTTGATTGGCGTGTTTCTTGTAATATTACTAGGAAATCATAAGATTTCGGGCGAATATACTGATATTTTGTGTAATGCGTGCGTACACACAGTCGCATAAATAGAACATGTAATGTATGGGCCCCGTATCAATAATTCCGCATCGCAACCCGGCTAATTGCCGTGCCCCGCTACCCGGGCCGATGTAAAACATTTGATGCGTGACCGGGTGTAAATGTCAAAGGTCGAGGGGGCTCGCTAGCCTGGACTTCGCGACACACGGCCGCGCTAATGGCGGCCCTGAATAATTTATACGATCGCTTATATGGTCGTTATAAGAATTGTTTAACTAAAACAATGGGTCGATTCCACAGTAATTATATAAATGTGACACACGGACATACAGAGTGACACACAGGGCTATCAGTTATATGGTTGCGTATGGAGAGGAAAGCAAGAAGTCGTACAACGCGGCTAGTTTTTCAAGAATTTATTGAAATTTTACCATAACAGTCACATTGCGGTCTTACGCTGTCATGCGATAGTGAAATCACTGTTATGTACAATCTTATTTTTTGAGTTGATGAATTCAAATAGACTTGGGATGTTATATGAAGCAGCGTAACCAATGTATTACTTTTTAAAAATAAACTATAACAAACCACTCAACAAGTCTTATTATTCTCTGTTCATTTATGTTGTTTCAACATGAAAAACATGAAGATAGACCAGGCCCATAAGTTATGCTATAATGTTTGCCGGTAACTAAATGAGCATTCCTTCAATATAGGTAGCGACCTAGTCGATCTCCATTACCTGTCTCCGATACCCATGAGGGGAGGATCTTTTTTTTACAGATGTCGATGGGACGAGATATTCACCTAACATCAGATGGGCCGTTGCCTTGTTTGTATATATTTTTAATTTATACTCATGCATTATGTGATAACGAACCACGACGGTCGTTGGTCCATTATTCCTCGGTATACGACGACTCCGCCATTTACGGATGTAAGAAACTTTTACAATGAAAACAAATATGAATAAATAACTAATAGTATCTAGTCTAGTTTGAATTGAACTAAACTTAACGTAGCTTCAAATAACACAATTGTGTATGTGTTCGTCAAACAAAGCCGTCGGCCGTGTAATGGCAATCCTATCCGGCAACACATCACGACGCGGTGAACCGCGACAACTGCGACCTCAGTCGCCCACTGATTGGCGGTCTGCTACATCGCTTGTGCAAATGTTTGGCCAACATCGCCCAATGTTTGCCTTCAACTAGATTATTCTTTATAAATCGATCGTGAAGTTTTAAATGTATCCCAGGAAGAGCTGATTTGATATTAGATTGTTGATTAGTTATTATGCTTCGAGCTTAATTAATTAAAAGTTGCCGCCAGCTCGGCCTGTGATTACATCGGGATGCCGATCACACAGAATATCGGGATCACAGTGTTAAAGTTATATTAAACCTTAAATGTTACATATTTATGTCATGGATAATACAAGTTATTTGTAGTAATTCTTTAAATTGACGATTGTTATTGTGTATGTTAGTGTATGAGTTGGCTAATGTAATGCACCTTAAGACCTAAATCTACTATTGCAAATCGTATTGGGTCGGACAGAACTAATGTAGAAAGCTTGCTTATCTAAAAAATGAATAGATTTGACCAGATCCGATGATGAAAGTTTTAATAAATTAATTATTATATAAAGGTAATCATTTTATGTACTGATAAAATGTCTGCAAATAAACATTATTTATATCGGCCGTAAGGAACAGGATTGGGATTATTTATTGCAAATGTTTGAAATTACCACTAGTTTGTCATTAGGCCATTCCTGTGTACATGTAAATATTTAAGTACCATTGATGTTAAACATCAAATCTCCGCGCAATACGACAGAGAGGAGAGCGTTTCGAGTACATATACTTGAGATTTCAGATAAGATATTATAATCTCAAGGAACGCCGCGGGAGCCTCTCGACAACTTTGAGGACGCCCTGTTCTGATTTGAAAGGTTGTCGAGATGCGAGGCTATGTGCCGGGACACACCCTCTCCGGCGATTAGGACAACTTATAATAACAATATTTATTTCAGATGAATACATCCGTATTTGTTGGTAACAACAACTTAAGCTAGTGCTCGGAGAAGGAAAATTATAACTAAAAGTCGTAATTTTGTCTCTTTATACTATAATTTATTTTATTTCCGATAAGTACAAAAAGTGTAATGGCCGCCATGTATGGTACGCCATATAAGGACGTTGGTCTGTTTATATAATTCTATCTTGTTCTCTTAATTAGGATATATAATTACTATAACATGAGCTGAAAACGACATTAATTCTCTTTATACGTAATGTTTGTAAAACGAAATCATTCCAGCCGACGACAAGACAAAGCTACGTTAATTTAATGTTAAAATGTATTTGGATAAAACAAGGGTTGCCGCTAATTAGCTTTTATATCAAACGAAATGAAGCAATTGTATCGCGACGGAGCGCGTCATGTTTCTGACACTCGCAGAATATCTAATTATAGTTGTGTAAGTGTAAGTCTCAACACAATCTTTTCAAGCTACAAACAAACAGTACTCGGACTGTTAAAGGACGGAAAAGTGAGTTGAGGTATGTGGAGTAACACGAATTGAAAAGGTACGAAACGAATATATTATAGGAAGCCTGAAAGTTGCAACGATAGTGGAAAAGTTAAGGAGCAAAAGGTTAACAAGGTATGGGCATGTTATGTTGAGGGAAGAGCATGTGACAAAGAGAGTTGATAGATCGAAAACCTGTAATACCGACCCCACATGATGCGGGAAAAGAGCAGGGAGTTTAAGTAGATTGTAGCTATACCTGGGCACGAAGTAAGTTGTAATAGTAAAACATGAATATTTTAATACATCAGCGTAGTGTTAGCCAGCTAGCTGTGTCTCTCATGCAAACTTTGCTTGGGAAGGACGCAGTAAAGACCAACTACAACTAGAATTATATTCTAATTTGTCTTTGTAAAATTTACAATAAACGTCGAGACATACGCGTGCTCACGCAAACAATGCCAACCTTGACCAACGCGGATTGACTCCCCGCTAACGAGTTCCACTACAACAATAGCGAGCTAATAAGTTAGTAAGAAGTAAGTAATAAGTTACAAATTATCGTGATTATATTTTCGATTCGTTTTGGTACTCGGTTAGAAAGAAAGAAAAGAGTATTCTGTCTCATTTGGCCGTCTGAGGAAATAACGCAAAAACTACTTTTGAATTTTGATGCAAAAAATTTACACAATCCTAATGTTCACTATTTGACTATTGTAGTTAATATGTATAATATATTCGAGTCAAGGTTATACCCTCGAGTATGAACATATAGTGCCCGCGTAAGTACAACTCCACTAATTAACTTGAAAGGCAAGACTCAGCCTAATGTATATAAATCTTAACTAGGCGACTACCGTATGTAAACCGCTTACAAGTCATTTATTAGTCTGAAAAACATATCAAAATGTGGGTGTACATACCCTCTTGAAGGGGGCGCTGTTGGCAACTGACGCTTTCGTTGTTGACGCAACCCTGTTTACATTGAAGATAATTTTAGTTTAGTTAGTGATTAGATAGATACTATATGTTTTGTTGCTAAGTTAAGTATAAAACGACTAGCTTCAGTTATATTGCGATATTCCTTTATAACTTAACACACGCTAAGTTAAGGGGCGGATCGGTTGTTTGAAATAAAATCAATACAGCTAAAGCTAAAGCGAACACGAGGCGCGTTGGAGGGCAGCGGTCATTACTGGTCGCCGTTACGGCCAGTCTAAGCCGCATCCCTGCTCCCGGTTTTATCTTAAAATCAATTTCCTCCGGGAGGGTATTGGATTTTATCGTAGCGCAGCGTTGCTCCAAGTTGACCGCAAACTATTGGAAATGTAACTTTAAAACGTTTATGAGGTTCACAAGTTGACCGTATTATGTAATTTATTAGAAAATAGGAATGGAAACATTAACATTTTTACAACAAAGCAGTCGCAAGGGCGTTAGCTAGCTGGGGTTAAGAATATATATTGTTATTATATTTGTATTATATATGCAGTGAGCCCTATACACAATTGCCTATCAGCCCAAACGTTATTAATACTTGAATATCTTTAATAAAGTATTTGCTGTCTTTAAAGTGTTGTATAAATCAACAAACTGTTTAAGAATTTCCAATAACGGCGGCCGTCATTTTAGTTAATTAATTGAAATACTTTGACTATACGAATGCTTACTAGCGTTGAAATTAATCACAGTTGGCCGATGACGTGTTAAAATCCAATTAAAACTATATGAAAAGCGCTCGGGGCAGACCTTTCAGTATTTTTAGCACCCTTAATTGGTAAAAACCTTTCATCGAAGTGTTGACGTATAGCGTTTTATCCAACGCCCCGATGATGATCTGGTCGCCCTCGAGCGAGCTGGAGTATTCAAGTTGCATCAACATCACTGCACGAAACGAACTGCAAAGCGAATAAACCCTATCACTGTACAGTACTAATTGTTGGATTTTAATATCATCATCACCATTAACAGCGCGTTTCCCACGTTATGTATGGTCCCAGTATAACCGTACTCTCTACTGAATAGGTTTTGCCTTAAGTTCTTACAGTTCTTACCTGCATGACGTCATTCCTCCTCAGGAATATGGGACTGCAGGAATAGTTGATTGTTAACACTGTTACTTTCAGTAAAAAGAGAATTGATATCAAATGTTATTGAGTTTTCCTTCAAAGTAAAATAAGTAAAGCAAACAGAAATAAACTAAAAATAGAAAAGACAATAAGGAGTGTAGCGATATGTATGAACCGGACAATTCGTCTTCGTCAGCCGGCCGGCCGGACGTGTGCTGTCCGGAGCCGCGGCGCTCGAGGAACAGCTGGAAAATGGAGGCGACAGATCGCGCCTTCATTTATCTTTCAATGTTCTTTTTATATTGTAGACTATTGCTCGCAGAATTGTTTCCGCTGTGCGATTATATCAGTTATTTTTTTTACCAAAGAGTTCTACGAAATAAGGTTTTAGTTTTGCCAATTTTAATTAATACGTAATTAAAAATAATAAGCCAGGACAATAGCAGTCTCGCATTTGATGAAACATTTCTACTGTATAGATCACGTAAACGCTATTCCGCGGTTGTCAAACGACAGCTCCTCAAAGGAAGAAAGAAATACCTCTTTGTTGGCACAGCTTGGCCCGCATTCAAATTATTTTAAAACAAAACAAAAGAAAGAAAGCCACTTTAAACTCGCAATAAAATACGTATTGTATCATATTTTCCTAGGGAATTGCATCAAGACAACACTCGCATTTATTTAACGTGAGTGCTTTCAACTGAGACGTGAGGTAGTGCACAATCAGACAGCATTCGCGGAACGGCCCGCCTAGTGGCGCAGCGCGCACACATTAGTATTCGGGCGGGGCACCGAGTCTTCTCATGCTGCCTAGCATTATTACTGACGTATATTCCTTTATTGTCGTTGGCGGTAGCTGTGCAGGATGACATTTATAACAATAAACTTTAATATTCTGCAGCGCCTCACGTCGCGTATAGCTGATGTGAGTTTTGTGAAAACCAACTATTACTTTAGTTTTCACCATTTTTACCGTCTTAAAAAACGAAATTTGTTACCAGTGATCAGGATGCTTCTAAAGGCAGCGTGCGTGTGTGCATTATCAAATGGCTCATTTGTTGAGTTTCTCCCGCATGCTGCCTTCTCACCCTGAATTCAAATGTTTCCAAATCAACACGGATGTACTACGACACAGAAAATATACTGGTGGAATACCATGAAGACGGAAGAGGGCGCTGGTTCTACTGAAATGGAAGATACACGGAAGAGATAAATGCCGATCAGTTAATGACGAACCTAACGAGAAGGGATGCGCCCGACCAGTCCTCGTAACATGTGACTATCTCAGCAAAGGAATTATCTTTAATCACACTGACAAAAGAAGACTTAAGTACAACCGATAATTCCCAAGGAGGGTTGGCGTCAGGCAGGCGGCCGGCCGTAAAAACTGTAGCCAAAACTTATATAGTATGGACTACATTCATACTGTGCCGACCCCGCATGAGTGGGAACAGGGCAAGGAGATGATGATATTTTTACCAATGCCAAGAAAATTGTTTTTACACTTTCTTTACAGTCATTTATAGATAGGTCTATGATTATTGAATAATTTTTATTGTTTAAAACAATATACAATCCATCTAAAAAACACAAAAACTAAAAAAACTGTAACATACCGCGATACAGTTTCTGGATAAAGTTTCCTTGTAAATGTAAATAAACTGATGTTTAATAATATATGTATCTTTTGAAGTAAACCATTTTCATAGCACGGCGCAGGTACACGGAACAAAATGTTGTGTCGTAAGTGCTTTAGTGGATTACTGCTCGTGCTCGGGAAATGTGTCGACGTATGTTTTATCGGATTACTTTTGCTTTGATTTGTTACTTTAAATCTTACTCGGTAAATAACTATATAAAGCTATGATTTGCTTACTTTTGATGGATAAAGAACATAGGAAAAATATTTTTCCTTTTCACCTTCTATCCCCTTCCCGTGCAATCCTCTTACCCTTCCCATTCTACCCTTATTGTTCATCAAGGAAAGAATGGAAAAAGTCACTCATCAGACGAAACGCAGAATACTTCTATTTCACGCCTGTCTTCTGTGAGGTCATGGTATTTCACCTGTGGAGCCGGCACATTCGTGCAACAGATGTTGTTGCGGGCTCCACCACTGTAACACCTACTCATGGATTGTTTTACACAAGAGACTTTTTATAGCGAGACTGTCAGCAGAATTGTTTGCTTAAAAAACAGTGGCAGTCATAAGGACTGCCGACAGAAGTGAAAACTCAATACACGTGGGAAGGCGCAATAATAGTTCTAAAATTAATAATTAATCAACGGAGATAAACTCTTGTCAATAAATTTCAAGACGCGTCGAAACTGTTCCAAATTCAAATAAGCGTGTTTCTGACGCGTGTCGAGCATGTTGCGCACACGCACCTACAAGACTTTCAGCCGCCAAACATCTAAAGCGGCGGAAGAGGTTTTCACTTCAAAAATATTATAACAAACACTTTGTAAAAATTGCTTGAGCAGAGCACAAGGCAGCCTCGTTCCTTTGGAACGGCGCTCGGCTTTGATACGCCGCCTGCTGAACTGACAAACGACGGTCTCGGCATTTCTCCGTTCAGAGGAACCGAGCCGAACCGATATTTCAGACGTCTCGCTTCATTTGTGTGCTCGATATAACTTCATAGCACATTTGCTGTATCTGCTGTATTCTCATCTGCAGAAACCGTAAGAGTTGCGCGGGCTTGTTCATTTCTGAATTCTTGTAAAAAAATATTTTGGCTTTTATTCCAACCAAAAGGTTTTATTGAATTCGTTTCCCCGCGAACTGGAATGATTATTGTAAGTGGCCGCATTAATCCCGAGATCCAGTGACATCGCGCACGAGTCAATTACGGGCAAATCCCGCGTTCACTCAAAGTCTGAACGTGTCGTTAAGGTAAATGTTTTTTTTGAATGAATCACGTATTTCATCGAAAGTCTTATTGAGACGCACTGAGTAGTCAAGATTGGCCCAACCGAGTTAGATTGTACCATTGCTTTTATACTTGATAAATTGTTCAAAACAATTGACACCCGTTCTACTATATATGTCTATACTGATAAATAAAATTGAAGTGTCTGTATGTAATATCAAAATAACATTTCCATACTCAATACACATGATGTATATACGGTACTTATAACTAAAAAACAATTTTAAATTTTTTGTCTGTCTGTTTATTCCGGGTAATGTCCGACACGACTGAACCGATTCGGATGGGACTTTTACTGGAAGATAGCTAATATTGTCGGGATTCAAATGGGCAAATTTAATTTAAGTAAAATATATTAGTTTCGCGCGAAATGTGAAAAACCCTCGAAATTGTGGAAAAACCTACGCGACGATGTATCGAATGCAATGTAACAAAGGTTGTCTTAAGTAGTAAAATAACACAAACATTTTACTATTGGAAGTGTAAACCTCTTTAGCCACGTTAAACGGTAGTAGGTAGGGGTAAATATTGATGTTGTTCTCAAATTAAATCGATTTCATTTACTTTTAACTGGAGGCGACTAGCGCATTTTCATAGTAACAGTTTACCGGTCGACTGCGGCGCCGAATGTGTCCATCTCGATCGAATTGATGCAATTAATGTCATTAATTAAGCATTAGTAACACTCATTGTTTAAATACTTGTGTCTTATGATGAAAATATCTACGTCTAACCTCGGTAACAGACTAAACAAGCCTAAACTATAATAAAATCAACGGTATCAAGTCGCAATTTAAATTTCATTTCAAAATCCAACGTTGCTCATACTCTATTGTTTCTGGTTGTTTTAACCCATATTGCTTTATAGTCTAATTTGTTCACGCGTGGCAGGTGGGTCAGACATTAATGCTTGCGTCGCTCCGAAGAGTAATCACTTTCATTTGTTACTGATACTAGATTGCCTACATCTGTGTGGAAGTGTATTGGTCCAGATCCCAATAACGTCTCTCGCTCTTGCCGCACAAGCGTACTACGAGACTTTCACCACGTTATTTATTGTAAATTTTTTCATTCACTTTTCACAATGTGATCAAGAATCATTTTGATATAAAGAAAAATAAAATACACTTTGTATAATAATCTATTTTAATTGAATATCTCAAATAACAATCTTATGAAGGTAAACTTAAATGTAATACTGCTAAGATAATGTACAACTTGAAAGTAGAGTCAAGCAAAGTTTTCATGGAAACGCGCGTCTCAGCTCAGTCGCAATGCGCTAAGTGAATGGGATATCGACCTACTTTAAACTCGCTTTAACTAAAACTATTATACCGTTGATTATTCTACGAAGTTTTGCTGCTTCTGTACTTGATGAACTGCAATGTGGAACAGAATTACGAAGTGGTTACAACCAACATCGACTGCTTTGTCGTTTTGTACTCGTGTTGCAATACACGTCACGTCCTGATCTTTTTATAATGTAAACTCTGGCTTATAGAGAGTGGAAGGGAGACAGAACATATGGAAATAAACTAGAACTATGTTTAAATAACATTATCGGTTTTAGGTAGAAATGAAGTATGTTGTCCCTAACTGTAGCCACAAGCCAAGGCAGGTGTGTGTCTGCAACATAAGAAACTGGGAACGGGAATTCGTGAGCTTTTTACAATTTACCAAGTTCATAGGCTAAACATAAATTACAGTTATTCTTACTAGGCGTGTTCAGTATAATGATTATCATTTGAAAGACAATTTACAGCATGCACTTGCAACAATGTTTTATTGCTGCGATCGGGAAGTGCTTTAACATTTATACGTAACGTCGTATTCTCTCGGCGACTCTCCGTCGCACAGGTATGTTGGCATGTCGCCAGCTCCAGGTAACTGTGTACATATGTCTCTATCGCTGAGATTTAAGTGTAGAGGGAATTTCGTAGATCACCTGATTGTGTTATGAACGATCCCACGCCTCGTGGTATTTGTTAAAACGTTTCTGTAATGGACGTAAGCACTGAGCTATGTTGTTTGAAATCCAAACATTCAGCTTTTTTGATATTTCAGATTTAACTAAGAGGAAATAGCAAAACATCCGAACTGTGCAGAACAATTTTGAAAAAGAAAAGGGCTTGGTTCAACAATGTAAAATATACAGACAGACAGCGGGAAGACTTCATTTTTTTTAGTTTATGAGAGAACATGTATAATATCATCTAATATCCACATCGATCCATCAATTGTCTTCCAATTTTTATGGCTTATAAACAAAAGTTAGAGACCGGCTTCCCGTCCACGCGGGCTAAATTAATTTACCTTTGTGCCGACGCTCATCGCAATCCTCGTCAAACAGTGGAATATTAAAAATCGAGAATACAAATACTTGATATTATACGTTCACCATCTTTGTGAGTGAGAGAGAGGGGAGAAATAAACCTTGTTCAATACAAACAGCTGACGGCGCTATACGTTTGGCTGCTTTATTAATAATTTTTACATCATTTAACAACATCCAATACCAAAAGCCTCGCTTGCGGCTTATTTGCCATACATCTAAGAAGCCTTAAAGCGATACAAAACTTAAATCCCCTTACATATAAAATCCTTTCTAACTGTCGGCTTTGGCTATTTCTAGTTTGCTAGTTTGTATAATTTAAATGAATTTTTACTTAATTATTTTTTGTAAATTTATTCCAACTTATATACCAAATTTTAACCAGTCGACCAACCTGTCAAAATCGCGGGGCACAGCTAGTCTGAGAATATAGTTATTTTAGTCACGCTCAGCGCGCGGCTGCGAGCCGATAGCCCAGATCGCGGTCTAAAACGCAACAAACAAAAGCCTAATCAATTGAATTAAATTAATATCAAGTCTCTATAAAGTTTAAAAATATTTGTCAATTAACTGCAACAATTCTATTTATTAAATTGTAAAGATTAATTCATAGCAAATGTATTTTATGCTTTTAATTTGGTTATAGTTACGATAGTAATTATTCGATTTAATCTCGGGATATATTCGGGCATGATATATGTTTACTTGGGTTGTTTTCCTACATATGACACTGCTATGGGGTTACTTATTTGTACCATCTAACATTTTGTAGCCATCCCATTAACATCGTTAATAATAAAGCATCTTAACTGTCTATTTTAGAAATAAAACAGTAACACCGCACGACTGGGACATTGCAAACATAAATGTTACAAAACCGGCGTGATGTTGCTTGTAAGTTCCTTATTGCGTCTCTGCAATATCCAGTTCATGAGAATATGTTTGTGTATGTATGTGAGACGGTCTATTTCATTTATCAGTCACACGCCGGCCACTGCTGGACGTAGGTGTTCCCCATGAATTGCCACAAAGATCGGTCTTTTGCCACCCACATGCAGTGGACTCCCGCAACCTTGATCAGATTGTCGCTCCATATTGTGGTCTATCCACGATGCGTCTTCTTGCACATGGCTTTAAATTAAAATTATATTTTTGTTACAGCATACAAGTGTATTCAGGCTGTGTAAATATCGTTTTTTAATTTAGTAGCAAACAGCGCACGGTCCGCGTATATCCCCCCCCCCTTCCTCACACGCGATACCTTTGTTGTCTGTTTGTAAACAGACGAATAAAAAATACGTTGATGGTTTCGGGGATTTGTTTCTACGTTTTTCAAATACACAACAATATCACGCGTCGCCAGATTTGGATCCAATGTAAACTAAAGGTCGATCCTCTGTTGTTGTCGCAGCTTGTGTCTCGTCAAACAATAGCTAAAAACTCTTATGTCTGTTGTCTGAGTTGGAGGTGAATTACCCATATCTACAAAACATTTGTACAGATGGAAATGGAATTTGATAAAATACAATGGAATTGTAGACGTCGAATTAACTTTATTGCGACATTTTAATTACTTAAGTTGTAACAACAACATACCAACTGTTGGTTATTACTGAGATATGACCTATTTTTTAATAAATAAATATCTTTATTGCCCAAGTTAAGTATTGCCTTGAGTTTATTAACCAGGTTAACCTTTATTTAAGGAGCCAATGACTTACCTTACATGCTGCACAAGTTTTGTGCTAAATTAACAAACAGAATGTTTAACAAAAATATATACATATAATATAGGTGTTGGGTTGCATCAATATCTTTGAAGATTACATGTAGAGCTTAAACAACTCAACTATCTTGACCTTTGTATTATAAGAAATCCCTACTAATATTATAAATGTGAATGTAAGCTTGTTTGTTACGCTTTCACGCGAATACTACTCAGCCGATCATCATGAAACTTTGTTTACGTATTCTTGGAGATATTAAAAGTAACATAGGATACTTTTTATGAAATAAAAATATTTTTTACGAAAAATAAAAAAAAATTGTTATAAAATCGAAAAATCTAAGCTAGTACAAGGCCATATAGATTTCGATGTTTGCAGCGATTATTCAGTTTGGTACAGCGGTGTTCCTGTGTTTGGTAGAGATCGGACCAACATAATCAGTAGGACCCGGGCGAAGCCGGGGCGGATCACTAGTATTTAAAGTAAAAATGTGCTCAAACCTACGCTATTTCTGTTCAGTTTCGTTGCAGTAAGTTATGGCGGTGTTGTTATCTTTGCCTCGTTTTTAAGTTGTCGACTTTATCGGAGCCTATTTGCAGTATATCGTGCCGGCGATGGGGAGGGCAGGGGGCGTAGGCGGCGCTCGTTGTTGCGGCGCCGCTTGCTTAGAACATTCGAGTGCGAGGTGGCACGGTTTGCTTAGATTTCAGTATGTGCGGTGCGATGTGTACAGTATAGAGTATGTAATGGTATTCGTACTTGTATTTTTATAAAATCTTTTTAAGATAAAAAAGAATATATCAATCTTACTTAGAATATATTTTTATTAAATATATATTTTATATTATTTTAAATAGCTTGATAAATTTTGATAAGCAGACAGTTTAAGGTTAACGTATTGCGCTTTTTCTTACTTTAAGTTTTAACTTTGCAATATATTGATAAAGCTGGGAGATATCTCGAGAACTCTGCGAGGAATTTTTATTAACTTTTCTTAGGAATCTATCCATGAATTACTATTGGAGCGGAACCTTTGATATTTGCAATAATATTATTTCTGCAGCGAGTTCCGAGCAGAATGTTTTGCTGGAATTGTGTTTAGAATTCTTTGTGCAATTATTTCGACCGTAGTTTATAGACGGGTCACGTGCCGCCGCTAGCGCACGCTCCGTGTGTCACTCGCGGGGCATTTCAAGAATTTCTAGTATTGAAATACCGACCACTCATATAGGTTGATATTGCTTAACTGACGTCATAGAATTTGAACCGATAAATTCAACAGTTGTACACGAAATTGTTATAAAAGCTAATAAATCACTATCAAAATGTTATGTTTTGTATTCAGACTGGAAACTAATAAACGGTTTTGTTAATTGTAATCGCTTACTTCCACATCGAGGAGGTACTCCGCTTTGCTGAATACAATTGAATTATCACTGGCCATAATTAATGTTGCGGTACTTATGATGCAATTCAATTAACAAGTAATTGTTGATTTAGAAAAAACGAATGACCAGGGGAGAATACGAATTTAATGACGATAAAATATAAATATACGCTCACGCTCGTAACCCAGAGGGGTAGGCAGAGATCATGGATTTCCATTTGGCGCGATCCTGGCACACCTCTCTCGCTTCTTCTACATCCATACATCTACACATACAAGCTCGTCGGTTACGGGTACTCCTTATATCGCCCTTTAGTATGTCGCTAATCTGGTCGATATAAGTTCTCCTTGGACGTTCGTACGTACCAACGCTGCGACTCAATTTTGCAACATGAATTTGTTTCGTTACTCTCCCTTCATTCCCGCTTTAAAATTGGTTTAACCGTTTAAGCAAAAGGAGGTCATAATGGAACGGCGAAACATACATACATGCATACACTCGAAGAACATTACCCTCTCTCTCTCTGGATCAATCTAGAAGAAAAAACAACTTCATAAACGCTGTAGATACTAAAGCGACGGTATAGGGAGAGATGCTATATTATTCTCGTTCGTCTAGATACTTCTTGATGTAATCTTTTTTTGTACAAGCTCAGAGCTGTCACGTCATCGGACTTTGGTCATATTGACTAAGGGGGACTAATCTTTGAAATCATATGGTGGCTATAGCATGCCATACGATACGAAAATCACGAAGCATCCTACTCAAATTTAAACCCAGTGGCATATTGCGCATTTCAGGGCGGCCACTAATATTCTTCTCAAAACTAATCTATAATTGAGCCCTATTAGGTATAATTGTTTGTGAATAGCTTTGGGTTTAGGAGAGGTAATTAAGTGGCCTCCGGGCCCATGTAAATAAAATTAATGTACTATACAGTTTTAGTAATAGGCTAATGGAATCTGCGGATCCTCCCCTCTCCCCTTACGTTCAATTAATAGCAAAGCCGCCTCGGCTCCCAAATCTCCCGCAGGACTGCTTGTGATTTGAAACGGAATGACTGTGTAGTTTAGTTAGTTGCTTTTGACTTGGGGGAATTAAATATTCCCAATGTAATCTGCGTAATCCCATATTTGTTTATAGTTTTATTTTCTTATACTGCTGTTTTATTACTCTACTAGTGACCCGCCCGGCTTCGTCCGGGTACCACTAATTATGTTGATCCGGTCGCTACCAAACACAGGAATGTGCCACTCTGGACAATCCCTGCAAATTTCATCGAAATCGGTCCAGCCGTTTCCGAGTCTATAGGTCTATAGGGAACATACATACTTTGCTTTTTATATACTTTTTTTTCATAAAAATTATCGTATGTTACTTCTAGTACCTCCAAGAATATGCGTTTCATGATGATCGGTTGAGTAGTTTTCGCGTGAAAGCGTAACAAACGTTTGTGATAATAATAAATAACAGAGTGTTAAAATTACCCCCCGGGCTTCAGGTTCCTTCCCTGAGGCCTTGGACGAGTGCGAGGTAATTTCAAATGATGCTCTCGAGATATTCTCTGCGATAAATCTCGAGGAGAACGAACGAGCGCAGCGAAATGTAAACTTCTTGCTTTTTTACTTCCTGAAGTTCCTCAATTACTCTTCTTTTCTGTATCATTTTTTTATTAGGCATGTCTTCTTTGGTACATTTTTCATAAAATTTGGCCATTTTTAAAAAGACCCTTATGAACATTGAACCATTTTTTAGTGTTTAGAATCTACAAATAAAATATTTATTTTATTTGATTTACTACTACATGTTTTCTAAGTTTTTTTTTTAAATTTCACCCATAAGCTCTATTTACAACAATTTATTACTCTCTAAAATTTGGCGTACACTAAATTAATTAATAATAACAAAGTTGTAGCAAAAGTAAAGTTTATCGAAATAGTTTCCGGTTGAAATGCAACGGCGGTGGCGAACTCCGTAGCTTGCACGTTAAACTGCCCATCTAGACTGCAACGTCCACTAGATGAATAATTGCCGGTGGTGAAACTGCCTGCTCCGGATCAACTTGCCGGAATAGAAGCTGTGCCACCGACGTTAACAAGGAGTCGTTGGCACGAACCATAGGGCGCCTACATTAGTAACGATTATATACCTTTTTGAGAAATACGTTATTATATTTTTATGAACAGTACATCTCCTAAGAGATTTATCTACGTTAAAATATCTTAAAACTTGACGTTATAATAATGACGTACTAAATAAAGGCCCCGTAACCGAGGACCATGTTATAAATATATATACATGTGGAAGAACAATAGAGCTATACGCCAGGGGTATCCGTAATCTCTGTAAAAATATTACGGGCATAACTTCTTATTTTTGTTATTGTACACTGTGTTACAATGAAAATGGACGAAGCTGCAAGTTCCGCTAGTATTGGAACAGACATTATGTAGAGCCGGCTGACAACGCAGACGAACTTGTTACGGACAAATTGGACAGGTAGCGGATACATCTAGGTAGATGTATCCTATGTAATGTAGCTACATACGTTTAAAATCACTTCAAGGTTTTTCACTTTGAATGTAACATACGATAGAATTTAAATAAAAAAATTAAATAACGATGCTTTCTCCAAAAATACCGTAGGATGGTTAGTAAAATATGTAAACATACATGTGTACATTAAAAGACATACATTATACTAAATCGATTAGACATTATTGAAAAATATTGTTTTACAACATTTAATACCTAAAAAAAACTAGGAAAGAAAAAATGACTATTATTATTTTAACACTAGTACTGTCTTCTACCGCATATGATGTCCTGATATGAGAGTATTTTTAAATACATTGGAATAGGTAAAATCAGAAAACAGTAAGAGCTCCCAACCAGATCAGAGTTTACTTCGCGTAACGTGTGTACAGCCCCGCTAAGAAGTGCCTGTTAGTTAAACTGTCGATTAGATAAATCCTATAAATTATTTATTACTAGTGCTAGTGCTAGCAGCCCCGGCTGCGTACGGGTATTCAATAAAAAATTGAAAAATTATAAATAATAATAATAGCTACGCCTATTTTCATCAGGGATGATGTAGGATTCTTATGGTGAAAGAATTTTTCAAATCGGTCTGGTAGTTTCAGCGTCTATTCAATGCAAACAAACAAACAAATCTCTCTCAAAATGAACTTGCAAAGTGCTTGTTCATCCCATTACAAATCTTGCGAAAGATACAGCGACTATAGTGTTGTACCTGCCTACATCCTTCGTATCGTGACAACTTCAATTGAATCTACTAGGAGGGCGCTAGCGGAGCGTGGAGGGCGGACTCGCTTTGATCTCGATCCTGTGCCCGCTCTTGTCATTTTGCAGCCCAATGAACCGGACTCGTCTCAGGCGCGCGGTGAATCATTGCCTCTTCTCACTCCAATGAAATATTAAATATCGACTCGAATGTTCGACAGGCTTCAGAGCTTGCCGTGCGAATGATTCTCTCAGTAATATAATTAAAAATATTAATAAATATTAATTGTTGATATTTGCAGTGCTCCTCGCTATATCGCCTTCAAAAAGAGTCTGTCAAAAGTACTTCATTATGACAACCCTCGAAGGGAATATTGCCAGAGTTTGTGTGACATTTACCATTAATACGTCATATGCGAATCACTCCAGTTTATACGGTTTACAAAGGTTGAATTTAATGGAAATGTTGTCTTCCGATATCACTCTAAAAAAGTTTTTCTTCTAGAGAGGGGGCGTATTATAGGTCACAATAAACTATAGTTTGAAGCCACATTAAGAACTGCAATAAACTCTAAAGAGCGTATATAATTTTTGTCAAGAATTATAACTGTCACGAACTATGATATATAACTTTAGACATTGGTCGCAAAGGAATTACTTATTTGTATAAGGACAAATGAGGGGAGACAGTAGAAACTGATGTGACATAATCATTACATGACAGAAACCATCCATAACCATGAAGTAGCTGCACTAAGATGACATATCGCATTAGTTTGCACAATCCGCTCAAACTTCCGACACTTCCCGATACTAGCTCAGTGTATGAACTCAAACTGCACACATTTATGAACATTTGGATGACTATTATGTCCGCCAAAGCATTGCTATAGTTTCTGTCGGAATGCACAGACAATAAAAACGGAACTGTCAAAGGTCTTTGTGCAGAAACATGTGGCGTTGAAAATACATATTCATTTTGCTTGGAAATTTTATGTAGACAAAGGAAATTATGTCGACTTGCTGAGTTTCTCTTTTTCATTGTTGAACACAGCGGCAATCACGAGAGGCCAGCTAAATTGTTATATATATCACGTATGTATAACTAACATTTTATATATCTATTTAGACCAAGAATCATACATTACCTACAAGTTAACATTGAAGTCCATCTGTTTGACCACTGCAAGGATGGATGTTTAACAATGTATATACGTATACCACGATAACAACATTACCACATCTCTGCATTTGAGAATTTGATATGTGTGCAACTATTTCCTCTCTTAAGAAAAATGGAGTAGACAATCTGTTACATTTGTCCTAAACAACAATAAGGAATAAAGTGTCTCCCAATTGAGAAGCCATTAGCCCTACTCAATCCCATCTTACCTCTCCAAGGACTACATGCAATACTTTCCATTTTCCTCCACGTTTTCTCGCGGGTACTGTCATTAATATTTCATCAGTTTGTTTGTTTTGTCCGGTTTTTCCGTCCGCAGGAATACCTTCTTACTTTAAATGATTTAACTAATGTAGTTCAAATTAGTAGTCCCGGTTACAATCGAGTCCTGTACCCGTAGAATTGAAATGGCAAAGGTATACCTTGACCTTTTGCCTCTTATTGGCAACGTCGCATACAAGTCTTGGTATGTTTGGACTAGAGATATGTATGTACTCGGTGCAACATAAATTCACATGACATTGCATTTTACTACCATTACATTATAATATACCTTATAACGCCGTGGCGTACCTTATAACACGTATTAATTTATTCAACACGTGATACAATAGATATTTGTGCTCAATACTGGGCCGGTGTTTCCCAACGTGGGGTGAAGTTACACTTAACCATCTATGAATATCTAATTCCTCTATCGCTAAAATATCTCAACAAGATGAAAGCATATAGCGTGCAGTAGGTTAGTTCCCAGCAGGTACAACTACAAATTGAAGGTCACACCGCTCCGCGTTCATGTTTCTTTGACGTTATTTCTCTAGCGCGATCTAAATCGGCGCCATTGCCATCTATCGGCGTCACGTGTGAACCACTCGAAACTAATGATAATTGGTAGTGAGTCGGTCTGGGTTACCAGCGACATCTAATGGTGACCTGTGTGAATATTGGTTGTGTTATAACCTCAATTTTCGGCTTTCTGACGACAAATAAGATTATTGGTATTCTATGGCAGTTTTGTTAAAATATTTAAAGAAAATTGAAAGCTTGGAATCTTTTTAATCAAACAAATAAAATAAGCCCTTATGTATTTCGATGATACGTTAAATGGATTCTGAACAAAACACCGCACGTGAAATGTCGACGAGCAGACGTTCAACAACCTCGCTGAATGGATTCTCTCTGCTTCGTATCAATTGGTTCACTTCACTACCAAATAATATTACGAGTATTCCATTATTGGATGTGAAAATGTAGAGATTATTGTTTCGAGGGCAGCATGATCAAGCCAGCCGAGGTTCTTGTATGAGTTTATATCGGAGCCCAATTTGCTTAGGTCTGCTGGAAATTTATTTTGGATGTTATTCCTGCTAATGAATTTTTTAATTATAATGCGCTCAACACTACTACGTGTTTTCTAAGGTGTACATCAATAGTAAATTGCATGTCTGTATAACATTAATTTAAGTTATTTACTTCATTAGTTTCCTAGTAAACCGCGCGAAGTCCGCTATGTACATAAATAATACGAAAGTTGTGTAACTTGAAAGCGTTTTAATGTTCGGATTAAGTAGCGCTATGCTGTGAGATTGGAAACCCACAGTTCTTTAGATTTATCCATCTATTTTAACTACTGATATTTTTTAATCGGGGAATAGAGATTGTAAGCAGTCTTCCTTGTTGACCTTGTACCGGCGTTCCTTGTACCATAGTCATGCTATATGCGTGTATATACCAACTTAAACAGAACTTGAAAAGACAAAAGTCAAATTCAAAGGGATAATATCGATAACCTCTATGGTATATTATTTTTTAATAATTAGGCTTGTATTAGTTATTTTTGCTCAAAGCTTTAAGTATTCGCATAAATGATACGATTTACAATAATTTTTATGTATGTTTGTTGCAGGTAACTACCGAGTACTGACGAAAAATCTTAATGATGACGTTCTTTCATAAATTATCAAAGTAGTAAATTGCCCTGGCATTAATACAGTTGAAAACGGGAGAAGTCATGTATCGACACGTCGAAAACAATGTTAGCCGCTACCGCTGTAATGTTAAATAATTTCCACACATTTAATGTGAAGAGCTCTAAACCGTGTGTTGATTTTAAGTGAAACGTATGGCCCATTGAATAGGGCACATTATCTTATTCTATTGCTAATGTGAGATTTTAACTCGGCGCCCATTTTATCAAGTTCAAATCTAAGTTGTCCCGGAGAGAGAGGAATTTTAAAGCGATAGTACTTCCCGCAAAAAGTTTGCCGACGGATGTCGTCTGGCCTTCTTCGCTACATTAATTCGGTTCGATGTAACTCATCGCGGCGGAGCGCTATTATGCCGCCATCTGCCGACGAGGTCGTAAAAAGCTTCGGCCGCGGCCGTGCGCCCTGCCTTTATAGTTGTTCACTTCAATATTAATGACTTGTAGCGACGATTATGCAAATTGGAGGGTTTTAATGAAATCTGTTGCGGACGAAATTGATTCGAATATATTATAAGTACAAGATTCTGTTTTTTTGCGCTTTATAAATTTATTAAAATTTCCATGTATGAAATTTAAAGTGTCAAATTATTTTTACCAACCAAAACCAGTCGTACGTATGACTTCAGACACACATAAATTGCTTTCGTCGGCTAGGAATCGAAATCAAATCCCTCGGAGTAACAACATTAACATCATGACTATTTTGCGTAGCACCGTTAAATTGGACACAGGCAAAATGTTTTTCACGGATGGGAGTCAAAAACAGCATGACTAATTGACGATTAATAAGAGAAAATAAATTAAAGGTAAATAAAAAGTGAGTTAATATAAATTTATTGGAAATTGGCTATTTTAATTGGAGAAAAAGATGTGCGCAAAATGTTAACTTAAAAAGTGTTATCGAAACAAACTGGAGGTGTAATTAGAGATATCTTTTCAAATCGACAACAACGCCTCGACACAATAGTTGAGATAAATTGTCAAATAAATCCAGCTTAAATTGACATTATGGTCTCAAGGTCGGCGCGAGGGTCGGACGAAAAGTATCTCCGAACCCTCCCGCCGCAAGTGTGCTCTCGCAGGTGGTGGGGGGCGGCTCCGCAAGTGCACAAAGGGTATAGACTTCAATTTGGTTTATTTGAAAGTTTCTGCTGTTGGGGAAACTTCGTACCGTCGTAAGTCTTCCACTTTGTTTTCTTAACGTTAAAATAATTGGCAACTTGTTTAAATATATTTAATCTTTTTAGTTTACTGCAAGCATTGACGTAAAAGTTTAAGTTACAAATCGGCGGTCGTGGATTCGGGATTCGAATGCTGACTGAAAATGATGACGTCATTTATTTATTTAATCTCATGTGCGTGTCACATGAAACTAACGTAGCGCGGTGGACGGCCAAAGTAATCACGGATGGACAAAATTCTCTTTTTAACTTAATTACAAGAAAGTTAAGTTACGGGTACATAGCGGTCGCATTTTGAACCGACGAATCATGAGCCAGATGTTCATCTACTTACCAATCAAGAAAAAAAATTAGGTAACTTATTTCTTGACGTCACAGTAACAAAACATCTCGCCTGGCGCTTAGCAATCTCCCCTTCCTACAAACATCAATTTCAAACTAGTCAATGGACGCATGCGGCTCCAATATCACGGTCATTAAAAGTGTGGTCTATCAGCGCTCGCGTCGACCCATCCGTGGCTATAACAAGTTTTATCCGTAAGCGTAAATAGCTCGGCTCTACCGCTACAGGGTAGAAATTCTTTTCTTAATTGCATAGAAAAAAGCAAGTGTTGTTTAATTAAAACACAGTAGCCCAGTTTTGTCGGTGCGCGGTGCTCTAGCTTCTAAGAACGCAAAATTAATACTTACGTACTTAAAAACTAAAGCCACTTTAGCTCGTACGTTGGGAAAGTAATTTTCATGATGCGTTATTGTTATGATTGTGTTAGTTTGCAACTCTGTCGCTCGTAGACGGGTCTCGCGGCTACTTACGTTTTCTACTTCAAAGCTAAGGCAGCTTTAAGTGTTTCTGTATGGGACAACATTACAACCAACGAGGAAACTATTTGAAATAGTTTAGTCTAACATATAGAGTACTAGTGACCCGCCCCGGCTTCGCCCGGGTACCACTAATTATGTTGATCCGATCGCTACCAGACACAGGAACATCCGCTGTGCCTGGACAATCCCTGTAAATTTCATCGAAATCGGTCCAGCCGTTTCGGAGTCTATAGGGAACATACATACTTCGCTTTTTATATACTATTTTTTTTTTCAGAAAAAATGTCCTATGTTGATTCTAATACCTCCAAGAATACGTGTACAAAGTTTCAAGTGAGTAGTTGTCCCGTGAAAGCGTTACAAACAAACTTACATTCACATTTATAATATTAGTAGGTATAGTGGTCGAGGCTAGTAACAGTCTCGTGTAGGGCTTGAGTACATATTCCCTACGCTTATCTGTAACTTTAATATTTGCTCAAAGGCACATTCTGTATGTACTGTGCATTATATAAAGTTAAAATACTATTTTTTATAGTTTAAATGTTGTAACTAATTAAACTGAAACAAGGGAACCTTCGCTCAAGGGGATTGATTTATGTTCAATCCAAGTCGATTGAGCGCTCCGAGCGAAGTGGATTATATGTCGAACTTGCAGAGTTGACGCGGCCATAACTCCGCAGTCCATGGCACGGCCTCCGCGACTAGGGCTGCGAGAAATATAAGCTATACCTATCCTATTGGCTTTATGCTTTGACTTCATCTAGACAAGTAATATATTTAAACACATTTTTCGCCACGAATTTCGTACGATGTCATATGACTATGACACGATGTCCGTGGTAAGATTTAAGGAGTTCCTACAGTACAATGGATAACCAGTGTTAGTCTTTTCGTTAAGAAGTGCTCGAATAAAACTCGCGTTGCTTTGAACTGTATCCAAGTTTATAGCTGCGCAAAGTGTCTGAGATCTTGGTTATACCAGTTTTGGTTTCGTTCGGCCAGTTGTGGCTTTAAATTTCCAAATCATTATTAATGACAATAGGTGAGTAGAAATATGCGTTTAAAATCTTTTTATCAATGGAATAGAAGATTAATAACTGGGTTTATTAAATTATTTAATTTAAATATAAATATAAAATGTTATTTTTATTGTTGTGGCAGCCCTAGGCACACAGGCGATATATGAGGTCAGCAAATTATGAGTGGCGGAAGTTTTAAGTGGGAGTCTTGCATAGAAACTATTCTCGTAGAACGCCGCGTCGACGAAACTGCGCGAGTTGCAGGCTCGACAGGTTCCGATAATTAGCGCTGCAAGGCCTTGCAGCTTGCCTAATAATTTAAAGCGAGTGACTTAAGTGCAATTTATAAATTGAACATTTCATAACCTCACTTAGGCTGATTTATTGTGTCCATAGCACGCGACGACAATGGACACAGTCACGTCCTCGTCCATAGCTGTATCTATCTATATATATATAAAAGAAGAAACTGTCTGACTGATATATCAACGCATTGCCCAAACTACTTGATGAAATTTTGCACATAGATTTAAGTTATTACGTAAGCGACACTAGTGAAGCCGGGGCGGGTCGCTAGTCCGCTAGTCCAGTATAAAAGTAATACGGTGAGACTTGTCATTATTTTTTATTACATTTTAATGTACCAGGAATTCGAAACTTGATCAAGTGGAAACTATGTGCGTGATCTGAAGGAGGGTCCGTGGCCCTTGAAGTGATTCGTAAGTTGTTAGGTTACTTGTGGACTAATTGAAATCGACCGGCGTCCTTTAGTGACCGGCAGGTGCGCCCTCTACGGGCCTTGCGTCAAAACCCGCGTTTGGAACCCAGGCACGTACCCCCGCAGGACGTAGGCGACGCTAACAGTCGATTCAATTTACCGCACGAGACGTTTCCAACGATATTTACCATTTTTGGTTGTCTTTATAGTTTTATTTTCACTGACATACGAAGAATGGCAGATATTGTACTTCGCAATCAGAATTTTGTTAAAGCGAACTGTAGGCTTCTCGTTGCAATATTATGAAACATAAAACAAGATAAACGTTTGTACGGCTGCAGGAAAACGGAAACGATTCAGCGAATAACGAATAAGCAGATTTCAAAAGAAGATAACAGAATTGACAAATTGTTTTGTATTTACAATAATCGGTTTAGAGCAGACGCGGGTCTGGGTGAGGGGAGAGGGAGGGGGGGGGGCAACCCGCGCCGTAATATTAACAACTTCGCCAACTTGTCGCAATCCCCTTTGTTCCATTTGTAAATTTTCCCGAATGTTTTTATCGTTGCGGCTACGGGAGTAACACAATATTGTTATATTTGAAAACGTCCTGTGTAACTCCGCTGAACTTCCGCAAGCGAAGGCCCGCCGCCGTGGCTACGGTCTTGGACAGTAATTCTACTTGTTATCAACTTTGTGCAAGGTGTGTGCACTGTTTAATTATTTTAGTAGCCGCTTTATGTATTCTAGGGCATAGCGTAGCTTGAACCTAAACTAGATAAAAAGCTTACCCGCTTTCAGAAATTACTATTTGCCCTTCAATACAGATTTCTCATTGTACATCTTTTGTTTATTCTTGATATATTTCTATTGGCACTGATATATCATAAGCACGTTGGATTATATGTTCCAAATAAATCTTTAGCTCGGATACGGATAGCTTAGGCTGAGCGTAGAGCGGTCGAGGCCGGCGCAGATTAGCTTAGCGCTGCACTCGGATGTGCAAGACTCGTGCAAGGAGTGTCGGAAATCCCGACACAGTCCATCCCTGTACAACCGCATCCGGTGCTATTTATATGTGCTGTATATGCGTTTCAGTTTGCTAATCCTGGCGGATATTTATAGGTACAACTTATTTTAGAGAAAACCTCTAACAAACATTGCCGCACGTATCCCTTTTCGGATTCTTTGGTAAATTGTAAAAATTCGTTATCGTCAAAGCACGACCCCCGATATCGTAAAGAAGCTTTAATTTATCTCGGGAACAGTTTTATTTTCTGGATATAAAGTGAGACTGACAATGTGTGTGCAAAATTTAATGATCAGTTGAGTCGTTAATGAATTAAAGCGTAACAAACATACAAACGCATTTAGAATATTAGTTAGGATATTCTGTCAGTTCCTTGATAAATTATCGTTTACACGCGAAATTGATTCCGCGTAACATTCACTATGATGTCACCGTTATCACAACGTTATCTGTCACTCGCTGTTTGCTGGTTTTGGCACGGTAGTGTAAACGCTTTAAACATATCATGTTCTATGTCAATTACCATCAGATGGAGCTTTGAGAATATAGCTGTCCCGTTCTGTTCAGCAGCAGAACTACGGGTGATGTTGACATTGCTGAGGAACATCTTCTTTTTGGAAATTTAACTATTATAATAATAACACAAGAAAGATATAGCGAAAGGAACTCCGTTTCGACCGGGTTCATATGACACCCCCCTCTTTTTTAACGTTAAAATTAAAAAAAAAAAACATTGAAAACTTACATTAATATAAAAGTACTTTTACATAGAATTAAATACATTTTTAATAAAAGTTTTTTCTCGGAAAGTTTACTTTTAGTTACGAAAACAAGCAACGGTCGATTGCATTACATGACATCCTCATCTGGTCCTACTTAGCGACCGTCTGACTCGTCTTAAGTTGGGCAAGTAGTTTGCACGGCTCCGAGATCTCGAGCCGAACATATCTAAGGACATTTAATCGAGGGAACGACGCGGAATAGATTAGAGCGACACTTTGCCGAGCAATTTGCTAACTAATCGCATAAGTCCGACGCCAGGGGTCGAACCTATCGCCTGGCTTAACGATGCCCCCTACGCGAACTTCTTACAATGTGTCGTAACACAACAGTACTCGTATTTGGGCCGACGACTGCCAAACCCATGTCGTAACTTAAGTAATAAATGTTTATTGGTTTGTAAAAATTGTTATAAAATAAGATTAATTTTTTTTATTTTTCTATGGAAGGCGTTGTTAAGTAAATTTTAAGACACGATAGGAAATGATAACAATAGCGCCAATTAAAGTGACCTATTGTGATCGTGTGATGAGTGATGACGTCACACTGGTGTAGTTACACAGATTTTCAGGAGACGTGCGTAAAGGTATACAGAAGGTAACATCTGCAATAATTTGAACACTGTTGTAAGCTACCGTTATTGTATTAAAAAGCCCGCAGCCCAAGCTGTCCGCCGAACGGGACGAAGCAAATACTTTATTTAAATATGGTGAGAAATTATTGTAACGTGAAAATTTTGAAAACAAAAGAACGGCAATTACGCTTTATATGTTCATTAAATGTTAATATATCTTCCGTTTATTGAAATTTCATAACCTTTAGCAGAAATAGCAGATATCTGATAAACATTTTGACGGGTAACTTAAATGCATTAAAAGTAAAGTATCGTTTCGTAACAACAGTATTATTTACGCAAATACGTACAACAATAAAAAGCCTCTCAAATTTCCCAACAGAACTATTGGCGTAGATTTAGATTAGACACAAAGAAAACGAGTCGGACAACAAGCCGCAGCCGACATTGTTGTACTCGCGTCTGAATGCGGCGCTCGCGCACGGCAGGAAGCGATGGCGGTACAAATAATGTTCAATACATTCTAATGCTTAGACCCACTCAGCGGGAATTCCAAGGCCTTACATAAGAATCCTAACTAATATTATAAATGCGAGTTTGTTTGTTTGTTACGCTTTAACTCCTTAACAACTCGATCGTTATGAAATTTTGCACACACATTCACAGAGGTACAGAAAATGACACGGCGGGGTATCTATAAACCTTTTATCCCGATAATAAAGCATAAAATGTTCATTAATAACATCGGTTGCCATGGTAATGTTTCATTTTTGATCAATAACGACTTTTTGACACGTTTTGCCTGTAATTCGAAGTTATCGTTACGCGGAATCATTTTACCAAAATTTCCAGTGTGGAAAATGAGAAACGAATGAATGCGTTCCAAGCCGCGGGCACCACTTAGTCAATAATAATGTTCAATATATTGCAGATAAATATCGTATTAATTAATATTTCTACGCCAGCTTGTTCTTAATATGTACTCGTAACACCTTTGTATACCACAAACACAGTCCCTTGGCCTCAGGCCTTAGGATAAAAACGTAGCTTGTAGAGTGGTAAAGAAATTGTTACCTTGATAATATAAAATATTCACTTTTAATTTGACTTAAACTTGGCAACATTATGTCTAAGCTCATGGAATTAAAAACTGAGACCAAAGCCTCAAAATAAAAGTTGTTCAATCTGGCAGCGGTGTCCCGAGCGTCCGGAAACTACGCCGGCGCCATCTTGCTCGTTACAGCACAAGCGTCTTAATGCTTCCTGTAACGCCCGACTCGCTTAATACTACGTACAATAGTTTATATTAGGCTTTTATTGGTAAATGTTTATCAGGTTTCATTAAATGGCATGAATGCCATGTTTTGAGGACCTTCTTGTTGTCATCTCAGTTTTTTTAGAGAGAAAGAGACAATAACATGTGAATGTTTTACGCCAGTATGAACACGGTGTTTTCTTTCGACATTGCGATACGCTCGGTATAGATAACAAAGCAATGTTAAAGATGAGGTGCGATTAAATCAGACTTCGATAACCTGAACAGTCAGACGGTAGTTAGAGTGTAGGCAAACCTATATCTGTTTCTGATATTGTCTTCGAAAGTTAAATATTTATATAAACAACGGCAGCAGACTGCTCGCCGACGTGATGAGTCGAGCTAGAGTAACAAAAGCGATCGATGCAGCCGGGAGCAATTTCCGCTCTGGGACCGGAAGTGCGGGGCGGGCCCCATGGACCGCCATTAGCAGCAAGTGTTCTCACAGACCATATCCAGTGAGCCGCAGATGCTGGTCGCTTTATCTTGCCAGCAATTCGCTTCATACATGAAAGGTCCCTTTTTCGGTTAACACTTAAAGTGACTGGTGGATCTATATAAACGAATATTTAAAATTTCATTCGCAGCAACATACAGCTATGAAGATCTCGAATCATAAATAATCTAATCTCTCTCACCACTCTGGCATGTTTAGCTATAGATTAGCTATTATTTGTCTATAAAAAGATAACGAGGAGAAAAGCTTGTGTAGTGCACGTACGTCGGTAGCAGATAATACGGAGGGCGGGTCCCGCGGGAGCGCTTTGATTCCATCTCTATGTTGCCATTAAACGCTCCGTTTACATTTTCCAATTCTTTCTTTATCTTTTTCCGTATTCATTATCTTCATAGTATGTTATTTCTTTTCTATGTTTGGCTATTTCCAGTGGCAATATAATAGTTTAGAAATAAAATTACTCATTTTGTATGTCCTCGTATATCTTGTTTGTGCTTCTGAAAGTGCAGTTTGTAAAAAAAATGTTGTATACATATGAAACTTGTATCTCAGTGTATGGCTTTTTAAATGGTCGTTATGTAAATTCAAAGTGGTTTTGTTTTTATTTCGAGGTAAACCCGATGTATGAAAGAAATATCGTATGTATTTGCTTTAAAGAATTTGCGCGCCTTGAAACAATGTTTATTGTGCATTACGTAATGCGTTCAAATATTATGTGGAGAGACAATAGCATGAGAAAAACCCAACAAATTGTGGACATTTTCTTTTATTTTTGGTATATTGGTAGAGTCAATAAGTTGGTATAACCGGGTTGCACATCGCTACATCTTTTATTTTGAAATCCATCTTTTAAATTCTATTTTATAAGCCGGAAGCTGGCTGGCTCAAAGTCGGAATCAATTTCCTCGACGTGCGCCGTTTACACTTAATTTCCCTCTTCCCTGCACTATATCGAACTTTGCAGCACCAGCACTTTTATCAAGATTCACATATATTTATGTAATGTAATGTTTGAAATGAAATATTTTGTTTAACAATGCAATCTTCAAAATGCCTCAATCGATCCTATTGTTAGATTAGATCCTTTAAAGTTCAAATTACATGGGAAAGTTATTTCCCCTTAAGCAGAACGTAATGTAGGCGGAAAAAGTGGATATCCCATGTACATGAGGTGTAGCATTTAAAATAGAATCAATGCTGTAGATAATTTAGTATGTAACAAACTAAACATTGATCACGTTATTTCATTCGATCGTCCGACAAAAACTTCTGGCCAAATATACTACAATAAAATATTTTTTTATGAAGGGTAAAAATCTATGGTTTTACCGAACCTCTACGAGGACCCACGCATTATCTGGTCCCGCCAACCTCACAACCTGACCCGCAAATATCGTACATCCTTATCCACAACTATCGGATTTAGGGCTCGTTGAGGAATCGATTTGAGGTCATTGAATGTTTGTGTTCTAACAGTGACCACTCATTACCACAATTTGCTTTCCGATCTGCTCCCAGTCTCTTCGTAAACATCAAATCACCTAGTCCTAACGCTATTTTATCCTCGTTATATGATTTTCTTTCAGGAGGTACTCTCCTCTTATCTTATTTCCAATTAGTAATTTTTTATCGATCACTTATTTTACAAAAAGCAGTTTTAAAAATAGACAAAAATAACAAACACATATTAACTGATCTGCGACGTTCGTACTTCATACATTTAAACGATCTAAAATTCACAATTTCCTAACCAAGGCAATCATAGTGCGCTCAAGACACACGTTAGCCATTAGGAAGCGAACTTAGACGCGTACGTGACCAAGTCAAATCGTTTGAACTTAAACCGTCATCAAGATGGCGGCGCGCGTTGTAATGGCGGAGGAATTTGGCAGCGCGGGAAATATATGCGATGTATGCTCCGGTAAACAGTAATTTTGTCGGTGTTTTCGTAGACTAGCTTTATGTTTTTTTGTAATCCATATACGTGCTACAAAAACACCTTAACAAAATCATAAAAATTTAATAGCAATTGAAATAGACAAAAACGAGTAGACTTTAAGTATGATCGTCCAGCAGAAACGCTTCTCCTGGATTGTTGCAACAAAGACAATCGTTAGCGACCTGAATAAATTTCGAATTACGTTCCGTTGCATGCTGGAATTCATAATAAATTCTCATTCAAATCTACCTACTTGTTTTGTTCAAAGGATCGCCGAGTGTTCGCTCCGCTAAGACTGCTACGCTTTGTATTGTTGTTCTATCGCTTCGGGAAGGCAACTCTTACATTGGCTTGACGTTCCTAAATAGTCATAAAAGACGCGTCCACCAGTGTTTCAAGTTCAACGCTATTTTTAATTGTTTATAAAATACTAGTGATCCGCCCCGGCTTCGCGGCTATGTTGCTCCGATGGCTTCTGAACCTCAATAGTGAAGTCTCGGATTGGGGTCGACAAAATCTTGTTGATTTCAATCCCAAAAAGACACAAGTCTGCGCCATTACCGCTAAAAAAGAACCCTTTGTCGCGAATGTATGTTTTGAGGGCACTCCTCTGGTTGCCACAGCCAGCATCGGTATTCTCGGCGTTGACATATCGAGTGACGTTCAGTTTCGTGGTCACTTGGAAGACAAGGCCAAATTGGCCTCTAAAAAGCTGGGTGTACTCAGTAGAGCGAAGCAGTATTTCCAGCCGGGCCACCGCCTTCAGCTATACAAGGCGCAAGTTCGGCCCCACATGGAATACTGCTCGCATCTCTGGGCGGGAGCACCCCAATACCAGCTTCTTCCATTTGACCGCATACAACGGAGAGCGACTCGAATCGTCAACGACCGAGCTCTTACCGATCAGCTTGATACTCTGGCCTTGCGGAGGGACGTCAGCTCCCTCTGCATTTTTTACCGTATATACCACGGGGAGTGTTCCGAAGAACTGTTTGGAACAATTCCTGCCGCCGAGTTTCGTCATCGTACGACACGACAGACCGCCAGGTACCATCAACACCATCTGGATGGCTGGCATTCCTCAACAGTGCGGTTCTCTCGACATTTCCTGCCACGCACAGCCGCGTTGTGGAATGGTCTATCCTCGGCGGTATTTCCAAACCAGTACGACTTGGGGTCCTTCAAGAAGCGAGCCTTTCTTTTTCTAAAAGGCCGGCAACGCATCTGCAGTTCCTCTGGTGTTGCGGGTGTCCATGGGCGTCGTTGATCACCTGGGTGTTCCCGCCGCTCGTTTGCCCCCTTCTCTTATAAAAAAAAAAAAAAAAAAATATCACCTGCTAGGCCGATCTGAAGATTTCATCGAACTAGGTCCAGTCGTTTCGGAGTCTATAGGGAACACACATATCATCTTTTATGTGTGTAGAGGTCAATCAAGATATCTGCGCTGTGAAAATAACGATTCTGCATCGTTTCATGAGTAAGCTGCAAAACAGAAACCGATAGCCCCAAGACTTTGAATTAGTAGCTAAGAAAAATAATGCCACATATTGATGTATCCTTTTTTGAGTCAAGTTGAATCTGCATGAAGACGACTACTTCGCTCAACTTTGTTGTTTTGTTTTTAATTCCACAAGTTTATATTATAAGCGAGGCCCTCGAGACAGTACGAGAGGATTCTAGCATCTATAATAGTTGTAAAGAAATAAAGCTCGCGGGACGAACTGGGTCAAATGCTGCGACGATAGCGACCTCTGTATTGTGTTGTAGACAATAGATACTAGACGACTTGAGCGATCTCATGGCTCCTCGCAAGTGTTGAAGGGCATTTGTTTGTTACAGATACACTCTGTCAAAGTAGCTGCTGTACGCTTCTCTCTATATCTCTATATTAGGTATTAAATTTTTCAAAGAGTCCATCATCAAAATATCCTTCGGTTCTATTCCTTTGTTTAAATCGTCAGTTTCTATTTGCTTTAAGTTTTACTTGTGTTCAATTATTGGTAGGTTTAAATGTCTTGTCGATCAATATAACACAATGCTACACTATATGTTACATACATATTACGCATCTTTAGCCTTGTGAAATGCAACCTTATGATGATGCATATAATTCTGACGCGTAAAGCAACGCACGCAGGCCAACGAGACGCGTCGTAAAAGCTCGCCGCCCCCCTCAGCCTCGTAAAGTCTTTATTACTACATTCAGCGAATTCATCTCCGACGTGTGGTGTTTCTTATCGAGTTCTTAGAGATTGTTGTCTCACTAAAGGTTTTGTTTTCAAATACCTTGCTGTGTTTGTGGAATTGTAACAATGACATCAGTGAGTTTAATATAAATATTGTTGTGATGTACTTTATCCGCATTCATCGCTAATCATAGACTAAAAATAATATTACCAAACAATTTAGAATAAAAAACGATTTGTACGTTCATCTGTAAATTGTTAGTATTATGTTCAATGTGTACTTTGTATTACTTATCAAGTTTCATACGTTGTTTTGATTTTGAATGTAGTTTTTTCTTAAGGTTTTGGATAGCCACATACATTCGCTGCCGACTAGATGACGTCTCGCAGCGGCTACAAGCTTCTCCAATTAGAGGAAATTGGAAACGGAAAGACCGAGTGGCTTTTCTTTCATCTTATTCAAAATATGTTTTTAGTTCGAAGATTTATTGGACTTCGAATAAGGTTTGCTCTAATTTTTGATAGGTTTATACCACCGCATTTGTGTATTTTGAAATCATATTGGTGTTATTTAGAGTTACATCGTCAAATTTTCAAATACTATCACTTATTTGATCATATTATAGTCCCACACTTTTTTAAAAAATATGGTGGCTTTATACAGAGGCAAAAAGTTATGAACCATGAATTTGATTGACTTTTTTTTAGTAAGATTCGGTAGCAGAAAATGTAAAACTATATATATTTCAGTTATTTGTAGCAATTGACACCGATTGATCGTTCCCAAGTTAATCACATACAGTTCTAATATTGTGTCGTAAAGGAAATGCGGTGTAGGGAGAAGGGTCGGCCATTATTGCTATTCTAAATCTAATTTACTCGACTGGATATAAATATATTGCGATCAAAGGAATATGATACGTGACAAGGGTCTCGCAAACACGTCGGTTAGCGCCGTGCCTTCACAATGTCGTAAATTGTAGAAGAGGGCGATGGCGGCCGCGGAGCGTTTTGAATGCTGAGTGCTGACTGCTGAGTAGGGATCTGTTACATCGAATTGTCAACGTCGGAGCTTAAGACGGACGGACGGACCGACTTTGGATGGTTGCAATCGTTATTACATGATCAAATTTAGATTCGTTTTCAATTCGTTTCAATTCAAATAATATTTTGTAACCGTATAACTTTCAGGTGTGTATTGTCTCACCCCTTTCTTACATGACAACAAAATACAAACATGACATGATTGTTGACAAGTTAAGTTAAGTTATCATCTATACAAAGCTAAATAGTATAATATGTATGTAAATATAATAAATATTGACTCGGCGACACCAACAACTCTCATGACTTCAGTTAAAACCAATTGGTAATGTGTGATAAGGAAATTTCAATAAAATATATGTAATATTGAAACTGAAGTGTCTCGTCTCCTGACGGAACTAAGCGAAGTTATGATGAATAAGTGATGTGGACACGTTTCCCGCATTCACTGAGCGTGCAGCATCGAGTATTCAGGAGCTGCCCCGTGGCCGCTGGGACACCACGGGAAGCGAACTCTGCTCCTCCGGGATGCACAAACACGACCTCGGTGAGCTGTGGCATACGTGCTAATGTTGTTCACCGTCGACGACCTTTTATATGCTGATTGTAATGCTAAATGTATTAAAGCTGTTAAATTGAGAGTTTGAAATAAACTAGATTTAAGTAATACCTGCCATTTTACTAGCTAATTTTTAAATTAAGACTAATAAATATTTAAAAAGTTTCTTGTCTTTTTGGTTGAAACGGATCTAAGACAGTATAAACTAGTGTGTTTGTTTGGTTAGGTAGTAGTACAATAAGAGAAGTTGGCTATTCATTTTACTTTGCCTCTATACATTTTTGTGAGTCATTTGGAGTTCACTTTATCTGCCGCCATTGTTAAGGGTCTGCCATGATTAAGCCCGCGGCGGCGGCGCCCGGCTTTCACATTATGAATATTTGTAAGCCGGAGCGCATTGCGAAGGCGCAGATAATTACAAAAAAATATATTTAAAATGAGTAGATTTTTCTCTTAAACCGCATAAAGAATTTTATGCTTTTAATTGCTGTCGACTTTTACTATAGATAAAGAAGTTGGAAAAGAAGCAAGAAAAATAAAACACAATAGATTTTCCTTTATTTTCTTTGTTTTGCATTTTCCACCGAATTTATCAGTTTCCAAATGAACGTATCAGGGTACTACGCTACTAAATGATAGGAGGTATTATAACGTCTGGGTTTTACTTGTGATTATAACATGTATTCTTATTTTAAAGGCGTTCTCATCCAAGCGGAATGCACGGGAATGTAATCAAGTAACCGAGTTGGTATCGTACCGGCGTCCCGATTGAATCTACTTAGATACGAGCGGATTTTGACGTCAAGGCGAACTTTAAACTTGAGTTATTCCTGAATGAAATATGTTTTACGTAAACTTGTTACTTTATTTATAATTATATATTAAAGACGTAATGGGTAAATGAAATAGGATTTATGGCAGTTTTTCTTAATTAATCGGAGAGGATCAAAAGCTATTTAATAAACCGTTTTATTTTCTTTTTTAAATGTGTTATAACCCACGTTAATAAATATATGGTTATAATTATATTTACTAGTTAAATATAACCAATATGTATATATTAGTGTTGTGTTTCAACTGCAATGGTCGGCCAATGCCGCGGCCTGGATATCAAATCGCGGGATCGTCCGTTTTTAATATCCGAGCGTCGGGAGGATTACATCAATAAGGAAAAGCTTTTTCTATTTATTCCCTCACCATTAAATATTTTATTAAATATATTATTTATTTACTTTGGTTATTTTTTTTAAATAATGCAACCAAATTTAACTTCAGGAACATTGTATTCTATCATAGTCGTTTATTTTCCGTGGTCCGCTAATAATAATTAATTTATCAAAGCAGATTATTATTATTAAATTATAGCTTAATAAATTTATCAAGTGCTCAAATATTTATAAATATGAATACGGAAGGTGGTGTAGTAAATTTAAGCTTTTATTTATTGATACGGTCGGGACAATTCGTACGTCGCGGCATGACACGCTCCCCGGTATCGATCCCGCGTCAAGTCTGTAGGCTTGAATTATTTAGTCAATGTGGGCCGTCAGCGGCGACGTGCTCCGAGCGTGCCGTGCTGATCGTCAAACTTGTACCAGATTCACGAAACGAAAGGAAAGTTGGTAGGGACAACCAAAGGTCCTTTAACCTTCCGTACGTACTTGTTACACGGATCACTACGAATTTATATTTTAATTATTAACATTCGAAGAATCGAACCACTGCAATACTTGGATTATATGTAACCCAAGCGACGGTTCGGGTAAAAAAAAGTATCTAGGTACAGTTACTTTTTTTATTGAAGCTAGCAGATCACTTGAAGTTAAGTGATCGCTACCCATATATATCCCCAATAAGCAAATGTGTTGCAGATGAGTTGCCTACCTTTAATATACAGGAAAAAAATATTTCCTTCTTGCCGTTAACCCCCTCCCAGTCCAATCAACTTCCCGTTTCCATCCTATCCTTATGAGGAAAGGGTGGGAAGGGGAAGTGGACTAAAATTAGGTCTCCGGCACCTCACTCGTCAGTTGAAACGCAGAGTACTTCTACTTCACGCCTGTTTTCTGTGAGGTCGTGGTATTTCACCGGTCGAGTTGACAACAGATTTTGTTGCGGGCTCTATACCACTGTAAAAAGATACTAGAAACTCTGCATAGAGATTTCTGCTACGTAGTCGAGCACTAATAAAGGATATTTCTAAATTCGTTTAAAGTTTAGGTTGAAAGTTTATATAGATAAATTACCCGTCTTTACCCTTCGTGTCGCTAGTACACCCAATAATATATTAATTTTTTAATCAGATTCAGTACTTTGTTTTTGATTTTTAATTATTTTTCGAGTAAATGTCGCATCTCTTTCGAACAACTTAAAATAACTTGATTGATATTTTCGTTTAAAGTGGACAATTTCACGCGTCGGCAGCGACAAATTAAACGCAAACTGCGTATCGACGCGACGCCCGACGAACTCTGAACTAAAATATTCAACATTACATGGACTGCTTAACTAAATTACTGCGATTAAAGCTTACTATTTGTAGCGGCGGAGGCGCGCAGACTTCACATACACTTTTAGTTATGCATAGGGTGTAAATATGTCCTATTGAATAGAAATCAGGCTGCTTTCCGAATCTTTAAACACATCTTGGCGATAAGTACCTTGGAGTTTCGTTTTTCGTAAATATCATAAACTGTCTACAAATTGTCGATTGAACGAATAATTTGACATATGCAGACGCAACAAACCTATTTTTTATTTGATTGACTATCATATTATTTTCATATGTGATTTAATTGTGTGGCAAAAACTAGTTTTTTATTGAAGATTTGACTTTGGCAGTTGCATAGTCAAATTATAAACTGACGTTCATGATCGTCGGTTGACAATGCTGAGTAATTTTATTTTTGAATAAAACTCGAATGGAAGGAATTAAATATTTAATGTATTAGACCGCGCCACATCTGCCGACGTCGACATGTCGTGTGGTACTGAACTAGTGAACGACAACGACGTGTGGTCGCCGAGGAGTGGGGGCATACCTCGCTTATAGCTCATAGCACGTCGGAGCCCCCTGGGGAAAGCGATGCGTATTTGGGTCAATAGGTTTTCGGAATTAAATATGCAAGACAAATAACCTATTCATTCATTCGCTGCTTGTTCGTTTCGCTTTTAATTTTTAGACTTTATTTAATTTTTTTAATACTATTAATTGATTTTTAAATCACTTTTTTTATTACATCAAGTTTTGTTCATTATATGTTTATAGAGTATGTTACTTTTTGTAAGTGGGATATGGAGGAGCAAGAAAGTTGTTCAAGACATGCAACTAACTGAATTACATTTCTAATTTAAATTTCAGTAATTAAATTCAGACGTGTAGCATTCGTCGCGCGTAATTCTCCTGCGCGGTGCGCGTCTGAACACGTCTTTGTTTATTACATCTCGACATTCGTTCTTAATTAACTCCACAATATGTCACTTCAATCAACCTGCAATTATATTACCTACTAGCTGTTTCCTGCGACTTCTTCCGCGTGGAAATAAATTCGAGAAAACAATTTCGAGGGTTTTTAACTTTTTGCGCGGAACCCTTAATATTTTGCTTAAATTAAATTAGCCTATTCGAATCCTGGCCATATTAGCTATCTTCCAGTAAAAGTCCCATCCGAATCAGTTCAGTCGTGTCGGACATTACCCGGAATAAACAGACAGACAGACAAAAAAAATAAAATTGTTTTTTAGTTATAAGTACCGTATATACATCATGTGTATTGAGTATGGAAATGTTATTTTGATATTACATACAGACACTTCAATTTTATATATCAGTATAGATTGTATGCTCCAAATGAATCGCATGCATACTACACAATTCAAATGAAATTTTAAAATATGCTTGTAAAAGTCTTCAAAAGTAGTGGAAGTTGTGCATGCACTCATTTTTCGTGTAATCGAAGAAACTATCAGGAGAATTCACAAATTCTAATAAAAACGTAACTTGTGTTATGTTGTGTGTTCTTATTATTGGCTAAGGCTATAAACTATGAGATAATGAAGCACTTGGTAGGTCTGTGTTACATAAGTAAAGTCTTCCCTTAGGGTGACGCAAGCTGTGGCAAGTTGTATAGTTTTAATTCTCATCTAAACTCCGAAGTTGTAGTTTTACATTAGTTTAATCGTGTTCAAAAACGTTGTATTGCTTGTTGCAGGGAGAAGAAAAATGTAATTACAAACTTTTCCTGCCAATCGTAATACAAGATGTAATAAAAATAAAGTTGTTGCACTCTAATATGTACATACAATTCTCATTAACACGAAACAAGATACCGAAAGACAAAGTGATCGTAGTTGATGTATAATTTAGCCTGTGTTGTGAGTGACAAAGGTTTCCTCGGTCGGAGGTCGTCGACAAAGCGAGACGTCGCGCGCGGCATTCAAATCGACTAACATCCGACCTGCTGACGACCTCTCTCTCACAAATGAAATTGTTTCGTCATTGCGGATCAAATATATGAACGGTTAACGTGGCCATGTGCTGGCAATAATAAAAAAAACAAAACTTCCAAATTCAAAGCAGCATGTTGTTCCCTCGAACTTATTTTAGATTTTTCCCTAAAAAAAAACGTTTAACCACTAAAGAGGAATTCACTTTTAACAAAAAGCCGAGTCCGCAACAACAACATCATCATCGGTCGAGCCGGCCAATTCGTGCAATTGTAGTCGACCTTGTAGAAGACAGGCGTGAAGTAGAAGTACTCTGCGTTTCGTCTGATGAGTGAGGTGCCGGAGGTTGCTCTTCCCCGTTCCACCCTTTCCTCATAAGGATAGGACGGGAAGAGGAAGATGATAGGATGGGGAGGAGGTTAACGGGGAAAACGAAATATCCTATTTACTGTCTATGGCCCTCCTTTGTTCTTTAAAGGTAGGCAACGCATCTGCAACACATTTGCTTGTTGCGGATGTCTATGGGCAGCGCTCACTTTACATCAGGTGATCCGTTAGCTCGTTTGCCGCCTTCTCACATAAAAAAAATGATTTCCATCATTCAACATTAGCATTGAACGATGACAATCCAGAGAAGAACACGGAATATAATGGTACGTAATTCTTCAAAATCCGTTAGGCTCCAGAAATCACAAAAACAAACCTTCTGGTTCACATGTGTTATGAAGACATTTAGCCATGAATTGTTCGTTAATCAAGGTATACCTAAGATATAATACTTAAGACCTAAAAATAAATATAAAATAAAAGTGGTAGGTAGATTACAAAGATAGATAAAATTTTTAAATGCTATTTTAGAACGATTTCACAAAAAGCTTGGGTGTAAGGTATTAAAACCGATTAACCTACAGAGTTGTGTTACAACATTGTTTGGGCTATTTAACTGTAATCCCATGCGATTGGTTTTTAAATAATGATGAACGTCGCCGTATTAAAGGGCGACATAGATAGCAAGCCGTAGAGTGGACTCACTACGCTGTGCCACTGTGAGAGACGCGTGGGCTTACTAAATCCCCTTGCCACATCCAGCATCGGTCTTCACGCTTCGCTGGCTTAACATAATTCATGATTTCCACTCGAATTCTCTACGCAAGAATTTGTATGTTGCGATAAATCGGCGTTGATACAAATGACAAGCGACTCCAATGGCTCAGTGGTAGAATATACTTTGTTAGTCTTCCATCGAACACGAGGATAACCAATTCGAAGTTGTAGCTTCCCATACACCTACAACTAGCGCTCTACGTTTACGGAGTCGTTTAGTCTAGGTATATACAGATATAGTTACTAGTTATGTTTATGCATCGGAAGCATGAACAGGTACTTCCCAGCGGGCGTGAGATGAATGTTGACCATCTCTCAAATAATACCGCACCGGCAGCCGGTGGCGGCCAGCACAGACCATTAGTGGCCCACTCCGCCCCCAACTACTGCTTGAGGCCGCAAGTCAACTAACACTGTTAGCTTTAGAATTTACTAACTAGTGTTAACTTTAACAAGTAATATGTGTCCAGAATGTTCCACGTCACCAACATCGCTACTTGCAAAACAAACCTTCGCTAGTTTCAGTTCAGAAAGACTATGTAAGCATACATTAGTTTGTAATGGTCCATACAGCCTCGTAATGCACAAGTATTCACAGTCAGCTGAAAGTTCGGGTAATTACCGACGACCCGCGGCCCAAAGTTGCTCGGCCCAGATTGTAAACGCGTACGTTTTTTGGTTAGAGTAGCCGCCGAGTGACTCAGTGATGAGTTGAAATCTGGATGCGAGTACTTTAATGTAGTACCGTTGGTGCAGTTATGTAGATATATTTAAGGTACAATTGAGGTTCAAAACATTTTAATTTGATACTAGAAGTCGTATATCTTATATTCTTATACAATATATAATAAGTTTTCGTTAAAGTTGAAAATGTATTACTAACTCTTTTCACAAACTACTGTCCTTAAATGTTAACAGGACGGTGTTAGCTTATAGTTTAAAACTCGAATATAAAAGCGTTGTGAATGCAGGGTAGGGGGTTGAGGGGCGAGGGTGAGAAGTGGCGCTAATTACCCTGCCGTTAGCGTTCAGCCTCACGTAGCGAAACTTGTTCTTGCAGCGGGGTGTGACGAACGTGGCCTACATACGTGTCGCGTTTCATTATAAAGGATTTTCGGTAGGCGTGCTCTTTGAAAATGTCAATATAACGCCGTGTTCACACTGCCGAAAACGTTCACATGAAACACGTTATCTCTCTTACTTTCTCTCTGTAAAAACTGAGATGATAATATATTTTATGTAAATGTTTTCGGCAGTGTCAACTCACCGTAACATTTTACTCAATTGTTATGTAGTGACGATTGTGTAATTTTGACTATCGCGTTACCTTTTTCTCCTACTATATGACTTCACTGTTTCATTAATTACCATTACCATACAATGTCTATTGGCGATATTACAAAAGCGTTCTGGGAATATAAATATTCCTCAGATATCAGGACTAAATAAAAGCCTAAACACAATAGTAAATTTAAACATATACTTTTATACCTTACTTACTTACTTTACTTTACTTTTAGGTATATACTTTTATAATATTATAATAGAAATATTACAGTATTACTTTCAGATCACTTTTCTTTACACTTCAGTTCAATGAAATTCTTCTATTTAGTTATGTGACATTATATTCTATATAACTTTATGTAAATTTTATAAAGTCGCACGCTGAGCACGCTAAGCACTGCTAATTAGGAATTAACTTTACACATTATGTAGATTTTAACTACAAAGGTACACCTCTCTTAGTTAAGGTAACGTGATTAGGTAAAGCTATGTGACAATTGCTCGTTATGCCTTTACGTGGACAGGTCGCCGGTATTGTGTACACGATCATAAGAAGTTCTGCTTCGGATATAAGCTTGCCTTACTAGCTCACTAAATGTTATGTGCGGGCGGCATGGCATTACAATCACGCGACATATTAATAAAGCCTCGTAAAGTCTACACGTCTTTTCGCATAGTGACTATGCTTTGTCATCGTGAGCAATATGTAGACCGTCTTCGACGACTTTACATGACCTGAAATTTCTATTGAATTGTTTAATAAAGGCAGACGTTTTTCGACTCGGTGTGGCACAACAGTCCAACCTCGTTTCGTATCATCAATCAAGTCCGCTCGCTCAGCAGTGCACACTAACAGCTTAGGCAGTAGACACACTGGGCGGGAGAGCGTCAACGCTTTTTGTGTGAGTACAAGCTTTGTGCGCCGCGTCGCCATTGATCTGCTAATTACTGTGAAAGCGTCTCTTGTAAAAGCTGCCGCTGGATAGGGTTGGGATTTAATTTTATTCACATGTCCTTGAAGTTAATTAAATGAACAAGAAGACTTCAATGTATTCTTTGACACAGAACTTAAAATATGTGAAGTTATTAAGGAAGGAAGAATTAAAAAATGGCTTCTTGTACATATCTACGCATATATATTTAGGTCGATTACGGGCACTTTAAATTTGTCTTTACATTCCCAAAACTGTATGGCACTGACTAACACTTTACAAAGCTATTTCCAAGCCTTCATTTGTCGTCGTGAATTGAAAACTGTGAATAGTTTGTCATTGGTTAAATTTACCAAATGATATAACCAAACAATATTAATATGTTAGCTGTTTCCCACATGTGAAGGCGACGCCCGACACCCCCGTCGCTTTCTCCCGCTCTCCGCTACAACATATCTCGCTAATGTATGCGTTTATAGTTATGAAATTTTAATATATTGGGATACTTTTAAGGGAATATAATTTTAAAGATCCGTTGAAAGCTTAGCCCCTCACTGTTGGCTCCACTAGACGGCTCAAGGGGCAATGCTCGGACTTTCTCTTCGAGATCGTATCAGAAATAATGTGATCCGCAGTAGAACCAAAGCAACCGGCATTGCCCGAAGAATTGCAAACCTTAAGGTGACAATGGGCACAACACATGATGGGTCAATTATCTGGTCAAAGTTACGGGAATCCACTAGATAGTGCCGACGAATGCTTGTGGCGAGCAGTGGACGATGTTTGGCTACAGAGACAGCCAGACAGAAATCTGCAGCAACCTCATCTAATCGAATACTTAATAGACGGATAGGTTATGTTGTGTCAAATCGTTGTCTGAATAGATCGGAGCCTGGCCTTACCGAATTGATACTGTTTGCCATGGGGTGAATAAACAAATACAGACCGTTAAGTTTATACGAAGTCTTGAAGTCGGGCCGCAGCGTCACTTCCCTTAATGGATATTGAGAAAGTAAAGTTTTGTTTGCTCTGCGTAATGAGGTACGCACGCGGGCGCGTTGTCTGTGTACCTATCCTACTGTGCGGCTACAGGGGTTGAGAGGTCACAGTGTACGTGACTTTTTAATCTTGCCTTTACAGTCGAGTCAAGTTGTGCATTTGTACTTAATTTGATTGTTTTTACTTCAAAAAGTTGCTTGAAAGATGTGATCAAGTTTCTCATTTGATTACTTAACAGATGAAGGATCGGGGTGATGAGCTCGGAGCAGGTAAAGTATAAATATGCTGTGAAATAGTGTTGCCATAAATTAACATCTTATATAAATAAATATGCGCTTACACCCGCTACCCAGAGTGGTAGGCAGATATCATGGAGTTCTATTTGGCGCTATCCTGGCACACATCTCGCTGCTTCTACATTCATACATCTACGCATGCATGCTCGTCGGTTTCGTGTACTCCTTACTGTGGGTTTACACTACAGGGAACATTCACATTCAACAATTGTTATCTGAGATTTTTCAGAGAGAATAATAGAGAGAAAGTTTGTTTCGATATACGATTTCACGCCAGTGGAATCCCACGGTTATTCGGCACTTTTATAGTAAGCCACTAATCTGGTCTGTATAAGTTCTCCTTGGACGTCTTATTTGAATATTAATGTTTTGATTTAGTTAGCTACAAGTTGCTACGTTCGGACCTAAAATGTAATGTGATATTGCTGGCGGCTTTGGGGGCAGTCGGCGTCAGTTTCAGGCCAAGAAAAGGTTAATTGATACCAATATATTACTCAGATACTACGACGTGTAATATGTCAGTTTATATTAAAAGTTGAACGGTAATATTGACGATACAAATGCGTAGTCAAAGGTAATGATTGTTAGCTTTTGTTACAGGTGAAATCAACTAGTAGGACGTCAACACTCTGAACATAATGTATTTGTTTGTTTATTAAATTTACTATTAAGTTTCCGAAGAAGTATTTGTAAGTTTTCAACCAAATTTGAAAACCATAATCAAAGTGTAACTTTATACGTAGTTGTTAGCATTAACTTCATTTTGAATTGACTTGACTTTTAACGGTTATATTAATGGGAAAGTTAAATTTTTTATTGTTTTTTCGGAAATCGTATTTTTTGTTAAATTACATTTAGATACGAATATCCCGATAATAATTTTTTTCACAAGAGATGGAACTTGAAAAAATTGTTTGTAGTTCAAACATTTGGACAACCGGACTCGAAGCGGGATTTTCATTGCCTGAAAATACGAATAAAACAACATTTTCTAAAATTTTATCGTAGCTAGATCGATTTATCGCCCCCGAAAGACGCCGCATACTAAATTTCATGTAAATCGTTGCAGCCGTTTCCGAGATTCAAATGATATACACACGAATGACTCGTTTAATTAGTTACACGTTATTTATCCAAGGGTTACGGAATTGAAATATGTTGATCATTTAACGGTTCCGCTGCAATTACATCCAAATACAGCTCTGAAACTTTATATTGCGTCTTGTTATAGTTGTGAAGACGCGCCCGGTTGTTGTCATATGTTGTGATATGTTCACTAACTATCTTTTGAGTTTCTTGAAGCTAACGACGACACAGTTACATTTTATATAAAGTTTTTTAAGTGCATTGCCTTTTATATTGAAATAAAGTAAGGACCCACGGACCCTTCACACAGCATTCGAACATGGACCAGTATATTACTTGTGCTAATTAAAGAATAGAATCTATGTTACAACAAGAACGAAACATAATGTATATTTTGATGAATTCAAAATCAAGTTCGTTTTAAATATTATTAGCACATTTATTTCGTACAATAAAGTTTTTCAGTTCAGTTTCTCTTGCCAGGATACCCGTAACGTTACGTGACAGCATAACAATGCTCCGTCTGACCCTCCAGGTGGTCTCTGTCGATGTAACGGGAGCCTTTCTGCCTAATTCAATATATAACTTTTCGTCTACGTAAAGTAAGACCCGAACTGTATCGAATTTTCTTTAGGACCTATCTATTGAATATGAATGGCAAATTTCACCTTCTCTTGACTCTTGTATGTACTGGAATCCTCGTGAATATGACGTTAGAAGAAATTTGATGATAAAAAAATAGGCCTAGTTATTCAGAAAATGATATTATTGGAGCAAATTTGAATTACGCTATTTACTATTAAGAGACTAGGGAAAAGATCCTTTCGTGGCGGTCACCTTCCGCTATTTGTATAATAACGTGATGGTGACCAGCAGACAGAGTACCCTGAGCAGTGGCAGAGTCCGCAACAACAATCCCACAGAAGACAGGCGTGAAGTAGAAGTATTCTGCGTTTTGCCTGATGCCTGATATGCTACATACCTAATTTTGGCCCTCTTCTCCTTCCTTTCCTGGATCCTAATAAGGATAGAATGGAGAGGTAAAGAGGATTGGACTGGGAGGGGACAGGAACGGAAATAACCAATTTCCTTTGTCCATTAAAGGAAGGAGGTGACGCATTTGCAACTCAAAAGCTTGTTTCGGATGCTTATGGCTACCCATCCCTATGGTCACTTAATAAACGCTGTGAAAAAGCTACGAGTTTCATCTCGTCACCGTGACACGCCAGGCTCCGCCACGTTAGAGCCAGTTAGGCCCCGACTTACGTCATGTAGGTTGCGGGTTCGAACCTAGGCAGGCGCTTTGTGTAATTTGTTTCATCACCACTGCTCTAAAAACATTGAAGGAAAACATCGTGAGGAAACCGGCACGTTCTTAGAACATGTGACATCTACCAACCCGCACTGGGCCAGCGTGGTGGATTACGGCTCATTCCCTCTCTCTGAGAGGAGGCCTGTGTCCCTGCAGTGGGGAACATTCTAAAAAAGGCTGATTTATTATTACCTATTAAAAGAGTTTTATTGACATAAGGGCTAATTTTTTACCTGAACTCTAAAACCTTCATTTTAGTTTAGTGGGAATGTCCACATCGTGTAGTGTATCGTCATGACATTAAATAAGTTTCTGTAATATCTTACAACTTCGTCTTCTTAATTAATCTTCTTAATCTTTGTCTACAGTTATCCTCCGCATATTATATATTATTTTGATATAATTTATATGGAACCGAGTCTATATCACGAATTCGCTACGGGTTCAATGAAGTCGGGATAATGTATGGCGCTCTTTGTGGGGTGAGTGGACAGTCGGCGGAAATGTTAGAGAGTGTATGGAGAATCTACAATGCATGAGCCGGCACGCAATAAATCAGGAGGAGGGTAGATTGATAAAAATGGCTCGCCGCCTGCACGACGACGATTAATGAACCTCACCTAATTAATAACGCGCCTTTCGCTGATACAGATGACCTATGAATATAATTGAAATATCAAATTGGAAGTCTTTTTTCCTTTTAATTTTACCGCTCATATTGATTTTTTTTTACTAATTCATTTCCCGTTTAGGGCTTTAGCTTGTCAGATCAGTGCCTAAACTAAGCCGGCTCGGCCGGGGAAGTACCACGGAAGCACGGAATATCCTGTGATTTTGATTTCTGATTCCTGTTTGAAAATTATGCTATGAAAAGATAAAAAAGGAAATGTCGAAAATGAATTATAATAAATAAAAAATTAATCTGTTTAACTTTAAAACTGAACAAATGATGGCAGTGTGCGTAGCGCGCACGGCGTGACACGATCTAATCAATTTCCTCCAGGTTGTATCCTTCTTGCTCATGCCCCCGTCGGTAGCGCTTGCTGTAGGGGGAGGGGGTGGCCCTCAACCTCGTGCGCCCAAGCGACACGTCTTGATTGCACAGCGCGACTCTCGTGTTCACTTCAATGTAATATAAAGATGCGGTGACACTCGCATGTTTTTGCTAAAATCGTTTTCCAATAAGGATTTTTAAAAGAGGCGAAAAGTATCGTTAGTGATATGTTAGGAGCCTACTGAAAATAGAGAGGTCAGGAATCACGTAACAAATCATAATGTCAAATAATTTGCATTTTTATAGGAATAAAGTCCTGAATTGTAATATAATAATTATATTTACTACACGGGGAATTAAAATAATGTTATGGATTTTACTGGGTTTGTTTTACGGTTTTTGTTTCCGACGTTTCGAGTGTCTTACAACGCTGATGGCGACGTGACCTGGTGTTTATTTATTATTTTATTACAATAACAAGGTATGTTCACTTCTTGGATAATCTCAACAAAAGAGTTGTAAAAGGTGCGTGCGTGTTCACTAACATCACATTGATTAATACATAATTAATATGCTCATAAGCCAGTGGGGTAGGCAGATTGCTGATTCCAATTTTGACCGATCCTGGCACAGCTCTCGCTCCCTCGTCGGTTATGGGTACTACTTTCTTTAGTATGCCACTAATCTAACAGTGGTAGAGCCCGCAATAACAACATCTTTTGCACGAATGGGCCGGCTCGACCGGTGAAATACCACGACGTCACAGAAGACAGGCGTGAAGTAGAAATATTCTGCGTTTCGTCTGATGAGTGACGTGCCGGAGGCCTAATTGTAGTCCTCTTCCCCCTCCTACCCTTTTCTAATAAGAAAAGGATGGGAAGAGGATTTGACGGATGAGGAGGGGATCGACAGGGAATGGAATTATCCTTTTTTCTGTTTGTTGTTTCCTTCGTCCATGAAGTTAGGCAACGCATCTGCAACTCATTAGCTTGTTGCGGATGTCTATGGGTACTTATTTCCAGGGGCCGCTTGCTCGTTTGCCACTTTGTAATATAAAAAAAAAATCTGATCGATATAATTTCTCCTAGGACGTCACCTGCCAACACGGTCTTTTGCAATATACATTTGTCTTGTTACTCTCACATTAGTCTTTCAACACCCTGATCTGATGCTCTCATCATTGATCAACAACTAAGAAATAATTACACACCTAACATTTAGCTGTAATTACTCCAAAACCATTAAAAATTCCTGATGAAAAAAGAAGAGAGGAATATTTTATTAAAATATAGTTCCTCTCTGAATGAAAAACTACGGTGTTATCAGTTGTTTGGTAATGTTTGCGAAAGTATCGCAAGTTGGGCTGTGTCACCGCGGAGTCCGTGCAACGGAAATTTAAATGAAGCTTCAAAGTAGCTTATTACTTGAGAATTTAAAATTAACTGTTCCCTTTATTCTACAGCCATAGCTACACACACATACAAACACGAATACACACAGCATAATTTTATACTACTTGAAAGGAAGAAACAACGCTCTGAAATTGAGGAAAGGCCTCATTTAGCGAGTCCATTTCGCATTATTACGCTTACTAAAGGCTTCCTTAGAAATACTAAAGTGCCAATTGTTTTATAGTGATGTATGTAATTATAGAAGGACACGGTTCACAAATTATTGGACTACCTATATATCGCGTATCCATATAAGCGTATTGTATACCTATAAGCAGCGCCCCACGTCGTGTAAGTTGTGCAGTAAATCTAGGTAAGTGCATCGTGTTTCCCTCGGCAATCTGCACGCAACCGATTTGCATTTATTGTCTTACACACTCAAGAGCGCTTTAAAGTATTAAGCACTTCAAAGTACGTACATATTTACTTGAGAGTCTATTCGACTGATGACGTAATCCATTTGTACCGATTTTTGGAACTTAGGCTTTTAGTGAAAGTTTAATACAATTCAAAGCACGATTTCATTTTTCTGCTGTCACTGGTCCGGATATTTAGCTGCGTTAAATTAATTTTTAAAGCGATCGTATAGCAGTTCTGTGCGCTTGTTACAGATTTAACCAGGGCATCAACAATAATAGATCGTGGAATGAACTCTGCTCCAGTCGCTATCGAAAGGATCCTGTTGAAAGAGTTTCAGTGCCATATGTTTTGATTTCTAATGTAGTATTTAATTTATCTAAATTTCTTGTAAAAATAAATAAATAAATATGCGCTCACGCCCGTAACCCAGAGGGGTAGGCAGAGATCATGGATTTCCATTTGGCGCGATCCTGGCACACCTCTCTCGCTTCTTCCACATTCATACATCTACGCATGCATGCTCGTCGGTTATGAGTGCTCCTTATATCGCCCTTTTTTAGTATTTCATTAATCTGATCGATATAAGTTCTCCTAGGGCGTCCCTACCAACACTGCCACTCACTGCCGCAACATAAATTTGTTTTGTTATTCTCTCTTCATTCAGCTCGTTTATCTGTGACAAACGCGGCGACAGTATAATTTTATATGACATTAGCCGTTGTCGGCCGCGGGTCCCACTCCGCCGGCGATCGCGTTACGAGATTCCCCGGATCTTTGCGCGTGGTAATTGCATTGGTGACTAGTTATTTTTCATTAAGTAATACCCAAGCTGTTTCTTATTTTCGCTTAGCTTACAATCCTATCTTAACGCTTAAATGGAAATGAGAGATACATTTTCAAATATTTTTATAACCAAATAATTACCGCTTTGTTCCCTATTCTAGTATTCCTCATGTTCCTCGCTTCGCCGGCTATTGGGTTATGTTCCATTAGATTTGGCTTATTACATTGACCTAATTTTACAGTTATTACATATAATTTTTGTAGGTCATGAGTAAACATTTTTGAACATATGGTACACATTACGACAGATTAAATGCTCTCATACTCACCTAATGCCTTATTCCAATTCGAGGACCGGTTGTTTTCCTTTCTTAGCTCACCAAAGGAATTCACTCGACGCTGTGGAAATGTTCGGCCGACACAGGCTTGCGGCAAATCCCTTCATTTCAAATTATTCAGTGGAAAAGTGTTGCCGAAATATTTCGTATTTGGTATTTTGACAATGAAATACTTTGTTGTTTATTTTGCAACGAAAATGTTTGAATGTGTCCACTGGCAACTTGTAAAAAAAACTTTTAACGAGAATTTTTAGGTAGCTCACTAATTTGTACAAACTTTTTAGAATTCTATACCTGATCACTTTTTATGTTGATCCTATACGATGTGCGGGAAGGGAAACGTTTCCGTTTAAATGTCTAAAGACACTATACGAATAAAACACAGGCATTCGTAAGGAGTTCGTTGGCAGAAGTGAGAACTCAAAGCAGGTGGGAAGTCGCGACAACGGTTATAATAAATAAATAATAATTATTATAACTAATGCCCCGCCCGTGTTACTTGTATTTCGTTACATACTGTCACTAAAAGCATCAACCGCACCATCGTTCAACAAGCCGACATAACAACGCTCGCAGCGGCCGGCGAGCTAACGAGCTCCGGCACAAAGTTTTAAATTAACCCGCTCCCGTGATGGTCTGCACTCACACCAACTGATATCGTTCACTGTCACACTAGTTACTGCCACGTTACCGACCATTACACCGACATCGGACGTGATTGTATTTCAATATGTTGATCATTTAACAGTGCGTGGTAAATATAATTTTATTACATACCAACATAAGTTACTTACGCTTATGGTTTTAGTTACGTGTGAAGTTATCTTTGACTCGACGACCATTGTACGGGAACACAATCAACTTGTTTATGAATATTAATTTAAAAGCCGTAAGAATTGTTGAAAGGATAACTGACACAACAGAGTTTGATTCCAAGTCGACTTGTGAACATACGAAGAAAATACCTCTGGCCACATTATTAATGTAACAATCTAGCTAAAAAGGAAAATGAAATCGATTTATCCATAAACCAGAGAAAATAAGAGTTTCTACTCCAAATTACCCTAATGGATAATATAAATAATGGCTAGGTGGTTGCACGTTGACATACACGACAATAGAGAGTGGTAGAGCCCGCAATAACAACATCTTTTGCACGAATGGGCCGGCTCGACCGGTGAAATACGACGACGTCACAGAAGACTGGCGTGAAGTAGAAGTATTCTGCGTTTCGTCTGATGAGTGACGTGCCGGAGGCCTAATTGTAGTCCTCTTCCCCCTCCTACCCTTTTCTAATAAGGAAAGGATGGGAAGAGGAAGAGGATTTGACGGATGAGGTGGGGATGGACAGGGAATGGAATAATCCTTTTTTCTGTTTGTCCCCTCCTTCGTCCATGAAGGTAGGCAACGCATCTGCAACTCATTAGCTTGTTGCGGATGCCTATGGGTAGCGGTACTTATTTCCAGGGGCCGCTTGCTCGTTTGCCACTTTGTAAAAAAAAAAGAGAGGCCTAAATGATTTATCATAGTCCTAACTGAATAGCTTTTGAAAAGAATTAAAATAAACATTACAGTTAGGCCATGCTTCGAACGTTTTCGGCTCCTCACACGCGTGGGAACGCCGAACTCACAATCCGAATCAATTCCTTCGTCACTCCCTGCCGTCGTTTTTGCCTAATTCACCCCGTTTCCTTCCAATCAGCCCACGTCGAGAGGGAGCGAGGGTGGAATTCGTTACCGGTACATTACCGCTCGTTTTATTTTCACTTGATGTCATCACTTCGACTTTGGCCTGATTCGGTTAAAAAGCAGTTTCTTCAACAAGTTATTAATAAAAGATAAGATGTTATACATGGCACGGACATGTTTTGCCGACATAAATATAGTCCGGGGGAAAAAAAGGTTCGTCACCTTCAAGTCGCCATTTGTCTGCACCATGAATACTGACACATACTAATAATTAAGTGGGACATATTTGATTCTAACTTTATATTGACTAGTAGTGTTTACTATTTTGAACCATGTTGTCATAGTAAATAACTATAATTTTATTTGCAGTTGTCTGCGACGTCTGTCAACGACTTGATAAAGGAATCAGTTTTAAATTGGACGAAGGCTTCCTAAGCAACGTACCGTCAACTGTTTATTCTATGTGTTTGTTTTAATTTAAACGTCAGAGTTAATATCAATTAAAAACATTGTCAGAAGAGTTACGAAGCAAAGCAATTTAGAAATTAAATTACGCTTCGCTGGGATCCAAGAAATGTAATAAAACGTAGACGACGCCGCCCGTGTCGCCGCCGGCCTGAGTGGATAAGAATTTTTAATATTAAGGAGGTGATCGGTTGCTTGGCATTAAGGACAGTAAGACAAAATACTGTATTATATTGCAATAGCTCTATAAAAACGCTTGAAAATGATCTGAGCTTCATACAACTTTGTGCATAGAATGTTTTCTAAGCACTGAAGCAGCATCACTCAGCTAAACAGACTGTTGCTGAGAACACTATGAGAAAGTGTTTCTGTGTGTTTGTTTATAACAAGTAATATTCACAAACTTTTTAATAATACGCAGATCAAAATTTCATTCAATTCTTTGTACGTTATCCACATGTCATACGAAATAATTAATCTGGTTCCGCACACCGACCTCCCCGGAGGCCTTTTTATCAACACAAAACGATCAAAGTGGACCGTCGCAGCCTTGGATATGTTAGGGATCAAACCCACATGGGGTTGACTATTGTGGACAGCGATTTCATGTGACCGCGGCAACTATTCACCCTTTGAACACCACCCAAAGGTTGTTTACTGGTCTATATGTTTTTGTATTACCTCTATTTGAACTGCAGAACATTTTGGTGTAGAAACATCATTTATACAAATACCTACACATAATAATACGATGAGTACAATTATTCATCTCAAAGAGCTAAAAAGATTTTCTTAGAACTCTCTTCTTCCTTTCCTTCTTTCCTGACCTTCTAATGATAGAAAGATGGTGGCTATAGTTGAAACAAGTTCATCAATTCAGTCTTTAGCACAGCTGACTGTGTCAAGAAAGTATGCCATACCTATCAGCGAGCGATCATTTCTTCATTACAATTCGATTCCAATTCATAGTATCCATACTTACTGCATGAGAAGGACTTAACGCAGACACTGAATACGATTCGTTGTTCACAAGTAATTTATTACTAAAACTATACCTATACAACTTATGCCAGAGCTATTTGTTACACAACAAAAAGTCCCGATTGATGCTATCAGGCGGGGCGACGGCCACCGAATGGAATTAGTCTAAGGGAGGCCTCTAACTCCAACTTTGTCCATTTGTTTTGTTCCGCCGCTCCAGCGGACATGGAAATGTTTTTAGCGTCGCGTGCGGGACAGACACATGGGGATTTAGTTTTTTACGTCACTTTACTTTTAATGGGCTATCCTTTTTTCATTCAAACAAACAATTCAGAAACATACGTGTATCAGAGTTAATCAGATAAACTTAAATAACTTTTAATATCGCATACAAAATCACCATTCAAAAGTGTAACAAGACAGTGACAGCAATATTTACTTGTAGAATTGTGTAAAAAGGATAGCATAATTAACACAATAAGAAAAAATGGGACAGCTATTGTTCGTCGCTTAATCGTTAATGTAAACACATGACGTAAGTAAAAAGTTTTCTCAAGTATAATAAAATTTGGTATGTATGATGTAATTTTTGTCTTATTGACTCTCGGAGGCTGCTTTTTAAACTGGAGAGCTATTTGTGAGAAAACGTAATTTGTTATTTATCTATCCCCTCCATTATGTCGTAATGAAAGTTGTCGGAGGAGACTGCGCGGCGCGGCCGCTACGTGCTCCCCCTAACCTTATTATGTTTCCATCCCACGTAAGTAGAGCAACAAATTTTGAGGTTAATTGTCAAGTTTATTTATGGATAAAGCTTAATTTAAGGTTAACAGCGTGTTTATAAACCAGTTCTTTTGTTGCTTTAACAAAGCCGGGGTGACACAAAATTGAATTGGAAATTTGAAATTACTTTACTTATACAGTTATAAATGCTTTGTGTAATGAATTCCTTATATTCGTCATACGACAGAAATAAAGTTCAACTGCAAGCTTGCTTTAAGTTGTCAAGATTAGCCGCTGTTAATGCGGTTAGTAAGGCAGGGCTTACACTTTGGTATTCGGCTCGCAGGACCAGAAACTCGTCATGAGATTAGCTCGGATCCGCGCCGGGAAAACTTCGTATAACGGATCTTTTGCAATATCGTTAGTATAATATATTATAATTACATTTAAAAACATGAACTGCATCGTGTACCAAAAAATAACATGGAGTTAAAACATTTTTACAATACACCTTATTGCTTTAGGTCATATTTGTTTTTTTATTTCCATGATTTTTACGTATATAACTGCAAACTTACCACAGCCAAAGGAATAAGACTTTAATATGTGCATTTGTAATTTTTTAATTAGAGTTCTATTCTTAAACACAGCTCGCTAAATTTAAAATATGGACTAGATTTTTTGTCTTAATTTGGGCCACCTACTTTACACTAAATTGAAAAGTGGAATAAAATACGGAGGCATTTTCTATTTCGTATAACGATCTGGAAACTCCGGTAAATCTTGAATTGCTCTGGAAATTTCGAGCTACGGGGCAACCGCATGCGGTTTCTCCCAGATTACAGACATCAGATTTGAGAGATCAGAGGTTACTCTGATAGACTCCTGAACTGTCTCGCAGATCCCACGTTAGATATGGAACTTGTGAGTTTTATTGGACTCACGGTGGTCGCGCGGGTCGGGCGGGAGTTTCAAGTGACGTGTGGACGGTCTCTCCCCTTCCCGTATGATGTACCGACCGCGCTCCGTTTGAATATTTAAACGGACAGTAGTTTTGTATGAAATATTACTTGAAGCCGAACTGTTAGAAAACTTTTATCCCAACACAAACATTGCTTTATATTTTATGCTTTCAAATAGATTACGCTGTTTTTTTAAAAAAAATAATTCTTCATAGCGCAGGCTGTAGTTTCAGAACACTTGATCTATTAAGATTTTATTTTAAATATTAAAACATACTATACACACCGACCGACAAACTACTTCTTCACGTTAAAGACGTCACAAGGGCGATGAAACGCGGATTACAATAGCTCTCTTTGATTATCCTGGATGGATTCAGAAGACCCTTTAACCTTTTTGTAGATTTTTATTCCTGGAGTTGTCATTGTAAAGCAAGAAACTAAACAGAAAACAAGAATCAGCGATGTCTACATTGTGCTGGTATTTCGCAACACTCCGCCTCTAATAAATACGGTTTGTTACAGTAGTGTCCAATATGAACTAGTCTATTTTACATTCCAAGCCATACCGTAAGGCGCGAAGGACAGATGTGTCTCAATATATCCGCATTTACTTTGTGCTCGATATTATACAAAGTTTTATTAATTGTCAGTGCTTGGTGTCTAGGTTTGTGTGGCGAAGTGCCAGGAATAAGGAGACATCGTACAGTACATCAAATACTTAGTAGTGATGGATAACAATTAATGTATTGTCCGTGGCTTCTTTAAGTGTAACAACAAGCCCTTGTAGTTAATGTATTGTTTATTTGTGTCCAGATGGAACGTCTAAGGCCGTGTCTAGAAATCGATCTAGAACCTGCACATCGGTACGCGGACCGCTCTACCATTGAACTATCGCGATCATTTAAAAAAATATTAAAAGTGATATTCTCTGTGAGCCGGAGCGGAAACTGTTCGAGTCCTTATGGAGGCGTCGAATGTTCCACACAAAGTTTTAATGATATTTCACAGTTCTGAGAAGAACATCTTCAACTTGCATGCTCATTCGATTTGCTTCAAACAATTTTGTTTTTTATTTACTATGACTTAGGATTTAATTTAGCTTTGACATCGACAACAGCCTGGAGAGTATTTTTGTACCGCGTACGTATAGGTATTTAACAGTCGTTAAATATTTGAACGTAGCTCTTTCGGTTAGGTTTAGAATTGTTATAGCATTCGGTATCATAAAGCATCGTTTGATGCATACCGATCCGTTTATTTCTTGTCGAATCACCTCTAAAAAACAACACGAAAATACACACAAATATACAAATATATCACCTTGTAATTAATTATAGTTTTTAAATATGTTTGTTTCAAATAAGTCGCACTTTCAAATAGATGGTAGTTTTATCGCAATATCGTTACTGCGGATGGACGCCGAGTTAAATGAAAACACACGCGCCCAAGTTCCAATTACGAGGTGCAAGGCGAGCTAAACTCCAATTAAAATGGTGTAAGCGTGTGTGAATGCGCCCTAAGTGGTGGTCAGCGCTCACGGTCTGTGGCACTGAACACTAATGATCGTGAACATACATATATTATTGCCATTTTAGTATATCTATAAAAACTTACATTACGTGAAACATACACGTTCGTTGATTCCGATACCAATAGATTGAACATACATAGCAAGCCCACTATATTTTATGCCGGATATATAACAAATGGAATGCAATATTCCTTCAGTTTATTTCATTCACATCATAAGCTTTGACTAGTTCTTATTTTCTTTTATAATATCCGAGGGAGTTGCGCCGCGGAGATATCGTGCTGATTAGGTGGCGGCGGTGCGGCATACTCTCGCGATAGCCGGACCGAGCCGCGCCGGGGGATTAGCTCAGTATTAAAGAAACTGGAAATGATTGCGGGAACTCTAAACTCTAGGTGCTTCTTTGCTTATTTAAATAGTTTCTTGTAAGTAATGCTCAAGTTTTGAAACAAGAAACCGTTCCTAGAATTACAAACTTGGCTAGCACAATTATGTGGACGGAGTTTTCGCCGCCCAAGTGCATCAGTGGAAATAATAATATTACAGTCAAGAACTTAATGTTGTGCTGTAAAATTGAAGGGGTATAGTAACAGAAAGGGTTTTCAAGCAAACAAATAAGCTCTTTTGACAATATAACGTTTGGGTTTAGTGCACAACTCGCGTCTTAATGTTACTAATTAAGCCAGCTTTAGTGTTACAACAGAAGCTATCAGTAAACGCATTCCGGATCGCAATTTCCGAGCTATCACTACCACACACTGCGCTTGGACTGAGACACAACTGAGCTGATAATTTTACAGACTTGATGAAAAATATAATAAGTAACTCGGAAATGTCAAACTACAACATTTGAAAGACAAATTGGTTCAAAGTTATTTACATAACGATGTATTTCATTACTGTACAATGTCGTTGTAGTATTTCATAACCGCAGTTAAACTTTGACAGTGTGCCCTTATCGTGGCTTTAGTCGGCGCTCAGCAATCCACCGGGAGCAGGGGCGGAAAGATCCATTGACTTACAACTTGAACGTTTAAATCAAACACTGCACAACAAACTTCTGCTGCACGAATGGGCCGGCTCAATTAGATGCATTCCTGCGCTTTGTCTGATGATTGCAGTCCAGGAGCCTTAATTCTGGTCCTCGCCCAAGAGATTTGTCGCAGAAGGGGGATGCATAGGAATTATACTTTTCTTTTTATACCCTCCTCCGTCCGTTAAAATCTAAAACTGTTTAATGTTAAAATCTCTAACCCATAGGCATCTGCAACTAATCGCCTTGTTGCAGATGCCTTTGGGTAGCGGTCACTTAATATTAGCTCGTTGGCCACCTCTTCTTCTATAAAAAAAGTTGCTACTTAAATGTATTTAGAGAAAAAATAAGAATACCTTGTATAGTAATTTGCGAGTCCGCGCGTGTTCAACTACTAAGTTCATGTGTATACAAACAACTGTACATGGTACTTTCGTTAAAATACTGCGAGATTATAACTATCCAAGCGAGGCCGGGCTCAAGTAGGAGCAGTGACAAAGCGAGTGCGTCCGAGAGGCGGCACAAAGCGAGCCGCGCCGAACTAACGAGGCGGCCGCGGTTCGCAACTGATACTGAACCGCAACAGCCTTCACTCGGCGATACTTTGTGTTCATAACGAGCTGAGAAGTCTCATTATGTAGGTCTTTTTAATGTCAGTAAAATGATATTGTCGTCAAATATAACAGATTATAAAACAACGTATTTTTGCCTTTTAAGTTATGACTCGGTTTGTAGGAACAATTCAATATAAATATTTGTACTGTAAACCTACATTAACATCTTCTGAAATAGAGAAGATTTATGTCTTTAAACGATTTGATCGATGCATTCTTCTAAATATAAAAATAACTAGGAGTTGCGTGTTGGGTAGGATTACATTGCAATTTGTATTGTTTTCTGATTTTGTGTCGAAGCACACAAACAGCCACCCCCGCTCCCCGCTCCTCGTTCCGTCCCAAAGCTTTCCATCCATTATGTGAAAGCCTTCATTTTTTATGAGTTGGCGGAGTGAAGCAAGCAATCAACTTCAACCAACATTGGTTGTCTTTTAGCGTAATTTTTCTCGTGCGGTTTTCTTATCGTAGCTTTTGTGCCAACAAAGTAGAAATCAGATTAGGTTAACATCTTGCACCGAAATCTGTTTTTTTTGGTTGTCTTCGTAAAAATGGCGTAACATTTTTATTTAATTGGCAGGTAACAAAATTAATGATTTCTACAAATTTTCTCAGATATAAAAAAAATATACACAATAAAACAATAACGTAAACCAGTCGCATACGAATTCCTTTTCTTTCTAACTTCTATATCCTTAGCTATTATAAAGTAAAATGCGCGCGTAACAACGCAGCCTCACGCAATAAACCGTTAAATCGACCCGAGCATAATCCCATATAAAGATGGCGGAGCGCCACGTAATGGCGCCCTAATGGTCGTCCCTATGCCGGTATTCATAACTCAGGGTGTTCTCCTGTAGTTTCATGCGGTCGTCAGTATTTGAATAACACATTGCTAAACGTTTTATAAAATAATAAACCTATTTAAGCTTTGAATATAACCAAGAAGACGCTTTACAACGATGAAGTTAGTTTTTAGGAATGCGACTTGCATGCGTAATACATTTATAAAAAAGGTCATCCACGAATAGCTATACTTTAAAATTTTCAAGTTTCTTAAACTAATTCAGGACGTTTATTTATGAGTCTTCTACCCTACTAATACAAATTCCAATTAAATTAAATGTATAATAATTTACAATTTAATTAGTGTTATTGCAGTGACATAGTGTACAGAGAACAATTGCTTTGGATGAATTTCCTTAATTCTGTTAGATGGAAACAATGAAACGGTTGAATTCGTTACGTAGCGGTATGCAGCTCGCAGGGGACGAATGTCTGGCTGCAAGCTGTTATCATGTAAATTGAACTCTAAATAAACGTCAGCGAGCGTATCTCACGCGCTACGCTTGCAACTATTTGCATATCTTGCAGTCGACGCAGACGTACAATGCAATGCACCAACTGACAAACATTTTGTGGTATTTTGAAAGCGTTTCTCTACAATAAAACGAAACGTTCAAACTTAACTTTATTTGATTGTGTCACAAGGAGATGTCTCTCCCATAACGAGCTGCTCTGTCGAAGGACTGGCCAAAGTGATTGTTCCCGCAGGACAATTGAGCGCTCTCCGCGACACGTTGCCTTTTATTCCTGGAATTGTTTAAGGTAGCCGAGGGACACGGATTTGCGATCTCTGAATCGCTTTGTTGAATGAACGTTTCATTTTCTTTTTCTCGAAATAAACCGTCTTCTACCTATTATGCATACTCGTATTCAAGTGTGCACGGACGATTTATTTATCGATTGGACACATTTGTTCATTTCATACTCGTACGCACCCCCATTTCTATTTATCACTTGAATATATTAAAATATCAATTAGAAGTTTTTTAAGATGTAAACATTTAAACATAACATTTTGGCGCCCTTTACGGGACTGTTGTGCGTGAGGCGTAGCGCGTAGTGTAGCGAAGATAATGTATGAATATCTAATGGCGACCGATAATTTGTAAAGCGTTGCATCATATATTAATCAAGATGTTTCGAGCGCTTTGTGGTATTCTCTTAACATTTTACTACTACGTACTCTGCGTTACATATAATCGCCACTTCTACGTAAGTGTTCTAAATGTACTCGGTAGTCCCGGATCTGTGTCGCTTTGGAAATTCTCACACTTAATTTATATATATAATACATGTTCATATTGTTTTTACACTACCTGTTCTTATGTAACGACAAACATAATGGAAATGTATAGGAATCCCCAACTATCACACTCAGTTTTTAATATGAAGGTGTTGTGCTACAATTCTAACGTAACACTTGTCCCCAGACATCCCCTACCTGGAGCTGGCGGAGCCGGACGAGGGCTACCACGGGCTGATCCGAGAGAACGAGACGCTGGTGGAGGTGACGCCCGCCATCCGCGCGCGCGGCCCGCTCTGCTCTTTCCTCATCCTCAACAACAAGCATCATGGGGAGGCGCCTTTCGAGGTGACTAATTACAATATTAATATTAAACAATTTTTATATTATATTCTATTTACCTACATATAGTATAAACATTGAAACTGACTGATATATCGTCACACGCTCCAAGTTACTGGACCTACAGACTGGACAGAGATTTCTGTTGTTACGTAGATGAGCATTAAATGACTCAAGTAGGAGATAAAATTTTATGTAGAAAAATGTCTTGTATTTGTATTCCAATGTAAGTTGTTGACCCTCGGATCAAAATGATTAATTATATTAAATGAGGTTCAGCTTAGACAGCTAGCTCGTCGCCACCTGCGCGCGCGGGCACCTCTGTAGCATAGTTCATGCAAAGCTTTCGAGCTTCGCTTTCGTGGCGCATTCGCCAGAAGTGGACGCACCCTAATAGTAGTAGATAGAGAGGAATTAACATAAAAAGCCAATCACTATCTGTGATGACACCTAATAATATTATATTTATATGTTATAAATAAAAAAGCAATTCCTAGGAATTGTAGGCAGGAATTTCTAAAATTGTAATTACGATGCTCTCGACGAATTTTTCAGAAAGCACAGAGTATACACCGTGTCCAATGCGATATAGATCACAGAGCGGGCAGGTTTCATGTGCCGGCTACCGGCGGCTCTATTGTACGACTTGTCCGAGGAAAGTTGCGACGCGCGATTGTCAACAGATACACCGACACATTGCACGCAGCAGAGAAACCCCTGTAGGGCTGCCAACGTTTGTGTCGTGGCAGCAGAATATTCACAAGAGTATATTAATAATTGGTTTGATTAAATTATGACTTGCCCATGATTAGCTTGACGTTCGACAGGAAAAGAGTACAAGATTTTTTAATTATATTTGCGTAAGAGTTTAAAAAAATGAATTATTAAAAGATGTTTCAATAAGGTAGATTTTTAATTTATTTTTCGTATTTGAAATAATATTTTTCATGCGACTGCAATCGATGTGAATCGAATGAGTCCGATAAGAAATACTTTCTTTTTTAAGTGAAGATTAATTGCGGTGAGATATGTTTTCGATATAAATGTTTCCAAGGGACCGAGAGTCAACATTTACATAGCATTGTAAATCTCCACCGGTACTTGTTCGTGGCAACCCTCGAGTGCGCAGGTGTCCTCTAAAGGTTGTTTAATGATTGTTTTAGTTTTGTGTCCGGGGCGCGGCGCCTCCTCTCGGGACGAAGGCTCGGCCGCTATCGATTTTGTTTATTTTTGTTTTGAGTTATTTTATTCCGTCGTTATATACAATGAAATATCCCGTAACGGGTAACCATAGTTAAAGGCTGTTCAGTGTCTGTCGCAGACACGAGTTTTTGTGTCTAGTTCCGACAAAATTCTTGTCGTGTACATTAATACTTGAATGATATAGTACATAATACAATGATATATACAATTATAATCTACAAACAATTATATCTTTCGATAACGTCTCATGTGGCGGTATTTAGTAAACGTCAGGGAAAGATTATAAAAGTACGTCTTCAAATTCTATTTTTGTGCACTTGCTGCTAAAGTTATCTATGCTTAGCGGTCCTGCAAATCAGAAGCGGGGGAATTAAAAAAGCGAATGTAGATAATTTAGAGCACGAATTCGTCTCGTCGTCGCCGGATATCGCTCTCAAGGCATATTTTTATGACAGTTTGGTTTTAAATACCTTTTTTGAATAAGAGCTCAGTCCGCCTTGGCAACTATTTATAAAGCTCGGCACTAAACGATACGCACGAGTCTGGTGGATATCAAACGCCATTTCCATTTGACATGTAAACTACGAATTTAGTTTAAAACGAAGAGTAATCATGTAGATGTGAGTAGATGTATTTAAATAAAAGTTGATATAATGGTTCAGTCGTTTGACTCGATTTTATAGGTCATTTAAAAAAATGAATGAGGAAACCACGCGGAGTTTATAAATACTTAATTTAAGACCAACAAAGAAGTAATATTTTGATATTATGTAATTACATTCTTTAGAAAATAAATTCGACCAGGAAGCCGTAACCAAACACAACGCTGAGAGGCGCGCTCGCCACGCAGCGGCTAATTTCCGTAATGGAAACACTTTTGAAAGTAGAAAATAATTGAAAACAGCGCGCCGTTTATTACTTAACGTTGGAATTAAGCGATAAAGCGCTTTAGATGAAGAACCTCGCACTCCCGACCTTTGGGGCAACGGGATCGTAATTTTTTTCAAAAGTCCTTCACAGACAGTTTTTTCGTTACCGTTTCGTTTACTCTTGCTCTCTCCTCATTTGCAAAGTAAAAAATAATCATAGATGTATAATTTAAAACAATTGGTGAACATCAGTAAAGCAGGCAAGTCATTTACGAATTATTTATTTAATTATGCATATTCTTAGAATTTAAATTAGTTATAGAAGAACAATATTACATTATAAAATATTGGCATGTTGTAGCCGAGCTTGTCCGACCTGCATATTCACTAGTGTCGCAGCTCGAAGTCTCGCAGAGCTCATCTCACCGCATTCTTTGTGTCGCGAGGGATCAAGGCGACCTAATTACGTATGCAGGCGTTGTCTGTCGCCATTGCCGGGTAAATTGCCTTCACTGTCTGATAAAGGAACACCTCACACAAGTTAAGTTTGTCAATCGCCGCACTTGACGAACTCACGTATTTCCGTTCCATGTTACAACAAATCTAAGCTGAGTTCAAGTAGCACCAGTGATTTAAGCAATATATATAGCCCTAAAACAAAGTTTTCAAATAATTTTGCTATTTTAATTAGCCAATGAAATATTCTATTATTAAAGAAATATTTCGTACAAAATGTACTTCCATTTACGTCCTAAATATCTCGCATAACATAAAGGGAACTGTCCATTTACTTCCCATCTCGCTCGTAACGTCGCCATACACGTAATAGAGGCGCGTCGGCGGAGAGATATGGAAATAGACCGGGGATTTTATAGCGAGCACGCGACGACGACGACGCCCTCTATCGACACAAGCGGACGAGCCAGAGCTCCTTCTAAGCTGTAGCACCGATGGGGGTAGGCTTGACAAAGGTAGGGCAACGCCTTGCATGGTATTGTAAAAAAATGCACTTTCGCAGTTGTTAAATTTCGACTGGTCTTATCCGGCTCTCTTCTCATCTAATGAGGCATTTATTTCTAATCTCATACGTGATAGTATTTAATAAACGTAATGATATGCGTAAAGTTAAATCTAACTTACATCAGGTACGAGGATACGAGTTCCGATTCTGAGAAACATGGATGCCACCACGCCCCCAGCAACACGTTGAAGTGGTTTTTTGTTTTTTTTCCGAGGGTAGTTCTTTATTTGTTCTGAATTTGTATGTTGTATTCAATTAATTCATTTTCTAAGTATGACAGACTTTGTGTATCTGTCGCTTAGGATCAAAACCGATCATCAAAATCAGTTACAAAATTTTGATCCACTTGACAAATCTATGACGCCGCACTCGTAGCTATATGAGTGTTATTTAGATAGTATGTGTGTCTCATTGGTCACCACCTCCCCTCAGATCATGGTGATCGACGAGAACGAGGCGCGGCTGCGCGTGCGCTACCCGCTCAACTGCGAGAAGCGGCGCAACTACAAGTTCGACATCGCCGCGGTCGGCTGCGACGGCTCCTACTCCAACACGTAAGTACACAACACAAACACCACCCTTGGCTCCTGTATTCACACCTGCCGTGTTCAAATAGAACCATTAATATAGCTTAATTACTTAATGGTACTTAGAACTTGTTGCCTGTGAAGAAGGTGGTCACACTGGGTTCTACTACCAGTCGGCACGTTGAAGACTTCAATTTGGTAATCTCGCTCGATAATCAACTCGTGTAGTAGTATTTATTGTCTCATTGGTGTGAACTTGTAATCCAGGGTCCCTGTACACATCACCGTATCGGACGTGAACGAGTTCGCACCGGTGTTCACCCAGGCTGCGTACGTGCGCAGCGTGGACGAGGGCAAGCTGTACGATGAGGTGGTGCGGGTGGACGCCACCGACCGCGACTGCACGCCGCACTACGGTGACGTCTGCAAGTACGAGATCCTCGACGACAACAATCAACCCTTCGCCATCGATAACGAAGGTAGATAAACGCCTCTAGACTTTTTTATTAGCACGTTATGATTACCTTTCACTTTAACCACGTCGAATGCATACGCTGTAGTAAGTCAAATGACAACAGCTAAGTTATTTTTGCTCACATTCCCAATGTTTACATACAAAACTTTTTTTCTCTTGCCAGGTGTAATTCGCAACACTGAACCTCTGGATTACGAAAAATCGCATAACCACATCCTCTCGGTGGTGGCGTACGACTGCGGCATGATGCAGTCGGCCCCCGTGATGGTCACCATCAAGGTCAACAAGCCTTGCCGAGCAGGATGGAAAGGTAAGATTTTTGCACCATTTTTTTTACGACAGGGTGAAATGCATTACGCATACCACTGCACCGTGAGGACAGTGCGGTGCTGATGTGGGACTCTCCTCCCCCAGATAGGGGGAGGCATACCCACTAAAAACCCTGTCGATGATCTTCTCTGCTTTTTGCCACGGGCGTACTGATGTGTTTCACCGCGACATTCGCAAGCTGGTCCCGGCTTCGACTGCCGGGGCCTCCGCGCTGAGGAGGGGGGACCAACCACTGAGTCCCCCCCTAGGCGTGTGGGCTGTTAATGCCGGCAGGGAATCCCCATTCCCCGCCAGCTAGCACCACTACGAGGGAGCGAGGGCGGCAGTGTAATGCCGCCATAGCCTAGCCTATGGCCAAGGCAGCCGCCAAAGTAGGAAAGGACCTCAGCCATAGTGGTTTCCGTCCCCTTCTGCAGGGTCATCACTAGGGCCGCCGTCTTAGGGACTGTGATTTGGGCAGCCTTTGGAGGGGCCGCGGCTCTTGGCACTGCGCCTGTTTGGGGAGGGGGCCTATTTGCTTTTGCCCTTGGCCGAAACTACGTCTAACTCTATAACGCCGATTCGATGGAGATCTTTGAAGAGGACACTAGGTTACGGGCTGCTAGAGGAGTCGGCGTGCCCCCCCTAGTTTCGGACGGTTTGTACCTGACGTCAGTGTAAGTGCACGTCGGGGCCGCCCTCCCTTTTCCCATGCATCATGTCTCATGATGTTATGCCATATAAAGTTTTATATAACATTAAATGATTCGTTTAATAAGTTTGTCCTGATAGGAATTGTTACCTACGTAACTAATGTGGAACTATTATCTATCTACTATCTATTGATAAAATCTTAAAGGATTAGTCGATCTGCAACGGTTTACTGTACCGTAGTCTTTGTGTGTCGCTAGGTCTAGCTGAACGTGTCGACTACGCTCCGGGGTCGGGCCCCCTGGCGCTGTTCCCGGGAGCGCGGCTGGAGGCGTGTTCGAGCGACGAGCGCTGCCCGGCTGTGACGCGCATTCAGGCGCTGGTGTCGCTGCGGGCGTCACGCGCCGGCGCCGCCTGCGACCGCGACACCTACTCCCTGCACTCTCAGCGCACCATATGCGGTCAGTACCAGTACAATTACTAAATGTGTATAGAAAAGCAAGAATGTAAAGGTGTACGTAAAATCAACAGAGCACCAGTATTATGACTGTGAAATTTTAATTCGATTGATTTCAGGGCTGGACCCAAAAACTGTCGATCTTCTGCCGAGCCCCGGAGCCGGCAACGAGTGGGCCAAGTCCTTGAAACCCGAATCAGGTACGTCCACGCCACGCCACATTCACTTATAAAACTGCGTTAAAAAATTACATTTCAAAAAAATATTCTTCAGGGCACGACGGCGAAGAAATGTTTGAGTTCGACGGTGAGACGACGTCGGCGGCGGTGCCGGAGAGCGTGCTGGCGCACTCGCTGGGCAGCAGCTTCTCCGTCTCGACGTGGCTGCGGCACGCGCCGCGCCCCGACCAGGACAAGCACCGCAAGGAGCACGTGCTGTGTCTGGCAGACGACCACAGTGAGGAGACATTTATTTACCTGTATTGCACACATGGAATTGATTGCCAACAAAATTCATTTACAGATTTTCTCACGTTTGACTAGTTGATCAGATAACAATACTATTATACAGAATTAATTACATAAACCTCTCGTACTTTACTTCTATATCGGATTGTGTACATTTTCAAATTCTCTTCAAAATTTTATTTTATACATTAATTTAATTGCGTGATATTTCCAGAGATGAACCGTCACCATTATGCTTTGTTCGTGCGTAACTGCCGGCTCATACTGCTGCTGCGCCGCGACTTTGGCGAGGGCGACCTCAACATCTTCAGGCCCGCAGAGTGGCGCTGGAAGATCCCCGAGGTATTTCTTAATACATAACGCTGTGCTGACCCTATTAGTTTATTTATACCCTAATATAGATTTGCTCACCTTGTACCAGGTAAACGTGCACGTTAAACTTTGTGCGGCAGTCTGACATATTAAGAGAAGAGAACTTCTGTATCGGCACAAGATGACCTAAAGCTTAATAAAATAAACAAAGAACATATGTTTGTGATATTCTTTTTATTCCTTTAGAACTTTCAAAGATAAATAAAATGAGACAAAGAATGGCCAAGTTAATATGAGAAGACAGAGTCATAAGGGCAAGAGATCTTTTGCTTTGACAACTTTTAAATTACATTTAGGCGAAGAAGTAGAGCGAACCGCAAGGCTAAGGTACGGTTTTACGCAATATGTGTAGTAAGTATAATGAATGCATGGTCAGGTGTGTGACAACGAGTGGCATCACTACGCGATCAACATCCGCTTCCCGACGGTCGAGCTGTTCGTGGATGGCGAGCCGTACCGCGCGCCGGACGGCAAGGGCCCGGAGGTCATCGATGACTGGCCGCTGCACCCCGCACACGGCGTCAACACCACCCTTGTGGTCGGCGCATGCTGGCAAGGTAAACTGTTTATTTTCTCCTTTAATGACGTAATGAGCGTCATATCTGTGTAACTTGGTTTTAATTTTTCTTGTTTTTAAATTCGTATTCTCTGTTGGCATTGGATGGTTCGGTTCACATTGGTAATGTTTTGTTATAGGTACTGAGGGCGATATGAAGCACCACCTGCGCGGCTGGCTGGCGGGTCTGGGCGTGCTAGTAGGCGGCCAGCAGCCCGCCGCCGCGCTGCGCTGCGCCGCGCGCTGCCGAGAGGGGCTCAGTCTCGCGCCCGATCTATGTAAGTACTGAGACATTACAATGCGAAATGCAAATCAAGCAGCTCATGTTATGTTCCGGGACGAAGTGGTCTTAGTTAAACATGAACAGAAGTGACCTTAGTTTTAGGTTAGCAGAGACAGCATTGGAATTTCACTTACTTATAATATTATTGTATCTCCTAGACCTGAAGTCAGTGTCTGTGGAGGGCGACGGCGCGGGCGAGGTGGAGACGCTGGTTCGCCGCGTGGCGTACGGCGACGCGCGCGCGTTCCCGACGCCCGGCCGCCGCAACGTGCACCTCGACACCACCATCACGTGAGTAACCCCCGATGCTATTACTTTCGCAATTTAAATTTATCTTGATACTTGATAAGAGACTATAGACATATGTGTGTACAGTTGCGACAACGGGCGCATAATAAAGGCGCGGCCCGCGGAGTCGTACGTGATGGTGCTACAGCCGCAGACGCCCAGCATCCTGCTCAACGGCAGCGGTGACGCGGCGCGCGACTACGCGCACTTCCGCGCCGGCCTGCGCGTCTTCGACGACCTCAGCGTGCGAGTCGTCGCTCGCGACCACGGCACCTTGCACGGTACGCACACACAACCATATATTACTCATCCATCACTAATAATTGAGCGCTTCCGTATTATTGTTTAAGTAAGAAATATGAGGGATATTTCTTACCGAAAGTATCGCGAACAATCTTATTAAAATAGAAATTAAAGGAATTAACACATGCATCAATAGAATTTGTGCCATAAAAAGGTTTCCTGATTTTAAAGATATTTAAATCTTATGTTACTCAGAGACCGCCAGCCAGAAGTTGGACTCGTGCATAGTTTCTGTGTACCCGGCGCTGAACCCCGACCACGAGACGCTGTCGCTGCGCGAGGGCGGCGTGCTGCCCGCCAGCGACGTGCGCGCCACGCTCACCCGCGACGGCGTCAACCTCAGCGGCGCCGACACCGTCCACAACTACCAGAAGGTACGGACATACACACCTGCGGACGCCCACGTACACCGAGTAAACCTGTAGTGCTCACACACACCAGATTGATCTCATGCGCCTGCGACCTGAATCTGACACTCGCGTATACTGTCCATACATTTGCACAGAGGTTAAACCATATGCAGAATTGTTGATGACGATTAAAAAATTACATAAATAAACTACAAATTATATGACAAAGAGGTTAAACCACAAAACGCAAAACATACAATGTGTAAGCAGTAAATGAACTTCTATATTTTGCAGTTATTTTTTATATCAACTACTAGGACTAGTTACAGAATGTGCCTTGTGAGGAGCAAGGCACGCACAGCGTATGTGACATCTATGTTGTCTGTGTCGGCAGGTGCTGCGCTCCATCGAGTACAGCAACAAGAAGCCGGCCTACTACCTCAACCGCGTCTTCAAACTCACCTGCTCCGAGCTCAACGGCCGCTTCTCCAGCAACGAGTACATCCAGACGGTGAGTGGCAGACGTACATTGTACCGTACGCCTCATCTGGTGTTAACTGATGTGGCCGAAACATGGTACGCACAAGTGTAGCATTAGCTCAACTCTTGTGGTACGTACTGTTAATAGAGAGGTCGACGCCGCGTCGGCAAGCCTCCCACACTGTGGACCGATCACTTCGTATTTAAAACAAAATATGCTTTTTCCAGTTGACTGTGGTGCACCCTCGCACGAGCTCCGGCGGGGAGGCCGCGCATGCGCTGCGCCCCAGCGGCCTGGCCGACAAGCTGGACGCCATCGCCAGGGACAAGGTCAGTACCACCTTCCTAGAGGTTCTACTTATGCTGCACACATATTATATTATGACCAACATAGTGTTATCTTGAAGAAGAATTATTTAGACAAGTTAAGTTATATTTTGTCCATAATATTAGTGAGTTCGAAATGTTTCAACGTGTACACACGTTAGTTGTAAGTCGAATTTGTTTGTCGCTATAACAGAAGCGAGACCGTTCGCGCCGCCATGTCGATGGCTGCAACAGCAAAAACTAGTAGCGCCATCTGGTGTCACTATTCCGATCATCTTATAATGTCACTTAAAATGTAACTGTCGTAATGTTGCATCAGAGTTGAACTTGAGTGTCGTGAATACAATTACATACAATGTGTTTGTTGTTGGCAGGCTCCGCACGGGTCCGAAGGCTTAGAGGGTCTGGCGACGGCGCCGCGGGTGTTCGCGGCGCACGCTCAGCGCAATGCACACTCCGCCGACATGCCCGCGCCGCGCCTGCTCGACCTGCGCCCCGACCACGGCCACGCGTCCACAGGTCAGTACTGCATCACCACTAGCGATCCGACCGATAGCGATAGATGACTTCAATCTGCGTGAAACGGATTATTATAATCGTATGGTACGTCGATTTTAATGTTAAAATATGCAAAGAAATATATTGGTGATAAGTAAACCCTAAAACGTTTCTCAAATACACAAAGAGGTCATTGTTTTCCGTTTAGACAACGTGACGCTGATAATGGCAGCGGTGGCGTGCGGCTCTGTGCTGGTGCTGACGGCGCTGGGCGTGGCCCGCGCGCGCGCCGCCCGCCGCAACGCCCCCGGCCCGCGCGCCCGCCCCCTGCCCCGCCCAGATGCCGAGATGGCCTGGGACGACTCTGCGCTCACCATCACTGTCAACCCCATGGATGATGTAAGCTTTGTTTACTTTTAATGTTTATTACCCATACAAAATAAAAAATACAAATACCACTACCAATAAGCCACTTGCATATTAAATTTGTTTTATACAACAAGCCAACAAAATTAACAATAACAGTACACTATAAAATAGTGCATCAACTGCTATTTTAATAACAGGTGACCACAAGGAAATCAAAAAAAAATCATCAGATTTAATATTAAACCTGTCTACAGATTTAATAACCTTACGGACTTGGTTGAATAAAAGGTAGACAATTGGAAACAGTTCTAGTTCTGGTTTGTGACAGCTACAATTTGTGTGTTAGCAGGCGGGTGGCGCCGGTGGTGCGGGCGCGGCCGGTGCGGGCGCGGAGTGCGGGCACGCGGGTGACAGCTCAGCCGAGTCGTGCTCCGAGTCCGACAGCGACAGGAACGACTCCGACGATGATGACGACGATGACGCGGAGCGTACGTACACACACACTTGTACACTAATCGTGGGCGTTAAGTCGTGTCGCGACACAAGCTGTCTCTTTCTAATACTGATATATCAACATCGTCTGAATTCTTGGCAAATGACATCATTTAACACATTTGAGACACCACAAGATATAATTATAGAAATCACTTTGTCTCTTAACACTACTCAAAATTTTTACAACATTTCAGACCTCTGTTTTATCGCACAGATTACTTCGTAAATTTTTGTTACGTCACGTAGGACCGTATTGGGGCGTCAATTCCTTGTTTAACTGTTTGATTGTCTATTACAGCTCTGCCGGGCAAGCAGCACAAGTACAGGAACATCAGCCAGCTGGAGTGGGACAACAGCACGATGTAATGTGCCCCCCCCCCCACACCGCGCGGCACGTACTTACCCCCTCGCCCCGCGCCCGCACACTGCGAGGCCGTCTTATCTAGATACCGTCTCATTTCACTTTTCGAAACTCGCCCTTATCGCCTGCGCCTTATGGTTCACTTTGCTTAAAATATCATTCTCTCTCTTGATGTACGACGGCCGCTGAACGTCGCTCCGAATGTTCTTCACGCGAACAGATAATGGAATTGATTTCGTAGTTTCTATAGAGACAGATTCGCCGAACTGAAAAAATAATAAACGGTGTCAACGTAAGAGCCACTCTATTGTATCGCAACAGAGCCCAACTAGCGCACTCGCCAGGCTTCAGCACTTTCTCGCGGCACAAGACTTTCTAATGTAAGATTTGTTAGTCTCTAAAACTAAGGTCTCAAAATTGATCATATCAAATTTATACGTAATGGTAATTTCCCCCCCCCCCCCGCTCGCTTGTTTAGCTGAGGCTCGTCCGTCTGTTTGTAGAACTTCGAACAATTTTCTATCGTTTTCTTTGTGTATTGTAAGTGAAACGATGTATGTAATAATAAAATCTGTAGTCGTTGTAATTTCGTATGGAGTTGGATATGTAAGATTTAGAGTTAAGTGGTCAAACACTGTTTGTATATTACCTACACTAAGTGACGCTTGCGCCGGCTGCACGGCCGGCTGCCGCTTCGCGCCGCCGCTGTCCCCGCCCCGCCCCTTCGCGAGGCCACGCCCACTCTCGCCTCGGAGCCTCCGGGGCCGCATTTACAATAAGTGCAACACGAATCGGTTTAGTTTACTTGTAAACGGTACAAACAACATTCTCACGAGTAGTTTATAATGTGTCGACGGCGTGCCCGATCACTTCAACCCTCTATGAGCTTTTAAATAAAAAAAATCGGCTTAAATGTATTTTAGGCACAGAGTTATTTGGAAACATACATAGATGTATATTATACAACTACTATATTAAATGTATCGTTTTAGGATCAGCTATAGATACTATATTATAATTATATATATATATTGAATGCGTTAAGAAAATTTTTACTAACGGTTAGGTACTAAGCTATGTGTTAGTTTCCGTGACGCACACGCGCACAACCGGGAAATGGCGGTAACGATAACGACGCCCTTCCCTTAGTTAAGTTTAACTGTTTCTTCACGTCGGGTGTTTCATTGGCTCGAGGGCTCGCACCGCGGCGCGCGGGGGACGACGCAGCTCGAACTACCTTTCTTCTTACAGCTGACCTTTATGGGCATTGGAGTTCCCCTGGATTCGCGACGCATGCGCCCTCCGTCTTGCATATCATGGACCTATTGCCATATTAGCGTAGAATGACTATAAGAACACTCGACTTTACAATACCTAAACAATCCTTGTCGACATAATCACGGTGTTATTTTAAGAGCTCCTCCTTTTGGTGGCCGGCGCTTCGCTTGTGTCCGTCGCTGACGTCTGCGGATGCTTCTAAGGACGGAGCGTGTCGTAGTGACGTTCAATCTGTCTGTCACCTTGACAGCTGTCAAACTGTGTGACAAATGACGTCACGAGGCAATTCGAGCGAGTACCTATAAAACGATTGACTCCAGTAGTGGTGTCAACTTGTGGCCTCGATGCGAAATACAATATCGCAGTTTGTTTGTTTTTAATTGAATAGTTATGTTATACATTCGACAACCGTCCAATGACCATTTCCCCGTCGCTAACTATGTCGGTGAGATCTGACTCCGCCCCCGGCCACGCGCCCGCACGGCGCGGGATTCTACTGACTTGTTAACTGTTGCAGGTGGACCTTAACATTATGTTTACTTGGTATTAATTTTTTCCATTATTTTTTTATTGTATTATTGCGGTATTACCTTATAATTAGGTATCTTCTTTGATGTATGAATTATTATATTTTAGCTAAACATAAAGTTGGTTTAAAATATTTCATTGATGTTTTATTTGTAATACCTGAGCACGCCCCTTTCTGCTTAAAAACACCTTTCAATTGCCACATAAGTTACTAACTTGTTAATTCAAGATTAAAGTAAAATCTGACTTTAACCTTATAATTGAATTAAATTATTAATATATTAATTCCTATTGTGAATAACAACCTTGTGCAATGGAGCTGATGTGAACAAAGTATACATTGGGAGAAAATCTGGCACACAACCAGCACTGCTGTTAGAGTCACCGGTTCACTCCACGGACCCAAAGCTCACACTTCGGGACTTCAGTTTTGCCCAAGTTAGGCAAAAACAATCGAGTATAATTAAGAAAACATGTCAAAAATTGTAGAATAATAATAACTTAGTAGTAGTGAACATTGTTTCTACAAAACTAATGTAAAAAGAAGTCTAATAGTCTAAAAAAATAAAAAACATGACCGATTATACGTTTTGTGACGACATACGAACCCAACGACACCTCACCCTTCAAATGAGGTCGAGCCGCTCAACTAAACGAGGTCAAAATACAACGGACACGTATCATTACCGCGGAAAACATTACCCTTCATACGCATTTTACAACACATACTTTTAAAATAATTGAACGATTGTTGTTGGTTTATTAACTATTTAATTATATCGTGGAAAATAAGCAGTATTTGACGGCACAGAAGGCAACAGAGAAATTAAACAACTCATTTCACTTTCAAATGTTGAAAATCTATATAATTTGAAACAGTTTTCAAATTCAATTCAACTAATTTAAAAACTCGCTTGGTTAAGTCGATTGCCATGATGACAACCGCACCGTAAGTAGAACTTAAAAAAAAATAGAACCCGACCTTGCTACCGACTTATTATATAACGTATATGGTTAAAAACTAAGCCGCAAAAATCAAGATCTAGAAAACAGTTTTTTTTAAATCAATGTTATGTTTAAAACCATAAGACAACGCAGATTTAATTGAAAGAATATTGACACAGATGTAGGACGTAGTAGATTAAACAGATGGCGCCACTGTAGGCCTCCACACGGATCGTAGAGTATCTTGAATAAAGAAATAAATTCCAAAACATAGCCAGAAATCTGTGGGCACATGGACACAGAATGCAATCCTGACAGTAAAAATGTCAACATAATGAAGTTAACGATATAAATGACACGTTGCGATCCTGTCGCCATCTATTGTTTGTCCAATGCAATATCGATATACCCAATAGATGGCAATAATATTGTGTGCCGAAAGGTATGAAAGCGAGAGTTTTCTAATTTTAAAGTGTCTTGTTGTTAGTATTGTATTATTGTTAAGTAATAAAATTAATTAGTAGATCAAAAAGGCAAATGCAATATAAATATTCTAAAATTAAGAATTATAAAATATAATTTAAATTTCTAAATGCATGCTGCCTTGCCTGCTTGTAGCAGGATTCAACTAACGTTTAGCAGTTTAAAAAAATCGGGATTCGATGCAGCGCCATCTATATTTCGTTTTATTGTGAAACTAAACCATCCCGGACCCACGCAAACGAACAAAAAGAAATGATTCAAATCTATTCGGAAGAGCCCAGTCACATACATACATACACATACAGAAATAAAAATAAAATAATGTAAACAAATTAAAATTAGTATTTAAAAACAATTGCAAAAATAAGTAAGGTCATGCTTGTAGGTACTAAACGACGGTTCACAAAGAATAGGCTAATATCTATGTTTAGCAGTCCGCACTCTCAGTCATATTGCCATGGGCTTACCCAGCTTTTGGCCCAGGGGCAATTGATTTTTTTAAGCCCTGTCCCCAGGCTTTTTTATCATACACACAACACGAATCACCTAAATACCTACGAAGCAGTAGGAGTACGTAGTGTGCAGGCCAGGGTAAACACCCGCAGGAGATCCTTTTTTTATCCTGGGGATATATGTTACGTATATATATACGAGTATATACTCGACCGAACGGGGCAGGTGCTAGTTGAAGCGAGTTATGTCGGACTTGCATCGATCAAAACCCTACGGTGATTGCCAGCGAACAGTGATGACAAGAGGCCACGGGATCTTCGTTTGGGACCCGACCGTGGTCTCTCATACGTTTTGCAAGGTTTTGCCCATCGTTTAGCCTCAAACTCCTGTGGGCCACTCTATATTATACTCTAAAATCCCCATTCGCGAAAGGGGAACACGAAAGATTATCACCGCAAATAATTTGCTGTAGATATCTATCACTAGGATGAACAACTATCTGCCGGTACGTTTTCTCAACATCAGCAGCTGCAGCAGCAGTATTTGTGTTGTCTAAAACGCAACAGGGTCGATAAAAGATCGTCCTGTACTACGGGTCCGACCATTTGGATATTGTTAACAGAAATACCAGTGTCAGTTAAGTCAAAGTTGTGTGAAGATTTCCCGAAGTCTGTATATCTCAGAGGTGACTGCACAATGTAAGTTAAAAATCTTTCTTGTTGTCTTATCTCGATACGTATAGTGAATGCGAGCGGTAAGCTATGGTGTTGCCATGTGCCTCAGTACTCTGTAAATAACATTCAAATTTATAATAAATGTAGAAGTACCAAGTAGTAGAAAAATTGAAGACACTATGTTTAGAACCTGTTTTACAGAATGTCTCAATAAAAGTGCAATCAAATCACTTTGTAGATCCATAATCGACCTAATTTCTTCAATTCTTTTGACCACCCTGCGAATTGTCAGCACCCTAGGTGCACTTTCTTGACAGAAAATTTAGAAAAGTTTGCTGGTGGCTGGTCTCGGCGTAACCATGTGATAACAACATTATTGTGATGCTTTTCTCATTTATAACGCGTTCTAATCTGCGAACAGCTAACTTTTGTATAATCGGAACAATCGCATGGACTTCTGTTAACATCATAGTCGCCGCTGGCACGAAAAGAAATGCCTCAAAATAAAAAAAATGCATTCTTATTGAGAGACATTTGGGTAAGGCACCCAAGGCAAAAATACATTTTTATTTTTCCATTAAGTAGCAAACCTACCTACTAATTTCTAAAATTCGCTTATATTATACAAGTGTATGTGAACATACACAAATATACCAGTCGATTCGATAGGAAGCAATGCGATGCGACGTAGCTCGGTGCGGCGCGCTGCAGTCTCTGCCGGCCGCTGCTCTGTGCGCGCTGCGCAAACCTCGTCAAGTCGTCGCCAAACATCCTGCATAATGCAGGTCCCGCCCGCCGGCACGCGCGAGCGGGACCGCAGCACACGGGAGCTGCGGGAGCGAGCGAGCCGGCGGAGACGGTGGCGCAAGTGCACATCCGCGCGGCGCGGGGCGCAGGGCGGGGGGCGGCGCTCCCGGTGAATTATTGAAGGCGGCGACCGCCCTTTGGGCTGCGAGTGCCGAGGGCGGAGCGCGGGGGGCGAACGCCGGGGCTTCGCCGCCACTTGCCGCTCGCCTTTCCACCGTCGCGCCAATTCGTCCAGTGCGGCCATCTTCTGCCGCCGAGTGTGATAACCGTGCTGCTCACTCGCTGGTGACCACCGACCGTGAGGACGGTGACCATCGGACGGTGGACAATAGTGGCCGCGGGCAGTGCGATGGAAACGAGTGTTTAATTGGAACAGGGTGGCCAGAGACAGGTTGGTGCCAGTTTACATTAAAGTCAAGTTTATATATTTTGAGAATTATTTAAAATTAATCTATAGGTATACTTTTTGTTATTTTAAGCAGTGCGTTAAAATAAATTAACCGACAGCGACGACGTCTATCTCAAGGGGTGAGGACAGACTTGCATCCACAGGACCTGCGGAGGTCTAAATATTGACATAAATAATCAACAATGCAGTAGATTTATAGGTAATTGAAGCGGAGAGAATTCCGTTCGTCCAGAACTTGTCAGGGCTCGCGGCATATTCAAAATCTGATTTTGTTACAACGAAAAAGCTGAATTTTTCCAAACAAACGAAACAACCAAAATAATTAATTACTTCCAATTAGATAAATTTTATGAAGGCAGCAATCGTAAGTCGTCAAGAAATAGCGCAACTGAAGGGCGCCGTATTTTCTCAGGCCATTGCGCGGCCGAAGTGGCTTTGACAACTTTCAAATTTTCATACAACCGCGAGACCCCGCGCTCGCAGCTTCCCGCCAACTCCGATCATTACAAAGTTCCCTTAATTGATGACCAGATCCACACGCACATATAAAACTTTTCTGCCCAGAAACCTGATAAGTTCCGGAAAGATTGTGCAACAGAATAGTTCTTATATGCGTTTCAATTTTCCTTCAAAAACATCACGAGCTTCCCGTGCGTCGTCCGCGTACGATGCGATGTCGGTAGTTCAACTTAGCCCATCATTAATGCTTTAAAAATTATTGATAAATACTGCGACTCCTAGTTTTCAAGTTAAATACGTCTACGCTACGCTAATAACTTACACCAGCTTTATAAAGTTACACAGATTGGAGAGTAGAATCTAAAATGAATCTAATTGTCGTGTATCGAGGAACAACTTGACGTATAGATTTAGCTGAGATTCACGGCACTGGGCTGCCCGTATCTAGTAGATAGCAACCGTAACTGTCTTGTAAATATACTGAGGCACGTCATCTTGTAAATATACTGAGGCACGTCATCTTGTAAATATACTGAGGCACGTCATCTTGTAAAAATACTGAGGCACTTCATCTTGTAAATATACTGAGAGACACGTCATCTTGTAAATATACTGAGGCACTTCATCTTGTAAATATACTGAGAGACACGTCATCTTGTAAATATACTGAGGCACGTCATCTTGTAAATACACTGAGGCACGTCATCTTGTAAATATACTGAGGCACGTCATCTTGTAAAAATACTGAGGCACTTCATCTTGTAAATATACTGAGAGACACGTCATCTTGTAAATATACTGAGGCACGTCATCTTGTAAATACACTGAGGCACGTCATCTTGTAAATATACTGAGGCACGTCATCTTGTAAAAATACTGAGACACGTCATCTTGTAAATATACTGAGAGACACGTCATCTTGTAAATATACTGAGGCACTTCATCTTGTAAATATACTGAGAGACACGTCATCTTGTAAATATACTGAGGCACGTCATCTTGTAAATACACTGAGGCACGTCATCTTGTAAATATACTGAGGCACGTCATCTTGTAAAAATACTGAGGCACTTCATCTTGTAAATATACTGAGAGACACGTCATCTTGTAAATATACTGAGGCACGTCATCTTGTAAATACACTGAGGCACGTCATCTTGTAAATATACTGAGGCACGTCATCTTGTAAAAATACTGAGGCACTTCATCTTGTAAATATACTGAGAGACACGTCATCTTGTAAATATACTGAGGCACGTCATCTTGTAAATATACTGAGGCACGTCATCTTGTAAATATACTGAGGCACGTCATCTTGTAAAAATACTGAGGCACTTCATCTTGTAAATATACTGAGAGACACGTCATCTTGTAAATATACTGAGGCACGTCATCTTGTAAATACACTGAGGCACGTCATCTTGTAAATATACTGAGGCACGTCATCTTGTAAAAATACTGAGGCACTTCATCTTGTAAATATACTGAGAGACACGTCATCTTGTAAATATACTGAGGCACGTCATCTTGTAAATATACTGAGGCACGTCATCTTGTAAATATACTGAGGCACGTCATCTTGTAAAAATACTGAGACACGTCATCTTGTAAATATACTGAGAGACACGTCATCTTGTAAATATACTGAGGCACGTCATCTTGTAAATACACTGAGAGACACGTCATCTTGTAAATATACTGAGGCATGTCATCTTGTAAATATACTGAGGCACGTCATCTTGTAAATACACGGAGGCACGTCATCTTGTAAATATACTGAGGCACGTCATCTTGTAAATATACTGAGGCACGTCATCTTGTAAATATACTGAGGCACGTCATCTTGTAAATACACTGAGAGACACGTCATCTTGTAAATATACTGAGGCACGTCATCTTGTAAATATACTGAGGCACGTCATCTTGTAAATACACTGAGGCACGTCATCTTGTAAATATACTGAGGCACGTCATCTTGTAAATATACTGAGGCACGTCATCTTGTAAATATACTGAGGCACGTCATCTTGTAAATATACTGAGGCACGTCATCTTGTAAATATACTGAGGCACGTCATCTTGTAAATATACTGAGGCACGTCATCTTGTAAATATACTGAGGCACGTCATCTTGTAAATATACTGAGACACGTCATCTTGTAAATATACTGAGGCACGTCATCTTGTAAATATACTGAGGCACGTCATCTTGTAAATACACTGAGGCACGTCATCTTGTAAATATACTGAGGCACGTCATCTTGTAAATATACTGAGGCACGTCATCTTGTAAATATACTGAGGCACGTCATCTTGTAAATATACTGAGGCACGTCATCTTGTAAATATACTGAGGCACGTCATCTTGTAAATATACTGAGACACGTCATCTTGTAAATATACTGAGGCACGTCATCTTGTAAATATACTGAGGCACGTCATCTTGTAAATACACTGAGGCACGTCATCTTGTAAATATACTGAGGCACGTCATCTTGTAAATATACTGAGGCACGTCATCTTGTAAATATACTGAGGCACGTCATCTTGTAAATATACTGAGGCACGTCATCTTGTCATGAATGTGATATACTTTTACTTTTAAAATAATCAAGACCAAAAACGTGATTAAATAATATTTAGGTATCTATTATTAACTCTGTTGCGTCGCCCCGACAAAGCTTCGTGTCAAAACGTATCTAAATATTTTTCAAAGATCCATTACCGGCTTAATCCTTAATATTTAACACTTGCGGTTAAGTTAGAGATTAGTTCTAATCCTTCCGGGACAGTTAGCCGATATATTTGCAAACTCGGCATTAAGTTAAGCGACAAAGGTGCCGCCAGGAAGCGGATTGTGTTGCGGACGTCCGACTACTTTCGAGAATTGGATTGTTAGCATGCGACAGATTTGGCTGAACTATAACAGAAGAGACGCGAACGTATAAAATCTCTTCTCCCTCTGTCTTTCTTAGATTAGCGTAGAGATATCAGTAAATGTATTTACTAGATTTGAAATATCATGAAGTTGTAAACCCGATTAATATTAGATACGTATCTATATTTCTGTAGACGATTGTTACCGAAACTAATAAGTCCCGCTCGGTATTTGTAATTAACGGAATACGCCGTCGACATCGCAAAGGTTATTACCGCGATGCGCCGGCACAATGCGATCGGCGTCGGCCGCGTCCCGGCTCAATCGCTTGAACCAAACCCATTAGCGTTACCTTACGGTCCCGTTAACAAGCACCATAGCGATATGCCGACCCTCCGGAGGGCTAATTTCCTCGCCCTCGCGAGGGCGGAGGCTCCACCTGAGGGGTCAGGTGCGATAGGGGTGATCTCGTATAATGTCACGTGATTTCGCAATTATGCGACGTGTGAAAAGGTTTTTATAATTCTTAACGCGCTCCTGTTCAAAGGTGTCGGATATAAACTGCGCAGATTTGAATTTGTAATGCTGTCGCCCCTCTGGCGGCTCCATACGGGCAGGGCTCGGGGCGGGCGGCGGCGTTTGATGTCATCTGGTTGTGAGTTAACGAGAGTAGACAGTGAGGATGAGGCAATGGGTGTAGTTCGGGGACATCGTGTCTGGTACAGTCATTGAGTTTTCAATGTTTCGTTTGGATGGCGGCTGTCACAGCCGTTCGTCGATGCGATCACTGCTGCAATAGGATCAGTGGCATCTGCGCCACTAACACGAGCCCTTACATTTGTTACTAATAATGAAATGTCCTGCTCTCTGCCGCACTTCTCAAGTTCTAACAGCGCGCCGCGACACTAAAGACGTCAGTTTTAATACATATCATTTTGATCCGAATAAATTTTATATTAATAAATTTTCATACACTAGTCCTTGGGGATGATGGTGCGATGATCTGGTCAGGGTTGCGGGAGACCACTGGATGAGGCAAATCTCCGAGGCGATTCATGAGTAGGCATATTAAAAACAAATATGCGCTCGCCCCCGTCACTTAGAGTGTAGTGGTACGCTGAGATTATGGATTTCCATTTAACGCGCTCCTAGTACACCCCTCTGGCTTCTACGCATAATACATGCTCGTCGGCTACGGGTACTCCTAATATCACCTTTTTTAGTATGTCACTGTATGGATCTGGTCGATATAAGTTCTCCTCAGACGTCCCCTGCCAACGCTGCCACTCACTGCCGCAACATGAATTTGTTTCGTTACTCTCTCTTCATTCATTCTTTCAACATGCCCGAACTATCAAAGTATTACTTTCTCAATAAGCCTACTACTTATATAAGCTACTCGTATACAACTGATGAATAACGCCCAGTCACTGAGTCGGTGTTAGTTAACTCGTTTTTGGTATAAATAAAAATGATAGACATACTACCACCACATAAGGCCCTCCCCCGGCCCCCATCATTGTCTAATCGTAGCGTGCATGATGACGTGATTGAGTCTAGTTAAATGCGACTCCCTCGGGAACCGAAGCCGGGACCAATTGCAAGGGGCAAATATTTGTCGTGGTCCGCGGCACGCGCCGACGCGAACCGAAAGTGTCGGGACAATCGCGCTGTCTACTCGTCCCGTAAGCCAATGGATTAATGTCCTTGTTAATTTATTAAGAGAACCAAGTAATTAGGATAACTAAAGGTTTGGACTACGTCTGGCACCGGAATCTTTCTAAAGGCCGAAGCCAGTAGTCGGACAACCATTTTCATCCTCATGCACCAAATGTATCGCATGGCAGGTTCAATCTGTGCCATCTTACTTGGATTGAACATGTGATTTGGAAGTTACATCTCAGTTTTTGTAATAAGAAGTATAAATATTACTTCGACTATTGTCATATATTATATTGCTTGTATAGTTCAAGAACCTGGATACGAGAATCGATTATCAGCTCGAAGCTATATTTCCAAGTTATAAAAATAATGGCATTTCGTTTGGAATATTCCCGGTAACTGTATAACACTGGCCCGCAACAACGACAGCTGTTGCACTGCAGGGCCGAATCGACCGGTGAAATACAACGACCTCACAGAAAACAAGCTTGAAGTAGTGAGGTGCCGGAGGCCTAATTTCAGTCCTCTTGCCCTTCCCATCGTTCCCTCATACGTATAGGATGGGACCGGGAAGAGGATTGGTTGGGAGGAAGTTGATGGGGAAAAGGAAATATCCTTTTTACTGTCTATTCCTTGCTCTGTCCATCTCGATCTGATCCAGCTCGGTCACTGCATCTGGTCACTTTATTCCATAAAAAAGAATAAACCTTTTCCAGGACCAAATTATAACCATTTTAATAGAATGAATAGAAATTCCCCAAATAAAGTTGTACATATGTAGTAAGTAGCTGTAATGTACGCATAAAGAATTTCATATCGTTCAGATCTCAAATAATACAGATCGTAATGCCTTAATAAATCCAAAATCAATCTAAATACACAACATTAACCTATCAACGGCCTACTATAACCTTGTATGGCGTTTTTAAACGTCTAATTATCCGAGAACCATATCGGATAATCTGTTCTTGATAATAAAATGACTGTGGAGCTTCACTTCCGCCGGACGCGCGCTCTCCAACTTGTCATATTCATTTGACATTTGGTCCACTCGACCACAGAGTAAAAAAGTTAATATATTACACAACTGTCAATTGTCATTTGTGATGACAATTCCAATGGAATTTCTCAAGTCTATAAAACTTTTTTTATCATAAGAACATGATATATGTTGTGTCATTTTGTCATTGTACATTTTTATAGTAGTTATTAACTTTTACATTACATTTAATGTTTTTCCCAATCAAAACGCATGCTGTGTATATAACATATCACATGAAAAGTGAATAGTCATCAATCTTAAAGTAAAACAACCTATATTCCTGAAATTTTATTAATTAAACTTATTATTTCATAAAATTTCTGAACGTAGCAGATGTGTACTTCATTGTTTTAACAAATATTAAAGACCGTTCAAGCAAACTGTTCTATTAAAAAAAAGCAATTTAAGTACCCGCCTACCTCCTGTCATCGGCGGCACTTAATGTCAGCCATCGTTTGCGTCCAACAAGCTACCGCTACCGCTACCGCTACCCCGCTATCCGGCTACCCCGCGGACAGGCGACACTCTGCATTGCCGTCCGCTGGATCGCGCTAATTCGATTCCAGAGAGCTCCTCGTGGAGTGACAGGTTTGTTGATCTGTGACGACGGTTTCAATTTTGAATGCACGCGTTTCAAATTGCTCTATTCCGAAACGATTGTTAAAAAGTAAAAGCGATTTGTTACCGCATCGCTACTGAGCATTTAAACAATGTTTTATTAAGGTAAACCTGTGTCCAGATGCTGTTTTAGAGTAATTGAGCGAATAGATACTGTCAGTTGAGAGGACATGTCTCGAAACTTAACTTATTTGACTTAGGGTCACCTACACCACTTTTAAGCCTATACTTTTTAATTGAAGATTAATGAAATAATTGACATGTTACGAACTTCATTTATTAGAGATGAAGGTAGGTTTACTTAATAAAAGTATTCGCGCCCGTGACCGGCTGGGGTGGACAGGGATTGCCATCTAACACCGTTCTTCTAATTTTTTTTTAATAATAATTTATACTACTATGAATGTAATTACTTCCATTTGATGTTTCATTCATTCGTGTGTTTGGTTACGTATTAACAAAGTTACTAGTAAAGATGCAAATGTCATAAACATGCGAATTAGAAAATAATCGACTCGCGGACCACGATCCATAAATCCAAATGAAATGTCAACATATCCGCGTAACCACTTACCACTCGTAATAAACAATTTACACCACAAAACCGAACCCCTGCCCCTTGTAATAAGCGATTTCCTAACGACCAATATACCGAGACCCCAATCCGAACGCGGAAACTCAAACACGAAATATAAATTGAAAGCTCGATTTAGATTAGTTGTCCCATGTTATTTGCAGTAATCCTTCCAGAACATTGGGACCCCTCATTTCTCATAAATACCGGCAAATACAAGATCAAATATAATTGGTAGTTTTCAGATACGTACATGGAATTGGAAAAGAGACAGATATATATAAATAAACATGTGTTCGAAGGAGACGGCTGATCGGCGATTAAGTGTTTAGGGGATTACGGCTGTCGGATGTCGCGCGCGCTAATGACGTCTTGTCTTGACAGATGTCAATTTGAAATTATATTAGAAATGGCGCGCTTTTATATTTTGGTTGGTTATGGTTTTCAAACCATTATGGCTTCATTGAGCAATCGTCGAATTGAAAAAAAAGGATATTTTGAGGTGTTCAGTTGTTTTGGGATCAGTGAGTGCTTAAATGGTTTACCTTATTCTGAAATTCTGTGAAAAAAATATTTAAAAACTAATACAATAAAGCTTAAATAAAAATTATCATCTAATTTTGTTAATTAGGATTATAAGTCCTATCAGGTCCCAACAGAAAAATTTCAATCTGGCCAAATGGCATAGCATATTTACATAGTTTTGAATTCTGTATTATTGGAAAAATCAGATTATTTTAGACCCTTCCGGGTCCGCAGACTTCTTCAAAAGATCGGATCAATTACAACTTATTGGAACGTTACATCATTATAACATTAATCTTACAATATCTAGATGCGGTACAGCTTGGGGCACCAGCAGTTAGTTAGTTGTAGCGAGGTGCAAAACTCAAGAGTAGCGTTTATACATTTCTAAACTCAACTGGACACTGGTGTACTTATCGTCGATGTGTCCACATTTTTCTAAACATGTACCGAAACAATATATTTTATTCCACAGCGGTAAATATATTCAGAGTTCTCTCCCCACATGCTTAAGCCGCAAGGTCGTCTCGAAAACTAAAGTTTTATTTATTTTTTCAATACGCCGGCAATTAAAAAAGCAAGGGCTGGTAGCGGCCCTTGTAGAACAAAGCGAACCTAGGGTTTGAACCCTGACAATATGTTGCGCGGCCACCGGTTAATTGGTGTCGTAGTGCGTATTGTTTCTCTACATTGTCCCGGCAATGCGACGTGACGCGGGGTTCGAATCCGCCAGCCTCGGGCGGTGACCTCACTCGCCTCGTCACACTCCAGCTGTATGTGATTCATGAAGCGCACGATCATGTCCAATCTATTCCGATAATTTAATGTTATTGAAGAAGACTTACGACATTATAATTATAAGAAAAACTTCCCTTAAATGTTGAAATCGATTCCTTACCATAAAATTACAAAAAGATACTTCAGTATTGACCGACCACATTCAACTCACTGACTTATAAACTTTACGATTTACTTGAAATAATTAGAAGCTTGTTAATTTTTAATTTGAAGAGTTTTTGTCACAAGTCAGCTCGGATTCACACAGCCAAATGTACTATTGATGCAGTGGATGGTGTCCCATCAGGAGTGGACAGCAGACCGAGCTTCTGGTATCTTTCGCATGTAACGGCTATTGCCGCGTGGCGCCACCTGCCTTCTATTCGTGTCCGTATCAACAGACTGTAAATTGATTACCAATATATTTTGCGAGGACCAGCCATTGTAACTATTACACTGACATAATCCTTGGCTCGTAAAATTAGATCTACTCGAATTTAAACCCTTAAAGTAATAATGTTCCAGTCAGCTCTTAAATTATAGAATTGAGTATTTAAACGTTATTTCTCTTCATAAAACAAAAAGGGAAACACACGAGCGCGCCGGCACACATCCCGAGCCCGACGCAGCTGCCGCGAGTCGCGATGTTGGCACAACAATACCTTTGTGAACCGAAACAATACACCAAATGTACTCCGCGCACAACAGACTTCCCCCGGGCCCCGGCGGACCTAAGTGCCGATTGTTTGAAGACCGTTGCCTGGCGGACTCAGTTGACATCGGCTCCTAGCAAATCACAAATTGCTCTTGATATGCAATGCAGTTACAATTGGAACACATGTCCAAATAAATGTGAACAATGTGTATTTAGAAGTAATTTTTGGTCATTGCATCATGCACATCTTTAGCCATGGTCACAATATAGTAACTTTATATAGCTTGGCTCGGCTATGTTAAGGACAACTAATTCGTTTACCACTATTCCATATGACACAGTAGGATATCAAGCTATCAGCTGTGGTCAATCTTAGTCCGGGAATATAAGCCGGAAGCAAGTCAGGAAAGAATCATTAACTCATATCGTCAACTTTTCCATTAAATCAATAATATCAGCTCGGAGGACACTCCGGGTGAATCTGATAAAGCCCTCGACCGGCCGGGGGCTGTCTTATCGCAGATCTGTTCAATATCGTAATAGCATACAAGTGGCCCCCCTCCCCCTTCTAGCCCGCTCCCACTCCGGCCCTCGGCACCGCTACTTATCGCCGCAGCATCCCATCTAATCGACACCTCGCTATCACAGATTGAACACATTCTATCACTTAAACATGCCGCCAAACTAAAATCAGTTCTTTACTGCATCGCGTAGAGTTCATAATAAACCATTAGTAAAATCAATATTCGAAAACTAGGGTCTAATCAGTTAGGACGGGAAAATTATTAACCAGCGCACTCACTTTTAAACCTGACCTGAATTTCGTTGATTTCAGTGTATACGTACGACAAGGGTCTTTTTATCTATTTTTTTTGTTTAATCGAAATTCTACGTTCCTTTTCCATTTTTTTTAATTTTTTGCCTAAATCTGTTAAAATATGGTTCGTATTAACTATTGCCAAGCCGCAGCTCATAAAAGCGCATTGTGCTACCGCAGAGGATGGAGGTCTCGACAATCGACATCGATTGCAATATTCGAAAAACGTTTCTGGATGGCATTGTGCGCGCCCGCGCCCCACAACCAGCGCCACTAATTACTAACGCGAGAGGCGCCAAGTGCGGGGACCGGACCACCCTCCGCCCCGCTCAGCCTTTCATCAACAGCAAAGCGAATGCTGAATGTTTGCAAACGATTTCTCCACAAAGCTCGCATCGGAAAGGGTACGCCGCCGCACGCACCCTACCAATTTACTTAAAACAACCGCTCGGCGGTGCTTTGTCGCGCAAACCGCTCGGCAACAATATGTCCTCGACTAACAGACACACCCTCTCCGCAGGTAACATGCAGCCGTTCCAGTGCGCCGGCCGGCCGGAGGGCCCGCGCGAGTCCTCGCCCGAGCGCGCCACCTCCCCGGACACGCCGGCGCCCACCGCGCCCGTCCTCAACTTCTCCATAGCTCGGCTCATGGAGCCCGACAGAAAGAAATCCGTTTCGCCGGAGCCCCCGCCGCCGCCGAGCTTTCTATCCTACGGCGCTCAACTGCTGGATTCGGCCTTTAAGCAGTACATACCCGCTGCCAGAAGGCAACTCGTATCGCACTATCCCCTTCTATACTACGGGCCGGACCTGGTGTCGCTGACGTATGCCCACCAGCTGCACCTTCCCCGACCCCCGCCGGTGCAGTCCCCCGTGCGCCGGCCGCCGAGCCCTCGCACTCAGCCCGCGGACCACGCCGTCTCGTCGACGACGGGGCCGACGCCGTCGCCCGCAAAGAACAAGAGCTTCGCGTGCGGCGACTGCGGTAAGGTGTTCAACGCTCACTACAACCTCACGAGGCACATGCCGGTGCACACGGGCGCGCGCCCGTTCGTCTGCAAGATCTGCGGGAAAGGATTTCGCCAGGCGTCGACCCTGTGCCGACATAAAATAATTCACACGTCGGAGAAGCCGCACAAATGTCTGACCTGCGGGAAAGCGTTCAACCGGTCGTCCACGTTGAACACTCACGCGCGGATCCACGCCGGGTACAAGCCTTTCGTCTGTGAGTTTTGCGGCAAAGGATTCCATCAGAAGGGCAACTACAAGAACCATAGGCTGACTCACAGCGGGGAGAAGGCTTACAAGTGTAACATCTGTAACAAGGCTTTTCACCAGATCTACAACTTGACTTTCCACATGCACACCCACAACGAGAGGAAGCCGTTCACCTGCAATATATGCGCCAAGGGATTCTGCAGGAACTTCGACCTCAAAAAGCACACCAGGAAGTTGCATCTCGGTGCCAATGCATCGAACCACGATTCATCTCTGGATACGCAAGACGAGTCGACTCAGGAGGCGGCGACCAGCCCGACGGAGGAGGCGAGCGGGGTGGCCTTCCGACCGTTTCTGGGCGCCGCGTATCCGAGGATCCTCGACCCGGCAAGGATGACCGCGCCCAATACGTTTTTCTCCAAGTTATTGTGACCGGGGGTCGGGTGTTTCAACGGTTTCGGTGACAGCAGCGAGTGAATTGATAGTGGATTTGACGTTACTAGAAAAATATTTATTCATATGAATGTAAAACAAAACTTATTCTAAGACAGAATTTACTGACAAATGATGTTTTCTCGATGATTTCTTGTATAGCTTTACGTTTGGAATTTGTTAAACCGTCCTGTACCTGTTAGGTGAGAATTATTGCAAGTACTCGTGTAGTGGGCACGATATTTTTTTGCATTGTCTGTAGAGAAAGTTGTCAAAATTGTGCTAACGTTAGGTTTAGTAGTTTTAAAAATAAACAGTACGTAATAAAATGTTGTCTATAGAGAAGTGAATTAAAATTACTACATACGTAACGTTACGTAGCTTTGAGTTATCATTTAGTAGAATTAGTGTGCGCGCTAGAGCGGCTTACATTTTAAATTTAAAATGATAATATTTAGTTGGAGTTGTTACATGTAATGATACGTAGCATTCGTTTGAATTGTATATAAGAATTAAATATGTAAATAGTCTGTACGGGCTGTAGGGCGGTGGCATATGTACAGCCAGGCGCGCGGCAAATAAACAGAATGTTCCACAATAAATAGACTAAAGGATTAGTTTGCCGTTATTCCGTTAGTCCATTACTTATGGGACATGCTGTATATTATCCATGTTTATGTAATTATATGTACTTTGTAACATATCTAGTTGTACCGAGTTCATAATGCCCAATTAACTTGCACTCACTCATGGCAAGCGTGAAGCGGGACTATGAATTGTCAAAATGTTTTGAACCGACTTCAAAAACTCAGGAGCTGCTCAATGAGCTTGTATTTTTTTTATATTTGTTCCTTCAAAACGACAGAACCGATTTCATAGTGTCTATAGTTTTCGTTTACAGAGGTCCCATTCCAATTATATTCCGAGGCAAATTATTATTTCTAGAGCCATTAAGGACGTTCGCGAATTGAAGTTGGTTTCTTGCAGTTTAATTGGATTTCAATTAATCAATCATTTGTTTTAAATTTTTAATACAGAACTAAAAACTGTTGTAAGTTGTAACATTTCCGGTCTGATAAAGCGAACATGGACTGAAGATGGAAGTAACAGTGAGACAGGCTTTCCGTGTTCCGCCAGAGATGATACCTATAGTGTTGGCGATGAGTTATAATTAACTATTTAATCATTTATTTAGAAAGTTCAGCTATATAAAACATATAATACGATAAATTAACGACTGGAAATGTTACAATAGCGGCCTTCGCACACGACATTTTTTATGCGCGCCGATTTAGGACACCTAGCAAATGCAAGACCGTGGACGCGTTGTGACTTTGTGTCGATACAAACGCGCGTCATCTGTGCGCACTAATAACGTCATGTGCAAAGACCCTTAAAGTTAGTGGTGTACAATATTTAGTTCGGTCGCTGCCTGCGCCTTGCCGCTGCCGTCGCGCAGCTGCGGTACGTGTAGTGTGTAGTGTACATAGACGTACCTGAGGCAATATTCACTCTATATATATGCAGATATATATAATACCTAAAAACACTAAGTATCTTTTATTTTCACTATACATTTGAATCACTCCCGTAGTAATATAAGCTAACGACAGTATAAAATGAATGTATGTATGAATAATTGGGTATACACAATGAATAACTGAAAGGTAATAAAATTACTCATTATAGTGTTATACCGCTATAAATGATATTACGGAATGGATTTAGGTAATAGCGATCGATTCCTTGCTCACTATTCATGTAGCGATACCACACAACGTCTCTCAACATACCAGCCTTTTGGTAATCAAAATTATTTCTTAAAATAGGTATTTTAGTGTAGTAATGTCAGGTTGATACACCACTGTCGGATTGTAAACTTTGTTGGTCAAGAATCTCACTAGTCATATTATAAACTGACGGGAAATTGTGAATTGAACTAATCAGTTTTAGTTTCACGTTCACACATTTTCTCTTTCACGTTTAAACAGTTCACAATTTGCTGTAAGTTTATAATATAGTTCGTTAGATTATAAACTAGTGAAGTTCACAATCTGGTGCTTACAAATACAAAAGAACAAATCACACAGAAAATATTATCAGCATTGGTTACAGTAACAAAAATACTAACTAGATGTGCCCCGCGGTGTCACCCGTCTATTTTAATTCAAACGACATCGTTTAACACATACATGATAATTCGTTATAAAAAAAAACTATATCCAAAGTTGCACATGGGAATTTAAAAAAAACCTAAATTGTGTGCAATTTTTTTCTACCTATTAAATTGATTAATTTAATTTATTCAAAAAAACAAAACTATTGTCTGCTAAAGTCACGTTCGTTGAACGCTCGGGACTGTCAGAGGCACAACTTTCTTAATTTTCTCTTTCATAGGAACCTTCTCCTGGCAATAACTAACACAACATAAAAATGGTAAGCGAAATCGAATAATTTGTATGTATAGATTGCGTAATCACGAAGTTATTAAACTACCCGACTCGCCATAAGAAACCAGGAAATACACAGAAATAACGGATTACTGAGCGAACCCGAGCAGGCATTTTGTCTGCCCGACCACCTCAGACTTGTACACGTATTGATTTATTGTGTTCGCTAGTCCTAAATATTATTATCCTATAAATGTATTAATAGGCAGTTATTAGTATAAACTAATGGGTAGCATTATACGAGCGGTATGTTCAAGCTGCGCGCTAGGGGGTACGGCAGTCGTTGCCAAATTACTACCCTGATATGTCAAACGTCGATACGAACAGAGGCGCTCAAACTTTGAGGTAACAAACTAAATGTGTTGTGTGTGACTTTTTTAAAAACAATTTAAAAAAAGTAAAGCATTTTTTTAATCGAATCTTGTATCGATGTTTTTTAAATGATTGTTCAGTCAATTTCCCAGTAGATGACCTGTCTACTAAAGGTTCATAAAGAGTAGGAACACTAAACAGTCTTGTTACCGAATAGGTCGGTCTAGTCGGTAAAGGCAATAGTAGATTTGAATCCACGTACTTTTGTTTAGCAAACTATATGTTAAATTAGCATCGCAGCTCGGCCAAACTTATTGTTTCATTTCTTCCCCATTAACCACTGCGACATTACGTATTACAAAGCAATATAGTTTGAGAGGCATTGTCCATCAATCCGCGGCAGTAACTTGAGTCGGCAGAGAGCACAATTACTGCGCGGCAGTGTTTAAAGCCAAATAATACGGAGGCATATCGCACTGCGCTTTTGTATCCGCGTTTATTGTGAAGACCGCCCCGGGACTGGGGTCACCACGCTCGAGCTCGGTCCCGGGAATACTTCGCGCATTTCGCGTATGGTAAATTAATTATGTATAACAAGACATATTAGTAAATTATTTTGATACTAGTATTTTATATACATGGCCGAGTAGAGTTGGCGGCAGGCGGTCGGACGTAAAAAGACTATAGCCAATACCAAATTCAGTATGGACGACGGTTGTACTGAGCCGATGCCTATGTGGCAAAAGTGGAAAAAGGGTAGACAGAAAGTTCAATAATAAATAGATTCACTAATGTGAGCCATGCTTAGTTTTCTTCGACTGAATTCAAGTTCGTCAACAACGTCATGTGTCAAATTTAATTTGGTATTCAGTGTACTTGTATGATATGTAAGAATAAAGAGTTTTACATAAGGATTTGTCCTGTAAAGTAAAACTGTGCGATGCCGATCGCCGGCGGGTGCGCGCGCGCAACGGCCGCGCGTCAAGTGACGCGACGGTATTGTTTCCGGCACAATGACCGCCGAGCGCTTTCCCGCGCACTAATCAAACTATAAGAATAAAACGCGCCAACAGCGGTGGCTTTTCGACTTTCAAATGAACAAAAAACATTTAATTGTGCCTTGTACTGTTGGTTGCGACGTGGGAGTGTTCAGAGTATTATTTGTTGAACTAAGGGTGGACATTAAGGACGTTTAACACTGAATGCTTCGCACAAATGGCGGGAAAATTTGTTATTAAAAAAGAGCACGCAACTCTTAAAATAAATACAATCATAGAAGATAGCGAATCCATAAGCACCTTCTCATGGCCTGTTAGAGGCACAAAATCAGAACGATAAAAAAGGGTAGGTGAAACACTCTAGTAGTATTGCAAAGACAGACAAGTGATTCCATGGCGCAGTAGTGGAGGGCAAAGTCGAGGTAATGTATATACAATGCTCGAATTAGCATCCTGTATATATCAAATACTGACACTATTAAGTCTAGTCAAAACTCATACCCAGTTGAGTCTTCGCGAGCGCCGAGAGAGCAGTGGCAGGAAGTGTTCATGAAGGGTTAAAAAGTGTCTCATGGTCAGTGGCCTTATTCGACCTTATCGTCCAGATGACAACTAAATAGTAGACCCGATACAAGCGTAATAACATTTTAAAGTGAGAAAAAAGTACACGGAGTTTCATTTATAATAAAATAAATAAGTCGGTAAATCTGTGTTCTAAAGCCAAGGAGCGCATGATTATTTTTTATAAGTGACGCCTCAGAACGGACCTTCTTAAAAAACACCAGCCTCCACTCCATCAAGCAAAAGAAACAGGACTAAACGTCAGGCATCAAATACTGCGGGATGCAAGAGCCTCACAATGCCATCTTATCAGCGTGTTCCCGACAGGCAATCTGTCCGCCGAGCTTCGGCATCACGCCACGCGGCTCGACAGCGTGCCATCGAACTCGGCGGCGTGACAGCCAATCACGGCGAGTGACAGCGGGCGGGCGCCGCGAGGCCCAATTTGCGTCAGAAGCAACGCCTCCATTGACTTCTTTTGTGTCATTGAGACACTCGGCGCTGTCATTGCTCCTCACAGGCTCCTTGAGGCGTTTTGTGTGGCGTTTGACGAACATGCTAATTACCTACTCATCGCACTAGAAATAAAAATGTTCTGGCGGTATTTCATTATGGCCTCGTAAGAAGAAAAAAATATAATTGGAAAAATTATCTATGCATCTCTCGACTTTAATTTTTTTTTAAGTAAGTGGTCAATCGGCGAGCTGCTCACCCAATATTAAGTGACAGCTATCCATAGGTGCAACAAACGAGCTACGTCGTGTTCCTTTCATGGACAGAGGAATAAACAAAACACAGGAGGGGATAAATAGAAAATCTACTTGTAATATAAACAGTTAGCTTATTTTGTCATCGTCACAAGGAAAAGGGGAAAAGGAAGGGATGAGGTCTAAGTCCTCATCAATTATAAGACGAAAAGCAGCAGTTTACCTCTGTCACGCACGTGTTTAGTGAGGGCGTGCTAACGCTGCACGCAGACTATAAGGTTCCGTCGTCATAGGTGGCAAAATACACAAATTTAAAATTTACATTAGTCGCTGACTCTCGATTTAAATTCTAAATCAAACTATAATAACACAATACCAGGTTAAAGCAATACCTACACAATAAGTGGGGAGCCCCTCGGCGTCCGTCAGAACAGTGAAGCATCAATCAAGGCTCGAGCCTGATGCGGGGCGACGGCGCTCATCAGGACCATATTGCGCGGCTTTTTGTCCGCGCCCTCCGCAAGGCGACAGCGGGGACCGGGACACGGAGGGTAGGGGGGCGGGGGACAATAAAATAAATCCGCGAACACTTCTCATGGCCTGAGGCGGGACAAAGACTAAAGCACGCAGTTCCTTATAGTACATCTTTTTTAAATAAAATAACGGACACATCTTAATAGTTACATTGCTTATTGCTTTATTGAAGCATAACGATATAGATATTTTCTACACAAAACGGGATAGGGATATGTCTGTCTGTCAGCATGGAACAGAAAAGGTACAAGCAACGAATCAAGTCAATCTGATCCGATCGCATAGAATCAAACTGAAAATTTACTGACATTTCATCGAAATGCGTCCAGTCATCATAGGCTTTAATAAAGATAATTAAATAATTGTTACAGTTTCATCTTTTTAGGAATTGTCTTTTTAACGTAAAAAGTAAAATGAAGTCTCAGAGAGGGTGTAGTTTTCTACCTACACGACAGGCTACTGTTACTCTTTGAAACAATTATGATGTTTTACTTTGAGCCCTCGTGTTTTATATGATTCGTTCAGTGGAGCGAAGTTAAGTCAATGTTTATGGCGGCGGGGCGAGGTCGGCTGTGAACTGTGAACTCGTTAACAGTTTATTAGTTGTAACAATAACCGGCCAGAGGGCGCCTGCGATGGAGGTACTCGACACAATCGACCGTCATAAGGGTCTCGATATTAAATATTGATATTAACTTATTAATTATTTGTTATGAGATTGTTTTGATATTGTACATGAAGTCATCTGCAATATTTTAACCATTAAAGTTGCCTACACTTTTCTTACTTTCTCACTTTTCTTCCTGCGAAACAACTGCTTTCTGCCACTTTTATTTAATGAACAGAAGCAGAATGTATGATAAAACTAAAACGAACTTCCAGATTACATCGCGATTACCCCTGTGATTGTTTTTTAATTCAAAACTAAGATGGCGTGCTTGTGTGGAACAGCTTTATTGTTTATTTTTGTAACTTGTGATTGTTGAATCTGTGTTGTTGTGTATTTAAATAGTATATAATGCTATGAAATTTGTGGTCATTAATCGAGAAGCAGAGTCGTCAAATGGGACACCGGATGGCATAGCTCGAAATTATTATCCACCTGCCGTGTTCTAAGTGGGGTCGGCACTGCGCCATTCCTTCTTCCACGCCTTTCAATCAACCGTCATCTCAGAAGTCACTCCCAGGACACAGTTCCCGTCTCCGAGAAAGGGAATATCATTAACTTAACAACTAAATAGTAAAAAATCCAGGCGTTTGGGTTGGTTTGACCCCAACGCTGCTACGGAGTGAAACAGACACGATAACTGTGCAAGTGGACATCGACCAAGGCTTGTGAATACTTTCCACAGTTCATTTCGAAGTTATCCATTGTATTTACTGGTATTTGGAGACTGCAGATATTCTAAATATACACCTACATCTCAGTTCAGTCGCTCGCTACCAGTGAGTCATAACAGACGTCAACAAAGCGCATCTTACAATACTATTATTCCTAAATACCCTCGACAGATTAACAAAAAATGGTGAAGTGTGTAAAGTGTAATAAACTAATAAATAAGAAGAGCCCCGGATTGCAGTGCGCACAATGTACAAAATGGATACATGGAACATGCGCGGAACTGTCCTCCGAGCAGCTCAGCGTGCTGTTTGCTACCGAAGACGCGGAGTGGAAGTGTCGCGCCTGCAGCGGCAGCGCCAAGCCCAAGCGTCTCTCATTCATTATGCCAGACCCTGAGGAGCTCACTGACTCCGAAAACACAACGTCGTCTAACATCACTCAAAATATTATGTACGAAATACGTAAGGATATAAGGGACACAGTAAAGAAAGAGCTACAAAGCATATTACAGTATTATTCTGAAAAAATAGATGAATACGAAATAAAAATGAAAAATTACGAGAAGCAAATAAATGAATATAAAAATACTTGCAAAAATCTAAATTTAAAAAATGATGTCTTGGAACAAAAAATAAATACTATAACACAGAACTTACTAAGCAACCAACTTGAGATCTACGGTGTACAAGAACAAAAGGACGAAAATATTATGCTATTACAAGGTCAATATGCTCTAAACTAAAACAAAAGCAAGATGGTATTTTGGAAGTGCACAGGAAGAAGGTGAATAAACGAAACGCAAACACAACTAAACCCATCCCAATTGTGGTTGTCCTGTCACACGGCGAACGAAACAAATGGCTTAGTTCTGCAAAGAATACCAACATAAGTTCTAAAGATATAGGACGCAGTGATGACTCAAAAATACAAATACGGGAATCACTAACACCAACTAACTCATTCTTGCTGTGGAAAGCTAAGGACACACTTTTACGGAATGATTTATGCAAGTTCGTTTGGTACAAAAGAGGATTAATATTAGCCAGGCGAACTGAGACTGAAAAACCACATATTATTAGATCCATAGAGGACATCGAGAGGCTGGAATCGACCCTCAAGACAACTGAAAGTACTAAATGAACCGCTAATATAGAAGAAACTAACTCGGAAAACTGGAACGATTTTGTTAATAACACGTCAAAGAAAAAAAATAACCTAATTGCTTTCTATGTCAATATCAGATCAATAATTAAGAACTTCTCCCAACTCGAATATATAATTACAAGTAGCTCGAAGATTATTAGCATAATTGCCATAACGGAAGCGAATATCTCAGTCGAATGCGCTAAATTATTTGAACTAGAAAACTACGAAACGTACCTTGAATTACGTGACAAAAGAAGAGGCGGGGGAGTCATCCTATACGTGCATAGAAGTCTAAACTTCGCTAGAAGATCCACAAGCACACTTTATTTTGAGTGCATCACTGGTACGATTACAGCGAGATGCGGCTACAAGACGGAAGTGTGCGTAGTATACAGACCGCCGAACCTAAGTAAGTCACATTTTATCTCTGAACTATGTCGCCTCGTCGATTCATCGCCAGTCAAGAGTAACTTCGTGCTACTAGGGGATATGAATATCGATATATCTCAATGCAATTCAGTCACCTCACAATACTTAAATGAATTGAGCGAATTAGGATTTGAGTCGGGAATCAGTCAATACACACGTGTAGAATTAAAAAATGAACGCATTACTAAAACCTGCATAGATCACGTCTTTATCCGCGAGTCATTAGCACATAATAATCACAGCCGAATAAGAACTGCAGTGATAAACAACGCCTTGGCCGATCACTTCATAACCGGTTTACTTATAATTGATAACTGCGACTCCGGACAAGATAGCCAATATGCGCTTAAACTTGATAGCAATAAGGTTCAATCTTTACTGCGTGAAATTGACTGGAGCCCGGCGCTTACATACGACAACCCTAACGATGTATTAGAATTTATTTTAGAGACGTTTAACTTAGTTTACAATAAATGTAAGTATAATAGCAAAATAAGAACAAATAAAAATGGTATTTGTAATTGGGTAAATAACAGAATGCTACAAATGTGTGTAAAAAGAAATGAATTGTTAAAAATTTGGAAAAAAGATATGAGCAATAAAGCAAATAAATTATTATATAACAAATATAGAAACAAAACAAACAAATATATTAATAAATTAAGAAATAACTTTATTAAAAATGATGTTCAGAATAACTTTCATAATCAAAAAAAAATTTGGCAAATTGTGAATAAACTGTGCGGCAGAGCAACTAAACCGTTAGATGATATAATAACAAAAACGTTTTCCAATCGCAACTTAAAAGAGTTAGTAAGTACCTTCGCTAGAGAATTCAGAAATAATGTAAAAAATATTAGTTATTCATGTAATAACCTACTATTAAAGGAAGAGACATATATAAATCAGCCGAAGATGACAATGCGAATAAAAAAGGCAAAAACTGAGATCATACATTCAATAATCAAACATCTAAACAGTAAAAAAAGTCCAGGTCACGATGGCATACGTGTTACGGACATTAAATATTTAAATGACCAACTAACTCCGGTTATTACACATCTAATAAACGTAAGCATTACCAACTGCTGTTATCCAGATAAATTAAAAGTTGGTGTTATAAGACCAGTTCATAAAAAGGGTGCTTACAATGATTTCAACAACTATAGGCCAATCACAATTCTTTCAAGTATAGACAAAATTATTGAAAAATACTTTGGTAACGAACTACACAAATATATAAACAATAACGACGTCATACACGAACGGCAATATGGCTTCCAAAAGAATAAGAATACATCTCAGTTGCTATGTAAATTCACCAATGAAGTGAACACTTACCTGAACGATAAAAAACATGTAATTGCAGTGTTCATTGATTTTAGTAAAGCATTCGAAACTCTAAAATTTTCTACTTTGTATAAGAAACTCGCACAAAATGGTATACAGGGTCCCCTCCTCGAGTTATTTAAAAATTATCATCAAGGCCGTTTTACTACTGTAAAAATAAACAATGTATTTAGCGACTTCATACCAACCGAAGAAGGCACAGCACAAGGCTCGGTTCTAGGACCGACCGAATACTTACTGTACTGTAACGATATGTGCAATGTACTAACCGAGTGCTCTGTATACCAATTTGCAGACGACACATGCATTATAGTGGCAGACAATTGTATAACGTACGCACAAAACAAAATGCAGACAAACTTTGATCTGTTATGCAAGTGGGCGCACGATGTTGGCTTGGTTATAAATTATGACAAAACTAAACTCATGCACATTCATTCTTCCTATCTTACATCCTCAATCAAGCCATTCATAAAAAGCACACTCGCATCAATGCCTGCATCAATACACTTCACCTTGTAATAATAGTTGTAAGTGCTCCAAAATTGAAATAGTTTACCAGCATAAATATCTCGGCCTTATAATAGATAATAAGTTTAACTGGAAACCACATATAGACAATGTCTGCTCAAAATTAAGATCAGTACTGTCCAGACTGTCCTTACTTAGACAGAAATTACCATACGGAACGTTGAGGATGTTGTATAACGCTCTGGCCGACACTGTTTTAGGATATGGGTTGAGTAGTTACGGTAGAACATACACTAGCTTTATAAACAATATATATTTATTACAAGTTAAAATACTTAAAACCATTGTGCCAACGTCTTTTAAAAGTACAATACACAACGATCAGAAAATTTTCAACTTTTGCAAAATTATAGATGTACATAAAAAGATACAGTTATATACAATTTGTGATGAAATAAACAACTTACCTCTATTAAAACTAAAACAACGATCTAGTCAGCTACGTAGTCTATCACACTTACCTAAATATGAATTACCTCTGTTTAATAATTCTTACGGAAAGCGTACTTGGGAGTACTTCCTACCGAAACTGCTCAACGACCTGAACAGTGACGTGCTTGAAAATATTACAAAGCACCCAAACAAATGTAAAAGGATTTTAAAATTGGCCTTCTTATCTGAGGAAATTTAAACAATAGGTTTGCTTGAGTTTTCTCACAAAAGACTATCGCCTTAATTTTTTAATAAGTTTATAAAATAAGTAGTGTATATATCAACTGAGCGACTAGCAGTGATATAAAAACCCTGCAGGTTTACACCACTGCTCTAATGTACTATGTAATTTTTTTTTGTTATAAATAAAGAGAAAAAAAAAAAAAAAAAATCTAACACAACTCAATTTGTACATAACATTGATTCCAAACATTAAAAGCAAGATAACTCGCCCTCAACTTATTGAGAAAAAGAAGCGGAAAGACTTGTGAGTGAAATATTTCATTGACAGAGAATTAGAAATACGCGAAGTCGCGTGTGAACCGACATGTGTGCACTCGCAGGCTTATTCTGCGACGTCAAATGCGATATCGCATTTAAATTGTACTTGGCGCTTGTTTACAAGCGACAAATAGATAAATGAACATAGTTTTATACGGGAGATAACCATAGCATCTCGAGAAGTAGATCCTTTCTCCTTAATATTTAATAACAAAACTGCCCTGGAGGTGACTCAAGTCAAATATTTTCATTTGACAGATGTCAAAACGTAGCTTACGATATATTTTTTTCTAGAAGAAGCCACTTATTAAAAAATTGATTTTTAAATTTTATTTTGCAAAAAATCGACGAGCAGGTGAAATATCAAGCCTATTATTACACTACCGTAAAGAAATACTGGCAACTTTTTAATATCCCAAATGTCCAGAAGATTTACAGATACTATGTTAAACAGTGTTGTTCTGGCATATAAAACAAAGCTATGCAAAAAAAAGTCCGTAAGAGTACTATTTCCCGCCGGTGTTTTGAGGTCGTAAGTATTAAGTACTCACTTATCTCCTTGCTTGAACTCATTCTTACCTCAGCTGATACCGCTACGTGGCTCTATCACTGTACAAATTAAACCATTAGAGTTTACATAAATTACAAGTAAGCGTATATATCAACTTGTGTATAACAAATTAATATTAAAGTAATGTTTCAAGAATAATCCCGACGATGGCTCGCAATAAAATTGTACAAAACTCGAGTTTTCCACACAAAAACGAAATGCTTCAATAGAAATAAACTACAGTACTTTGTCAGTCGCACAAGGGGAGGTCGGCTAAGCCTATTACATATTGTGCCTGCCCACCACAAATAATATAACAGGATGCAGTCGCTAAACTACAAGATGGAATCGTATAAATTTTGTACATATTTTATTTAATCTTTTGTGGGATCGAAACGTAAAGATTTAGGGAATTACTCATATTTTTTTTAGAAGAAGAAGCGGTTCATCCGATGTCAAGTGACCGCTACCCACAGACATCTGCAACAAGCCAAAGAGTTGCAGATGCATTGCCTACCTTTAATGGACAGCGGACAAGTGAATACTAGGCATGTGGTCTTCTTGGAAAGCTTGCGTCATTTCATATCTAATGTGGATGTTATACATGTTATATATTGTGTAACTCAGTTACTCTTTTTACTCCTATCACATGCACCACTCAGTCTACTCCTTTTTCCAGTTAATTGTCGATGGCTTGTAGTAAATTGATGAGGTCTGCATAACTTGAACAAAATTAATGTCGAAATACTTTTTATTTTAGAACTTTTTAAGGTAATTAAAATTAAATGGGTACTTAAGGGGAAGCCGACGTCGAATTTAAGGTATCATTCCTATAATGGTTCTTAGTAACCAAGAAACCAAATGGAGGATTATCAGAACCCTGCTGTCGGTATTAATATATCCAACTGTTCTTTAGCCAATCTTATTCAGTGAACTGCGGTATACATTATACGAGCTCGTAGCGCAACAATACTCGGAAATGGTCCCGCAAGTCGGAAGCGCGGGCGAGCGGATGATCCGGGATTACACGAGGCTTTGTGTCCGCCGCGTCTGTCTGTCCGGGCGTCGCATTGTGCATATATTTGTGGGTGTCGGCACAAATCAAATCGTTAGCGAGGAGAGGTGTTAATACGGACTTGTTAATTTTTTTCTTTCCTTCACTTAAGGGCAAGTTCGAGCTTCACGCGACATAAACACGTTTCAAGATTATTGAAAAAATACAAACTGGAGAAAGACAAAGAAATACGAATTTACTAAATTACAAAAGTCAAATCATCACACTCATAAAATCTTGAATTAAATATCTTAAGGGAAAAAGAGTACGTATTATTTTAAAGGTCATAAACCTTAACTATGTCCCTTGAATCTTACAGTAAAATGATATCAAGTGTGTACAGTCGACGGTCTCCTCTTGTATAAAGTTTGATTGTAATTTATAATCCTTTTTTAATCAAAGTTGTACATCTCAAGCGTCAACTTTCCCTTAACTAAGATATTGAAGATCAGAGAGAGAACAGATAGTTGTGTGTGGAAAGAAGCCTGGCGCATTGTGCAAGCCCTGGCACTGCTGACTGCATGCGGATGTACTTGTACTTATTCTGTATTGTAATGTATCTAATATTGTCAGAATGTCGGTTTTATTTTTACTTAGAAGCTATATGATGTTTTAAAATATAGGTATTAAATAAACATTTATAGATAATGTAATGTATGTATGTTCCCTACAGACTCCGAAATAGTTGAACCGATTTCGATGAAATTTTCAGGAAATATTTAAATTGTCATAACGGGTGATCCTGGTCCGGGTCACTAGTTAAGTGTATGAATAAAAGAATAACACTTTTTATTCCTACAATAGTATTCTATCCTCTTGCATTACCTCAAGAGTTAATTTTTTTCAGTCCTTGGTAATTCAAGTACCTACCTAAAGTCTAGTTCTAACTGATTTAGCCAGTCAGCTGCATCTTTTATAAATAGCTTTTTATACACGTGTCCTTGAGTCCTGAACTATTTAATATTCTCATTGTTCTAATTTGAGATACCCCTCGTCCTGGAGGCCAGGCAGTCTGTTAGTGGGCGAGCTGGAACAGCCCTGTTCTTACATATACAGCTCAGTGTAACTATAAACCATTTGGCATACATAACAACTTTTTGAAGTAAAGTTACGAAGCGAGGGCGCGTGGCGCGGGCGGTGCGCTGTCGCGGCGCGGCATATGTGCCGCCCCGCGGGGCCGCTCGTGTTTGCGTTCTTAATTTCAGCAAACATCGTCTAATAATTGCAGATGTTTGCCGCTACCCGCTCCTCGTGTCAATATGCTCCGTAGTCTCAGATATGTTGATATAACACAATATAAATACTCTCGTTAATTATTTTTGTCTATGAAGTTTTGACATAACCAATAGTTATGTATATATCTAGATATTCTATGCATTAACAAGAAAACAGCGAAGTAAAAACCTTGGCCGCTTCAAAACATTATATTTCTCTCTCTCTCTCGTTATTTCTCTATGTACTCAGCTCAGAATTTTCTGACCTCGTCCGCAAGCAGATGATATACATAGCAGTGCTAACAGTCTCTACAAAGCTTTTTTTTATAGTACTAGGTGGCAAACGAGCAAGCGGTTCACCCGATGATAAGAGATCGCTACCCATGGACATCTGCAACTAACTAATGAGTTGCAGATGCGTTGCCCACCTTTAATGGACAGAGGAGGGGACAAGCAGAAAATGGTTATTTCCAATTCCTATACATCCCCTCCACCGTTAAGTTTTCTTCTCCTTCCCATCCTTTCCTTATTCGAAAAGGGTGGGAAGGGGGAGAGAACTAGAATTAGGCCTCCGGCACCTTACTCATCACACGAAACGCAGAGTACATCTACTTCACGCCTGTTTACTGTGAGGTCGTGGTATTTCACCGGTCGAGCCGGCCCATTCGTGCAACAGATGTTGTTTCGGGCTCTACCACTGTTAAAAAAGTTCCTACATATTTTACAGGATAATTTTTGACGAGGGTCTACATGAAAAATTGATTTATAAGCTTATAAGGCGTGATCTTTGCTATATATGACAAAACTTCTGATCAAGTTACAAACTTATGTAATAGAGGAATTTGGTGCACTTTCCTTGTTTCTAATTGTGTTAGGTGAATATAATGTCAAGCGTATGCGTTGAATACATGTTTTTATAAACCAAATAGTTAAAAATAAATTATATTTATTAAGTTTAACTTCCTAACGTAGAATATTCAAAACAAAATTGTGTCGAACGATGTAACATAAGCACACGAATGAAAATGACATCGGATATAAGTAGTTAGGTATCTAATTGTTTCGATTAACAAGTATCGATATACATTTGATGGGTCGGCGTGGCGGCTATTTCGTGATTCTCACCATTAAAACAAAGCCAATTTCCGACACGCGCCGGCCCCGCCGGCCCACACGGTCGACACGCGCACCACGCCCACGGATATACAGCAGCGATACCACAGAACACAATTTACCAAAACATATAACAAATTCTAAATTCCTTATGAAATAACACGAATATCTTATGATCTGATGAGGGGGAGAGGATCAAGTACACATATCACAATGAAAGTATAACCTTGCAGTTAGGTTATGTAATGCGATGCGATAAAACTGGTACCTTCCAAGGATCGTAACAACTCAGACCCTTGTCCTACCCAACGGACCCGCACACATGAGCCACCAAACGCGCACCGGTTCCTACTGAAATGACATGCAAGTCATCACAACCTAAGTAATAAAGTGTTACGCATTGCTTGCCGAACACAATTTCAATTAACCTTAAAATTATTTACTGTAAGAAAGTTCAACAAATATTTCAATCTAAGCTGTAACTGGGTTTTAAAATCTAAAAGAAAAATGACATTATATCATAAGATATCATCAAGAATAGATTCTGTAGACAAGACCTTGTCACACGACCATTACAACAATGGACGGATAGTTGCAATGGCCGAAACTATCAGCCGCGAGCCGCCAACAGATTGGCCGCCGCTGCTGTTTGCTGATGAGATGAAGTGAAGGGTGGAGGCGAATTCCGGTGCGGCGCGGATGCGGCTCGGATGCGGGCACCGGACGACTCGTTAGTCAATCACAGGCCGGGCAGTGCTGAGCGATAACAAACTGTCACGTATAGGGAGTATATAAACGACCGCTTACTTAGTGCAGACTGGTTTATTCACGTCACTCATTTGTTGACGGGCGCAGCCGCCCGTTACTAAGCACGCATATTACTTGCGCATATCCGACACAAACAATAATGAATGCTTACGCCGTTTGAAGGTCAATAGATAAGTGTACAGTAAATGTAACCTAACAGTGATATCGAGCTAGGTTGGTGTCATTGATGGCTTTCTAATTTTATTTATCATAGCAAAACATTTTTATTCATTTTAGCAAATTCTAGTAGTTTCCAGTATATCGTGTCAAAAAATGAGATATTTTTCTTTTGACAGAGCGTTGTTATTAAAAGCTCTGTTATAACCAATGTATTGATATTTCGCACTGCTTGTAGCTTAATATTTCCATTACACAATATACTGTACACACTATATACGACTACTTATAACAATCAGTCGAGGCTCGGGCCTCAAGAGGCGTTGTCACGACTGCTGACAGAAGTTTAAACTGAGACTCCTTCCTTTGACAAGTGCTTACAAAGACTCTTGCTGTCGAAAGTCAGCTGCGCAATTTCCGCGGATACGTAACGTCATTTAATATAAAAAATAAAATAAAAATAGGATTTTATACAGCCTTTGTCGGGTCATATTCATCGCGGCTTGCGATTTTAATTTAGATAGATAGAACTTTCAGTAAAATTTCAAAACAATCAAGTAATCATTGCATAGACCGGTATCTGTTACAGGTGTGGGTACAGCCAGGGCGAAAACTCTCCACGAAAACCAAATATTAATCAAAGCTAGGGGGAGGGGGAGGGGAGCGGGGGCACAGCCTCCGCAAACAGCCGGTGTATCGGCGGCATCGATTAGACGCGCGCCGCGACCGCGACCCTCCGTTACGATTACGCAACGTAAATATTTGCCCCCCCCCCCCCGCCCGCACGACCTCGCAACCTTTTAATGTAAATCCATATTATTTGTCAATTGTAATTATCTTCGTTGCCGATATTACTTAAGACTTGATGTGCATTTTATTTATAACTTTTTATAGAAGGTCCTAAAGCAAACGGTTCACCTGATATCGAGTGACCGCTACCCAGACATCTTCAACAAGCTAACGAGTATCTTTATATACAAAAGAGGGGCATACAGAAAAAAAGGATATTTCCTTTTCTTATCTAACCCCTCCTCCTTCAAATCCCCTTCCCCTTCGCACCCCCTTCTTATTATTAGGAAAGGGTGAGATAGAAAGAGGATTCAAATTAGTCCCCGGCACCCGGCATCAGACGAAACGTAGAAATACTTCTACTACACGCCTCTCTTCTGTGAGGTCGTGGTATTTGCCTGGTCGGGTACACTCCCACACACCGGATGATATTGTTACGGGCACTACCACTGTAAAAAATTCTGTTGTCTTTATTTTATACATGAAATATTGACATGTAACCATCGATGGAGCACGGACCGGTCGCAGGTCCTGAAGCGTCGCCGGTGGTCTGAGGGTCTGCAGACAGTTGTGTTCACTATGCATATATTTTCCTAGAGGTCAGAACCTGATTATATATGTATTTACGATTATATACACTTACGATTTCGGAATTTGTAGAACTAATACTGTGGTTCTCACACACTCACTCACTCACTCAGATGTAGGTACAATGTTTACAAACTGTTATACTGCTTGCTGGACGTAAGACTCACCAAATCATCCTCACAAAGGTCCGCCTGCCGCTCTCCTCGAGTGGTCTGCTGCTACTTTGATGGTTCATCTTGTTAGGGCCACCTGGGCATAGGTTTTCCGGAACCTTTGGTCCTCACCCTTCTATAATATCGTCACATACAGAAAGTACAATAGCGAATGTCGTTGTATTATTATATTCTGATCGCTTTCGATTTTCGACACAGAGTTTGATGAATGAACCGGTAACGTGCGCGTAGGTTACGCGGCGGTGCTCCGGTGTGTTCTGCTCGTTCGCCGGTTTTTATTTCGGCGGTTCGCATTGATAGGTTTTGATAATACACAACTAATCTATATTTTTAGCGCCTCCGGATAATGATTGGGGCGATATCTAATTAAAGGAAGAGGTGAAAATGATTTTGGGGTTGAACAACCGGGACTAGTTAAGTTTTTTTTATGGAAGTAAGTGGCTGACAAGCAAGTTTTTGCATAATGTTAAGTGACCGCTAGACACGCAACAAGCAAATGAGTTGCAGCTGCGTTGCCTACGTTTGGAAATGGAGGGGGTAGACAGGAAAAAAATATATTTCCTTCTATTCATGTCCTCCTCCGTCCAATTCTTTTCCCATCCTATCCGTTATAGAAAACGATGGGTAGGAGAAGAGGACTGTCACCTGGCCTCCGGCAACGCCCGCCGTCCGTGTCGGGAGTTGCCCACCTGTATACATACAGTAGCGGCTGTGGCATGAGGAAGTAGACCCCTGGAGTACAAGAAGTAGATATCAATTGGGTCACCGATGTGTGCTTGGTATTAATTACTACCTACAATAGGAACTAAATTCGTGCGGTAGTGTGAGTGACGTGAGATATCGTGTCCCGTTCCCATCGACTCCTGCTCTGCTGTCTCTTATTTACTGTTTTCTCTTTCCCTACAAAAAGGCTAAACCGCCTCTGACTCTAAATCTCTGTGATCTCACAAGAATTAGATACCTACTGTAGTTTTTTTACTTCAATCTCTACCGAGAAACTACCTGCGCTACCAGAGAGAAAATAGTGTTTATTAATGTCAGTACAACTTTAACTTTGTTTAACTTTATTGTTTAAGTTAACACGAAATACGTCGGCAAAACTGTCTGGTCGTACCACCCACTCGGCAGGCAGCCGGCAGGCCGGGGCAGGTCGGGGCAGGTTGGTCCCGGCCGAGCCAAAAGCGATATTACTAGACGGTAACCGCACTTCAAATATGCAGCCATATACTCTGATGAGACGCGATACATAAAGCTGTGGGAGGTCGGAGCGGACTCGGTGTTGCCAGTGACAGAAATCATATTTCAATTATTATAACTTTCAAGCCATTGTTCTAATAATAGTGAACAAAGTGGAAAAGCTAATAATGTTTCACGAAACTTGACTATAGCTGAAAGTAGGTTACGTCGGACTTTTTACTAGAATTTTATAATCTATAATCTTTTAATTACTGTGTGTGTCAGAACGCAGCACACTTTTTTGAGTGTGTTTTTGGAGAGTAAGTGTTTGTCTCACGGCTCATGAACGTAACGAAATATAAGCTTCACAAGGTGTACTTTGGCATTGTACAAAGTTTGCTGCCTTATAGTACTGTGTATATGTAGATATTTAATTGACCTGGCCAGCGTCATGTTTGTTAAGGGTTCATAATGTGCATTCAGCCATAGGGATAATTTACTAAATTATAATTTATTAAGTTAAGACGAATTTTGCCACTACAGTGAATTCGTTCACACGGGATTATAAGCGCTAATTGTGAGTTAGCTCCCTGTTGCTCACACAAGCTGCTGCCTTTAAGGTCTGCCACGGAATTCCATAGCTGCAAATGATTACTTTGTCAAGTGCACATAACAGTGACAGGAGTATACTTATCGTATATTTAAAACTTTCATCTTAGTTGAAAAAATAAAATGTTATTTTATACATACCAGATAATGAATAAATGAAAGATCCTTCTTCTTAAGCGATTTGTAAAAAAATGGCAGTTGCTCAGGAAGATATTTTTTTCCCCAAATCAATTATTTAAGCATGGTCGTATTTTAAATAAACATCTAGCAACACTATGTGTGCGCATCTTCTTCGAGAGCTCGCGAAAGGGCGGTCGCGCCTAAATTATTCACCGGGCAACACTGAGCACCGCCTTGCGTCTCGCTCTTGCCCGCGGCCTCTACATAAGTTTGTCGCACTCGCGCAGTGTATGGCGCTCATTGCGCTTTCGTCCGCCACATACGGTCGTCTCTGTCCCGCCCGAAACACGCGTGTAACGATGTTTCTCTCGCTCTCATTAGGTTAGTCTGGCGACGTGTTTGCCTGACGCTTGCCAGTCGTGCTCCGCTTTGTATGTACATCTACAGAGTAGCTAGCAAGTCCAGAGACTGCGTTAAATTTAAATATAAAATTATGCAGTGAGAAAAAATCAGTTTTTTCAGTAAGTAACAAGTTTAGTTCAGTAAGTTTTAAGTAAGAAGTAAGTTTATCAGTAAAGTGGATGAAAACGAGTTAATATTAATTAACAGAATATAAGGACAATATCTAATGATATCTTGCTTTAAAAGGTTAATATGAGGTCACTCTAATAGTCTATCTCTAGGTCTTAGGCCCTACATCGAGAAGGCTGGGATTGTCTTGTTACAGCGTTACTTGTTTACTACCGCTATACTAATATTATAAAGAGGTAAAGTTTGTGTGTTTGTCGGGGGTAAACTCTGGTTCTACTAAACCCTTTTTTTAACTTCTTTCACTGTCAGAAACATATTATCTCTCAATGCTATAGACTATACAAAACTGGTGTCAGGATGTTTTTCCGGGATAAACCGGTCTGCTAGTACATAAATGAATACGTCACTGCTTAATGGCAGGTAAGCCTGAGGTTGGAGAGAAGAGAAGGAAGATATAACGACCGACTAAAGAAACATCTAGTTACCCGAGCAACGAGCGTACACCCCGACCGCACACGTTTACTGATGTAGGAGTTAGATGGACCTCATGTCAGACATCTCTACATCTGGGTATCTAAGCGGTTATTTACGAAAAAGTAAAGTAGATAGCCTAGCTAGGTACGTAGATAAATAAAATCGCGCATCATTCCCGGAGCTCCTTCAACGTCAAAGTAATTGTGATGCAATACCCTTTGAATCTGTTTTTATAAAAATCTTGATATCAATCAAAGAGACCGGCGAGCGCTCCGGCGCTCATGCGTGTTGGAGGGCCGGCGCGGGGGAGGGCCGGGGCTCTCGTCGCGGCCTCAAAGCCGAGGGCCCTCCATTGATTTCTGTTTGCTTCAATAAAACAAACGAGACTCACTTTAATTATAATAAAAAAACCCGATCTCTTGTACTTCGTACGGCCGGATTATTTTTTTCTAGGACGTTGAATAAAGGTGTAGTACTTTGACATGTTGCTATATACATATTTTGGCGATGCGGTCATAGGTATCAGCTTAGCACCTAAGGATCATCCGGACCTATATTTAATTTATTTACCCTATAAAACGTTAATTTGATCAGAAATGGTACAAATTAAAAACGGAGTCAAAGGAGGACTTTGAATATCATAATATCTATACATACAATTTTCACAGTGGTAGAGCCCGCAATAACAACATCTTTTGCACGAATGGGCCGGCTCGACCGGTGAAATACCACGACGTCACAGAAGACTGGCGTGAAGTAGAAGTATTCTGCGTTTCGTCTGATGAGTGACGTGCCGGAGGCCTAATTGTAGTCCTCTTCCCCCTCCTACCCTTTTCTAATAAGGAAAGGATGGGAAGAGGAAGAGGATTTGACGGATGAGGAGGGGATGGACAGGGAATGGAATTATCCTTTTTTCTGTTTGTCCCTTCCTTCGTCCATGAAGGTAGGCAACGCATCTGCAACTCATTAGCTTGTTGCGGATGCCTATGGGTAGCGGTACTTATTTCCAGGGGCCGCTTGCTCGTTTGCCACTTAGTAATATAAAAAAAAATACAAGTGGAATTTATACGCCGTCGAGTCGGACAACACACTGGAGTAGGTTATGTAGTCAGCGCACCGACAGGCAGGTCCGGTACACGTCGGATTATTACGCGTTTCGTCTGATGAGGCCTAATTTCAGTCGTCTTCCGCTTATTATACTTACCTAATTATGATAGGAAGGGGGAGAGGATTGGGCTAGGAGGGAATGAATGCCTTACTCTCTCCTTTAAAAGTAGACAACACATCTGCGACTCATTTCCTTGTAGCGGAGGCCTATGGGTAGGGTCACGTAACAAGCGTACCGATAGTCAAGAGGACCGCTTGCTCGTTTGCCATTTCTCCCGTAAAAAAGGTAGGCACGCGCGTCTCCTGTAGGTACCTACCTACTAACTCACTGCGTGCTGGCTCGGGCCTAGCACTAGTAGTAACACTCAAGGCAAGTGTCGGCAGAGATCGCGAGCATTTAGAGCAGTCCCCGCCCGCGGCCCACTAGACCGCTCAGATGGCCATCTGCAATGGTAATGCGGGCGCTGTAGTTTCCTTTTGATTACGGGCCCGCTGTCGGCTCTCGGCGCGTCGCATAAATTTACAAGACAGGGGAGTGGTGCGGGGTGCCGGTGCTTGACGCCGCTGAAGGTGTTTTTTTGCGCTAAACTCTCGTTTGATGTCGCCGCTTGTTGTTTTAGCGCATTTTAATAGATCCTTGGGCTTTATTATGTAAACGAGGTTTAGATGTTTCTATCCTATACTTACGATTTTGTATATGGAGGGCGCCACTGTAGATATCTTGATAACTGAATTGCCATGCCATTTTTGACCGATGCAGATGTCATACGTAGATACAGGTCTCGCGTCACACGCAAACCTAAATTAGCCTGAAGTACTTATAAATTGTATTAATTTATTATTCTTACAGCGTGTTGGTTTTGCACAGCCAAAACACTGTAAAGATAGCTACAAAAAATTGCTGCCGAATTGTAAAACGCACCCATGTTCTCTGCAGCTCTTTCGATTCCTCTGGGAGCTTGTTCTCTTTCGTTACCAACAAATTGTTCATCTTCTTCGTAAAATGAACGGAACTCTATGGACTATCCATTGATTTTCGTTGCCCCGCCTTCTTTTACTTGTCATGTAGCTAACCTGGAAATAAAAATATTTTATTATATAATATTTATTTCCAAAGGCCACATTGTTATTTGCTTTTTATCATAATAATTGACGCATCACAAAAACTAAACAATATCACCGCCTCTAACGGTGGACATCACGTATTATCTATTTTATGTAATACAACCCTTTCATAAAATGATCGGCCATATCATGGTGTGATTCATTCTAAGATCTGGCCACGACACACACAGAGACAAAAGCCAAGAGTCAATCAAGTCATTATTATGAAAAAGCGTGTCAAAAGACCTTCGGAAGACGCACTCGGCGCTGCCGCCGCGCGCCGCCGGGGACGAGGAGTCAATTCAATTAAATAAATCCTTTAATAAGCAAATAAGCAGAAGCGAGAGCCGACAGCGAGAGAGCGGCGCGAGATCAAAGCGCGCCTCCCAGCGCCCCAGCGCCCCGGCGCACGCCCCGGCGGCGTAGCGAGACCGCTTTAAACATATCGCTTAAGGTATGCCTTGAAAATAAAACAGCAAAAGACACGTAGGAATAAAATAATTACACGCGCCACTAAACAAAAACAGAATTTTTAATGAAAGTTCTGCGTGAAAAGCAGAAGCTTGTATAAATTCCAAGAGTTGCAATTCTTAAAACACGAGTTGTAGGCGAGCGGGCACCGGTGATCAAATTGTATAGACTGTCAATTGGTAGAGGCCTCACAGTGCTAACTAACAATTAAAGGCAACAAAGTAAATTGAGACCAACCAACAGGTTTTTTAAGCATACTTCAACTTCAACAATTGTCTCTAGGTTTACTTATTTACAAGACTCATTAAAATTTACTTACTTTTGGCATTTATTTCGGTAACATTCTAGATCAGGGACACTACGCGCACGCGCACAGTAATTTTTAGAATGGTAGAAAATTATCTTATTAACATTATTATCAACGCCAAGACTCTCGCTTCTCATCCATTTTTCAGAAAAAATATAAAATTATTTCATAAATTTACGTAGTAAATAATTCCGACATTTGCAATTTTATTCTAAACGTCAAAAGTAATAACGTGCTGATCCTAGTCGTTACGTTTTGAAATCGAATAATAGATATTTTGAAATTATATTTTTGTTAAAAATCGCGTATTCGATTATGTATATATATTTTTAATTTTCTCAGGCACAATATATTTCCTTTTAATGGGAGTGGTATTAGAAGGAAGCGGCAATACTCCCTTATTAGGGATGAGCCCTCAACCGCAAACACCAAAATCCAGCAAAAAGTTGGCTTTTAAAAATATTGCTTTATTTTAAAAAAATAAGTTAGGTTAGGTTCGGTTATATTAGCCAGTTGCCAGAAGCGACTTTAAGGCGTTTGAAATAAGGGCGTTATTCTTCTGAATTTAAAATTAAGAAATACTTTTTTATGAAAATCCACGTAGTGGCCCTGTTCTAGAATTTTACCTTTACTTCATGTTGGAGTTTTCATTGTCATGGATGAAATCGTCAAGTCTTTGATAGAATTCAAAATTCCATATAATAAATAGAAATCCGCGAGTCGGGGAGGTGTATGCATCTACAGTGCTCTCTGATCTCTTATCATCAACCAAGTCTCGATGTACACATGAAGTCTTACGCTACGTGCGTCTTCTATCCCCGAGTCTAAACTAGACCGCTTCTTAGAAAAGTAAAGAAAAAAAAATTAAACTAAGGCAAAAGGTTTTAATGTAAATAGATATATTTTTAGTACTACATAAAAGTCTATGTATTTATTAACTTCCACTGTATATATAGTTACTAAACAATTATATAAAGTTGAGCTGTAGCGATAACTTCGAAGGTGTCAAGTAATACAAAAAACTCCGCAGATAAGGGGCTTCGACAAGGATGGCACGTAGCGACATCTGACGGCTCCGGGAGTGGGTCATTACCGCGCCTACGTAGGTGATAATGTTTATGAATCAATTGAAATAAATAAGTTTATTTTAATTGTAAAAACTTACTCCTCACTCTTGTTGCTGCGCATTAATAAACCACAGTAAAGACACTTATCTGGAGAAAACCACATCAAATGCCACCGTGTGACATGTCTATTGTATTTTTAAAATGCTGCTGATGACGGCCACTGACTGGATAGTCTCGTGCTTTTGCATATATACGGTGAGTCGCCACAGTAACACAATTCGGTTCGTCTTAGTTCGGGCGAAACGATTACTTGCTGAGCTAAAAGTTAGGAACATTTTCGTGCTTCATCGATTTTGTTCGTACATCTAAATGTTAGTTAAGTTAGCTTCGCGAAGCTGGCAGACGAATAATGGATTATATTCCTAACACCTATACCAATAGTTCCTATAGTATTTTAAATATTAGGCCATCTGTTGATATAGAAGTAAAATAGAAATACCACAACCATGGTTGATATAAAATTAAATAGACGCGAAATGGTTTCGAAAAACGCCATCTTTTAAACAAAATTGTAAACATGTATGATAGCTGAAGGAAAATTATTACTATAAGGCATTTGCATACGTTTGGCCGAATCTGAACTATATAAAAATGATTTGAAACGAATTTTTATTTACTTCAATTTGACTTGTCTTGCTAAGCAATTAACTTTTTCAAGTTGCTTCTAATCTTGCTCTTTATAAATAAATATGCGCTCACGCCCGTAACCCAGAGGGGTAGGCAGAGATCATGGATTTCCATTTGGCGCGATCCTGGCACACCTCTCTCGCTTCTTCCACATTCATACATCTACGCATGCATGCTCGTCGGTTATGGGTTATCGCCCTTTTTTAGCAAGTCATTAATCTGATCGATATAATTTCTCCTAGGGCGTCCCCTACAATGGAGTTAAAGAAATAATTAAATCATTATTTTAACGGTGCAGCTTCAAGAAAACAACACTTAGTTTTTTTTTTGTAATTTATTTTATTTTCACCATTTATCGTAAAACTTTCCTACGGCACACCGCGCGTCACAATCGCGCACCAATATTCCGCCTTGTGTATGTCGAGCGCGTCCTCTCGCCCCACCTCATGTCCCGCCGCCGCGCCCACACCCCATGCTGCGTGCGGGCTCCACTCGCGACAGACAACTTACACACTCTAAGGCTCAGTGCGTCGAGAAGCAGGACATTTCGGTGTTGCGATTACAGTAAGTCGATACATCAAAGAAAACTTCACAAAAATTCCCTCAACTGCCAAGATACGAGTTACTACAGTTTTAGTGTCGATCGATTTTACAAAAATAAATAAGCGTAAAAATGTTACATTTTAGAAATACAATAGAAATTATACATATCCGAAGTAAGTACACGCAAGCACCATCTAGCTGCAGTTTGACTGCTCCCTTACCTTAGGACAGGCGGAGCGGGGCGCGGGCGGGGGCGGGGTGGGCGCTTCGCCAGCCCGCCGCCCGCCGCCCGCCGCACCGCCCGCCGAGCCCACACAACTCCAACCAACGTAACATAAGAAGCGACGTGCACGGCTCTCCGGGAGATCGCTAAATTTGACAGTCAACAAATCGAAATAGGTAGTTGAAGCGAGCCGGAACCCGGGGAGAGCAGCGCGCGCCCGCGAGCGGATTGGACCTCCGCCGCTTACTAAACTCGATAACACGTCAATATAATTCAATCAGGAGATCTGTCAATATTCGAAACATTTTTATACCAGCTAGTGAAAAACAATAGAAAAACAACAAGTATATAAAATACTATAATAATAAACCTATAGGAAGTTACATCACACATTACAGACAATCTTTGGATACAAAATCTGACCGGCGCGCTCGCCGTGCGATCAGCCCCCGACTGGCGGCCGCCCGTCGAGCAACGCACGCATCCTGGCACGGTTTAGCGTCTAAGCAACGGGTGGCAATCAAACGGCGAGCGCACCGAGCGCGGCGGAGGCCGGCGCGGGCCCCGGGGCTGCTCGCGCAGGGCTCGCGCCGCGCCGGCCTCCGCCGCGCGCCGCGCACCGAAGCAGTCTCATCACGCCCGTGTTACACACGACTCCTGCAACTTTGAAAACAACTCAAAAAACTCTTTACCCTCATCTCATGAGCCGCGTCAGTCCCACAGTTCCATTCTTTACGATATCAAATTTTACACAACTACCTGTGCATATTGGGTGTCTTCAATTTGTCAATTCATGTTTAAACGAATCCTTTTATTAATAAAGCGTGTCGCTCCACAAACAAGATGGAAAACATTTTTTTAAACGCCGTTAATGATCTATAGAATTCCGAGCCTTTACTTTTAAGCCCAGGTTTCGAGTCCCTCTCTTCATACACAACACCCAATATGCCATCACCATTACATCTAACTCCACAATTCATATTGCAATCTATTTTTTTTACTTAGCTCCTCGCGAACATAGTTCACGCCTAATAACCGCGCGGCCGCCATTTTGCGGCGCTCTCGCCGAGAGGACGCGCCTCACGGCAGTCCGGCGCGCAAGATGGCGGCCGCGTCAAATGCAAACCTATCTAGACAACGCCCTGTCGCTCGGTACACTACAGAACACAGTTTGTATCCATCGTCTCCATCCTAAGGACAACATTTACACGGCCGCCGATCATGTTCAAATATGCGTTACTGTGCGCCGCGGCGGAGGCGGAACGCGGAGTCCGCGCGGTGACATCACTCGGCCGATGCTTCGGACTGCGACGCCATTTTTGAACATCACCGGTGCACCGGATACCGATACTATACATACAATATTAAATATTTAGGACACAAGATTTCAAAATCATTTAACCCTACAAATCATTATCCTTTAATACGTAAACTACAATCGATTGGCAGTATTCGTTCTCCTGCACCTCCATTCCTCGATATCTGTCGCGTATCACTCGTGGCGCAGCGCCCGGCGCTCGCGAACAAGGACTAATTAATTCGACGCCGCCAACATACCAGACATTCGTCACTCTTGCTACCGCACGACACAAGCCTTCAATGAATAGTCCACGCGCTTCTTGCGTCATCAACTCGAATCACTTCGCTTGTGATCCCTTCAACCGTTTACCCTAATCTATAGTCACGTCACGCGAGTCGAGTCACAAAGCCTGCTCGGTGACAGTGAGGAGTTTGACTGGCGCTCGCGACCGACTCGGAGCCCGCGCCAACTTCAACGGACAAGCGGCGACGCGGTGGACTCCAACGGACCCACGCTTTACGATAACCACGATCAATTTTGCATCGGCTCACCGATAACCGCCTATAATTCTGTATTTTTAACACGACCGATAATTTTTTGTTCTATTTCATCTTTTAAATATATATATATATATTATATTTATAATCTTTATTCAATTTCAGGTACTGTGGTATTGCTTATATGTAACTAAACTGAATTTGTAGTTTTCGTTGCGGCGGTTGGTTCGTCGTCGGGACGAAGGGGAACGGTCTCTAGTTCGACTCAAGGTCTCGCAGCTTGCTATTGCAGTGGTCAGCCCCGGTGGTGGTGGACTGGTGGTGGAGGTGATGGCGGGTGGCGGATGGTGGATAGTTGATGGTAGGTGGTGGATGGAGCGCGGGTGCCAGCCCGGCGCGCTGCGACGCCGCAGCTACACCCGCGCGACTTCAAACGTAACGTACAGATAAATTTTTCTTAGTAAAACATCAATCAATATCAGCAATATAATTAACACTAACGCACTAATATAACTCTCTGACCATATTTTTTATTTTATTTTCGTCTTCGCAATAGTGTCGTTCCATACATCTATTTATAATATGTATGAATAGTGTGTGTGGGGGGGGGGGGATGGAGCGGGCGCGGCGCGGGCGGCCTGCCCTGCGACACGCATTCTCACGAATCTGTCCCGCTACAAGGAAATGGAACAGTCTGATGGCTCTAAGCAAAGTGGCAACAATGGCTAACTTCATAATAAGCCACTTTTGCCCTCTCTGTGCCTGGTGGTCCGTGAGGTGCGTGGCGCAGGCGACGCCACCGGCTACTAATCATTATAATAATTGACTATGACATCGGACCCGGCGACACCGGTCGCGGCGGGAGAGCGCGTCGTGCGCTGGATGGCTGACCGCTGTGAGCCCGCGCGGCCACGATGGACAGAATTACGCAGCGGTCATTTTTTACAAGCATTTCTAACAGCGACTTGATTCAAAATAATAATCAGTATTATTTGTAACTGAGCGCTTACAGCGGATGAGTATAGATTAGGAATATTTACTCTAAGCTAAAAGTTCGACTTTCTTATGCGTTTCATCGAACGGAAACAAATTTCCTTTTTAAGGCTTCGTTTCTAATAACATATTTTTTTAATAAGACAAACACGAAACAACCCCTAAACGAAGCCCGACGATCGTCCCTAGAAGGGTGGACGAGGATCGACGAATCGTGGACTCTGCAAAATATACGCAAAGTGCGGAGATATAGAGCGTGAGTGTAGAGAGGTAAAGTGTTTGGGGTTGGAAGGGGGCGGGGGCGGCGCGGGGCGAGGGCGCGGCCGCAGTATCACAGGAAGCAGCTCAAGCACTCGGCACAGTCGCGCCATCCGGCTGTCCGCGGCCGGCGGTCGTGCGGGCCCTCAAAACTCCCTGTATCTCGTCCGACATTTCGCACACAAAAAGTAATGAGACCCCTGAATTAGGTGAAGAGGCAAAGATTAACGATTTCATTTTTCAAAGTCTGGGTGTATCTATCTCGTTTTTTCCTTGTTCATGCATCAACGTGTGCTTGCCGGCTGAGGGTACTTAACATACGATCTGTTTGCTTCCCATGCTCATCAACTTTTAACATGAACACTGTCGCAATTCCTTTCACGTCATCTTCTTACGCTACGCTAAGCTACATTTACTCATCTCCTTGCAGTCTTCAAGTCAGGCATTCAGTGATATGAAGTGTATACCGAAATCATCTCATCATTATCGTACTCGGTACAAAACTACATTCTTTTTATTTTTGGCAGACATCCTTCGACATATCTATCGTTCCTGCAGCCCCACATTCGGTTCAAAAAAATAAACTTTACTTAACAGTCATATTTAATCTGATTCTAAATTGTTTAAATTCTGTTCTTGGACGTTTATTTTCAATCTTTTTTTACTATGTTAAGGGATAAATATCATTGAATTATGAAAGAAAAGGGTGCGCGGTTGCCAATCGAGTATTGGGCCGCTGGTCCTTCGAGCCCGACACGACCCACCGGCCCGACGCAGCCAACTCCCACGGGACACGCGCTCCTGCTCGTTGCCGACGTTATGTACCCGCGCGATAACCATCTTCGTAACGTAGACACTATGTTAATATAAACTTTGTTTAACATCTCATTGTACATATATATCATATTTTATTGACGGCCGAGTCCGCCTCGCACCGGACGGGCCTCGGCCTTCAAAATATAAATTTTAATCTTCTCTAAATATAAACTCTGTAGATCTTAAACGTCTATGAAACTAAAATTATATTTTGTACCATAAATTGTTAAAATTAAGCCGCAAAGGGACGCCCGCGCCGCCCGTCAACTTTCCAGCAAAGACGGACAGAGAGGTAGATGAAACGCGATGCCGAGTGTGCGCGGGGAATGCGCGAGGCGTGCGGCGCGCGCGGCCCCGAGCCCGCGCCGACGAGCGACGCGCACCGCGGCGTGGCGCGGCCGCCCCCGCCCGAGCTCCGGCCCCCAGCGAGCCCCAATTAGATGATAACTAAACTAACTTACACTAGAACGAACAAACGCCGTCCCCGCTCCGTATATATATTTTTTTTTCGTATAGACGAGTGATTTTTTATATAGGTATTTTACTTTTTTCTATATGTAACATTTAATCGGACGTCACCAACTTATCTCATACCATATAAGATTATGATCTTTAGAGGGAAATGTACTGTAAATTAACCTACTTATGGACGATCAGACCGCACCCGGTGCACTCGGCGCTCCCGGTGCCGCCGGCGAGCGGTGCGGCTCGAGCGCAAAGCGGATGCAATCTGAAAAGTCATCTATTTCTATGAGTCAAAATGTCGATAATACGCTATTATACATTTAAACCGTTCGAGGTGCATCAGACGCGAACCGTGACGCAGGCAACGGGGAGTATCGACTCCTCGCTAACAACTATGACGTGTCGTACAACAAAATTATCATCGTGTAGTACGGATTTAATGTAGGCGGACGTGGCGGCTGGGCTGCCCGCACGGCCGCCGCGCCGCTAGCTGCGATACACTTCTCACAATATACCTATAACTTAAACCTGAAATACACATCGTTATCCGCGTCGCACCGGCGGTCACAACTGCGGCGATGTAAATTCAATGCCTCTTGACAATAGACACGGTGCGACCTATCGTAAGACGGCGGCGAGACAGACGGCATCGTGTCCTACGCGTCTTCGCGGAGTCAGTATGATTTGGAACATTTCAATGTCATCGGCGAGGGCTTAAAGTCCACACGACGCTCACAGCGCGCTACGCAGCACAGCTTCTGCCACATAGGAAAATAATTCCGATGAAAGACATGATACATTCGCTCATCAATTATTTATATTTATGTATTATGTACAAAGTTGTCCGGGTAATAACACGATTCGGTCATTACCACAAACATTACGGAAATAAAAACGATCGAGTGAGCAACGACCCGCGGGTGTCCCCGGCGGCCGCGACCACTTGAACCGTTAGTCCTACGTCTTAATGTAATATTGTGCATGAGAAAGCACTTGTTACGTTCCGCGACGATCGCCGACAGCGACTGGCTTAACTGCGGTTGCGGGAAAAATCCGCAAATAAAATGTGACATGGCAGCGGAACGTAAAAGAAATGCTTTCCGGCGTCGCACAGCGCGACGTGCACGACGATACCTTGTCGAGTAAAAGCTACCAATAAAAGGTGAAAACGTTACGAGGGTGATGCAGCAATAGTAAAAATAATAATAATAATAATAAAAAACAAAAAAATGCATAAATACATTTAGTAAATAAGTTTGTAGGCACGCACAACGGCCGATGTAGTGCTGGCCGGCGCGCACTGCGCACACCTACACGCACGCGCTACACGAGGAGTCGCGTCGGCTCGAGACAATTATCAAAGTATTATTAGCTTTTCGCTTCACATAGCACGTCGGAAAAACAATTGTCATTGTTTTTGGACAAAGAAATCAAACTGGCAATATCTAATCAATAGAAACGATCGCTAGAGGGCGTTCCGAACGCGCGATCTTCCGCGACTCCTCTCCGACTCTCACAGGGTGCTTACATACCAACTTAACCTACCCACATGGACGCGGCCGCGACCGGCCTCGCCGTATAGACGGACAACGCGACGTAACTAAATATATATAGTACCTATACGTACAGGTTTGACCTAGACTAGTTCACTGCTAAGCAGATTTTTTTAAACGAACGCCAAACATTTTGTAATTCTTTCCCTATCCAAATAATCACACGAGTAAGTAAATTTTCACAAAATCTCTTTACCGCCGAGTCCGGTGTCCGGTTTCCGACTTCATCATCCACGCCTCCGATCACTAACCCAATCGACTCCTACAACACAATTTGGAATTTCCTCCGGCGACCGCGTCCATCTTACACGTAAAACTTTTTAAATCCGTCGGATCGTACGCCTACGAATATATCACAGCAGTGCGCTACTTATCTATAGAATTGAGTTTGGCCAGCGCAGCGCGACCTCCGGCCGGCCGGGGTCTCGGCGCCACATTTGTACGGCAGAGACCAGACCGGCGCCGGGATCGCGCTGCGGCGGCCGGTACTACACGCGCCCTGTAAACACCCGGTGCCAATCTCCTGGGACTCTTAGGGCGAGTGGAATCTTTTAAAATAATAAATTTAAACAATAAAAATATTAACAAATTTCACTCGTGCAGTTTGGTAAAATGTTTAAATATAAAGGGATTTCTTTGATAATGATATTCTTCTCAATTTTTAAGCAAAAAACAGTCTTTGACCGTCAAACAAACAAACAAACAAACCGTCACCGGCGGCGGCGCGACGCGCTCGGTGCGTGACTCCACCCGCCCGCCCCTCAGCCCCGCGCCCCTCTCCTACATCTCAGTGTACATACAGCTACATACACCGTCGTTAAATAATCAATAGTAAAAACAAAACATATACGCCTACGAACTAGAGAGTGGCATTTTGAAAATTACAGTTTCACAGAAAGTAGCAGGCTTAGGATTCGGCTATTGCAAAAAGTGAAAACGCGCCGAGCCCGAGCGGCGGCCGCGCGCCCGCTACGGTGCCGCCGCGTAGTCGCCGCGGGCCCGGCGCCTGTTGCAAGCGACTTACACCTGCTATAACAACTATATACTCTTTACACGTTCAATCGACCGATTCGTTTTATATTAGCTTTTATATTAGCTCGCTGCCACGTGCCGAACTATTTACACAGATTAAACATTTAAAATAAAACGTCATTACAAAAGAAAGCTTAAAGCTGTTGTTAGGTTAGGAAATGTGCCCGCGCGCGGACCAAACACAATGCCGCCAGCGTGACGCAAGCGAATGCGACAAGAAACTGCGCACGTCATCCACGCATCATTCGTGCGTCACGCCCGGCTGTCACGCCAAGTGGCTTCAAATCGAACCGCATGTGTATCCGATACTCAGATATGTAACGGGGTTCGACTGGAAGGTGCACATCACGTGACACGAATACGTCGCACATTCTCTGACTGCACTCGTGACTCCGCGTTACGTGTCTTACGTCGCACAAGGCATATTCTCATGCTGGGTACATATGAATTGATGGAATGACTATCTTTGTCTACCTGTGTATACGTCACGTTGATCGCGTAACGTGGTGCACGGCACGAGTGACATTGTAACGATGATGAGTAGACACGTAACGCAAAGAAACGGTGTAAGTTTTATGTGCGAACAAAGGTGTGTGTGTAGGGGCCGGCGCGGGGCGGGGAAGACGCGCAGCTCGAGCGGCCGCTACGCGTGAGGAGTGGAGGGGCTGCTACGTCCATAGATTACTATATACAGATGCGCCGGGCGGAGAAGGGCGGGTCGGGGCCCTCGCATCAAATTCGGCTCTGGGTGCTGCCGGTGAATGTGTCCTGGAATTTTACAAAAGATGATAAGTGCTCATACTTTTATCACAGATAAGTCAAATCTTTCTGTGCTTGAAATATACTTACAATATCTCTAGAGGGCTGAGCGCTGCCTACTAGCGGGCCCGGCCCTCCCTGAAACAGAAAACGATAGTCCGTCAGCGGTAACGGTCATCACATCTCTAACAAGTTACCACGACAACCTCGAACAGATAGCGCGCGCCTGATGAAGTTGAACCGGGAAACTCAGTACTACCATACATAATGGTCTTCTCCCTAACAAGACCAGCAACATATTTACTTACTTCTTTAAAAGCTGATTGTTTACCTACACCTACATATCTAGGGCTCCTCAACTCTTATTTGACCAAATCAATGGATGAAGGCCAAGGCCACCAAGTGGACGCGGTGTATACAGATTACAGCACGGCTTTCGATCGTATTGAACATAATCTGTTACTTAACAAGCTTCGTCACATAGGCATTTGTGGGGACCTACTTCGATGGGTCTCCTCTTACATTGATAATCGCGCCCAGGCTGTTGTTATCAATAATTTTATCTCCAGTTGGGTTTCTACACCGAGCGGCGTACCACAGGGCTCTTTGTTAGGGCCGTTGCTTTTCGTTATTTTTGTTAATAACATTGATAAGTGTTTCAAATCGTCTCGCATGTTGTCCTTCGCCGATGATATGAAGAACCACTGATTCTGAAGTTTCTTCCTTCCTTCGTTCCTTCCTCACCGTACTACCATTAGGATACAGATCGACGCTGAGTTGTTGCAAGAAGATCTTTTAAGACTAGGAGTATTGCATAGTAAACAAGTTTCTCGTAAGCGGAATTATCCTCAGCGATTATTACTTGGTCGGACATAAATTACAAAGTAAATCAGTTGTACGCGACGTAGGGGTTTTTCGTGTAACAAAGGCTAAAGCCTCGGATGCACTAGGATTCATCAAGCGTTTCGGTAAAGAATTTAGTTACATTGAAATTATTAAAATCTTGTATTATACACCTGTTCATAGCATACTTGAATACGCTTCACAAATCTGGAATCAGATAAAAATGTATTCCAGCACCGTGGATTCGCGCGACCTAATGGCTGAAATATTATTTCTGATTAAAGCGCCTTCACTAAGCTTTAGACCTTACGGGATACTTTATACGCCAGCTTCACGTACTAATTACAGTAAAAACACTTTCATATGGCGGGCAGGTGTAAGCATCACGGACTTGACTAGTTTTACACCATTATCATTTCGGCAAGGCAGGCGATAAGTCGGAAATTCTTTGTGTCATGACAATTGTTACGACAGGGATGTTACATAACATTGTTGTCTTTGTTAAAAATTATTGGTTCTCCAAAGCTTTCACAATATAATACCAAGTACTACCCCAGCCGCTGTCGCCGTCCGTCGGCGGCTGTATGACTAACTTAGCATAAAATAAATATAACTGCTGTCTACCAATTCCATGCATTGGTTAGTTGACGAAATGACTTCATTTGTTATGAATACTGCTACCACACATCCATGCAACGGTCGAAGTTAGCAAAAAAAACAATAATCCGCAACCAAAGTGAATTGAGAAACTCCGCTGAGAGCGCAAGCGGCGATCGTGCGCGCTTACCTGGAGCGCTTCGTGCGCGTGCGTGCGTCCGATCTTTTCGCAGTACTCGGTCAGGATGTCTCGGAAGCGCGACCAGCACTTCTCCGGCACTGTTATCGCCGTACGGAAATTACTCTTCACCTGTAAAACCCACACACTACATTTGGACATGGTACAGTCTGAGGAGGTAGGCGGGCTGGCAGCGACCGTAGTACCTGGGCGTTTGTGGCTAGGCATCTAAACTAAACTTTTGTTAATTTAAATGAGATTATTAAGTCAGTCGGACGTTCAGTATACTGGAGAAGTCGCACCACCACATACAGCAATATTCGTTTACTTATAAAGACGGCATATTGTGGCGACCATGTTAGTGTCAGCGTACTTAAAGTGTATAAATTAAATTCAGATCTACCCCGAACATCTACGTACAAAGCTAAACTAAAAAAAAATCAAGCGGTAAGGTTGTAGAGCGACATTCACCTCGCTAACTTTCATGTAGATGCCGCGGTTGTTCTGTCCGATGTCGAAGTAGAAGTTCTTGTTGTCGACGCGCAGGTGCCGGCCCTCCGGTAGGTCGCCCTTGAATCTACTAAATCACACAATTAAAAAATATGTAACAATTAAGTCTAGGAAACCCTCAACGAGACTAAGGCTTAGTTTCCACCAGAGATGATGCAATACAATCGGCTATTGTGATGGGTGCAACGCATTAACACTACGCCGTATTATTACTAATGAATCACATTTAGTCGACCGCAGTCACGAGAATTCTGTATACAAATGAAGTAACACGATTACATCGTATTAAATTGAGTAGTATAATATATTTTAGCAATATACCTGTAACAATTGGTGGCCTACAATAAAGGTGAACTGAGCTCTGTTGCCAGGCAAACTATTACAAGTAATACATAATTATGCCAGTAATGATGACGCACGCGAGGCGAGGGCCGCGAGGGCCAATGCGCGGGAATCCGGCGACAAGGTAATCGGGCGAGCGCAGTACATAGCAGCAGTACTACGGCTGCTGCTAAACTGCTATTCTGCTATGCTTTTAAATTCTCAATTTTCATAAAATGGTATTTTTTAAATAAAAAGAGACATGGTCGTGTGTCCCTTTTGTTTAAAATTACTAATACGTAGACTGATAGTGATTGCTGGTCAGGCGGGGGTGAGTCAATGTGTGAGACTGACCCGCCGTCTTCGGTGCCGAAGTCGTCGAGCAGGTCGGTGAGCGCGTCGCGGAACTCGATCATGCCCTGCGCCGGCAGCGCCACCTGGCTGCGCGGACCGCCGCGCGTGATGGTCTGCGACACGCGCAGGAACCGGCCGCGCGAGTTCTCCTTCAGGTCCAGGTAGTACCGCCGGTTGTCCTGCCGACACGACAACAACCCACTAACACTACATTCAAATAAATCGAATCGCATTTATGATAGTTTATAGTATATCCTAAAACAAGATCAATCGACTAGTGCACAGTCTGATCTCTTTAAGAGTAAATCAGTTGGAGAGCTCACGTTTCTTTAGCGAGCAAGCGATTCAATTGATGTTAAGAGATCGCTACCTATAGGCATCCGCTACAAGCAAATGAGTTGTAGATGCGTTGTCTACCTTCAATGGATATAGAAGGAGATAGACAGGCATAGGATATTTCTTTTCTCATGTATCCCTCCCCGTCCAATGCTCTACCACTTTCCAGGATAAAGGATCTGGATGGATAGAATCCTTATTAGGGAAGGATGGGAAGTAAGAGGACTGAAATTAGGCCTCTGGCACCTCACTCATCAGACTAAACGCAGAGTACTTAGCATTTAAAAACACATGAAGAATATATTAGTGTTTGGTGGAAAGGTATAACTAGAAGGAAGGTAGGTTTACCTTGAGTATCATCTCTGACTTGAGTTTCCCGTCGTCGGGCACGTTGTCGGGGTTGGGCGGGCCCAGCGACGAGTAGAAGTCGCTGAAGGTGGACAGGTAGTCGCGGAACTCTGCCGCCGTCGACATCGCCAGGAAGATCTGGCTGCGCCGCCCGTCCGCGCCGATCTGCACCACGACACCAACAATTCATTCACCAAATACTCGGTCACGGAGCATTCCATCCTACATCTCGGAATCAGTCCAACGACTGGTGTGAAATAATATACAGAGTCAAACTGTGACCTGATACTCTTCGTAATTATTTATTATATTATCCGGGGGAATTATTTACGGGATTTACATTACGGGGACGTTATGGGCGGTTTTGTTAAGTAAATTATTTTAGTAGGTTTTTATAATTCCGCTCATAAATTACGTTCACAATGTCACTTCAGTGATCGGAATCAATTCAATTCCCTGAATATCGCAACCTTATCACCACGACCACGAACACACCTCGGCAACGCAACTAACGCGTATCATTTTTTTATTTCATATGAAACTGATAATATTTATTGTTACTTAATAAATATTTTAAGCATAAAACTTAATATTATTTCGTGAAACAACAAAAGGAGGTTCGTTTATGTTGCGAGGCGCAGAGTTCCCTAGATCCAGGATCCTCCCAATGATACAGAGGACGGCCACCATGGTTTTGGTGGGTATAATCTCATTCGACTTCGACCCGGAATACCATGGTATATTTCAAAGATCCGATATTATAAAAGGTCTGTTTGTAATCATGTACTTTACCTCGACAATATATGATTTCTCGTTGGACCGGGTCCTAAGACCCCTCGATTATTCTGTAATGTCCTTGTAATGAATAGACGTTGGAAACTTTGAGCGAAATCTCAATGAACGGCCTGCCGCGAGATAAATGCCTAAACAAGTAAATAGGAGGCCGTCGATAATCGCTCAGCGTTTTATATTAAAAAAATTCTATGGCTGGCTTTTTGATGACTAACACATTCATTGAGTGGCTACTATAATAGTATGTATGTAAACCGAAGCCAACAGTACACACTTCGAGTGACCTCCCTCTCTAACAAGAACACACACGTGTGGAGAAGGGGGAATAATTAAATATGCATTCACGCCCGTAACCCAGAGGGGTACGCAGAGATTCTTGCGACACGTACATGCTCGCCGGTTACGGGTACAGGTAGTCCGCCCTTCTTTAGTATTTAAATGAATATGTACGGTGTATGTTCATCTTTCTTATCTATTTTTATTATCAACACAATGATCTGCGTGACAGCGATATGCAATATGTAACATTTTTCGCGTTTAACGCAATCTACGATAATATGGTATCGATCATGTGTCGAGGCGGGCGCTATCACACGGCGCTATGTGACGTGCGCTTATGCAACAAATGTTCGCCGCATCGAAAATCAATCTTAAGACCGATCGTTCGTTAGGCCCACATTGTACACTTGCGACTATTCCGTTACAACCACCGCAAAATCAATATAGGAAGTTTTCCAGCACCAAGTAGTCCACACGAGGGTGTGGTGTTGACCTGATAAACACACAACTGCACTCCAAGTACAAATACAAAGAGTAATGTTGTTTAACTGACCTCTGCGACCTTAATGAACCGGCCGCGCCTGTTCTGCTTCACGTCCAGGTAGAACCGCTTCGATTGGATCTGCAGCATCTTTGTGGCCAGCTCCTGCTCCTGCTGTGATTGACCTGCAAATATTTGCATAACGATTATTTACATATCTAATCAAATCAAAACATAGACATATGCATGTACTAAACATTATAAATTCTTGTTCTTATACGTATTCTTGTACGTTATATCGTTATATACATTAAAAAAAACACTGAAATACAACCCAAGTGGCTTCCATCCTTTTTAGTGTATATACCGCGCGTTCGTTCGAAGCTATTCGAATCGTTCATCGCACGAACGGCAAAGGCTTGGAAAAGTTGTTATATATAACATAAGTATAAGTACATTATTATGTAACAATGTAATAAGCAATGCTAACTAGTCTTGTCTACTTGTGCACTCCCTCCAAGCGGACCTCTACAAACCGAGTTTAGGCACTGGGATGTATTCGTGCATGTCGGTGACTACAACAGAAATTATTACGCTAATGCCTTGCAGTCTTTTTTTTACGAATCCCTGGAAAATAAGGGTTCAGCTGTATTATAAAAGTAAACTTTCCATTCTATAAGCAGTGAAAATAAACCACCCAAGGATTCAGTCAAATACAATGAACTATTGGTGAGCGGCTGCGGTGTGCAATGTGAACGTGTTACAACAGGCCGCCGGCTGGCCTAACGAAACGGCTCGTGATTAGAAATCGTATCGATGTCAGCCCGCGCCGCCACGCGGCACGCTCCGCCGGCGCCGGCCGCTCGCTCCACCGGCGCCGGCCGCTCGCACGACCCTTGCAACACAACAGTTTCACTTTGACTCATTTCAATACACTTATAGAATGCTCCCTGCGTGTGCTACCTTGGGAGCACACCACAGATCTATTGTAACGGCGATGCAGAGATCTAAACGTTTTCTATTGACGTACAACCACACCATTACAATAGGAGCACTATCACGTCTTGGCCTAAGCCTAGCCTAGGAAGGCTACCGCCATTTTTTTAATATAAATAAGAATAAATACTACAGGAAGACGGTATTAAGTGCCAATAATTTACGAAAATGTAAGCCTAGATGTTTGAAAGTAGAAGAGGCATAAGCCTTGACCGAAAATCCGCTATTTCTACCTACACCTCTGGGTTAAAGTCGTAAGTGCCTATGATCCCTACCAAAAGTCATCTCTTTTAATCTATTTCTATTCTCCAACCCTTGTCCCATGTCGCACACACTCATTTATCACCATCCAAATTCAATTTCTTACCTAATTACTTTTTTATTTATGTGCACCTTCATCCGTTATTTATGTTGAAATAACTCAATACTGTCCTAATTGTTATATAAATAATGAAAATGTTCTTTGAAGTTTTGAACTACGACTCGTGGGATTTTCTTAACAGACCGGACACACTAATCCATGAAGCTATTCAAGTAGAAGTTCTAACATTTTAAAAAAGTCTGCAAGGTTTGTTCGTCCAGATGTGGGACACTCACGATTCGTATCCGATACAAATACGTCTGTTAAATTGTAAGAAATCGATTATCGAAGCCCAGACAGACAGACGGCCAGTTAGCCGTGGTGTAATTAGTACCCACTGATGTACACCGTCACCTCCCCTCGCCGCTTAGATGAGTTCAACTTCTTGTCTGATGTATTTCTATACAAATGGTCTACGTTTTGCAGATTGGTTGATTCATACAAATCTTCTGCAACGAAGCTCTGCTCTTCAACAAAAATCTTCTGTCAATTCAACTTAAAAACAATTTGATACAACTGTTGTGATGTGGTTCAGTTTTTTGGAATACATAAAAAATGTGGCGTCCATTTATTTCAATATATTGTCTATAAAAAAATCTGCTGATTTATTCACTAATGTCATTATGCAAAGTCCTTTACATTTTGAAGTGCGGTGCGGACTATTGTTATTATTATAATGGGTGTGTTGTAATGGATAGCGGTGTTTTCCTTCCATTTTTCACAAAAAGATAAATAAAGAAATAATAAATGAGAGGAGTCAGAGCTCAGTTTTCAGTTCGGATATAAAAAGACGTCTTAAACGTCACATTATCCTCAATGGTAAAGTTTTTGGAATCCAGTGTTGTGCTGACCGACAGCCAAAAGTTTTATTCCTCGTTTTAACTGTACCGATCGGTGTATTGTAAATTTATCTTGACGATGAAAACAAGTACGTAAAATCGCCGGTTTATTTTGCGAAGATAAACGTTTTCAATATTTATTAAGCCACCGAGCCCATGACTTTAGTGTGTAGAGACCTTTACCTCTTAATACGACATAACTTCGGTTGTATTGTAACAAGTTGTGTATTTGCTTCTTAAGGGTTAAAATGTTTTCGAAACAATTTTGTACTTAGCATTGCATTGAAGGCAATTGTAGTAAGAGTTACTATGTGATGTGCATGCTTGTGTCACGGTGCTGGACTGAGTTTTGTTTTTTAAAATTTAAACCCTACTAACTAACATTGGTAAGCACTTAGTATCGGGGAAACGTCGTGCTCGCCCTCTCATAATAACTAACATAAGTAAAAGTAAAATGAAGATCAACTTACCGGAGTCGAAATTATTTCCACCCGCGTCCATACTTTGACCATGATATTCTGCAAAGATACGCTCCGGTTAAACAATGAGGTACACAGACAAGCGTAGGATGGTGCCACGCTCGGTAAATAATTCAGGAGCCTTATGTTTTAGGTCAAGTCAACTGTAGTAATTTCTTAGCTTTATCTTACTTGGCAAGCTGTTAGAAGTAACCATCAAGGCGGTGCAGTCGCCGTTACTGCGGTCAGTGAACAAGGTAATCTGATGGTACGGTTTCGAAAGGAAAACTTTTCGCAGCTAGAGCCTAACCCGATCACGCCAGGAGGACGTACAAATGAACAGTTTCCTTTTTTGTATATATTTTTTGATGTTCTAAAACGCTAAATGTTACTGAGATGCTTGTCGATGGAAATGTAAATTCTGAGGCGAGGGCTGACGTTACCAAATGAAACACGATATTCAAGTTTTATACATGAAACATAATACGAATCTATATATCTATATATCTAGGCAGCACAATCTTTTCGCAGGATATTTAATTCGTGCATACATTATAATATATTTATTTATATTACATCTAGTATTCTATGACACAATTATAGAAAACTTTCTTGATACATTTATAATATTAATTCTATGTTCGAATGCGTTGCACAAAGGTCATTGAAGAAAATGTGTATTGTAACATTGTTGAAGTCCACTCATCCTATAGGATGTGTCGGTGCCCCACTGTTAGTTATATATTAACAACACGTACAATTTATTCATGTGTTTCTTCACGACAGAACTAAATGATCGAAACGGTTGCGGCGACCACTTGGAATTGAATAATTTAGTGGCTCAGTGAAGCGGAGTGAACCGGCCGGATGATAGCCCGTGACCGGGTCGTCGGCGGTGCAATTATTGCAACGTCCCCGGAGCTTGCGACCAATACAGTTTACAGTCCACAGTTGCCATGCGCAGTCCTCAATCCGCTACGCCACGCCACTACCACGATTACAGGCCACAGTTAGGTTGTCTGTCTGTGTGCTAATATTAACCTATCAAATCTCCACCCCGCTTCAATCGACAAAACTTTGCGAAAGTGGAAGCAGAGCGACGAAACGAGGCAGAAAAACAGAGAAACTAAACAGTCCGTCGCTTCAAATGAGTAATCATCGCGTTCAGTCACTCTCCTATTTCTCCTGCGTACAATCGCGATCTCTCCGCTTTCCGCTGCACATCGATTTAAATTTGATTGGTTCATATTGTCACAGGTCCGCTCCGCTCCGGCTCCTTATAGATGGCACTCGTCTACAATCGGCGGTTGCCACGCACAGTCCGGTGCAGCTGCTCTGCTGGCTGCAAATAAATACCCGCTGGATACTCTCAATATCAGTTTCCGATCGCTCGAAGATTTCATTCCACACAATCCGCAAGTCGTCCTTACGTCCCTGCTTACTATTAACTCGATATTAATTATTAAAGTATAAAGTTATTAAATAAGAAAATAGCTCAATAACAAGCAATAAACATATGTTATATTATTCCTTAATATACAGAAAATAGTATCAAAATCTTAAATGCAATGTTTAATTAAAGGAAAAGTGTGGTTTAAAAGTGGATGTTGTGACTAGATTGCGAAAGGTATGCTTCGGTGGTTCGGGCATGTTGAAAGGACGAATGAAAAGAGAATCGAAACAAATATATGTTGCAAAAGTGAGTGGCAGCGTTGGTACGTCCTAGGAGAACTTATATCGATAATTAAGTAGCTTATTAAAAAAGGGCGATTTAAGGAGCACCCATAACTGAAGAGCATGTATGCGTAGATGTGATATGCATGTAGAAGAAACGAGAGAGTTGTGCCATATTTATTTATTCCGCCTCCCTCCTCCTTTATTCCTCCTATATCTCAGTTGGTTTGAAAAAAGTGTTTTTTTTCTTGTAAGTACAGAATACAATGCAAAAATTGTATTGAAAAAGTTATGAGAACAATTTACTCGTATACCGTAAGTATAATGCTCGTCTTAATCCGTATACATTTTAGCTCCATTAATATTAATCCGAATTAATATTTCTAAATACAGAACAATGCAAGTTCACACAGTTTTCAAGTCTTTAAAGAAGCAAATAGCACTTCCTCTGTTGAGTTGACCTCTGTTAACGACTGGCACAAATTGTTATCGTTACACGTCTTATATATAATTCCAAAGTTTCCTTCAATGTCTTCTCACAGTAGTAGTTGTCCAATAATCATGGTATCTAAAAGTGAGTTAATGAGATACCAGATTTGAGAGATCGCCTCGTCACATTTCGGTTGCCGTGGCGACCATCAAAGTTCGAATTATTTGAAACACTCAAAGTATCGCCCAACCAAAGAAATTATTAATGTAATAACATCTCAACGGTTGAAACACTACCGTATGTTAAAAAGTTTTTATAATTTTGTATTGACTTTAGAGCAAATTAGATTTTAAAATCTGTAGGGGCTGTGTATTTTATATAATTATAGCAGCTATTATATTCAAAGAATTTCGCAGAAGGACAAAGAGATCTCCCGTAGGGGCACCGCTGTTGTCGGCGGTGGGCTTTAAAATTCAAACGGCCGAGACGAGGTGTCCTCTATTAATCTATACATAACCGTCTATCGCAGCGGTCGGCAACACGCGGCCAGAGGGTCACACGGGGCCCGCGGGTCACATGCGGCCTGCGGTTGTCCTATTTGCTGTCCGTGATTTTTTTATTAATGAGTCATAAATATAAAAAAATATTATAGACTAGTGACTCGCCCCGGTACCACTACTCTACCACTACATTATGTTGATCCGATCGCTACCAAACACAGGAATGTGCCAATCTGGACAATCTCTGTAAATTTCATCGAAATCGGTCCATCCGTTTCGGAGTCTATAGGGAACATACATACTTCGCTTTTTATACACTATTTTTTTCATAAAAAATATATCCTATGTTACTTCTAGTACCTCCAAGAATATGCGTACAAAGTTTGACTGATGATCGGTTGAGCAGTTTTCGCGTGAAAGCGTAACACACACACAAACAAACTTACATTCACATTTATAATATGCGTAGGGATACTTAATGAATGTATTGATTAAAGACAGTACTTTGTTTTTTATCTTTCCTATAGATGACCAATTGTAGGTTCATTAGGTTCTGGGATTGATATCACAAATGAGGCCTGCCTTTACTATATTTTGCCAACCTGTGGCCCCAGCCTGCCGCTGCCGCAAAAAGTTGTCGACCCCTGGTCTAACAAAGCGCGACTACGCTGAGACATTTACTACTCCGTTCTGCTTTTACACATATACATGTATACCTTTAGGAATCTTAGTCGGCTTCGCAATACATTCGCCAATCGACTGACGTTTTACCTGCTTGCAATTTCATGTATTACAGTTAAGTTCAAATGACATCAAAGCTATTTACTTCAGCGTTGGCACTCACTACTGACAGCACTGCAACAACCGCTTAGGTGTCTTGTCACTACACATGTGAGTGTGCCGTTCCGAGCGTTTGTAGTTTGCGTACTGTCTCCAAATGTATACTGCGGGGGTGGCTTGTACAGTTGAATTGTCATTTTAAATCTATAATACTAACTACTTAAATAATGTCAAAGAGAAAGCATTTACCTAGCAAAAACTTAATGCAATACAGATTTGATTGTTTAAAGTGCCCTGCTGTCATATGCCATAGTTAAAGATGTGTTAGACAAGCTTGTGACAGGTTGGCAAGCCAGTCGCGTGCCTCCTAACATGGATTGAGGTGTAAAGAGTTCCGAACAGTACACACGAACTGGTGCAGTAACATGATACACGCAAGTACGACACGAACGGCTGTGTACAACGTGACTAGAGATAATAAGGGTCTGATATATAAACAAGGACATGAGTATAAATGACCATCCCTAATGTTTCATACTACCAAAAACAACCAGACAACAAAAAGACGCGGGAAGGTAGTATGTAGAACACTAAAGAACATTCAGCGATTTATCCATTACCTCTGACGATTACTTAGATTCTATGCTTGAATAATTGATTGGGGTTTGACCTGGTCGAGACCTTTGTTCACTCTGGTGACAACGCAGGAAATTAGTCTTTCCTGCAACCAAAATAATATTTTTATTCAGTGACACGTTTTCCTTATATTATTTTGAATCAACTGTTGCCTTTTTCTCGATATTTGTACAAATGTAGATTAGCTTCGCCCAGGTGAACAAAGTCTGAGCTAACTATATCTACGGATACATTTGCAGTCTTCTATATTAACGGGAGAGCGGGAGAGGAGGTAATAGCTTCCGGAAATTGTTTTGTCGCTGCTAGATGTCGCTGCATCGTCGCCGCCTTTCCTACATCACCTATAACATATACAGAATATACATACTTAAAGATAATAAACTTACAAAAACTTACTACTTTAACTCACTTTTTTTAGATAAAGTTTCAGGTTCCTGAAACATAAGTACTACTAGCTTATTTTATGTTCTCGGGAATTATAAGATATTCAAATACGACTTAATTAGGACATTTGTACAGCTGACTACTCCTACATTTTGCTTTGTTGAAGAAGGTATGTAGGTACTGATCGAGAAACCGTTTCAACACTTAAGGACCTACAATTAGAAGCCCTCCGACATCCTCCGTACTCGCCGGACTTTGACCGAGTATATTATAACTTTTCTACGGTTTGGACAATTTTTGAAAGTTAAAAATAGTCTTCTTACGACCAGATGAAATGAATATAAAATTTTTGCACATATTTCTATTATTACGTAGTGGAGCACTAAAAAAGGTAATTTCTAAAACCACTCACACAAGTCACAGGTCGTAAAGCAAATATGAGTTTAATCATTATTTTTAAATTTTTTGTTTACGACCTTTAAACATGTCTTTTGTGCGCGAGGACGACGCGCGTTGACCGCGATTAGGACAGCTAGCGAACGCAGGACCGTCGATGCGTTGTGACTTTGTACGAACAAAAATCGCGCAGAGGGCGCGCGCGCTCGTTGTGTGCAAAGGCCCTTAATGTTTTGTTAAAAACGTGAACACTAGAAGGGGTGGGTAAAAACAATACAAAATATAGGTCACGTAGTATACACATAGGCAACGTTCCATAAAGAGAATACTCATATCTTTTTCAAGCCCAAGTAAAAAATGCCTTCATATGAGTACGTCTACAAAAACACATTTTTAATGATTTCCACGCAGACGCAGTAGCGGGAACAGCTAGTTTATTATATATTATGTGTAACGCGTCCCGCGGCCAACGCACCGGCTCAAGACAATGTAACCTACTTCCCACTTTCTACGCGACATGTAATAATCGTCTAAAACGACACTAACGCCCGCAGCTGTCACAACAACGTTTCATTTTTACAACAGACAGGATATAATAGACTGGTATAACATTATATTTATTAAGTCAACCGGACTACTTTAGAATAAACATCTGCCTGCTATATTATTACTATTTTATAAAGGTTTAATAAGTGTATTTTACACAACGCAAGTTAGAGGTACAGGTTTTTGGGACAATCGTTGAAATGAAGCTATGAACTTTGGCAATTTTTTACTAAAAAAACCCGTTACACTTCTTAGAGCATAATTTATTTCAATGTATTTATTTGCTCTGGGCCGCCAGCACTTGTTTATTGTGGCTTGGTAAAGTTGAATACAGTCAGTATCTGCTCGCATAGCCTAATCCACTTAACTCAAGGAATTCAGCGCGATGGCCACCCTGGTACAAACGCCCGCCCGTAAAGAGCTTTGTAACTCTGATAAGGTGATTTACACGTAAATCTTGTCTAAGCTGAACGAATGAAAAACTGGTGATTGGGATTACGTTCGTGACACCGCGTTTTCTTTTTAAAAGAAAGTAGCAAACGAGCAAGCGGTTCAACTGACATTACGTGACCGCTACCCATAGGCATCTGCAACAAGCTAACTGGTTGCAGACGCGTTGCCTTTAATGGACACAGAAGCGGATAAGCATTTCCTATACCTCCCCCGTCATATCGTCTTCTCTTTTCCATCCTCCCTTTAATAAAAAGAAATATGAAGGCAAAGAGGGCTACGATTAGGCTTCCGCCATCTTTATCATCAGACGGAACGAAGAATAGTTCTACTTCACGCCTGTCTTTCAGGTCGTGGTATTTCAACACACCTTAAATGACTAATATGACTGATATTAGATCTGAATGAAATCTGATTTCATTCATATTTCTCTTCCCCACCTAGATATGAGGTGAAGTCTGGCACCGACCAGACGCACTAGTATAAACACCGATACTTCAAGCCAGCGCTACGGGAACTTGGAGGCGGTAATACAAATGTCATAATATATATAAATAATGGCAATAAAAACATTTAATGCTTTTAATACGACGATCAAAGACATTCGTGACATACGGCATTCTAGGATGTACAGTTTTATAGTTGGACGAAGAACACGTTCCTCCGTTGTGTTATAATTATTGGCCATAGCAGGTCCAGCACGACACGCTTTCCAACTTAGCAACGAATATGCATACACAATGGCCGACGGCGAACAACACGCGAGCTCACTGCAACCACCCGACACGTTCAATTTATTATGCTACGTGAAAAATATAAATTCATCGTTACTTTAAAATTACAATTTACTGTAGTATTTCTCACGTAAAATAACGTGCCGTTGAGCGGAATTTATATTTTATAAGACAGGATTAAAGTGGCGACTGTCGCCGAGTGCCGAAGACCGACCGAGGCCGAATCCAGCGAACAAGTACCCTACTCGAAAGAATACCGATGTGAAATACAAGTGTTTATAACTCTTGGCGGTGCTCACGTAATGCCCGATTCATCGACAAAGTTTCGACAATTGTACATCATTTATGGCACTATTCGAAGGTACGTGAGACACAGGGCATGGTTTATATTTGTGTGACCCCTCATCGCGCTAATGTGCTATTAGTAAGATGGAGCGGGAGAGGACTGACCAACTCTGCCGCTGACGCGGTATACTCTAATTTATTCGAAAAGATCTCAATAATAGAAAGGATAGGAACATTCATTGAATTCTATGGCAGGTGTATCGTGGTGGCAAGATATAATAATCAGTATTTTAAAGCAATTCTGATCCAAAGTTATCAGTATTCAGGGCGAGTCATTATCATGGTAGAAGGTGGCATGGATATCCATAACAAGCAAACAAGTCGCAGATGCGCTGCCTACTTTTAATGGTAGAGGGGGGAAAGCAGAAAAAGTGTATTTCCTTTTCCTGTCCAATTTCCCGCCTAATCCACTTTTCTTTCTCATACTATCCCTATTAAGAAAAGATGGGAAAAGAAAGAGAAATGGCAGCTTCTACTAACCGCGGTGTGGTTCTTCACCGAACGAGCAGGCCCATTCGTGCAACAGATGTTGTGTTGTCTACCAATGTTAAAGCCTAACACTTAAATCCTATAAAAAGGCAGCGTCTGAACTGTCAATACCTAAAATAATGGTAAAATATTAATTACAACTAGCTATGCCCCGCGGTTCCACCCGCGATTCATTTAAATTTAAGCGTCGATGGTCAAGCTGAACCCTATTTACTATTATATCTGAGAACGACTTACATCGAATTTCAAATATTTCTCCAAGCAAACTTTCATCCCTAATTTATACCTTTAGGGGATGATGGTGAATTTATAAAATTTCTTTCTAAGTGCGTAATACCAGAAGTATCTGTGCAAATTTGCAAGTTTTTAGGAAGAGAGAAATACTGGGGGATTGGGCTGTGCGTATACATCTGTGTTTTGTATATCCCTGTTATATACACAATCACGAAAAGCACAACTTATGAAATATTAGGTAGTGAATGGCACACTACTGCTCTATTTAACACGAAAACATTTGTACATTGTGTGATGAAAAAGTTCTGCCAAAACTTATACGTGGCGTTGGATGATATTGTGACAGATCATTATTTACAAGCCAAAACATTTTCTAAATACGAACGAATGTAGACCGCGTTGAATTGAATTATTAGTTGACAAACCATTGAATCATATTTTATATTATGTACGAATACGATTTTGTAATGAAAAAAAAAACTATTTTGTTGCTAACGACTTCTTTACCCTACATATATTATAAACATTGAACCACCGAGGGAAAATAAAACTCAAAATAAACCTGTATGTAATGGTCGGAATTCTTTAAAACATTCTATTTCAAGATATTAGGACAAGCCGTTGACATAAAAACGTAGACGAAGCTAAAGGAGTTTGCGAGCGGGCAGAAACAACAGAATCTCGTTCTCTAGTCACGACTTCTCGCACACGCCGAGCTCATCTCTTTCGAGAGACGTAGGTGCGAGGGAGATGGCTGTGTCGGCGGATAAACTAAATAAAAGGCGCTCGATTTGTAATTGCACGCGAAACACCAAGGATACGCCTGTAACGAAACGTCCAAGGCGACGAGACTCGCGTTACGTAAGTAGTTCAAGGCGGGTCATTGGCAGCAGACGGAGTTTCGATACAGACGCGGCCCAGACGCGCAAAAAAGTGAAACCTATCATTTTAACTTGAGGCCGCCATGATGCAATACAAAGCACAATACGCTTCTGTGCCGGTCGTTACATTGCCGACGTATCTTTCGGCGATCAAGTAATTCAGTATTGTTACCTAGACCTACATGTCACTAATGACCTGCAGTGTGTACACGAATCAAAGATATATGTACCTATGTATGTGATTTTTGCCGTGAGTTCACTCTGCCAAACATTCACAAAAAACATTATCATCGCAGTTTCTTCAGAGAGAGATAACATGTTTTGCGTGAGTGTTTTCGGCAGTATAATGACTATATATAAATAAACTTAAGGGCGCGTCCAGATCTGGCGAATGTGCAGCTTGGGAGTCGTTCGTGAACACTTATGAAGATGTGCTATGCAGGACATAGTGTTATAGTATTCACAGGCTGGCTAATACTAACCAAAGCTGGCACTATCACACACACAGTGTCTGCATAAGTGAATAGAGTGGTGTTGCAGTGCACTCACATCATGAAAACTCTGACCATCTCTCTTGCGCATGGCCAAGCTTGGAGTATGAACGAGGGAGCTTTTTTAATAATGCTACTCTTTATAATAATTCACACACAGTATGTACAGTAGACTTCAGTTTAATTGTTACTAAGAAAATACAGATGGCGCTTTTTGTATTCAATTTACTGTCCTCATTAGAAGCAATAATATAGTAAAGTATAATATGTTACAAGTAACATATTTTATTAAAATATATTCACAACCCATCCAACCTTACTAAAACTAGACGAGACTGAATACTTTAAAATGAGTACTGTGAAGATGACAACTTCAGTCTGTAACAGGTCTGTTGTGATCTGGTCAAATATGTGATTACCAAATATAAAAATGAATGTTTATACTTATACTGGACTTAATACAAACATGCTCCTCAAGTTATAATTACAAATCAATTATTTCAGATTAAATTACAGAAGATTAATAATTCAATTATAATAAAGTCAACAGATTAAAAATATATTAGTTATTTGTTAAATTGAAATACATTAAAATAAAGTTATATATAAATATAAGTTAAAAACTAAACTTTTGATTATGTATCGCTGCTCACCTCTGGAAGTTATATTTGTTAATTAAATCAAGAAGTCTTAGTTGGATCTCTGGCCGAAATAAAAAAACTTTCGGCAACAAAACATGTAAAAAATATCTGTAATGAAAACAGCATTAAATGTTGCAATTAAAGTATTCTGCTTACATCACAGACAGTGCAGAACTGGTGCATTTAAAAATGGTTTCCCTCATAAATGGAATGAATACTGTCTCAAGGTAAAATTATTTCAAGCAAAGAAGTGAAGCTCGTTCCACAGCTAGTTTTTCAGTAGTGTTCCAGTGTATGGGAATTTTCTAAACTCATGCTACCCGAAAGTTTGACATTAAGTAAATCTGCAAACATTTATGCATCCATTTTCTAGTTTCCTGTTTCCAAAAGCCAACTTTACTAAAGAAAAATTTAGTTTAAGCAAAGTAAAAGCAAGATATGGCTTGGGAAGTGTTTTACAAATTGGGATTGGAAATTGTGTGTCAACCTGCCATGTTTATCAGTAACTGAAAATGCATGCATGGGTTTTACATAATGTGTTTATGCTGTGAAAATAATTTATGTAATTTTGTAGATCCACACTAAAATTATAAATGTGAATGTAAGTTTGTTTGTTACGCTTACACAAAAACTACTCAACCAATCTTAATGAATGTTGGTAGACATATACTTGGAGGTACTAGAAGTAACATAGGATACTTTTATGATAAAAAGTAGTATATAAAAAGCGAAGTATGTATGTTCCCTATAGACCTAAAAACTCTGAAGCAATGAGACCGATTTTGATGAAATTTACAGGGATTGTCCAGATAGGTGTCAGATGTGAACTTGCTTAAATGTTCATGTTCAGAATGTCCATTATAAACAGTTAGCAAAAGCAGAAAACCATTAAGAATTATAACCACTACTACAAAACCCCTCCATCCCACAGGATATTAATTAATTGTTTTAAATTTATTCCTTGTGCTGGAAAACTTTAATGTAGGAGGAAGCTGAATGGTATTATGATAAGAAACAGCCATAGTCTAAGAATGGAAATGGCAACAATAGCACAAATGCCAGTGTGTTCACATCACTATATACATGTTGAGGGAGGTGAGACGGGATCAATAAGTTTATTGCAATAAAATAAAGTCTAATAAGAACATACCATAAAATGACCTCACACCACAGTGGAGCTTGGAAAAGATTACCACTCAACTGCTAATCACATGTTGTAGAGCCAATGCATTGCATTCTTGTCTCTTACCAAATCAGTGTGACATATGTATTAACACAATATTGACAGTGCTCACTAAAAATAATAAAATACACTGATATCTTCATACATACCGATGAATAATGTTATTTTTCATTGCTCTCATTTCAAATGTAGCGCACATAGAAATAAACACTACTTTTCTTTGTCTGTCTCCAATTATGAATTCCTTTGTCCTGTGTTACATTAAAATGTCAAAGTGGAACAATTTGCACTATTACACAATGAAACAAATAATTTGATTCCAAAAAACCACTGCCACTTTACACCAGTTACTTCGAAACCTTGCAAGTGCTGTTAACAAAGAAACACAACATGAAGGTTATCTTGACAGCTGAACAGCTGTAGGGCCGCAGAGTGATAATGTGGCAAATTCCACGTAACACGTATGCGTGGATCGCGAAGGTGAAAGATCGCGTCACTTCAAGTGATGCCACTGGGTAAAAAGACGAGACTTAGACGTAGGCGCGGTCACTGACCTGCCATGATGCCGGCGAGCTCGGCCGCCACTCCGGTCCAGCCCAGCGACGAGTCCTCAGCCCGGTGCAACAGTCCCGATGTCGCGCTTCCGGCCCCGGCGAGATGCCCACACCGGTCCGCCCGAAGAGAGGTCGCAGACAAAAAATCGATAGGTCGTCAACCTCCACGGGCCGTGGCACCTGACCGGGTGGGCCGCCGCAACGTCGCCTGCTGCCGCACGATTCCGCTCGAGGAACCCTTCGAGGCCTCAATACTTGCGATATAACAAATCCGAAATCGCCATTTTGAAACGGGAACAATGAAATATTTACTTTTGGACGTTAGCACAACAGTAAACGTCCTTCGACACGATTAACTAAAACGGCGCGAAACATAAAGCGTCTCGAACGCTGTACCGCTTCAAAAAAATACGTACTCTGACTAGAAATTCCTTCGTCACCGCTGCCGATATCCGACATCGCAATCCACACCGAATTCTATATTATAGGTAGGCAATCCAATCCACCGATCTTTTCGGAACCTCTCGGACAGCTCGCGTTGTCTATGGTTTCAAAGATCAAAATAAAGTTGCTTATGGCATAATTAAAAACTGGGTTTGAAAACACGATCCAACACATAACAAATATTGCCATTTAAATAAAAGTATGATTTTTGCGACAATTCCTTAGTTTTAAATTTAAAATAGAACACAACGCAACTAACGTGACTTATTAATTCCCAATGATTTTGTCTGTGATAATGGCCTAATATAAAAACTTTTGTGATTGTTAAAAGTGTTACCACATTATAAATGTTAATTGTGGGGAACAAGTTTGTCGATTATTTTCCCTGTATGCAGTCACATCCGGTTTTATTTCATCGATTATTTTCTCAAGTAATTCGTAGCATACCATAGAAAAAAAAGGAAAAATGTGTGTACATCTTTTGCCAATTTTTTTCTTCTTTTAACATGAAATGGTTTTAAAATGATTCCCTATTTTATATTATTTTTGTGCTTGTAATTTTGTAGATAAAATTATGTGAAATGTTCAGCTTTTTGACCATAATTAGTTTCTCGGTTTTGTGATCAGCGTATGTGCATAGAAGGGTATTTTGTAGTATATATAAATAAAAAAATATATATGTCAGTAATATCATCTAGCATCTCTTTTGAATTGTTTGTCCGCTAGAGAGAACCCATTAATAGACTTCAACGGATCCTGCACGTGGTGGGATTATCGGGAATGGGGACTAGGGATGTCGGCACACCAAACTAGGGCGCCCTACACCGGCGCCGATCACAAACATAATAAAACAACAATATAATATTACAAATGACTATAATTTTGTCACAATTTTTCCATACAATGTTAATAACTTTTTACCTTACCACTATTTTATAATACATTACTTAAATATTAATAATGTATTTAATTAATAAAAAATTCTTCCTGTTTTAATTTCTAGTTACATTCCACGGAGCCAGATTCAGGAGACTTTCATTGTTTATCCAAACATAAACACAAGGACACATACAAAGTGAAAAGAAATTTGGGAAACCTCGAGTACTTTACAATACACTAAAACGTAATTCGATTAGATCTTACAATATACTAAAATATTTTTTTTGCTTAGTCCGCTACGAGAAGTATCGTTAAAACTGTACAAACATATCGACTGCATTACCGGCTGCGTGCGGACGTGCAGGCGCACAGGCACGCTCGCACGGACGCGCGCTCGCACGCACGCACGGGCCGACTCCGTCCGACGAGGACTCGCGACATCGCTCAACAGTGAAAGTACACAAGTAATATAATTAATTAATTCATAATAATAGAGATAAAGGTCTCGATAAATTGTACTTTATATGCGCGCTTCAACAAGAAACAAGCACCGTCATTGAAATGCGAGTTATTTGAGTACTTTAGCGTGGATGGGAAGGGCGGGGGGGGGGGGGGGTGTTGAGCTCGACCGGTCCGTGCGACGCCCTAGTCCATCTTCCGAGTGCCGGGGACGTGGCGCGGCCGGCCGAAGCGAGGGGAAAGGACTCCTATAACGTTAACAGCATAACAAGCGAGTACAAAATATAATAATAATTATAATAATTAAGTATCAATAAAATTGAGCTAGATTCGAGCCCCGTCACCAGTCTGAGCGCCGCCAGGGCCCGGACTGCGCTCGGTTCGACTCGTTAAGTCTCTACTAATCATTTACGAGTGTGAACAAGGATCGCTCGTAAAGCACTCGGCCGAGCTTCGGCGAAACGTTATTGCTTTGATTCATAAATACGACGAAAGGTTATTGCTTAGTACCTCCCGCGGCGGGGGCTCGCGGGCGAGGCGCAGGGCGGGGGCGAAGGCTCTGGGGCGGGAAACGCTAATCACAACCAGGATGCGGCCGGGGCGAGGGGCGCGCAGCGCGCGGAGTCTGCCTGCGGGGGTGCGCCGAGCCACCGTCCCTAGGCAGCGGACCTCGACGCTCAGGATCAATACGTAACAATTGTACCGATGATTATTAATTATTATTAAACATAGATTTGTAAGAAATTCACATGATATTGCCACAAGTTGGAATTGAATTTTACAAAAATATACATACTTTACAATAGTTGAGCGACTCAATGCGTGCACTGGTCGTCCCTACCGGTCGCCGCGCCGTTGGATCGGACACGCGCGGGGGGAGTGCGGGGCGGGTGCGGTGCGGGTGCGCGCGCAGGCAGCACAACGGCGCGGCGCAGACTAACACTAACTCGTTGATAGAGACTTACACTAGGCTGCGGCTGTCGCGCGAGGCCGGGCCGCGGGCGGGTCGAGAGCGCCGGCGCTGTGAGACGGTGCGACACTAGGGAAGGCAGACAACGCCTCGGTTTCCGATGAGTCGGCGCCGCGCAGCTTGCGTCCGGCAAACTGCGCCGCGACAATACTTTGTCAATTATTCAGAACAAGATTATTAGTGCTTTGACTTTGTTAACAATTTTAAACGAGACCTACAACAAATATCACCGAGTCAATAAACAATTCCACACGAGTCAATAAAAAGCAAATATCGAGGTAAATTGTATAATAATGTAGCGAATATTGACGATATAATATTTCATCTGATTTGTAAAACAACATATAAATGACTTCTTAATAAAAAATTCATTGTGACAAATGTGCCCGGACATGTTACAAATTTGAACGATTTAGTTTTGCGATCGGATTTGCACATCGGATCACTTGGACAACTTTCACATTCTCGCTTGTTATTATTATTATCTAATCATTTTGACAATAATAGACCTTCGTTCCTCCAACATTCTAATTCTTACTAAGGCGTACTTCCTGTTTGCCGTAACAAGTTATGCGACGTATGCGACAAGCGAACGCGCCGGTGGGGCCGTCGCCGGGCGCCGCCGCGGACGACGATGTCACGGTGCAAAAAAAGAAAATATCGTAAGAATACATAATCGTAAAATTAAATAAAATAATATCAAAAGAAGCGTAACTAAGCACTCGTTATGTACAAAAAAAGCAGTGTGTCACGCGAATCCGGCAACCGCCAGGCCGCAGCCGTGCCGCAGCCGTGCCGCAGCCGTGCCGCAGCCGTGCCGCAGCCGGACCGGCGCGACGCCCTATAATATGTATATAAATAAAAGCCAGTGCTCCGCACCGACATTCATTTCTATCTAAATAATCCTTTCAATAAACTGTAACAAAAGTTACCAGATAAAAATAAAAACTGCTAGCAAATTGACGTAGTTATACTTAAAAAAATGATTACCATAGCGGTGACGCGGCGACCGCGCTCCTCAGGATAATAATAAATATAAAATAAAAATCCTAAGCAATCTTAAATACCCTGTTGATTTTATTTTTTTTAAACTTATTTTTTCCGTTTTCAAGTGACGTAACTTAAAATAAATGACAAGCAAAGATCGTGCGGCCTCGCTCCGACGACACGTCGACACATGCGACAAATCACACAGGACGCATCCACATCCTTTGTATCGACACACCAACAACAACGCTCCGACATACCGTTGTCACACCGACAAATCGGCAGTATGTTGAATATACTGCCGTAGCGAACCTTAATATATCGACACAAAGATATGTCATATATCATTTTACACACTCACAACAAGCCGACTCGGCTCACCGTCGCGTCGGTACGCCGACACGTGGGCATTGCTCGCCGACACACAAAGACCGACCCGACAACTCATCTGTGTACTTATGCAATACCTCACTCGGTCGTTAAGGCAACACTTCCTACACCAAAGCAATCCAATGTAGCACTTGTGTGGTGCACTGTACTGTATGTGGTTGAGTTCTACCAATGCTATGATGGCTTTAATAGTGTCACTGGACTCTCCATTCCGTTAAAGTATATTTGATTGTGTACATATTTATTATCAAATGTAAGTACGTGTTCTATTGTAAGATAGTGAAAACAATAAGCGAATGCTGAATGCGAATAAGGGGTGCGGTGTAGAGCCGGTGGGGGTGCGGGTGGTCGCGGGTGGGGCGCGTCCCTCCCCCGCCGGCCTCTCGACAGCCGGCGGCGACGCCGCCAGCGCAGCGCGCGGCAGAGCCTTTACAACTACGTATAAATTCTTTGCAGTAAACCTACCATTAACGTATATGTCTTTCTTACGTATGTTATGTTCGTTTTCACCTTACAATTAATTTCCACCTCGTTTTGTGCACACGAATCGTTACCAATAATAGTTTTGTACGACAACTCCGAGCACGAATTAAATTTATAAAATACGCCGAAGAACCCGTACGCCGCTTTACAATAGGACCCAATAACGCAAGAACCCGAAACACCACAGACAATATGTAAATAAAAAACAACAACAACATACCGAGAGTCCGATACCGGAACAACAAGTCGCCTCCCAGTAACATGGCGAGCGGTAAAATATATGTAATATTATGTAAAATTATGCCTAGGTCGCTAGCGATCACAAGCTATGTAACTGTGGCGGTAACGTTCGGTGCCGCGGCGCCTACAACTAAAACCTAAATAAAATGTATACATCATCCATAGGCCGCTTTTGTGACTTAGATAAATATAGCGCGTGCCGCGGCGCGGGGAGCGGAGCGGGGCGCGGGCGGGAGGCGGACGACGCGCGCGATTTCAAATTTGACTAGCCGACACGATTTAGCAACTGACTAGAACGCGAAACACATTGGCAAGACTTTACACGCGGCACGGACCCCGCGGGGAGACCGTTCGCCGAATAACAATATATTCCCAAACTCATCTCACAGGATGAAAAAGATCACAGACAATCCGAATAAATTAAGTACAGCGCGCCGCAGGGCCTCCCGCGCGCGACGCGCCCCTAGCTTTAAGTAAACGATCACCCGAAACTAGGAAACATTCAATGCGAATGAAAAACCTGCGATACCTCCTCCAGCGTCAGTTAAATTAATAGGGAAAAATATGCGACGGACCGAAATAAATACATACAATATTTACAAATAAATCCTAAAAATTAAGCTCATCGGTTCGAAAAAGAGATAAGATACATGACTAACGCTCGCTTTACAAAAGTGTCACGCGGAGGGGCGAGGGGAGACGGGCGGCGGCGCAGCGCGCGGGGCGCGACACGTTTAAATTTCGCTACTTACTACTAGAGCTAACGGGTCGTCTGGTCCAACAACGACGCCGAGAGATTCTGAGGCCCCGCCCCTACCGCCGCCCGCGCACGCACGCTCCCCATCACCCGCCGCCCGCCGCGCGATGAGCCGACAGCTGGCGCCGACGCCGGTGATATCGCCACCGCGTACGAGGCACACCGGCCGAGCGGCGGCCGTCAGTCTGCACGGTGGCCGTGCGCCTAACAGAAGCCGCCGAATCCCACGGAGGGCACGGAGGGTACGGAGGACGCGTGCTCGCCGTTCTTGTGCAGGTCGATCAGCGGCGGCGCCGACAGGTAATGCGCCTGCAACACACACAACACGACGCATTCATACATAACCTCGCATCTCATCATCAAACGTGTTGACGCTCACTAACGAGAGCAGAATGAGCTGCTTTATCTTACAAATTACAATATGGCGATACCCGACGGACGGATCTTGGATAAAACATCGTGTCGACTTAACTAGAACGATGAACTCTCCACCTGTGTTGTACTGTGCTTGACATGCACCCGTATCTTCCCTCTTCCTGCGGCCTCGAGTTGGTTGCAGATACTTAACATCTGGTACTTTATTTTATATCAAAACGGCAAATACATTAACCCATTTTTGGTACAACACAATGAAAGAATACCTTTTAAGTTCAGACTACGAAGCTATTTTAGAAGTAATTACCTGTTGGTGGTGTGCCGGCGGCGGCGCGGGGTAGCTGTTGTAGTAAGGCGTGTTGTAGGGCGGGTAGGCGGGCGGCACGGCGGGCGCGTAGCCGTACTGCCAGTCCGGCAGGTAGCCGCGCACCAGCTGCCCGCCCCAGCCGCCGCCGTACCCCACGAACGGACCACCGTACCTAAACATCAAACATTAACATAGCCTACATGTTTTTGGGCGAACGCATTCGAGTGGCATAAGGTACCATCGTACGCAACCAATGATTATTACCATCCTGTTATAATGAATGTGTCTTGCAATTCTTTCAATGTGCTCCTTTGATACAATAATATTGATATAGTCCTGCTATAACCCCAGCAAATTGACAATGCGCTGGGACCTCTTCAAATTTACAGCCCACGTGACGTCAGCCGTAACTTATAAATACGGCTACCAAAATAATTGTAATAGTGAATTGAATCATTATTATAGAATTATTATTGTTGACAAGATAAGGATAGAACTTATAGATCCAATATTAATAATATGCGTTCCGATAAAAGTCTGTTGTTAAATTAGCGAGTGTTTTTTATCACCCGATGTTGAAGAAAAGGTACTTAGAGTACAATGTCACGTAATTACGCCACTAAAGTGGCGGCCAAGCGCATTAGCAATATGCAGGGGCAATAAGCCAGTTGATGATACGTATAGCCACGTATACACTGAACATCAGAGTTAATTGAGGCCAAACCTTGTGTACGTATATTATGTAATAAATTATGGTTATATCAGATGAACAAATTTAGTCAAAGACAAAAGTTGAGGCTTCAGATATAATAAAAAAAACAACAAATTTCAAGTCTACCATACCCATTATTAGGGTAAGCGGGCGTCCCATAGGCGCCGTATGGAGGGTAGAGCGGAGGGGCGTATTCGGGCAGGGCGGGCACTGCGGCGGCTTCGCCCCCAGCCCCACCCCCTGCGCCGACAGTCCCGCCTCCCGCGCCGCCCTCCGCGATGGACGGGATTTGGTCCACCAGCGATTCCAGCCCCGACAGCGACTTGGACGCCACATCCTGGGGCTTAGTCCCTCCGGACGTCACTACGCCGCCCGAGCCCGCAGATACGCCTGTCGAGAACTCGCTCGGTGATCCTGAAACATATTAACAATATTTAGTTGCGAACCGTTTCAAGAAATGGTATCAGCAGTATACAAGGCAGATTGCTCCTACATCATCTAGCCTCGACCTGCGGCCGCGAGGTGACTGGGTCGAGCCATGGCAGTAATTTACTATCGGCATATGCACCTGTTCTCCTCACACTGCTTAATACCTCTTATTATCAAAGTTTAGATCTAAAACTTTAATAAGTACATTATGAGTTTATGTTTACACTTTAGTTTCGAACTACCAAAGATAGTTAGTGGTATTATTCTGGCTCACGGTCTATTTTGTCCAAAATATTATTATTTCAGTAAAATAAACAACAAGAATATATTTTATTTATTTAACAATTTCATAAACATTTTTTCATTTCGTAACTAAAACGCGTGAAGCTGTCATTGCGACTGGAATGACGTCAAAATGTGCAAAACGAACATCTGTTTAGTTGGAGCGTTATCAAAGGAAGGAATAAACAATATAAAATGGATACTAATTATCGCGAGCTCCACACACTGCAATATATCAGTACAATAAGTAGTAACAGCACAGAAACTGTTGTTATATACGTGCCTAAGATAAACAAATGTGTATAACTTCTGTCGCGCTTTGCTTTGGTATATTTTACACTTTAAAATACAGAGTCGGTCAAAGGAATACCACCCTTAGCCTTCAATAATAATGAATGCTCGGCCTCGGCAGGCCGTTCAGTTGGCAGATACAGACACTGTCGCATTTAGTTTGATGAATAAGGTGTTTCAGGTGCTATCACCTTCTATTCTTCCTTCTTCTCTAAGAAAGACTGGCAAAGTATACGCAACTCTTAATATCTGTGGTCATTGGTGTGTGGTGCAGCACATAACAAACGGTGAACAACTTGCTCAGTAACCAGTAGGTAGCAATGAATGTTGGCTACTGATGACTCATAACAGTGTGTATCGGTCATCGTTTACCGGGCGGCTGGTGATGATCATGGTGGTCGTGGTGTTCGTGGTGGTCGTGATGCTCATGGTGGTCGTGGTGGTCGTGGTGGTCGTGGTGGGGCTCGTGTTGCGCCTCGCCGCGGAACGGGGAGAACGCCGCCTCGCCGCCCGGCGACCTGGACAACAAACACAACACGGCAAATATAGAGTCACGGAATGAACTTGTATAGTATTTTATATCCTATAGCTTTCAACTGACCTACTATAACCTGTAGGATACATGGAGGGATGCTGATGTATCTGGTCTAACCGCGGACTCTCCGACATGCTATTGCCTGAAAATATAATATTTCATTATTGTATTTCATCATTTCGCTACACACGGGCAATCGTAACGAGCGAACCAGCCGGCCCATTCAATATATGCGTCAGTAGGCACCTTGTTCTCGTGGAAAGTAGTCCTTGTTGTCGGGCGGCGGGTAGGGAAGGCGCGGCGAGCCGTCGTAGAGCGCGCTGCCGAACGCGCCGCCGGACACGCCCGCGCCGCCCACGCCCGGCGACGCCTCGCCCACTGCTCCGCTTGTCTGCGACACACAATATTCGATTAATAACAATAACAGACAAAGTTGCCTATAGCATTTACATTGTAGTACCAATTACAAATATTTATTTTTTTGGTGCGTTGTTGCCGGAACTTTGTAATGCACCACATTTTCTCTCGTTCTTGGCACACACTTATCTTTTACTGTAGGCGACCTCGACATCGACACTTACTTTATTATAGTCGGATAGCGAGGAGTTGCTGTTGCTGCCGGGGTGCATGTCGGTGCTGCCCATGGGGCTGGCGGGCTCGCGCGGCGGCTCGAACTCGAGCGGCACGGGCGGCGACACGGGCGCGTCGAACGCCGGCGTGGGAAAGTGTTCGACGTACGGCGCTGGCGAGCTGTGCTGGCTGTACGGCGTCGTAGGCGACGCCGTGTAGCTTAGCGCCGCGGGCGAGGGCGCGCCGAATGCAGCGCCCGAGGGCGTAGCGCTGCCCACCGATGCCACGCCACCTACGCCCGCGACATTCGGGCCCGTGCTCGGCGCCGGTGACCGCGCGTATGGAGTCTGTGGCCCCACCTTGAGATGTTTAGGGTTTTATTTACTCAGGTTAAACTCTTTTTAATTGAATATTGTATCATCATCATGTCAGAGCCCACCGCTCTCTCTGTATGGTATTGTTGTATTTTATGTAGGCATTACATAGATGTCTTTAAGTAAATCGTCATAATTAACTTTACTCTATGTTAGGTATGATTAGATATCTCTGAGAATTACGTCAATAATAAACCAACAATCAGTATGGTGCAATATTGAGTTGTGGTGTTAGTAGAAAACGATTAAAAATGTTAATGGAATTTAATAACATATTTCTAGCCTACAATTAAATAAAATAATATGTTTATCTGCATGTGTATAGTTTATTTACAACGCATCGCATGATATAGAGTCATGGCGTACCTGCGGCGTGGGGACGGCGGCGGGCGCGGGCGAGCGTGAGTACGAGTGCGCGTGTGGCGACTGCGAGTAGCGCTGCTGTGGCGCGGGGCTGGGCTCCTGGCGGTAGGGGGCGGGGCTGCCGGCGTACAGCGGGCTGCGCACCGCGAAGCCTCGCCCCGGCCCGCCACCAGCGCCTGCCGGCGAACCGTAAGGCGCCCTCGGCGGCGACGGCCCAGAGAACGCCGCTGGACTCGATGGGAACTACAAATATTACACATTTGTTATCTTTACGTGAATCACTATTCTTTAATAGAACCTATGAAATAGTTTGTTAAAATATATTAAGCAACGTTTATGACAAAATATTGCTGCTCTGTAGTCACAACTAAACTGTGTGCCAGCTAGTTAGGCATCTCGAAGCTACCTGTGGCTGAGGCGTAGGTGCAAGGCGCTGCGGGCCGGGCGAGTAGCCCTGCGAGCGCGGCGAGGCGTACACGGCGCGCGGCGAGCTGTACGCGCCCGCGCCCGCCCCCGGCGACGCGTAGCCGCGCGCCAGCCCTAGCGCCGACACCTCCATGCCGCTCTCCATGCTACCGCCGCCACTTCCGCCGCCTGCAACAACAACAATATACAATCATTAAAATTAAACTTTAGCCATATTATTTTATGGTAAACCTGATTGGAACATACAGTGATCAAAAATAACAAGTAACAAAACGATTTTTTCTAATTTTTGAGTCAAGACGTACACTTTTGTTTTTATTAGCACACTGCATCACCGAATTTAAAAAATAAACCACCAATTTAAAGTATTTGCAAGTAAATTATCCAAAACAATGGCTTATAACGCAAATTGCTTGTGCCTTGCACTTGCACGAATGGAACAACGTCACAGAACACCAGCAGGAACTAGAAGCACTTATTTTTCTATATAACATCTGAGTGCCGCTCCCTTTCCGAACCTTTCTTCGTGATTTTTTCGTAATTCATTCACCCCCAAGAAAAGGCTTGCAACGTATGTCACCGTACACTAGTCACAAAGATCTAGCAACACACTTTCTCGTTTGTCTATAAAAAGCACTGACCAGAGTTTGGAGGTTGGTAGTAGGGCGAGCCGTCGGACATGGGCTGGTGGTGATGGTGGTGCTGGTGGTGTTGCTGGTGCTGCACGGCGTACAGCAGCGAGGACTGTGGCAGTGGCGACGGCAGCTGCTGGAAGTCGCCCTGCAGGAACTGCTGCTCGTGCGCCATCGACGACATCGGCGTCAACTGCTGTTGCAGCATGCTGTTGCTCTGCTCGCGGAATCGTTGCTCGTCGATACTCTGTCGAAGTTTAATCGCAATGTCTAGTCGCCGTCTACATAATCAACTGAAATGTTTTCCGCTCAACATCTTATAATATACACACCTACAACACACAACGTCAACCCAGCAGCATATATTCGTGTATGTTGATGTATGTATGATGTAGTACAAGTAGAATGTTTTCTTGATGTTTAGCGCAAATATATAACCTTTTTGTGTAACAATGAAACATATAAAAAGGAAATTTGTTGCAGTCATATCGCCACGTACGCTTTCGAAGTGTTTTACTCACAGCAATGTTTTAAATGAATATGCGAGTGATCGTACATTCTGGTCCTTGGAGGAGCCGGATGATCGTACACTTGATGTACATAAACATATAAACTTTTGGATTATGATTGATATTACTACTTGTTGCTGTTGCTGCTGCTGTTGTTGTTGCTGCTGTTGCTGGAGTAGAAACTGCTGCTCCTCCGGGCGAATCTTCTTAGGTCGGCCGCGCTTTTTCTTCGCCGGCTGCTCTGCACCGGGCTCCAGGGAGGGAGGCGGGCGGGGTGCACGCGGGGCGCGGGGTGTGACAGGTGCAGTCTCCCCATTCTCCAGCTTTACCTTCTTGGGCCGACCGCGCTTCTTCTTAAGCGGCACTTCCGTACCGTCCTCCAAAATGATCGTGTCACCGGGCTCCGGCTCCATTGTTAATCTGAAATGAGAACATAGATTTAATTAAAGACAATTGCCAGATTTCCATCGGAAGAAATCGAGAGACACACTTAGACATATTTGCACAAGATTGAGTTCATTCTTGTTCTACATAAAGACATAAATGTGACATGACTTGGGCCGGTTCTCTTAAGCCCGTCAGAACATCTGGTCACACACAGTAGTGATGGGCGATTATCACTAAAAACTGATCGAACTAGTCGATGTCCTTTAGTCGATAACGATTGTCGGCGTGCGGCAATGAGTGACACGATCACCGTGTCAACTTAAACTAATCATTTCTAGCGAGTCGCACCTTTTACTTTACTATACTCGTACGTGCTACTGAATAAGTAATTACAAAAGTTGGTGCAGTGGAAGCGAGATGCGATGCGTGCGTACAGTTAGAAGTTAGTCGATTGTTATTCGAATATTCATGCCGATGAACTAAATCGACAATCGAATGCGCAATCACAATTTTTGATTCGGTTGGTTGCGGTGTAATCTGTCTAATCCTTTTTTGTACTCGCTCAAACGCTGCCAGCTGTAAGTTTGGATTTGTGTGCGGCGGTGTAATGTTGAGTGAGGAGTGCCGGTTGCGTGGCTATACCTTCTGATCTCCATCTCTTCCTGCGGGCGGCGGCTAGTGTTGTCGGGGAAGACGAGCTCTGCCTCATCGATGTGCGCCACGAGGCCGTTGAGGTAGTCGCGGAACTTCTTAAGTGCGGCGTAAAAGGGCACCTTGTCGGCAGCGCGAGGCAGCTGAGCGCAGCGCGCAGAAGACGAGGGCATCACCCACGTGTACTGCACACAAAAACATAAAAAATCCCATTCCTTTCCTTCCTGTACTGCTGGACACAGGCCTCCACCATAAATCACCAGAAAGATCGGTGCCTATCGTACTTCTAGAAAAGACATGGTAACGGTCCCCTAAATCCATCATCTTCGAGTTCCTTTTTTCGTCCTTTGAAACTACATTTCAATAAAAATACTCTGTATCCTCTATACGTATAGTAATAAGCTATCAACTTAAGGCTCAAAAGAATGCATCAATAATACGTTTTGTAAATAAAATAAATAAATATGCGCTCACGCCCGTAACCCAGAGGGGTAGGCAGAGATCATGGATTTCCATTTGGCGGGATCCTGGCACACCTCTCTCGCTTCTTCCACATTCATACATCTACGCATACATGCTCGTCGGTTATGGGTGCTCCTTATATCGCCCTTTTTTAGTAAGTCATTAATCTGATCGATATAAGTTCTCCTAGGGCGTCCCCTACCAACACTGCCACTCACTTTTGCAACATATATTTGTTTTGTTATTCTCTCTTCATTCATCCTTTCAACATGCCCGAACCACCGAAGCATACCCTTTCTCAATTCTAGTCACAACGTCCACATTTAAGCCACACTTTTCCCTTATAACGCTATTTTTAACCCTATCATTCAAAGTCACGACTAACATACTTCTTAAGGATCGCATCTCAACGGCATTAACTCTACTAGCATGCTTTTCCTGCCAAACCCAGCTCTTACTTCCATACATTAAAGTGGAGACTAGTACAGCATTGTGTATTGCCAGACGAGCCTTCATAGACACATTCTGACTCCTCACTACTGTACCTATAGCCCCATTCATTTTATTTCCCGCACTCACTCGTCGTTCAAAATCTTTAACATGCCTACCATCTCTACTACACATGCACCCCAAATACACGAACTCTTCCACCTGTTCCACTACATTTCCGTTAACCTTTATTTCAATTTCTGTCTTACTTTGTTCTCTTTCAAACACCATTACTTTCGTCTTATCCACATTCATCTTCATACCTTTACCATCTAGTGAATCAGTCACTACATTCAGCATAAGTTCTAAGTCCTCAGCTGATGACGCAAGCACAACCTGGTCATCAGCGTACAAGAGACATTTTACAACTAACTCACCCATTCTTAATCCAATTTTGTAATTGTAGAATATTCAGATTTATATATAAATAAATTTCTGAGCCCACCTTGTAAACTGCTGTAATTAATGAAGTTATACCGATTTACCGATATTGTGTGAGTGTGGAAAACTCACATTACTTTGTATTTTGTTTTCAAATTGAATGCTCGGTGCGAAATAAAGGTAGTTCAATAGTTATTGAAATCAATATAAGGCGATTATATTATTTTCAAGGGGCGAGACAAAGAGTATATCTGAGCGGGAGTCCGTACTGGCGGAACGTTGACATGAAAACATATTAACACGTCCGTTTCCAGAGGGCAAGAGAGAGATATCATGTTTTTAAGCGCATGATTTAGGCGGTAACGGTCCGCAATCCCTGGTTAATTCGGAATTACAATACGAAGGCTACACTTTCCCAGCTATTTCTGCATTAGTTTGAGTACTCACAGTATTGGTGCCGGCGATGGTGTCGGGCTGCTTGCCGAAGCAGAAGTCCTTCTTGCCGGAGAACACCTCGTAGATGAGCTTCCCGTTGAAGACGGCCACCTTGGGCCGGAAGGTCTGCAGCTTCTCCAGCAGCAGCGCCGAGCCCTCCTTGATTTCGCGCCGCGTCAGGTCCGCCGAGCCCTTGGTGGCGCGCGACACCATGTTCGTAAACCCGATGCCGAAGTTTAGCAACTGGAATGATAAGTATAAAGAGATAGTTTCATTCTATAATCTATAAAACTACAGTCTCAACCGAAAACTACAATGTTTTGTGTTCCGCTGCCAATGTGTGTGTCTTGTGACCCGAAGAATATTGATGTGTGTTATTGTGGCGTAGGCCCTGGGGATGATGCCGGATGCAGGCACTATACTACAACAGCATTGTTCATATACCTTGTAATCCTCGTCTGCGCTCATCTGCTCGCGCGTCAGACCGGACAGGTAGAGGCACTTCCAGAAATGGTTGCCGGGGCCGGCGTAGTGGTGGCCCTTGTACGCCGCAAACAGTCCCGGGTTTATGCCGATCTGCGGAACCAACGACACCTTATTGCAAGTACACATTTAATACCTATAATTTGTGGTGCCGGTTTCGTCGAAAAGCAATCGAGCGGAATACGAGTTGTGACGTCGGGTCCGTCAGTTTTTGTGTGCGACACGCTCGGCTGCAACACAAACTGCACGTTCTTTAAATACATTTCCGCACATTTATTCTCTCACAAAGTTTATGATATCTAACAATTTAAAGATTATTAAAAGACCGATTGTAGTACTAAACTGTAAGAGTCTGCCGCAAACGGAAGATGGCAGGCAGGTGTCAATGATTCGTTCAGTTCACAATTTGCTGTCATTTTATAATATGTCTATATTGAGCGGGCGGGCAAAGTATCGGAAAGCGAATAGACACCCAGATACCTCTTATCAAATGTAACGCAAACGTTCATTTACTCGATTCTTTTGTTATATCAAAAGTTGGCAAACGAGCAGCGGGTCGCCTATTATAAAAGTGATCACCGACGCCCATGAACATCCGCTACACTAGAGCAACTGCAGACGCGTTGTCGGCCTTTAAGGAAGGAGTACGCTCGCTTCTTGTAGAGCCCTAAGTAGTATTGGTTTGGAAATACCGCTGGAGACAGATCATTACACAACGCGGTTGTGCGATTTCAGGTAAGCAGCACGGTAGTGGAACGCCAACCATCATGACGGTGTGGATGGTAGTCAGCCAGCCTGCAGTAGAACCTGCTCATACTGCTCGACTATATGTACTATGACTACCATATTTAATAAGTTATAATATTGTAAATAAGCGTGTCGACCATACTCACAATGATGATGTCGAGGTTCTCCGCGAGGTGGTCGGGCAGCGTGCGGCGCGCCACCTCCTCCTCGCTCATGCCGTTGAATCTGTCATGCTTCTTGCGCTCCTTCACCGGCCGCGCCAGGCCCTCCGCGCCCTCCGCCTTTATCTCCATGCTGCAACAACACAACATACCAGTCTATTACATTTACATCGTTACAAACCGGATAGGTGTTTGTTTCAGGCACCAGAAAGATGCGAAGTACTTTCAGGGAAAAGAAAGGGCTATGCGAAGTTTTACTCCCCTAAAGCCACCTCGATGGCCATCCTCGAGTGCGTCGGGCGAAGGTATCGGGTTCTCTGATGGAACGCACCAGTGCCCCTCTTTTCCACGCTGGAATTTTTCCTAATTGATTCTTCGTACAATAACTTCGATTTTCAGGTCTCAAGATGTTATTATCACAACATGAATCATTTACATCGGCAAACGATATTGTAAATATATTTTTTTTATAAATAAAGATTTTATATGTGTTCCTATTCCTCGGGAACATTATTTTCCGGTTAATTAGAAGGTTCCATTTAATTTACTGTACTCATCATGTATGATTAACATTTGACGATGATAGGTCGAGTCGTTAAGGAGTTAAAGCGAAACAAACTAACATACATTCACGTTTATACTGCTATTATATTTAAGATGTATATACGTCGTTTTGTGAAAAAAATGTATACAATCCGGTTAAGATTTGTCTTCGCCGACGGCCATATAAGTGTTAGAATTTACTAAAGCTAGTTACACAGACAACTGCAACGCAGTTTGACCTAGTTACCCGCCTGACCTAAGGAGGTTAGTTTAGCACCCGTTGGTCTACGAAGAGGGCCGCTCTCCGGATCCGAATTTTGGAATACATAGTGACATTTGCAAAGCGTCTGCCGTGGAGCCGACGCGCTTCGTTCGCAACAACTAGGCTGTGTGCTTCATTCCAAACTTTTTTAAACTGCAGTGAATTATTAAAATCCATAACATGTGCTGTGAGGCGAAGGCGAACTAGTAACAGTTTCTTAACTTTTTTTTAAGTTCAAAATAATGGTAATGGCTACTACAAAATTACCTTCTATACGTTTTACTTTCATTTCTAGATGTCTAGTAGACTATATTATCACTATTAATCCCAGTGAGGATTGAAGGTTTAAAATACAGGCATAGAAATATGTACGAAATTTATACACCAATGTAAGTATTACACAAGTGAACAGAGAGGCATTTAACAATTGGTATTTCGGTCGGTACCAGTGATCCCGTTATCCGCGACTAGTAAAACAATAATATACGCCTATATCGAGCGCTTAGTGCGGCCCTGCTCTACCCCTGCAGGCCTACGCATTAGTGGGACAGTAATTCTCCAATATCAGCAACGATTAGAACCATCGATAGAAACTAGACTTTATTCCATGGGCATAAAGTACTTATTTGCCCAGCGAGTTCTGTTTACGATTGTACTGCTGGCGGAATTACGGACGGACTGGACATTTTATAACGTATATACCTAGCTGAGGGTGCGCAGGATAGTACAGTGAGAGCACCATTTGGATTTTTTCGCGTCTATTTCGGGACCATCGACCTCATATTCTAACCGACGCGGGGCACATCCTGGACGTCCGAAATAGATCGCAACTCTAATGTGTAGAAACCGGGATATTAATTTGTTCTTGTACAATACGTGAACAGACAATAAAAAAAATCAACTGCCAAAAGATGTAAGTGCTCAAACTTTTTTATGTCTACATCACGTCAGCCAGTCCTAGTTGGTTTAGTTTACGTTGGACTTATTTATTACGAAAACATATAATCGAGTCTCGTTTCCGTGACCTTTAAGGCGACTGCTCCAATAAAATTAAGTTAAACATCGTTCCTGTCCAAAGACAATCTTACTTGTGGCCATGACAACTCATTTTACAGCATACAACTTCCTTCACACAATAAACGAAATAATTTTCTGAATAAAAAGTTGCTAAAGTAGGGTCAACGTAAACTCTACAGTTGGCCACATAGATAGGAACGTAGCGTTGATTTGGAGGTTGGACATGTGCAGCAGTACACTAATCCAAGTCCAGTACAACTTGTACAGGGATCATATACAGGATCATATGGCAGTCTATGAGACTAGAGAGAGAGGGAAAGATAGGTGCAGCTCTTACACACAAGGAGCTATTCCATTGGCGACTATATACTACCGTGTTTTGTGTATTCTTACGTTTTTATTGATACATATAAATTGTAAGGAATTAAAGGACCCTTTTATTAAAGATTGGTTGATGCCGATGTCGAGAATCGAACGTAAGGCGACCGTATAAAGCGAACAGCGAGCGGTCGCTGAGCGATCGGGGCACAGTTTTTCTCATCTATTTAGTTTCCGTGCGTTTTCTATTCTATTCTGGAAGCGCACGGAAGCGTCGCCGTCAGAGGCAGTCCCCGTGTCCCGGGCATGATTTATGTTGGGAGCGCGCCGTAACGATCCCGCTGCCGTGCCGCCGCTAATTCCGACCATCGTCTATGTATATATCGCTTTCCAAATCCCTCTATGGTTAAATATAGGTGACGGGAATGGCTACTGTGGGCTTCTTCAGCATATAACAATTCTGTTCTATAGTTTTTGACAAGTTCCTATCAAGTTAACTCTCCTACAAGCTGGGATGTTTGATAGAAAAACTTATAATTGCTACATAACTCATCGATTTCATCTTTGTTATGTTTCGAAGTTCATTTGGCATTCACCCGAAACATTATTGTAGTAATCATGTAAATATACGAGATACATTTTACAACGTCCGTATAATTGTATAATTAAAGCGTCTTGGTTCTTTTTAGCGTCAGTGTATATAGAATCAATAGACCTAGTTTATTAACTGCTCTGGCGCCGTAGACATTAAAAACTATTCGTATGTTTGTAAACCGAGCGATATCATAGCACATTAGCTTTCAAAAGAACATCGCCGTGAAACAAATAAAAAAATATCGGCCCGCGCGAAAAGCATCCGCGAGTTTCCTAAAAAATGACTGGCTAATGCTCCGTCAGTATAAATAGTTCGGTATCGAAGCAATTAGCGGCGCGGCGCCGGGAGTCCCGATGTGCTCCCGCTGTTCCCGCTAGTCCCGCGGCTCCACCTTGATCCGATTTTTGGCGGGCCGGCGCGCTTCCGGCACAGAAATACTCGCGTAAACAAGTGCGCGCCATTGTCCGGTATCGTCGCCGCAGCCCGCGCCCGCACCCGCAGACTCCCACGTGCTGTGCTGGTGATGTCTCTAAGACTAGTAGCAACAAGATGAGAGAAAAAATTGGTGGCACAAGTAAGATAGAAGCTCCACAACATTGCTATGTAGTGCGGCATGAGGGGGGGAGACATTGCACACGTTCGCCGATCGCCCTGGCCGTTCTTTCCTCACGGATAGTTTATCAGAAGAGCACTGCGTATATCCAATCCAGATAGGCATTTCTATTGCTTTAACAAATCTGATAATTGAATATTGCGTAACAAGTTTGTAACATGTTGCGTCGGCTGCAACATATATCGTATCTCCGCTTCTCCGTGCCTTATCGAATGTCGCGCGAGTCACGCAATGTATGCGTACCTAATGAAACGACAATACCAAACGAAGGCTAAAAACTGCAATACTAACAATATATCACAGGAAGACAGTGACCAACCATTTGTCTTTCAACGTTGCTGTCTGAAATGGCAGAAACGCCAATTCCTGCCAGTAATGCTACAAGGGTTTAAACCAACAGATTTAAGGTTTAAAGGAAGGATTAAATTTAACTCTTATTTTGAGGAGCGTAATTTCTGTCAACGGGTGTTTTATAAAAGTCAAAGCTTAGGGTCTCGGATACTAACAGCGTTGCGTTTCGTCTGCACAGTTGCGAAGTGCCGTTGAAACGCAAAACGTTGTAATTCTCCATCTAAATAAAAATGTGACGATAATCTGCGTAACAGGCTGATATTACTCCAAACACGCTCTTGTGTTTTGCTGCAGTACATTGCAGTGCAATAATATAGTCACTCGAATGAATCTCAAAATCCATTAAGGGAACCCTAGCTATATATCATTCAAACTAGTTCCGGAATGAAACAAATAGACGAGGCAGCAACGCTAGACTACATAAAATTTAAAATACCTTTTTATGTTAGGAGCCAAACGAGCAGACGGATCACGATGGTTAGTAATCTACGCTATCTATTATTAAACACAAAGAATTGAAATTCGTGGTTAGATAAGGAAAAGGAGAGTAGCAGGCAAGGGATGGGAATCGCGGCTGCCGTCGTCTCTCTGAGGGACAGAGTCTCTCTTGCGGGACAAAGTCTCTGTTGTGGGTCAAATTCTCTGTTACGGGACAAAGTCCCTGTTGCGGGCAAGGTCTCTGTTACGGGACAGAGTCTGTCTTGCGGGACAAAGCTTTCAGTAACAATATCATTAATGTTGGTATTCTGCAAAGTTGTGGTACTTCCACGTTCGATTCTATCCATCAGAACATTAGAGCTGCTGAGTCCTATCATTGTAAATACTCTCTGTTCCGGAGTGACCAGTGAAAATATTCTCATGCCGTTGTAGTGTCGCTGCAAATATAAAGATCTCTTTCTACCTCAACTACGTTTGTGAGAGACGTGCAATAGGACCCTTATGTCTGCAAGTGATAACTATATACATAAACAAAAAACTGTGCATTGTGCGTGTGTGACACGTATTGAGTGCCGCAAATCTGTGATGGGCGGCGCTTTGTGAGCCGCGGCCGAGTCTGCACAATGGCCCCGCTTCTATTCTGGCGATGCGCTACACAAAGCGCACCGACAGCGCCGCACGTAAACTGGACGCCGGTCCAACTTGAAAAAACAAAAAACAATCAACGCACACGACCGTGCCGTACCGCCACTTTGTGTGGCAGATTGTTCCCAGATAGGACAGTGTGCCATTTGGGAATCGAATCTTTGGCCCGATATCTTCTTATACAAACTCTTGTTTTCCATCTCCCAGGACTATTCCCGCACAGTTTGACCGTAGTCGACGCTATATGTGATTTCGGAAAAATGTTTGCCACATATTGAAATAGAAACAAGTCCGTCATCAGAGCTTGCTGAAACATCGGATTCGACACACACATTTTAGCTGCAGAAAAGCATCTGCTAAAGGAATAAAAATTATAAAGAATCTTTATTATATAAAACATCAGCGAGTTTTCAGTGAACAGAGATGTTTATTTCGCTGCGCCGAGATCGCAGTGAGTAGGCTCTAACTACGTAAGCCCGCTTTGCGTCGGCAAAGCTTTTAGCTGAAAATTTCAGGCAAACGTTAAGGCAGCCATAAATTTGGTAATCCGGGTACTATCTAACAGGATAGGTCGGCTCCACCGGGGACCGAACTCCGTTGAAAAATAACATCCTCGCGTTTCATGGGATGGGTGAAAGCCGCTAGAGACGCATTCACAGATAACAAAATATCATGTCTTGGTTCTCAAAGAAAACGACAAATGAATTTCATAATTCAATCTATGTACGAGAACCTATACCAGATTAAAACGCGAGCATTAACACACAGGTACCTTAGTCCCTATACAGATAGCATTCCTTCGTCGGCATTTCTGTAGGACAATCAAGGGAAGAAAAAGTAAAGATAAATCGGTGTCTGGGAAGAAGTTTAGTTTTTGTCCAGTGATCAAAAATAGTATCATCGTATATCTGTTTCTTTTGCTGAATGAGTTACATCTCATGAATGAGAGAGAGAATGAGATATAAGTTCATGAGTGAAGAAACAAGATGAAGAAGAAGAAGAAGTTGACATTACGAATTTTCATTTGGAACAATTCTGTTCTACCTTTTTTTATGGAATTAGGCGGCAAACGAGCAATGTTAACTGAGCGCTACCCATACACGTCCGCAACAAGCAAATGTGTTGCAGATGCGTTGCCTACCTTTAATGGACAGAGGAGGGCATAGACAGGAAAAAGGAATTTCCTATTCCCCGTTAACCCCCTCTCCGTCCAATCCACTTCCCCACGTAAAAAAAAGCTAATGTAAATAAATTTATCTTGATACATTTTGACGTCAGATAGTTTGGTAAGAAATTGGTTATAGTTGTGGAATAAGTATTTAGTGTAATGATTCTATCATTGTATAAGTGATAAAAAGACAGACTGTCACAGGGACTGCCGACAGAAGTAAAAATTCAAAACACGTGCGAAGGCGCGACAATACCTCAAAAATAAATAAACTATCAACAAAAGTAAACCCTTGTTTCGTTACAATAACATTCAAAATTGAACACAAGAAAAATAAATAAAAAATGTTCATGGAAACTGCTCCAAATTTAAATGAGCAGGTTGCTAACGCATGATGCGCATGTTGTTTACAGGAACCTATAAGATCTCCCTCCCCCAAATATGGTCTAACGCGACTAAAGATGTTTTCACTTCAAAAATATTGAGCCGCGGTCCGCCGCCACCGGGTCTGTGCTCAGGGTCAGCGTGTCGTGCGGCGGGCAGGGGTGCCATCAGACGGGGCCGCACTAATGCCGACGCGGGTTCAACGAACTGGCTCCTTCTTACTTTTCCCCAAACGACTGTTACGAGAATTGAGACGAAAATTTCTAAAGCATAATCGTAAAAAAAACTTTCGTACGTAAATTTTAGCGAAGAATTGTGTGAATCAAGTGTGAATTCACACGCATGAAGAACGTATGAAGATTAGCCAACTCTTTTTAAGAACCCTTAAAAACCGAAAGAAGAAAATCGCAACAGCTCACTGCTTTATCAAAGAAGAATAGAAATATAGAAGCACTTTTCCACGTTTTTTTTTATGTGAGAAGGTGGCAAACGAGCAAGCGGATCACCTGATGTAAAGTGAGCGCTACCCATAGACATCCGCAACAAGCAAATGTGTTGCAGATGCGTTGCCTACCGTTAATGGACAGAGGAGGGCATAGACAGGAAAAAGGATATTTCCTTTTCCCCATTAACACTCTCCCCGTCCAATCCTCTTCCCTTTCCCACCCTAACAGCAAGTCACCAGATGAACGAGAACATCTGGGTAATGTGTCCTGCAAGCTAGAGAGCGGATCGATCTTTCTATTGAAGGAATAAAAAAAAGCTTACAATGTTCGACTTTATTTTCGGTAGCAACAAGATTGTTACAGTTTCGACTGGTGACACAAACACCGTTAGTGGATATTTTTCCTGCTTGGTGACAATACGCATATAAATTCCTTATCAACCGTCTAGCTACCGACCCCGACTCCGCTTGTGTAAACTATACCTAAAATATTTGCATCAAATATAAATAAATTAACTTATACGTCCCGAGTGTCGGTAGCCACAGAATTATCAGGCTCCGTTATGTGGCTCTACAGTAAACTAACACGTTATAGAGCATTCAAGAACTCAGTTTGTTAGAAAAAAAATATATATGCCGATTTTTGCGTATGGGATATACTGTAAAATACACAATTAACTCCTTGTCCGGGAATAGAACTCAGGGATGACTAAAATGAACAGTGAAACGCCATAGGAGAGTAAGTACCACGGAATCGTCCTGTTCACTTCGCGTAAGCTAACAGGAGTTACGTAAGGCGATCTGCGGCTGAGTCACCGAGATCGATCGGCCGTCTGTTTAGCATAGTTGCCAATGGCGCCGGTGTTGCGAGCTGTTGTCCGAAGGTGAGCGGTTGTTGCGTGCGGTGCTCTCGAGACCTTTGTGCTACATTTTTTACTGACTTGTAAGAATTTTGTATGCGCGAGATATAAGCTTCGAATTTATAGACTAGATCGGTGTTTCTATTCGTAATAAGTTTTCTATAAAACACTCATCACAAGTAATTTGATGAGCTACAGCGCCTTAGCAACAAATACATAAAGTAGAGTAGTAGAGTATGTGTGTGTATACGCCTTTATAAAAAAGAGAGAAAAATACGCCTTTATGGTGCAGTCTAATTCAGGAGAACTCATTAGGTTTCGCCATTTTTTTCTCCTTTTGTACAACGTAACAAGATATGGGATGTAAATATGTCACCAAATGAAGGTGCACATTATAATGATTGTGTGAACGCATAGTTACGAAATGTTCTTATTTAGAAGTCCAAATCATAGTCAATTTCCCCGTCGTATGCTTTTCTAATAAGAAAAGGATAAGACTGAGGAATGGATATAAAAGAAAAATGCCCTTTTTTTCCATTAGCTTGTTGCCGATGGGTAGTGTTCACTTAATATCGGGTAGCCGCTTGCTCCGTTGGCACCTTCTTCGATATAATTACTTTACTACAAAATTGTTATTTAAAGATAAAGGACTTACCCATTCTCGTCTTTGATTTTCTTCTTTCGTCCGCGCTTCTTCGGCTGGTTGAGCAAGAGTTGGTGTGGGTGCGTGTGCGGGTGGGCGTGCGGGTGCAAGTGGGCGAGGTCGTGCGGCGCGAGGTGCGGCGGCGGCTGACCCAGCATCGCGCACATCGCCTCCTCCTCCACGAACGAGTAGGGGTCTTCGCACTCGCGCTTGACGGCGTCATAGGCGTCGTCGTCGCGCTTGTGTGGCGTGTGCGGCGTGTGAGGCGTGTGCGGCGCGTAGTGCATGGCGTGCTGCTGGCTCATGTCGTAGGGCGCGTCGGGCTCCCGCTTGTAGTACGGCTCGGGGTACTTGGGGAAGGGGAAATGCTGGTAGGGCTCGGGGTCCGGCTGCGGCGGCGGCGGTGGCGGCTCGTAGCGGTAGGTGGGGTCGGGGAAGCGCGCCAGCAGCGGCTCGTACGCGGGCTGGGCGGGCGGCGAGCGCGGCGCGGCCGGCGAGCCCTCCGCGCTCGAGGCCTTGCGCCGCGCCGCCTCGCCGCTGTTGCTCGTCTCGTACCCGTCGTCCTGGCTCTCCGTCGGCTTCGGCTTCTCGTCGCCCTCCTCCCTGTCACACACACATTACCATTCCGTTAAAACATTGAATAACTAAATACAAATTACAAGTTACAGATACAAGACATTCAAAATAAAATGTTTTATCCGTCCGAGTGAACATGGCACATAACCTTTCGAGCATCAGTAAGTAAAATGTCCGAATTATTTTAAGATTCCATGACTTGGCGTTCTCAAACGAGCCGGTCCGACGGTCAGAATAAAGTAATAAGTTTCCGCATCAGGTCGTTACGAAAAAAATCGCTTCTTAAAGATATGTGTAAAAGCTTATTTCTAAAACAAATTCCAAAGAGTTCTTTTTACGCCTCCAAATAGGTACCATTAACAAATTATTTCGTCGATTCAAATAGTTACGGCGATGTTCGCATGGCCAGTGGAAATTCAGGGTGACGTTATTTAGTCTGTGACAGATCGACGTGCCTCGTTATAAACGGGACACGAGGAGCAGCGCCTATCGTTCGGCCGCAGGCGACGCAGCGGATCGAATGGGCAAATGACTCAAAGGAACAGGCACGCTAGCGCCCTCTCGCTACAATTTATGCGACAGTAACAAAGGCACATAATAGGCAGTCTAGAGTTGCCGTGACAGGTATAACAAAAATCTATAGTAGAAATGATAGACAGGGGAAGGATGAAGCCGTGTGACAGCATCTTTGTGGATGACACTCATTAACTATAAAGAAACCAGCTTAGACGGTGCAGCACCAGTCCGTATGGGATATAATGTGCCACGACGATGAGGAGATGGTTCGCTATACATATGTACAATGATTTATTAAAAGAAGGACTACGCAGCAAGAGACTTAGATGTGAAGAAGTCAAGACGATTAGCCTTCACAGTTAATTAATCTGTCAGTGTTGACCACTATTGAGCTTGGCAACACGACGTCATACTCGCGTGACATTGCGAGTGATTTCATCTTTGTAAGTTTAATTGCCTCGTAAGAATTAGAGTCGTCGTTTTTTTTGTTGTTATCGAGGAGCACGTCGGGGTCGAGCGGCACGGCGGGGTCGAGCGGCACGGGGAGGCGTGCGGGGGCGTTAAACCCGTCGGCCCACTGTTACCAAGGGGTGAAGATCGAATACAACGTTCATCATTTCGCAATATAAACACTTTAGTTGTGAATAATCGTGTAAAATTGCAACAAAATGTCGCGTGGCCCAAGGAAGGAGATACAATATGAAATTTCAGTTTTACGATAATGATCCACTTCTATTGTTTATTGTACCTACATATACATCAAGGGATAGGGCCCATAAAGCCCTTCATTAGTCAATAACAAGAGTCTTGTTTACTTTTGCAATAAAAAAACCTCATAATTATCTTTATTACTTTTAATTTGTAAATTCCAAAGTCCCATTATAACGGTCCATAAAATATTACTAATCTTGAGTCACAATTTCCATGGATTTCCATTTGTCGCGATCCTGGCACACCTCTCTCACTTCTTCTATATTCATACATCTACGCATGCATGCCCGTCGTTTATGGGTGCTCCTTATATTGCCAATTTTTAATAAGTTACTAATTTGATCGATATAAGTTCTCCTAGGGCGTCCCTGCCAACGCCGCCACTCACTTTTGCAACATAAATCTGTTTCGTTACTCTCTCTTCATTCATTTTTTCAACGTGCCTGAACCACCGAAGCATACCTGTCTCAATTCTAGTCACAACATCTACTTTTAAGCCACACTTTTCTCTTATAACGCTATTTTCAATCCTATCATTCAACGTCATGCCTAGCATACTTCTTAAGGATCGCATCTCAACGGCATTGACTCTAACATCTCCATCAGGCTTGCGGTAAATTTGAAACACCACACAGGAGGCCTTCGAATACATTGTGTAGTCAGAAGCGTCACCAAATTACAGAATTTTTCTACAACTAATATCGTTCCATGTCTTAAAGTGAGACTGTCCCGTTCCCTCCAAGATATTTTACTCGCCTCATAAAAAGGACATCGAGTAGAATTAGAAGATATAGTTTGAATGACTTAAACGAATGAAAAAGTATTTGAATTAAGTTGCGGCGAGTACAGTGCACTCTGATAAGCATTTAATTAGTCTAATTTACGTAACATTTGTGAATTATTTGGGATTTAATTTATCCGTAGTTGAATGTGGAGAGCTCTATGCTGAGGACGGATGTGCGGCTGACCGGACCGAATCCGGACCGGCGGCGCACTGAAAATTGCATCGTAAATTTTTTGGAGGTTTGATTTTGTGAGATAATTGAGCTAGAAATAGTTACTCACAGTTTTAAATTAATTGCATATTAGTTGGTTTTCATAACACATAGAAGAGTAAAAAAGATATAAACACAATATAGTAAAATAGCCAAAAGGATTCAACTTTAAATGGTTACAGCACATCTTTCTCGCTTCTTTAATGTCATATATTTATCTCATTCTTTCCCAACAGCATAAAAATACCAAGATAACACACACAGAGGGCCGGCCGTGTCGCGGTGGTAAGATTTTCCGCGTCGTTTGCGACCATTCAACCGCGAACGTTTGCCGTCAGAGTGCGGCGTGGGCGTCTCCCGCCAGCGCTGTCCACTCACTTCTGCACGGACAAACATACATTTGTAAACGTTATTGCACCACCGTCACGTTTATAAACACTGACAAGTGAAAGCTTTTCCCCATTCTCTATTTTAAAAAGTGCAAGAGATTTAACTGCCAAGCGCAAATAGAATTATGGTTTGGACTGCGCAACATAAGGTCGTGGGTTTAAGTCCACCATTACGTCGTCCACCGGGCGTCTGCAATCTGTGTTCGAATGGCAACGCCGCTTTGAATCCCGTGTGTTGTCTACCGGTCCGTCGGAGGAGCGTTACGTAAGGATCGGCGTTGACGCCTCACCCCGATGTTAGTTGGAGGCGACGAGCCCGCGTATTGCGGGCGTTAGGTTTGCGTTGTTGTGTGTTGACTAGGGGCTGCGACGACACAGGTGAGATTAGTCACCTGTCGCCGGAAACAGGTTTAGCTTGAGGCCGCCGGCGGCGATGCGTGGCGTGCGTGTGAGCGCGCGCGGCGTGCGGCGTGCGGCGGCGGGTTATCGCTACATCTGCGAAGGCCGGCGCGACGTCGAGGAAGGAGCGTCGCTTGACGCAACAGACGTTCGCTATAAATAACACTAGCGTAAGCCTTTGCAAATTTACAGCGAGTTTTAAGTGGCTGCGTTCAATAGTTCCTTCCGTCGTGTTTGAATAAACGCGGACAGAATCACTTGGTGGACACAAATATTCAATGAAACGCCAATGTTTTTGTTGAAACACAAACTTTTATTTATTAACTATTTTAACAATTTTAAAGCTTTTAACCTGGGGTCCTGTTCTACAATTCAAGTTATTTGTAAATACATTTCTAAAGCTGTTTGACTTGCGTTCTTGCATATATGATAAGAAGAGACGCGAGATGGCATTCAGACGGACGGACGGACGATGCGAGAGAGTACACTCGAAGACGTCAACGAATGTACCTCCGTCCACCTTCGTACCAACACTTCAAGCGCAGCTCCACAGAGCACAGACCGTGCTCCATGAATTATCTCAAACTAACAATTTTACGCCAATAAGTATTTTAAAAACAACACAGTCATGATATAAAATAAAATAATACTTATGTGTTCTAGATAAAACGAGACTACAAATCATATGAAATATAAACCGCAAATAATCGCACGGGTTAACATTCGCGCGCTCATCATCGATGATCTCCTCGGTGCATCCATCCATTGGCAGCGGGTCGTCCCCCTGTGGGTGCGCGGAGGGCGGTAAGGGGGGCGTAGTGCTGCCTAATTAAACCCCCAGCGTGCAATTAAGGTGACGAGGCGCGGCGGAGTGCGGCAGAATGCGGCGCCGACGCGGGGCGTTGCGTCCGCGGCGGTGCGTTACGGCCTCCGCTCGGCACAGCCGCCGCTGCGAGCTTTGTGGGCTAAATGCATCGCTCATTTGGGTTAATGGTTCGTGAACACAATGCAGATAACGTGGATCCTACGTGTCAATTCAATACGTGTATATAAAAACGTATGCGTACCAAGCTTCTCTCTAAAGCAGAGTACTTATAGCTTAGATGGAAATCTTTTATTTAGCTGTAAATTTCGTCTTTAACACAGTGGCCACGGCCGCCATCGCAATGCCCGGTGCGGTGATAGTGTGTCAAGCGGCAGGCTCGGCGTTAGAAAGCGGTCGTTTCCACACTGCAGATAGCATCACCGGCGCCCGCGGCACCCGCGACTCCGCCTCGACTCCTTGCTCCAACTACATCACTGTACAATCATTTACTATACTATTTATAAGAATATTATAGTACATTTTTATTTACATAAAAAGTCTAAGTCAGTAGAATCAAAGATTATGGCACAGTCAACTCAGATCTGACAGAATCTCACAACCCATAAGTTAAATAAGCAATATCAAATGTTGTTACAATAGTTGTGCATCTCGGAGAAATGTACGGTTCCCGTGAGATACATTTTTTAACCAACGTATATATAAATAGCGATGTTCCCTATTGATTTGGAAACGGCTCCGAGCGAATCCGAGGCGGATGACTAGTCACTTATAAAATGCAAACCAGAACAGAAAATTATATAACGGATTACTGACATAAATATAAATAATAATTCAACATTCAAAACTATATGTAGTATACGTGTAGCATATAGAATGTAGTATGTAGAAACTACATATATAATTCAGCATTTTTTTTCCATACATACATAAAGTTTAATAAACATCAATCACTCTGTAGACATAACAATTTTTAATGGTCCATTTTAATCAGTACGTTCATGATAATATTATAAATGCGAAAGTATCAGTTTGTCTGTTCGTATACTACGAATACACGCTTACACCATGAAACTAATTCATTTTTGCATGGATATTTGACCTCGAACATCGACCTACATGTCTTTCAGTTTAAATTAAACGGAACGTATGTGAACTACTTGATGCGTGTTTGTATAGTAATCTATTAATGCCAAGACAAGTGTTCATAATTTGTTGAAAATTTATAATACATCTAGTCCGATTATAAACAGCCGAAGTACAATCAGTCAGCGATACATATAAGGGCCTTTACACACGACCCTTTAAGGTCGCGCAGACGACACTCTTTATTGATGACTGCGTCTTACGCATATTATCTGCGCGTTTGTGCCTATACAGTCACAAAACGTCGACGGTCTTGCGTTCGACTCGTCCGCGCGCACAGAACTTCGTGTGTTAAGGCCTAACGCTATCGACAGTATTGCAGTGAGCCGTGCGGTGATTGTAGGCGTTACGTCGCGATGATGAGTCATCGTTATCAATTCTGCGCAAGACCACAACTCTGACACTAGGACTATGAGTATTTATTTATTTCAACACTTGATTAAGTTGCAATGAATAAATTCTTTGTTTTTTATAAGGGGCAAACGACCAGCGGCTCGCCAGATGAAGACCATGAACATCTGCAACACCAGAGGAACTTCAGACGCGTTGTGTTAGTTACAACCATTTATACAAAAACCGGCAGTACAGATGTTATTGAATTGTTACGCCCCGAACAGTAGAATATATAAAAAAAACATATGAACATCCCCGAAAAAAGCGGTTGTCATAAAATGTATACAAGCCAAACAAAAAATTTGTTATTTTTCAAGGTGCGTTAATGAAGGGAATCGACGCAAGGGCAGTCGATCCACTATAACATAAATAAAGCCTAGAATCGAGTGAAGTTGTTACATTTAACTGGTATTTTAGGACTGATCAAAATAAACTTAAAACAAACTTATAAAGTTATCACACGGACTCCTGCGGTAAGTTTGGCAAACATTACAGACATAATAGAGCGAATTAGCGCTGGAAATGGAGCGTTATGCGTATGTTAAACTACATCTTTCAAAGTTCCACAACAAAAGTTCTCTTGTTTAATGATGACTCTTCCCCATTTCCATCCCATTGGATACAACGAATATGTCTATTTCAAAAACCCAATCTGAGTGACTTCAACTATAGTATAATTAATTCTTACGTACATAGTGGAATAGACGAGTAGCATAGCAGTAGCAGTATTACCTTTGACTTCATGTAAAAAGCAAACTTCATACATTTATGTAAGGGGCTGTACAGCGTTGGACCGGGCACGTACGCTGCGCACGGACGAGAGGATCGCCACACGTACTGTGTACGTGGCCCGTCGGGGAGTCCCGCCCCGCCAGCCGACTCGTGATCCTAGCTTTTGCGTTATAGTATAGTTTTTTATGTAATAAAGGGGAGAAACAGCCACCTCTAGCTTTTTTAAAAGAAAGCTTTAAGCTATTTTATTCCATTACAAATAAATAATAAAGTAGCACAACTTATGCTGAATGTAGTGAATGATTCATTAGTAGGTAAAGGCATGAAGATGAATGTAGATAAGACGAAAGTAATGGTGTTTGAAAGAGAACAAAGTACGACTACAATTGAAGTAAAACACATAATATGTAATAATATAATCAAAAGTGAGTGGCAGTGTTGGAGGGGCGTCCTAGGAGAAGTTATAGCGATACAATTAGTAGCTTATTAAAAAAGGGATATATAAGGAGCCACCCATAACCGAAGAGCATGCATATGTAGATGTATGAATGTAGAAGAAGCGAGAGGTGTACCAGGATCGCGCCTGCCTACCCCTCTGGGTTACGGGCGTGAGTGCATATTTATTTTAAAGTAGCATGTTTTAAATTTTGCCACTAAAATATTCTTTGTAAAGTTTACGTCACCATTATCAATACAAAACTTGTACTTTCAATGAAATAATGTGTGGTAATATAAAGTACTGAGAACATAGTTGTGTAACTACCGAGCCTAATATAATGAGTGTTTCCTGGGTAACACGAGATATTGTCTACTAGTTCTGTTATTCGCACAAATAAAAATATTATCCAAGAATGTTTGGATTGAAAACTTAACCGCCTTAAACGTTATTCGGTAGGAAAATGTTATTGATTCGCGTGAACAACATCCGCAACATTCGTCAGCAAGTGTTTTCACTTCTGATGGCAGGCCTTAAGACTTGTCCTGTTTTTTTATCTCTGACATCTTATATTGGCATTACAATTCAATACTGTTATTAAAATGTCAAGAATATGCGTGTGATATTGAACTTGAATGAAGTGAAGAAACAGCCCGCTACACGGACTAGGGTGTCCCACGCTTGAGTTCTGTTCAAATATTGATGTGCACTACATAACGACTGCTACAGGTTTATTTATGCGAATCATAAACATAAGAGAGATGTCACACGGGACAGTGTGTCAGTCGTTATTTGTATTGTCATACTGGATAATGGACTGCTCCGTCGCCATAACGCCTACACCGACGAAACGGCCGTGTGGCATAGCTCTAAGCATCGTTTGCTACCAGCCACTGATTTCACAATTTGAGCGGTGCTCCCGCACGACGCATAAATTTAACTTTATCACCTGACTCGACTTTGATTGTCGCCACGATGCAAGACGATGTATGAAGACTTTTACCGCTTTACAATCGTAATTTTAATGACATAATTGCATAAGGACATTTTTCATTTTATTTCGACTTAATGCTGGCAGTTGCGCTATACGATGTAGGAAATAAATTTTAATCCCTGACAATTTTATTGCATTTTTGTAAAAGTTCTTTGCATTCAACGAATAAGTAAATTTACAGCGAAATGAACCCAAACTCACCCAAAACTTTATCTTTAATATAACTTGTAGTACTTACTCCCCACTTTCACTTTGCAGCTTTTCAGACTTATTTTAAATCGGAGAAGTAAATCTAAAACTTTGAAACATAGTAACAAGATATATCAATGGCCCTCATCACAGTATTTATCTTCGATATAATAAGTAGGTACTTTTAACTTTGGCGCGTTTTTGTTGTAAGAACCCTGGCAAGCAACCAGGTTGCCCAGGAAGAAAGACCTACAATCCATAATATTTATTATATATAACCCCAATCGCAAGGCTATTAAAAAGCTACTAAATAAAATAAATATACGCTCACGCCCGTAACCCAAAGGGGTAGGCAGAGATTATGGATTTCCATTTATCGCGATCCAGGCAAGCCTCTCTCGCTTCTTCTACATCGATGTATCTACGCATACAAGCTCGTCGGTTGCGGGCACTCCTTATATCGCCCTTCTTTAGTATGTCACTCATTTGATCGATTAAGTTCTCCTTGGGCGTCCCTGCCAACGCCGCCACTCACTGCCGCAACATAAATTTGTTTCGTTACTCTCTCTTCATTCATCCTCTCAACATGCCCGAACCACCGAAGCATACCTTTCTCAATTCTAACACAACGTCCACTTTAAGCCAAACTTTTCTCTTATTACGTTATTTTTAATCCTGTTTATGTCGCGCCTAACATACTTCTTAAGAAAAAAGCTAATAACAGCAATCTATTGTTTTGTCAGTACGTACCCATCTGTGGTATTTGAGCGGATAGTGTGAATATCAAATTATTTCTTTTTCAAATAATTAAATTGGCTAGACGAAACGAGCAGGCCGAGAGCGACATTCTACGGCATCCTGAATACACTTCCGGCGGTCAGTAGATGTCGCCCGCCTATTGGCGGACATCTCTGCACCGCGCATGCGAAGTCTCCAAACCAGTTTGCAGCCCAGCGCCGGCGCAACGCTCACATAATTAGCATTCGCCATTAATTTGTCTGAGTTTTTATAGTCGTCGGCTGGCGCGGTGTTTTTGCCGTTGCCGAATTATGCTCATTTTCATATTTTATAGTACCTACTGGTAAATGATTTTTTACGGAAGACGGTTTACACGTGACCGTAGGCGAACGCTATAATGCAGGAGTGCAGATAGACTCAATCAAAATGAGTCCTCGAAGAATATAACATATAAAAGCGTTAACAATTTGCCTGAGGCCAGGTACCATCCACACCATCTGGATGGCTGGCATACCTCAACAGTGCGGTTCTCTCGACATTTCCTGCCACGCACAGCCGCGTTGTGGAATAGTCTGTCCTCGGCGGTATTCCCAAACCAGTACGACTTAGGGTCCTTCAAGAAGCCTATCTTTTTCTTAAAGGCCGGCAACGCATCTGCAGTTCCTCTGGTGTTGCGGGTATCCATGGGCGTCTTGATCACCTGGGTGTTCCCGCCGTTCGTTTGCCCGTTCTCTTATAAAAAAAATAGACTAGACTCGAGTTCTTTAATCAACACCAAGAGTCAGGACGCCAGACTTAGACATAAAATACTAGGAACTTAATTTCTCACAGTTGTAAGAGATAGCTGCCGGGCGCAGGTCTTAGAAGAATATCGATGTTGTGATGTGAGAGTATTAAGAAAGGTGATTTCTTATAGAGTAGCCTGTGAACTGTGGAAAGCTCCTGAACCATTTATAGAGTTATAGTCAAACAAACCCCACATTAGCGCCACAGTATATTTTCCGCAATCGTATAAATACCTCAACAGTGGTGTAGTTAACACCAATCAATTAAAACGAATAACAGTCTAAATGAGTTACTAATATTTATTAAATAAAAACTAAACACACAGATGTCACTAGTTACGCACACGTGAGAAACATCGGCATCCGCATACAAAGAGTTATTACACATCCAGTATGTACACTTGACAACACGTCATGAAATGTCACTGCTCCAATAAGAGTAACAATAAATACGCGATCACCCCGTGGCACTAGGAGTAGGCAAAGACCGCGGATTTCCATTTGTTATGATCACACCTCTCGCTTCTTCTACATTCATACATCTAAGCTCGTCTGTTCCGGGTACCCCTTATATTTATGTGAAATTATCAAACTTCACAAATGTTTGTAATCCTGGTGTGTGGCGATAGCTGGTGCTCTCTCATATTTGAAAACTTATAAACGTACTCTGCCCACACCCATAGGAAAGAACGTAACATACTCAGAATATCGTCTACTCAGTCAACCGGCTCTTACCAAGATATATTACAGTATTTAATATCGAGTCAGTAAATAAAAACTGATTATACCAAACCAAACAATAAATACAACATAATCGTGTACTTACATAATTCAAACATATTTTAAAACGTCGCTAACAACGATCTAACGTGCATTTAACGAGACATCAATCAAAACATAACATAAATCAACAGGCGGCCCGTCTACTTACACATACGGCGCGTACAAACAATGACATTAAAATAAAAAGCGGGACGAATGCGATGTGTAAGAGCGATGCCACACCGGCGTTGCGTTGCGTCGGCGTTGCGACGACAGAACGATGACGATGTGTAGTTTTACTAGTTTTCATGTAGAACGACATGTCACATGATGCGCTCGGACAACGCAGCGTACCTTATTATTTTTATACGATTCAACCTCAGCTATATTATCGCTTAAATACTGACGACACACGGCGACAGGTCGCCGAAGCACTGTGCGTTTCGATGCACCGCTGCCTTTGCTCGTGTGACACACTGTCCGTCGAAATCATAACGCTGCGACGACGCTACACCCGTGTGGCATGGCCCTAGCGCCGCGAGATACACCGCTGTATAGCGCGATATAACGCGGCCAGTCGATACACTTAGCAATGTCCCGCGCTGATAGGGCTGCCGACACCACTATGAATGGACGTAACAACCCTCTACACTATTATACAATGAAAATAAATTGATTTCGTAAATATATTGGAGATATTACAAGGTTTATTTTAACATATGTCACTCAACTCAAAAAGATTCATTACTAGAAACCCGACTCTTTAAATGTTTACTTTACCCTAAACGTTAAGTAACTCAAACATTAAGTTTACGTTAGGAGGTTTTGTCTCACAGACGAAATTCCAACCGAAGGAATGGTAGCTGAGTTACCAAAGACGTCATGATAAGCCGATACGTAATTAAGCTCCAAAAACGGTGAAGGAAAACATCGTGAGGAAACCGGCATGTATTAGAACCACCAAAATCGAACGCATGTGACATCCACCGACCCGTACTGGGCCAGGGTACGTAGATTACGGCCCCTTCCCTCTTTCGGAGAGGAGGCCTGTGTCCCTGCAAAGGGGAAACACACTAAAAAATGCTGATTTATTATTATTTGTATTACAAATGAATAACAAAACAACAGTTAACATTAAAGCATTGTGTACACAAGTAGATAGAGAGATAAACACTTTATTGCTCACGTTAAAGTAAGTAAATTCAATTTATTACAACTAAACTTGTAACCTATGTACTTATATGATAGTATATATTTATCAGGTATCTATACAACTATGTATCATTAACATTTGTAACATTATTAATGCAAACGTTTAGATTACAATGTGGACAGCCCTAGCGGCAGCTGATCGCGCCTATCGGGCCCGCCGGCCGCTTTATGCCGCAATAAACGTAAATGGCGCGCCGCCCGCTTCATTCATAAAAGTGAGTTGAATTATTACACAGACAGACACCGCCGCGACCGATAGTAAACAAAGCAATACAATTTTACACTTAGCATCGCAGCTCGCGCCTCGCGCACCACTGCAGCGAAAGCGCGCTGATAGAATGTCATGCGGTTCAAGAGTATGTCAGAGTCGATGCCTGGACACTTAAGAGAAGAGTGAATGGGTAATACTAAGCTAGTTCGTACCGTCCTCAGATCATATCATCATTAACAACAGGTGAGTTACGTTCGTTATGAAATAAAGTGCGCGCAAATCAATAGAACGAATAGAGAAAACATGACTTGTATTTTCAATAACCTAGTAAGAATCGCTGAGACATGAAATAACAACGACCGTACAGACATTACAAACATGACAGGAGTGGTCAGTACAATTGAACTCATGTTTCCCGTTTCCTAAAAAGGAGAGGATGGTAAGGTTAGGAAGATAATTGTACGGAGGGGGGGGGGGAGGTGAATAGAAGGCAATATACCTTGTCCTATCTATCCCCTCCTCTGTCCATTAAAGGTAGGCAACACATCTGCAACTCATTTGCACGTTTAAAAAAAACGATATTAGATTGGATTTTTGCTGCACAATATCTCCTCTCCGAGAGAGGGAATGAGCCGTAATCCACCACGCTGGTCCGGTGCGGGTTGGTGGATGTCATATGTCTTCTAATTTGGTGGTTCTAGGACATGCCGGTTTCCTCACGATGTTTTCCTTCGCCGTTCTCAAGTAGTGGTGATGAAATAAATTACACAAAATAAAACGCCTGCCTGGGTTCGAACCCGCAACCTTCAGTACGTCGAAAATAAGTTTTTTTTCATCCCCATCTCAGTAAGTTTACCGTCTAAAATATAACTAATTAGTAGCTTAAAAGTACAGAAAAATAATGAACGGTTATAATATGTAACTTATAAGTCGCTTTTATAAGTTTTAGTTCAACAGCAAGCGTGTTTTAGAAACGGTAAGAACAGAATCGTTTTCAGACGTCCAGAGGTTTAGGAATGAACTGTGGACCGGAATGCAGTAAGCTAACTAGTACCTGTAGACGTGTCGAGCTGATAGCGACTTACAAGGTCACATTAATTAATAATTTTAAATGCTTACACCACTCCGTGAATAAGATATAGTTGTACAATCGTTTCACCGTAACGCGCCGGTTTTTCCCTACGATATCGTGTTCCGCTAACGTCAGCGGACAGTAATCAGCATAGTTTATGCATACGTTATTACCAACAGTGGCTGAATAACCGCTTGACCCCAAACAATAACCAAAGATATGTTTTCATTGACATTTATCAAGTAATTTAATAATAATAAACTGTTTGCCACCTTCCATAAAAAATATATATCCACTCACTTGATAGAAGTTTATTTAGTCGAGTTGTACCCACCAATCTAAGATTATTTTATATTACTTTCAGTGTAATAATGGTAATATATAATGATATTATGTTCACCGTACATTTACAAGTTGTACTGTTTATATCTTGAATATGCGGTGTTTCTGAATCGGCTTAGATTTCGTACAGAGAACTGAGACGGTAACGGTTAAATATTGTAACTGCATTTTAAATACCCATTACAATAGTTTATTAAAAACAAAAAAGGGCAAATATAGGATGTCCTGGACTAGTTTAGCACAGAGCCAGAGAATCTGCAGTGCAGGGTCACGTAACATTATGTACATTGAACCAGATGAAGTTTTGGATTAATAATGAGGTGTAAGGTGTTTAGTTGGTTAAATTGAATATTTTGTAGAATATTGGTGCCAATATAGGTACCCTGTAATCTTGCTAGTTTTGCAAGTACGTGGCCTTGTGCCATCAATCTCTGTGGCCGAGCTCCGCAGGACGGACACGTCACCCCCGCCTCCTCCACCGCGAACCCTCCCCTTCACACCCCATGCCTTTGTTGCCCGAGAAGAATAATCGATAACGTGTTCCAGCTAATGTTAACACACACATAGAAATGTCGTGAGCTTACACACACACATCGCAAAACTACGCTACGCTACAATGTTCACTAAAAACCTACACAATAACAAAATTTAATAATATAAATGAATTAAATTATGTTAATATAAAAATGCAATTTACATTTAAGTCCAGATATAAAACTATAACTAAATCTGATGCCGGTGCGATTTTAGGCCCCGATATAATCTTTGTTAAAGTATTACTTAAAGGGCAAAATGTACAGCAAAAGTTCAAATATCCCAAAATAAAGTATCAACAAGTTGGCGAAAGTTGTATAACCTTAGCCGCGACAAACTTCAAGTACCTTAAGCTACTTTAAAAGTTTTAATTCAATAATTTGTTTGACACTGAGTAACTTGAAAGTTATAGCCAACGTAATCAAATATTTATTCAGTCGATTTAAACACTACGTGTAATTTGTATTAGTATGTATGTATGTATCAGTATGAGAAACGAGACAAGGAATCATGTTGCAGGAATAAGTTAGCGATTGTACGAAAGCAAATGCGACAACTGAACTGTGGCACAAAACTTATCACACAAAACGCATATTCAAAAGCTCAGCCGCGCGGTTTCACCCGCCGCCATTTTATTTAACCGATGATTGCCCACCATATTTAATATAATTGAACTTACATTGGAACACAATTATTTCTCTTTTATATATATAGATAGCCCTCACACCGGCCATACTCATTCTGTGAGGAGTTTAGGCCACCCCAGCAAAGCATGAAACTAACTGAAGATACAATAGCAAATACAATGACGATTCAACGCGTAATATTATTGTCAATAACCGGCAGGTCATCTCTGCTGGTTCATTGCACGCATACGTTTTACAAAAATAAAGTGAGTTCAGGAAACATATCCGTCATGGAGACGGTGCGCGGCTGATCAATTAGCTTGCCATATCAAATGGTACAACTGCCGTCATCTACTACATTTATCGGGGCATGGGAACCGGGTTCGAATCTCGGAGCTGAGAGCTTCAATTTCCACTCTTGATGAGTCAATATTCTAACGTGGAACAATATCTATGAAAATTATTTTACTCACATCTTAGTAGGTGTGCACCGTAACTAAAACTGAGACCAAAAAAATAACCTCGTGAAATAAACTAACGCGACTAAAGAAATGATCGCGTCACTCGCTGTAAAGATAAACGCGCAAGCGGGGAGTTGAGACGGAAGCGGGCGGGTGCGTCACATTCCGCGCGAGTCTCATGTTATTGAGCACGTTTCTTACGTTTCAAACGACGTATTATCTGTGCTCTGTGCTGTGATCTTTAATGGCGTGGTGTTGAGTAATGGCACCTCCCGCTTAATTGTGCAGTGCCTACTTTCGTCCGAGGCACTTGTGACAACCATCTCTTTGAGTAATCAAAATCAGCATCAAGTAGAGATGGGACGATTAAATTATATTTAAAAAAATCAAAAGTTATATGTTTTTTAAAGTAACTTGACTTAAATAAGTTAAAAAATAGCAAATTTTCAATTTACAAACAAGAAACAATATTTTAGAGTTTCTTTGCGATCGGTACCTTTCATTTATTTTCCTTATGTTGAAGTAAGTGGCAAATCTAAGTCTATGGTAATTTGAAACATATAGTAATATAATTTCGATGGCGATAGCGAGAAGCAAATAAGAATACTATAATCGTAATAATTAAATACATTTTATCAATGATTTTTAAGCATATAATGAGTAAACATCTGCGCGCAATAGTATCACAACTTCAATACCTAACCAGTCGGATGATATCTAGCAAATCTGCTCCGTCTGCAACGACCGGAGGAAAAACGTGGGAACTGATATTCAATGAGGACTTTTTGACGTAGTTTCACCGTTGCCAGATAAAAATCGACGACTCGGAATATATTATAATCCCGTAAGTATATCCGTTAGCCCGGCGTCGCTCGCTCGGCCACTCGGATGCTTAAACAATATTTTAAAAGCGAGCGACCGGATAGTGGTTAATTAATGTCCAGCAACTGACAAGAACTATATACGATATACTACATGGTCCGGTAGAGTGCACTCGGCGCGTTTCCGAAAATGAGAGCGGTCGCGAGTGGCGGCGGCGGCGGCCGTAGCGGCGCGTTATGAAAGTGCCGACCGAGAGGTGACTACAGCGCTACTTTTAGGAAAAGAAGGTAGACAGGTGACGTTTGCACTTTACGGTTACCGCAACAACATCCGATGCACGAACGGGCCGGCTGGGCCGATGAATTCCCCACGACCTCACTGAAGTCAGGCCTCAAGTCATCAGTTTGGATGCTGGAGGCCTAATCCGATCCAATAGGATATATACTTTTTTGTTTATCCCCTCTGTCCATTATAAGTGGACAAAGGTTCTGCAATTCATTAGCTATTTGCAGTTACCTGTAGCGGTCACTTAATATCAAGTGAACTTCCTTGTTTGCCACCTTATTTTTGGCAAGAGGGGGAACGAATAAAGAAAAATAGGGAAGGAAGATGGAGCTCCCGGCATCTAGAGTCGACGCTATTAACGAATTAGATGTAAATAATTGCTCTGTCAAGGTGCTAAGCTGTTTTAAAGAATTCGTGGGCCTGCCGCGACTCATTCGTGCAGGTCGATTTTATAAAAGGAAAGTACAGCGCGCGTGGTCACGCCGAGTCTGACGGGTAAAGCTGGTAGCGTAGGTAACTGGATAACTTTTGTGTCCTTGAACTAAGAAACACCAGATTTACTACTTATTAAATTACATAAGAGAGTATGTTGTTAGTGTATGTGGCACACTAAGGTTAGTTGTACCCAACCCTTGAGTAAGGCTAGTTTCTTTAAGGGTGGGGTTCAATATAAGGGGTCGATGTGTTAGCCTGCCATGATGTAACCCGAGCCGACAGGGCTGGGGCCAGTAGGCGGGCGACGGAAATCGAAAGTAGGCTCGTGGCGGACGGCGGGACGGGTGACCTTTAGGCGCTGAACCGCATTATATCTGAACAAACATCCTTAATCTATGTTCGCCTTGTGGCCTGTTTGCTCGCGACGAACGAGCGAGCGCTGCGGCTGGCTCCCGAGAGCCAGAACATTCGCTCGCTCGGACCTCGTAAACATTAACACGGATGCATAAATGTTTTTCGATTAGATAACCAAATTGTACTAATATTTTTAAACATCATAACTAGTGTAACAAAGAGACGATGAGGCGGCGGCGGAGATTGTAATGTCGGAACGTAGCGGAGCACGTTCAAGATAAGCTCAACATAAAAACACTTGAGAACACCTCGCGCCTTATCAAATGTCATCGCAAGATTTCCCCCCCCCCCCCAGTCGGCCCCTGCTCGCCAACACACAAAAATACGTACACACTTATATGTATATGTCATCTACCGATTGTGTACTCCGTCAGTTTACAATCGGACTAAGCTTATTGTAATCAGCAAATTATGAACTTAACAATTCTAAATTGTCGAAGTCAAATTGTGAACTGGTATTTTTCTTGTAAAAGTTTAACTTAGAAGATAGTTATATAGCTTAAGTTTGTAAAGTTGGAGATAGTAGTTATATTATAAAAAATGTTTATACAAAAAAATAGGTTTGTTGCGTTTGGCATGATACGCCTAATTTTTAAAAATTCTGCCACAGTTTAATATGCCTATCCCTATTATAAATTGACGAAGTTCACAATCGGTCGGTGACGTAACACTTACACGATACCACTGACAAGTAGTGCGTACTGCAATCCCCAATTGTCAACAGCGCTCACTTTGAAATTAAAAATTTAGGATATATCATATAAAGACTGCATAAGGAAATTTCAAAACTTTTGCCCCAATGTTGGATGCGTGATGTTATTTTCATGTCATTACAAATTCCAAGCTCTAAATAACACTACTGCTTTCGACTTAACTAACTTAAACCTAAATATTTTGACATGATTTCTCTCTTTGTCGACAACTTAAAAAACTTATCTGTATAAGTGCATGGACACCAACGTGATAACTCGAAGTTCAGGCAGGCAGAAGACGCCGCGTGAAGCGAACGGAAATAAAAGTACAGCGCAACGTCCGGGTTATATAACGGCAACGAAAGGAAACTGTTGTAAAACTGAGGGGATGAAAGGGGGTTTATGCGGGCGCGCGGGGGTGTGCGAGGGGCAGCAGGCGGCCGGGGGGTGGGGTGAAACTTCTCAACTTCAACAAATTATGAGAACAAACTTTTGTTGGACAACATCGCTATTTCTATATCGCATTTACTGGGTCAATGTCCCGCGGAGACGCCGTTTTAAAGCGTCGCAACAGTTGGATTTCCTCGTGTTCAAGATTTCCCGGAATACTAGTGCACAGTTTGCAGTGCCTCGTAGCAGAAGTATAGGTGTACACCGGTGTTAGTTATAGTGATGGCCCTGAGGTGTAGGCCACGACTCACGTACCGTAGGTGGCGGGGCAAACCCAGGCAGGCCCAAAAACGGTGAAGAAAAACATCATAAGGAAACCGGCATGCTATAACCACCAAATTCGAATACATGTGACCTCCACACCGGTGGTGGATTTCGGCTTCTTCCTTCTCTGGGTGAGGAGGCCTACGTCCAAGCAGTGGGGACACTTAGACACTACAAAACCAATGAAAGGACGGAAGACGGAAGTAAGATTATATGACAACAGAAACGCTGTTAACGAACAAATTTCGTGTGATATTTTTGAAAAAAGCTGTTTTATGGGTTTCTGAGGTCTAAGCCTACCCCAGTGCATTCATGACGTCATAAACTTTCATTTGTTTTATCCAAATATGTACTTTTCGCAAGATAAATCAAGATTTTAAAGTATTCAACCAGAAGTCACATCTGTTGCAAGCAAGAGCGTTGCGTTAAATAACAATAAAGATGTTATATTGTAATGAAAAGGAAGGCTCTATAAAGTACAAACGTTACGACCGGCGGCGGCTGAATGAACAGGACCACGTGCTCTTGTTGATAATTATATTTGCATTTGTATCGGACGAGAGACGAGAGACGCGTCCACAGCGACGATAACAGACAGGTCGACTACCGTTATTGTATTCGCTAGCTGAAATATTTAATTATTAACGACCTTACACCTGTAAACAAACAATGATATACAACGTAAGTTCCAATACCACTAATCACGTGGCATCGTTACGGACGGTGTAACAGATTAATTATAACTTTTATTCTATCTTATATCGAAGACCACGACCATAAGATTGTCCGAGATAACACCTACTCTAGAAATAACTGCTCTCTGGATACGTCTACAAAAGTGAAAAGATCTCACGTCTTTGATTTAGTTTAGAATGTAAAGGCCCGGTGCCTTATAAAAAGCAGACATATTAATTTTTAAAGTTTATTTTTTATAGAAGAATACGCTACCCATAAGCAAATTCAACAAGCTATTGAGTTACAGGTTACTTGAAAATTTTTAATAGACAAAATACTATTTATACCCTCAAATTTTTGATTCATAGCACCTCAATCATCAGAAACACAATAATTCTACTTCACGCCTCTTTTGTGAGGTCGTGGTATTTCATCGAGCAGGACAATCGTGCAACAGACATTGTCGTTGCGAGCTCTACCACTCATAATGTTCTCTCTTCTTCCACGTTCATATTTACGGAGACAGTTTACTATATCAATATAAACAACAACAGTGGTAGAGTCCGCAACAACAATATCTGTTGCACGAATTGGCCGGCTCGACCGGTGAAATACCACGACCTCACAGAAGACAGGCGTGAAGTAGAGTATTCTGTGTTTCGTCTGATGAGCGAGGTGCCGGAGGCCCAATTCTGGTTCTCTCACCCTTTTCTTATAAGGAAAGGGGAAGAAAACTTGACGGTGGAGGGGATGTACAGGAATTGGAAATAACCATTTTCATTGTTATCTCTGACGGTTTAACTTCAATAAAACAGCTTAGGTTTTTGCGTAGATTCGAGTTCACGGTGTTTAATATTCATTCGAACGTGCCAACTAACGTGGAAATCCTGTGCATGCAATTGTTTTGTTTCATGTCTTTTTTATTTAAAAATTAATGTGCGGGTAGCTTGATATGAGACGCTTATCTCTTCATCAGGTCTACACTTGGACCAAATTTCAAAGTAAATAATATTTTAGGTATTTTTTGACACTTTTGGTTACAATATTTGAGTTTTAAGGATCACTAATTTTTTGAAAATGCAATATAGCCTATGTCACCGGATAGTCGTCGTCGTCGTCCCAGCCGGTATTTGTCCACTGCTGGACGTAGGCCTCCCCCATTGATCGCCACAAAGATCGATTCTCTGCCAACCACATCCATTGGGCTCCCGCAACTTTGACCAGATCATCGGTTCATCGTGTGGGAGGCCTACCTACGCTGCGCCGACCTGTACGTGGCCGCCACTCTAGGACCTTTCGGCCCCATCGGCCGTCCGTTCTGCGCGCAATGTGTCCGGTCCATTGCCACTTAAGGTTTGCAATTCTTCGGGCAATGTCGGTTACCTTGGTTCTACTGCGGATCACATCATTTCTGATGCGATCCCGCAGAGAGACTCCGAGCATTGCCCTCTTCCATTGCCCTTTGAGTGACTTTGAGCCTAGTAGCTTCTAGTGTCGGAGCCTATTCCATACAAACAAACAATCAAATCTTTCCTCTTTATAATATTAGTACAGACAAGCTGAACACCCTGGTGCAATTTAATTTTACCGACGATTCTCCAGCCTAAGCCTATTATAATAGGTCATATGATTTCAGGTAACTTACATTAGGTCAAAATTATTTCTTCATTATAAAATTTCACTACTAAATACCTTTAGAGGATCAATTTAGAAAAAAATCCTTTCTTAATGCTCGCCTACGTAATAACAGAAATCTTTGTGCAAAATTTCAAGGTCAAATCTGGGCTCAGTACTTTAAGCTGTACGTTAACTTTATCAAACAGTCGGTTTGTTCGTTTATATAAATAGATGGTAGTATCAATAGTTACAAATGTGACATTTGGAACCAAAGAAAGTAAGAGCTCGACCCAAGGACATCAAAGGGTTAATGATTCACTTAAATTTACTATGTGTCAGATCGAGGGAGGCAGGAGTAGGTACGACAGGAAGCTGGATAGCAAACCAATTTGTTAATAGTAAAACAGAGTTTTAATTGGTTGCAATAAATAAGCCCCCTATCAATGTATAGGAATTCTATATAAGGTATAATTAGTCTGTTTTCGCGTTGGTTGGCAAAAGAGAGCGGCGGAGTGGTGCAACACCGTCACTTGCCCAATTTATATAAAAAACAAAGCGGACGCACAATGTAGCTTTGACAACACCGCGGGATCGATGCCTACACAATTAATTAAAACAAGTTCCATTAATAGATTTTATAATGGGATAATTATAGTTTGATTTCGTAAAAAAAAATTATAATTAATGGTACATTGTTACAAGCTATCTCATCTAAGCCATGTAAAAATATACAAAGATGTTACCACATGTGATGTTCAGTATCCGTCACAAAATGTTAAAACCTACAAGGGAGGGGCGCAGAGGTAGCCCACTGACCTCGACCGTACACCATTTAACACCAGGTTTGTTTTGTTTGTTTTGACCAATGACTATTTTATCTTAATTTAAAAACGACTCTCTAAATTTGCTTTACAACAAATATTTTCGATATACGTTGATGTCAATGTTTGTCACAACATCACAGTTCGACATATGTATTTATTTCAGGAATAATTAGATTATGTGAAGTTAGAAGCGAATATGATGGACCAGGTAATGAGCGAAGGCTATACACCAAAGCAATTCTAGATTGTTATGAGTATACAAACACACAGAGACATGCTTTCATTATATCAATATTTCCATCGCAATTCAAAATGATATTTTAAATTATGAGGTACCAGTAGAATTACTATCATTAGGATCGGATGGCTGAGTTGGTCGGTGTCAGTCAGACCCACGACCCAGCGTCGTTAAGTGTTCTTAACATGAATAATCAGGCGCAAGGCTTGTGTCAAAACTATCGCTAAATTAAGACCAAACATCCTTAACGCGGCAAGCGGCACAACGAGCTCGTTCATTCCCTTTCGAAAAACTGAGTGGGCGCATCATTGACACCAACCCTAATTGCCTGGCTGGGGCCGCTCCGAGAGCGGGCAAGACAACGTCAACGGCCCAGTTGTTGCTAGATCACAACTTTAACGTGCGTCTCGCGCCGCGCCTCGCCGCCGACTGCTCGCTGTGCGCCGGATACACACACGTCACGGCGTACGCCATCATGCGACTCTTGCTAATCACTTCCGGTGTAGATACGGCACATCACCATAGTGAAAAGTATTCTGGTTTTATTTGTGTCAATTAGGCAAACTAGAATATTTAACTCACTCACATTTAGAACCTAATAATCTTGGTGAAATAGACGTAGCTAGTAAGGGCGTAGAGTGGACAAGCCTGCGAGTCCTATCCTCGTCACATGTGTACAAGGCAGCAAGGGTGAGAATGAAGGGATATAGATAGGGATATAGAAGAGAAATATCTTCGTGGAAGGCGACACACACATTAATGTGTGTCGATTTTTGTACACATAACGTACTCGGGAAAGAACAACTTGCTTCCCTAGTCGGAATCCAAAGGCGTAAATATCAGTATATGTGTGTGTGTGAATGTTAGCTAATAAAAAACATACAGAGGTTAATTATATTACCGTGGGTTGACGCTGCCAAAAAACAATTACATCCACACAAAACACGATTTTACGCCAGTGAAAACCCACGGTAAGAAATATATTTAATGTGTGAAAATGTACAATCCGATTAGAACATAGAGCCATAGGAGCCTTTTTAGTGTACTGCCTTTCTAGTGGTCAAACCAATTACATGCCTTTCGGTTAGTCTGATAGACAGCCTTCAATGAACATTAGAAAAGCTTGAATGATACACTTTAATTACACGACTGCCAACCCCACAGTATGGCTGCTGAGTCACGCCAACGTCGGGAGAAGCACAAGCCTGTCGGAAACGTGTCCTGCGTAGCGCGGTTGGCAGCTTGGCTCACGCACGTACGCACCGGCGAGAGCCCCGGCCGCTTTGTATGGACACATTTGTATACCATAGGTAGTACATAATATAAATATACTGAAAAGACCGTGTCTTGTTCCATATACCTAACACACTCTTCTGTACGCGGGCAGTGTCACGAAACTGATTTCCATATTTTTTGTGTGTGTGTGAATGGGTCTTCTTGTTTTTATGGCTCAAATTCACAATTGGCCCCGGTAGGTGGAGCTGTCATTGAGCTCCAGGATATCTATATTTATTTTAAATGGATAACGTGAGGTAAGCCAATGACTTGAATCCAATACTTCAATATAAATGATTACGGCCCGACCTGTTCAACAGCATAACGTACGTTTAATTGAAAAAAATAATATTTCACTGCTAATAATTTACAAGTGACCACACAGAGTCGGGCAGCGAACTATCGACATCGTACGCGCTTCTCTACGTCATAGGATCGATACCGAGGGTCGCCATCGAAGAGTCCAGCGACCCAACTATTCAGCTCAAGAGGGAATAGTAAAAAGACACGGATCAGAGATGCTCAGCTCCAGAGGCATGACTCGCTGTGCTAGAGGAACTGCGAGACAACTCAGCTCAGAGTGGAACACGACGGCGGTGCGTAAGCTGACAATAAAACTGGGAGCAAGGTTATAGCAATTACAAAAATCAGGGCAAAAGCGATCGGATTTTAGTGAATTAAGTTCGTTAGCCTTATACGGCAAAGTCCTCGACGTCGCAATTCCGCCTTTCTACGATCGATACTGCAGTATCCTTCTCAGCTCTCGTCGGCTGGCCACGTGAGCCCGCTGTGCTATGTACACACCTATGTACCTATTGCGCCATACTGTGCTATGCTGTGTGTGTACTGCATACATATGTACTGTGCACGGGCTGAGCGATGCGGCTTTGCGGTCACTGCGTAACGAATTGCTTTTGGGATTCAGTGTTACAGTGAATAAACTTTTATACCTAACACTTTTCTATTGATTTGTACATTTAGTAGGAGATCCGAATAGGGGTCGGCCGTCACGCTGCTTACTTAAATAAAAACATACTTTATGTTTGTGAACGTGCAAAACTAGAGTTTTCATAAAAGGATATGGTCTTAGTAAAGTGTTGATATCATGAAATATAAAAAAAATAGAAGACTCAAGAGGGATTAAAGAAATCACACTGCGCTCTAACAAACGAAGAATTAGTTTTTTACTAGTACCGCGTAATTGAGATGCTATGGGAGCCATGATTGACACCGTAACTATGTTTAATATCCATTCCAATCCATTAACATACATACATTTGCGACTCGTTTTGCATTATGTGCCTCTCTCTGCAATGATTAATGACAAATATTTGGTCTTTGTTTTTGAATATGGACCTTTGACAACGCGAGCCAAGCCGATTGGGATGGGATCAATGACTCGTGCTAAACATGCTGCCCTTACCGACGCCGCGGCGAGTTCGAGCCTCGCACGTGGAATTAATTCGACCATCGGTCATCTTACACTCGACAACTATGACACTGAGCATACCACAGTCACGCAAGCAGCGTTTTTTCATATCATTCACGCATATCACAAACTAGGCAAAGATACAAAATATTTCAAGTATAACAGACAGTATTTAGCTTAGGTAACTATGGTTACTAGTGTGAAGGCTCTTGGAAGATTTTTAAACCTGTAAGACATATGAAGGAGCACATTTTGCTCGCTTCTCTCGAATCTAAACGCATCTCACATCTAGAAATTTCAACGTAATTCTGAAAATCTATGTACAAAGGCGCACTACTACAAAACTGGTTCGAGGAGTTACGTAAAGAGCGTGGCAGGCGGGGAGCTACCCTGCACAAAGTGTAGTGCTCACAATACCGGCGACCGCAGCACCCCCCCCCCCCCGCACCCCTACCCTGCCCCGCGCTCCCACACGCCCCCCGCGGCCCACACCCTGGCGCGTTCGCGGTAAAAGGACACCTGTGCGCTACATTATAATTCATGGACACGTCGAATTTTAAATGTGTGCCGAAATACACTTTATATCTAATTTAGTTGGGGTCTCATTCAATTAACCGTGCAGTTACCGATCTCGCAGAGTACGTACGTAGTGCCGAAAACCTCCACGCACAAGAGCGGGGGTCTCACTCTGTGTAAATGAGTAAAAGCACTCACGGCTGTGACCTCGATGAGCGAGCCGAGATCGCGGCATCCCATTTGGAACGGTCCTGACACCACTCACTTCCTCCACATCCACACATACATACTCTACTCGTGACTTATTTCGTATGCCAATCCAAATTTACATTTAAAATATATATTACTGAATACTGAAAAATATATTTTTTTCTCGTACATAATACATATAAGTACATGAAGGAAAAAATAAACAGGTGTAGAAAATAAAGTAAAGCACAACTTGCATCTAAGTTGCTGACACTTGAAGTGGTTTAAGTTACCGGCAGGGCGCGCTGTCTCACAGAATAAACGTACACTGACACTAACGTACAAGTTGTTAATCAATAAATATATGGCAACTGACCACGTTGAGGCCGGTCTCTTCCACACATTGTTCAGTTGAAGGAAATGGGAGTCCTGCGAACACCTTCCGTCTTCTAGCTATTTCCAGCTACTGTGTCGGAAATGGTGCGTCCGCAGGAAATACTCTAGAGAGCCTAAGCTCTACACGCGACTCTCATGAGTACACGCAGCGAACTAGAGTGATTTCAACTTTTCATATATGGATCTTACTCGTGTTTGCGAATTGGGACATTTCACCTCTCTCATATTTTTGACCTATACCCTTTAACGATATTGGACATACGCCCTTTATACAAATTCAAGTGCACGTAGATAGAAATTATGTTATGAAAAATAATGTAAGTGTACATTTTACAGCTATATTCAATATTGCAGACATTTTTCTTATTTCTGAATCGTGTCCATAAATTAGTAAACTGCAGGACATGGGAGCCGGGAGCTGGGCGGGCTCTTTAAACATTTAATTATTTTTCACGTACAAACTAAATATTGAAGAAATAAATAAAGCAATATCAAGGCGTTTCTACAACTGTAGTCATGGCAATCTTTACAAGACATAGAATACCAGTTTTTCGTGAAATCTAAGAATTTTATGTCTTAGCACCTAGTACATAAGGATTATTTTGTTGATAATATAGTTGTGAATATGTAAATGAGGTAGTACATAATAGCTCGGCGCCGAATCTTCCGAGCGCGAGCTCAGCCTTGAATGTGTAAACACGGGCGTGCGGGCGGCTCAGTTTTTAATGCGACTGACTGCGAGCACATTGTACATGCGGACGGTTCAGTGTTTAGTGACACCCTACAGAGGGAGCCACGGAACATGGCTTCGCAAGTGTAGTTTCTGAGCTGCCAATGTGGTGCATGGAAGCTGCCTATCCTATACACAATGCAAGAGGCGAAAAACATAGATGGATAAACTTGATAAAGTAAAATATTTTACATTATTTCCGTCCGATTATGAGAGAATCTTCAAGAAAGTAGTTAATATAATACGATAATAAAATTCAATCAAATATTTATAATATGACTAGTGACCCGCCCCGGCTTCACCCGGGTACCACTAATTATGTTGATTCGATCGCTACCAATCACAGGAACACCCGCTGTGCCAATATGGACAATCTCTGTTAATTTAATCGAAATCGGCCGAGCCGTTTCGGAGTGTATGGGGAACATACATACTTCGCGTTTTATATAATTTTTTTTCATACAAAGTATCCTATGTTACTTCTAATACCTCCAAGAATATGTGTACAAAGTTACATGATGATCGGTTTAGTAGTTTTCGCGTGAAAGCGTAACAAACAAACTTACATTCACTTTTATAATATTAGTAGGGATTTATATTTTTGGGAAGATCATCAACCATTTGTGTGACATACAAATGAAGCTAACAAATACCCCATGTCAATTGACACTATATTTGGTTTAAAAGCAAAAGAGCTCTGCTCTGAGCTGAGTCTCGACCGGGGAAGTGTAAAGCCCTCACAGAACATTGATTGTAATGTTTCTGCATTTTGTCTCATGAGTATGAGTGAGTAAGAGCCCTTCAGTTTATATATCTACCTGCCCCCCGTCTCCCATCCCTTGCCTTACATAAAGGATAGCAGCACATCTGCTTATTGCCGATGTCTATGGCTTATTGCCGATGTCTATGGCTAGTGGTCACTTAATACTGAAAACAATAATGTATCAGTCATTTAGAATAGGTTACAATATGTTATTGTAATGGCTAACAATTACAATTGTCTATCCTGTGAATAAGACTAGGAGGGCAAGCGGCAACATGGCAAAGGCAACTAGTATAAGACCTTCTAATAGTGCATTAAATTAAATGCCTACATAATTGTTCACATTGGATGTGATTTTTAACATCGAGTAATCCCTACTAATATTATAAATGTGAATGTAAGTTTGTTACGCTTTCACGCGACAACTGCTCAACCGATCATCATGAAACTTTGTTTACATATTCTTGGAGGTATTAGAAGTATTCGAACTTTTATGAAAAAAAAATAGTATATAAAAAGCGAAGTATGTATGTTCCCTATAGACCTATAGACTCCGAAACGGCTGGACCGATTTCGATGAAATTTACAGGGATTGTCCAGATTGGCACATTCCTGTGTTTGGTAGCGATCGGATCAACATAATTAGTGGTACCCGGCGAAACCGAGGCGGATCACTAGTACATAATAAATTAAATTAGCAATTTAAAAAGTAAAATTTTTTTTTTTAAACATATTCCAGAAATGGATTATGAAAAAAGTTGCTTTTTTATATAATTAAATAAGGTAGCAAAAGCAATATCTTGAAATAATTTATTCCCTATGAAACTAGTGTGTTAGTTTTATTAAAAATGATTTACTACACTGATAAATAGAAAACTATATTTTTATAAGAGAGTGTAATGCATCGTGTCAATCTAAGGCAATCATTGTTATGTCTAAGACATTGTCATACCTTAATGATATTACACAAACAGTAGTACAAATAAACTATTGACATGTTCATTTGTGTAGGTACTTACTATAGCTAATTGAATTTCAAGTATCACTTTTAAAATTACATAAAACTAGGTAATAGTTGGTTAAAGAAGTTTATTACCATATTGAATATTAATGCTTCTATTGAATGTATGTAATGTTGCGTGTGTGTGTATACTATACGGGGATTGGCAAGAGTCAGGGGCCAGAGGTCAATGTCTAGTGAGTCCGTCTATATGCTGGGATACAGGTTTTGTGTCGGTTTCATTTCCCACATACAAACTATACATTTACATCAAAATGTAATATCTAACAGGATATTGCTAGTTTCCACCACCGCACTACAACTTGTCAACTTTCGTTATTGTGACTGAGGGAAAGTTGAGAAATCAATGATAACATTAATTTTTATTAAATTATTGTTGTTTCCTGTAGAATATACTATAGCCTCATCTCCACTAGGTTTGCAACAATCTTGCATATTCAAGTACATTCCCATCTCTGTTTATCTATACTCATATTGTAAAGATTTAATTGTATCATTAAAAGGAAAAAACCCCCAGCGGGTGTTGATAACTTGTGATAGAAAAATACATTTTGAGTAATAGTTAAGTTATACAGCATACATTTATCAAATGTAGACCACACATAGAGTGTAAAAGGGGAAAAGGAGATTTATTGTAACAGAGAGAGTGCAAGTCTCAAATACGATTAAGGTTACAAGCAACTCATTTGTCATGGTTTTCAATAAGCACTTTTAATAGGTTTTAGATTGTGCATGATGTTTTGTGTCAGTATACCATCATTATGTAATAATTTCACAGACCAGCCTAAATAACTTGACTGGTCCTGTAAATACAGGAATATTTTGGCTGGCAATGTAAGCATCTGGAGATTAGCTGCTACACATACTTTCTAAGATTTCGAATAGTAACCTGATTTCAAAAAAAAAACATAAAAGTACTAAAAATAATACTAAGTTTCTAGGAAGTTTTTCACTTATCAAATAAATAGCTATTCGCTGACCTACTCTAATTATGAGCCCTTGACCCAGAGGGCAGAGATTACAGATTTCCAATTGGCGCAATTTCGGCACAACTCTCACACACACAACACCGAGGTGATTAACGACGTCCACCCGCAACACCAGAGGAACTGCAGATGCGTTGCCGGCCTTTAAGAAAAAGATAGGCTCGGTTCTTGAAGGACCCTAAGTCGTAATGGTTTGGAAATACCATCGAGGACAGACTATTCCACAACGCGGCTGTGCGTGGCAGGAAATTTCGCGAGAACCGCACAGACATTTATACATGCTTGTCGGTTATAAGTACTTCTTATATCTTCCATTCCTTTCTTATTTATTAATGTCACTAATCTGATATGATCTCAAGGAATGTCTCTGCTACTAACTTTTGCAACATAAATCTGTCAAGTGCCTCACCCGCTAATCAAATAGATTATTATAACATTAGTAAGCATTCTTCATTCGGGATTAGATCCATGGCCAGAAGCTTTAGTTGGTACTAGACAAAGGTAGCAGTATACCACGAGGTGCTCATTGCTAACATTAATTGCTGGTAAACATTATTGAACATAAGTGTAGAAATCTGAAACTTATATTAAATAAGTTGACTCGCAATGGACATACCTTTTTAAATTATTTATGAAGATACTAGTATATTATATTGTATAAGCAATTAGCTAATACTTCATTTAACTATTCCAACTAACCTTAAGTTTGTACTAACACATGGTTTATGTCAGCAGTTGAATGAAAGATTCAAACCCACAACCTCATGTTTCACAGTCTGTAGCTTTTAGGCTATTGGTGCTTCAACATGTACTTACTACAAACGCATTCAGCATTTCGTCATATGAGTGAGGAGCTGCAGACTATTTTTTTTCTGTTCCCCACTCCTCTTTTATTAGTAACCCCCTTCTTTTGTCCCAGAGAAACGCTGGCAAAATAGACATGAAACTTGACTTGCTTTTGCCGATTACCATAAGCACAGACATCTAATATCAGATGAGCAACTTTTTAGTTTTCTGTCATACAAAAAGGGCACACAGTTAACAAGGTAGGTTATTTGAGGTGTATGCTATTGATTAGTGCATAGTGAATGGGCACAGTGCATAGCTAGGAGAAGACTTACAATGCTTAGGTGTATATAATCTACCTAAATTCATTTTAAAATGTTTCACTTCAATGATCAAATTGAAGCAAGGTAACCTATAGAATTGTACAATTATATCCAGAAAATTCAGATTCAAGTCATTTTTTTCAAATTACAATCCAAACGTAAACTCAGTTTATGTGTTCAAATCATTAGGACTACTTGATAAAAATGTTCACTCTCAAGGTTTTGTCTTATTGAAATTTAGTTTTTAATGCTACATACAACACAGGGATGTAGTTTTAATATTCTACGTATGACAAAAGCAACCATGGCGTCCATTAAAACATATTATCCTTGTCGAATTATATTCATATTGAATAAATAATTAAATACATATCCTCAGTATTGAACTCCTAAGGATTATTCTTTAAAATTGGGTTAATGTATCAAAACTGGTTTTTGTGTACATATTTCATAATCCAAATATCAAAACTAAAATGATTTATATTTAAGGCAATTGCACTTTTTTAGCATACAATAGTTGACAAGTATTTACTACTTACTTACTTAAAAATTAACCAATACCTGAAACTAGCACACAGACACACATATGCCCCTGATGATGTTTCAATTCAAACTCTATAGCATGTCTAACTGTTGTTAAAATACTCATTAACCATTCAGCAATAATGAATGCTTAGTAGTTATTACATTATTATTATGCATTTTGCAAATTACATCTCTAATCAGCACAAAAGTAATAAGCCAATAAATTTGAATGCTTGGTAATTTGTTCATTGATAAATAATGTAAGGGTTGCATTATTGACAAATAAACTTACTCTTTTATTGAGATATTGAATGAAATTAGTTTTAAAATTTGTTTATGTTTATAAATCAATCAAAACTTCATTAAACAATTACTTTGCTTAATAATACATAAAGTTTACAAGTTATGATACAACTTAAAGCTATAATAATTATATTGTATGGTGCATAAGTCAATTTATGTCGAGGAATGGGTTGTTACTCTCATTAGGAACAATCAAGTGTTATAACAACACTCATTCAGACGATGTAATTATGTTTTGGAAACACAGTGTTTTACATGTATTTGTTGATCTTAACATGTAAGAGATATAGTGAGGATATAATATAGCAATTAATGTAAGTAGAATTTGCCGGTTAATGGGAATGAGTGTGATATTAGTGAGAAATGGGCTTGTAACAAGAATGAATATCACCTGAGCATGAGGACGGCTGGTTCTCATGGACCGTTGTAACCACTAGGCTCCCAATTCTCTCACAGTGACCTTCCACCGGTGTAATCACATGAAACACTCAACAAAACAGCTCAATGCCCCACTGAAAAGCCCAATCCAAGGATTCACTAAGCAATTGTTGGCACAACACTAGACACAGGGCCACAGCAGAGTGCAACTAGCCACTCTCTCTGAATCCACAACACATATTTTAACACACACTTAACACTCAACTTGCTTTTAAAACACACATTGCTGTTGGAATGTTTATGTACTTGTTTTTGCGTCTATTACGGTTTCATTTTTGCATTATGGCACAAAAATCACGACCTAACCTCAAAATGTATCATAAATTGAATAATTGACAAGCACAGATGTTTTTAATTACAATAATAATGTTACTACAACAACAAAATATACGTTCGACATCAAAATTGACGAAGAACTGAAAAGCGGGTCGTTCCGAAGATACGGTATGGATTTGTGGGCAAAATGCTTTGTTTGAGTAGTTAGGTAGTTACAGCCTTCGCTGCACTATAGGTAGGCGCGTACGTTAGTATGTGTTGTGCACGGCGTATATGCACCTAGCCATAATTCACTCGGCGGATTCGAGAACGCCAGCGAGCGCGAGGACGGACGGCGCTCCTCTCGCGCCGCCCGAGACAAAGGGCGGCGCGACAGGTTCCCTGCGAGCGCACAAAAACTGTAAACACGATTCCGATTTATGAGCCGTTCGGGTACGGGCCATTGATGCACGCTCTGCGGAGCGGAGGTGGTCACGCTCGACCGCCGCGCTAAGATCGCTATCGACGGCGGCGCCTTCGCGGGGCAACGTCGCCGTGTCCTCGCGCTCCGAAATGGCGCAACGTAGCGGAGGCCGTGACGCCGCACGGCCGAGAGAATGTCGGCTTAGCGCGGGAGCGAGAAGCGAGCGAGCGCGCACGGAACGTTTCGCAACCGCCGAGCGCGGATGGGATCGCGACGACCAAAATAATCCGCCGCGTAAGTGCGGCCACGGGGCACGAGGCGACACGATACTCACGGCCTGGCCGCACGCAGCGGGTCGGCGGCGGCGTCCATGGCGCGCCCAGGCCCTGGCCGCGGCCGGGCTCCGGCCCCTCAGCCGAGCGACGCAACACTCTTCGATCTCACTCGGAACGCTCCGAGAAACACTGTCGCACCATTTTGACTACACTGCACATCGACCGCGACGTTTCAATACGCGAATAAACACTCCGCGAACGGTGTTTTGTTACATCGGTTGACTTTTCTTTGAAAAATCAATATACATTTTCCCAGACTTAGATACGGACGAGTCGATGTCCAGCGCAGGTTATGTGCGTGAAGTTTGCAAGCTTTTTTAGCGCACCGGTGTTACCAACAATTTTTTGCTCATTTTTTTTGTTTGTGTGTTGTGATTTTTTCTGTGATTTGCAGCTCACTTCATGGTAGTTCTCTCCGCTTGGGTCTCTCATAATACTCGCATGCGCGCACAGTGGCGCCATGCGAAAGCTATCTACATTTGCTTTGCAAGCGCCAAAATATAAGTTATCTACAAAGCCGACGAATGCTTGTAGCATTTTTACATTCGATTTTTTTTTTTAAATTATTCTTTTTAATATTTTATTTTGTCTTATAAAAATACAAAAGATTACATGTTGGTAGAGCAGAAATGAATAAAATATGATGAGGAAATCATTTATTTTATATTATATTATGTACATATTTGCAATAAACACAGGAAATAAAAAAAACTCCTCGTCTGTGTCGATATAGCGATTCAGGGTTAAGTTGGAGGAGTTGAATCTCACTTTAAGCATAAAAAGTGAAGAGATCACACCTCCACTTAATCCGTCACGCACTTAGAAAGTCTTCTCTCTCGTTGGTGGGCCACGTGTCATGCAGGGTTAGGCTCCACGCGTGAGCTGGAAAGATAGATCTGGCAGGATTTCACATTAAACTGTCAAGATCCCCCGTCCAACTCAGACGTGGAGCCGTGTCGAAGTTCAGCCAACTGAAAAAAGAAATGTCCATTAAACGGTGCCTACGTGTTTATCGAGCGTGACAAGCGCGGCGCGCTATCACCGCTCGGAAAGGTGCGGCCTACGTCCTGATAAGAGCAGGGCCGCTCTCGAACGCTCGCCACATACAACTTATAATGCAAATGTAATTCTTCGCTACGGACCGACGCGCATGGATTAGGCCACATGTGTCACGAGAGCGCCTAACGTACTCTAATTATATATCATTACGCAATCCCCTTTAAATTATGACACTAACATTGTACTAAGCGCACGTTTTTACATCGTATTTTAAATAGGTTATGACGTATTTTTAAAATAATTTATCATACCTTCTAGTAATTTGACACAAACAGAAAATAACAATGAATGGACAAACGTAAAGTATAAGAACCGCCTGCAGACACCACGAGCTACCTGCAGCTGAGCCTCCTCCTGCCCGGGCGAGACCTGCGCGGGAGCGCAAGCTACAGCGATCGCGCCGAACTTCGATAGAGAGCCGATCGATCGATGGGCCCATATTTATACACTTCCCGATATCTCGCGATACGATATCGATATCTGCCACGAGGTGCGAACGTCCACCATGATCGCCGATAAGATTTCACGAGCCGGGGAATCGATTGGTTCCCGGGGCGGTATCGCCGCGCAAACACTCCACTCCGCCAATCGGCAGCACGTCGATAAGGCAGGGCTCCGCGGCCGGCAGGGCTCCGCGGGCGCTGCGCAGTCGACCGGGGCCGTCGCCTCCGGCCCGCTATCTGCCCGCGCCGGCTCCATCACAATGACGAGTTGTTTGCCCTGGAGATACACGTTTATTACGTTATATCTTGTTCGCAATAGATAATTACACTATTCTCTCTCTCTCATCGGAGGGTGTAAGCTGTTCAAATTGAAGTCATATCTCAATTGAACGTAACCTATTAGTTTCATGTCTACATAATATGTACATATATATAATTGCGTTTCCCTTATCCTATAAATATATACATGTATATCATACCAAGCACCTGACGTACAATGCTAAGTTGTCAGTTGCAGCCGCCTCGATATCGTCTTCAATGGCAACAAACTAACATCGTAACAATGAGTGCTGCTACCCCTGTTAAGGATAAAGTACACAGTTTCATTGCGCCTGAGCCCTTGATGTGTTTTATAAGAAACAAATAAATTTGTCGATCCTTCAATGTCCTCCACGGCTGCGGGACCTCCGACTCTGTAAATAGTATTCCGGCACCCGCTCGACTAGTGAGGACAAGAACTCTCCGTTCGTAAGTTGCACTCTCGGCCCGGGCTGGGAACAGTCCGGCGGGCCCGAGTGCGTTGTATGTTAAAATAGGTATTACAACAGTACGTGGTAGAATTTCGACACGAGAGATAAGGCGAGGCGCGTATCAAACGGTGTCACTTGATAAGGCGCGAGGTGCTCTTTCTGGGACACTTATAGACAGGTGTAAATCCGCTCGTGCTGCCAAATCTACTACGGATTTTAAACTCCAGCGCAACTAACTTCTATATGTTGGAGAAATTCAAAAACGTAGGTCAAAAATCAAAACTGTGTTAGCGGTTTATTTTTAGGTGCCACTACAACGGCGACAGGTTTCCCGCATTTTGTAATTATTAAAAATTATTATTAAGATAAAAATCTCTTTATATTTGAAACTTTATCAATTTTGTGAAAAGCGGATAGCGATTGCGCGTCCGATGTGTACGTGTCCCGTCTCGGTTACAAAGTCACAGAAACCTTATTCATTTATAAAGACCCAGAAATCAACTTACTTAATGAACATACTTGCAGCGCGAGCGAGACTCACAGCTGTGATCGCTTCTCTCCCCTGCCATTCCCCGGCAAGTGCCAGTGAGGTTGGCACATGTCCGACGACATCATCCACCTCCAAGCATACGCTGCATGTCAAGCCCAGAGCAAATGTCATGAAATTTAATATTCACTGGCATCTATTTCAATAGACAAATACTGAGAAGAATTAATGTGAAAATTACAATGAACAAATGATAGCTTATTTTAATGTAAATTCTATTAGCAATTAAAAAATAAAAATGCTGCCCAAAGTCACTGTTCCACGCGGACGAAGTCGCGGACACAGCAAATATGTTATTTAGATCTGCAGCAGGGGGCTGATCTTCGTTTGGCGGTCAACGGGGGAGGTCTGCGTCCAGCTCGAGAACTTTAGTCTGAAAGGAAGAACGAGAGGAATATGTATTATGAACATACAAATAATATAGCGATTGTACTGTTTCTAGTATATTATTGTGGTTGCTGGAACAGGCCAGTCTCGGTACAACTGTTATCCTTCTATATCAAGTCTTCAAAAGCCCATTGTTAAAGGTCTCATCGTCATCACTACGAAGTTCGCTCGACGGCGAAATGTTGGTATAGAACCGGTTAGATGTTGTAGTTAAATTGAAAGAATATCAGAATTTGTGACTGTGCGGAGTAAAGTACAAAACACAAAGAGGATAGGACAATATGTGACACAGGCCGATGGGAGCGCTCGATCAAAGTTTCGGAGACGCGAGACGTCATCCCTTAGTGAAAGCAATTCCGCCGTCTCGCGGGGAGAAGTTTGAATATGGAGGAGGGCGGAGGAGGGCAAAGGAGATCGCGCGAGGGCCGCAGGAGGCCCCGCGGGGGCGCGCCGGGCTACGCCCCGCGGCCGTGAACCGACTCGCAAACTTCGCGTATTGTGTTTACATTGAACTTTGTTATGTGGGTTAAAGTTAAGCCGGAGTTCAGCGGCGTGTGTGGCGCCGATCGCAAAGTTGGCTCGCAACTTTGTCGCATCGATTTTCATCTTCTGTTTATCAAATGTTTTCAAGGTTCTGCAACTTTGTGCCGCTGCAAGTTGCTCGGTCTGCGTGCTACGTGCTCTTGTTCCAGATATTTTACATTTCAAAACGGTAGCTTGACTCGTAGTTATAACTTTGGATTGACAAATTCAACTAAAAATTCATTAGTGGTCATTTTCTAAGATGGTACTAAATAAAAAAATCGATTAGTCATGAAATAACTACCACCAAAATCTACCTTATCGGAAAGGACATTCCCTTGGTCGATGCTCCATAGACGATTTAGTACATACATAAAGAGATAGAAGGAGATTCCCTCTCGTGGAGAGGAGGCGTGTGTCCCTGCCGCGGGAACGTTCTAAAAGAGGACGATCTATTTATTTATTTTATAAACACAGAGAGTATACAAGAAACCCTGTAACAGAACGCTCGCTTTCTTCAATCAAGGATTTATTTTAGTGTGAATCAGTTTCATATTCACAAGAAAAGTCTTTGTTCTGCGTCAGAACGCGTTTTGACATTACCTTATATACAGACAATAAAGACGTTAAAATAAAATGAATCGAATTTAACTGTTAATAACTACTGAAAATTATTATAATAATATTGTTAGATGTTGAAATAAGAGAAAACCTTTACGGAATATAAGCTTTTAATAAGCTAAAATTAACAGGAAAAATTGTTTTACTTACATTAGATACATTGACATAGTCACTAACAAAACAGATTGACAATGACATCAGCTTATGGCTGATAGTTACAAGTAAGAAGTTTACATCATTCTCCCGCACTATTTAAAAATAATCTTTTAAAAATTCTGGTGTTTTACGGACGCGGCCAGATCTACGAAGTTTTGGCTCCGGCGGTGGTGATGATGGTAACTCGGACTCTAGGTCTCTGCTATTATCAAGTACCACAGGTCCCGTCTCATTAGATGAAGGAGTCTCCAAGTTTTGGTCTTCTGTTTCCGGAAGTGGTTCTGCGACGTTATGATAATCAGTAGCGTTTCATTATCTATCCGCAGATCTACCCCTTCTGAACCCAATGGTGCTAGATGACGATTCGACACCGTTGTTTCTCGGCCATCTGGGAGTCGAATGTATGAAAAGTCAGGATTGCTGTGTATCAATTCAACCTCTTCTACTAATGGTTGATGTTTATTCGTACGATTAAATTTCTTTTTGTTAGCCAATCTTTTTGTAATTTTGTAAGCCACGATGGAACAGAAGCGCCGTTAGTAGATCTTCGTGGGTGTCTAAACATTCTTTCATGTGGAGTGCAATTTATGGTTGTACAAAGTAATGATCGAATCGAATGTAAGGCTTGGGATAATACTTGCTCCCAATTTTCTACTGAAAGATTCTTCGTCTTCAGCGCCAAAAGTATCGTTCTTCAAAGAGTAGAATTCAATTTTTCTACTTGACCGTTACCTTGAGGGTTATAAGCTGTAGTTCTACTAGTAGCAATACCTCGAACATGTAAAAATTCCTCTACTTCGGCTGAAAGAATAGCTGTTCCGCGATCTGAATGAACGTAAGAAGGCATGCCGAATATCATAAACAAGTTGTTAAGGTGTTTAATAACTGTCTTAGATCTTACGTCTGAGCATGGAAAAGCAAACGGAAAACGTGAAAATTCGTCAATCACGGTAAGTATGAATTTATTACTATTTTTTGTTGGAACTGGTCCTTTAAAATCTATGCTAAGGCGTTCAAAAGCAGCCGTCGCTTTAACAAGTTTGCTCTGGTTATCAAAGGTATTTCGGAAGAATCTAGGTCTTACTTCAGAGCAGGTGCGACAAGATTTTGTCATTGTTCTGACTTCTTCAATGGAATAGGGAAGGTTGTTAGAGCGAACCCAGTGAAATATTCTCGTTACCCCTGGATGACAAAGAGAGCAGCGAGAAAAGTTTTGCAGTACGTGTTTCTACAGTGGCACAAACTCGGGATAGTGCATCAGCAGCATAGTTCTCTTTCCCCGGTCTGAATATAATATCGTATTTGAAAACAGCAAGTTTCAGTCGCCATGGAAGTGTAGGTCGTAGAGGAAGTTCAAAAATAAGCTAGGCACGTTATACCTAGCTTTACAATAAAATTCATGTTGCGTGTTGCGCGTGTCGATCTGACGAACAAATAGGGAATAGGACTAGACGGTGGAGGGGGTGAATAGAAACCATTTTCTGTTTATCCCTTCCTCTGTTCATTAAAGGTAGGCAACGCGTCTGCAACTCTTGTTGCGGATGCTTATGGGTAGTGGTCGTTTGATATTGCCTCCAGGAGAGCCGCGCGCTCGTTTGCCACCTTCTCTATAAAAGAATATCCTCTAACGCGACCAAAGAAAGTTTTCACATTTTATGCGGTTTATATTTCACCGGGCCATTCCTGCAACAGTGTTTCAGGTTCTACCACTGTTAAATAACTATTAATTACCAATATATTTACATCTGAATCAACGAAAGAGGAAAAGACTATTGTTTTCTGATTAATTGAATGTATTTTAAGTCAATTGAGGAAAGTGCAGTCAATTTAGTATAACGAAACCAAATTTAACATATTCTGACAAGAGATGTATATTTAAATTATTAGCAACAGGAAGGAAGGAAACGTTGCAAAGATATTATGAAAAGCATATGGCCGACGGGACAGGCCGCAACAACCTGTATAACTCAACTAGTGACACAAAACCAACACCTTTATAACGAGATGGGTTTTCAGAGATCGCCACTTTTGCATATTTTTGCAAAATGCGCTTTTTCCAATTCAACTCCACCTTATCAAATGATCTGTTTCCAACGGAATTTCCAAACCAATAAGACTAACGGTCCTTTAAGATAAGAGTGTACTCTTTTCTAGGCTAGCGCATCTACAGTTCTGATATTGCATACGTTCATGGGTGGCGATGAACTTTAGGCGAACCGCTACTCTTGCCCCAACCTCATTTGTCATTCATTATTATTCATAGCGATCGAGTTTCCCATGATATGTTGCTTGACTGTTAATCACAAGCCGTGACGTCACGACAGACGAGGCCGGAAGCCTACACATGTGTCGGCAATATCACATTTTAGTCGCTCAGTATTAAGCGTGTATTTATGTTAAGTGATTGTTGCAAACATATTGATTTTTCATAATGGCAATACACATTGCCAGTTCGGGCATGTTAAAAAGATGAATGAAGATAGAATAACGAAACCAATTTGTGTAGCGAAAGTGAGTGGCAGTGTTGGTAGGGGACGCCCTAGGAAAACTTATATCGATCAGATAAGTGACTTACTAAAAAAGGACGATATAAGGAGCACCCATAACCGACGAGCAGGTATGGGTATGTATGAATGTGGAAGAATTTACCAGTAATGTATTTTAATTACGTATTGACTATATGTTGCCCCCGCTTCGCACGTACTCGTTCCTTACTTCCCTCGGGGACAGCTTAGTATTATATAGATATTTATTTTCATTAAGATCGTTCTTAAGTTATAACGGGACAACCAAATATTTACATTGTAAATACGATTGCTACGATTTTTATCGGCACTAGAAAGTCAGCTACTGAGATGCAGCGCCCCCTCCATAACCAGAAGCAACGCACGATGTTAGACAACTCGTGTGCTGAATGTAGCCTCCGCTCATTGTACGCGTAAACAGTAATTAGCATTGTGCAGTAGCGCGGATGGCGCCCAAAATGAAGGCCCGGGTTTTTGTTGGCACGTGCACGCACCTCATTGTTTTTTTTTACGAATACTGCTTTTGTAATTATCTTTTAACGGCGCTAGATTATTAAAAAATAGAACAAAACTAGAATTTTTTTTTTATTTTTCTGTTTAAATGTGTATTTTTATATAAGAAAAGCAAAAGGATCTGGAAAAGACTTGGCACCAACATCAACTACTACATTCACCTTTGCGATGACATAGCTGTCATGGCTGAAATCGTGAAAGAACTCAGTACGCAATAACTATCGGCGGTGTTGTCGTCTTTCACGGCTATTATAATACATTCACCTAGCATACACATAGAGATTTAATGACGACAAAGACCGGGACCGGTGCCGGCGCAGGGGCGACGCTATCGGCGATAGGGGCCGCACCTGAACCCATATTTCTTCTTCCTTATCGAATGCTTGATAAATTTTCACATGGAATTATTGAGGTCACTGATAACTCGTGTGGCAGTCGACGTGCGAATGTTCGACGACAGGTTTACAGGTAAATAATGAGAAAGACTGTAGATACAACCTCACGGTATTTTGTTCTTGCAGCGTGATTAAAGCTGGAAGTCCTCACATGGAATAAGCTTTTTAACAGTGGTAGAGCAACATCTGTTGCACGGATGGGCCGGCTCGGTCGATGAAATACCACGACCTCACAGAAAACAGGCGTGAAGTAGGAGTTTATGCGTCTGCGTTTCGTGTGATGAGTGAGGTGCCGGAGGTCCGGTGTCAGTCTTCTTCCACTTCCCATCCCTTCAGAGGACAGAGATGGGAATGACTAGGTGAAGGAAGGAGGTCTCCTTTTTATGTCTATACTCTCATCTGTCTATTAAAGGTAGAGCAGCGCATCTCAACGTAACGATGCTTATGGGTAGCGTTCACTTTACATCAGGTAACCGCTTGCTCGTTTATTTTGTTTTATTTCTTCTTCCATAAAAAAATGTTGTATAATCCCTTAATGTTACGTCAAGAAAATAATTAGCATGTGCAGTCCGGGTTTGTGTGTTTTTTATAATAAAAGAGTTTGAATGATTGCAAAAGGTTTTATTAGAAGAAGTAAAGTTTTCCTGTAGATCATTAGATTTTAGATTTTTATTTTATTTTATTTTTTTATTTTATTTATTTACTTATTTCAACTATACAAAATTATACCAATAATAGGTCAAGAGTTGGTGCCTGTCATAGTATCAACTGTGTGACAGCACCGGCGCCTTTCCTTAACAATGTACTGAGCTACTTTACACAAATTTGAATAGTTCGGTTCTAGGTGTTAACTGTTTCTTTTGTGTGTGTATGTGTGTGAGTGTGTGTGTGCGTATGTGTGAGTGTTTGTTGTGTGAACGCGTGTTTGCATGTATGTATGTCACAATATTATCTATGTTGAGTGTGTGTGTGCGCATGTGTGAGTGTTTGTTTTGTGTACGCGTGTTTGCATGTATGTATGTCACAATATCATCTATCAGGCCATAGTAAATTTTCAGTTTCATCATAGCTTAATTTCAGTAAAAAGTTCTTAACAGTATATTTACACTTCATGGACGAAAGAGGGTAGATATTGACAGACTTGTTTAAGGTGTTATAGAGACGAGACCCCAAAACAAAAAAGTGGTGATCAGCTAGTGTAGTTCTAAATTTTTGAGAAACGCAGACAATATCTTTTCGACGTTTACCACCGACATAGTCGTATGGTACATAGGGTACTGTTTTGTGTTTACGCAAGACAGCTTGTAGCACATATAACTGTCTTACAGTCAGCACTTCCCAAGTTTTATACAAGGACGAACTTGAATAAGTATAAGGTTTACCCAGCATGATTTTTAAAATAGATCTTTGTGCCCTTTCCAAAGTAAGTAAATTAGTCTTATAAGTACCACCCCATACTGAAATACAATAAGTCAAGAGAGATTGAGCTAGTGCAAAATAAATACATTTTAAAAGACGTGGTTCAACAGAAGGTCTCAGTCGTTTGAATGGGTACATGAGTTTTCTAATACGTGCAGCAGATTGAGATATGTGTTTACGCCAATTAAGTGTACTGTCAACTACAAGACCGAGGTATCTGGTGTCTGAATCATTGGCTATTAGAAACACATAAAGAAACAACACACACTTATTTGTGCGCTAGACTTTACATTAAAGGATTTTGAGTAAGTCAATATCCTAAGAAACATCCTAACTAATATTATAAATACGATTGTTAGTTTGTTTGTTATATTTTAACTCATTAACTCTCTCACCATCACGAAACTTTCCCCACGCATACTCAGGGGAAATGACATGGCGTACTTACCTACCTTCACCCTTTCCCTTTTTATCCCGAAAATAAAACTGTTCCCGACGCACATAAAACATTCGATAACATGTTGTTGCCATGGTGATGTTTCTTGTTATAACAATAACAACTTTTTGCATGTTAGCACATGTTACCTATCTGTACTAATATTATAAAGAGGAAAGATTTGATTGTTTGTATGCATTGAATGGGCCCCGACACTTCGGAACCGATTTGAAAAACTCTTTCACTGCTGGGAAGCTCAGCTATCCCTGGTTGACATAGGCTATATTGCTTAGGCTTATTTGCTAGCATATAGCATAATTCGTAGTTATTACAGGCGGAATTATCTTGTAAAAGCCAGCCGCGAGCAAGAGCTAGTATAACATGTTCGAAAGATATTCACACACGCAGACCTGATAAGCCAATAGGGAACAAAATTAAATCGTTCGAGTAGAAACAATACACGTACAGTCAATAGGTTCGTCACACATGTCTGCGCCACGGATACTGACACACTAACGATTAAAGAAAGCCTATTTGATTCCAACTTGATATTGACTATTTTAGTGACTGATTGATCACTGTTTGCCAAGAGGTGACATCTACAGCTACATGGGGGCGGTCAAAGAAAAAATCTTTATTATTATAAACGGATTGGGAGGCCATCGCGCTCTTAGTTCGCTTCTACAGACGCTCCATAGAGTGATTGGGCTGAAGAGACCCCGACAGCCTTGGCTCGATCGATAGCCACTATCTAATTACAAGTAGTACTACAGTTACCATACAATAACTACAACTACCACTTCGGAAAGCGTTAGCGCTGGGAGAGGAAGTGGCGGAAGCAGTACCAACAACGCTTCTATTATTAATGGGCGAAGAGTCCTGCCAGCTACGTGGCCGTATTGGGAGTAAATATTAACTAGTAGATATTAAATATTTAAAACCTCGTTGTTATGTCAATTGTTTTAGTTTAGTAACATGTTAAGCTCCTACGATTTGATAAAGGAGTGAATTTGAAAACTGACGAAGGTTTGCGTACAGTCGGGCTGTACGTAACTCTATACGTAAATCTATATAATGTTATAATAACTAACTCGAAGTTTTCAGGTGATTAACAAAGATCCGAAAAGAGTAGAAAGCTACACGCCGCAGACGGTGTGCCAATTGTCAAAAGGAAGCTATTTCTGGCCAATTGTAAACTTTAACAAGCTGACGTATGAATGAAGAGTAAAGAAAAGTGAAAAAGTATAAGCTTGAGGTGTTCTAATGCGAATAAATAAGTCAAGGATTGTTTTAAAGGTAATAAGTGTACATGGAAACATGGTATAATAATAAGTCGCCGTCAGGTTAACTCGTTTATTTGTTCGTCGATATCATGTCATAATGATTCATATAAATGAATCACTTTTAGTACTTTAAAAGTGTTTCGCGTGCCGCCGATTGTTAAATTTTCAATCAGCAATCATCACATAGAATGTATTTGACATCTGGCTGTCAGTGAGCACAGATAATGTAACAAGTTTGTGACGTGTGCCAGTCACGGCGGCGGAGGCGGGAAGATCGTGCGGCTGCGAGCTTAGATCGGTGTGCAGTGCGCGGTGCGCTCGTCCGACGCTTTATCTACTTTTTTACATTTTATTTGTCGAAGGCGCGCGATAAAGATAAGTGACAGGCGGCGTTATCGCGCCAAAGACCTCGCTTCAGGAAGTTCGCCTCTTATTTTTAATTATAGTAAATTTAAACTATATAGTACAATTTTATTTAAGATATCATATCTAGTATCTATATCGGAAAGGTAAAACGAACTAAATACTTCAATTATCAAATGATATTTTCATCAAATTAAAATATTAATCCTATCGAAGGTTAATAATAGTCCATAAACTTGCCTCGTTACTCACAAGCACTAGTACTAACTTAAGTCATGCTAATTGTTCAAGCTCTAGTCGATTCTGACACCCTCTGACAGTTAAAGTAGAAAAGGAACATGTTTTACATGTGTATAGTTAACACATCTAGATGGCGTTTATATGTGAGTGACGGCAGTATAGTTATGCTATATCAAATTGTATATATGCTTCTATTGTAAATAATTATATTGTCTTTGCAGCGTTTTATTCTAAAGACCAAACGGGGTTCATGAGAATTTTGGACGGAGTCTGTACATGGTCCTTCGAGCCGGACGATATAGAAATAACGGCTAAACAAGAAGAAAAGTGCATAAATTTGGCAGCTCCATTTAGTACAAAACAGAAGAAAACCAAGATTGACGACGAAATTGACATCTACAAGAAATCACGTATATAGTTTATCGTAATTTGCAAAAGATTACAGAAAAGAACAAAATAAAATAGGAAAAGTTACGGAATTTTTTTTCTTAAAATATCAAATTGAAAAGGGATTTATAAATTATAAGAAGTCTCCAAAGAAACGAATTACGTGGACATGCTCCTAGCAGCATTGGAGAATATAAAGGATTTTTCAATGAATTACGAGACAAAAGTTGCTGAATGTGAGCAACATGTTTTAGAGGACTGTTTTAAAGAAGATGTTTACGAATCCGTTTGTGACACCTACATGTCTTATAAGGTGCAATTAAAAGATGCCCTATATCTTTTACAGCCTAATTGTTCTCATAGCGAATCGGTTTCTGGTTCACCTGAAAATATTAGATTGCCTAAAATACTTTTGCCTGCATTCAGTGGAATATATACCGACTTGCCGTATTTTCACGATTTATTTACATCTTTGTTTAATATTTTGATTGAGAATAGTATGCCAGGATAACGAGGAAAAATATTGTGTAATGACCCATAATCCTTAAAGTAATCATTATTTATAACCTCACTACGTAAAAGAAAAAATTTTCGAGAAAGTAAAGTTTCAATGTTTTGAATATTTGCCATTATCCGAGTAAGTTAACTTTACAAATGTTGTATTCATTAATAAAAAGTTTGGCGCAGTCTATACCTCGCCCGCCTTCACCGCCCACCCTCCTAGTCTGCTTTCGTATTTACCTATCTATACATACAATTATTGATTTTGGTTTTAGGTCTCTAAAAATGATACCGACATCAGCTGGCAACACTAAATCCATAAGGTCAATGTTGTTGACAACTGATGGCTGAATTTGTCACTTTCTCAACGAAACGAATTGTAGTATAAAGTATATAAACATCGCGGACCGCTTATCAATTACATATAGATGTAATAAAAATTAAAATGTATGCAGTTTGTCGACTATGCAGTTCTACTAAATTGGTCAACAATGATATATTTTACGGGGACAATGCACTTTTTTAAAAATGTCCTTATATTTACCCATCAAGGTATGGACAACTTATCAAAACTTTAATTGAATATTTGTATGTAATTATAATTTAATAAATTATTAAATGTCAGCAGATACTGAAGAACGATCGTCTGTCACAGAAGATTTGTGATAAATGTAGCAGTAAAGTGAACGACTTTGACGAGTTCTGTGACAAAGCCATCGATGTGCAGGCAAAGTAAGATTTGTGATTTAGTTTGTACAATTTAAGAATTGAATGTGCCTGGCGGAAGTGATCTATGGGATCACTGCCGCCAGGGCAGATATTTAACCATATGTACGGACACTGCCTGTTACTGTAGCAAGATGTGAGACAGTCCTCTCTATGCATAGAGGACTGTCGGTGATCATGGTTGATAATAAAATAATAAAACAATTAACACAACTTCTCAACATAATATTCCAGACTTCGCAGTATGTTAATAGCATCAGACATTTCACCTGGTAATACTGAAAATTGCTCTAGAAACAAGCCCAAGTCTTTTTACTCCTCTTTGAACTTCAAAGTGCTCCTAGACCAAGAGACTCAGATGGACCAAGATGAACTGAATAATGTGGAAGTAAAAGTTCAACATAAGTCGCCGCCCACCACCAAACCCCTCAAGTGCCTCAGGTGCAAGAAGGTACACATTCTATGCATTTTTTCTTATATCTAACAAACAACCGCTTGACCTCAATCCCACCTGATGTTGAGTAGTGACATGGTCCAAATATTGCATGCACTGGTTGAACAAAAAACTGACAAGGGCAACTTGTTTTAACCCTTTTCCGTAGGCATGTTTTGCTTGAATGGTCAGCTTGTCTACTATGAAAGGATGGAGACCTGCCATATGTCAAATCGTCCGGTGACAGAATGGTGATGGGGGAATTAATTCCTGTAAATCCTGCTCATGAATTCCAGGGGTACATTCAGAAAAGTTGGAGCTAAGGTGAACTTGCACCTTTTGGCATATCACAAATGCAATTGTACTTTGGTGATTTTGAATCTCACAAGATCCAACAGGAAACTGCTAACTGCTGAACTGACATTACAACACTCTACCATGGCTTCTCGTTCAGAGTGCATGTGATCCCTACTACTAGCCCAAACATTAGGCAGATATCTCTACAACTGTGTTGTCTTCTGCACATCCATAAATAAAAGGAATGAACAAGCAAATTAATGTGCAGCAAAAAGAGAGTGGCAGAGAGAATGGAACCCTGAGGAACTTCCGCTTTTTTAGGCACTGGCTGTATGATAGCTAATTTCCAGTATTTGGGCACTTTTGCTTTTAGAGTCGTGTCCGGAAGAGAAGAGTGAACCAAAAGTTTACTATTACTATTTACATTACAATAGTACCAGTATTAAGCAAGTAAGTGTTGTACACCTAATCACCACCTCTAAATTATTGTTCAAAGTCAGACATGTATGTAGTAACAGGATACTCTTTATGAAACTAAAAAAATGAATGTATGCATATTTTCTTATAAAGCAATCTGCAAGAACTTCTCCGGTGCACTGAGATACTAAAAGACAGAACTTGTAAACCTTCATGATGGTCCCTTTATATTTTATTGTTTTGTTTGTGTAGAGGCAGTAGTCGCTGCGAGACGGCGGCCCACTATCGACGGTACTGGCAGCGCGACACCCAGCCCTTCCACTGCAACCTCAGAGATAAGACATTCCGCTACACCTATGAGATGTTCAGGTACGTTGCGCAACAAAAGCTAGGCCTCTAGTCCTCTTCCACTTTCCATCCTTTTCTAATAAGGAATCACTAAAACCGGATTTGACAATGATGAAGAGAGGGGAGCGTCAGGACCGTGCCATATGGAAATCTGTAATCTCTACTTACCCTCCTTATAGGTACGGTACGGACGTGTGATTTTGAATTTGCCATCATTTTAGATGTTGATGTAATTTTACTTATTGCAAGTTGTACTCCGATTATAAGCATGCGTGGCTATGTCGCTTTCAGGTCTGGGACACAAGGCTTGGCGAAGGCGCTCGGCAAGCGCTTCGTGTGCGACCTCTGCCCCGAGGACTTCATCGACTACCAGTCAGTGACATATACATTACTGAACGAAGTTATTAGCATTGCATACCACGTCTTTAAGATAGGAGACAAACAAGCACACGTCTTGATCTGTTCACGTGTGAAAAACTCTAAACCTACCAGTTAGTTTATACGCCTTTTATATCTCTTTGCATTGATCTGAAGTTGAGAATTCGTTCAGGTATGTTACCAGACGAAGACGACGTCGTGTGCCCACAGGGCTAACACAATCGTGGCGCCTGCGCACGCACGAACCGACCTACACCGTATACAAGAACTTTGTTTGCAAGTAAGACAGCGTTATTATTTTTTTACACTCATAAAGTATGCTTAATGTGTGTAGTAAGGTCGCAGACCAGAAGGAATTTCATATCAGATTATATTATTATATTAGCGCGCGAATAACAGAGACAGGCAATTACGAAATCGTTTCTATTCCGCGACCGGACCGGAATTTGGACGGAGTGATCCGAAGTTGCGTTGGTCCACTGAACGAGTCGCCACGTAAATCAACAACTTTCATTATAAGATGGCAACCAAAAGGATTGCCATGAGCGCAGAATTAAATTTAATATGAAATGTATTGTGTTTACAGGACGTGCAGCAAGGTTTTCATGCAGAAGTCCAACCTGAAGGTGCACGAGCGCGTGCGCTCCGGCGAGAAGCCGTTCGTGTACCGGCAGTGCGGCAGGGCGTTCTCGCTCCACGCTCATCGTCCACGAGCGCTGCCACAGCGGCGCGCGTCCGTACGAGTGCGCGCTGCGGCCGCGGCTTCGTGTCGCGCAGCCTGCTCACCAGGCACAGCAAGACCCGCTGCGGCGCACCCAACAAGCCATCAGTTGTTTAATTTATTCTTATTTATATATAATATATCTTATCTTAGAAAAAATTGTGTATGATAAGTTATACTCGGCCACAGCAATATCCCTTACTCCCCTTCCACATGGTTTCCCAAGAGACTGATCAACACTTACAAATCTCACGCTGTTTAATCAGTTAGATGTCGTCTACACAATCAGTGTATACAGCAAAGCATTCGAATCGCCTCGTACGAACGCGCGGTATCTCTACTATAAAAGGATGGAGACCTGCCATATGTCTAAATGTCTGATGGTAGAATGGAGATGGAGGAATTAAATCGTGTAATTCCTGCGCACACTCTCCAAAATGCAATCTGTAAAACACCTACAATAAACACCACTAAGGCGTTTACCACGACAGCAATTTATTATTCGACACGAATGTTGTCGCTATCGTCAAAAAGCTTTCTATATCTCTGGGTTTATTATGCGTCTCTCTAAATCCTTCATTGAAGCTAAAACTCTCAAAATTCTGTACTGTACCTACGTCAGAAGTCATTTCGAGTACGCATCGCAAGTATGGAATCCCCGCTACCACAAATATATTGACCGACTAGAAAATATTCAGAAACGTTTTATTAAGTTCCTCTGCTTTCATCAAGGAATTCTATAGATTATATACCACTTTACAAAAAAAACAATTTATTAGCATTAGTTCACCGACCATCGCAAATTAGCTGATTTTTAATTCTTTCTTAAACTACCCAAAAATGACAGATTGCCCCGAGTTACTAGCTAAGATATCATTCAATGTACCTCGTGGGTCACGTCGATACAACCCTGTTATAAGCGTACCGTTTGCCTCAGCTAACTATAGGCAGTACACTTATGTGGTGCGCGCGAGCAGACATTTAAATAATAATAATAAATAAAAGTAATTTATTGTTATTTTAAAAAAACAAAATTTACAAAACATTGTAAACTAAGCATTAATTACTAATAAAGATAACAAAAGGTAAAACAGGTTCAGCGTGTACCGCATACCGTGCACTCAGAACTGTTTGGAGAGATTCCTGCCGCCGAGTTTCGTCCAGTACGACTTAGGCTCGCTTCTTGAAGGACCGAGCCTATCTTTTTCTTAAAGCATACTTAAAACTTCCCCAATCCGGTAATACTAAGAAAGTAACGGCCCGAGCCGAGGCTCCCCTTACGGAGGGAGCCCTCGAGCTTAGTTACTCTTAAAGAGGCTTAGGCTAGGCGCCCTCTGCGCTCTGCCGCCTCAAACCCGGTGAATCTGTAAAAGCCTCTTGCAAGCGCCGCTCATCCCATTCCATCCTCCCAACCTTCTGCTTTCGTAAGTATCGTAGTAAAGTAAGTAGTAATATACTTAGTTTTTCTTTTTAGTTTTTATAACTAAAAATAATTCCGATTTCAGCTGGCAACACTAACTCAGTAAGGTCAATATTGACAAATGGCAATGGCCGAAATATGTCACTTTCTTAACGAAGTGAAGTAGTATAAAGTATAAACATCTCGGACCGTTTGTTAATAATTATACATGTAATAAAAATGGATGCTATTTGTCGACTATGCAGTTCTACAAAATTTGTCAACAATTATATATTTGACGAGGAAAATGCACTGTTTTTAAAAATGTCCTTACATTTACCCATCAAGGTATGGACAACTTATCAAGACTAATGAATGTTTGTACATAACTTAAAGAATTATTAAATATCGGCAGATACTGAAGAACGATCGGCTGCCGCAGAAGATTTGTGATAAATGTAGCTGCAAAGTGAACGACTTTTACCAGTTCAGTAACGAAGCCATCGAAGTGCAGTCAAAGTAAGATCTCTTGTCACTTCTGTTGTTTCTATAAATTAAGAATTAATTAAGATATGTTAATTGTATAAACGGATTCACTCCTGATTTCGCAACAATTATTTTTTGCTTTTGAGTTGATATAAGCTTATGTGTATCTTCAGGCAGATATAAGCTTGAATAGAAAGAAGTTAGTTTGTTTAAATACTATATACAAGACAGACAAAAAGAAAATTTAACATTTTGTACCTGCCATGTTATTACTTGATAATTAATCTTTTTTTAGTTTTCAAACATACACATTCATACTGATCAATATCCACTAATCACAATAATTTTCAAGACTCATACTCAGCTACAGCTCTTAATCTAAGACAATGTAATAAGAATAAAAGAAGTGAGAAGAAAAGTAAAGTAGTAAAATATATTAAGAATTGACAAGATATTTTTGTTACTATAATATAACCAACTTAAACTTTATCAATATTAAATATATAATTGTTCTTACTTTAGATGGATTATAAATATTGATTACAATTATGCATCTGTAATCTGTCCATGTGCAATATACAATTTGCTTATTAATATAAACCATAAGTTGAGAACACAATTTGCCTAATTATGAGTGAATTACAAATCAAATTGTTGCCAAATTAAAGACTGGACTCAATAGGATTCTCTGTCCTAGAGGGGACTAGTTTCTTACATTATAAGTTCAAGTTTAATAATATTACAAATGAAATGTTATTTAGGTAAAAAATAATAATCGTAGTACAATAATATTAAAAAAGAAAATGAAAAAAAACAATGTCACCGGACTTTTTGATCAGTTACACTTATAACATCCCAATGTTCATAGACAGACTTTTTGTACCCTCAATTTCCCTTTAATTATCTTGCGCCCCTGCGCATGGGCCTAGTTTGCCTTAGGGATAATCAGCCTCTGCCACAATCACTTTAATAAAATCACTAGAATGAAAAATATGTTTATTTGCAATATCACACAAAGCCTGTAATGTTACAGAGTTGAGTGTGTACTGTGGCAATTTCCAGTACAAAATTTCATACAAAACATTACAATGACTCAGAATCTTGGTATTTCACAATTTTAAATACATAAAAACAAATTTAAACTTTCAACATTATTCCAGATTGTGCAGTATCTTAATAGCATCGGGTATTCCAATCACTTATACAGAAAACTACTCTGTAAAGGAGCCTGAGTCTTTGCCCTCCTCTTTGAATGGCAAAGTTCTGCTTGAACAAGAGACTCAAACAGACCAAGGTGACCCAAGTAATGTGGAAGTTGATGTTAAAGTCAAAGAAGAAATAATTGAACCAAAACCATCTCTACCTCAGGTACCTGTGAAAACAGAAAATGATTCAGACAGTGAAGGCTTTGACGTCTCCAATGGTATGTTCTCTGATGAGAGTGATGATTTGTCATTGTACAGTCTCAAAGAAATAAAGAGGAAAGAGAATGGTGACGACACACTTACGAATGGTCAAGTACAAGATAGTAAAAGAAGTAGAAAGAAGAAGGGAAAATTAAAAGATTTAGAAACATTAATAAATTCACTGAACACAAGCTCAGCGATCACCGTCCTTACAAAGAAAGATAGAAACATTATTTCTGAAATTGACACAAACAAAGTCAAGACAGAAATTACCAACGATGACACAGTGAAGGGAAACAATAAAAGCAAAAAGGGGGAGCAACCCCAAGACGTGTACCAGTGCTGTATTTGCTTAGAAAAGTTTACAAAGCGGCCGGACATTCTGCACCACTACAAGTGAGAAATTTTCACACAATTACATTGTTCAGTTTATTATATTTTTTACAGCACTTATTTTTGATGACTTAAGAAATAATGAGAGACAGGTAAAGCCACAATCTTCTCACAGTAGAAATTTACTACATTTTAGTGCCTATTTTTGCCTAACACATTGCTTATTTTGTTATTTTATTCTCATTGGTCACTTAAGCCTGTCATAGGATATCAATCAACACCCTGTATGTTCGTAGGTACCTTAAGGTCATAGGGGACGTTTGTTGGGTGCAATGAACAAGCGAATAAGGAATCAAAGTTATGAGATTCAATGGTCTTAAGTAGTTGGTGTTAACGCTTCCAGATCTCACGCGAGCTCCTCGCCGGGGAGCACACAGGCCCCGCCCGCGCCTCCGCCGCCCGCCACCAAGCCCCTCAAGTGTCCCAGGTGCAAGAAGGTACACACGGCCTTTACTTTATAAGTATTAATATGTCTGCAACTTGTTCTTCATGTTTGTGACGGTTAATTTGCTTGTGTGGGGTGGGCAGTCGCTGCAGGAGGGCGAGTGGGCAGCGCACTGGCGACGGCACTGGCAGCGCGACAGCCAGCCCTTCCGATGCGGCCTCTGTGAGAAGACATTCCGCGACACCTACCAGCTCTTCAGGCATGGTGAGCGAACAAAACAATAGTTGTCGGTCAGACTCTTCCCTCGTAACTAGATCCAAGCTCATGAACTTTTCAGAACATGCGAGTTGGCACAGTTCAAAAGATAATAAAAGATCAAACTAGCATTTTAAGATTTAATTTCAATATACTTTCTTATAAATTTGAAGTAATAAGAAAATTGTTTAGAAAGTAAGGCTTTTGTACAACCTCCTCGATGTCTATTGATGATTAAATTACTAAAGAAACTCGGCATTAAGAGTAACCGTCACTATTAAGCTTATGGATGCATGAATGAAGAAGCGAAGAAGAGAGGGGAGTGTCGGGACCGTGCCAAAATCCTTAATCTCTACTTACCCTTTTTAGTTCCGGAAATACATGTGTATGTAGGATCAGGGGCCGACTTTGTAAACACTATCGCTGGTACAACGTGTGCACCGGGTGACGATCAACTCACTAATGTCCCTTCGACTGGCGAGCACTGCCTTTTATACTGTTTTGTGGTGGGGTGGCTGATGACGTCACGCCCGTTGCACATGTTGTTTACAAACACTGACGACGGCGCCGTCATGTATTTATCTGTAGAATAGAAGTAAAAAGGTAATGTTCAAAATCACATTACCTTTTTTACTTTTCATTTTAGATGTCGACTTATTTGATCTTAGTGCAAGCTCTGCCGGTCCTATCCCGAGTATAAGCATGCGTGATAATGTCGCTTGCAGGTCTGGGACACGAGGCGGCTGCGGCGGTGGCGGCGGCCCCCGACAAGCGCTTCATGTGCGACCTCTGCCCCGAGAGCTTCGTCTACATGCGGTGAGCTACAATACAATACTGAACATGCACATCTCGTTTACTAAATTTGTTCTTGGCTGTTGCTGCTACTTGGTGTGTCTTGCGGCAGGTGTATGCTGTCGCACCGGGCGCGCGCGCACCCCGAGGCGGGCGGCGGCGCGGTGGCGCTGCGCTGCCGGCTGTGCGCGCGCCAGTTCGCGCACACCAACTCGCTGCGCCGGCACCTTCGCTCGCACACCGGCGAGCGCAACTACCTGTGCAACGTGTGCGGCAAGGCGCTGTCCTCCGCGGAGCACCTCAAGTACCACATTCGGATACACACAGGATACAAACCTAATGTTTGCAAGTAAGATTTAATTATTATTTGCATACACTTCTATAGTTTTAGCAAAATTCACATAGTAGAAAGAAAAGAAATCAGTGAGAATGTTTTATAAACATGCCCATACGTAGGTTAATGTTATTTGTGAGTCGACTGAACAAAGCATTCACGATTCACGGGATGGAGAGATTTTGTTATTCTTATACCCTTCGTTTCCATTATATATTTACCAAGACTCCCCCCAACTTCTAGTTTTCACGTCGTAATTCATAAATATGGTTTGAAATCATAACCATCAAGTCGAGGACCGACCCGGGCATAACCCATCCTGCAATGAATACAGCTAATAAGGTAACTCAACATAAATGTAGTCTAAGTCGGAACGAAGTTTGCTGAGTCAGTTAGTACCTTAATAAGACGGTATCGTTTACCCAATATATTATCCGACTCGAAGGACCAATGAAATGTGTTTCAGAATCAAGGTTCACCGGACGAGTCCTCATATTAATCGCGTCTTATAACATAGGTTACACGATGACACTCAATTGATTACCATAAGCACATAATATTGTGAAATGTGTTCACAGGACGTGCGGCAAGGGCTTCGTGAAGAAGTGCAACTTGACGCTGCACGAGCGCGTGCACTCCGGCGAGAAGCCGCACGTGTGCCCGCAGTGCGGCAAGGCGTTCTCGCAGCGCTCCACGCTCGTCATCCACGAGCGCTACCACAGCGGCGCGCGGCCGTACGAGTGCGCGCGCTGCGGCCGCGGCTTCGTGTCGCGCGGCCTGCTCACCATGCACGTCAAGAGTCGCTGCTATGCGCCCGACAACTAGTAAATATATTGCCTTACATACACAAACATACACACTTACACTTAACTTTCACATTAGTAGAGCCCGCAACAACAAGTTTCGTCGCACGAATGGTCCGACCGGCAAAATAGCATGACCTTACAGAAGTCAGGCGTGAAGTAGAGGTAAGCTTCTGCATTTCTTCTGATGCGTGAGGCCCAATGTTAGTCCATTTCTCATTCCCATTCTAACCTTATTAGGGAAGGACCTAAAATACGGGAAGAAGATTGTAAAAAATGTACTCTCTCCCCTCCTCTGTCCATTAAAGGTAGGCAACGCATCTGGAACTCGGTAGCTTGTACAAACTAACTGACAGCCGGTTGAATTAAAACGTATACGAAAAACACGTAGTCTATTGTAGTAAACGAGTCGATATATGCTTAACCTAGTCTTGCTTCTTGTTACAAACTATTCGTGCAATGTATCGTGTGCACTACGCTACTGCTTCAGTCGTCAGTCTGCATTTATTTAATACATTTCATACAACTTCTATGCGTTGTCTTACTTCGCTTTGTCCGCAGGTGACGCCCCGACCGACGCGCAGACTGAAATATAATTAATAAGTATTTTATTTGTATAACTTAGCTAAGTATTGTGTCGACATCATCCTTTGAATTGTATTCTTATTTCTTATTTGTGTAAATCATGATTAATATAAGCACTGAACAAAGTACGTTTTAAAATGTCGCATAATAGACAACTGCTGTGATATGTTGTCTGTGCTCAGTGTGCGAGGTTTCTGGAATATCACATGGAAGGCAATACTAGCGGTTTCAACGGTTATCAAATATTCTTATAAGGCGTTATCGTTCACCCGAAGAATTATCCGATTCGAAGGACCAATACAATCTGTTTTTACATTTTGTCGATTATGTTATGAGTAGATTTTTGTCGGCTCATGTTTTAATAAATAAAACGTGCAATCTATTATCTTTGTACACTATTTATATTTACGGAAATTATTGAATTGATTATAATATTTTTTTTACTATTAGAAAGCTGCATCATACAAAAGTAAAGTATAGCATATCACTAGCAATCCAACCGCGATGTTAGCTACGAACAGATTATATAATGCAAAGGTAAAGCTGTGAATATAATTGCTCTGGTATCACCAAACACTCATCACATTTCGGAATCTTCTGTCCGTACTAACCTAACGTTGACTTTGTGTTGTAATGTGTACCTTATTTCACAGCAAGATGGAATTTTTATAGACAAATGTGTTTACGTTAGAATTATTAAATTACAAAATATTTTCGGAAATCATTTTTATCTCACCATATTATACAGTTTTACTTTATTTTATCTCATGATTTCAAAAACAGTAAATATCTTATGGGCTTAGACCAATAGTCTGCAATACAAAACGTATTAGATTAAAAATAACGCCACCTAGTTAAAATTGACAAAACAATATCTCAAGTGACGAGATTTTTGCAAGTGTTTTATATTAAAGTTGCTGTGTGGCTGTGTAGCTTATATTGTGTTGTTTCTACTAAATAGATATGTATTATTCGGATAACGTCATAATGGACTTTATTCCGCGATGAAAATACGGAAGGTCCGAGCTAGATCGATTTACCTCTCCCACCGATCAATATTCATTAAATAATGTAAACATACATCACCATGGCGACCGATAACTTTATGACATTTCCCTGTAATACCAAGTTATTATACTCGAAATAAGGATACCCTTACAAGCACTTGGCCGCGGCTAGCGACACACGAGCCTACAATAATCAAGTCAGTTGAATAAGATTCCACGACTCGTTGACACCAAACGAGGGACTTATCGCTGGCTGAGAGCTGAGGAGAGCGGAGGCGAGCGCTCGTCACAACATATTTTATCTAATCACTCTGTCCAGTATGGGAAGTATAAGTTCAAACGAGCCGCTTGCTCTGTGTGAGGGTTCCGTATTGTTCATTTAATAATTGTATTTAAAAATATTTTTATCAAATCGATAGATATTTATTACCAATTAGTCATTCGCCCCACTTAACTACACAGGAACATCCGCTGGGCCAATCTGGAGATTTTCTGATAATTTCTTAGAAATCGGTCCAGCTGTTCCGGGAGTGCTACGAAAAATCTGTAATGAAAAGTTCATTGTAACTGTTCCTAATTCAAATAAACATGTTGCTGACGCATGTTGTTCACGCTAACAAGATTTTTACCTATCAAATATTGCCGCGGCTGAAGAAGTTTACACTTCAAGAAGGTGAGACTGAACCACGTAATGCTATCTCGAGTAAAAGCAAAAATAATAAAGCAGCGGAAAATTACTTAGTGTTTTGTAAATGACAATTATTTAATGCAATAATAATTGAACTCCGATTAGGAAACGTTCCGTTGCTGAAGTTAGTTGTCAAGTGAGCACTTGTTTACACTGCGACTGATTGCGCAGAGAGATAGTCACGTAACGAGACGCTCCACTTCGTAATTACTTGATTTTAGGAAATTTCTCAATACAGAACGGAATAATGATCCGATTATTCAAGCACAAGGAAATCCATGAATAAAAATTACATAATAATTATTAACACTGCTCGGTATGTCTGTATTTTGGTTTGTTTAATATACCTAACGGAATGTTAGAATGTTGTGATTTTGGACCCCTTCATAACGTCTGATTCACGTATGAACCGATGTCAATGCACTCATTTAAGTGTTTTGTCTCGTTATTCTTACGTAGATCTTCGGCATTAAGCGATTTTTTTAAAAGATTGAGAATAACGCCATCTATGTGTTAAAATTGAAATAACCATGGATACTAATGGAGTTGTGTTTTTTTATTTTTAAAACTCAATTATTTTACATTAATCTTTATTGATCACCAGCTTAGGCCATAATGCGTTTGCTATATAAATATATGTATATATGTATATATATATATATACATATAAAATATGTTTATTCACGTATTATTTAGTTGCAGTAAAATTTATGATATACTTGTCTTGTAAATCCGCGGTTCGTCTTAGTGTTGTAATATAATCTGTAAGTTACAAGTGCCTCGAGTTGTGATACACTAGAGTAGGTCAGTCGCTTAGCAGTCGACAGCCGCTACCCTGGGAATCCCGGTGGAAGAGCTGGGGTGACATGATACAACGAATTACCAATCCAAAGTCGTCTGCCATTAGCCGATCATCGGTCTCTCGGGAATCATTCTCGTATGATAGATATATTTATATTTTCATTATTTTAGTTATAGTGGCAACACATATCATCCCCTCCCCATCTGCGCGTCCTTCGGCCGCGAGGAGGCGACAGTATAGCACGTGTGGACGCTCCCCCCGGCCTTTTATGGACAATCATTCATTAAAATAAAATCCAACGCCCCTTTTTACATAATTATAAACTACAAATTGCGGCGTTCTGTTGGGAATCTATGTATTAGATTCCTTCAGGAACAATCCACGTTGTGTACATGTCAGTACCTCACGTATAACGACGCTATAAAACGATTTTATAGCTTTTAATGAATAACTAAAGTTAGTATTAATACGTCACTATCCCACACGAGTATCTTAAACTTTATATAAATGTATATAGATTAAAATTACTTATTATATTGTATGTACACGGGTGTGGTGAATATAATTTGTGTACATAGGACTCGGTAACATTTTAATTTGAAGGACATTTCAAAGTTATATAAAGAATGTGATACTAATAACTAAATGTGTTTATACAACTAAAGAAAACACACTATTAATTATATATGATTTACACTGGATTCATTCATGTGTCTCATTCTCTCCTAAGCATGTTTGCAGCACCTTTCCCTATCGCACTTGTTGCATCGTATATCAGTTTATAATGTCCTGTCTCAATTTATTAAGCATGTAAAAAAACTATTGAAATATAATTTACCAAAATAAATTCCTCGCTTATTACATCCCAAGGTATACATATATCGATGTTTCACTATGCCAGCTTCCTCGTTAAGTTGCACACCAAGTGACGTCACGTTGCGGTAAAATACGTTATTTAAGTTGTCAAGTAATTTTAAAATTTTAATTTTGTGTGTGTAATGCATCCGCACCGGTGTAAGGTTTATTTTTAAAGTTAATGTTTCTATGGAAAAGGTTATTTGAACCAATGAAATTGTTTTGTCTGCACAAAACGTGAAATATGAAAGCAATATAATGATATAACTGTATTTGTTGGTTTATTTTAAAATTAATGTGAAAAAACGGAGTGTCGGCAGAAGTGAAACTCTAAACAGGAACGCGACAATACTTCGAAAATAGAAAAAATAATAAAAACGATTCAATAAATGTATTAAATTACATTTTTTTATAATTTGACAGCAGGACCGCATTCAAAACCCACTCGGTCTGCTGGATATCGACTCGGAAGGCAATCGGTCCAGCAACTGACAAGTTCAAGATGGCGGTTATTTTTTCAGATTATGACAATAATTAATCTAACTTTCACTATTAATACACGTGAATTAGAAAAGTCTATCTAAGAAGCAAAGTGCGCAGCGCACGAAAATAGTCACAGCGATGCGTTGAGCCGAAACAAACTCGGCAGTTGCTAGTTGCAGCAATTAGAAACTAACTTAGTCACCGAATTCAGCAAGTGAAAACTGCTGACGGTCACCGCAAAAATATATGTAAACAGAACAACATGGAGTTTTTTCATCAAATAAGATGGCATACGAGCAAGCAGTCTGCATATCACGTGACCGATGCGCATAGGCAAACATCCTAATAAATTGCAGATGCATTGCTCACCTTTAATTCACAGAGGGAAACAGGAAAAAGGATATTTCCCTTATTTTTATCCCCATCCCCCGTGAAATCCTTTCCCCTCTTCCATTACATCCTTATTAAAAAGAATGGAAGGGGGAAGAGCGCAACAATTAAACACGGCACCTCATCAAACGAATCGCAGAATATTTCTACTTCACGCCTGTTTTCTGTGAGGTCGTGGTATTTTACCGGTCGAGCCGGCACATTCGTGTATCAGATGTTGGGGGCTCTGTAATACTGCAGTTACAATAGTTACTCCGTCTGAAAACAGTGTTATTTTCAAGTAACCGTTACTCGTAGCCATTCGGATGATAAGTTTAGTAACACGCAGAGTAACAATTATCATTTTGTAATTATAAGATTCGCATATTTTTATGTAGCGCTGATGTGTGTTGTACAATTTTTCATTAATCTTTAAAGTAGCTGCGGGAAATAACAAAGTATAAAATAATTTTAATGAGTTCTATATAAGCGTAAGTTAAAAATGAGCAAAAAAACGCGGGAAACGGAACATGGCTGACATTTTATTAACTTACCGCGACATACCTACTAGCGATTTCATTCTAGCGCCCGTATTAAGCTTCATGAGAAAAAATGTATTGCAACCCGTCTATCGGTAAATATGTTTTTCAGCTGGGTCTTCATGTCCGGGCTGTCAAAGCATTGACTTGAGTCCTAAGGACGCCCTGCCAAGCCTACAACTTGTGACGTGACATCGGTTCCTAAAGAAACAAGTGGACACGTCGGGACCGTTGACCGATGAGTTTGTTTTGGACTTTTGTACCGCCGCGTTATCTCCGCCGGGACCTTCCACTGCGACACCCGACTTATCTACTCGCAAGAACTCTACTCTATCTAAAAATTATATTATAAAATTATGCAACATTTAAACAATATTATTTACTGGTATTGTTATAGATTTATGTAGGATTTGTATGAAATTTCATACTATGAAGTCTGCCAATACTGATTCTCTATATGAAAGGGTGCTGTGTCCAATGTCCCGTGTACGTGGAAGATATTCCTTCATAAACGCAATAAAACCCAAAACAATAATTATTAGAATTTTAGTCTGTTTGTCTGTGCGTTTGTTACCGCTAATCTCAGAAACCGCTTAACCGATTTGGGTGCGGTTTTCTGTAATGTATTGTGGTAGGCTTCATTTAACATTTAGTGTTTATTTTATCTCAATCGGTTTATAAATAAAAAAGTTATATTAATTTAAAGAACCATGTCAAACATTTATTCAATTAAGATGCTATAAAATAGCTGTTCAGTTGAAAAGGTTGACCTTTTAGTTATATAAGTTATTAGTTATATTACGATCTTTAAAATGATGATTGAAAGTTTATCACGGGGCCCCAACCCATAGTAAAGAAAATTAGTTTATTGTTTAGATGAAAGATGGCGTTACGAGTTGTGTACAAATTAAGAAACGAAATGCGGCAATATACAATAAGAAAACCAAAAGATAATAAAAGGAACTAAATTTAGTATTACTTTAAATATCAAATGACACATAACAACACATTAAAATCAAATATGATATTTTTAGAGGAAAAATGCGAACCAGTACGATAATTAATTCTCCGTTGCTATGAAATTGTCAAATTGAAATTGAAATTAGATGGCGCTTATAAATCAATAACAATTTTCTTAATACTATTTGGCCTAAAAAAACAGTTTAGACTTTTCAAAAATATTTTAACATTAATGTTTTGAAAGAAAATCTGTACATATAAAAATAATGTAACTGATCGATGTCTGTCTGTGCATGGAAAATATTTGAAAAATACTATCATTTGGGGCCTTTACAAACGCGATAAAACCAAAAAAATGATTATTAGAATTTTTGTCTATATGTTTGTTTGACTGTGCGTTTGTCTGCGCTAATCTCAGAAACGGCTTAACCGATTTGGGTGTGGTTTAAAATTAAACGATCTATAGTGAAGATCGCGGTGTAAAATTTATTAAGAATTAATAATTAATGTTTAATTAGGTTATTTGGAACGGGACATGTACCGGTTCATATTGCCATTGATTAAAGTGAGGCACAGTTTAATAAATCGCTTCAACTCTTTAAACTGCTGGCTTTGCGCTTCCTGTTTGTACTTTGTTATTTTAACTATGCGTTATTCGTCTTTGTATGTTGTCATACATCTCACATACTTCTTCCTTTGATAATGGTTGAGGTAGCAATAGCGCTAGCTGTTGCTCGAATGGGTCCCAACGGTCGTGGTATAACATTACAGCATTGCCTCTTCTACTATGCACGATTTCGTGTTGTCAAATGCATACGTTACCAAACATCGTGTATGTAATAACAGTTAAATTTGTCATTAAACTTTGGTCGGCGCACGCGCATTTTTAACCGACTTCAAAAAGCAGGAGATTATCAATTCTTCTGTATGTTTTTATGTTTGTTACCTCAGCTCCTGGTGAACCGATTTCGATGAAATTTACAGGGATTGTCCAGATTGGCACATTCCTGTGTTTGGTAGCGATCGGGTCAACATAATTAGTGGTATCCGGGCGAAGCCGGGGCGGGTCACTAATATAGTATAAAGTTCATTTGTAAAATGGTTTTTTAAGGCATCCTCGTATATTGGCATTTCCTTGGCCGACGCCGACTCCAAAAAGCAAATATGATTAAGAATTGATTTTTATGTTTACTTGTGTAAAACTATTTTATACTTCTTAGTGCATTATTGGTTTTTGAATATAGTCTTTTTGAAGTCGGTTTTGTTTTAGTTATTTGACATTCGTTGCGAGTAATCAGCACGCAATAATTTTGTTATTACTATAAAAAAACAGCTATTTGATTCGTTATCTAGATGGACGGTCATTAATGTGTGGGTAAATGATAAGGCGATGTTATGTAAGAACTAAGTACGATTCCGTCGCGTTGTCGCAGATTTAAACAAGTCATGCTAACATCTATGTGTTAAAACGAAGAGTTCCACTTTCAAAATCTGATTCAACTGGGTCCAGGCTCGGCATGATGTCCTGTCCCACACAAGCACAACTACAACCTCAGTTGCAACCGCAAATCCATCGAGATACTTTTTATTTTCTTATTCCTTATAAAATTGAGAAAGGTATGCTTCGGTGGTTCGGGCATGTTGAAAGGATGTATGAAGGGAGAGTAACGAAACAAATTTATGTTGCGCAATTGAGTGGCAGCGTTGGAAGGGGACGCCCAAGGAGAATTTATATCGATCAGATTAGTGATATACTAAAGAAGGGCGACATAAGGAGTGGAGTACCCGTAAACGACGAGCATGTTTGTAGAAGAAGCGACAGAGGTATGCCAGGATCGCGCCACATGGAAATCCATTATCTCTGCCTACCCCTCTGGGTTACGAGCGTGAGTGCATATTTTTTTATTAAAATAAGGAGGGATACGAGCAAGCGGTTAATTGGATAATACTAAGTGACAGCAATCCATAGACATCTGCAACAAGCTCATGAGTTTCGCAAAGAAAACGATAAACAAAGAAGGATATTTCTCTTTCCTATCCATCCCCTCCCCCGACAAATTATCTTCCCCTTCCCATACTTTCCATATTAGAAAAGTATAGAGAAAAAACCTAGGATTAGGTAAATTTCGTATCTGGACGTATTACCAACTTATTTATTCTGGGGTTATGACACAACACTAAATGACGCAACGTGAGGACATTAACCTGCTTTAATTGTACTTCTTGTTGTATACAGAAATTATTTTTTTTACCCTTTATTTTTAACTAATGATTAAATGACTAATTCACGATAAGTTTAAGCGATAAAACTGAGAAGACATTGTTACAGCGCCGAGTTCTCCCATCCGTGATCATATCATAAGTATCTGTAAAAATCTCTGACAAGTTCTGTCAGTGCGTACTAAATTCTCGATAGATGATTGTAGATGGCAAAGTGTAAAGTAAAGAGACTACGGGGCGGGTGAGGCCATGATCCTCTCCGCGCTTTATTACAAGTACGCGTATCATTTACTACCACATAATATATAACAACGCTGCGGTGGACTGTTGTTAAAATGACCAGGGTGCTAGACGATAAACCCCCAGAGGACAGCCAGGAGCGTTTCTTTTAGTACGGTGGTACACTGCGATCGCCAACCCGCCTGCTTGGCGATTATAGCAGAACCTAAATAATGGCGACAAGAAATCGATGGCCATAGTTCTCGATGAGAGAGATGTCGTATGTCCCAAGCCCTTCCCGGACCTTCATTCGCTGGCATCTACAGCCCCCTGCTTCTACTATAAGAAAGAACCGCCGTAAGGATGTTGGTGGAGCATCTCGTCTGGGTCTTGAGAGGTCGGATGTCAGGGTCAGCGCGGTGCAAGCGAGCTGGCCGCGCCTCTAGTCTGGTGGCGTCAGTCTCCGCGCAGCCGCCGCCGCTCCAGCACGTGTCTGCGTTCTCTCCACACGACCTTATCAACGACCTTGACGCTATTTCGACTATTTCGCGCGCACTTCGCAGTTAGCTAGCCCACGTGTGAGTATATATTTGTTTTTCTTACTGATCTATAAAGATCGATAAAATTGGTGTATTTCTAAAAGTTTTAAGACAAATTTTAATTGATTTATTAAAGGTAATAATACAATGACGGCTAACATAGCGAACTCTGAAACATCACTACGTATTAAACTAAAATGAATAGTGAAGAAATAATTAAAAAAAATACAAGATGTAATATAGGTATTGTTGATAATTAATTCATATTTCAATTTAAATGTTTTTTTAAAATTTAATTTTGAAAATATTCATCTTAAAAGTTATGGCGGGAATTAAATGTGAACAATGAAAAATAAAATATTAAATTGAAAACATCACAAGTCGTCAAATATATTCTAAATTCGTTTAATCTTCGAATCGCATCGAATCGAATCGACTGACGACAACATTGAAAATAATTTCAATCAAATTATAAAATATTTAACGAGGCTGCATTGCGTGCGGTGGAAAATCCGCCGTCGAGTTAACAAATCTACATTGTTTGCACAAATATTATAAATTATCTGTCCCGGCAAACTTCGCTCCGCCTTATAATTAATGAACGGTTCACTTTTTTGGCGACAAGGGCTCACACATAAGATTAAGACTATTTAAGTCAAACATTTCCATTATACGAGAAACTAACGGGTTTTACAGCGCACACCAGAATAAAGAAAATATTCCGGATTTTTTCCTCCTTACTTGACACTTATCGTTATATTTATCGGAAAATTAGGACAATATCTTTATAAATTATAGCCTATGTGTTATTATGATGCGTAAGCTATATTATTGTAAAGTTTCATTAATATCCATTCAATAGTTTTTGCCTGAAAGAGTAACAAACATCCAAACATCCATACTTACTAATCTTCGCATTTACAGTATTAGTAGGGCTATCTGATTATTTAATAACGCACTAATAATAAAGCGCGTGTCATTTTGCCACGACGTCTACATACGGTCACATAAACCTGAGGTCGAAGCGTCTAATTTGCCATTCCGTGTGCTTTTGCTTAAGCCCCTCGCCCCTCGCCCCTCGTCCCTCGCCCCTCGCCCTTCGCCCTCCGCACTCTAAATATTTCTGGTCATCTTTTCTTTCTTTAAATTGAATCTTGGGAATTTCGAAATAACCACATATTACTGTTCGGGTTAAAGAAGTTGAAATAACAAAATATATCGTGACCCGTGATATCGAGAGGTGATGTTATAAGTCAATATTGTATACAATCAAAAAGATAAATATTATCAACGCCGCTTATTTGGCGGCGAAGGTCGCGCCAAATTATTGATTAAAGTGAAATAATTCAATGTATTAGTTAACTAGCAGAGCTCCGGCCGGCGTACACAGATAATAAAACATCATATGTGACTCGGTGTTAAAAGAGCTGTCAATTAGTGAAAGAATTTTCGAAATCGGTTCAGTAGTTTTTGTGTTTATTTGTTACAAACATACAAATCGAATCGAAGCGTCCCGTCAACTCCGCCCGGTTACCTTACTTATATAATGCTGCCTTTTCTAATTTAATTTGTATTGTTAAATTATTAACAATTGTTGGCCAACATACACAACACCTTTTGAATAATTTCATGTATTGGTGAGAATTGTATGACAACCTCTTTAGTAGTTTTTGAGTTAGATAGTCCCGGCGATTAGATGAATTTCTATTTCCACTATAACAACAACTACTAAAAACAGAATAAAATGAATACTATAATAATTAACGATACGGAACCTCGTGTGCGCGAGTCCGACTCGCACTTGGCAGTTATTTTATGAAAAAAGATAACAAACGGACAAGCGTTACATCTGATGGTCAACTGACTACAGCACCGAGCAAATGAGTTGCAGATGCGTTACCTGAAATTTTAACAGAAGAACGATAGGAATACTAAACGGGAGTATTTGAATTGGGCCTAGTTTATTTTTAACCCACTTCAAAAACGAGGAGGTTATCAATTTGTCTGTATGTTTTTATGTATGTGACGTCATAACTCCGCTGCTGGTGAACCGATTTTGATAATTCTTTTTTTGTTCGAGAGTGCTTGTAGATTGGTACCATTTAAAAAAAAGATCCGAATGTGACGCCGACTGCAAAAATAAATACGATTAAGAATTGATTCTTATGCTTACTTGCGTAAAATTTGTTTTAACTTTTTAGTTACGTTGCGTTGTTAGATGTGTTAGCGAGGTTTGGCGTTTGATGGAAGCCGGCTCGTGCGTAAATAAAGCCATAAATTGCGTTGGTCGGCTGTGGCTCGGTCGCCAGGCGCCACACCCTCCGCGACCTGCGCGCCCGAGCATCGGCTTTATAGCACAACACTGAGTAGGTAAACGCTCGCCGTGACGTGCTAGCGTCGTAAACTTTTTTAAAATTTGGCACGCTCTACAGCTCAGAATATTTTGGTTTACAATCTATTTTCGCGGTTCGCATCAGATTGGATAACACGGTACAGAAACAATCGTCGATGAAAAAATAATATCTCGAATGTAATGATTTTAAACAATATTTGGTTTTTAAAGTATGCGAAATTTACTGCGTCTTAACAAACGTTAATTTATTCAAAGTTGCTAGGAATACGTAATGTCGCAGCGTTTAGCGGACCAGCCTCGCCTCGTCTCGCAATGATAGGCGTCGGAGATTATAAGTCGCGAGTTGCGAGAGGTTGTGTCCACCGAATTTGGTTTTTCTATAAATACCAAACAAATTATCAGATTTGATTGAAGAATTTCGTGCATATATCCTAACTAATATTATAAATACCATCTTGAGTTTGTTAGTTTTTTTCGCTCTAACTCCTTAACCATTCAACCGATAATTATGAAATTTTGCAGACATTTTTATGGGTACATAATGATATAGGCTACTTATCTTTGATTCCTAAAATAAAACTATTCCCGAGGCATATAATGCCTTCATTAACAATATCGGTTGCCATGGTAATGTGTCATGTGTTAACAATAACAACTTTTTGACACATGTTACCTATAATTCGAAGTTACGCGGAATCAACTTAAAAAAAATTCCGAACCGAATGCGTGCGAAGCCGCATGAAACAGCCAGTATTACATATTTTTGCTACATTCCTAACTAGAATTGACCGGTTGATAACGTAGGCCTCGCGAAAGGCGCGGACAAGAGATCGCAATGGGCGCAAGAAATTTCAATAATGGTTTCATTGATGTAGTTAGTACAGAAATAGCTGCCGGACGGGTCCGTCCCGATCCCGGGGAGAACCGAATGCACTCAGCGAATTATTTAATTGAAATATGATAGAGTATTATTCCTATTGCTTTAACAGCACAGAGTCATCACATCAGGACTCTATCAGTAACAGAAGATACTAAGAGAATTCAATAAGAAACTCGCATAGTTAAATAATGACAGAGCGAGGAGCCGAAGATAATGTTAAGCATTTCAGATACATTAAGGTACCGCCTTCTATTTTGTTTAGCCTGTCTGTAGTACTTTTTCCCTGGCTTAAGTGAATCTTTGTAAGAGTTTATTGGCACGGGAAGACAGAAACAAATGAGATCGTTCTTCACGGTTGATTCCGTAGCAGCTATAACGCCGTATTGCCTGAAGTTGCACCATTCCTAAGATATAAACGAAATTATAAAATTTACAACATTTCATTTAGAATGGATTTAGTTAGGTTTTTGTCAAGAAAATGTATATTCGATGTAGTCTGAAGGCATGTCAGTTACTTTACCACGTATTGTTTACATGTGCAAACAGTGTCAGAGACATTGCAGCGGCCATGTAGTGTGGGGGGGGGGGGGGTGACGCAGGTGGGGCGGGCGCGGCCTGGTGCAGTCTGAGCTGATCGCCAATGGTTCACCGGTCTACTCAGCTTGTATTAAGCAAGTGCACTACGCACTTCTAATTCCAAGTTACTTTCTAAGACATGATCAGGTGATAGCAGTGTGGGCAGATCAAAGCTTTCATTTCCCGCATGCTTATGTTTCATACGTTCACTGTATTTGTTATTTTTTCCGGTGTGTTGCGAAGTTATAAATAATGAATTATCATAAATTCCATTTATTTTACTAGTTTTTCGCCATTATTTAAGAAATCTTTACGACCGTGTAACTTTAATGTAAAACAGAAGTAAGGCCATTATCGAATTAGCGGTGCACTGGATGTCGTTATTCATAACTACCGTGAAATTGTCCGCTCAGGATACGTGATACCAGGACTAGCTGGTCAATTTGAAAAAATCTCAAAACCAAAAATAAATTGCTTAAGAATCTTGTATGGTTATCATTTCAAGTTCAAACAAATTCAGTGCCCAAATAAAAGCGACATCAAATGTCGATCGTGTCGTATGATCACAACATTCACTATCCAAAGACGTTTTCCCAGATTTCCGAACCATAGATATTTTTTCGGTCCTTCGAGCCGGATTCAAATAAGCGACCTATGTATTTAATCCTTTATTACATCTAATTTGCAAAAATCGGATGTTTATAAAGTTCTATAACGAGGCATACCAGACAATTAGGATTCATAACAAGTCGCGTGATGCGTGCGGACCGCGGAGAGGCGCAGCCGCGGCCGAGGCGGCAACACCCAGCCATCGCTGATTGAGGCGCCGAGCGTCACGCGATGACTTGATTTATTAAAGCTTCGCTCCTCGATAGGCTGCCGTAAACGATTGGTTTTTGCTAAATTAATAGTTAATTTCCCTTTGGATGTTACACAGGCTTAGATGTAACTTTACATTTAGATCCAATCATCACATTTCACTGGCACTTTTCGTAGTCGTAGTAATGAGGAAAGCCAATATTTAAGTAATATTCACTTTACAAGATTCAATTCTCTAGCTGGGCTATGAATTGGGTTAATTACCTCGGACTAACTGAACGACAGTGATACTGCAGTGTGCACACATGCAAAGCGTCATCTTGTAGCGATCATTGTGTCCGGTGATGGCCGCACTGTGGATAACAGGCGTCATTGTTTGCTTCTACAGGCCGCAGTCAATCTGCGAGTCTACGAACTGATGAAACTAATTTGCTTTGACCTGTGTTGACGTCACAGTCAGTCACAGAATCCACTTCGCATCTGTTCTCGCAAATCTTCTAAAGGATGCAACTTCCAACTCTTTTGTTCTTCATCTAATATTATAAATGTGAATGTAAGTTTGTTTGTTACGCTTTTACGCGAGAACTACTCAGCGAACGATCATCATGAAACTTTGTACACATATTCTTGGAGGTATTAGAAGTAACAAAGGATACTTTTTATGAAAAAACGGTATATAAAAAGCGAAGTATATATCTGTCTATTGCTGTTTATATATACAGGGTTTATCCGCTATTTTCATTATATCGTCTGCCAACTTTTTTTGGCTTTACCTCTTGCGCTCTTCTCTCTTGCAGGACCAGTCTATGCCACGAGTAACGACTCCCTTTGTCCATGTTTGTTGATCTGCGTGCAACATGTGTCCCGCACATTTCCACTTTAGACACTTTTGATTATTCCGGGTGTTAATTTGATTGTTCGATCGCCGCTTGAACATTTGCTTACTATACTTCCGTAAATCTGTACCAACAATCTGCGCAATATGCTTACGTCAGAGTAGGAATCCGGCAGACTCCCATGAGAGGTAATTGCAATAATGGCGGTGAGCCGCCGCGCCGCTTTAACTGATTGCATTCGCATTAGGATGTACATACGTCAGGCTCGTCGCCGAGCTACTGTGACCAAACATTTAGAAATTTTGGGACCGTTCTCCAAAACTTTGTCAGTCTATCTGTGCTGGATGCCTCCTATTAAACGCCGTTTAGTGATTTTTTTCAGTGGTAGAGGCCGGCTCGAACGGTGAAATACCACGACCTCACAGAAGACAGGCGTGAAGTAGATGTACTCTGCGTTTCGACCGATGAGTGAGGGACCGGAGGCCCAATTTCAGTTCACTTCTTTTTCCCACCCTTTCCTTATAAGACGAAAAGAATATATTGTTTTATCTGCCTATCCCCCTTCTCTGTTTATTTGAATTTCATTGCTTCTTGCCGTACTTATTTTACTTTTTATTATTAAAATTAATTACTATAGCAAGGAAAGGTACAAGTTATTGTCAAATACAACGATTATTACTACCGGGCTACTCACGTTTTGCAGTTACTATGACTGATATATGAAACTAGTGATCCGCCCCGGCTTCGCCCGGTAGCAATCATTATGTTGATCACATCACTACCAAATCACACGATATGCCAATATGTAAATTTCCTGAAAATTTCATCGAAATCAGTTCAGACGTTTCTACGAAATTTGTGGTAAGCCTACTGCATCGAATCTTTTATTGGCACACATAGGCTGTTAATGGATTTGACCCGCGACGGCGGCTCCCCCTCCTCACCGTGCTCACCTCCCCTCGGCCCCCTCGACCATTGTCCACTTACTGCACCTCGCTCTTTGAAGTTGCCGCCACTTCCTTCTTAACTCTTCAATTGCAGAGATATCCGACAATGAACAAGCTTATATAACGCTCGTTACTGTCGCAAATCTGGCATTACACGTGTTCTATTACAGCACGGTACAGTACGTTACAGCACGGTACAGCACGGAGTACATTAAGTCATGTTTAGCCTTGTTTTGTGCTATTACCGGGCTATAAAGCCTTAATCTTATTTTTTTACTGCGATAAACAAACAAATAGTAGTCCAGGATCCACGGTCCATTTTAGCTATAGATTACTGTCAACCTTATTTCTGTGAGTAGCTTCATTTTGATCCAACGTCCAAGTTTTGGACCATGGCTCCTAGACTATAAGAACTAACACCCTTCAGCGGTGTAGGCGAAAATTACGGATTTCCGTTTGGCGCGCTCCTGGCAGACCTTACTCACATCTACGAATACACGCTCGTCGATTACGGGTTATTTATTATCTTTCTTTATGTCTATCGTTCGAAAAATGTGTAATTGATTATGATTACCGTCGGCCGACACTGCCTACCTTTCTTTCCCGAGCTCCGCCGCGATAGGTTATCTAATCGCCGCTGTTATCCCGCGCCTGTCCTGATTAGCCAACATATTGCTTCATTCCGATCAAAATTGATATAATTTCACGGTATTTGTTCGCCTTCCTAACGACCACATTATGTGGCTAGGCTAGCCCAAAGAGCACTATGGTAAATCCGCCCCTGATATCGTCCGGATCGTTGCTTGGAGAAGCATGACAGTTAATCTTGGCGCTAATTCTCTTCCTCTAAGGCTAAATATTCAAAATGTTGTCAAATTTCTAGGCTAGCTGCTTCATTATGGTAGTGTAACACCCAACCAGTTGCTGTATTAAATACACGTGAAAATCATTATATAGTTTTGTTATACGTCATCGCCAAATTGATTGGAAGCCCTACAGGCGATAGTGTGCCGCCAAATTAGCAACTATTCACCAATATCTTCTCGCTCGAAGGACGGTTCATGGGTGTTGATTATGATTGCAAATGTTTTCTAAGTCATCGGGACCACGTTATGACAAGTTCCACAAGGTCCCCTTACCTAATTCTTGCAAAATATGTTATGAATACGTTCGATATAATGACGTGGACACGAACAAAATGTTTCGTAGTTGTCATTGTATGTATTGAAGACAGAAAAACACGAATTCGTTAGGGATTTCATGGTAACATGCATTTCTACCCGCGAACTCAAGATCACTGGATGCAAAAATACTTCGGCCAATTGTCGCCCGCATTTTATTTTGGTACTGACACACTTTTGAATTGTCACCGACGTGTGTAGTGCAATGTTTTGACAAATCAATTGACCGTACTACATCGCTATACTGCTTATTTTCTTGCAAATCATACATCATGGTACACACGCTGCCGAATGCTGTTAGTTGTGATAATAATTCAATATCTCCCTCGTCAAAACCCATTTACCTCTCCTTGTTAGGAAAGGATAGGAAGCAGATGAGAATTAAGCCTCCGGCACCTCACTCATCAGTCGAAAAGAAGAATACCTGACGCCTGTCTTCTGTTAGGTCGTGCCATTCGTGCGGCAGCCTTTTGTCACACACAGTTATTCTTCTGTAAGTCGAAATTATTTTTAAATTACTGTCTACTTATCACAATTTAGCCATCCGTAGCCAATTGTCAAAATCTGTAGATAGATTGAAACCAAGTCAAGAAATATTAACATGAAATTTGTTAAGTATCAAGGCTTGTTTGGTTCATTTTGGGAACGCGATTGACTTGTCCCAATTGTAAAAATGGAGTTCAGGTAAATTCGGCACTGGTTGTGCCTCAGTGGCTTGCGTTTTAATCTTCTAAAGTTACAAATTAAGCAACGTAGTGTGTGGTCTTAGATCATCGTCACCAGATCGGATCAGGTTTCTCGTTTGACCAGCGCAAAGCAAACATGCGACGCCGCACCGCGCCCGAACAATATTGATTTTGACATATTGCTTGATTGATGATTGGTGTGCGTTCTGTGTACACACGTACACACGTACACAGTCCACAGCAACCGACAGCACACAACAACTTGTATGTTGGGAACGAACAAAATAACTAAATGTATATCGATGTAATAAAAGAGGAAATATGATAATAACTTATTTACTTTTCGGTTTTTATTGTCACGTTTATTAGATTAAATATTATACTGTATTATTGTTCAGTAAGCTTCTGAGTACAGCCTAGAAAAGACAAAAAAAGTTAAATATGTAAGTCTTTATGGATGTATAATCTCACACCATGTTGTAGCCTGAAGCTGTTATCACCGAGTTGGTTTTGTTATGGGGGTTTTCACAAGCCGCACACAGCTGACCAGATAGAAACTGCATTGCGTCGCACTAGTATTTCCTTCTCAGCTCTGTCTTGCTTCTGATTTGCAACAGATTTTTCTCATAAGTAGTGGGTAGGGTCTCTTACATATGTGAGTTTGAAACTTTAAATATTTTATTGGTTGGAAGCGATCAAAGAATTTGGTTTTAGTATGTCCTGGTTAGAATAAAAGGCATTATAAATTTGTTATTTTCGCTCGACTATGGACTAAATGAAGGGTGTTTTTCGTGGGGTAATATCTGTTCCATTTTGACATTTAAGGAAAACGCGTCAAATCTTGTGTAATTTCACATCAAGTCGATGTGTGTATGTTCCTTACAGAATCCGAAACGTCTGGACCGATTTCGATGAAATTTTCAAGAAATCTTCAGATTGGCCTAGCGGGTGATCTTATGTTCCGTAGCGATCGGACCATTATAATTAGTGGTAACCGCGCGAATTCTGTTTTAGTATAAAAAAAGTTGAATTCACTAATGCGACCTAGTATATAGTTCATGAAGTCGATTCGTTCATAATTACTTACAGTACAAAGTCCAAGTCTAGCCGAGGGGGTTGTTTGTGTGGTCGATTCCAGTTCCCGCGACAGTTACCACCGATATTTAGATACCGCTGATATAATTTACAGAGACAAGTTATTTTGTAGGCCCGGGGGCTGGGGGATGGGGGCTGGGGTCACGGGGCTGGGGCAGTTGTTGCAGTTAGTTTTATCTGTATTGTTGTTATGATTGGTCCGTGGCAAATGAAAGTTTCTCGCGAATTGTTTTTTTTTTCAAACATAATCACCGCGATACCCTTTGCCTCTGGGTCTGGGTCTGTTATTCAATAAATATTGTTTATCGAGTCCCTCACCTACCTACAGATTTTGCTGTAAGTTTGTTTACGTGACTAATGGAAGTTTTATGACGGACTGAGGTCGTCAAGTTAACAACATTTCCACTTGTTGATTAATCTTTATCAATTATAATTATTTCATCAATTAATTACATAACAGCTTTTACCCGCGGCTTCGCTTACGTTGATGGTTTTCAATAATTTTTAAATACCATCGCTATAAGTTGATATGCAGGGGACCATAAACTAATTTGTGTATGCCACGGGTTCACAACTTTATCGGGATAAAAGGTGTCTACTCCACGTATTTTTATATACGTGTACTGGTTACAATACAATACACGTGACAAACAATGTTACATTACCATTTGTAATATTAAAATGATTATAAGGTACGTGTTACGTGTTGGCGTGTTCGAATCCGCCATTAGACTAGTGAACAAGCTAAAATAAATTATTTAGATAATTAACTGATATTTTACATTATACATGTCCGAGTAGGATTGGTGCTGGGCATGAGCTGGTACTAAAAATCTATCGCCAAACATCTATTACAGTATAAACTACGGTCATAGAAAGTGGGAAAAGGGTAGGCAGGGGAAAGAAAATGAGTATGAGAGTATTCGCTCGACAGACTCGTCTGGCCGTGGGTTTCCACTGCCGAAAACATTTAAATAAAACATATTGTCGTCTCAGTTTTTTTAGGGAAAAGATAGAGAAGCGTATATCGCGATTTTATGCCAGTGAAAACGCACGGTTAGATTTACCATTATCTGTCTGAAGATTCGCCAGGAGTGGCCGCCGCCGGGCGCGGGTAGCACTAAGCCTCTAGAGGGAACCAACGTCGCCTTTTTATACATACATATAGGTAGAAGATTGCGTTCTTTCGTTATAATTACCTGACGGTTTTAATGTTGTTGTCTGATATTTAAGTATTAATTCCATCAATTCTAACGAGGCTATAGTGTCCGTTGCGACACCAACTATGTCATCGAATTCGTAACTAACCCGACGTGTCCCTGACTTATTTCGCGTAATTTAATTAATATCGAATGATCTCAAAATAACACACAGCTTGTGAAGTATTTTCCGGTCGATTTGGGGGCGGGGGCGGCGGCGGCGGCGGCAGTGGGCGCGGCGTGACGTCACGGCCGCGCCGCTGCGCCCGCCGGTGCACTGTCCCGCATTCGAGATAGTGACTCTGGGTATGATAAGAACTAGACCGGAGGGCAGTAACACCCTAACCGTACTCTTATTATAAATAATATAACATACAAAATAACTCTTCTTCTGTACTTGAAAGCCTTTGTGGTGGTCGGCAAAAAGCATCGGATCTTGGCCTTCTAGTGGTCCCTACTAAAATAGTAGGGACCACTAGACGGTGTGTTTTAGTGGAATCTATAGTGCAATTTTCATGAAACTTTATATGTATATAATTATTTTTTTATCATATTGCTCATGCTGGTATCGGTGAAAGGTATGTGGGTATCGCGCGCTATCTGCCGGCTCTGCGCTGCGGTGCTGGAGGACTGTCTGCAGATAACGGCGCGCCGCGGGCCCCTGCCCCCGGCCCCCGGCCCGCCGCTGGCCGATCGCTATCAAATCATTTCGCCAGTCATTGTTTTTTATTAATTTGCAAAGAACTTCGCGGCCTTGTCGTTTTTTAATCATCTTAATGCCTGTAAATTACAACATGTTAAGACGCTCGCAACAATGTTTGTTGCAATAAAACAATTAGACTATTTTAGGCGTTTCTATATAATATACGCAGTAGGTACTAGTTTTGTATCAATGAACGTTGGTCTCATCTTGTTCCTGGGTATCCTATGTAAACATTTGACAACAACAATTACCAGCTTCCGTAACAGATCTGTAGGTGTATCCCTAAACAATTATTATTTTATGCCCCACTCTTAACACTAATGACAAAACCTATATCTATATATATAAAAAATTGTCCTGTCACAGTGTTAGTTGCCATACTCCTCCGAAACGGCTTAACCGATTTCAATGACATTTACAGGGATTGTCCAGATTGGCACAGCGGGTGTACCTGTGTTTGGTAGCGATCGGATCAACATAATTAGTGGTATCCGGGTGAAGCCGGGGCGGGTCACTAGTATACTATATATATACGAAAAGAACAAACTGAATGACTAATATATAAACGCACAGCCCAAACTACTGGGCTTGAGGTTTTGAACCGAGATTTCTGTCATTACTTACACGAGCGACGAGAAAAACCTACTAATATTATAAATGCGAAAGTTCGTAAGTTTGGATGTTTGTTAGCCTTTCACTCAAAAACTACTGAATGGATTGTAATGAAACTTTACAATAATTTGGCTTATACATCAGAACATCTTATACGCTACAATTTTTTGGAATAATATGTGAATTTTACAAAATATAACGATAAGTGTCAAATAAAGTTGACTTGACGAATGAGGTGTTTTACCCCTTCCTAATGTAGGATGGAAAGGGGAACAGGATTGTACGGGGGAGGGGATAAATAGGAGAAGGACATATACCTTGTCCTGTTTATCCCCACATCTGTATTGCCCATAGGTGGCGTTTCTTGAAGTCGCGTGGACCGCTTGCTCGTTTGCCTGAAAAACTTAGAATACACAATACAAGGTTAAATTGCACGTCGGGGAAGTCACGAGGCCCAGCTAGTAATTACATAAGGTATATGTACGCCTGGTGGAGCGTTTATCGCCTATATGATTACTGTTTATATGTACGAATGACAAACGAGATGCCGCCTGCACCGGCACCTTGTGGTAGTGATCGGCAGGACAGTACACATACAAGGCAGTGCTTATTTATTTGGTAATCTTTTAAGATCAACAACACAGCGGCACAGTGTTATTGTATTTGTCATTTTCTTCCTAAAACGTTGAATGTATACTAATACAGGATAATTATCTTCCAGATTACAAGATCCACAATTAGAGTAAATAATGTCGGCTGCAGTGAAGAGCTTCGCGTTAGGGGGTGAGGCGAGAGTCAACGGACACGGCTCACAACTCAACGGCTCAACCGCGCAGCTCAACGGCTCACCCGCGCAGCTCAACGGTTCAACCGCGCAGCTCAACGGTTCAACCGCGCAACTCAACGGATCAACGCAGCTCAAAGGCTCGCCGCAACAAGACTCGGCGCAACTCAACGGCTCCGCGGAGCGCAGCCTATGGGACGCGCAGTTTCTGCCGCCCCCTCTAGTGCTAGAAGACCGTGCCCGTGCTTTAAAGGTACGTTAATCGGCAGCTAAAATCAGATTGTAAATTAAATTCAACGGCTACTGTAAGTATGTGCCGTATAGTAATACTTTATCGTTTAATTACGTACTTAAAAGCTTATACGTGCAGATTAGCGAACTATAAACGGTTATCTTAGTTTTGATAGAATGTAAACCAAATTAATTGATTAGATTATCGTAATTCTTTGTTCACGTTCATCGTGTCTAATACCGCGATGAGATCCATCGCCGCCTGTTGGCAATGACTGTAGCCAGCTATCCAGAAAGGACGGACATTCCTACACCATGTCCGGACTCGTGCTCATGACCGCCACCAATTTGTTCATTAATAGAATAACTACAAAACTAAGCAGTGGCTCACTTACATAAGTGCTCACCGCAGTAGTAGAGCAGCGACTTTGAGGCAGGAGTATGACCTTCTCTTAAATGCCCATAAGAATGATATGTACTAGGTACAGCTGTAAACTGTTCATTCCACAAAGTAGCTGCACTGGGCAGCATGTTACTGTATATTGTTACAGTTGATGGGAATTCCGAATACATATTCGGCGACGTCGCTTGCATCGTTTATCCCTCACTTTGGTAACTTACAAGTAAATCAAAAAATGCGACTGTTTATTTTTGTTATTGTTTATTGCGAATTATTCTAAGTCAAGGGTTGTCAACCTTTTGGAGGGCCAGGGCCACATGTTGGCAAAATATAGAAACGTCGGGTCTCACTTGTGATATCAACCCCAGAAGCTAAATGTCAACAACTCGTAATCCATAGAAGAGATGGAAAAAACTAAAGCTATATGAGTAATTTACAAAACAATCGCGGACAAGTAATAGGTAATAATAAATATAGTGAATATGACGTCGTTTTACCATAAATTGCACAGCGCAGCAGTAAATATATGTACGTTCAGATATTGAAAACTCGCTTACGTCACACACGAGGTATTCAAATCTAAGAGGTCAAGATGCTGTGTGCACGAGGCGTTCACTCATTATCAGCATTAGATGTTTAATACGTATTAAATCGTCGGCCGCAGGAGATAGCGGCGCCGGGTCACTGCGCGGTTAGTTATATAAACTCAGCGTAATTGCCTCGGTTGAACCGATAGCTGAAACTGTAGTCCTCTAGAGATACAGAGGTCAACGAGAAATTTCCAGCGTAAACAAATATTATGTAGCCTTAGTTTGTGTAAGTTTCTTTCCTAGCATTTGTGGACTATGGACATCTATATGGCAACATTACTTTTTAATTACAAAGCGTAGCACTTTTGCAATGTGGCTGAGTTCAGCGGACCACAGTTAGTGATTGGTATTAAAGATTAGACTGCAGCCCAATAGAAAACACATTATTTGTGATAAAAGAATTACATGCTCAGAGGTCGCCCAAGGAGAACTTATCATCTCCCATGCCTTTTCCCACTCATGTGGGGTCGGCAAAGTTTGATTGTAGACTGTACTGTGTAGGTTCTGGCTACAGTGTTACCGCCGGCCGCCTGAAGCTAACCCTCCTCGGGAATAATCAGTTGTACTTAAGTCTTAGTTTCAGTGTGATCCCAGAAGTGCCTTATAAGGTATTAATTGTTATGAGACGTTGTATGACACTGTTCACGCCCTCTATTATAATTATGTAATTAATTATAATCTTACACAAGTTAAGTCTTATATATATATATATATATATATATATATAAGACTTAACTTGTCGGTACAAAACACCGAGAAAAACGCGAACGTGAATAAAATCGTTTCATAAAAAGTTTAAATTTTTTATTGCTGCGTCGCTTGGAATTAACTCGATAGACTAAATTCCGTTGCGCGTCCTAATCAACATGGCGATTATTTCGTAGTATCCCACCAACGTTCTGAGTTGTGGGCAATGAATCAACAAATTATTTTTTTAGATGAATTAACTGGTCTTTTACAACAATCTTTACTGATTACGACTACGCTGAAGAGGATTGCACCGAGACGTGATGGTTGGTGAAAAGGAAATATCTTATTTCCCTTCTATCCCCTCCTCTGTCCATTAGTAGGATCTACGACACTTTTCCTCGTGCGCTCACTTAACACCAGATGAGCCGCTTGAATTGTTTGCCAACTTATTCCATTACAAAATACTATAAACAAATCGGGAACTGACTCAAATTCCCTATACCTGTTCCTGTGTATAATTTAATTCGTTATGAACGTGACTCTGAATGTTGTATTCTGCAGTAAGTTGGCCATAAAGACAATTGTACCTAATGTGTACAGGGCAGATACCCCGTCACGTTTAATTGTGATATTATTTTATTGTGGTTATATTAGATAGAATGATAAGACTAAGTCGTAACTAAGTCTTCTGATATGTCTGGAGAAATAATTGCGCAGTTGTTACGTTATTTGCATTATTTTTGTTAGGCACTACTGATTGGTTCAGACCTTTCAAGATAAGCCCATGTGAGACTAATATAATCCTACTAATAATATAAACGCGAAAGATTTTACGTATGGATGTTTGTTATTCTTTCACGCAAAAACGCCTCAACGGATCTGGATGAAATTTCGCACACAAGGAAATTTTTCTACTGCACACTGGTACCGTTCGTGCAGTAGCATGTGCCGGAGTATTATTGACGTCTTGTGTGTGTTTGCAGGTGCAGGCGCGGCTGTCGGGGCTGGTGCTGTGCGGGCAGACGTTGGTGCGCGTCGGCGAGACGTTCTCGCGCGAGCTGGAGCGCGGTCTGCGCCGGCTGCCCTCCAGTCTACAGATGGAGAACACCTACGTGCCCGAACTGCCCGACGGCACGGGTGAGTTGCATGCGTACTGCACACTGGCTGTTACTGAATAAAAGGAATGTGGTCTGTGTCTCTCTCAATCGAGTAACGGGTCGCTTATTATAAGTGATCACCAGACCAACACCAGAGGAACTGCAGATGCGTTGCCGGCCCGGAGCGTACCTTAATGCTCGCTTCTTGAAGGACCCTCAGTCGTGCTTTACGTCCCTACGGTTATAGATAGTGCAAACTTCTCCGGTCGAGTCAGTCCACCTGTGCAACAACTGTTACTGCTGGCTCTGGCAAATTTTATTCTCTATTCCTTGTTATAAAGAATGCCTCGTCAGTAGCAAGTTGGTGAATTGAACTGCATCACGGATGAGATCTTACACATTGCTGCGCTATAAATCATTTGATTGGTGCACTTAAAGATTCCTCAACGAGGGAGCCAATTGATAAACAATGAACGCAACGAGCGACGATGAATCTATTCAGACGCGCGACGTGACTGAACTCGTCAAATGATCTTTCCTGTGTTATATCTTATTTATATAGCAATTGAATGAAAAAGGAAAGAAATAATAAATATAAATGTGGGATCTCTTACATTGCATTGAATTAAAGTCCGATACGGTATTATTTCTTTATTTTCCTATAATTAAAACAAAGTTTAAGGCCTTAAGGTCACGCGCACACGCCACCCGTCTTTCCTGCCAAACCCTCCTGTCACTGTCAAACTTCCTCTTCCGTCCTTTCCCCGCGCATCCGTTCCGTTTCATACTCACCTCTTTTTAACATTTTAAAATCCCTATTGCGACTCACTAAATCTATATATTGGTAGATAAACACACTGATACTATACTGCAATACCTATTCATACAATAGATCAAAATATATAAGCAAAAAAATATCGCAAGTAATTTCGTATTAATCAAATATAAATAATAAATATACGCAATCTTAAAGGTACATATGTTGATAGAAATAGATTAATAAACAAATGAATTATGAGTTTGTTATTAAGGCAACACTAACTCTTTCCTCTATTATTGAAGCCGCAACAAGTATTGCATTTGAATCCAATATATTAATTATACAACACAAAATTTTAGAAAAAAAATCTGTGCAAAATAATTGAGTTCTCTGCCTAGACAGTTGTTAACACAAGTGTATATTGTTAACCGGTACTTACTGAAGAAATTAATGTTACTATGTGACTTGCAGAGGAGGGCGTGTTCCTGGCTCTGGACCTGGGCGGCACCAACTTCCGTATTCTGCTACTGGAGCTGGCCGCGGGGCAGCTGGTGCGAGAGCAGGTCAAGCAGTATCACATCAGGTAGTGTATACGAACATTACTATTCGTATTCTGCGTTTCGGCTGATGATTGAGGTGACAGACGTCCAAGTGTAGTCCTCTTCCCTCTCCCATCCTTTCCTTCTTAGAAAAGGATGGGAAGGGGCAAAGTATTTTTTTAGCTGTCACTTTATATAACCGTATGTCATAAAAGATAAAAAATAAATAAAACATACAGTGCAATGATCCTACGGCGACTGATGCTTGTAAACCCAAAGGTGTGCTGCGGCGAGAAATATTCCGCCACTTAGTTGTTTATAAACATAAAGCCTTAAGCAGACATATGCAAATAAATTTATACTTATCTGATATGACAACAAGGTTCAAAACACCACTAGTCAATATAAAGTTCGTATCAAATGTGTTCTATTTGTCAGCGTGCGTTTTTGTCCTTGGTACAAACAAATGTCAACTTTAAGGTGACGAACCTTTTTTACCCCGACTGTACTTAAATGTCCTCTGTAACAAAGCGACATCAGAACAAGCGGCATGTGTTAATGTTACAGTGACCCACTGCGACTGGGGCCGGGCGAGGACCTGTTCGGCTTCCTGGCGGACTGCGTGCAGGACTTCCTGCGCGGCGAGGCCATGGAGGACCACGAACTCTCGCTTGGTGAGTAAACTGACTTTCAGTTACGTGGTGTTGCATGTAGGTACTGGCAATTACAGTATAAAGATTATTTGCTTTGAGGTCTAGATACAGTCGGTACAAACACAATATGTGCGTAGACAAGTTCCTGGTTACATCCTAACTGGTTAAAGCTTATCTTTTCTTGTTTCCGTCGTTTTGAGGAATGTAAATATTTTCGCAGGGTTCACATTCTCTTTCCCGATGGTCCAGCACTCGATCTCGTCGGGCGAGCTGGTGACGTGGACGAAGTCGTTCTGTTGCGGCGGCATGGAAGGCGTGGACGTGGCGGCGCTGCTGCAGCGCTGCCTGCACGAGCGCGGCCTGCGCGTGCGCGTGCAGGTGCTCCTCAACGACACCACCGGCACGCTCGTCGCCGGCGCGCACCGAGACCCCGACGTCGGCGTGAGTCACACATTTAAACTCCTCCTTAACCCCTTCCGGGAGATACTGGACTCGGAGTCGTCCTTAGTCCCGGTTGTTGTAATGTTGGAATGCTTTATATCGGGTGTTTTTATGTCATCATTGTATGTACTTGCTTTAATTACAATATTTTGTTTACAAGAACTGTTTACGCCTTACCACGAGTGTCGACACAGGTCCGGTATTTTAACACTTTTTTTCGGTGGTATCTTTTAAAAATAAGATTAGGGGACAAAGGAGCGGCGGAAACACCAGAGGAACTGCAGATGCGTTACCGGTCTTTTAGAAAGAGATAGGCTCGCTTCTTTTGTATTATTGTTATTGTTGTTAGAGATCATGGCATAAGCTCTTCAGTTTCCAGATTTTATTCGGTCTATTTGGTAAACATATGATATTGGCAACAGGTGGGTTTGAAGTGATATCATGTTGTGAATTGGCCTGCAGATCGGCGTGATAATGGGCACGGGGTCTAACGGGTGCTACATGGAGCGCGCGGACCGCGTGCAGCACTGGGAGGCGGCGAACGAGCGCGTGCACGACGTGGTGGTTGACGTGGAGTGGGGCGCCTTCGGGGACAATGGCTGCCTGGACTTCCTGCGCACGGACTTCGACCAGGAGGTCGACGATAACTCCCTGCTCGCTACGTCCTTCACGTAAGACATCATGCAATGCAATTATTTCGATTGTTTGGTTTAATTCTAATTTTTAAATATAATAAATAATGACCTGCTAATATAAACTAGTTTTGGAAAGTATTTGATATTATTATATGTACCAACTAGTTTTATAAACATGATCTGTCCCCATTTCGATGTAATTTGAATTGATTAGGTACAATAAATTTGAGTTGAAATGGCGGAATATATATGCAAGCCGTAATAGGTTTCGTTGTTGTGCAGGTTTGAGAAGTACATCGGCGGCAAGTACCTGGGCGACCTGCTGCGCGCGGTGCTGGCAGCGCTGGCGCGAGACGGGCTCTTCCCCGCCGCCCCCGCCGACCTCACCAGCGCACACCTTAGCATGTTTGAAGAGTAAGTCCTAGCCTCTCCCTCTACCAGTTATTTCGAAATGCATAACACATACGAAACAACCGAAAAAAACAAATGAATAGGTAACGCCTAAACGTTTCAAGAAAACATACACACATTTTTTTATTCCTTACTAATGATCCGCCCCGGCTTTTCCCGGGTAGCACTAATGTTGATCCCATCGATACGCTACTATTAAACTCCACAGGCGATTCGCTAGGTCAACCTGAATGTGTCCTGAAAATTTGATCGAAATAGGTTCAGCCGTTTCGAAGTCATATATACATAAATGAATACACACATCGTATTATACACACACACACACACACATATATATATATATATATATATATATATATATGTATGTATAAGATATTTTAATTGTTATTGCAGGGAGAACTGCGCTGGCGCTTGGCGGGGCACCGCAGCGGCGCTGAGCGAGGCGTGCGGCGCCCAGGTGTCGCGGGCGGACGCGCTCGTCGCGCAGCACGTGGCGCGCGTCATCTCCAACCGCGCGGCGCAGCTCGTCTCCGTCTGTGAGTACACCACACTATATTCTGTTGTTAATGACGTGACGCGCGACGGGACTCGTAACGTATTAACGTGTTTTGCGTGTTGCGACAGGTGTGGCGTGGCTGCTGCGGCGCATGTCGCGAGCACGCGTGGCGGTGGCGGTGGACGGCTCGGTGTTCAAGCGGCACCCGCGCATACAGCTCCTCATGTACAAGTACATCGCGCTGCTCGCGCCCCACCATCCGGTAAGTAATCATTTAATTGAAACAATCCTTTGTTTATTCATCTTATAAATAAATAACTGATGATTGTGGTATAGTTCACATTGCTGGGCGCGGAGGACGGTAGCGGCAAGGGCTCGGCGCTGACGGCCGCCATCGCCGCGCGCGTCGCCGCACGCAGCCTGCCCTAGCGAGCAAGAACGGCATGCGCCGGTGTCGCCCGTCCGAGGCCTTGCGCACGTTACATTCTATACTCAACTCGAATTTACATAGGATTGTACTGTGCAAAGACTTTGAACCTGATATTCTGTCTCATAGTTCACTCAGTTTTCCATACACTGTACCTCGTCGTATGCCTTTTTCAATATTGATTTCTATTAAGTAATACTATGTAACGTTGTGCGTGATGGCTGGGGCACTCGGGCACCCGGGCACTGGGCACTCGGCACTCGGGCCTGTTGGACAATTCTCTTAGCGAATAACTGAATAGTTTACTCTTGTATCAATTCATGACTGTGATTAGTTTAAGCGTCTGGATCGTATGTCTCTCAGTTGTATGTAAATGTGTGTGTGTCCATGAATGAAGTTAAGTATTGTTAAGTTGTACGTGATATGCATTTCTAGATATAAGTTAACGTAATGCTGGCGTCGAAAGATTTAGATTGTTACAATTGATGGTGAAGTATTTATCTAATAAAGAACATATTCGCTGAAGGAAAAAGACAACATACGCACATACGAGTGCGGTTCACGATATTGTTGTAACGATTAAAATCTGTAGACGCAGCTAAGAATAAATAAGATTTAGCTAGATTCAGAGCAAGGGCCAGCGGCAATCTGACTCGCGTCATTTTATAAAACCTGAAAGTTGATATGTGTATGTCCTAATACAGATAAGGCTGTCGCTGTCACTGTCAACGCTTGTATATCCCTATCCCTACTAATATTATAAATGCGAATGTAAGTTTGTTTGTTACGCTTTCACGCGAAAACTACTCAACCGATCATCATGAAACTTTGTACAAATATTCTTGGAGGTACTACAAGTAACATAGGATACTTTTTATGAAAAAAAAGTATATAAAAAGCGAAGTATGTAGATTCCGAAACGGCTGGACCGATTTCGAAGAAATTTTCAGGGATTGTGGATTGGGATCCAGTTTGACACATTCATGTGTTTGGTAGCGATCGGATCAAAATAATTAGTACCCCGGCGAAGTCGGGGCGGGTCACTAGTAAGATATAAGTTTAGATTGCTACTATTTTACTGGAATTCTAGACACAAGCGTTTGACAGTCTACAGGCTTCATAATGAAGCACAGACGGTTGCTCTTCGACATACAGGAGATGCGGCACAGAGAATGTTTTAGTGTTTATAAAATCTCGAAGTTCAGTTCGCCGGCGGTTGCTGCTCGTATATCTTAGTGCCATATTTTAGAAATAGAGTTAAGGTGAACTTCTACCGAAGTGGTTACAGAAATATATTTTTTTAATAAATTCTATTACTGGGACAGGCTCCTAATAGCTATAAGCGAAGAATTAATATTTATGATTCTGTCAACTTGCTGTCCGGTATACATTGCGGAAGGCCGAGCTGACAGGAGCCATGAGATGGCACATGGCAGCGGCGCGGTGATGATGACTCGTGACAGTTTCTTGTACTACTTAGTGCGGGCGCCACGTGTTTTGTAAGACTTACATCAGAAAATGGTAATATACAGATTTTACACACTTGTAATCCTGTGTTTTCTTTCACTATCCCTTTGATCTATATTTATAGTTGAAGAAGGCACTGGAAGTCATTTATGCGCATGTTTTTAGCGATGAAATAAGAAAAAGAAGAGGATGAAGACCGAATAGGGAATGGGGACTGTAGGACCAAGGCCTCACAGAATATAGGCGAGTGGAGATACTTCCTCAGTCGAGTGACAGGGCTGGCGCCGGCTCCACCACTGCTAGAAACATCTTCGGTATAGAATTAACATTCAATTTACTGGTATGTTCCTTCTCCGCAACGCAACTCTCATTTCGATACATTTAAGAAGGTGCGAAGACGACTTCGTGTACCGACAGACAGACAGACAGAACCTCGTCACTCATATGCCTATAGCACAATTAACATGTAGATGACAACTGCGGTTGTAACGATAACTAGTGACGCCCTCTAGCAACATTTCTCCAGCAACTACCACAGTAAAACATCAAATGAAATAACCGTAAAAATGAGTCACTTTAACAGTTTATTATATGGAAAACAAATAAATAATAAGTGAATATATTGATAATGTTTAACGCTTCCGCTCGGCTTCATAGCTTCAGCTCACGTCACCTCGACCTTCTCGCGCACCTTGCGCAGGATGCTCTGCAGCTCCGAGGACGACGTCGTCTTGTACTGGAAACAAACACATGTCTACACCGCCTACATCTGGTGCCCTTTTATAGTTAAAGTATCGTACAGATAGGACGCTTTGCCGTCTCTTTCCAATAACAGCATAAGGCATCGGGTTTTGTCAGAGTGAATGACAGCTCGAACGTTTTAATCGTCGATGTACTCTCTGCCGGTCATCCCATCACATTCAACGTCAGGTCAGCTTTTAGGTCAAGTTTACTTAGACAGGCAAGGGTTCCACGTAACATGAGTGACGATTTATACGGCCTTGACGTCAGCCCCTATTCATCGAAGATCGGCCACTTCACGCAAACATCGAAAATAACTGTGACCAGATCGTAGGCCCATCACGCACGTTGCCTACATTTGTTACGACGTCTTATCGGCAGTAAGTTGAATGAGCATATGGGTTAGTTCTGCTTTTTTGTGGGTTTTTCGACCTCGATGAAAATTGTTTGGCTTGAGGAGAAAACCAGTTTCTCTCCGTTATATGTGGCTGACCAAAATATATACACTCGAATTTCTCCTCGAGTAAGCGAAATCGTGGTAACGCAGAAGGTGACTCACCCCGGAGATGTTCCTCTGCACGAGCACCTGGCTATAGAGGCGCTTGCCCTCGTCGTGGCCGAGCACGCGCTCGAGTTGCGCGCGGCTGAGCGCGAACAGCTGGTGGCCGGGCACGCGTAGCTGGCGCTGCGCCGCCGCACTGAATCCCTTCGCCTCCAGCCACGTCACGACCTCGTCCGGGTTCGATTTCTACGAGTTCTTAAGAATTATTGTTGCACCTAGTTACATCTTTAAAACTATATTTAATATATATTTTATAAATTGGTGGTGTTTTAAACTACCAACATCAGTAAACGACAATTTTCGTTTAAGCATTTACTTAAACTCCTTGTCCGAGTCATTGTCATTGGCAGGCATTGTAGATAGATTCATGAGGCATCTTGGTTAACACTCAATTTTAAAAAGTTAATTGGATCTGCAGCTCTTCCGACGCTGTCTATATTCTTATGCTGGGTGATCACTTACGACCAGATAAACCACTGGCCCCTGGCCCCTTATCGTATAACAGAGCGCGCGGTTTAACCTGATGTATGAATATGTCTGGGGTCTTCTTGAAGTCGAGCCGGCGCTGCTGGATCTGCGGCAGCACCACCTTCAGCTCGTCCTGCAACTCGCTGCCCGTCGACTTGGTGGACTTAGTCGCTGCGAACGAGACGAACCAATTGAACGAACCTATCTACTATTTGTAATCTGATAGCAGCCACCGATGTTGCTGCCGTTAGCTCTCTTGGGCACCTTAAATCGGAATACATTGAGTAACAGCCTACACCGGACCTTGAGCTAGATTATTTTATTCAACACATCCAAGAGATAATGGCCCGAGCCGAGGTTCCCGGAGCTAACAGTAGAGGTTAAAGCTAAACTCTTGTGCTCCACCATCTCAAGCCTGGGGTAGCTGAAGATACCTCCTCGATGCAACAAATTACATATTAATTATACAAAAAGGGTAAAACAGTTATTTGTAGGAAAAAAATATGCTTACATTTGATGGTGTCAGTTTTGGGGGGCGCGGGCGGCGGTGGAGGCGGCGAGGCTGGCGCAGGGGGCAGCGGGGGTGGCGGCGGTGGCGGCGGGGGCGGCGCGGGGCTCTCTGCGCAAACGCAACACTTTGTAATAAAATCTGGTTACATAGCACTGAGCACAATAATAAATTAACCTCAAATATTTAAATCTACTGTTTTTATCTTAAGCTACAGACGGTCTCGAAATCGTTGGCGACTTGTTCGCTTGTGCTTGCAAGTTCGCCCTTGGATCATGTTACAATGAATTGATCAATAGAAAAGACTAGGAAATTTAAGAGTTAATTGTTTTACTGCCGTGCTAAAGTTTATTAAAGGGACGTACCCATACCACGTGACTCATTCTTTACCGGAGTCGGTGACCACCGAATTCATATTTGAATAAAGCACGAAAAGTGCGAGGTTTCTTTACTTTAGAAATACTGTGACAAAAACCAAAGCTCCCCCTATGATAGAGCGTGGTGTTTTGTAGACGTCACTCTCGTCCTGAACATGTCACTTGGTATGGGTTATTAGTACCAAGTAGTATTTTCTAAAATGTTACGTACTTGTTGTTATTAGAATAGAAAACACAATAAAACTTACCGACAGGCAAAAACACACAGACACACACACAGAGCGGAACAATACGCGGGCCCCGGCGACGTCTGTGCACACACAACACAGTTAGACAAGCGCGACACAAGCATCTGGCATTACGTGTGTTAAACAGAAGTAGCATTTAAAATGTGTGTAAATTTCAGAATGAAGAATTAAAAATCATGAAATATTTAAAAAAAAAAATTGTGCGACAGGGAAGTTGTAAGGAGTCCATGAAACAACGGAAGTGTTACAAAGAATTTAATATATAAAAATGTAAAATACAAACACAGAAGAAGGCGGGCGAGGCGGCCCGCGCCCTACTGAAGGCTTCACGAGCCAAGCTAACACTGTGATCACACTGCCGAAAACATTCACACAAAACATGTTATCTCTCAGAGATTCATATCAATGTTTTCGGCAGTGTGGACTGAGGGTCCGTCTGTCGGTCGCGGGCACACCGCCGACTCACATAACATTTCGTTTTAAATCGCTTTACAACGAGTACAATTTAATATATTAATTAAAAAGAAATAATTTAAATACGACTAAATATTTCCTTATAGACTCTGTGTAGATAAAAACAAGCACAAAAGTTGACAAATTTACATAGAAGTGAGAGTTGCAGCACGATGTAGCCCATACGGAATATATAAACATATCTGCCAACACACACATATCTTGTAAGTGAGCATATTTTAAGAAACTAACGCAACATTTATACGTGTATCATATCTGTATGTCTGTGGCCGCAGTGCGTCACACAAACACGTATAGAGTTAGCACTACCAAGAGTAATTTAATTTTATGGAAAATTGTCAAATATTCAGGTTTAATTTAGGATCATAAACTTTACCGACTGGTTAATATAATACAAGGAATATGTAGTATTGCTAGAACTTTGTGGGTTACAAGTGAGGAGTTATGTCAGATTTATTTCCATAATGAACGGCTGTGTCTCGGCAGATGAACAGCACCGTAGCTAGCGGCTAGCGGGGTAGCGGGGTAGCGGCTAGCGGGGACACACAATATCAATGCACACACAAGCACGTGCCGCGAGCGCGCGCGCCTGCGAGCCCCGATACTCCCCCCTTTGTATGTCATATATCTATTTATAGCTAGGCATAGTCCGGGAGGACTGTGCGCGCAGTACTTTGGTAAGGACGGTCAGGGCGGGCTGGGAGGTGGGATTTTCAGATATGAAGGAACGTGTTTACATAGATGCCGCATGACATGAAAACATAAAAGACCCAGAAATGAAATCCTCGGCAGCGCACAGATTAGGTTACGGTTACAATTCATGGATAGTATACTGTTTTCATCAGCAGACCGCCGAGCATGATTGATGGGAAGACGTGAGAGTTGGAACAATGTGGAAAGTGATTCAAGTTGTTTATTTTCTGAGTATTTATAACTGTCATGTCGAAGGAATTGTTTTCTTTTGGGAAATCGTATATGGACGTAATATTGTTTCGGTTCATGAAGGGCGCTAGAAGTATCGGAACTCGCCCTTCTTGCCGAGGCGCTCGCGGCGCACCCAGTCGGCGGCGGCGGGCCCGCGTGCCTCCGCCCCCGCCGCCCCGGCACCCGCACTGCCACCCCCCGTGGCCCTACCCGGCGCACCAGTGGGGCTGCTGCCGCCTGAACCGCGACCCCCGCCCTCCTGGAAACAAGGAAGAACATCTCATTAGTACCGTCGAAGGTAAACACATCAAACAAACAGTATGTGGAGAATTTAAAACTTGAAATATTACCTGGTACATGGTGTATATGGGGTTGGGGTATAGGTGCGGCGAGCTATGCGGTGCGGGCTGCGGGGAGCCGGGCGGGGAGAAGGCGGGCGCCACGATGGTGTGCGGCACGTGCGCCGCCACGCCGCGCCGGTTGCGCGCGCGCCACCACTTTCGCGAATCGTCCAGCACCTGTTCATGTCCGATGCACTCAGTCAGAGTGTGTGTACAGCAGAAAGGGTAATGGAAAAGGCGTGTAACGAGCATATCAGGGGAAGCCTGGAAGTAGCACCAGTTATAGGTAAATTAAGGAGCAAAAGGTTTGCATGTTATGGGCATGTTATGAGGAGAGGAAAACAGCAAGTGACTAGGAGAATTTTATATATAAGTGGAAGTATAGAATGAAAGATAAAATGAGTAAGAAAATTGTACTGAAGTAAGGATGAAAGGCGCGGTGGAAGGAAATTTAAAGTAGGAATAGAGCACGTGGATCATGACGGTACACTGCAGCCGTAAAGTCTCTCTTAACTTATTTCACAACAAAGATTACACAAATAGATTTTTTTCATATGATAAGTTGGCAAACGAGCAAACGGACTATCTGATGTTAACTGAGCGCTGCCCATAGACATCCGCAACAGGCAAATGTGTTGCAGATGCGTTGCCTACCTTTAATGGACAAAGGAGGGCACAGACAAGAAAAAGGATATTTCCCTTTCCCCGCTAACCCCCTCCTCGTCCAATCCTCTTCACTTTCCCGTCCTATCCTTATGAGGAAAGGGTGGGAAGGGAAAGAGGACTGAAATTAGGCCTCCGACACCTCACTCATCAGGCGAAACGCAGAGTACTTCTACTTCACGCCTGTTTTCTGTGAGGTCGTGGTATTTCACCGGTCGAGCCGGCCCATTCGTGCAACGGATTGTTGCGGACTCTACCACTGTAAAAATGATGAAGATGAAACCGAACTTAGTCAATTACTTAACTCATTAAGTTTTGCGCCACTTCTGATAAGTGTGTCGAGTCAGCAATAACAGCGCCGTCAGCAAGTGTCGATATACTATGCATATGGACGTAGACTTGGGAGATTTAGGAGTGGGAAAGGATTACATATGTACTAGTCCAACACACGGGGCGTAAGTGAGCCCACCTACAGAAACAATATATAGAAGAGAGTCAAGGTGCAATGGGCAACCGCTTGCGCCCTCGGCGGTGGGAGGGTCGGTGGGTGGGATACTAGTAGCCTACCTCTAGGTACTCGCCGCGCACCACGGAGAGCTCCTTGTCGTTGTTGGCGGTGCGCGGGTAGGTGACGCGCACCACGCGGCCGCCGCGAGCCGCCACGCCGCGCGCCCACGCCTCGCCCAGGTCGTCTGAAGACAGACACATCCGTGACCAATACTAGAGCATTATTTTGTAAATAAATTCAACATTTCGCAACATTTTTGTGATTTCTTACTCGCTTCGGGAAGATACAGGAAAGTAAGTAGCACGTCCACAGCTGAGATGAAACTACCCAAATATATGGAGACTGGGACGGAAGGACCGCAGCGGTCTCAAGCGGGTGACGCAGCCACCAGGGCTAGGCCGCCAACTGATGCTTTGTGTGTTACAACAAAAGGGTCTCACCATCGTCCCTTTCGGGCCCGCGGTAAGGCGCTGCGCGCTCAGGCGACGACGCCGCAGAGCCGGAGTCCGCACGCGCGCGCGTCCGTGTGTTCCTGCGTATCCGTCGAAAATCACACGTCATACATTAAATTATCTTCTTAAGTGAATTTGTAAAAATATGTTGTAACAGAGATACCTCTTTTAGGTTAGCAGCAATCCTTAGACAGACGATGTCAGTGATCAGTCACACGCATCATGGGTAACGTACCTCGGATATGAGTCGTACTGGTCAGAGTAGAGGTCGGGTTCGTCGCGGTCGTACCCGTACCCGTCGCCCTCCTCGCCCCGCTCGCCTCGGTCCCCGCGCGCTGCGGTCTCGCCTCGCAGCTCACCTCGCGCCTCCTCCCGCAGCTCGCCACGCGACGACTCGCGCCGCGGAGACGCCCTTCGAGACACACACGTCAACAACACAGGACGACACGACACGATACAACACGGACACACGTAACGTGACACATTGGCATCTGTCACTCGAGGTCTCACCTGCGCAGCGGCTGGTCGTCCACCTGGTAGTCTGGGGACCAGCCGTCCATGAACACCGGCTGGTATGGCGGGATCACCGTCTTCCATTGTTCTCTGGAATTAAAAGTGTGAGTGAGAGTAGCTCGTTGGCAGTAACTTGACATGGGAACTATCATTCTCAGAGAATGTAGCTCTCGAGTAGAATATATGTATCTATAATTCTGCGTTTCGTCTGATCAGTGAGACGCTGCAGGTCTCATTTCGGTAATTAATTGGAAGTTCGTGTATCCGTAGTGAACTGGAGTCCACGCTCGTGTCCCGGAGCCGCCCAAGCACCGCGTGGCGGCGGGAGCGGTCCTCGCAAAGGTGAATTTTATTACTAATTGTTATTACTTTTAAGAATTGCAAAGATAATGAAACATCAAGTCGACGTCCTGGCCGCTCGTAATTCGATAGCTCTATAAAGTCTTATCAATATTAAAATTACATTATTATGTTCGATGTGTAACATCCTGTAAATTAATCGCAAATATTTCATTTATCTATCAAATTATCTTGTTTTGTTTAACAAAGGTTGACGGTGGCAGTGTTGACAAATTTGCTATAAGCATATTAAATGAAAAATAATCAAACCAACTATATATATATATATATATATATATATATTTAACAGTGGTAGAGTCCGCAACAACAACATCTGTTGCACGAATTGGCCGGCTCGACCGGTGAAATACCACGACCTCACAGAAGACAGGCGTGAAGTAGAAGTACTCTCCGTTTCGTCTGATTAGTGAGGTGCCGGAGGCCTAATTTCAATCCTTTTCCCCTTCCCATCTTTTCCTCACAAAGATAGGATGGACAAAGGAAGAGGATTGGACGGGGAGGGGGTTAACGGGGGAAAAGGAAATATCCTTTTTCCTGTCTATACCCTCCTCTGACCATTAAAGGTAGGCAACGCATCTGCAACACATTTGCCTGTTGCAGATGTCTATGGGTAGCGTTCACTTCATCAGGTGATCCGCTAGCTCGTTTGCCACCTTTTCAAATAAAAAAAGGGGTAAAGTAAGAGTATGCTTGTGCCGGCGATATTCCGAAGTAAGGTGGTGGACGGTTACCTCGGTATGAGCCAAGCGTCGCCGAGCGAGTGCCACAGCTCGGTCTCCTTGCTGGTGACGCAGTTGGCGAGCAGGTTGAGCGCGTCACGCGTCAGTAGCGGCTGCACAACGCGCGCGGGCAACCGCCCGTCGGCCGCGTCCTGTGCCGCGTCCACGATCAGCGCCAGCGGCGTGAACAGGAAGTGCACGAGCTCCGGCGCGTTCGGGTCGTGGATATGCGCGCGCAGCCGCGCCAGCAGGTTGAACGATAGCTTGAACTTCTGCAGCACATCGACGAAGTCGCGCTCGGGCGGCGGACGCGTGCGTAGCGCCAGCATGCCGTCGCCCGTGCGCCGAGCGCCCCGCTGCCGCTTCCGGCGCTCCAGCTCGCGCGACGCCGCCGCCGCGTGCTGCAGCCGCGCTATGAACTTCTCGATGTCGTCGAAGCACCGGTTGAGGATCGCGATGTCCTGCTCGTAGAGGCGCTCCGAGCCCGTGGAGGAGGCGTCGTCGCGCTCGCCGCCGGAGCCCGCGCGCTCGCCGCGCCCCAACTGCGCCGACATTTGCTGGGGACAGGATAAACACTCGGGTTAGAGGTGAGTCGAATGGCGTTCGGCGATGGTCTTAGCGCACTCACAATGAGCACGGCCTCCCACTGCTGGCGCGTGTACGTGTGGTAGAGGCGCGCCATGCCGCCGACTGACGCGCGGTGCCCCCGACTGCCGCCGCGCCGCGTGCGCCTAATCGCAGATTAACCTGCGGCCCCGCACGCTACCTACCTATTACGCTGACAACTACTGACCACCCCCCCCCCCATCCCGACCCTCATAACTCACATACTTATATATGTACATGCACATACACTGTACACTTTTCTTAATACGATCACTGCTGCAATATTTGTTTGCTTCCTTCATCTTCTACATAAGTGGGAATGCACTTGCGTGGGCGGCACAGGACAACCTTAGTCCGTACTGTAATAGGTTGTGATAGCTGTAATAAAATATTGTACAGGAAATTCAAGAATAACTCGCAAAACATAGCTAAGCTAGTTATTTTTTTTTCATTTAACCGACTTTTGACATTGCAACGACGTCGCCCTCGATAGTTAAAAATTTTGGCTCAGACAAAGACTTGTATTATTTTCTTTGACACCCAATATTAGTCATTGAAATGGAAGCCAGAAGAGTTTCAACGGACGCTTGCTTATCGCGGGCACTATTGATAGATAAACAATCAGATAACTTGGATCGTGATAGCGGGGAACATACTTCTAGAATCAAGTCCACTGACATCATCGCCAGTTCAACAATAATTACCTGGCATTTATAAATTAATCGCACAGTAATACAATAGCTCCTAATCTTCCTACGTCACGTAACGTGACTCGTTACCTGAGTTAGCGATTAGTTCAAAGGAGTAAAAATAAAACTTGAGTGGCTCACCTGTCGCCGCGGCCGCTCCATCTCGGTTTCTCTATCCCGCTCCCTCTCCCTCTCGATGATGAAGTCTCGATTGCCCTCTCCCGACGCGCCGCCGCCCACTCCCCTGGGACACACATACAATATCACTGACTATCTCATATCAAACAGACGAACTTATAGTTCAGTTTCGTAGAATTGAGGTATCCATACATCATAACCGGTCCGTTAAAGGAATAGTCTAGAAATTCTCGAACCAAGAGTAAGCGGAGACTGGAAGCGGCGCACTCGGCGGGAAGTGATACATGTTGCCTCGGAGACGGCCGCTTCTGTACTCATCTCGGAGACGGTGTCGTAAAGATATCACTGGTCTCGCTCGATCGCCGGCCGCTATCGTCACACGGAACGCGTGTGTTCAATTTGCGATTGCAATGTAATTGTATCGTATATTTGTCAATACAAAATGTTGATTCGTTGATGTGTTAAGTGGTATTTTTCTCACGATACAAAATTGAAAAATACCGTGTTGTAATTTGTTGAAATAGTTTAATGTATGGCATTCATGTTGTGATTGTGGCAGTGTCACTACGGGACCTCCAGGTGGTCTAAGGTCATAAGAATACCCTCGTCTGGTGTTCGATCTGGACCGGATTTATGTGTACACGTAAGACCCTTAATCTCGCGTTCATTCGTGTTCGCCCCAGATTTAGCTCGGCGAGCCACTTGTGACTTATCAATATACAATATAATCCAGATTCCGATCAAATAACATTTCAAAACATTGCCCATCAGAGTTTACTATCAATTGATTTTGAAATGTTCTCGCAATGCGATGTGAAACCCTTTATGTATGAATAGTGTCATTTGTGGGGACCTATTACGATGGGTCTCCTCTTACATTGATAATCGCGCCCAGGCTGTTGTTATCAATAATTTTATCTCCAGCTGGGTTTCTACACCGAGCGGCGTACCACAGGGCTCTTTGTTAGGGCCGTTGCTTTTCGTTATTTTTGTTAATGACATTGATAAATGTTTTAAGTCGTCTCGCCTGTTGTCCTTCGTCGATGACATGAAATTTTTTATTACCGTTAGGACACAGGCCGACGCTGAACTGTTGCAAGAAGATCTGTTATGACTTGAGGAGTATTGTATAGTAAACAAGCTCGATTTGAACCCGTCTAAATGCACCCTTATTACTTTTTCTCGGAAGCGGAACTTAATTCTCAGCGATTATTACTTGTTGGGACATTTAATTATCATGTTGATAACATTGTAGCTAAAGCCTCGAAGGCTTTAAGATTCATCAAGTGTTTCAGTAAAGAATTTAGTAATATTAAAACTATTAAAATGTTGTATTGTACACATGTTCGTAGCATACTTGAATAAGCTTCTCAAATCTGGAATCCTTTCGACAACACCTACGTATCTCGCATCGAAAACATTCAACGTAAGTTCATAAGATACTTGTGTTATCGTACCAATGTCAATTATCGGTCTGAAGACTACTTCTCGCTCAGCAAGCACCATCACTTACTACCGCTGAAACTGCATCGTGAAATCTCTGACATTGTATTTTTAATTAAAATTTGTTCTGGCACCGTGGATTCCCCGGACCTATTGGCTGAAGTATTGTTTAAAGTGCCTCTAATGAGCCTTAGACCTAAAGGGTTCCTTTATACGCCAGCTTTACGTACTAACTACAGTAAAACACATTCCTATGGCGGGCAGGTATTAGCTTCAACAAGCATCATGAACTTGACTTGTTTTACACCAGTATCATTTCGGCAAGGCAGGTGATAAGTCGGAAATTCTTTGTGTCATGACAATTGTTATGATATATTGTAGCCAATCATGGCATAGCATTGTTGTTTCTATTCTTTCTTGGCTTACTATTTCTTTTTTTTATTATTGTTTGTATATTGTGTGTATTTTTTCCCTTTTATAACTTAAATTAATATGTTTTCTATTTGCGAGAACTTTTATAAGGCTGAATTGTTGTGACCTTACTGTTAAGATTTTGTTTAATTAAATGTAAAGCTGTTGGTTCTCCAAAGCCTTTGAAATAAAATAAAATAGTATACAGTATAGAGATGCGGTACTGACTTGAGCGCGTTGAGCTCCTCGACGAGGCTGTGCGCGGGCACGTCGTGGCACTGGAAGATGTGCAGCTCGCGGCGCGCGTCCGGCGCGTCCGGTGCGCCCGCTACGAACGCCAGCACGTTGTTGTACAGCTCGCCCGGCTCGGGCGACGTGAACGCGGTCGGCGAGTGCACGTGCGACGCCGGGAAACGTTCCATTATAGACTGCGAAAACAACAAGCGGAGCTTTAGCCATGCTGAAGTTGTTGGTTGAAAAATAAAACAGAACATAACAGAAGAAAAGCAGTTGAAAATCCTCAGATAACATTTGTTTCTTCAACATATGGCCAAAGTATTCCTTTAGGCGGAGTAACCAACTTAAGAAGGACTTAGGATCAGAAGTTAAAATTTAATCTGGTGTACGTCATACCCCTGTCTCGTAGTCCATGACCAGCACCCACTGGTCCTCCAGGCACAGTTGCATTTTCTGACTCCATATCCCTGAAGAAAGAAAAACCGTTAGGAATTGGAATGAAAATAACTTTACGGATTTGACAGTTTCATTTGTTCAGCGCTCATGGTCGCGGCAGGGAAGCGACCGATGTTACAAGAACTTTAGAAATTGCCATAATTTAATAAAGTATCAACAAGCGAGTGATGTCTGAGACGCTTAGCAGTGGCTGCATTAAAGAAAATATTATTAGAAAATACATAAGTACATGATAAACTTATGTACGCAAAGTACATAAGCCCGCCTCATAGAAATGTTATGATTCATTGCAAATACATTATCCAGAGAATTTATGTGACAAAAGTAAATGTATGGTATATATACCATCACGTGTCGACGAACGTTTAGTCACCGGCACTTTATAATGAATGATTAATAGACAACGCATTACATACAGACAGACTATATATATGTTATTGTGTTAGATATTCATTGTTTTATAATGGGATTTGTCGCGTCTGAATAGAGCTGCTGTAATTATAAAAAATAATACGATGTTGGTACATTGTACAGCTGCGAGGGACCAACTGTTCCTATAGGTTAGTGTGGTGACTGATCGGTGAGTAAGTTACGTGACTGTTTCTCATTGTTGGAGGTCCGGTAGTACTGCGAAGGTACAGGGGAGCGCTGACTCTTTTGGGTCATGCTTAGCCCAAAACATCGTAACAGTAATCTCAAAACAAAGGCGGTACAGGCAGGACTGGTCGCTGGACTTTATGTCATGCCGATTGGGAGGAGAGTGAGGTAGGGAATGGACGAAATAACAAGTAGGGAGTGTCGATGGCAGGGTAATCCGCCTTCCCCATACCGAAAACAGGATCCGGTGTTAAACCATACCATTGGTCTTCTCCAGCTGTAGTAGTCTTCGCATTCCGTCCGCCGGATAGACGATGCCCGTCTCGCGGGTCACGGTGAAGGTGGCGAGGTGCTCCAGCACGTACGCGCGCAGCCCCGCCAGCTGCTCGAACTGGTCCAGCGCGCGCTGCGTGTCCCCCCCGCCGCCGTCGCCCCTCATCCCGACGCCATCACCCCGCATGCCCCCGCCCCCACCCCCACGCAACGCCATTCCCCCGCGCCCCTCAGGCAGGGTGGGCCGACATCATCGCGATTAGAACACTTGCGTTCAGTCTCTTGCTGGATGAATCTGTGAACAAGAAATATGTTTAGCTGATTTCGTATTGATTAATTTCATTGAGTCATTCCCTATAGATCAGTCGTTGAATGTACAGAGATGCTGACCAAACTAATAATAATAATATGACGTAGCTCTGAACCCTATGCTTGCTGCCTATCTGGCAGACAGCCAGGACCTTCGCGATAAGCTATCAGGTTATAAGATTCATGTTGGCCAATAATAGGCCGAGGATCGTGCGCACCGTCAGGATGGTATTTGCTGGGAAAGGGGCAAAACGGAAGAAGAGGTTCTATGGATCATTGGAGCGACCTGGTGGAAGTGGGATGGGCACAGGCTCAGATCAGGCGGCCACACTGGCATTTTGGCGCAACACCTGGTCTGAGCCCGTAGAATACGGCGAGGGCTCTTGGACAGAAGTTGTGGAAAACACATGCTGTGACATCACACCCATGGACATAGTCAGATGTGGCAGATGCGGGTAGGTCGCTCGCGGATCTCTTCATTAAAGCGCCTGCCTGGGTTTGTACTCGCGACCTATAGTACGTAAGTCCGTACCTAAACCACTGGGCCACCACTGCTCCGTTATAACTAAGTATAATTCGTATCAAATAAGAATGTACATGCACCCACGCTATATTGTGACGTCATAGCCGTCAAGTCGAAGAAAATAGGTAGAGCCAGTAAAACAGCTTTGAAAATATTTTTTTTTAATCTGAATCTAGAAGTTTACAGATTCCGCTCATCCCGCGGCTTGTGTAGTCATCATCTACGTCGACGTCATCAGCCCTGCTGCTGCTTTCTCGTATCAAAAATATTTAGGTCATTTAAATATTCCACTTTTAATATTTTAAAGGAAAATATTTATTGTATTACCTTTGCTTATTTATTTTATTTTATTTTATTTTAGAGGATTTGGAGAACCAACAGCTTTACATTTAAGTTGAACAAAATCTTAACAGTAAGGTGACAACAATTTAGCCATATAAAGGTTCTCGCCAATAGAAAACATATTAATTTAAGTCATAAAAGGAAAAAAATACACTCAATATACAAACAATAATAATAATAATAAAAAAGAAATCTCACTTTTACAGCACTATAATTTACCAGAATTTAGGTTCAAATTAATAATAGTAATAAAATTTGCGTAAAATTTTTTTTTACGCAAACAGTTTTTGTTGCTATCTGTACGTTTCTAGTGATCCTTGACAGGTCAAGGTCGTCGTCTTGCACATTCTTATTTGAAACGCACTACAGGTAAAAGTACCTATTCTAGAATCTGTTCTGATGAAAGGAATCCACACGAGTTAGGCCAATAAAGGGTTAGCATGAGTTTACAAGGCGAGGGCAGGAACTTTGTGCTGTGGAACACAGACACCCTCACATCGTGTTATGTTTGAACAGAGATCACTACAAAGGAGACTAAAGATTTGTCTATAGTCTCTTTAAGTCGTTATGTTTAGGATTTTTTTGTTCTAAGGGACAGTGCAGTTATGGAAGAAGCGGGATTAGCTTTCAATCACTCCTCCAAAAAACCAACTCCCTAAATATAGGTAAGTTAACCATGAGTTCGTAGTTTACATCACAATCGCTGAGTACTTGAATCCAAAAGTCAGTACCGAAACTGTCGGCTTTGCTTACTGCGCACATTAAATTAAAATGCAAATGTTACAAAGCAAAAATTGTCAGACACGGTCTATACCAGTGGTTCCCAAAGTACACTAAGCTCCATCGCACAAAACAATTCTGATCTTGGGACCTACGTCTCGGCTGTCTTATAGAAAAATGTATAGATGTAGCCCACATAATTGAATGTCCTAAAGGCAAGACTGCCGGTCGTTAGCTCGGTCGGTTGAGTCTGATTATAGGGCCTAATCAACATTCACTCGCGACCCACTGTTGGGTGGGTCGCGATCCATAGTTTAGGAACCTCTCGTCCATACTATAACGGGAATGTACGTCCGAAAATGAATTTTATACTAGCGGTAGCGGCGGGAGTACTGTTAGTGCGTGCGACAAGTTCTCCCGGTCCTGTTTTCAATTACAAACTGTGTGTTCATATTCATTACAATCAAAAAAACTACAAGGATTGAGTGACAATAAATTCAATATCAATCATTTGTTATGACTTTTCAGGTCAGTCTAGCCACACTTCTCTGCACCTGTATTTACTTTTAGATATTACTTTCACCGTACACTGCCCTGTGTACGTTTACACTCGTATTTTCACTTATTGCACTCACAGTAAGATTTGTGTCACGTTAGGTCGTACATTTTCATTTCGTCCACGTTCACAACACGTTAGCAGAACACAAGTCAGCTTTTCACTTAAAATATTCGATAGTAACAAAGTAACAAACGAGGTGTGTCGGAAGTAGGGTCAGGTGTGCGCGGCGGCGCGAGAGAGACTGGCGCGTGCGTCGCATCATGAGCGCGAAGCGGCGTCTCGCTCGCACCTTGCGCGCTCTCGTATACTTGTCTCGTTCGCACCCCCGCAGGATTTCAACAGGACATAGTTTCAAATTCTAGCGGAAGTCGTTCCGTTGTTTTGACGTTAGTATCTCGACCATTCTTTGAAGTTCTGAAGAAATTGTCATTTGTTTAATTAGAAGTTCGTACTGGTCAAAATATATATGCGTTTAAGCCCAACCCAAAGGGGTAGGCAGTGATCATGGCTTTCCATTTGGAGCGATCCTGGCACATCTCTCTCGCTTCTTCTATATCCATACATCTACGCATACATGCTCGCCAGTTACGGGTACTCCTTATATCGCCCTTCTTTAGTGTGTCACTAATCTGGTCGATATAAGCTGTGGGTCGTCCCCTGCTAACTTATGCAAAATATTTTAAATTTCGTTACTCTCTCTTCATTCATTTTTTCAACATGCTAGAACCACCGAAGCATACCTTTCTCAATTCTAGTCACAACATCCACTTTTAAGGCACACTTTTCTCTTATAACGCTATTTTTAATCCTATCACCCATCGTCACGCCTAACATATATCGTAAGGATCGCATCTCAACGGCATTAACTCGACTAGCATGCTTTTCCTGCCAAACCCAGCTCTCACTTCCATACATTAGAGTGGGGACTAGTACAGCATTGTGTATTGCCAGAGGAGGCTTCACACACACAATTTCAACATCATGGACCATGGGATCATGGGGAACATGAGGAACACGGATGTTCCTCCGATGTAGTCTGGAAAGTCTTGCGATATCTAAAGACATCGCGTACTATAGCTTAATTAGTCAAGCAGCACTCGTCAGGGCTCACATATACCCGTGGATATAACAGAAGCTTCAGTGGGTCCGTGGGTCATGGCGCGTGCGACGTACGTGTGCGCGAACCACACGCGTGCGCCCGACTCGTTCGGACCGCGACGGCCTACGTGACAAGTTGTGTGTCATCTCGGAAGAAGATTGAAATTATAATGTGCTCATTTATGCGGAGTTACAAGCCGGTTGCGTGCGTGAAGGGATCTGCAAGTGCCCTTTACTGGACCAGCACTCCTCAACACTAACCACTGTCTGATATAACAACGCACAGACCAAGCTGCTGGGGCTGGATACATGAAATTTTGCACAGAGATTCCTGTTACTACGTAGATGAGCGCCAATAAGGGGTTTTTCTAAATTCATCCCCGAAAGGTCTAAAGGAGAGGATGAAAGTATGTTGTAACTACCTGTGCGAAGTCAGGGAGGGTCGCTAGTCTGTCTGGAGGGTGTATTTGTTATGTTTACTAATGGCTACCGACCATTCCATAAAGGTGCCTTATACGTAATCTCGAATATTTCCTGAAATAATATTTTTTTAATGTTTTTATTTATTAATGGCTAACGAGCACCACCTGATGTTAAGTGAGCGCTACCCATAGACATCCGCAACAAGCAAACGTGTTGCAGATGCGTTGCCTTCCTTTAATGGACAGAGGAGGGCATAGATAGGAAAGGAATTTCCTCTTCCACGTTAATGCCCTCCCCGTCCAATCCTCTTCCTTTTCCCATCCAATCTCCTTATGAGAAACGGGTGGGAAGGAGAAGAGGACTGAAATTAGGCCCCGGCACCTCACTCATCGGACGAAACGCAGAGTACTTCTACTTCACGGCTGTCTTCTGTGAGGTCGTGGTATTTCACCGGTTGAGCCGGCCAATTCGTGCAATTTGTGATGAGTTTATTACTATGGAAGTTAGATACTTGGCTTCCCGATTAGCCTTTACGAGAGTAAAGATATATATATATTTAAGAGATTAAAGGATTAGATCGTAGCACTTTGGTACCATAGGCGCAAGCAATCAATAGAAGCCTTTTGTCAGCGCGCAGTATTGATCCGATGTGATCACTAAATCAGATGATATCATCGCGCCTTTCTTAGGGACATTGCACACTATGTTTTTGTAACGATAAAAAAGCGCGAGGATCGTATACAAAGGTCACAACGCGTTGACGGTCTTGTCTTCGCTAGGCGTCAGCGCGCACAAAAAACGCCGTGTGAAAAGGCCCTTAGATAACAAAGTAAACTATCTGTAACTCTGTACCGACAGCTTAAAACGTCTTTGTTTATCGTAAGACGATATACAAAATTATTAAATTTAACGAATAATCTAGAGGTAGATAGTGTAAGGCCAACTTTAACAACGTTAGGAATTTCCCTCGGCGTCGAAGGTCGTGATTTGAATTTAAACGCACGTTAAAATTGCGTCCGAAACCGTGCGGCGTTGCCGCTCCGTGTGTTCGCAACGCATTTGTAAAGCAACCTACGGTATGTTATCGTTCACTTTAATTGCCTTATCATTATGTTGATGTACATTCTTCAGCCTGGAAACTGAACAGGCTTAAGCTTTACTGCTCAGGTCTTCAAGACAAGAATTAACGATGTCAATAACTAGATAGACAGTGATAAAATGTGTTGGCACACGATACATCTGTAACAACTACGATTTTTTTATTTAATCTACATTTATTAAAAATAAAAAGCTTGAATTAATTTATTTTTATTTTCACTTAAAGCATATCAAATTATTCTTTAATTTAGTTCTTATTTGATAAAGGTCACGTACTTTTGAAGATATGGGATATTTTCTAACCGACCCGTTTTCTGTGCGGTCAAGTGTAGCTTAACGTTTCCCTTCGGGTTACATTAGGACCTAAGCATCGACGTACACTCGAAGGTATTAGGTAACACCCGCGCATTCCTGCGCCGACTCGAGCGTGACGAATTCGCTTGCGAAATGAAGAGGTGTGTAATTTATTTGACAGACTTTGATTTACAATTGTAGGCCTTATCACTTTCTACTAAGACTCATAGAAGCGTGTACCGCAGTTGTTTATTGAAAGTGCATTGTCGTGTGATGTTAATGAGTATGCCGGAGGCGGGATGGGTGAGAGGGTCGCGGGGCGGGGGGAGACGCCTCACTTGGTGCTGCTAATGTATACCGCGGCCGTGTGACCGTGACACAGCCAGCTCAGCGCGCGGCCCGGGCGAAACTTGACATACATACCACTTAAGGCTTACCCGCTGTCCTAGGCGAGCGACGGAACGCCACGCGATGCGACACAACGCGACCAACTACTTGTATCGGCGACATATGCCACTAACATATGCACAAACTACTTGATATTATGGAGTTGCATTGTCGCGTCTACTCATCGAGTACAATGGTTAAGCAGCGCGCCGACTTCGCTCTGCACTCCAACACTAAAAACTTACTACTGACTGACTTACTAAAAAGGGCGATACAAGGAGCACCCATAACCGACGAGCATGTATGCGTAGATGTATGAATGTAGAAGGCGCGAGAGAGGTGTGCCAGGATCGCGACAATTGGAATCCATGATCTGCCCATTCCTTCTAGGGGCGTGAACGTATATTTAATTTTTCCTATGTAATAGATTACGTCATTGTGTAGGTGTTCCTTTTCTAATGATTTGCAAATAATTGTAAACTGTTCTAAGTTAAACTCGTGACGTGACTGGCGACAATGTTCCTTAGAATATGACGGCTTTCAGATTAACACATTGCAATGGTACAAAGTGATATGATAATACACATACAGACATTAATTGATATGAAATCCTAAGGCCAAGTAATGGCCAGCACAATGAGCATGGACTGTACATCTATTCAACGTTTTATAAAACGTTAGAAAACCGTTGACGTTGGCGCGTCTGATTTTCAGTAGAGAAGGAGTAATCACTCGCATCGACTGCGCTCAGTTAATAAGAAAAGGACGACCTCAGAGCCCGAGAGCCTGAGAACCTTAGACGACGCGGCGCACAGACAAACAAACACATGGAGCCGAGCTTGACTCTAACATTTCATATAACAAAATACACTTTTACGATTTTCGGTCACAATCCTTACCACCGAATGCAGAGCACGATCAAAGTATAAATACCTAGAATAAAGTCAAAGATATCAATTGCTGTTTTAGTGAACGAGAAACGATTTTAAAACAAAAAATAACTATAAAACTTAATCAGAAGTCAACAATAGTGGACAAAGTGGCAGCAGTCGCAAAACACAGCGCTAAGTGTCGTCGTGTGTTCAGAACTGAAGAATTTCATTACCACTTCACTTCACACGACTGTTTGAATAATGAAATATTGTAATGAAATCGTATGATTTACTTAGCTAAGTTACCGGAAGCCTTGAGTCGGTGCTCGGAGAGATTATTAAAGTGTCGGAGATATTTCTTTATGATAATTAAATCCGTATTTCTGGAATGTTTATCTGTTAATGTATCAGTTATCTGCGATTAGAAATCACTCAACGGTTCTATGTCAGCTGCAACTTGCCAAGCGACTTAGGTTCGATTGCGTTGCCGTGAAACAGAGAAAAAAAATTTACGAGCCAAGCGAGCAAGTGCCAAAAGCGACTTTAAGGCTTTCATAATAAAGTCGTTTCCGTACGAAATTTATTTTAATTTGAAGTAGTGTCCTAACCCCCAACAATAATCAGCTCCCGAGATATAAATGTTATTCAATTTTATTTATAATTCGAATTGAGCAAATGATCAACTACCGGCAACACGTCACGCGGGAAATAGGCGGCGACTCGAGCGCACTCGGCCGCTGCCGACGCGAACTCCTCGTTGTGACCAACAGTTAAAGCAGAGTTCATTTCATAAGCGCAAACCCCAATTACTTCGACAATATCTTCCCGTAAAAGATTTCAACGCGCGCAACAACTCTACAGTGAGTCAGAGACGGACAAAGACTACACTTCTAATTATAGTTAATTATATCTGAGTTTACGTCTGTCTTGTCGTGGGTTATGACGAGGAATTTTGAAGATTAAACCAGCTCTCCGGCTGTTATCTTATCAGTCAGCGGTGTAGGCTTGTTCCACATCTCTCCTACGCCTCGCTTTGGTACAAAAATGGATTACGTGATTGCCACATAGCACAGAATGACCGACATTTATAGATAATATGTTACCGATCGATTGTGAACTTAGTTAGTTTATGATATGACTAGGTTAATAATAAACTGCCAGCAAAATGTGAGGTGAATCGTTCAAAATTTTACGTCACATTTCTCGTCAGTTTACAATCTATCGAAGTTAAATTGTCATATCGTGAATAGTTAGAATGAAAGATAGTTCAAGGTTGGACATAATAGTTACAGTAGGTATACATAAATAATAACTAACAAAAAATGTTCAGCGAAAAGGTTTGTCGCGTTTCAGATGACAAATCAAATTTATCAAGGATTCGTTCCATTCTCAATCCGACAGTTCATAATATGCGTAGTTGAACTATAAAATGATGAAGTTCGCAACCGGTCGGTGACATAACACCATATGCGTCTAACTTTAAGCCCTATTCCAACGTAAAAGGCGCAATACATCTTGACCGGCGACCCACAGTCGTGTCCGTGTTATTCTACGTGTCATCTAATTCTTTACACAACAATATTATTCATAAACATTGACTACATGACTTAATATTGGTTAGTTTATAACTGTTAGTGACTCTCTGACACACTGGTGTAGCGAAACCCTTGAGGTTTTGTATGCGTGTACTCCAATCGCATTCCAAGGCCCGTCGAGTGCGTGTTGAGAGCGATACGGCATGCGTTAGAATAGGACAGAGACATCGTATATAACTAACGCAGATGTCGCGTGGCATCACATGTGTGTGTGTGTGTGTGTGTGCGTTCAACTTTATACGATTACCGTACAATGTCTTGTTTCTTAATATCCTAACTTTAATTCACGCCTTCAAGTATATAGCATATTACATCTTTAAATTAATTCAAATGTACATTACGTATAGATGCGAATGAGTTCAAATTAGATTAGGCCCACTTCCACTTCGTACTTATTTTTTTATATAGAAGTTGGCAAACCAGCAAGTGGGTCACATTCTATCCATCCCCTACCCCATCAACTCCTCTTAACATTCCTACCTTTTGTAATAAGAAAATTATGGAAAAGCAAAAAGAATTAGAATTAAGACTCCGGTACCGTACTCATCAGACAAACCCAGAAATACTTCTACTTGACGCCTGTCTTTGTGAGGTCGTGATATTTGACTGTTCGAGCCGGGCCATTTCTGTTGGGTGCGCTTGCATTACGGACTTACTTGCCAGTTTACAAAAATGCTCGCTTTATATAATAACATCCCTAAAATATTATAAATGTGAATGTAAGTTTGTTTGTTACGCTTTCACGCGAAAACTACTCAACCGATCATCATGAAACTTTGTACACATATTGTTGGAGGTATTAGGAGTAACATAGGATACTTTTTATGAAAAAAGTATAAAAAAGCGAAGTATGTATGTTCCCTATAGACTCCGAAACGGTTGGACCGATTTCGATGAAATCTACAGGGATTGTCTAGTTTGACACATTCCTGTGTTTTGTAGCTATCGCATTGAAATAATTAGTACCCGGGCGAAGCCGGGGCGGGTCACTAGTATAGTATAACTAAGACCGGCATCATACTTTTAGAGCACAAACAAAACGATTTCATAACCTAAGTAAGACCCTAAGTTCTGAGAGACGTTACCGCGTAGTAGTAAGAATGAAAATTTTTACAAAACAAGCCTATGTTTGTTTTTATTAATAAAATTGATCATGATGATTCGAGCTTCGAGTATAAAATGGAAGCGGCGGAGTCAGGGCGGAAACACGCGGAGCGATAACACTAATCACAACGCGTTTGTGAATCATTTTAACGTTATTTCAGTTGATGGCGGTTATCAAATGGCCATTGCGGTAAGTGAACAATGTACGTTCTCCATTACCAGCTTGGTTTAACAGCTTTTATTAGCCCGGCGTGTACGTTTGTGTAAGCGAATCCTTGAAACGTGATTTTCACCACATTTAATAGATTAATTTAAAATGTTTCAAACTGATTTAAACAGTTTGTACCGCTATCATTATTAGGATCTTCAGGTTCTTTAAATTTTTTAGAGATTGAGAACAACGCCATCTAGGTGCAATTTTAAATAGCAACTTTTTTTATTCAGTTTATAAAACTATTTTTTTAATCTACATCCCCAACTTGATGTCAAGATGTAATAGATAAACCTTCTGGTATTTGACAAAATGTTTGGTATAAATGTATTATTTTTTTTTATAAGAGACTAGAGAGGCAAGAGGCAAACGAGCGGCGAGAACACCGAGGTGATCAACGACGCCCATGGACAACCCGCAACACCAGAGGAGAGTTAAAATATAAAAAATACGTAGGTCTGATGGGACGCAGGGTTAGCGATCTTTGTTGCGATTTGAGGAGGCCTGCGTCCAGCCCTCGACGAGTAACGGCCGACACGAGGACGGCGACGAGCTCCTATCAACACAATATTATGAACAAAACATTACGCATTATAATAGAACTCGTTACACACCTGTAGGTTCTATAACTTGAATCGATGCCTGGTTTCCGGTAGTGTATTATTAGATGCTATCGTATTTAGGAAACCTATTTAGGTATAAATTATTACAGTACGAGTTTTATCTGTAAATAAAACGATATGTGGATATATTTTGTAAATTTATTTAATACACATGTAATATGTAACGCAAAAATCACTTGACTATGTACTACAATGTGTATTTAACATGATAAATATGTTACAGTTTAAATCGCGTCACGAGATCATCTGCCGAATTGTACATGAGCATTACTTTAGTTAGAGCAGCAATAGAAGCAGGGGTAGACAATTTAAACGATGGGAGGACGATTTAAAAAAAGTGGCGGGTCCAGAATGGAGCCGCATCGCAAGAGACAGAAATGAGTGGAAATATTTAGAGGAGGCCTTTGTGGAAAGACGAGCTGTTTCGCAAGGGGAGACGCCGCTTGCCGATGATGGAGACTTATAGTTATTGATTTAGTAAAAGTGTATTAAAAAAATGTCATTATTCTAATTTAGAAATAGTAAAAAAATGTGAAATGGTTATTTAACTTCTTTTAGGATTAGAATGGAAATGTACATTTAAATTAGTAACTCAAGCTGTAAGCAGTAATAAAGGCTTATTTTATTTATTATTTTAGTCTAGTGGATCTTCAAAGAAGTAAGTACCGAAGATGACGATGAGTTGTCGTGCAGTTTGAAAGCAATTACTAGGACCGATGTCATTTGCAGTAGTTTCAACAGAACATTACATTAACGAATTGAGTATTATTAGAAATCATTTGGAGTCGACGGTTAGTTCAACCTGTTCAGAGAGCGCCAGCTGTTCGGATTACCCGATGTTAAGTTGTCGCGGCGGACAAAACGACACAAAACTAGCTAGCTTGCTTTAATTCTATTCTGACAATGATAGCTGACAGGTTGGATTGCGTGTACGTCAATTACAAATACTGAATTCAAGTCAACACTCTATTACTACCAACAATATATGATATAGTTTTCTTTGGAATCTGAATAGTTGACGGGCATTTAATGCCTCATAATGTCTAACTGCCTTTTGTAATAAACATAATTTACACACGGGATATGAAAATCTCCGTCTGTGTGAAAATTCATTCCTTTATCAAGTAGTACACTTGCTTCCTTTTGATTTGAAACTAAAGCACTAAGCAAACAATTAGTGCACATAAAATTATCCTTACTCACTATGACAACAAGGTTCAATCCAGTATACACCTTCTTAATGGCATAATCATAACAAAGTTTAATTAAATATGTTCAATTTGACTGTCCGTGTGTCAGTGTCCTGGTACAAGCAATTGTCAACTCTAAAGTGACGAACCTTTTTTACTCCGAGTGCATGTACCTACTATATAACTGACAGTCGTTGTGAGTGAATGGAACGGTGCGTCTTAGTTCTTGAGGTGTTTACTAATGTATTTTGCAAGCTTTTTTATATTGAAGTTTATTTGGCTATAGCGCGAAGGATATTCGGTATTATTCAATAGGTGTATTTTTGTTCCCAATAGATTCCGAAACACCTGAAAATTCATTCATTCAACCATTCAGGAAATTTTCATATCGACCCAGACAGTGACTCTGAGTTACCAAATAGCGACTGGATCAATATAACTAGTGGTGCGCGAACAGAACCGGGCACTGGCAAAATAGATTTTTATGAATTTTCGCGAGGTAACAACAGAACACAAGAAAGTCAATAGTTTCGGTTGCGACTCCTAGCTCGTAGTAATTATAATGGAAAAAGTTTCGTTGTAAGTCTGCATTACCTGTTCACTGCGAAAAGGTCAACTACTCGCGCCTTCATTAGTATTAGAGAGGTGGAAGCCGCGCCGCCGCCGGCGAACGGAAGTTTGGTGCGCGTGCGCCGCCCGACCGCCGCTTCCTCTACAGACAAAACTTGTTTGATGCGACGACACATCGACACTAACCCACGTAATCTTTATACGCGGCAAGCAACCGGACTCGCCGCTTGCACTGTTACCGAGCTGCGCCTTCCTTCGCAACATGCACTAACCACAGTTAAGGGTTTAGATTCCAACTGTACGCCTGCATTGTTGGCCAGCGGCGGCACGGCGCTGGCCAACGAACGCCCCGTCAGCCCGCGCGCAGCTACAACAAGAGGAGCGGCGTCGCCCGCGCTGTACTCACCTTGCCCACGAAACAGGTCGACGACACGATACAGGAAGGATCCCTCGCGACACTCACTGCACTTACAGTACCCGCGATACTTCGCGCCGCGTTGGCGACCCGACGTGCACTGGGACCGGCCGCGCCCCACCGCCCCGCGGAGCCTTCACAGGTGTAAGGGGGTGGGGAGGGGAGCGCGTCGCGCACGGCAAGGGGGGAGGGGGACGCGGGGCCTGGTCGTGCGGCCGCCGTGCGCGCGCAGTCGCAGCGATGTCCGCGAACGGGTCGGCGGCCGCCGAGCCGCGGTTGTGCCACGTGCGGAAAGTTCCCGACTTCGATGGCTACGGCTTCAACTTGCACGCAGAGAAGGGAAAACCCGGGCAATACATCGGAAAGGTGGACGACGGCTCGCCGGCGGAGGTGGCGGGTCTTCGGCGCGGCGACCGCATCCTCGAGGTGAACGGGCAGAGCATCGCGGGCGAGACGCACAAGCAGGTGGTGGCGCGCATCAAGCAGCGGCCGGACGATGCGGAGTTGCTGGTGGTGGCGCCGGCGCCTGGCGACCCGCTGCCCGCCGAGCTGGACGCGCCGCCCTCGCCCCCCTCGCCGGTGCGCAACAACCCCGCCGCCCCCGCGGCCAACGCGACCCCGGGCGACGCTGAGGCGCCGCGCCTCAACCTCACTATGACGGCGGCGGAGATGCGCGCGCACCTCGCGGCCAAGAAGAAGGTGGACCCCAAGAAGGTTCCGATGGACCTCAAGTCAAAGTTCGACATAGTGAAGAAGCTGTGAGTGCGCGCGCGGCGTTGCCGCTCCGCGCCTCGCCATGTTCGTTTGCCATTGAGTTTATTGTACATAGGTATTATACGTTTTAAGTAATTTCGATAGAACTACCTATATGCTATAATTATATTATAATTTATTTTTACGAGCGTAATTCGATTGAATTTTATTAGCTGATTATATAAATGTGTAGTTTAAAGTTATCTACATACTTAAGTGCAATTATTGTTGAAAGATTAATAAAGGATATTGAGAAATAAGTGATTCGTGTAAATGATTTGATGAACGGGTCGGCAGGCGGCAGGTTCGCGCGCCGGAGGCGTGCGCGGCGGGACGGAGGGGGGCCGGGGGCTCAAGGACGTGTCGTCGCGGCCGCTGACTGCGGCGGTGTGTTCCCATTTTTTCTCTTTTTTTTCTATTTATTTTTGTGAGATGACAACATGAATAGCGTTCGCAAGGCAGCGATGATGTAGGTACGGGCACAGGCGCAATCAGCGGCAACAGGTGACGTGTACCTAGCTAGCTAGTGCGGCGCGCGGCACAGTACTCTAAGTCCTCTTTAAAACAACTTGGGCTCTGCGCAACCGGCTTACTCACCAGATCCTACCTCTGCCCCTTTTGTCGCTGCCTGCATCGCATTACATTAAGCATTTCAATGTCCATGTAAGGTTTTTAGAATCAGCAACACTATTATAATTATGATTTTTGTAGAAAAAAAAAATAATTGTAGCCATTTTAATTTTTCTTTTCTTATTTTTTAAAAAGTTCGAAGTAAAAACCAGGAAAAAATGTAATGACTGCAAATTTAGTTGAGAATAAACACACGTTTTTTTAAGGAATAAGGCGGCAAACAAGCAAGCGGGTCTCTTGATGTTGTGACCGCTACCCATAGACATCTACAATAAGCAAATGTGTTCCCAACCTTTAATAAGCATAGACAGGAAAAAGGATATACCTTTTACCCCTTATCATCCTATCCTATCATATAGGGTGGGAAGGGGAAAAGGACTGAAATTAGGACTCCGGCACCTCTCTCGTTAGACGAAACGCAGATTACTTTTACTTCACGCCTGTTTTCTGTGAGGTCGTGGTATTTCACCGGTCGTACAGCCCATTCGTGCAACAGATGTTGTTGTTGCGGGCTCTACCACTGTTAAATGATCTTGACAATAGATTTTTATCTATTTCATCATTGTGAAATCGCTGGTGATCTGAGCTCGGTGAGTTATTGCAGCTGTCGCTTGCTTCGACTCAGGCTCAACTTCATATCCAGCGGAACGCACCTGCACCGACGTTGCAGGCGTCACGCACAAATGTGCCAACAGCAGTAATATAATATATCAAATCCTGAACATACAGAACTTTGCCACCCTTTTGTCTAAAAGAACCATATATCAATCTAAGCAACTGATTATAGGTGGTCTTGTTCCATGGACTTTAAGGTTAATTCTTAGTTTCCAAAGCACTCCGTACAATTTGCATTGTTCACCTCGATGTCCTGTTACCTGTTAACACAAAGGCTGATTAATAATGTAAAGTAGATAAGTGCTATATGTAGACAATAATCTATCTCCGTGACAAATTTCATCCAAATCCGTTAAGCTGTTTTTGCGTGAAAGAGTAACAAACATCAGAAACTTTCGCATTTATAATATTGAGTGTTGATATATGTATGAATGAACTGGCTGTATCATCAACGCACAGCCCAAACTAGGCCTAGACTTGACCTAGAGATGGCAGGCGGTTCGCTGGTCCGTTATTATAAAAATTATTGTATTATGACTTGGAAAACTTATCACAATCGTATTGTTTCAACAAATCATCATTCAACCTCAAGTTTTAGTGATAGTGCTCGTACCTGCGCAGCTATAAATGTACATGAACTTACTTATTTCATGAAGTCTTATATACGTACTTGAAACAATGAACATTATCATTGCAGCGCGCGAGGTGCGAAGGTTCAGCCACGGCGAGGTCGGCCGCGCACGAGTAATCAAATGTGTATTGTGTAGTGTACACAATCATTCACAACGGTGACTCAATGCAGTTTAACAAATAGCTTTGTGTACAACAGCAAGACATGATTTAGCGCCAGCTGGATGTATGTAGTACAGATTCGAAGTAATATCAAATAGTTTACAGATTTTTTTTTGATTTTCTGTACACAATTTGTATATCTATAAGTACTCTACTTAAGTAATCTACTTTATATATAAGGATTTATAACCGAGGTCGTTGTAAATTAAATTCATTGTAGTTTTGTAATCCTGGATGCGCGTGCGCAACTGCCGGGCGTTGCTCAACGTTCTTGCGCCGCAATTCGCCGCGCGTGCAGTCCTCTACCTGTTACGCTGTTACAATTCCTTTGCCCAAATACTTATCGGCGCTCTTCTGTTTTGCAACAACAGAATTTTAAAGTCGAAACCTCCCGCTCGATTTCACGTTTCCTTCAGCGAAGTCAGCAACTACAATACAACTATTATGTACCCTTTATAATAAAAATAACACCCAAATAATTGTATGAAACTTAAAGATGACTTTAGCAGGTCTGACTATGTACTAATATAATGAAGCTGAAGAGTTTGTTTGTTTGTTTGACCGCGCTGATCACGAGACCCACCAATTGGTGCGTTTGCATTTGATAGTATGATTGAGGAAGGTTAATTAAAATCAAGCTATCCCAAAGATGTGACACCTCAAGGTGAAGCAATAGAACTCAAAAGTGAAGCCACTTTAAGTCGCCAATTGGCAACTTCGTAACATCCACCTCCCGATTCGTTTCCCGCCTCGCGGATACAAAATCTCTGTTTGTAATATCAAACGGTTTGTGCCAGTAGTAAGGTTATTTTTCCAATCAATTTTATAATTTCTGTATGTACGAGTGCTGACAGTCTTTTATTATATTAGTAACTGCAAAGGTTGGGTTAGGCAATAAGAAATGGTGGCGCCTCCTTCAGTTAACGACCTCGAGCCACGATGCCTTAGAAACACAGCCTTAGCGTAGCTCGACTGTAACACTTACGTAAGAAAATTCATTTAACATGATTTGTGTTATTATGAACTGGCATCTACTTTAGACCATTAGGGACCGGATTTAAATAAATCCATTCTTAGTCGCCTACGAATAACATCAATATCTGAAATTTCAAAACTTCTAGCCTCTAGGCGTACGCCCGTAACCCAGAGGGTTAGGCAGAGATTATAGATTTCCATTTAGCGCGATCTAGGCACACCGCTCTCGCTTCTACTTCCGTACATCTACGCATACAAACTCGTCGGTTACGGGTACTCCTTATATCGCCCTTCTTTAGTATGTCACTAATCTGATCGATATAAGTTCTCGTTGGACGTCCTCTGCCAACGCTAACACACTGCCGCAACATGAATTTGTTTCGTTCAATATACATACATCCTTTTCAACAAACCTATCTCAAATTTAGTTTCTTGTTTTATATAAATAAATAATATTATAGATAAACAAGCGCTCGACCGCAACTGTATTTGTTATGTCGAGGTAGTTAGTCTATTAGGCCCGTACTGTGAGGAGGCCGCGAGCTGCCGCCGCGTCAGGGTGCACTCGCTGATAAGCACCGCCACTCCGCCTAGCTCTCTGATAACACAACACGTTACCTTGTAATGAACTATCGGTCATACAAACATCTATATATCGATTTATTGACTCATGTATTACGTAGAAAGCAGAAAAAAAATTGGTGAAGTCCGCGATTTCCTTCATCTGGTTAAATTTTAAATAAGTTAATAAGTTTCGGAACGTGTTAGGGATCTGCAAATAAGTAACTGGTTGCAGATGCGTTGCCTACCTTTGGATCTACCTACTGCCTACTTTTGGACAGAGGAAGGGAGAAAAAAGGCCTTTCCGCCTGCCATCTTCATGTTATTAAAATAGGATAGATGGGGAAGAGGTCTAGAATTAGGTCTCCGGTATCTCACTCATCAGACGACACGCACGCGTCTGCTTCTCGCCTGACTCCTTGCTAAGAACTTCTTCTAGCGAATATTTTATTTTATTCTGCCCTAGGGAATCTGTACCGGTCCCAGCTTCGCGCAACCAGCAAAGCATACTAACATATAGATATGTTACACGCAAAATCACCTGTCAATAGTGTTACAAGACGGTGCCAGCAACATACACATGTCAAATGGTGTGAAAAGGATAGTGTAGTTAAAATAATAAGAAAAAAAAAGACAGCTAGTGTTTGGTACTCAAGCGTAAATGTTAGCACATCATGTAAGCTAACGAAAATGCATCCCAATTAGGACACTTTCAAGTCTTCACTTTTCGATACGGTAACATCTTTTTCTCGTCATAATGTTCGTGCAGCATACAAGGTTGTCTTCAACAATCGTTAAAATATTATAGTAAATTCACCCGAAACTAAGAATGAATTAAGAATATACCCAAAGATTTTCGTTTTAAGTCGCTTCGTTTCTTGGTGAAAGTCGTATGAACCTCAGTTCAGTAGTTTCTGACTTTTTGCAGTTCAGACTTATGGGAAACAAGGTAAGATTTATTTTATAACATGTAGTGATTCACAAAAAATATGTAAAGTAGTTGTACGAATGCGGAACCGCGTCGAATGCCGAGCCAGTGTGAAACCCGTCGTGCTGCGTCACTCTTGTATGTAATGTATTGTCGCCGTGAAATTGTAAACACCGTTTGTTTATAATTTCACTACTGTTGTTATAAGCTTATGGTAAAGTGTGCACCGAATTAACAATTTACATATTGCCAATTTTTTGACGATATGTGTCGGCGTCAAATCGTCAAATTGTGAACTGAGGTAATTTAATTATTTCCGCGTGTAGTTAGACATTTAGTCCATCGACTAGAAATAGTTTTGCTCCAAAAAGTTCTTGTTAGTTCAGTTCACAAGCTTATAATATCGCTAGAGAGATTATAAACTAACGATATATACAATTTTACAGTAACATGAGTCAGTAACTCACGACATGCTCTGGCCTAGTCACCGCTATAAGACTTCTCTATGGAATAAAATAATAGCGGAAAGAGTACAGAATGGCGTCCGAGTTTGTGATATACCTTTCTTTTGACAAGAGACATATCATTGCTTTATAATGACATTCAATATGTTATTGTGAAGGGAGTCGTTCTTTGTCCCGAGGCTTGTACGAGGCTCAGGGATGGTAATGACGGGGAATAAGAACACCGACGTGAGAAGACCAGCTTGGTAAGACCAGAACAGTCACGTTAACAAGACTGCGACGAAAAATCACGATTCATTCATAAAACGAGCTAGCGTCATTTTTTTTGTTTTATTTACCCTACCGACCCGCGCCGGCCTCGCATGGATATTTTCTCTATACATTACACAAACAACTTACAACTTTTGGTGATGGATTTAGAAAAACGAGTATCTCCGGTCTCTGGGCCCAGTAGTTTTGATGATACTATAAAATCTAAATGAAACTTAAGACTTGAAGTTTCTCAATGATTTCAAAGTGACTCCAATTCCCAAACAGTCGACTGGACTGATACGTGTACATATTCAGGGACAAGTATTTGCAATACAATGTTATACCGATCTTACGTGTTAAGAATCTCTGGTGAATATCAAGACCTTTTGAACTTTGAATTAACGAAAACAACTGATCACGATTTATAACTGATGTCCATTGTAAAACAGCGTCATGAGCTAGATCTTAACAGCATAATTATTAACAAGAAATCGCATCAGACAAATGTTTTTCTTGATAAAACGTAATCAACCTTCATCGAGTCGCTAGCCCGTGACCACTGCGACGGTGTACAAAAAAGGCATGGACGTGTCCTTAACACTTAGAATTATAAAGTAAGTTGTTGCACGCGGCTCCGCGCGCAGTCCTGTAGGTCCCCCCTTGGATTTTTTTTTATTTGATTCCACATAACAACTTGTATCTTAAGATGCAACTTGTGGCGAAAAGTTGATAAGTCAATAACATTACTTTGTCAACCGATATTAGGTTTCATTTTTTTATCCCTTGGGATGGTTATTTTGGGATAGGATAGGAAGAGTGGCTCACCAAAATACCAGCACTCCTCTCCCTCCGCGACTCCACCACCACTGCGGAGACCCTCAGTCCCCGCAGTTTGCTACAGAAGGCGAACTAAACGAGTAAAATAATAAAAACCTTTTGCTTGTTTGTGGTGGTGGTTGAGGCTACAACCACCCACATCATCATCACCAACACGAAAATATATTTACAACTAGCTGTGCTTCACCCGCCCTGCGATTGTACTTGTACGAAATATTAGAGTAGTATTTAAGTAGGCCATATCATTTCGTTCAAGGAAAATGTGAAGTGAGCGCTACCCATAGACATCTGCAACAGACAAATGTGTTTCAGATGCGTTGCCTACATTCAATGGGCATAGACAGGAAAAATGATATTTCCTCTTCCCCGTTAACCCCCTCCCCATCCAATCCTCTTCCCGCTCCCATCCTATCCTTATAAGGAAAGGGTGGGAAGGGGAAGACGACTCAAATTAGGCCTCCGGCACCTCACTCATCAGACGAAACGCAGAGTTCTTCTACTTCACTTTCTGTGAGGTCGTGGTATTTCACCGGTCGAGCCGGCCCATTCGTGCATTCCGAAAAATTTGGAAATGTGACGAGCTATTTGCTATGTGCTCGTTTTACAATGATTCAACATACACGTGTCGACGTTTGGGAGTATTTGTCATTCAACCTTCGTCTAAATTATTTGAGCTCAATAAGCTTCTTGTATAAATAAGCAATTTTTTTTAATAAATAATATTTTATATCTCTGTCTATCCTCCTTCGTTCTCGTAGCAATAAAGATGACAATGAAAATTTATTTTATTCATAAAACCTTTCGACATGAAACATAAAACATGACACAGGATATTGAAAAAAGTGAATTATAATAATAATAATAATAATAATAATATGTTTATTATCAGACCATGAGTCCATACATATACATTAAAAAAAAATGTACAAAGATATAAGATGAATAGGATTATAACATGTGATACAATCGTTTGGACAGATGTTATGCTATGCAGCTAAATATGTAATAACTGGTGCATCACACTAGCGTTCTTAATTAAATTATTGTTTTAATGGACGATCGAAAACAATTCAATTTTTGTTTAATTTTTTTTTTGTAATACTTCCTGGCTTCAGAAACTATTTTATACTACTTACTTCATAAAGAAATTTAAGAAAACAAAACAAAATGAAAAAAAAAATCACTCATTACTGTGCCATTCCATGAGAAATGGCGCAGCAGTGATTGATGTAACTGCAGTCCAGCCGACTAGTGATCATGCAAAGGATACTGTTGGTACTGCCATGTACTCTGCGCACCAGGGATGCGCATCTTTTACGCATGGTAGCGTACCAGCAGTCTACCCGATGTTCAGCAAACATCCCTGATGCACTACAGAATCGCCGCAGCCCCAACAGCACCCTGAACGCATTATTAAATTGGATTCGGAGGGCACTGTAAGACTTTTGGGTATAGTCAGCCCACAGGCTGCACGTGTAGAAAGATGTACAATAGGACTTAAAAAGCGTAATTTTGACATTTGTCGAGCAACGTGCAAACCTGCGAGCTATCATGTTCGCCCGCACTGCCAGCGCCCTCCGTTCTCTCTCAATGTCATCATTGTCCTTGAGGTCAGAGGTCAGCATATGACCTAAATACTTAAATTTAGATACTTTACGCAAAGCTGTACCATTTAGCATAATATCTGGAAATATGTTACCTGTACTGTTTCCTCTGGCCTCAAATACCATAACTTCACTTTTTAGTGGATTGTATTTTAGCCCGTGCTGCACGGTATATTCTTCACAAATTGTAATCAGTTTCTTAATGCCACATACCGAAGCACTCAGCAAAACCATGTCATCAGCATAGCTTATGTTGTCTACATTAACACCATCTATGTGACAACCTACCCGGGTGCTACTGAGTGCCCGAATCAGGTCGTTCATATACAAGTTGAATATAGTTGGCGAGGACAATCCCCCCTGCCTAACTCCGCACTCTAACCTGTACGATTTTGACATTGTTCCTGACCATCGCACGCCATTGACCTGATTTCCATACCAGTACTTGCAGATGTTGATGAGTTCTGTTGGTAAATTAGTTTTTTCTAACTTTTTCCATAAAATATCATAAGAAACCAGATCAAAGGCTTTCGAAAGATCAAGAAAGCAAGCATGGACTGCAGTTTGTCGACTTGTGTAGTATTTGACAGCATGCTTAACACACAAAATTGCACTTTCAGTAGATAGTCCGGAACGGAAGCCGAACTGATTGTCATGAAGTTCAATGTGTTTGGTCAGCTGTGAATTCAACATGCCATCAAAAACCTTCGATATTACTCTGCCTCCAGGTCCTTCAAAAGAGTTATTGCGACGGCAAAGTCGGAACAAGTCGCTCAGCATTGGGGATAGGCTAGTGCGTCTTCCTTCTGGATTTAGTCCGTACTGGTCTCTCACCAAGGATGTCCAAGGAAATTCGTGTAGCCCATCGTTACCATCTTTGAGAAGGGATGGCTCGTTGGCCCATACTGCCGAAGAGAAGGCCGATCTTCTGGTCTCTCTCTTTGCAACAAACTCGACACTGGATTACAAAGGTAACTCGCCGCTGAAATTCCCACGCGATGAGCCCTCTTTGTCGGAAATCCAGATTCCCCAGAGATCAGTGTGTTTACGCAAAAAGCGCCTTGTTGCGGCGAATAGCAAATAGTTGCAAATACCTCATTTCTCTTTTATGGCCAGCCATCTCAGTATAACCGTAGCAGTTTAACAATCATATATAATTGTTTTAACCTGCCTGCCTAACGCAAACCCTCCTCGGGAATAATAAGCTAACCAAAAAATAAACATTTTAAAAATTATTGAAAGTTTATATGAAATTCAACATTTTTTTTTTGACGCTCGGAATGCATTTACGCACTTCGCCGTCCGTGCTGCGAGGGCAGCAGGGACGACTTCGTTTGGGACTCCCGGCCTTAAATTTGGGCCGGACTACCCACCAAAATCCCGCGGTGTTCTCCTTCGCCCGACCGGGCCGTGGCATCTACGTAAGTTTATCCACGGCCCGGCTAGGGTGGGCCTCTTGGTTGGGGTTGGGGCTCGACACGTGTAGGGAGGGATCAGATATTAAGCTCCTCCCGTCACCCTATGATACTGCCCCCCTCGGAACACACGAAGAATGCTCACCGAACCCCGCTGTCGAAGACGAGACCGAGATATCTCATGGTTCCGCCGACAGCAATGGGGGTGCCGCTCGCCACGATGGAATAACCGCGGGGCAGTTAATAGGTAGGTTTAGTTAGGTTAGGTTTTTTTTTGTGGGCGGCTCTATGCCGCCCTCTCGTTCACCCCTGACATTTTATAATAATATAATATGGCGTATCTTCTCTCTGCATATGTAGCCATATGCACAGGGAAGCCCGCGGAATGCTATTTTGCCTGTTTCCCAAAAGCCTACTTTGCCTTGTTTGCCATCTCATTACCACCACTTTTATTTTTATTTATTACTTTTTTAACTATTGTTTTACAACATTTTATAAACTTATTTCTAATTTCCTTATTTTCTATTATTATTTTTAGGTTCTCTAACTTTATTTCCATGTTTATTTCGTTTTCTACTACATTTCTCTCTTTCATGTATATGTGACAGTCTGTTAACAGGTGCAAGACGTCTTGCTTCGTCGCCGGGTCACAGCCACACGAAGGGCTCTCCTTGCATTTGAAGCGATGCAAATATTCGGAGAGCCCTCCGTGTCCTGTTAGAATTTGCACCATGAGCGAGTCCATTTCAATTTTTCTGACTAGGCTGTATGCTTCTGTTGCGTCGGGGAAAAATATTTTTGTTACAGAAGCCGTTGTTTTTTCTCTATATCTCCGGTTCCATTCGTCAACCGATTCCTGACGGATCTGTCGTTTGACGAATGAAACCGGAATTTTGTCGTGGTCTGGCTTCTTTTTAATTTTTAGCGCTGCTGCCTTAGCCAGCTCGTCAGCCCTTTCATTTCCAATCTGTCCAACGTGTACTCTGACCCAGTATAGTCTTACTCTGCCGCCCTGGTCATTTATTGTTCTTATGTTTCTCCGGATCTCGCCGACTAATGGATGGGTACTTTCAATATCTTCTATGGTTTGAAGAGCCGATCGTGAGTCGGAGAAAATGCTGTGGGTTTGTGTGGGGGCCTTAAGTGCAGATTTGATGGCTCTATTTAGGGCCAGAAGTTCCGCCTGGTAGACGGTGCAGTAATTTTCAAGTTTAAGTTTTTGGGCCTCAGTTTCCGCCGCACCGTCCCATATAGACAATGCTGCTCCAACCTTGCCCTCCATTTTGCTACCATCGGTAAACATTTTTATTCCGTGTTCTGGCAGCTCTGCACCGTCTTCCAGGCAGAAAAATTCTAAGTCCAACCTCTCGGCTGTGTGCGCTAGTTTCGTCCAGGGCATCCTCCCCTCACCCTCTCGGTCTCCTATTACTCGCCGGGAGATCCCTTTATTTGTCTCATAAAGAGACGCTGCTTCCCGGATTCTAAGATCCAGAGGAAGTAGTCCGGCGAGCAATAAGGCCGAGTTCAGGGAGACTGTCCTGTACGCTTTTATGATCTTTTGCGCAAAGCCTATGTTTTTTTTTTTTTTACAAAGGTTAAAAAAAAATTAAAAAAAAAATACATTGCTAAAAAATTTTTTTTTTAAATATACAAGGTTGAGAATAATAAAACAAGATTAAAATACTTAAATACTAGGTTAAAAACAATAAATAGTATAAAAAGAGTAAAATTACGTACTTATAAATAACACCCTACACCTTATTCCTACTTATGACCGCGAGAGCCTCCTTACAATATTTTAAAAAATTCTGTCTAGTTTGCTTATTTCTTATTATATTTGCCATGTTTTCTTTTTTGATTCTGTCTCTGATTTCAATTTCCACGTCGGCTCTCTTAGCAGCAAATACAGGGCACTCGGCGATTATATGCAGCACGGATTCCTGTTCTCCCGGATCGCAGATACATGAAGGGCTCTCCTTGCAACGAAACCTGCTTAAATAGGAGGAGAACCCTCCATGTCCGGTGAAAATCTGCGTTAGAATAGGATCCGGTTCAATCTTTCTCAGGGTGGGGTATGCCTCAATGACATCCGGAAAGAAGACCTTGGTCACTGAGGCTGTTTCCCCGTCCCTATAGCGCCCGTTCCATACCTCAAGCGACAACAACCGGATTTGCCTCTTGAGGTATGAGACGGGAGACTTCTCGTTGTTCGGTTTGGTCTTCATTCCGATTGCAGCTTGCTTTGCAAGCTCGTTCGCCCTCTCATTTCCCTCCACCCCCGCGTGCGCAATAAAATTTCACTACTTTCCCCTGCTCCTCACTTCTCTTAATCTCTTTCCTTACCTTCACAGCGAGGGGGTGGAGAGAGTTTCCATTTGATATCGTTTCGAGGGCGGACCTGGAATCGGAATGAATACCAAACGTTCTTCGATCGCTCTTCACCACAAATAGGGAAGCCTCGTACAGGGCCAACAGTTCCGCCTGGTATACGGTGCAGAAGTGCCCCAGCTTTAATTTCCGGCAGGAGATCTACGCGGCGCCATCCCAAGCGGATAGCGCCGCGCCGACCCTGCCTTCAATTTTGCTGCCGTCGGTGTAGATGCTTACATCGACGGCAGCTCGTTGGGCCACTTCGTCACCGTCCGCCAGGCAGTCGAACTGTGGCCCCTCCAGGTGCGCGGGCTGCAGAGTCCGAGCGTACAGGACCGGCTCCTCCAACTCAAGATCTCCGAGTACCTGCCGGGTGTGACCCTTCTTTACTTCGTAAAGAAGGACCGCTTCTTGGACCCGAAGGTCCAGAGGAAGCAACCCGGCAAGTGCTAGGACGGAGTTCAAGGATACGGTCCTATACGCTCTCACTATCTTCTGCGCAAATCCCCGCTGCACCCAGTTAAGCAACTTCAAGGTCTCCTTCCTTTTTGCCGCAGAGGCCCATACGCTGGCCGCATAAAGGATGGTGGGCTCGACCACCGCCACGTATATGGTCCTGACGATCTCCGGGTTCAGACCCCAGGAAACTCTGGCTGCTCTTGACAGCTGACGATAGACGCCTTGCGCTTTGTTGCAGACGTTCGCAATGTGCGTCTTAAGGGTGAGTCTATCGTCAACCGTCAAGCCCAGGATTTTCAGTTCTCTAACGAGCTCAATGGGTCTCCCGCCCATGCTCAAACGCGGGGAGTCATACTTGGTCCTCCTAGTGAGGACCATGGCTCTCGTTTTGTGAGGCGCAAAATTTATTTTATTTCTTACTCCCCACCTCTGAACAAGTGCGAGAGCCCCATTGGCCCTCTCCTGTATTTCCGAGGATCTGTCTCCGGAGAACATCAGCACCACATCGTCGGCAAAAGCCTGGCAGTGGGCACCCACACTATCTAACTCCCCCAGAAGGGGCAGTTAGATAGTGTGGGTCAGCAGCAAATTCCAAAAAGTGGGCCCCCCGATTGACCCCTGCACGCAGTCTTTGGTGGTCTTCGTAGCGTACTCTGCTCCCGCAAATCTGACGCGCACGGATCGATCGCTAAAGTAGCTGTCGATCATGCGCCCCAGATTCGCGGGGCACCGCGTTTCCGCTAACCTGCACCGGATCGCAGGCCACCAAGCGTTATCGAAGGCTCCTTCTATGTCCAATGAGACTAGCACGACTATCTTCTTTTCTGTTAACTTGGATCTAATGTGTTGGACCATGTCATAGAGGGAGTCTTCGGTAGAGCGCTGCGGCATAAAGCCGTATTGGCGCCCGCTGATCGTCGGTGCAGTATACCACCGTATGCGGCTTACAGCCATCTTTTCTAGGATCTTGCCGAAAACCGGCAAGAGCCCTATGGGTCTGTAAGACTTTGGCTGCGTGTAGGCGTCCTTACCGGGTTTAGGCAATGCCACAATTGCTGCCTCTTTCCACCTCCCGGGGAAGAAAGAGAGGCTCAGGCACTTATTAGCGATCGCCAGGAAGAGGTCCGGATCCAAAGAAATGTCAGCCGTGAGTCCATTTGGACCAGGAGCCTTCCTTAGGTTAGGTTAGGTTAGGTTTTTTTTTTTTTTTTTTGTGGGCGGCGCTATGCCGCCCTCTCGTTCACCCCTAACGTGTTTTGGGAAAGGGTCGTTGGGTGCTTTAATAATTTTTTCATACATCTTTTATTAAATACAGGTAATCGCTTAAAATTATTGGATATTACATATTTGAATTGTACTAACATTATTTTATTTCTGTTAACACTATTTATTACTACTTACTATTACTTTAAATACTATATACTATTCTAAGTTCTACTCTAATCGGTCTTGTTTCTTATTATTACTTTGTTCGCCAAGAGCTTACAATACTTTATAAATTTTTCTCTTTTCCCTTTCATTATTATAATATTACTTATATTAGCTATTTCTAATTGCTCTTCTAGCTCTATCTCACAATCATGTCTGTATTTTTCAAATGCTGGGCATTCTAACAGAATGTGGAGCACGGACTCCTCCTGTGCTGGGTCGCAGATGCACGATGGGTTCTCCTTGCATTTAAACTTATGCAAGTACCCTGAGAATCCACCGTGCCCCGTCAAGATTTGCACCAGCACAGGATCCAGGTCCAACTTGCGGAGTACTGGGTAGGCGCACACAGCGTCCGGGAAGAAGGCCTTAGTTGTTGAGGCCGTGACTCCCTCCTTGTAGCGCCTGTTCCATTCGTCAAGCGTGTCCAGACGGATCTGTCGCTTGACAAATGAAACAGGGCATTTGTCATAGCGCGGCTTTGTCTTCACTCCGACTGCGGCTTGTTTCGCCAGTTCATCCGCCCTTTCGTTCCCAACCGTCCCCGCGTGTGCCTTTATCCAAAATATTTTTATTTTCCCTTTTTTATTTTCATCCGTCAACACTTTCCATATCTCTCTAACGAGGGGATGGCGAGAGTCGACATTTTTAATCGTCTCTAGGGCGGATCTGGAGTCGGAGTAAATGCAATAGCTCTTGGAGGGGCATTTGGAGATATATTTCACGGCCTCATGTAGGGCAAACAGTTCCGCCTGATATACGGTGCAGAAGTTGTCGAGCTTTAATTTGCGGCAGCTAGTCTCCGCTGCGCTATCCCATATGGATAACGCAGCGCCGACCTTGTCGCAGATTTTGCTGCCGTCGGTGTAAATATTTACATCGGCGGCAGCTCGCTGGACAACTTCGTCACCGTCCGTCAAGCAGTCGAACTGCTGCCCTTCCAGGTGAGCGGGATGGAAGGTATTTTCAAACTTTACCTGCCTCTCGAGTCTGCGGTCTCCCAGTACTCGCTGGGAGTGACCCTTCTTTATTTCGTAAAGAAGGGCTGCTTCTTGGACCCTAAGGTCCAGAGGAAGCAACCCAGCGAGCACTAGGGCCGAGCTCAGAGAGACGGTCTTGTAGGCTCTGATGATTTTTTGCGCAAATCCCCGCTGCACGTGGTCTAACAACTTTTTACAGGACTTCTTCCTTACTGCCGGCGCCCACACACTGGCCGCGTAGAGGATGATGGGCTCCACCACCGCGACGTATATGGTTCTGATGATCTCGGGATTTAGGCCCCACGAGACCTTTGCTGCGGTTGACAGTTGACGATAGATGCTTTGCGCTTTCTTGCATATATTGCCAATGTGCGAATTAAATGTAAGCCTATCATCAACTGTCAACCCCAGTATCTTCATTTCCTTTAACAGCTCAATGCGTCTTCCGCCCATGCTCAGAAGCGGGGAGTCATATTTTAATTTTCTAGTGAAAACCATAGCCTTGGTCTTTGTTGGTCCAAAATTTAGTTTGTTACGGACTCCCCACTTCCGAACATGTTCGAGAGCCGCATTGGCTTCGCCCTGTATGTCTATGGCGATGTCTCCAGAGAACATCAGGACCACATCGTCTGCGAAGGCTTGGCAGCGGACGCCCATCTCCTCCAACTCCCCCAGGAGTGGGTTCAGCAGCAGGTTCCAGAGCGTCGGTCCCCCAATGGATCCTTGCACGCACCCTTTTGTGGTCTCTCGGGTCCACTCGGCTCCCGCATACCTGACGCGCACTGTTCTTTCACTAAGGTAGTGATCGATCAGGCGCCTCAGGTTTATGGGACACCGAGTTTCGGCTAGCCTGCACCTCACAGCCGGCCACCAAGCGTTATCGAAGGCTCCCTCTATGTCCAGTGATATCAGCACAACGAGCCTCTTCCTTTCCACCTCGGCTCTGATGTGTTGAATCATGTCATAGAGGGAGTCCTCGGTGCTACGCTGCGGCATAAAGCCGTATTGGCGCCGGCTGATCGTAGGTGCAGTATACCATTGGACCCGCCTCACCAGCATCTTTTCTAAGATCTTGCCCATAATGGGTAAGAGTCCAATCGGACGATATGCTTTGGGGTGCGTGTAGTCTTCCTTATTGGGTTTCCTCAGCACTACAACCGCTGCCTCTTTCCACCTCCTGGGGAAGCACGCTAAGGCCAGGCAACGGTTTGATATCGCCAGGAACAGCTCTGGATCCAGGGTGATCGCCGTTAGGCAAATGTCCGCGGTGAGGCCGTCCGGGCCAGGAGCCTTCTTCGGGTTAAAGCTCGACGCAGCCCACATGAGTTCAGCTTGTGTGAATGGAGGATCACATGAGTTATCATTTGACCCCTCGTTGACTTTGTCAGCGTTATTTCTTATTGCTGTGTGGGCTGCGTCGTCGTCTTCCACCCGATCTTCGGGATAGAAGACTTCTGCGAAGGTCCTGGCCGACTCTTCCCCGCTAAGGACTGTGTCGCCCCGGACAAGGGGGATGTCATCGGCCCTCACCGCGGTCCGGCTTATCACCCTGTAGATCCCGTCCCATACCGTCTCGCGGGTCTGCCGGCCACAGAAGTCTTTCCAGCTTTGGGTCTGAGCGCTCTTTACTTCCGAGAGGTACTTTTCCTTCGCGTCGACATACTGTTGCACGACCCAGGCTCTTCGAACTGGCGCTGCCCAGCGTATCCGCCTCTTTTTCCTCAAGACCTCTGCCTTGAGTTGAGAGAGCTCTTGGGACCACCAGGGCAGTCCCGTCCGTTTCTTCTTCGGAATCTTGGGCATGATCTCCCTGCACGCTTCTGCCACGGTTTCCGTATATCGGTCTATCTTACTTTCCAGGTCCTCTTTTGAGGTAATCCTGTCGATCTCCGATGGCGTCATTTCTTCCTGCTTCCATATTGAGGCAAGTTTACCACGAAATTCGCCCCAATTGGCCTTCCTAGTACTGTACACCCTGGTAGAGCGGCAGACATCCATGCCCGCTGACTTTTCAAAATTCATGTCGAACAGGACTGCCCTGTGGTCCGAACTAGATACACTGTCATCCGTGCGCCAGTTCTCCACTCTTCCGAGCATATTGGTCGAGCACACAGTAATATCGACGCAACTGGAATACCTTTTCCCACCTCGGATGGTGTCAAAAGTGGGCTCAGACCCCCGATTCAGAATGTGGAGACCCAGCTCGTCAAGTGTTTCTTCCACTTCCAGTCCCCTTTTATCGGTTTTTTGACTGCCCCACCACGTCGACCACGCATTTAGGTCTCCGGCCAGTATCACTCCTGCTGTACCCAACCTCTCCACGACAGTGCCGATCATGTCCAGGTATGGTTTGATGGGCTTGTCTGGCTCCAGGTACACCGACACCAATCCTATCTCCCACGCCCCAGACCCCACTTTTGCAACAGCAATGTTGCAGGTCGTGAGGTCCGGGCAGTGGGTGACTTTCATGGTGTCGTCAAACAGTACAATGGCTGCTTTGACCACCATGTCAGGGGCCCGGTTCCTAGCACATTGTACTATTCTTGCACCTGGATGCTGCCTCATCTCCCCAATCCTGCCTATGTAAGGCTCCTGGACTAAGGCGAACGAGAGTTTCCTCTTGTTCGCCTCAGTGATTAGCTCTGCCGTGGAGAGCCCGGATCTTTGCAGGTTTGCCTGAACGGCGAGATACCGGCTATGCCTGGTTTGAAGAGCGTTGGAAACACTTGGGACCACCTTAGCAATAAGCCACGGTGGATCTGGCAAGTGCCTCCCACCTCTTCCTCACCGGGCATTCGACGCTAAATGCGTTATGGTCTCTTCTGTCAGATTTTGCCTTAAGGCAGTTCCGACAGGAGGGCGGTTCTCCGTCCAGCCAGTTAGTGCTTTCCTTCCTGAGGTGCGGGCCCCCACAGTGACTGCATACTTCGACATCCTCCGTACACAGTCTTTTTGTGTGCCCGTATCCCAGGCACTTGGAGCACTGAACCAGAGGGGATTGGTCGGCTACTTTGACTCGCTGTAGGTCCACGTGAATCGATTCAGCCTCCGTTAGCCGGCCCCACACCTTTGGTGAGACCCTCAGCACTACGTGGGACGTGAGTGTGTTCCTGGCCCTCTTTCTATATCGGACCTCCATTCGCATTTCCCCATCTTCGATTCCCTTTAGGAGGTCCTTGTTCTGGTTCCTGATGGCTTCTAGGATGTCATGATCTTTATTGTAGTTCATGACATCCCTCAGGATCACCAGAGGGTCTTTGTTTTTCACGTCCTCGACTTTTAAACCGTCGCCCGCACTCCGCAACTTGTCTCTTATCCTATTTATTGCTCCTTCCGTGCTGCATCCTACAATTACTTTTCTGTCTTTGGCTTTTCTAATATTGTCTATTTTAATGCCTTCGTCTTTTGCTTTAATGACCTTCCTTATCTTCTCTATCACTTGCTCTCCTGTCTCCTTTTCATCCGTCGACGTGATTGCCACCGAGTGTGTGGCCATCGCTCTAGGCGGCGGTCTTCTCGTTCCTCCTGCCACGACGCTTGCATATGTGCCTTTTTCAGTTTCCTTTAGCGCGTGTTTTAGGTTTTCCACCTCTTTCGTGTTTCTTTCGAGGAGCTTTGCGTGCTCCTCGAGTCTTTTTATGAGTTCCTCCTGAATGCATGGCGAAGGGTTAGCAGCGATCAGGGCCATGGGTGGGGGGCTCGAGGATTTTTTGGTCCCTTTGCCGCCCACCTCCCCTCCTTCTCCTTCCCTCTCCTCCCCTGCTCTTGCTTTCTTCAGGTCAGCCTGAGACTCCTTGACAAGCTGGTACAGTCTTTCAACTGCGCTTGTAACCTCCGCTTTAATGTCGGTTTTCAAGTTGCGCGAGTTTCCTAGATGAAGCTTTGCTTTGTTTAGGCATCTTCGCGCTTCCATCACTCGATCTGAACTTGCGGGGGCCTTTTCGCTATTGCGGGGGCTGACCTCTTGCTCCTGGATTTTTTCCTCAATCTGTTTTTTACACGGGTTCTGTAAAACCCGTTTGCGCGTAGCCGGGGCTGCCTTCTTGGGAGACTTCTGCGAACACTGTTCGGCACCCTGTTCCAATTCGCCTACACTTTTCCTATCATTGAGAACCAGCGGTTCTTTTACTACTGTTGGTGAGGGTTCCATGGTTTCCTCCTCACTGCGTGGGCTGTGTTGGCGGGTGCTGGTTCTCTTGGTTGGCGTCCTTTACTTATCGTTCTAAAACCCTTATTGTCCTTAAAAAAGTCCTTTTTTGTTTTCCGTCTTTGTTTTCTTTCCTTCTTACGTAAAACTAGTTTTTGCAATATTTTTACACTGACCCCCCTGGTGCCCCGACCAGGGGGCGTGCCTAAGGTCGCATTTCCACACCTAAAAAAAAAAAAAAAAAAAAAAAAAAAAAAAAAAAAAAAAAAAAAAAAGGTTAGGTTAGGTTAGGTTGTACTTGCTTCGGCAGTACATATAATAAAATTGGAACGATACAGAGAAGATTAGCATGGCCCCTGCGCAAGGATGACACGCAAAATCGTGAAGCGTTCCACATTTTTCCACGGACCTGCTGGGTTGTCGCAGTGGGCGGAGAGGTGAACTCCGACGTGGCGCGTCCCCGGGTGGCGGATAGGGGAACGCTCCGGCCTGGTGCGAGCCGGAGTAGGGCGAAAGCCCCGCGGACCAAACACCAAGGGGAGCCTGCGACCTCGGTTGCGGGTGACCCGTTCTGGCGGGCCCACTTGTGGGCTGGCTGGAGTCGGCCGGCCCTTGATTAAGGGCTGGCCCCAAGGAGGTCGCTGGGGGTGGGCTCTGTGAGTCCGCCCCTTGTAGCGAAACTGCGGGGATTATGGGGTCCCCGCAGTAGTTGTGGTGGTGAGTCGCGGAGGAGGAGGAGTGTTGGTATTTCGGTGCGCCACTCTCCCTATCCTCCGCGACTCAGCGGCGTCGCACCGCGTCTGCGACGGCAGTGGGACCGCGGAGGGGAGGGGGTTTCTCCGACCCCTCGCGGCCGTATTGCACGCGTAATCCCGGCGGCGACGCTGGGACCGCGGGCCCTTGTCTTTTTCAAGACGGGGGCCGCGAGGAGTGAACCTCTATAAAAAACTCAAGGCGGCACCAGCAGGGGAGGGCGGGGATTCCCGAACCTGCATTGCACTGGTGCCGTCTCCTCAGGAGGAGCCGGAAACGGCTGGCGCTGGAGGGGCCGCGGAGGTTGTGCGAAAGCGTTCCCGTAGCCCCTCCGATATGCGCATACGAGGCAATGTCAGGTTTTAGTCGGTTCGAGTCCGACATAATCCGAACTTGTCCCCGCGAGGGAGGATATGCGTGGGCATTTCCTGACTATAAAAAAAAAAAAAAAAAAAAAAAAAAAAAAAAAAAAAAAAAAGGTTAGGTTAGGTTCCACGGACCTCCACGGACCTGCTGGGTTGTCTCAGTGGGCGGAGAGGTGAACTCCGACGTGGCGCGTCCCAGGGTGGCGGATAGGGGAACGCTCCGGCCTGGTGCGAGCCGGGGTAGGGCGAAAGCCCCGCGGACCAAACACCAAGGGGAGCCTGCGACCTCGGTTGCGGGCGACCCGATCCGGCGGGCCCACTTGTGGGCTGCTGGAGTTGGCCGGCCCTTGATCAAGGGCTGGCCCCCAGGGAGGTCGCTGGGGGTGGGCTCTTTGAGTCCGCCCTTTGTAGCGAAACTGCGGGGATTATGGGGTCCCCGCAGTAGTAGTTGTGGTGGTGAGTCGCGGAGGAGGAGGAGTGCTGGTATTTCGGTGCGCCACTCTCCCTATCCTCCGCGACTCAGCGGCGTCGCACCGCGTCTGCGACGGCAGTGGGGCTGCGGGGGGGAGGGGTTTCTCCGACCCCTCGTGGCCGTATTGCACGCGTAATCCCGGCGGCGACGCTGGGACCGCGGGCCCTTGTCTTTTTCAAGACGGGGGCCGCGAGGAGTGAACCTCTATAAAAAACTCAAGGCGGCACCAGCAGGGGAGGGCGGGGATTCCCGAACCTGCATTGCACTGGTGCCGTCTCCTCAGGTGGAGCCGGAAACGGCTGGCGCTGGCGGGGCCGCGGAGGTTGTGCGAAAGCGTTCCCGTAGCCCCTCCGATATGCGCATACGAGGCAATGTCAGGTTTTAGTCGGTTCGAGTCCGACATAATCCGAACTTGTCCCCGCGAGGGAGGATATGCGTGGGCATTTCCTGACTATAAAAAAAAAAAAAAAAAAAAAAAGGTTCCACGGACCTGCTGGGTTGTCTCAGTGGGCGGAGAGGTAAACTTCGACGTGGCGCGTCCCCGGGTGGCGGATAGGGGAACGCTCCGGCCAGGTGCGAGCCGGAGTAGGGCGAAAGCCCCGCGGACCAAACACCAAGGGGAGCCTGCGACCTCGGTCGCGGGCGACCCGTTCTGGCGGGCCCACTTGTGGGCTGGCTGGAGTCTGGCCGGCCCTTGATCAAGGGCTGGCCCCAGGGAGGTCGCTGGGGGTGGGCTCTTTGAGTCCGGCCTTTGTAGCGAAACTGCGGGGATTATGGGGTCCCCGCAGTAGTTGTGGTGGTGAGTCGCGGAGGAGGAGGAGTGTTGGTATTTCGGTGCGCCACTCTCCCTATCCTCAGCGACTCAGCGGCGTCGCACCGCGTCTGCGACGGCAGTGGGGCTGCTGGGGGAAGGGGTTTCTCCGACCCCTCGCGGCCGTATTGCACGCGTAATCCCGGCGGCGACGCTGGGACCGCGGGCCCTTGTCTTTTTCAAGACGGGGGCCGCGAGGAGTGAACCTCTATAAAAAACTCAAGGCGGCACCAGCAGGGGAGGGCGGGGATTCCCGAACCTGCATTGCACTGGTGCCGTCTCCTCAGGTGGAGCCGGAAACGGCTGGCGCTGGCGGGGCCGCGGAGGTAAGCGAGAGCGTTCCCGTAGCCCCTCCGAAATGCGCATACGAGGCGTTGTCAGGTTTTAGTCGGTTCGAGTCCGACATAATCCGAACTTGTCCCCGCGAGGGAGGATATGCGTGGGCATTTCCTGACGTAAAAAAAAAAAAAAAAAAAAAAAAAAAAAAAAAAAAAAAGGTTAGGTTAGGTTCCACGGACCTGCTGGGTTGTCTCAGTGGGCGGAGAGGTGAACTCCGACGTGGCGCGTCCCCGGGTGGCGGATAGGGGAACGCTCCGGCCTGGTGCGAGCCGGAGTAGGGCGAAAGCCCCGCGGACCAAACACCAAGGGGAGCCTGCGACCTCGCTCGCGGGCGACCCGATCCGGCGGGCCCACTTGTGGGCTGCTGGAGTCTGGCTGGCCCTTGATCAAGGGCTGGCCCCAGGGAGGTCGCTGGGGGTGGGCTCTGTGAGTCCGCTCTTTGTAGCGAAACTGCGGGGATTATGGGGTCCCCGCAGTAGTTGTGGTGGTGAGTCGCGGAGGAGGAGGAGCGTTGGTATTTCGGTGCGCCACTCTCCCTATCCTCCGCGACTCAGCGGCGTCGCACCGCGTCTGCGACGGCAGTGGGGCCGCGGGGGGGAGGGGGTTTCTCCGACCCCTCGTGGCCGTATTGCACGCGTAATCCCGGCGCCGACGCTGGGACCGCGGGCCTCTGTCTTTTTCAAGACGGAGGCCGCGAGGAGTGAACCTCTATAAAAAACTCAAGGCGGCGCCGGCGGGGGAGGGCGGGGATTTCCGAACCTGCATTGCACTGGTGCCGTCTCCTCAGGAGGAGCCGGAAACGGCTGGCGCTGGCGGGGCCGCGGAGGTGAGCGAAAGCGTTCCCGTAGCCCCTCCGATATGCGCATACGAGGCAATGTCAGGTTTTAGTCGGTTCGAGTCCGACATAATCCGAACTTGTCCCCGCGAGGGAGGATATGCGTGGGCATTTCCTGACTATAAAAAAAAAAAAAAAAAAAAAAAGGTTAGGTTAGGTTAGGTTAGGTTAGGTTAGGTTCCCCATCGACCGGGTTCCCGCCTTGTCGTGGCGGTGGGGCTCAGTAACCGTGGGAATGGGTCACCCACGGTGAAGCTAAGAGGAACCCAAGGCCGGTCCGTGAGGTAGGACCGGCCAGAGAGGGCCGCTCGGGGTGGGCTCATTGGAGCCCACCTTCGAGCGCGTTGGAGGACTGCGGGGACTCGTCTCCCCCGCAGTGAGGGTGAGTCGCGGAGGGAGAGGAGTTCTGGTATTACGGTGCGCCACTCGCCCTGCCCTCCGCGACTCAGCGGGGTCGCACCGCAGATGCGGCGGCGGTGGGGCTGCGAGGGGAAGGGCAACTTTCCCCTTGCAGCTGCATTTCGCGTAATCCCGGCGCCGACGCTGGGACCGCGGGCCTCTGTCTTTTTCAAGACGGAGGCCGCGAGGAGTGAACCTCTATAAAAAACTCAAGGCGGCGCCGGCGGGGGAGGGCGGGGATTCCCGAACCTGCATTGCACACGGTGCCGTCTCCGAGGAGCGCCCTTTTAAGGGCGCAGAGAGGGGCCCCATCCCGGGGCGGCCAGTGGGCGTCGCGGTGTCACGTGTTAACCATGCTCCCGTGGCGCCCACACCATGGCTATGAGGGAACGCGTGTGGTTTTAGTGGGTAGGCCCACTTCGGTGGGAGAGCCCCACAGACCCCCCTGGTGCCCCGACCAGGGGGCGTGCTTAAGGTCGCATTTCCACACCTAAAAAAAAAAAAAAAAAAAAAAAAAAAAGGTTAGGTTAGGTTAGGTTCCACGGACCTCCCCATCGACCGGGTTCCCGCCTTGTCGTGGCGGTGGGCGGCCAGTGGGCGTCGCGGTGTCACGTGTTAACCATGCTCCCGTGGCGCCCACACCATGGCTATGAGGGAACGCGTGTGGTTTTAGTGGGTAGGCCCACTTCGGTGGGAGAGCCCCACAGACCCCCCTGGTGCCCCGACCAGGGGGCGTGCTTAAGGTCGCATTTACACACCTACAAAAAAAAAAAAAAAAAAAAGGTTAGGTTAGGTTAGGTTAGGTTAGGTTAGGTTTTTTTTTTTTTTTTTTTTTTGGGCGGTTTTATGCCGCCTTCTCGTTCCCCTAACATGTTTGGTCAGGGACCTTGTCGACAGGGTGTAATGAGTTTTTCAGATAGTTTATTTATTTACTGTGATATCAACTAAATAAAATTACTATGTATTAAATACAGACTAAAATACAGTTAAAATACAATAAAATCTGAATACAATTAAAATACGGTAAAAGGTTAAAATACAATTAAAATACGGTAAAAAGTAAAATACAGTTAAAAATATTAAAACAATTAAAATACTTGTAAAAAAGTGCTAATATACAGTTAAAAAACAATAGCAATAACAGTTTAAAATTTAAAAAAATGCTAAAATTGAGGTAAAATACATTTAAAATATTATACTAACTATCACAGTTTACAGTCTTATTCCTATTTATAGTTTTATTGGCTAAGGACTTACATAATTTTACGAAATCTTCTCGGATTTCCTTACTCTTAATAAATATGTACAAGTTTTCTCTTTCCACTTTGCATCTCCATTTTACTTCGAATTGTGTTCTTTCAGCTTCATATATAGGGCATTCTGTCAATATGTGCAGCACAGTTTCGTCCCGTGCTGGGTCACAGACGCATGAGGGGTTCTCCTTGCATTTAAAACGATGCAAGTAATGCGAGAACCCCCCATGCCCCGTCAAAACTTGAACCAGCACGGGATCAAGATCCAGCTTCCGAAGTATGGAGGGGGCGCTCGCCACGTTGGGGAAGAAGAGCTTGGTCGTCGAGGCCGTGTCTCCTTCCACATACCGCCCATTCCATTTGTCCAGCGTCTCCAGACGAATCTGTCGCTTGACAAATGAAATGGGACATCTATCATAATTAGGCTTGGTCTTTATCCCGATTGCGGCCATTTTGGCCAATTGGTCCGCTCTCTCGTTTCCCTCCAATCCCGGATGCGCTTTCACCCAAAACAACCTTACATCCTTCCCTTGTTCTCTAGCTTCTTTCATACATCTCCTTATATTCTCCGCGAGGGGATGAAGGGACATACCGCTCCTGACGGTTTCTAGGGCGGACCTAGAATCGGAATAAATCCCGTACCTCCTTGCATTCGTCTTCACTACATGCTTCACGGCCTCATGCAGGGCCAACAGTTCCGCCTGATATACGGTGCAGAAGTTGCCAAGCTTTAATTTCCGGCAGTTTGTCTCCGCGGCGCTATCCCATATGGATAGCGCCGCGCCGACTTTGCCGTCAATTTTGCTGCCGTCAGTGTAAATATTCACATCGACGGCAGCTCGCTGGGCAGCTTCGTCACCATCCGTCAGGCAGTCGAACTGTAGCCCCTCCCGGTGAGCTGGATGCGCAGAATCCACGAAGTTTACCGGCCTCTCTAACTCCCGGTCACCCAACACTTGCTGGGTGTGACCCTTTTTTAATAAATAAATAAGGGCTGCTTCATGGACCCGAAGGTCCAGAGGAAGCAGCCCAGCAAGCATCAGGGCCGAATGCAGAGAGACGGTCCTGTAGCTTTTTGCTACCTTCTGCGCGAATCCTCGCTGCACTTGGTTTAGCAACCTCGCAATGCCCTTCCTCTCCACCGCCGGCACATACACACTAGCCGCGTACAGGATGATGGGCTCCGCTACCGCAACATATATGGTCCTGATGACCTCGGGATTTAGACCCCACGTGACCTTTGCCGCGGTTGACAGTTGACGATAGAGGCTTTGCGTTTTTCGGCAAACTGCCTCAACATGCGCCTGGTTAGGTTAGGTTAGGTTAGGTTAGGTTAGGTTAGGTTAGGTTAGGTTCCCCATCGACAGGGTTCCCGCCTTGTCGTGGCGGTGGGGCTCAGTAACCGTGGGAATGGGTCACCCACGGTGAAGCTAAGAGGAACCCAAGGCCGGTCCGTGAGGTAGGACCGGCCAGAGAGGGCCGCTCGGGGTGGGCTCATTGGAGCCCACCTTCGAGCGTTTGGAGGGCTGCGGGGACTCGTCTCCCCCGCAGTGAGGGTGAGTCGCGGAGGGAGAGGAGTGCTGGTATTGCGGTGCGCCACTCGCCCTGCCCTCCGCGACTCAGCGGGGTCGCACCGCAGATGCGGCGGCGGTGGGGCTGCGAGGGGAAGGGCAACTTTCCCCTTGCAGCTGCATTTCGCGTAATCCCGGCGCCGACGCTGGGACCGCGGGCCTCTGTCTTTTTCAAGACGGAGGCCGCGAGGAGTGAACCTCTATAAAAAACTCAAGGCGGCGCCGGCGGGGGAGGGCGGGGATTCCCGAACCTGCATTGCACACGGTGCCGTCTCCGAGGAGCGCCCTTTTAAGGGCGCAGAGAGGGGCCCCATCCCGGGGCGGCCAGTGGGCGTCGCGGTGTCACGTGTTAACCATGCTCCCGTGGCGCCCACACCATGGCTATGAGGGAACGCGTGTGGTTTTAGTGGGTAGGCCCACTTCGGTGGGAGAGCCCCACAGACCCCCCTGGTGCCCCGACCAGGGGGCGTGCTTAAGGTCGCATTTCCACACCTAAAAAAAAAAAAAAAAAAAAAAAAAAAAAAAAAAAAAAAGGTTAGGTTAGGTTAGGTTAGGTTAGGTTAGGTTAGGTTAGGTTAGGTTCCCCCATCGACCACGGACCTGCTGGGTTGTCTCAGTGGGCGGAGAGGTGAACTTCGACGTGGCGCGTCCCCGGGTGGCGGATAGGGGAACGCTCCGGCCTGGTGCGAGCCGGAGTAGGGCGAAAGCCCCGCGGACCAAACACCAAGGGGAGCCTGCGACCTCGGTCGCGGGCGACCCGTTCTGGCGGGCCCACTTGTGGGCTGGCTGGAGTCTGGCCGGCCCTTGATCAAGGGCTGGCCCCAGGGAGGTCGCTGGGGGTGGGCTCTGTGAGTCCGCCCTTTGTAGCGAAACTGCGGGGATTATGGGGTCCCCGCAGTAGTTGTGGTGGTGAGTCGCGGAGGAGGAGGAGTGTTGGTATTACGGTGCGCCACTCTCCCTATCCTCCGCGACTCAGCGGCGTCGCACCGCGTCTGCGACGGCAGTGGGGCTGCGGGGGGGAGGGGGTTTCTCCGACCCCTCGCGGCCTTATTGCACGCGTAACCCCGGCGGCGACGCTGGGACCGCGGGCCCTTGTCTTTTTCAAGACGGGGGCCGCGAGGAGTGAACCTCTATAAAAAACTCAAGGCGGCACCAGCAGGGGAGGGCGGGGATTCCCGAACCTGCATTGCACTGGCGCCGTCTCCTCAGGTGGAGCCGGAAACGGCTGGCGCTGGCGGGGCCGCGGAGGTAAGCGAGAGCGTTCCCGTAGCCCCTCCGATATGCGCATACGAGGCGTTGTCAGGTTTTAGTCGGTTCGAGTCCGACATAATCCGAACTTGTCCCCGCGAGGGAGGATATGCGTGGGCATTTCCTGACGTAAAAAAAAAAAAAAAAAAAAGGTTCCCCCATCGACCCCCATCGACCGGGTTCCCGCCTTGTCGTGGCGGTGGGGCTCAGTAACCGTGGGAATGGGTCACCCACGGTGAAGCTAAGAGGAACCCAAGGCCGGTCCGTGAGGTAGGACCGGCCAGAGAGGGCCGCTCGGGGTGGGCTCATTGGAGCCCACCTTCGAGCGCACTGGAGGGCTGCGGGGACTCGTCTCCCCCGCAGTGAGGGTGAGTCGCGGAGGGAGAGGAGTGCTGGTATTACGGTGCGCCACTCGCCCTGCCCTCCGCGACTCAGCGGGGTCGCACCGCAGATGCGGCGGCGGTGGGGCTGCGAGGGGAAGGGCAACTTTCCCCTTGCAGCTGCATTTCGCGTAATCCCGGCGCCGACGCTGGGACCGCGGGCCTCTGTCTTTTTCAAGACGGAGGCCGCGAGGAGTGAACCTCTATAAAAAACTCAAGGCGGCGCCGGCGGGGGAGGGCGGGGATTCCCGAACCTGCATTGCACACGGTGCCGTCTCCGAGGAGCGCCCTTTTAAGGGCGCAGAGAGGGGCCCCATCCCGGGGCGGCCAGTGGGCGTCGCGGTGTCACGTGTTAACCATGCTCCCGTGGCGCCCACACCATGGCTATGAGGGAACGCGTGTGGTTTTAGTGGGTAGGCCCACTTCGGTGGGAGAGCCCCACAGACCCTCCTGGTGCCCCGACCAGGGGGCGTGCTTAAGGTCGCATTTCCACACCTAAAAAAAAAAAAAAAAAAGGTTCCCCCATCGACCGGGTTCCCGCCTTGTCGTGGCGGTGGGGCTCAGTAACCGTGGGAATGGGTCACCCACGGTGAAGCTAAGAGGAACCCAAGGCCGGTCCGTGAGGTAGGACCGGCCAGAGAGGGCCGCTCGGGGTGGGCTCATTGGAGCCCACCTTCGAGCGCGTTGGAGGACTGCGGGGACTCGTCTCCCCCGCAGTGAGGGTGAGTCGCGGAGGGAGAGGAGTGCTGGTATTACGGTGCGCCACTCGCCCTGCCCTCCGCGACTCAGCGGGGTCGCACCGCAGATGCGGCGGCGGTGGGGCTGCGAGGGGAAGGGCAACTTTCCCCTTGCAGCTGCATTTCGCGTAATCCCGGCGCCGACGCTGGGACCGCGGGCCTCTGTCTTTTTCAAGACGGAGGCCGCGAGGAGTGAACCTCTATAAAAAACTCAAGGCGGCGCCGGCGGGGGAGGGCGGGGATTCCCGAACCTGCATTGCACACGGTGCCGTCTCCGAGGAGCGCCCTTTTAAGGGCGCAGAGAGGGGCCCCATCCCGGGGCGGCCAGTGGGCGTCGCGGTGTCACGTGTTAACCATGCTCCCGTGGCGCCCACACCATGGCTATGAGGGAACGCGTGTGGTTTTAGTGGGTAGGCCCACTTCGGTGGGAGAGCCCCACAGACCCCCCTGGTGCCCCGACCAGGGGGCGTGCTTAAGGTCGCATTTCCACACCTAAAAAAAAAAAAAAAAAAAAAAAAGAAAAAAAAAAAAAAAAAAAAAGGTTAGGTTAGGTTCGGCCCCTCGTGATGCTGGACGAGATCGGGAAGCTGCTAGAAAGAGTGATCGCTTCCCGGCTCATCCAGCATCTGACGAGGGATGGGCCGCAGATCTCTGGGAACCAATTTGGGTTCCGGTCGGGGCGATCGACCCTCGACGCCCTGACCGCCCTGAGGAGGTTCACGGAGGATGCGGCCCAGAGGGGGCAGGGGGCTATGGCGGTGTCGCTCGACATCGCTAATGCCTTCGGCTCCCTCCCCTTTGAGGTAATAGAGGAGGCACTCCGATACCACCGAGTGCCTCCCTATCTCCGGAGGGTGGTAGGACACTACCTACAGGATCGGGTAGTGTCCTACATGGGGAGGACGGCCAGAGAGGAAAGGCGGATGGCCTCCGGTGTTCCCCAGGGGTCCGTACTGGGACCCCTACTGTGGAACATCGGTTTCGATTGGGCCATCCGCGGAAAGGTGCTGCCCCAGATGGCGGTCATCTGCTATGCAGATGACACGCTGGTAGCAGTCCGGGACAGCACCTGGAGGGAGCTGAAGGCGAGGGCTGAGGCCGGAGCCACCCTGCTGGTCCGGAGAATCGAAGCGCTCGGCCTCCGCGTGGCCCTCCAAAAAACTGAGGCCCTCTATTTTAGAGGGCCGAGGTGGAAGGTGCCAGCGGGGGCCAACCTTCGGATCGGCGGGGGCGAGGTCGCAGTGAAGGCCCGGATGAACTATCTGGGCCTCACCCTCGACGGGGGTTGGCGTTTCAGGGACCACTTCCAGACGCTGACCCCCCGGCTCGTGGGGGCGGCAGCAGCCCTGGCTAGGCTCCTCCCCAACACCAGAGGTCCGGGTGTGCAGGCAAGACGCCTGTACACCATGGTCGTCAAAAGTATGGCCCTGTACGGCGCGCCGATCTGGGCAGACGCCCTAGACGCGCCTAACAGGGCCCTCCTTCGCAGGCCGCAACGAATTGTTGCGGCGCGTGCGTGCCGGGCCTACCGCACGGTAGGCCACGCGGCGGCCTGCGTCCTGGCCGGCACTCCTCCTTGGGAGATCGAAGCGAGGGTGCTGGCCGAGGAATACCGGGTGCGGGCCGAGCTCAGAGGCCGGGGTGGCTCTCACACCCCGGAGGAGCACGCCCGCGCTCGGCAGAGGAGGAGGAAAATGACGACCATAGAGCTTTGGGCGACAGGCCTCGCGGACGCCAAATACGGGGTCCGCACAATCGAGGCCATCCGTCCACTGCTCTCGGAATGGTGCGGGAGGGGCCACGGGTCCCTCACCTTCCGACTGACGCAGGTTCTGTCCGGGCATGGCTGTTTCGGGCGGTACCTGCGTCGGATCGGAAGGGAGGAGACGGCGTCGTGCCATGGGTGCGGCGAACGGGACGATACGGCACAGCACACGCTAGAGGTGTGTTGTGCCTGGTCTGATGAGCGCCGCACCCTGGTGGCGGCGATCGGCGGAGACCTCTCGCTCCCCGGCGTAATAAGCGCCATGCTAAGAAGCGAGAGGTCATGGGATGGCGTAGCCTCCTTCTGCGAAGCTGTCATCTCGCAGAAGGAGGCGATGGAGCGGGAGCGCGAGATAGACTCCCAGGCGCCCCCAACCCGAAGACGAAGACCGGGAAGGAGAGCGCGGCAATACGTGGCCGCCCTCCCCGACCCTACAGACGGCGCCTAACGGCGAAACGCAGGCGGGGTCGCGGTAGCAAGCTCACGCGTCCCCGTGGCCCCGCCGTAATGCGTCAGAGGGCAGTCAGGTTTTAGTGGGTATTCCGGTCACCTCTTCTTACACCTTCTGTGGCCGGCGAGTCCCACACTCCCTACGCCATTGCACAGCCCGGCGTAGGGGTGCGTAACGCATTTCCTGACTATAAAAAAAAAAAAAAAAAAAAGGTTAGGTTAGGTTCCACGGACCTGCTGGGTTGTCTCAGTGGGCGGAGAGGTGAACTTCGACGTGGCGCGTCCCCGGGTGGCGGATAGGGGAACGCTCCGGCCTGGTGCGAGCCGGAGTAGGGCGAAAGCCCCGCGGACCAAACACCAAGGGGAGCCTGCGACCTCGGTCGCGGGCGACCCGATCCGGCGGGCCCACTTGTGGGCTGCTGGAGTCTGGCCGGCCCTTGATCAAGGGCTGGCCCCAGGGAGGTCGCTGGGGGTGGGCTCTGTGAGTCCGCCCTTTGTAGCGAAACTGCGGGGATTATGGGGTCCCCGCAGTAGTTGTGGTGGTGAGTCGCGGAGGAAGAGGAGTGTTGGTATTTCGGTGCGCCACTCTCCCTATCCTCCGCGACTCAGCGGCGTCGCACCGCGTCTGCGACGGCAGTGGATCTGCGGGGGAGAGGGGTTTCTCCGACCCCTCGCGGCCGTATTGCACGCGTAATCCCGGCGGCGACGCTGGGACCGCGGGCCCTTGTCTTTTTCAAGACGGGGGCCGCGAGGAGTGAACCTCTATAAAAAACTCAAGGCGGCACCAGCAGGGGAGGGCGGGGATTCCCGAACCTGCATTGCACTGGTGCCGTCTCCTCAGGTGGAGCCGGAAACGGCTGGCGCTGGCGGGGCCGCGGAGGTAAGCGAGAGCGTTCCCGTAGCCCCTCCGATATGCGCATACGAGGCGTTGTCAGGTTTTAGTCGGTTCGAGTCCGACATAATCCGAACTTGTCCCCGCGAGGGAGGATATGCGTGGGCATTTCCTGACGTAAAAAAAAAAAAAAAAAAAAAAAAAAAAAAAAAAAAAAAAGGTTAGGTTAGGTTAGGTTCCACCCCCATCCCCATCGACCGGGTTCCCGCCTTGTCGTGGCGGTGGGGCTCAGTAACCGTGGGAATGGGTCACCCACGGTGAAGCTAAGAGGAACCCAAGGCCGGTCCGTGAGGTAGGACCGGCCAGAGAGGGCCGCTCGGGGTGGGCTCATTGGAGCCCACCTTCGAGCGCACTGGAGGGCTGCGGGGACTCGTCTGCCCCGCAGTGAGGGTGAGTCGCGGAGGGAGAGGAGTGCTGGTATTGCGGTGCGCCACTCGCCCTGCCCTCCGCGACTCAGCGGGGTCGCACCGCAGATGCGGCGGCGGTGGGGCTGCGAGGGGAAGGGCAACTTTCCCCTTGCAGCTGCATTTCGCGTAATCCCGGCGCCGACGCTGGGACCGCGGGCCTCTGTCTTTTTCAAGACGGAGGCCGCGAGGAGTGAACCTCTATAAAAAACTCAAGGCGGCGCCGGCGGGGGAGGGCGGGGATTCCCGAACCTGCATTGCACACGGTGCCGTCTCCGAGGAGCGCCCTTTTAAGGGCGCAGAGAGGGGCCCCATCCCGGGGCGGCCAGTGGGCGTCGCGGTGTCACGTGTTAACCATGCTCCCGTGGCGCCCACACCATGGCTATGAGGGAACGCGTGTGGTTTTAGTGGGTAGGCCCACTTCGGTGGGAGAGCCCCACAGACCCCCCTGGTGCCCCGACCAGGGGGCGTGCTTAAGGTCGCATTTCCACACCTAAAAAAAAAAAAAAAAAAAAAAAGGTTAGGTTCCACGGCCACGGACCTGCTGGGTTGTCTCAGTGGGCGGAGAGGTGAACTCCGTCGTGGCGCGTCCCCGGGTGGCGGATAGGGGAACGCTCCGGCTTGTAGTCGGGGTAGGGCGACTAGCGCCCCGCGGACCAAACACCGGGGGGGGGGAATGGGTAAGGGGGGGAGGTGGGAAGATTAGGCGGCGGCCCGGCGTGCATTAACACCGCCGTCGGGAACAACCGTCCAAAACTAGGGGAGGCACGCCGACCCCCTAGCACCCCGTAGCCTAGTGTCTCTTCAACGATCTCTATCGAATCGGCGTTATGGAGTATGTCGAGGCACTAGAGCGGAGGGCTTGCCTTAACCGGCCGGCCCGCGAGAAAGGAAAACTCTATAAAAACCCGACAGCGAAGTCGTTAAAACCTGTAGATACCTGGCGACCTCTACAGTATGTAGCCTTACCCTGCGGAATGGGCGTCACCCGGGGGTGGACCTGTTGATCGACCCTTCTCGTGGGAACATATATGGAAACCAAAATTAAAAACGTTGAGGAGAGGAGTTTTGCGAAGGATGATGAGTTGGTTCAGGAGGAGACGAGGCGGCCATCGTTAGATGGCGCAAATATGAAGGAGGCGAGAGTGCGGCTGGAGCGCATTCCGGTCGTGCGCCAACTAGCGCTCAGTGAAACGGATTCTGACGCTTCGACCGTGGACATGGAGATAGAGCCATCGGAGGACCGCAAAGACCGGCACCCCGGGTATTCCTGGGGGAGTCTCGGTCGGAAGCGGCTGCGGGCCGTCGCAGTTGGCGACGTGGAGACGGGGCCCTCGCCCAAAGTGGCAGGGACGAAAAAAGGCCGAGGACGGCCGCCGACAACCGGCGAGTACGTTGGCCTCGCCCAGGCGAAGCGGGAGCTGGCAGAGGCTACCCAACGCCAACTCGAACTAGAGGCCGAAAAGGACGTAGCCGAGATGACGAAGGGGCTGCGGTCTACCAGAGCAGGGTCCCGACTTTCGGAGACCTCTGCTTCGGAACTTGAGGGCGAACACGATCTAGGCTCGGCAGACCTGGGGGGACAAATTGAACTTGGCGCAGCGGCCGTGGCGGCCGTCTGTGAAAAGTCCAACAACCTAAAAGGGACATCTAAGAAGGCGCTCAAGGAGGCGGTTGCGCAGATTCGGGCGGCGTCAAGGCTCCTGATGACGCGCAATATAAATGAAGAGACGAGACTTCTGCGAGCGGCCAACTCCCGCCTAAAGGCGGAAATGGCCGCACTGAAGAAAGAGGTGGCGGAGCTGAAGGCGTGCATGGAGCAGGCGGGGGCGGCACCCAAACCCGTCGCAGCGACATGCCCCCAGACAAAGGAAGAGGAACTGGAGAACCGGATCCTGAGCAGGCTCTCGGACCGGCTCAACGCCCGGATAGACGGGCTAGAGCCGCGTCTGAACCCGGAGCCTCGCTTGCGACCGGCACTGGCTCACGACAGGCGTGCGACGGAAGCTGGGCTGAAACCCTCGGCAAGCCGTCCACGCCGAACACCGGACATGACCCAGGCGGAACTGCCTGAAGTGCGCCTCCCCAAACCGGTCCAACCGGGCTGGATAAAGGTAGGCGCAAAAGGGAAGGCGAAGGCGTCGACCTCTACATCGGCGCCGGCCGCTTCTTCCTCTTCCGCGGCCCAATCCACCCAGCCGGGCAAAGAGAAGAACAAGAAGGCCAAGAAGACGAGTCGTCCCCTCCCGCCAGCGCCTGCATCCATGGTGGAGACCATGGCGTCGGTCGTGAAGAGGGGCCGAAGGGACAAGGCGCCGATGGTCATCAGATCGGCGCCCACCACGATGAGGAAGAAGGAGCAGGAGAAAGCCAAGGCTTCGCCTAAGCTGCGGGCCCCCAAGACCTCGGCAGTCGTGGTGACCTTAAATCCCACGGCTGTGGAGAAGGGGGTCACATACGCCAAAGCTCTGGCCGAGGCAAGGCAAAAAGTTAACCTGAAGGAACTAGAGATCGAGAGCGTCCGTTTCAAGCGCGCAGCAACTGGGGCCTCAATTATCGAGGTCCCCGGTGCCGCTAGCGCGCCGAAGGCGGACCTCCTCGCGGAAAGGCTCCGCGAGGTGTTCGGGAACGGTGGCGACGTCACCGTCTCCCGGCCAACAAAAATGGCGGAACTAATAGTGGCGGGGCTGGATGACTCCGTCACTAAAGAAGAGGTGGCAGCAGCGGTCTGTGCAAAAGGCGGATGCGGGGCAGACCGTCTTAAAGTCGGGACACTCCGCCAGGAGAAGTCTGGTCTCTTTGCCGTATGGGTGGCATGCCCGGTCGAAGCCGCCAAGAAGGTGGTCGAGGGCAAACTGCTCGTTGGCTGGGTCTCGGCCAGGGTGAAGCTCCTCGAACGGAGGGAGCTGAGGTGCTTTAAGTGCCTTCACACTGGCCACGTCAAGGCACGGTGTACCGCGGAGGTTGACCGGGGGCTTCTGTGCTACCGGTGCGGCCAGGCGGGACACCGCGCCGCAGAATGTCACGATGCCCCCCACTGCGCACTGTGTGCGGAGGCTGGGAAGGCATCGAACCATCGCCTGGGGAGCAAGAGATGCTCGGCCCCCAGGAAAAAGATGTTCAGCAGAGTATTTGTTGCGAGCAGCGCCAGCTCGCAACAGACGCAACCACCACCGAGCGGTGTACAAGAGATGGAGACCGAGAACTCTACAAAATGACGACAAGGGCTTCCAAATACCTGCAAGCCAACATCAACCACTGCGCCAGAGCTCAGGATCTTTTGATTCAGAGCATGGCGCAGTGGTCGATAAACATAACGGTGGTGACGGAGCCCTACCTAATCCCAAGGAGGAACAATTGGGTGGGCGATGACGACGAGTTGGCGGCAATCGCGGTGTCAAACGACACCGTGATAAGGAGGTCGCGGAAAGGCCGAGGAATCGTCGCGGCTCTGTGCGGCGATGTGATGGTGGTCGGGGCGTACTTTTCGCCGAACCGGTCACTATCCGATTTCGAGACCTTCCTCGGGGAGATGGACTCGGTCCTGGCCTGGTGCCGCCCAAACCGGATCGTTGTGGCTGGCGACCTGAACGCCAAGTCTACGGTCTGGGGGTGCGCTGCCACGGACGCGAGGGGAGAGCTGGTGGAGGAGTGGCTCGCCTCGAATGGGCTGGTCGTCCTGAACACCGGGGACACGGACACGTGCGTGCGGATGCAGGGTGGCTCAATCGTGGACGTGTCCTTCGCCAGTGCGGACCTGGCACGAACCGTCCGGGACTGGGGAGTTCTGGAGGGTGTGGAGACATTGTCCGATCACCGGTACATCCGGTTTGACGTCTCCCTGGCGGTCCCGGTCCCGGGCGTGTCGCGGCGGAGATCGGCCCGAGGTGGGCGCTGAAGAAGATGGACGGAGAAGCGGCGATCGAGGCGGCTCTGGTCGCAGGTTGGAACGCAACACCGGACGTGACTACGGTAGAGTCCGAGTCGCGGTGGCTCCACGAAGCGGTCACGCACATCTGTGACGTCGCGATGCCCCGCGTGGTGCGGCCCCCGGCTCGGACGGCGGTGTATTGGTGGTCGGAAGAGATCGGCCGTCTTCGTGCGTCGTGCGTGTCAGCGAGGCGGCAGTACTCCCGCTACCGTCGTCGCAGACGAGGCGGGCGCACGGAGGACGAGGAGCAGAGGCGCCTCTACACCGCCTACCAGGACGCTAAAAAGGCTCTCAGGGTGGCCATAGCGGAAGCGAAGGAGGGGGCCTGGCAGGAGCTGCTGGCGTCGTTGGACGTCGACCCCTGGGGTCGGCCATATCGGCTCGTCATGAGCAAGCTCAGGCCCTGGGCCCCACCCCTAACGGCCAGTATGGACCCGGTAGTACTGGACAGAGTGGTAGAGTCCTTGTTCCCCTCGATGAGGGAGGAATTTCGGTCACCCAAAATGGTGTTTGCGCCAGCGACGTCAAATCGCGATGCGGACGACGGGGAAGTCCCGGAAGTGGAAGAGAGGGAACTGTGGGCGGCTGTGGCACGGCTTCAGGCCAAAAACACCGCCCCGGGCCCCGATGGGATCCCCGGGCGCATATGGGTCCTGGCGCTAAAGCACGGGTTGGAGGAGAGGTTCCGTGCCCTACTAACTCGGTGCCTTAAGGACCATACTTTCCCAGGCGACTGGAAGACGGGGAAACTCGTATTGATCGGAAAAGAGGGAAGACCGGCAGAGTCACCATCGGCGTATCGCCCGATAGTCCTGCTCGGGGAGGCGGGTAAGCTCTTTGAGCGCGTTATTGCGACTCGCCTCACCGAGCATCTCGACCGAGTAGGGCCAAATTTGGCAGACTGCCAGCATGGTTTCCGGCGCGGCCGCTCTACCATAGATGCTATTGCACGGGTGAGGGCCGTCGCCGAAGAGGAGGTCGTTAAGGGTGGCGTCGTCTTGGCGGTATCTTTAGATATCGCCAACGCCTTTAACACGTTACCTCGCGTAAGTATAATGGAGGCCCTGCGGTTCCATGGGGTCCCGTTGTACTTGCGTGAGACGATTAAGGCCTACCTATCGGACAGGACAGTGGTATATCCCACAACTATTGGATTTGGACAGAGGAGAGTGTCGTGCGGCGTTCCACAGGGTTCCGTTTTAGGGCCACTACTGTGGAACGTCGGTTACGACTGGGTCCTCCGCGGCCCGACTCTCCGCGGCGTTAGCGTCGTATGCTACGCGGATGACACACTGGTGTTGGCAAGGGGCGGTAGCTATCGGGAGGCGAGCGTGTTAGCTACCGCCGGAGTAGCCCAAGTAGTGGGCAGGATTAAGAACCTGGGCCTGACGGTGGCCTTGGACAAATCCGAGGCCCTGTGTTTTCACGGGCCTCGCCGAGCGCCACCGCCGAGCGCTCAACTGATTGTGGGCGGAGTTTCCATCGGCGTCGGGTCCACAATGAAGTACCTGGGAGTTGTGCTCGATAGCCGGTGGAACTTCAAGGAACATTTCCGGCGGATGGCTCCGAAGCTCGCGCGCACTTCGTTCGCCCTGAGCAGGCTATTGCCTAATCTGGGCGGACCGAGCGCGAGCTGTCGTCGCCTCTATGCCGGAGTGGTGCGATCGATGGCCTTGTACGGGGCCCCTATCTGGGCGGATGCCCTCGAGCGACACAACAAAGCCCAACTGCGCAGATCGCAGAGGGTAGTGGCGCTCCGAGCTGCAAGAGCATACCGCACCGTCTCTTGTGAGGCGGCATGCGTGCTGGCCGGGACTCCTCCATGGGAACTGGAGGCGTCGGCGTTGGCGGAGGTCTACTGGAAGTCCGCTGACGCCAAAGGTCGGGGTGAGGTCCCAAGTGTTGAGGACATTGGCGAGTGGCGACAGAGCGCAAGGGACACAGTCCTGCGCAGCTGGCAACAACAGCTAAGCCAGCCGGGAGCGGGTCACCGCACCATAGCGGCGATCCGCCCTGTATTAACAGAGTGGCTGACGAGACGGTGGGGTGCGCTCTCATATCGCCTAGTGCAGGTCCTTTCGGGGCATGGCTGCTTCGGGAGGTACCTGTGCAACGTGGCCAGACGGGAGCGCACTCCTCAGTGCCGATTCTGCGGCGCCGAAGAGGACGACGCGGACCACACTCTGACATGCTGCCCAGCATGGGCGGAGGAGCGAGCCGTGCTCGTAAACGAAATAGGAGACGAAATCTCGCTGCCGGCCGTTGTGACTGCGATGGTCGGCAGCAAACCCGGATGGAGTGCCGTCGCCGCCTTTTGCGAGGCGGTGATGGAAAAGAAGGAGGTGGACGAGCGACGCCGGGAGGATGATCCGGAGGAGGATCCCGTGCGCCGCCACCGACCGATGCGCCGACGCCGGGCTTTTGCCCAGACGACGTAAAATGGTCGGTGCAAGGACGAACGCCCTGCCGGGGACAAGGATAAGGGTAACTGTCACCTTAGCCCCGGCACAAGCGGCGGGCAGAAGTGGGCACTGGGGTTTTAGTGGGTATGGCCGAACGTCTTTAGGCGACCCCCACACTCCCCGCGCCACTTGCACAGCCCAGGCGCGGGGGTCAATAAACGGATTTCCCCAGATAAAAAAAAAAAAAAAAAAAAAAAAGGTTAGGTTCCACGGACCTGCTGGGTTGTCTCAGTGGGCGGAGAGGTGAACTCCGACGTGGCGCGTCCCCGGGTGGCGGATAGGGGAACGCTCCGGCCTGGTGCGAGCTGGAGTAGGGCGAAAGCCCCGCGGACCAAACACCAAGGGGAGCCTGCGACCTCGGTCGCGGGCGACCCGATCCGGCGGGCCCACTTTTGGGCTGCTGGAGTTGGCCGGCCCTTGATCAAGGGCTGGCCCCAGGGAGGTCGCTGGGGGTGGGCTCTGTGAGTCCGCCCTTTGTAGCGAAACTGCGGGGATTATGGGGTCCCCGCAGTAGTTGTGGTGGTGAGTCGCGGAGGAGGAGGAGTGTTGGTATATCGGTGCGCCACTCTCCCTATCCTCCGCGACTCAGCGGCGTCGCACCGCGTCTGCGACGGCAGTGGGGCCGCGGGGGGGAGGGGTTTCTCCGACCCCTCGCGGCCGTATTGCACGCGTAATCCCGGCGGCGACGCTGGGACCGCGGGCCCTTGTCTTTTTCAAGACGGGGGCCGCGAGGAGTGAACCTCTATAAAAAACTCAAGGCGGCACCAGCAGGGGAGGGCGGGGATTCCCGAACCTGCATTGCACTGGTGCCGTCTCCTCAGGTGGAGCCGGAAACGGCTGGCGCTGGCGGGGCCGCGGAGGTAAGCGAGAGCGTTCCCGTAGCCCCTCCGATAAGCGCATACGAGGCGTTGTCAGGTTTTAGTCGGTTCGAGTCCGACATAATCCGAACTTGTCCCCGCGAGGGAGGATATGCGTGGGCATTTCCTGACGTAAAAAAAAAAAAAAAAGGTTAGGTTAGGTTAGGTTAGGTTCCACGGACCTGCTGGGTTGTCTCAGTGGGCGGAGAGGTGAACTCCGACGTGGCGCGTCCCCGGGTGGCGGATAGGGGAACGCTCCGGCTTGTAGTCGGGGTAGGGCGAAAGCCCCGCGGACCAAACACCAATGGAGAGGGTAGGGTATACGCCCTAAAGCGTCATTCCGGCGCTCGTCGTGGGGAACATTTTTGTTCAGCGGCTGCTCAGCAGCGGTGTATGGTGGCAAGTATGTCACGGACGGTGGTGTGTGGCGTACCACGGCGCGGCGGGCCGCGGCGGCGAATAGCTGTGGTCGGTTAGGGGCTCCATGGGACCCCCCGTCGGGCAACCTGTTAGCCGGTGCGCGATGTTGGTCTGTCCAGCACGCGTGCTGGCCCAGGGGGCTCGCCTTAATCGGCTGGCTCAAGAGGAAGAATACCTCAATAAAAAATTACCCCGAATCCCAAGCGGCGGTGCACCGTGAGGGGATGCATGGCTGATGGGCAGTTCAGTCGATAGTGCGACCCCCGCCAGGGCACCGGCCGACACCCGTGGCGGGTTACGCGTAGGCTTATCCGGGTGCAGGGGGCTCCGCCCGGACGGACCGTTTATTTCCCCCATACTCGTGGGACTAACTATGGAAACCAAAAACCAAAACCAAAAGAAAAACGAAGTTGAGGGAGAGAAAAGTGTGGAGAAAGGTGTGGTGAAGGAGTGCAAAATGGGCAAGGAGTTGAGGGTCGTTCTGACGCGCACCCCGGCACCGATTATGCCCCCCAAGGAGGATAACCTCGTAGGTGGGTGCCGTCCCGCCACCGGCCGGAGGCTGTCAGAGTCCGATACGGACTCAATGGTGAGTATGACGTCCGCTGCATCAGCGAGTCGCATCGGCTCTACGGAGTCCCTAGACCTGGATGATCCCGGACGCTTCTGGAGTGACGGCCGTGGTCAGAAACGGCCCAGAGAACTGGATCTCAGCGGGAGTTCCACGGACACTCCTGAGGGTACTGGAAAACGAAGAGGACGCGGGCACCCGCCAACTACCGGAGATTTATTCGGGATGGCGGTTGCCAAAAAGGCCTTTTTAAAGGCCCAATCAGATGAGGACAAAGCCCGCGCCGAGTGGGAACTCGAGAAGTCGTTACAGAAGACTCGTAAGTCTCGCTCGGCACTGCCCCTGAAAGCGGAACGGGGCCCGATCAGCAAGACAAGCGCAGCCCAGATACAGGAGCAGGTACAGGAGGACTTGGAAATAATAACTAAGGTGGCCAGCAAGTCCTCCCACCTTCGTGCGGGCCCTGAAGGATGCTGCGGTTTCGATTAGGGAAGCCGTGGAAGTCCTGGGGACCCGCACAATCACGAATGAGACGCGGCAACTGCAGGCGGACAACGCTCGCCTGCAGGCCGAGATGGCCAGTCTCCAAAAGGAGCTCGCAGAAATAAAAGAGGGAATGGAGAGGATGCGGAAACAGGGGTCCGCCACATCTCCCGAGAAAGCAATGGCCACGCCTATAACACGGCCTACAGATATAGTGGCGCCCTCGCTGGAGGAGATCTGCCGGACGGTGATGGTCCAGGTGGGTGGGATGGTTAATGCCCGCCTGGCTTCACTGGAGGACAGACTCCTCCCACAGAAGAGGACTCGGCCGCCTCTGGCGTCTGACCAAAAACAGAGCGGCCGCACATACGCGGCCGCGGCCTCGGTGCCAGCACGAACGCCAGCTCCGGGAGCCCAGAAGAGGATAAGGGAAAAAGCGCTACCAGTGCCTGCACCTACGCACAGGCCGACGCAGCAGGCACCCTCTGCGTCGTCGTCCCAGCGAGCGTCCATGAAAGAAGGCCCCTCTTCTTCTTCTCCGTCCTCTAAGGTGCGAAAGAGTAAGAAGAAGAAGAATAAGAAGAAAAAAGAGACATCACCGGCAGAATCTGCAGCAACGTCGTCGGGTTGGACCACGGTGGGTCCGAAGAAAAGACCTAAAGAGAAAAGCCGTGCCCGTAATCTCCACGCACCCCGGGCACAGGCAGTGGTCCTGACACTGCAACCGGAGGCGGTGGAGAAGGGCGCGACCTATGCGAGCGTAATCGCCAAGGCAAAGGAAGCCATAAATCCTGCGGACTTCGGTGCTCAGGGGGTCCGACTTCGGAAGGCGGCCAATGGCGGTCGCCTTTTTGAATTCCCCGGCGCCTCCAGTGCCGAGAGGGCGGACTCCCTGGCGCAGAAGTTGCGGGAGGTCCTGGGTGGCGAGGTCGTCCGGGTCTCGAGACCGACAATGTCGGTAGGTCTGCGGGTCTCAGGCCTGGACGACTCTGCTACCAGCGCCGAGGTGGTCGCCGCGATCGCTGCGGCGGGAGGATGCCCCGCCGAGCAACTCCGGGCTGGCGAGGTGAAGGCCGGTCGCGACGGACTGGGGTCTGTAGTGATCCAGTGCCCTGTCACGGCCGCTAAGAAAATCATAGATGGGGGTCGCCTGGTCGTTGGCTGGGTGTCCGCCCAGGTAAAGCTGTTGGACACCCGGCCACTCATGTGCTTCAGGTGCCTCGGACCTGGACACATGGCCGGCCGGTGCACGGAGGTTGACCGCAGCGGGTTGTGCTTCCGCTGCGGCCAGCCCGGTCACAAGGCTCGCGGATGCAGCGCCGTGGCACACTGCGTAGTATGCGCAGCGGCCGGTATGGCGGCCAATCACCTCGTGGGCAGAAAGGCCTGCGTTCCCCCACCCAAGGGGAAGAAGAAGGGAGGGAGGGACGGTGCAGCTGTAGGACCGTCCTCTTCCTCACCCCAGCAGGCGGAAGCGCCGAGGGCTGAGGAGGTTCCGATGGTCGAGGAATAGATATGGACCTGAACCTCCTCCAGGCGAATATCAACCACTGCGCCAGAGCTCAGGACCTTCTGTTCCAGAGCATGGCGGAGTGGTCGATACACGTTGCCGTGGTGGCCGAGCCCTACCGCGTCCCGTCTGGGGATGACTGGGTGGGGGACACAGACGGCGTGGTAGCCGTAACGTCCCGGTCCATTGTGGGTTCTCCGGCCTTCGTCGACGTAGTTCGAGGCCGGGGATATGTCTCCGCTCTTGTCGGCGACATCAGAGTGGTCGGAGTGTACTTCTCGCCAAATCGAAGTCTCGCCGACTTCGAAGATTTCCTCGCCGAAGTCGGCGTCCTGATAGGCAGAAGTCGCTCCGTCCGCATGCTGGTCGCGGGCGACCTCAACGCCAAGTCGACGGCGTGGGGATGCCCGGCGACGGATGCTCGCGGACAAGAGCTGGACGAGTGGGTGACAGCGACCGGACTCACGGTCCTGAACCAGGGGTCGGTCAACACGTGCGTGCGGCGTCAGGGCGGCTCCATTGTCGATGTTACATTCGCCGATGCCGCCCTGGCACGCCGTGTTTGGGGCTGGGAGGTGCTGGAGAACGCGGAGACGCTGTCGGACCACCGATACGTGAGGTTCGGCATCTCCGCGTCTCTGGCAAACCCGAGAGGTCCACGCCGGCCCCTGCGAGGTGATGGTCCTCGATGGTCGCTGTCACGAATGGACCGGGAATTTTTGGTGGAAGTTGCCCTTGTTGAGGCGTGGTTCTCCGCGCCACAAAGCGGCATAAGCGACGTCGGGGAGGGGACGGCGCGCCTCGGCAGTGCCATGTTGCGTATCTGCGATGGGGCTATGCCTCGAGTGCGTGCTGTCCCCTCCAAGCGGCCGGTGTACTGGTGGTGCGAGGAGCTGACCACGCTACGCAGTTCCTGTGTGGCAGCGAGACGCCGGTACACCCGCTGCCGCAGACGGCGACGGCAGAACCCTGCGGAAGCAGAACGGCTCTACTCCCTCTACAGGGGTGCGGTGAAGGCTCTGCGGACGGCAATTGGTGTGGCCAAAGCCCGCGCGGAAGACGAGATGCTGGAGACTCTCAATAGGGATCCCTTTGGGAGGCCCTATAAAGCGGTGAGGAGGAAACTGCGGTCGAGGGGTCCTCCCATCACCCAGAGTCTCCAGCCTCTCGTCCTGGAGTCGGTTGTCGCGGGGCTGTTCCCGCAACGAGCCGAGCACGAGGCGCCTCGTATGGCGCCTCCTACCGTAGAGGGAGAAGGTCCAGGCGTCCCGCCGGTCACGGAGGACGAGTTGAGGGCGGCGGTGTTGCGCATGCGCGCAAAGAACACCGCCCCAGGCCCCGACGGAGTCCCGGGCCGTGCCTGGGCCCTGGCACTGGGGCCGCTCGAAACGTGGGTGCTTACCCTCTTTCGGGCGTGTTTGGAGCAGGGCCGATTTCCGGAGGAATGGAAGAAGGGGAGGTTGGTCCTGCTCCGAAAGGACGGACGCCCGGTCGACGAGCCGTCGGCATACCGACCGATCGTTCTGCTGAACGAGGTGAGCAAGCTCTTTGAGCGCGTCGTAGCAGCTCGCCTCGTTCACCACTTAGAGACGGTGGGGCCGCCAACCAGTTTGGCTTCCGCAGGGGCAGATCCACCATCGACGCTATAGCGCGGGTGAGGTCCCTTGCGGACAGCGCGGTGACCCAGGGTGGGGTGCTGGTGGCGGTGTCTCTAGACATCTCCAACGCCTTCAATACCCTGCCCTGGAGCTGCATCAGGGAGGCGCTGAGGTACCACGGCGTACCTAAATATCTTAGGACGATCGTGGCGGCCTACCTGTCGGAGCGGTCGGTCGGGTGCCCGACCAGCGAGGGCTGGCTCGAAAGGGCAGTGTCGTGCGGTGTTCCACAGGGTTCGGTTCTCGGGCCCCTCCTGTGGAACATCGGGTACGACTGGGTGCTGCGCGGAGCCGTCCTACGGGGTGTCAAGGTCGTATGTTACGCCGACGACACCCTCGTGACGGCTCAGGGCAGCACGGAGAGGGAGGCCCGGTGTAGAGCCACAGTTGGTGTGGCCCAAATGGTGGCCAGAATTCGTGGACTGGGTTTGGAGGTAGCCTTGCACAAGTCTGAGGCTCTGTGTTTTCACGGGCCTCGGAGAGCACCTCCTGCCCGGTCCGAATTGGTGGTGGGCGGAGCTTCCATCGGCGTCGGGGGTACAATGAAGTACTTAGGACTCGTCCTCGACAGCCGATGGAAGTTCGAAGAGCACTTCCGGCGTCTTGTCCCAAAGCTCGTGGGAGCGGCTGGAGCCCTCAGTCGGCTCCTACCAAATCTGGGCGGACCGAGCTCGCGGTGTCGCCGCCTATACACGGGCGTGGTGCGATCCATGGCGCTCTACGGAGCGCCCATATGGTCGGACACTCTGACCGCCCACACCCGATCCCTGCTGCGAAGGGCGCAGAGGGTCATGGCGGTCAGAGTGGTACGGGGATATCGCACCATCTCGTGCGAAGCGGCCTGTGTGTTGGCGGGGACGCCGCCCTGGGATCTGGATGCCGAAGTGCTCTCCAGTGTGTACTGGCGCAGGGTGGACGCTCGACTTCGGGAGGAACATCCTGCGCCGGTGGAGGAGCGTGCGTGGCGGCGGGCGGCGGAGGCCGACCTCGTTGCTCATTGGCGGGAGCGGCTTTTTTCGCCGTCTGCCGGCCAGCGCACGATAGAGGCGATCCGGCCCGTCCTCGAGCTCTGGACGGGCCGGAGCCACGGGGCTCTCTCTTTCCACCTTGTGCAGATCCTATCGGGGCACGGCTGCTTCGGGAGGTATCTGTGCAGGGTGGCGAGACGAGAGCCCACGGAGATGTGCCACGAGTGCGGCCACGCTGAGGACTCAGCGCAGCATACGCTGGAGTCGTGCGTACAGTGGTCGACTCAGCGGGCCGCACTCGCGGCAGAAGTGGGGCCCGACCTCTCGCTGTCCGTCGTGATACATGCCATGCTGAGCAGCGAGAGGTCGTGGAAAGCCGTCGCCTCCTTTTGCGAGGAGGTGATGACGCAAAAGGAGGTAGCAGAACGGCAGCGGGAGGACGATGCACTCGCTGACTCCGTCCGCCGCCGCAGAGCGGGGGGCAGACGACGTGCTCACGACCGCCGCCTGCCTCCGTAGAGAAGAGCTCCGGGCGATGGATGAGGAGGAGTGCATCGCCCGTCCTTCGAGCCAGAAGGCGCACCACTATGTTCCTGGTGCGCCTTAGACGCAGTATGGGGATCTCGAGTCCCCACCGAGAAGAGTCTGCCTCTGCAGACAACGCCGGCTGGGTCGCGGAAGATTGCGCAAGTGTTCCCGTGGCCCAGCCAATAGGCGCAAGAAGGAACATCGCTGGGTTTTAGTGGGTATTCCGGCCGCTTCTTCTTGGCCGGCGAGTCCCACATACCCTCCTGGAATCACGGGAGGGATGCGGAAATGCATTTCCCAGCGAAAAAAAAAAAAAAAAAAAAAAAAAGGTTAGGTTAGGTTAGGTTAGGTTAGGTTAGGTTAGGTTAGGTTAGGTTCCACGGACCTCCACGGACCTGCTGGGTTGTCTCAGTGGGCGGAGAGGTGAACTTCGACGTGGCGCGTCCCCGGGTGGCGGATAGGGGAACGCTCCGGCCTGGTGCGAGCCGGAGTAGGGCGAAAGCCCCGCGGACCAAACACCAAGGGGAGCCTGCGACCTCGGTTGCGGGCGACCCGATCCGGCGGGCCCACTTGTGGGCTGCTGGAGTTGGCCGGCCCTTGATCAAGGGCTGGCCCCCAGGGAGGTCGCTGGGGGTGGGCTCTTTGAGTCCGCCCTTTGTAGCGAAACTGCGGGGATTATGGGGTCCCCGCAGTAGTTGTGGTGGTGAGTCGCGGAGGAGGAGGAGTGTTGGTATTTCGGTGCGCCACTCTCCTTATCCTCCGCGACTCAGCGGCGTCGCACCGCGTCTGCGACGGCAGTGGGGCCGCGGGGGGGAGGGGGTTTCTCCGACCCCTCGTGGCCGTATTGCACGCGTAATCCCGGCGGCGACGCTGGGACCGCGGGCCCTTGTCTTTTTCAAGACAGGGGCCGCGAGGAGTGAACCTCTATAAAAAACTCAAGGCGGCACCAGCAGGGGAGGGCGGGGATTCCCGAACCTGCATTGCACTGGTGCCGTCTCTCCTCAGGAGGAGCCGGAAACGGCTGGCGCTGGCGGGGCCGCGGAGGTGAGCGAAAGCGTTCCCGTAGCCCCTCCGATATGCGCATACGAGGCAATGTCAGGTTTTAGTCGGTTCGAGTCCGACATAATCCGAACTTGTCCCCGCGAGGGAGGATATGCGTGGGCATTTCCTGACTAAAAAAAAAAAAAAAAAAAAAAAAAAAAAAAAAAAGGTTAGGTTAGGTTAGGTTAGGTTAGGTTCCCCATCCACGGACCTGCTGGGTTGTCTCAGTGGGCGGAGAGGTGAACTTCGACGTGGCGCGTCCCCGGGTGGCGGATAGGGGAACGCTCCGGCCTGGTGCGAGCCGGAGTAGGGCGAAAGCCCCGCGGACCAAACACCAAGGGGAGCCTGCGACCTCGGTCGCGGGCGACCCGTTCCGGCGGGCCCAATTGTGGGCTGGCTGGAGTCTGGCCGGCCCTTGATCAAGGGCTGGCCCCAGGGAGGTCGCTGGGGGTGGGCTCTTGGAGTCCGCCCTTTGTAGCGAAACTGCGGGGATTATGGGGTCCCCGCAGTAGTTGTGGTGGTGAGTCGCGGAGGAGGAGGAGTGTTGGTATTTCGGTGCGCCACTCTCCCTATCCTCCGCGACTCAGCGGCGTCGCACCGCGTCTGCGACGGCAGTGGGGCTGCGGGGGTGAGGGGGTTTCTCTGACCCCTCGCGGCCGTATTGCACGCGTAACCTCGGCGGCGACGCTGGGACCGCGGGCCCTTGTCTTTTTCAAGACGGGGGCCGCGAGGAGTGAACCTCTATAAAAAACTCAAGGCGGCACCAGCAGGGGAGGGCGGGGATTCCCGAACCTGCATTGCACTGGCGCCGTCTCCTCAGGTGGAGCCGGAAACGGCTGGCGCTGGCGGGGCCGCGGAGGTTGTGCGAAAGCGTTCCCGTAGCCCCTCCGATATGCGCATATGAGGCAATGTCAGGTTTTAGTCGGTTCGAGTCCGACATAATCCGAACTTGTCCCCGCGAGGGAGGATATGCGTGGGCATTTCCTGACGTAAAAAAAAAAAAAAAAAGGTTAGGTTCCCCATCGACCGGGTTCCCGCCTTGTCGTGGCGGTGGGGCTCAGTAACCGTGGGAATGGGTCACCCACGGTGAAGCTAAGAGGAACCCAAGGCCGGGCCGTGAGGTAGGACCGGCCAAAGAGGGCCGCTCGGGGTGGACTCACTGGAGCCCACCTTCGAGCGTTTGGAGGGCTGCGGGGACTCGTCTCCCCCGCAGTGAGGGTGAGTCGCGGAGGGAGAGGAGTGCTGGTATTACGGTGCGCCACTCGCCCTGCCCTCCGCGACTCAGCGGGGTCGCACCGCAGATGCGGCGGCGGTGGGGCTGCGAGGGGAAGGGCAACTTTCCCCTTGCAGCTGCATTTCGCGTAATCCCGGCGCCGACGCTGGGACCGCGGGCCTCTGTCTTTTTCAAGACGGAGGCCGCGAGGAGTGAACCTCTATAAAAAACTCAAGGCGGCGCCGGCGGGGGAGGGCGGGGATTCCCGAACCTGCATTGCACACGGTGCCGTCTCCGAGGAGCGCCCTTTTAAGGGCGCAGAGAGGGGCCCCATCCCGGGGCGGCCAGTGGGCGTCGCGGTGTCACGTGTTAACCATGCTCCCGTGGCGCCCACACCATGGCTATGAGGGAACGCGTGTGGTTTTAGTGGGTAGGCCCACTTCGGTGGGAGAGCCCCACAGACCCCCCTGGTGCCCCGACCAGGGGGCGTGCTTAAGGTCGCATTTCCACACCTAAAAAAAAAAAAAAAAAAAAAAAGGTTAGGTTCCACCCCCACGGACCTGCTGGGTTGTCTCAGTGGGCGGAGAGGTGAACTCCGACGTGGCGCGTCCCCGGGTGGCGGATAGGGGAACGCTCCGGCTTGTAGTCGGGGTAGGGCGACTAGCGCCCCGCGGACCAAACACCGGGGGGGGAAATGGGTAAGGGGGGGGGAGGTGGGAAGATTAGGCGGCGGCCCGGCGTGCATTAACACCGCCGTCGGGAACAACCGTCCAAAACTAGGGGAGGCACGCCGACCCCCTAGCACCCCGTAGCCTAGTGTCTCTTCAACGATCTCTATCGAATCGGCGTTATGGAGTATGTCGAGGCACTAGAGCGGAGGGCTTGCCTTAACCGGCCGGCCCGCGAGAAAGGAAAACTCTATAAAAACCCGACAGCGAAGTCGTTAAAACCTGTAGATACCTGGCGACCTCTACAGTATGTAGCCTTACCCTGCGGAATGGGCGTCACCCGGGGGTGGACCTGTTGATCGACCCTTCTCGTGGGAACATATATGGAAACCAAAATTAAAAACGTTGAGGAGAGGAGTTTTGCGAAGGATGATGAGTTGGTTCAGGAGGAGACGAGGCGGCCATCGTTAGATGGCGCAAATATGAAGGAGGCGAGAGTGCGGCTGGAGCGCATTCCGGTCGTGCGCCAACTAGCGCTCAGTGAAACGGATTCTGACGCTTCGACCGTGGACATGGAGATAGAGCCATCGGAGGACCGCGAAGACCGGCACCCCGGGTATTCCTGGGGGAGTCTCGGTCGGAAGCGGCTGCGGGCCGTCGCAGTTGGCGACGTGGAGACGGGGCCCTCGCCCAAAGTGGCAGGAACGAAAAAAGGCCGAGGACGGCCGCCGACAACCGGCGAGTACGTTGGCCTCGCCCAGGCGAAGCGGGAGCTGGCAGAGGCTACCCAACGCCAACTCGAACTAGAGGCCGAAAAGGACGTAGCCGAGATGACGAAGGGGCTGCGGTCTACCAGAGCAGGGTCCCGACTTTCGGAGACCTCTGCTTCGGAACTTGAGGGCGAACACGATCTAGGCTCGGCAGAGCTGGGGGGACAAATTGAACTTGGCGCAGCGGCCGTGGCGGCCGTCTGTGAAAAGTCCAACAACCTTAAAGGGACATCTAAGAAGGCGCTCAAGGAGGCGGTTGCGCAGATTCGGGCGGCGTCAAGGCTCCTGATGACGCGCAATATAAATGAAGAGACGAGACTACTGCGAGCGGCCAACTCCCGCCTAAAGGCGGAAATGGCCGCACTGAAGAAAGAGGTGGCGGAGCTGAAGGCGTGCATGGAGCAGGCGGGGGCGGCACCCAAACCCGTCGCAGCGACATGCCCACAGACGAAAGAAGAGGAACTGGAGAACCGGATCCTGAGCAGGCTCTCGGATCGGCTCAACGCCCGGATAGACGGGCTAGAGCCGCGTCTGAACCCGGAGCCCCGCTTGCGACCGGCACTGGCTCACGACAGGCGTGAGGCGGAAGCCGGGCGGAAACCCTCGGCAAGCCGTCCTCGTCAAAAACCGGAAATAACCCAGGCGGAACGGCCTGAAGTGCGCCTCCCCAAAGCGGTCCAACCGGGTTGGATAAAGGTTGGCGCAAAGGGGAAGGCGAAGGCGTCGACATCTACATCGGCGCCGGCCGCTTCTTCTTCCGCGGCCCAATCCACCCAACAGGGCAAAGAGAAGAACAAGAAGGCCAAGAAGACGAGTCGTCCCCTCCCGCCGGCGCCCGCATCCATGGTGGAGACCATGGCGTCGATCGTGAAGAGGGGCCGAAGGGACAAGGCGCCGATGGTCATCAGATCGGCGCCCACCACGATGAAGAAGAAGGAGCAGGAGAAAGCCAAGGCTTCGCCTAAGCTGCGGGCCCCCAAGACCTCGGCAGTCGTGGTGACCTTAAATCCCACGGCTGTGGAGAAGGGGGTCACATACGCCAAAGCTCTGGCCGAGGCGAGGCAAAGGGTCAACCTTAAGGACCTGGAAATTGGGAGCGTCCGTTTTAGGCGTGCAGCAACTGGGGCCTCAATTATCGAGGTCCCCGGTGCGGCTAGCGCGCCGAAGGCGGACCTCCTAGCGGAAAGGCTCCGCGAGGTGTTCGGGAACGGTGGCGATGTCACCGTCTCTCGACCTACGAGAATGGCGGAACTAATAGTGGCGGGGCTGGATGACTCCGTCACTAAAGAAGAGGTGGCAGCAGCGGTCTGTGCAAAAGGCGGATGCGGGGCAGACCGTCTTAAAGTCGGGACACTCCGCCAGGAGAAGTCTGGTCTCTTTGCCGTATGGGTGGCATGCCCGGTCGAAGCCGCCAAGAAGGTGGTCGAGGGCAAACTGCTCGTTGGCTGGGTCTCGGCCAGGGTGAAGCTCCTCGAACGGAGGGAGCTGAGGTGCTTTAAGTGCCTTCACACTGGCCACGTCAAGGCACGGTGTACCGCGGAGGTTGACCGGGGGCTTCTGTGCTACCGGTGCGGCCAGGCGGGACACCGCGCCGCAGAATGTCACGATGCCCCCCACTGCGCACTGTGTGCGGAGGCTGGGAAGGCATCGAACCATCGCCTGGGGAGCAAGAGATGCTCGGCCCCCAGGAAAAAGATGTTCAGCAGAGTATTTGTTGAGAGCAGCGCCAGCTCGCAACAGACGCAACCACCACCGAGCGGTGTACAAGAGATGGAGACCGAGAACTCTACAAAATGACGACAAGGGCTTCCAAATACCTGCAAGCCAACATCAACCACTGCGCCAGAGCTCAGGATCTTTTGATTCAGAGCATGGCGCAGTGGTCGATAAACATAACGGTGGTGACGGAGCCCTACCTAATCCCAAGGAGGAACAATTGGGTGGGCGATGACGACGAGTTGGCGGCAATCGCGGTGTCAAACGACACCGTGATAAGGAGGTCGCGGAAAGGCCGAGGAATCGTCGCGGCTCTGTGCGGCGATGTGATGGTGGTCGGGGCGTACTTTTCGCCGAACCGGTCACTATCCGATTTCGAGACCTTCCTCGGGGAGATGGACTCGGTCCTGGCCTGGTGCCGCCCAAACCGGATCGTTGTGGCTGGCGACCTGAACGCCAAGTCTACGGTCTGGGGGTGCGCTGCCACGGACGCGAGGGGAGAGCTGGTGGAGGAGTGGCTCGCCTCGAATGGGCTGGTCGTCCTGAACACCGGGGACACGGACACGTGCGTGCGGATGCAGGGTGGCTCAATCGTGGACGTGTCCTTCGCCAGTGCGGACCTGGCACGAACCGTCCGGGACTGGGGAGTCCTGGAGGGTGTGGAGACATTGTCCGATCACCGGTACATCCGGTTTGACGTCTCCCCCCTCTCTGGCGGTTCCGGTCCCGGGCGTGTCGCGGCGGAGATCGGCCCGAGGTGGGCGCTGAAGAAGATGGACGGAGAAGCGGCGATCGAGGCGGCTCTGGTCGCAGGTTGGAACGCAACACCGGACGTGACTACGGTAGAGTCCGAGTCGCGGTGGCTCCACGAAGCGGTCACGCACATCTGTGACGTCGCGATGCCCCGCGTGGTGCGGCCCCCGGCTCGGACGGCGGTGTATTGGTGGTCGGAAGAGCTCGGCCGTCTTCGTGCGTCGTGCGTGTCAGCGAGGCGGCAGTACTCCCGCTACCGTCGTCGCAGACGAGGCGGGCGCACGGAGGACGAGGAGCAGAGGCGCCTCTACACCGCCTACCAGGACGCTAAAAAGGCTCTCAGGGTGGCCATAGCGGAAGCGAAGGAGGGGGCCTGGCAGGAGCTGCTGGCGTCGTTGGACGTCGACCCCTGGGGTCGGCCATATCGGCTCGTCATGAGCAAGCTAACGGCCAGTATGGACCCGGTAGTACTGGACAGAGTGGTAGAGTCCTTGTTCCCCTCGATGACGGAGGAATTTCGGTCACCCAAAATGGTGTTTGCGCCAGCGACGTCAAATCGCGATGCGGACGACGGGGAAGTCCCGGAAGTGGAAGAGAGGGAACTGTGGGCGGCTGTGGCACGGCTTCAGGCCAAAAACACCGCCCCGGGCCCCGATGGGATCCCCGGGCGCATATGGGTCCTGGCGCTAAAGCACGGGTTGGAGGAGAGGTTCCGTGCCCTACTAACTCGGTGCCTTAAGGACCATACTTTCCCAGGCGACTGGAAGACGGGGAAACTCGTATTGATCGGAAAGGAGGGAAGACCGGCAGAGTCACCATCGGCGTATCGCCCGATAGTCCTGCTTGGGGAGGCGGGTAAGCTCTTTGAGCGCGTTATTGCGGCTCGCCTCACCGAGCATCTCGACCGAGTAGGGCCAAATTTGGCAGACTGCCAGCATGGTTTCCGGCGCGGCCGCTCCACCATAGATGCTATTGCACGGGTGAGGGCCGTCGCCGAAGAGGAGGTCGTTAAGGGTGGCGTCGTCTTGGCGGTATCTTTAGATATCGCCAACGCCTTTAACACGTTACCTCGCGTAAGTATAATGGAGGCCCTGCGGTTCCATGGGGTCCCGTTGTACTTGCGTGAGACGATTAAGGCCTACCTATCGGACAGGACAGTGGTATATCCCACAACTATTGGATTTGGACAGAGGAGAGTGTCGTGCGGCGTTCCACAGGGTTCCGTTTTAGGGCCACTACTGTGGAACGTCGGTTACGACTGGGTCCTCCGCGGCCCGACTCTCCGCGGCGTTAGCGTCGTCTGCTACGCGGACGACACACTGGTGTTGGCAAGGGGCGGTAGCTATCGGGAGGCGAGCGTGTTAGCTACTGCCGGAGTAGCCCAAGTAGTGGGCAGGATTAAGAACCTGGGCCTGACGGTGGCCTTGGACAAATCCGAGGCCCTGTGTTTTCACGGGCCTCGCCGAGCGCCACCGCCGAGCGCTCATTTGATAGTGGGTGGAGTTTCCATCGGCGTCGGGTCCACAATGAAGTACCTGGGAGTTGTGCTCGATAGCCGGTGGAACTTCAAGGAACATTTCCGGCGGATGGCTCCGAAGCTCGCGCGCACTTCGTTCGCCCTGAGCAGGCTATTGCCTAATCTGGGCGGACCGAGCGCGAGCTGTCGTCGCCTCTATGCCGGAGTTGTACGGTCGATGGCCTTGTACGGGGCCCCTATCTGGGCGGATGCCCTTGGACGCCACAACAAAGCCCAACTGCGCAGATCGCAGAGGGTAGTGGCGCTCCGAGCGGCAAGAGCATACCGCACCGTCTCGTGGGAGGCGGCATGCGTGCTGGCCGGGACTCCTCCATGGGAACTGGAGGCGTCGGCGTTGGCGGAGGTCTACTGGAAGTCCGCCGACGCCAAAGGTCGGGGTGAGGTTCCAAGTGGAGAAGAAATAAGAGAATGGCGACAGAGCGCAAGGGACACGGTCCTGCGCAGCTGGTTACAACAGCTGAGCCAGCCGGGAGCGGGTCACCGCACCATAGCGGCGATCCGCCCCGTATTACCAGAGTGGCTGACGAGACGGTGGGGTGCGCTCTCATATCGCCTAGTGCAGGTCCTCTCGGGGCATGGCTGCTTCGGGAGGTACCTGTGCAACGTGGCCAGACGGGAGCGCACTCCTCAGTGCCGCTTCTGCGGCGCCGAAGAGGACGACGCGGATCACACCCTCACGTGCTGCTCAGCATGGGCAGAGGAGCGAGCCGCGCTCGGGAATGAAATCGGACATGACATCTCGCTGCCGGCCGTTGTGTCTGTGATGGTCGGCAGCGAAACCGGATGGAGTGCTGTCGCCGCCTTTTGCGAGGCGGTGATGGAGAAGAAAGAAGTGGACGAGCGACGCCGGGAGGATGATCCGGAGGAGGATCCCGTGCGCCGCCGCCGACCATTGCGCCGACGCCGGGCTTTTGCCCAAACGACGTAATATGGTCGGTGCCGGGTTGGCAAGCCCGGTAGGAGTGGGGGCGATAGTTCTCCGTCGCCTCCTCTCGGAGATGATGTGGCCTAGGCCACGAGAGACGTGTCCTGAGAAGGACGAACGCCCTGCCGGGGACAAGGATAAGGGTAACTGTTACCTTAGCCCCTGCACAAGCGGCGGGCAGAAGTGGGCACTGGGGTTTTAGTGGGTATGGCCGAACGTCTTTAGGCGACCCCCACACTCCCCGCGCCACTTGCACAGCCCAGGCGCGGGGGTCAATAAAAGGATTTCCCCAGATAAAAAAAAAAAAAAAGGTTAGGTTCCACCCCCACGGACCTGCTGGGTTGTCTCAGTGGGCGGAGAGGTGAACTTCGACGTGGCGCGTCCCCGGGTGGCGGATAGGGGAACGCTCCGGCCTGGTGCGAGCCGGAGTAGGGCGAAAGCCCCGCGGACCAAACACCAAGGGGAGCCTGCGACCTCGGTTGCGGGCGACCCGATCCGGCGGGCCCACTTGTGGGCTGCTGGAGTTGGCCGGCCCTTGATCAAGGGCTGGCCCCAGGGAGGTCGCTGGGGGTGGGCTCTGTGAGTCCGCCCTTTGTAGCGAAACTGCGGGGATTATGGGGTCCCCGCAGTAGTTGTGGTGGTGAGTCGCGGAGGAGGAGGAGTGTTGGTATTACGGTGCGCCACTCTCCCTATCCTCCGCGACTCAGCGGCGTCGCACCGCGTCTGCGACGGCAGTGGGGCTGCGGGGGGGAGGGGGTTTCTCAGACCCCTCGCGGCCGTATTGCACGCGTAACCCCGGCGGCGACGCTGGGACCGCGGGCCCTTGTCTTTTTCAAGACGGGGGCCGCGAGGAGTGAACCTCTATAAAAAACTCAAGGCGGCACCAGCAGGGGAGGGCGGGGATTCCCGAACCTGCATTGCACTGGTGCCGTCTCCTCAGGTGGAGCCGGAAACGGCTGGCGCTGGAGGGGCCGCGGAGGTTGTGCGAAAGCGTTCCCGTAGCCCCTCCGATATGCGCATACGAGGCAATGTCAGGTTTTAGTCGGTTCGAGTCCGACATAATCCGAACTTGTCCCCGCGAGGGAGGATATGCGTGGGCATTTCCTGACTATAAAAAAAAAAAAAAAAAAAAAAAAAAAAAAAAAGGTTAGGTTCCACCCACGGACCTGCTGGGTTGTCTCAGTGGGCGGAGAGGTGAACTCCGACGTGGCGCGTCCCCGGGTGGCGGATAGGGGAACGCTCCGGCTTGTAGTCGGGGTAGGGCGACTAGCGCCCCGCGGACCAAACACTGGGGGGGGAAATGGGTAAGGGGGGTGGGAAGGTTAGGGGGCGGCCCGGCGTGCATTAACACCGCCGTCGGGAACAACCGTCCAAAACTAGGGGAGGCACGCCGACCCCCTAGCACCCCGTAGCCTAGTGTCTCTTCAACGATCTCCATCGAACCGGCGTTATGGAGTATGTCGAGGCACTAGAGCGGAGGGCTTGCCTTAACCGGCCGGCCCGCGAGAAAGGAAAACTCTATAAAAACCCGACAGCGAAGTCGTTAAAACCTGTAGATACCTGGCGACCTCTACAGTATGTAGCCTTACCCTGCGGAATGGGCGTCACCCGGGGGTGGACCTGTTGATCGACCCTTCTCGTGGGAACACAAATGGATACATATACTCAAATAAAAAACGTTGTTGATGTAGAGAGGAGCGTGGAGAGTGGAGATGTGATGAGGGAGGAGCAGAAGGTGAAGGAGTTGAGGGTCGTGCTGACGCGCACCCCGACAACGGCGAGGTCATCGGTTCACAAAAGGCTGTCGGAGTCCGATTCGGACTCGCATCGAAGCATGGTGTCCGTCACGAGCCTATGCGGCTCTATGGAGTCCCTGGACAGGGATGGGCCTGGGCGCTTTTGGAGCGAAGGCCGAGGTCAGAAGCGGCCCAGGGATGTGGAGCTCAGCGGGAGCTCTACGGAGACCCCCGCCACTAGCACCAAAAGGAAGGGACGCGGTCGTCCGCCAACCACCGGCGACTATGTCGGGCTGGCGGCGGCCAAACAAGCCTTTTTGAAGGCTCAGAAGGAAGAGATGGAAGCGCGTGCGGAGGCCGAACTGATGTCGTCGCTGTCTGAGGTGAGGTCGACAAGAACATCTTCCGCCGCGTCGGGCGCTCGGAAGGGCGCCAATACGCCTATTCGCGACGCGCAGCCGGCGACAAATGTAGAGGTTCGAGTAGAGACACACCTCGGCGTCATACTGGATGTGGCAAAAAAGTCGTCCCACCTTAAGGGCACTTTTGTCCGCGCTCTAAACGAGGCTGTGGACGCCATTAGGGACAATTTTAAGGCGATCGCGAAGCGCACAGACTCAGAGGAAGCACGGCTGCTTCGCGCGGAAAACGAGCGCATGAAAGCCGAGGTCGCGCTGTTGCGCAAAGAGGTGGCGGATATGAGAGAGTGCCTTCTCCGGGCGAGGCCACAGGCTGATATCGCTGTGCCGAGTCAGCCTGATCAGGCACATAACGAAGACCTCGTGCGGACCATCCTCTGCCAAGTGGGCACGATGCTAAATGCAAGGCTAGAGGCTCTAGAAGACCGTCTGTTGCCTGAACAGCGTTTCCGCCCCCCTCTGGCGGCGGACAAGCGGACTCGCCTCCCTCCTGAGCCGGTGTTCAGGCCGCCCCTGAGCGCTGATAGGCGACAGCCGCCGCCGCCCCGTCCCAGAGCACAGCCCGGCAGGGACACAAGCACAGCAAGGAGACCGACTCAGACCAAACCGGCTGCCCCTTCAAAGCCCCCTCGCCCCTCTCAGCATGGTGGGGGACGGACACCAGCTGAGAAAGGCCAGCAAGGGCAAACACCCGAGGGCCCAACAGATGAGCCTAGATGGACAGAGGTTGTGGGCCGGAAGGCCAAAAAGAAAAGCAACCCCTCGAATAGGCCTGCCCCCACCCCATCTGGTCAAAAAGCCGCGGCCCCACCGAAGCCCCCGAAAATTACGGTCCCGAAGACGGCGGCCATCATGGTGAGCCTCAAGAAGGGGGAGGCCATCACCATGGCCGAGGTTCTCACCAAGGCCAGGACCTCCATCCTGCTTCGAGACTTTGGATTGGAGACGGTCAAGATCCGAACGAGCGTGACCGGCTCCAGGCTGATGGAGGTAGGGGGAGAGACCCCGGACGCCTCTGCTGACCGCCTGGCCGCCAGACTGACGGAGGTCATCGGGGCCTGGGCCGATATAGCCCGCCCGACCAAATCGGTCAGCCTCAAGCTCACCGGTTTAGACGAGTCTGTTACCCAGGAGGAGCTGGTTGCCAAGGTGGCGGCTGCTGGTGGCTGCTCCCCCAGCCAGGTCAAGGCCGGCCAAATCCGCCGTAGCTTCTGGGGTGACGGCTCGGCCATTATAAAGTGCCCGGCGACCGCTGCCAAGGCAGCCGTAAAAGCAGGAAAGCTGGCCATAGGCTGGACCATGGCCACCGTCAAAGCGATGGAGGCCCGGCCGCTGCGCTGCTACAAGTGCATGCGGCTAGGCCATACACGTGCCCTCTGCCCTGCAGAGTGCCCAACGGAAGCGGACTATGGCAAACTCTGCTTCCGTTGTGGCAAGGAGGGGCATAAGGCGGCCACGTGCGAGGCGCCTGCCAAATGCGCGGTATGTGCGAAGGCAGGTCGCCCGCACGCGCATGCGATGGGGGGTGCCAAATGCACGCCCCCTACCGTGAAGGGGAAGGCCCCACGGAGCAGACCTTCTCCGCCGCAGGCCACTGAGGAACTCGAAATGCAAGTGTCATAATGCCAGGACACCCACACACAGAGTTCCTGCAGACCAACGCCAACCACTGCGCCCGCGCACAGGACCTGCTTATGCAGGTCTTGGCGGAGTGGAAGATTGGCGTCGCCGTTGTGGCCGAGCCCTACCTGGTCCCCCCTCTGCCAAACTGGATCGGGGATACGGAGGGCTCGGTCGCCATAGTGGTGCCGCCCGTTGCCCCCCAGCGCCTCTCCCTCAGGGAGAGGGGTGCAGGGTACGTGGCGGCAAATTGGGGAGGGGTAGTACTCGTAGGAGTCTACTTCTCCCCAAACAGGAACCTCTCGGACTTCGAGAGGTTCCTGGACGGCCTGGAGAAGAGATGGAAGCGCGTGCGGAGGCCGAACTGATGTCGTCGCTGTCTGAGGTGAGGTCGACAAGAACATCTTCCGCCGCGTCGGGCGCTCGGAAGGGCGCCAATACGCCTATTCGCGACGCGCAGCCGGCGACAAATGTAGAGGTTCGAGTAGAGACACACCTCGGCGTCATACTGGATGTGGCAAAAAAGTCGTCCCACCTTAAGGGCACTTTTGTCCGCGCTCTAAACGAGGCTGTGGACGCCATTAGGGACAATTTTAAGGCGATCGCGAAGCGCACAGACTCAGAGGAAGCACGGCTGCTTCGCGCGGAAAACGAGCGCATGAAAGCCGAGGTCGCGCTGTTGCGCAAAGAGGTGGCGGATATGAGAGAGTGCCTTCTCCGGGCGAGGCCACAGGCTGATATCGCTGTGCCGAGTCAGCCTGATCAGGCACATAACGAAGACCTCGTGCGGACCATCCTCTGCCAAGTGGGCACGATGCTAAATGCAAGGCTAGAGGCTCTAGAAGACCGTCTGTTGCCTGAACAGCGTTTCCGCCCCCCTCTGGCGGCGGACAAGCGGACTCGCCTCCCTCCTGAGCCGGTGTTCAGGCCGCCCCTGTGGACGCCATTAGGGACAATTTTAAGGCGATCGCGAAGCGCACAGACTCAGAGGAAGCACGGCTGCTTCGCGCGGAAAACGAGCGCATGAAAGCCGAGGTCGCGCTGTTGCGCAAAGAGGTGGCGGATATGAGAGAGTGCCTTCTCCGGGCGAGGCCACAGGCTGATATCGCTGTGCCGAGTCAGCCTGATCAGGCACATAACGAAGACCTCGTGCGGACCATCCTCTGCCAAGTGGGCACGATGCTAAATGCAAGGCTAGAGGCTCTAGAAGACCGTCTGTTGCCTGAACAGCGTTTCCGCCCCCCTCTGGCGGCGGACAAGCGGACTCGCCTCCCTCCTGAGCCGGTGTTCAGGCCGCCCCTGAGCGCTGATAGGCGACAGCCGCCGCCGCCCCGTCCCAGAGCACAGCCCGGCAGGGACACAAGCACAGCAAGGAGACCGACTCAGACCAAACCGGCTGCCCCTTCAAAGCCCCCTCGCCCCTCTCAGCATGGTGGGGGACGGACACCAGCTGAGAAAGGCCAGCAAGGGCAAACACCCGAGGGCCCAACAGATGAGCCTAGATGGACAGAGGTTGTGGGCCGGAAGGCCAAAAAGAAAAGCAACCCCTCGAATAGGCCTGCCCCCACCCCATCTGGTCAAAAAGCCGCGGCCCCACCGAAGCCCCCGAAAATTACGGTCCCGAAGACGGCGGCCATCATGGTGAGCCTCAAGAAGGGGGAGGCCATCACCATGGCCGAGGTTCTCACCAAGGCCAGGACCTCCATCCTGCTTCGAGACTTTGGCTTGGAGACGGTCAAGATCCGAACGAGCGTGACCGGCTCCAGGCTGATGGAGGTAGGGGGAGAGACCCCGGACGCCTCTGCTGACCGCCTGGCCGCCAGACTGACGGAGGTCATCGGGGCCTGGGCCGATATAGCCCGCCCGACCAAATCGGTCAGCCTCAAGCTCACCGGTTTAGACGAGTCTGTTACCCAGGAGGAGCTGGTTGCCAAGGTGGCGGCTGCTGGTGGCTGCTCCCCCAGCCAGGTCAAGGCCGGCCAAATCCGCCGTAGCTTCTGGGGTGACGGCTCGGCCATTATAAAGTGCCCGGCGACCGCTGCCAAGGCAGCCGTAAAAGCAGGAAAGCTGGCCATAGGCTGGACCATGGCCACCGTCAAAGCGATGGAGGCCCGGCCGCTGCGCTGCTACAAGTGCATGCGGCTAGGCCATACACGTGCCCTCTGCCCTGCAGAGTGCCCAACGGAAGCGGACTATGGCAAACTCTGCTTCCGTTGTGGCAAGGAGGGGCATAAGGCGGCCACGTGCGAGGCGCCTGCCAAATGCGCGGTATGTGCGAAGGCAGGTCGCCCGCACGCGCATGCGATGGGGGGTGCCAAATGCACGCCCCCTACCGTGAAGGGGAAGGCCCCACGGAGCAGACCTTCTCCGCCGCAGGCCACTGAGGAACTCGAAATGCAAGTTGCGGCGCGTGCGTGCCGGGCCTACCGCACGGTAGGCCACGCGGCGGCCTGCGTCCTGGCCGGCACTCCCCCGTGGGAGATCGAAGCGAGGGTGCTGGCCGAGGAATACCGGGTGCGGGCCGAGCTCAGAGGCCGGGGTGGCTCTCACACCCCGGAGGAGCACGCCCGCGCTCGGCAGAGGAGGAGGAAAATGACGACCATAGAGCTTTGGGCGACAGGCCTCGCGGACGCCAAATACGGGGTCCGCACAATTGAGGCCATCCGTCCACTGCTCTCGGAATGGTGCGGGAGGGGCCACGGGTCCCTCACCTTCCGACTGACGCAGGTTCTGTCCGGACATGGCTGCTTCGGGCGGTACCTGCGTCGGATCGGAAGGGAGGAGACGGCGTCGTGCCATGGGTGCGGCGAACGGGAGGATACGGCACAGCACACGCTAGAAATGTGTTGTGCCTGGTCTGACGAGCGCCGCACCCTGGTGGCGGCGATCGGCGGGGACCTCTCGCTCCCCGGCGTAATAAGCGCCATGCTAAGAAGCGAGAGGTCATGGGATGGCGTAGCCTCCTTCTGCGAAGCTGTCATCTCGCAGAAGGAGGCGATGGAGCGGGAGCGCGAGATAGACTCCCAGGCGCCCCCACCCCGAAGACGAAGACCGGGAAGGAGAGCGCGGCAATACGTGGCCGCCCTCCCCGACCCTTCAGACGGCGCCTAAAAACGGCGAAACGCAGGCGGGGTCGCGGTAGCAAGCTCACGCGTCCCCGTGGCCCCGCCGTAATGCGTCAGAGGGCAGTCAGGTTTTAGTGGGTATTCCGGTCACCTCTTCTTACACCTTCTGTGGCCGGCGAGTCCCACACTCCCTACGCCATTGCACTGCCCGGCGTAGGGGTGCGTAACGCATTTCCTGACTATAAAAAAAAAAAAAAAAGGTTAGGTTCCACCCACGGACCTGCTGGGTTGTCTCAGTGGGCGGAGAGGTGAACTCCGACGTGGCGCGTCCCCGGGTGGCGGATAGGGGAACGCTCCGGCCTGGTGCGAGCCGGAGTAGGGCGAAAGCCCCGCGGACCAAACACCAAGGGGAGCCTGCGACCTCGGTCACGGGCGACCCGATCCGGCGGGCCCACTTGTGGGTTGCTGGAGTCTGGCCGGCCCTTGATCAAGGGCTGGCCCCAGGGAGGTCGCTGGGGGTGGGCTCTGTGAGTCCGCCCTTTGTAGCGAAACTGCGGGGATTATGGGGTCCCCGCAGTAGTTGTGGTGGTGAGTCGCGGAGGAGGAGTGCTGGTATTTCGGTGCGCCACTCTCCCTATCCTCCGCGACTCAGCGGCGTCGCACCGCGTCTGCGACGGCAGTGAGGCCGCGGGGGGAGGGGGTTTCTCCGACCCCTCGTGGCCGTATTGCACGCGTAATCCCGGCGGCGACGCTGGGACCGCGGGCCCTTGTCTTTTTCAAGACGGGGGCCGCGAGGAGTGAACCTCTATAAAAAACTCAAGGCGGCACCAGCAGGGGAGGGCGGGGATTCCCGAACCTGCATTGCACTGGTGCCGTCTCCTCAGAAGGAGCCGGTAACGGCTGGCGCTGGAGGGGCCGCGGAGGTTGTGCGAAAGCGTTCCCGTAGCCCCTCCGATATGCGCATACGAGGCGTTGTCAGGTTTTAGTCGGTTCGAGTCCGACATAATCCGAACTTGTCCCCGCGAGGGAGGATATGCGTGGGCATTTCCTGAGGTAAAAAAAAAAAAAAAAAAAAAAAAAAAAAAAGGTTAGGTTCCACGGACCTGCTGGGTTGTCTCAGTGGGCGGAGAGGTGAACTCCGACGTGGCGCGTCCCCGGGTGGCGGATAGGGGAACGCTCCGGCTTGTAGTCGGGGTAGGGCGACTAGCGCCCCGCGGACCAAACACCGGGGGGGGAAAATGGGTAAGGGGGGGGAGGTGGGAAGGTTAGGGGGCGGCCCGGCGTGCATTAACACCGCCGTCGGGAACAACCGTCCAAAACTAGGGGAGGCACGCCGACCCCCTAGCACCCCGTAGCCTAGTGTCTCTTCAACGATCTCCATCGAATCGGCGTTATGGAGTATGTCGAGGCACTAGAGCGGAGGGCTTGCCTTAACCGGCCGGCCCGCGAGAAAGGAAAACTCTATAAAAACCCGACAGAGAAGTCGTTAAAACCTGTAGATACCTGGCGACCTCTACAGTATGTAGCCTTACCCTGCGGAATGGGCGTCACCCGGGGGTGGACCTGTTGATCGACCCTTCTCGTGGGAACACAAATGGATACATATTCTAAAATAAAAAACGTTGTTGATGTAGAGAGGAGTGTGGAGAGTGGAGATGTGATGAGGGAGGAGAAGGTGAAGGAGTTGAGGGTGGTGCTGACGCGCACCCCGACAACGGCGCACAAAAGACTGTCGGAGTCTGATTCGGACACGGAACATCGAAGTATGGTGTCCGTTACAAGCCCATGCGGCTCTATGGAGTCCCTGGACAGGGTTGGGCCTGGGCGCTTTTGGAGCGAAGGCCGAGGTCAGAAGCGGCCCAGGGATGTGGAGCTCAGCGGGAGCTCTACGGAGACCCCCGCCACTAGCACCAAAAGGAAGGGACGCGGCCGTCCGCCAACCACCGGCGACTATGTCGGGCTGGCGGCGGCCAAACAAGCCTTTTTGAAGGCTCAGAAGGAAGAGATGGAAGCGCGTGCGGAGGCCGAACTGATGTCGTCGCTGTCTGAGGTGAGGTCGACAAGAACATCTTCCGCCGCGTCGGGCGCTCGGAAGGGCGCCAATACGCCTATTCGCGACGCGCAGCCGGCGACAAATGTAGAGGGTCGAGTAGAGACACACCTCGGCGTCATACTGGATGTGGCAAAAAAGTCGTCCCACCTTAAGGGCACTTTTGTGCGCGCTCTAAACGAGGCTGTGGACGCCATTAGGGACAATTTTAAGGCGATCGCGAAGCGCACAGACTCAGAGGAAGCACGGCTGCTTCGCGCGGAAAACGAGCGCATGAAAGCCGAGGTTGCGCTGTTGCGCAAAGAGGTGGCTGATATGAGAGAGTGCCTTCTCCGGGCGAGGCCACAGGCTGATATCGCTGTGCCGAGGCAGCCTGATCAGGCACATAACGAAGACCTCGTGCGGACCATCCTCTGCCAAGTGGGCACGATGCTAAATGCAAGGCTAGAGGCTCTAGAAGACCGTCTGTTGCCTGAACAGCGTCTCCGCCCCCCACTGGCGGCGGACAAGCGGACTCGCCTCCCTCCTGAGCCGGTGTTCAGGCCGCCCCTGAGCGCTGATAGGCGACAGCCGCCGCCGCCCCGAGCACAGCCCGGCAGGGACACTGGCACAGCAAGGAGACCGACTCAGACCAAACCGGCTGCCCCTTCTAAGCCCCCCCGCCCCTCTCAGCATGGTGGGGGACGGACACCAGCTGCGAAAGGCCAGCAAGGGCAAGAACCCGAGGGCCCATCGAATGAGCCTAGATGGACAGAGGTTGTGGGCCGGAAGGCCAAAAAGAAAGGCAACCCCTCGAATAGGCCTGCCCCCACCCCATCTGGTCAAAAAGCCGCGGCCCCGCCGAAGGCCCCGAAAATCACGGTCCCGAAGACGGCGGCCATCATGGTGAGCCTCAAGAAGGGGGAGGCCACCTCCATGGCCGAGGTTCTCACCAAGGCCAGGGCCTCCATCCTGCTTCGGGACTTTGGCTTGGAAACGGTCAAGATCCGAACGAGCGTGACCGGCTCCAGGCTGATGGAGGTAGGGGGAGAGACCCCGGACGCCTCTGCTGACCGCCTGGCCGCCAGACTGACGGAGGTCATCGGGGCCTGGGCCGATATAGCCCGCCCGACCAAATCGGTCAGCCTCAAGCTCACCGGCTTAGACGAGTCTGTTACCCAGGAGGAGCTGGTGGCCAAGGTGGCGGCTGCTGGTGGCTGCTCCCCCAGCCAGGTCAAGGCCGGCCAAATCCGCCGAAGCTTCTGGGGCGACGGCTCGGCCATTATAAAGTGCCCGGCGACGGCTGCCAAGGCAGCCGTCAAAGCAGGAAAGCTGGCCATAGGCTGGACCATGGCCACCGTCAAAGCGATGGAGGCCCGGCCGCTGCGCTGCTTCAAGTGCATGCGGCTAGGCCATACACGTGCCCTCTGCCCCGCAGAGTGCCCAACGGAAGCGGACTATGGCAAACTCTGCTTCCGTTGTGGCAAGGAGGGGCATAAGGCGGCCACGTGCGAGGCGCCTGCCAAATGCGCGGTATGTGCGAAGGCAGGTCGCCCGCACGCGCATGCGATGGGGGGTGCCAAATGCACGCCCCCTACCGTGAAGGGGAAGGCCCCACGGAGCAGACCTTCTCCGCCGCAGGCCACTGAGGAACTCGAAATGCAAGTGTCATAATGCCAGGACACCCACACACAGAATTCCTGCAGACCAACGCCAACCACTGCGCCCGCGCACAGGACCTGCTTATGCAGGTCTTGGCGGAGTGGAAGATTGGCGTCGCCGTTGTGGCCGAGCCCTACCTGGTCCCCCCCCTGCCAAACTGGATCGGGGATACGGAGGGCTCGGTCGCCATAGTGGTGCCGCCCGCTGCCCCCCAGCGCCTCTCCCTCAGGGAGAGGGGTGCAGGGTACGTGGCGGCAAATTGGGGAGGGGAAGTACTCGTAGGAGTCTACTTCTCCCCAAACAGGAACCTCTCGGACTTCGAGAGGTTCCTGGATGGCCTGGAGCCGGTAGTGCGGAGGGCATCGCCGGCCCAGGTCATCGTGATGGGGGATCTCAACGCCAAGTGCGCGGAGTGGGGGTCCTCCATCACCGACGTGAAAGGGGCGCTCCTCCGGGACTGGGCTACAGTCATCGGCCTAGCCCCGGAGAACCAGGGCAACGCCGACACGTGCGTACGAGGACGGGGGGGCTCAGTGGTAGACGTCACATTCGCCACCCCCGCTATCGGCGCCCGCATTTCATGTTGGCGTGTCCTGGAGGAGGTGGAGACCCTGTCCGATCATTTATACATCCGGTTCAGGGTCTCCAACGCGCCCCTGGATCAGCGGGCGCGCGCAGCGGCCGGTCCGCGGCGAGGCGCGGTCTTCCCGCGATGGCAGCTTTCCCGCCTCGACGCGGACCTGGCGGAAGAGGCCGCAATATGCTGCGCGTGGTCGTCGGACCCCCCCCAATCGGTGGGGGTTGAAGAGAGGGCCGTCAGGTTCCGCCGGGACCTGACGGCGATCTGCAACGCCGGGATGCCCAGGGCGCGACGCTTCACGCCCAGGGCGGGCGTCTACTGGTGGTCGCAGGACCTCGCGGTACTGCGTGCCGCCAGTAACGCCGCCCGGCGTGCATTCACGCGGTGCCGCAGACGGCGGCACCGGACGGATGTCGAGCTGGAGTGCCTTCAGGCTGACATGCGCGCCGCCAAGAAGGCGCTCGCAGCAGCCATCAGGGTCGCCAAGGACAATGCTTACTCAGAGTTCTTGGCGACCCTCGACGAAGATCCGTGGGGGCGTCCGTACCGCATGGTGCGGGCAAAACTCAAGGTGGCGCCCCCCACAGAACAAATGGAGCCGGCTGTCCTCAGCGCGGTGGTCGAGGGGCTGTTTCCTAACAGCCCTCCGTTCGATCCGCCGCGCATGGCCCCGCCAGATGACAGGGACACTCCCCCCCCCTCCTCCGATTACAGAGGAGGAGGTAGCTAGGGCGGCCAGCCGGCTCCGGGGGCCCCGGAAAGCACCGGGGCCCGATGGAGTCCCTGGCAAGGTCCTCCTCATAGCCGTAAAACACCTCGGGGACCGCCTCCGCTGCCTATTCGGCGATTGCTTGGCGGCGGGGCGCTTCCCTGGGGCGTGGAAGGAGGGGCGGCTGGTCCTCATCAGAAAAGACGGCCGCCCCGCGGACTCACCCTCCGGATACCGGCCCCTCGTGATGCTGGACGAGATCGGGAAGCTGCTAGAAAGAGTGATCGCTTCCCGGCTCATCCAGCATCTGGCGAGGGATGGGCCGCAGATCTCTTGGAACCAATTCGGGTTCCGGTCGGGGCGATCGACCCTCGGTGCCTTGACCGCCCTGAGGAGGTTCACGGAGGATGCGGCCCAGAGGGGGCAGGGGGCTATGGCGGTGTCGCTCGACATCGCTAATGCCTTCGGCTCCCTCCCCTTTGAGGTAATAGAGGAGGCACTCCGATACCACCGAGTGCCTCCCTATCTCCGGAGGGTGGTAGGACACTACCTGCAGGATCGGGTAGTGTCCTACATGGGGAGGACGGCCAGAGAGGAAAGGCGGATGGCCTCCGGTGTTCCCCAGGGGTCCGTACTGGGACCCCTACTGTGGAACATCGGATTCGATTGGGCCATCCGCGGAAAGGTGCTGCCCCAGATGTCGGTCATCTGCTATGCAGATGACACGCTTGTAGCAGTCCGGGACAGCACCTGGAGGGAGCTGAAGGCGAGGGCTGAGGCCGGAGCCACCCTGCTGGTCCGGAGAATCGAGGCGCTCGGCCTCCGCGTGGCCCTCCAAAAAACTGAGGCCCTCTATTTTAGAGGGCCGAGGTGGAAGGTGCCAGCGGGGGCCAACCTTCGGATCGGCGGGGGCGAGGTCGCGGTGAAGGCCCGGATGAAGTATCTGGGCCTCACCCTCGACGGGGGTTGGCGTTTCAGGGACCACTTCCAGACGCTGACCCCCCGGCTCGTGGGGGCGGCAGCAGCCCTGGCTAGGCTCCTCCCCAACACCAGAGGTCCGGGTGTGCAGGCAAGACGCCTGTACACCATGGTCGTCAAAAGTATGGCCCTGTACGGCGCGCCGATCTGGGCAGACGCCCTAGACGCGCCTAACAGGGCCCTCCTTCGCAGGCCGCAACGAATTGTTGCGGCGCGTGCGTGCCGGGCCTACCGCACGGTAGGCCACGCGGCGGCCTGCGTCCTGGCCGGCACTCCTCCTTGGGAGATCGAAGCGAGGGTGCTGGCCGAGGAATACCGGGTGCGGGCCGAGCTCAGAGGCCGGGGTGGCTCTCACACCCCGGAGGAGCACGCCCGCGCTCGGCAGAGGAGGAGGAAAATGACGACCATAGAGCATTGGGCGACAGGCCTCGCGGACGCCAAATACGGGGTCCGCACAATTGAGGCCATCCGTCCACTGCTCTCGGAATGGTGCGGGAGGGGCCACGGGTCCCTCACCTTCCGACTGACGCAGGTTCTGTCCGGACATGGCTGTTTCGGGCGGTACCTGCGTCGGATCGGAAGGGAGGAGACGGCGTCGTGCCATGGGTGCGGCGACCGCGACGACACGGCACAGCACACGCTGGAGGTGTGTTGTGCCTGGTCTGATGAGCGCCGCACCCTGGTGGCGGCGATCGGCGGGGACCTCTCGCTCCCCGGCGTAATAAGCGCCATGCTAAGAAGCGAGAGGTCATGGGATGGCGTAGCCTCCTTCTGCGAAGCTGTCATCTCGCAGAAGGAGGCGATGGAGCGGGAGCGCGAAACAGACTCCCAGGCGCCCCCAACCCGAAGACGAAGACCGGGAAGGAGAGCGCGGCAATACGTGGCCGCCCTCCCCGACCCTACAGACGGCGCCTAACGGCGAAACGCAGGCGGGGTCGCGGTAGCAAGCTCACGCGTCCCCGTGGCCCCGCCGTAATGCGTCAGAGGGCAGTCAGGTTTTAGTGGGTATTCCGGCCACCTTCCTACACCTTCCTTGGCCGGCGAGTCCCACACTCCCTACGCCATTGCACAGCCCGGCGTAGGGGTGCGTAACGCATTTCCTGACAATAAAAAAAAAAAAAAAAAAAAAAAAAAAGGTTAGGTTAGGTTCCCCATCGACCGGGTTCCCGCCTTGTCGTGGCGGTGGGGCTCAGTAACCGTGGGAATGGGTCACCCACGGTGAAGCTAAGAGGAACCCAAGGCCGGTCCGTGAGGTAGGACCGGCCAGAGAGGGCCGCTCGGGGTGGGCTCATTGGAGCCCACCTTCGAGCGCGTTGGAGGACTGCGGGGACTCGTCTCCCCCGCAGTGAGGGTGAGTCGCGGAGGGAGAGGAGTTCTGGTATTACGGTGCGCCACTCGCCCTGCCCTCCGCGACTCAGCGGGGTCGCACCGCAGATGCGGCGGCGGTGGGGCTGCGAGGGGAAGGGCAACTTTCCCCTTGCAGCTGCATTTCGCGTAATCCCGGCGCCGACGCTGGGACCGCGGGCCTCTGTCTTTTTCAAGACGGAGGCCGCGAGGAGTGAACCTCTATAAAAAACTCAAGGCGGCGCCGGCGGGGGAGGGCGGGGATTCCCGAACCTGCATTGCACACGGTGCCGTCTCCGAGGAGCGCCCTTTTAAGGGCGCAGAGAGGGGCCCCATCCCGGGGCGACCAGTGGGCGTCGCGGTGTCACGTGTTAACCATGCTCCCGTGGCGCCCACACCATGGCTATGAGGGAACGCGTGTGGTTTTAGTGGGTAGGCCCACTTCGGTGGGAGAGCCCCACAGACCCCTCTGGTGCCCCGACCAGGGGGCGTGCTTAAGGTCGCATTTCCACAACTAAAAAAAAAAAAAAAAAAAAAAAAAAAGGTTAGGTTAGGTTCCACGGACCTGCTGGGTTGTCTCAGTGGGCGGAGAGGTGAACTCCGACGTGGCGCGTCCCCGGGTGGCGGATAGGGGAACGCTCCGGCCTGGTGCGAGCCGGAGTAGGGCGAAAGCCCCGCGGACCAAACACCAAGGGGAGCCTGCGACCTCGGTTGCGGGCGACCCGTTCTGGCGGGCCCACTTGTGGGCTGGCTGGAATCGGCCGGCCCTTGATTAAGGGCTGGCCCCAAGGAGGTCGCTGGGGGTGGGCTCTGTGAGTCCGCCCCTTGTAGCGAAACTGCGGGGATTATGGGGTCCCCGCAGTAGTTGTGGTGGTGAGTCGCGGAGGAGGAGGAGTGTTGGTATTTCGGTGCGCCACTCTCCCTATCCTCCGCGACTCAGCGGCGTCGCACCGCGTCTGCGACGGCAGTGGGACCGCGGAGGGGAGGGGGTTTCTCCGACCCCTCGCGGCCGTATTGCACGCGTAATCCCGGCGGCGACGCTGGGACCGCGGGCCCTTGTCTTTTTCAAGACGGGGGCCGCGAGGAGTGAACCTCTATAAAAAACTCAAGGCGGCACCAGCAGGGGAGGGCGGGGATTCCCGAACCTGCATTGCACTGGCGCCGTCTCCTCAGGTGGAGCCGGAAACGGCTGGCGCTGGCGGGGCCGCGGAGGTAAGCGAGAGCGTTCCCGTAGCCCCTCCGATATGCGCATATGAGGCGTTGTCAGGTTTTAGTCGGTTCGAGTCCGACATAATCCGAACTTGTCCCCGCGAGGGAGGATATGCGTGGGCATTTCCTGACGTAAAAAAAAAAAAAAAAAAAAAAAAAAAAAGGTTAGGTTAGGTTCCACGGACCTGCTGGGTTGTCTCAATGGGCGGAGAGGTGAACTCCGACGTGGCGCGTCCCCGGGTGGCGGATAGGGGAACGCTCCGGCTTGTAGTCGGGGTAGGGCGACTAGCGCCCCGCGGACCAAACACCGGGGGGGAAATGGGTAAGGGGGGGGAGGTGGGAAGGTTAGGGGGCGGCCCGGCGTGCATTAACACCGCCGTCGGGAACAACCGTCCAAAACTAGGGGAGGCACGCCGACCCCCTAGCACCCCGTAGCCTAGTGTCTCTTCAACGATCTCCATCGAATCGGCGTTATGGAGTATGTCGAGGCACTAGAGCGGAGGGCTTGCCTTAACCGGCCGGCCCGCGAGAAAGGAAAACTCTATAAAAACCCGACAGCGAAGTCGTTAAAACCTGTAGATACCTGGCGACCTCTACAGTATGTAGCCTTACCCTTCGGAATGGGCGTCACCCGGGGGTGGACCTGTTGATCGACCCTTCTCGTGGGAACACAAATGGACACAAATACTAAAAACAAAAATGTTATTGATGTGGAGAAGAGTGTGGTGAGTGGAGATGTGATGAGCGAGGAGCAAAAGATGAAGGAGCTGAGGGTCGTGCTGACGCGCACCCCGACAACCAACCCTCGGGGACCGCCTCCGCTGCCTATTCGGCGATTGCTTGGCGGCGGGGCGCTTCCCTGGGGCGTGGAAGGAGGGGCGGCTGGTCCTCATCAGAAAAGACGGCCGCCCCGCGGACTCACCCTCCGGATACCGGCCCCTCGTGATGCTGGACGAGATCGGGAAGCTGCTAGAAAGAGTGATCGCTTCCCGGCTCATCCAGCATCTGACGAGGGATGGGCCGCAGATCTCTGGGAACCAATTCGGGTTCCGGTCGGGGCGATCGACCCTCGATGCCCTGACCGCCCTGAGGAGGTTCACGGAGGATGCGGCCCAGAGGGGGCAGGGGGCTATGGCGGTGTCGCTCGACATCGCTAATGCCTTCGGCTCCCTCACCTTTGAGGTAATAGAGGAGGCACTCCGATACCACCGAGTGCCTCCCTATCTCCGGAGGGTGGTAGGACACTACCTGCAGGATCGGGTAGTGTCCTACATGGGGAGGACGGCCAGAGAGGAAAGGCGGATGGCCTCCGGTGTTCCCCAGGGGTCCGTACTGGGACCCCTACTGTGGAACATCGGTTTCGATTGGGCCATCCGCGGAAAGGTGCTGCCCCAGATGGCGGTCATCTGCTATGCAGATGACACGCTTGTAGCGGTCCGGGACAGCACCTGGAGGGAGCTGAAGGCGAGGGCTGAGGCCGGAGCCACCCTGCTGGTCCGGAGAATCGAGGCGCTCGGCCTCCGCGTGGTCCTCCAAAAAACTGAGGCCCTCTATTTTAGAGGGCCGAGGTGGAAGGTGCCAGCGGGGGCCAACCTTCGGATCGGCGGGGGCGTGGTCGCGGTGAAGGCCCGGATGAAATATCTGGGCCTCACCCTCGACGGGGGTTGGCGTTTCAGGGACCACTTCCAGACGCTGACCCCCCGGCTCGTGGGGGCGGCAGCAGCCCTGGCTAGGCTCCTCCCCAACACCAGAGGTCCGGGTGTGCAGGCAAGACGCCTGTACACCATGGTCGTCAAGAGTATGGCCCTGTACGGCGCGCCGATCTGGGCGGACGCCCTAGACGCGCCAAACAGGGCCCTCCTACGCAGGCCGCAACGCATTGTTGCGGCGCGTGCATGCCGGGCCTACCGCACGGTAGGCCACGCGGCGGCCTGCGTCCTGGCCGGCACTCCTCCGTGGGAGATCGAAGCGAGGGTGCTGGCTGAGGAATACCGGGTGCGGGCCGAGCTCAGAGGCCGGGGTGGCTCTCACACCCCAGAGGAGCACGCCCGCGCTCGGCAGAGGAGGAGGAAAAAGACGACCATAGAGCTTTGGGCGACAGGCCTCGCGGACGCCAAATACGGGGTCCGCACAATTGAGGCCATTCGTCCACTGCTCTCGGAATGGTGTGGGAGGGGCCACGGGTCCCTCACCTTCCGACTGACGCAGGTTCTGTCCGGACATGGCTGTTTCGGGCGGTACCTGCGTCGGATCGGAAGGGAGGAGACGGCGTCGTGCCATGGGTGCGGCGAACGGGACGACACGGCACAGCACACGCTAGAGATATGTTGTGCCTGGTCTGATGAGCGCCGCACCCTGGTGGCGGCGATCGGCGGGGACCTCTCGCTCCCCGGCGTAATAAGCGCCATGCTTAGAGACGAGAGGTCATGGGATGGCGTAGCCTCCTTCTGCGAAGCTGTCATCACGCAGAAGGAGGCGATGGAGCGGGAGCGCGAGACAAACCCCCAAGCGCCCCCAACCCGAAGACGAAGACCGGGAAGGAGAGCGCGGCAATACGTGGCCGCCCTCCCCGACCCTACAGACGGCGCCTAACGGCGAAACGCAGGCGGGGTCGCGGTAGCAAGCTCACGCGTCCCCGTGGCCCCGCCGTAATGCGTCAGAGGGCAGTCAGGTTTTAGTGGGTATTCCGGCCACCTTCTTACACCTTCTGAGGCCGGCGAGTCCCACACTCCCTACGCCATTGCACAGCCCGGCGTAGGGGTGCGTAACGCATTTCCTGACTATAAAAAAAAAAAAAAAAGGTTAGGTTAGGTTAGGTTAGGTTTTTTTTTTTTTTTTTTTTTTTTTTCCTCTCGTTCCCCTAACATGGTGGTCAGGGACCTTTTCGACGGGGGTAATAAGTTTTTCAGGTTATCGTTTTATTTACGGTTTAAAAAATCAAACTATTATATACAATTAAAAAGCGATAAAATACTATACAATACAGATAAAATTTAAAATACTTATAAATTACAGGTTAAAACTTACACTAGATAAAACCAATAATAACCCAATAAAATTAAACAATTTAAAAACACTACAATTATTACCCTGTTATATTTTTCTATCTATGTCTTATTTCTATATATCACTTTATGGGCTAAGGACCTACAGTAGTTTACAAATTCTTTTCGTACTTCCTTGTCTCTAATAATACTGCTTATATTTTCCTTTATAATTTTCTTTTTTATTTTTATTTCCAGGTCTACTCTTTCTGCTTCAAACACTGGGCACTCTGTCAATATGTGCAGCACAGTTTCGTCCCGCGCTGGGTCACAGATGCATGAGGGGTTCTCCTTGCATTTAAAACGATGCAAGTAGTGTGAGAACCCCCCATGCCCCGTCAAAACTTGAACCAGCACGGGATCAAGGTCCAGCTTCCGAAGTATGGAGGGGGCGCTCGTCACGTTGGGGAAGAAGAGCTTGGTCGTCGAGGCCGTGTCTCCTTCCACGTACCGCCCATTCCACTTGTCAAGCGTCTCCAGACGAATCTGTCGCTTGACAAATGAAATGGGACACCTATCATAATTAGGCTTGGTCTTTATCCCGATTGCGGCCATTTTGGCCAATTGGTCCGCTCTCTCGTTTCCCTCCATCCCCGCATGCGCTTTCACCCAAAACAACCTTACATCCTTCCCTTGTTCTCTAGCTTCTTTCATACATCTCCTTATATTCTCCGCGAGGGGATGAAGGGACATACCGCTCTCGACGGTTTCTAGAGCGGACCTAGAATCGGAATAAATCCCGTACCTCCTTGCATTCGTCTTCACTACATACTTCACGGCCTCATGCAGGGCCAACAGTTCCGCCTGATATACGGTGCAGAAGTTGCCAAGCTTTAATTTCCGGCAGTTTGTCTCCGCGGCGCTATCCCATATGGATAGAGCCGCGCCGACTCTGCCGTCAATTTTGCTGCCGTCAGTGTAAATATTTACATCGGCGGCAGCTCGCTGGGCAACTTCGTCACCGTCCGTCAGACAGTCGAACTGTAGCCCCTCCCGGTGAGCTGGATGCGCAGAATCTACGAATTTTACCGGCCTCTCTAGCTCCCGGTCACCCAACACTTGCTGGGTGTGTCCCTTTTTTATCAAATAAAGAAGGGCTGCTTCTTGGACCCGAAGGTCCAGAGGAAGCAGCCCAGCAAGCATCAGGGCCGAATGCAGAGAGACGGTCCTGTAGCTTTTTGCTACTTTCTGCGCAAAACCACGCTGCACTTGGTTTAGCAACCGTGCAATGCCCTTCCTCTCCACCGCCGGCACCCACACACTAGCCGCGTACAGGATGATGGGCTCCACTACTGCGACGTATATGGTCCTGACCACCTCGGGATTCAGGCCCCACGTGACCTTCGCTGCGGTTGATAGCTGACGATAAAGGCTTTGCGCTTTTCGACAAGTTGTCTCAATATGCGCTTTAAAACTGAGCCTATCGTCAACTATCAACCCCAGGATCTTCATCTGTCTTATTAGCTCAATGGGTCTCCCGCCCATGCTCAGCCGTGGGGAGTCGTACTTCAATTTTCTGGTAATCACCATGGCCGAGGTCTTGTGTGGCGCAAAAGTTAATTTGTTTCGGACTCCCCACTTCCTAACATGCTCGAGAGCCCCATTGGCTATATCCTGAAAGTCCGCGGAGCCGTCCCCCGAGAACATCAGGACCACATCGTCGGCAAAGGCTTGGCAGCGGACACCCATCTCCTCTAATTCCACCAAAAGCGGATTCAGCAGCAGGTTCCAGAGCGTCGGTCCCCCAATGGACCCCTGCACGCACCCTTTGGTTTGTCGGCGGGTCGCCTCGGCTCCCGCATACCTGACGCGAACCGTTCTGTCACTTAAATAGTGATCGAACAGCCGCCTCAGGTTTGCGGGGCACTGGGCTTCGGCCAGCCTGCACCTCACAGCCGGCCACCAGGCGTTATCGAAGGCGCCCTCTATGTCTAATGATATCAGCACAACGAGCCGCCTCTTATCCACCTCGGCTCGGATGTGCTGAATCATGCCATAGAGGGCGTCCTCGGTCCCGCGCTGAGGCATAAAACCATACTGGTGCCGACTGATCACTGGTGCAGTGTGCCATTGGACCCGCCTCACCAACATTTTTTCTAGTATCTTGCCCATAAGGGGCAAGAGACCTATGGGTCGAAATGCCTTGGGGTGCGTGTAGTCTTCCTTGTTGGGTTTCCTCAGCACTATCACCGCTGCCTCTTTCCATCTTCTGGGGAAGCACGACAGGGCTAAGCAGCGGTTTGCTATGGCCAGGAAAAGCATTGGGTCCAGGGTGATTGTCGCCAAGCAAATGTCCGCCGTAAGACCGTCGGGGCCGGGCGCCTTCTTCGGGTTGAAACTAGACGCGGACCACATGAGTTCGTGCTCGGTGAAAGCTGGGTCGCATGATTCATCATGCGACCCCAAATTTACAACTTCTGCTAATACTCTCATTTCTGTGTGGTCCGCGTTGTCGTCCTCAACCCGATCTTCCGGGTAGAAGGCCTCCGCCAACGCCCCGGCCGATTCCCCCTCGCTCAGGACTTTACCGTCCCGAACGAGAGGGATCTCCTCCGGCCTTTTTGCGGTGCGTCCAACCACCCTGTAAATCCCGTCCCACATAGTTTCCGAATCCTGACGGGAGCAGAACTCCTTCCAACTCTGGGTCTGAGCCTTTTTCACCTCCGACTGGTACTCCTCTTTTGCGCGGATATAACGCTGCACGACGCAATCCCTTCGAACTGGCGCCGCGCATGAAATCCTTCTCCTCAGTCTCAAGGCTGCTGCCTTGAGACGGGAGAGCTTTTCGGACCACCAGGGCAATCCTGTCCTACCCCTCCTCGGTATCCCAGGCATGGTTTCCCTACAGGCTTCCACCACGGTTTCCATATACCTTTCCACCTCTCTCTCTAACTCCTCCTTATCCGTGATGTTACCAACTCTCTCTGATGTTATTTCTCTTTCCTGCCACCTTGAGGCGAGCTTCTCTCGAAACTCGCCCCAATTGGCCTTCTTGGTATTGTACTCCCGGGTGGAGCGACAAACGTCCATGCCTGTGGAACTTTGGAGTCTTACGTCGAACAGAATTGCCCTGTGATCCGAACTGGACAAATCATCCGCTAAGCGCCAGTTCTCCACCAACCCTAGCATTGCTGTCGTGCAGACAGTTATATCCACGCAACTGGAGTACCTCCTACCACCTCTCCAGGTGTCAAAAGTAGGCTCAGATCCAGTGTTGAGGATGTGTAGCCCCAGCTCGTCCAGCTTTCCCGCCAGCTCCAGTCCTCGCTTGTCCGTGGTTCGGCTTCCCCACCATGTGGACCACGCGTTTACGTCACCGCCAAGTATCACGCTGGCAGTTCCTATTCTCTCCACAGCACAACCAATCAAGTCCAGGTAAGGTTCGATGGGCTTATCGGGCTCCAGGTAGACGGACACCAGGCCTATCCTCCACGCCGCGGACCTCACTATTGCAACGGCTACGTTGCAGGTTGTGAGGTCCGGGCAATGGGTGACATTCATGGCGCCGTCGAATAGTACAATGGCTGACTTAACCGGCGATTCGCGGCTCCCAGCGCATTGTACTACTCTTGTACCTGGATGCTGCCTCATCTCCCCAGTCCTGCCAGTATACGGCTCCTGGACCAAGGCGAAGGAGAGTTTCCTCTCCTTCGCCTCTGTAATTAGCTCTGCTGTGGAAAGCTCGGACCGTTGTAAGTTGGCCTGCACAGCGTGATGACAGCGTGTCCCGGCTCGGAGAGCGCGGGAGGCACCCGGGGCGCCCTTAGCAATAAGCTACAGGAGCTCGTGCGAGTGCCTCCCACCTTCTCCTAACCGGGCAGTCGTCACTGAACGCATTGTGGTCCGTCCTGTCGGCCTTTGCCTTAAGGCAGTTCCGACAGGATGGTGGATCACCAGCCTGCCACGCAGTGCATTCGGACCTGAGGTGCGGACCCCCGCAGTGGCTGCACACGTCTTTTGACTCTGTGCACAGCCTCTTCGGGTGCCCGTAACCCAGGCACCTTGAGCACTGGACAAGCGGGGACTGATCGGCGACCTGGACTCGCTGCAAGTCAATATGGGCTACACCCGCTCCCGTCAATCTCCTCCATAACTGGGGCGAAACTCTCATGACAACGTGGGACGTATGCGGGTTCCTGGCCTTCTTACGATATTTGACCTCCATTCTTAACTCTGTCTGTTTAATGTCTTTGAGGAGGTCCTTATTCTGATTCTTCATTGCCCTTATGATGTCTTCGTCTTTATTATAATTTAGTACATCTTTTAAGATGACTAGCGGGTCTTTGCTCTTAATCTGTTCTACCTGCAAACCGCTGCCCACACTCGTCAACCTTTCCTTCACTAGTTCGATCTCTTTTTCTGTGCTGCAGCCCAACACTATCTTTCTATCTTTGACCTTTCTTATGCTATCTATTCTAAGCCCTGCGTCCTTAGCCCTCATAACCTTCCTAATCCTACTTATTACTTCTTCCCCCGTCTCCGTCTCATCTTTGGATGTGACCGCCACAGAGTGTGTGGCCGCTCCACTCTGAGGCGGCCTTCTCGTCCCCCCGGCTACCACGCTCGCGTAGGTACCCTGCTCAACCCTACTCGTCAGTGCCGACCTCAGGCTTTCCATATCCTTGCTGCTCTTTTCGAGCAGCAAGGAATGCTCTTCTAGCTTTTTCATCAACTCTATTCCGAGGTAGGTGTCGGGCGGGGCGGGGGCGGGGGTTTGAGAGTCCAGGGTCTGTGTCCCTTTATCCCCCATCCCTTCCCCCTCCCCCCCCGGCTTCCTTCCTCTCCCTTCTCTTTCCTTCCTGAGGTCGGCTTCTGACTCCTTGACCAATTGATAAAGTCTTTCTATGGCGGCTGTGACCTCTGACTTAATTTCGGTCTTCAGGTTGCGCGAATTGTTTAAGTAGAGCTTTGCCTTACTCAAACAGCTTCGCGCCTCCTGAATCCGGTCTAGGGTACTTGCTGACTTTTCCCCTTTCGGAGGTCCAGCCGCTTCTGTGGTGGTCTTTGTAGTCTTTCTTTCGGGGGCGGTCACCACACGCTTACGCGCAGCCGGGGCCGGCTTTTTGGGGGGCGTCTGTAGTGTGGAGTCTGTTCCAGACTCCCACTCCCCCACACTTTTTCTGACACTCTGTACCTGCGATTGCTGGTCAACCGCAGGTGAGAGGTCTACTGTTTCTCTTTCTATTTCTACGCTGACGTCTTGAGCGCCGGATTTTTTGACGGGGGTCCTGATACCCAGCATGTTGGGGAACACGTCTACAATTTAAAATCTTAAAATCACAAATTAAAAATATTTTTTTTTTTTAGTTTAAAAAAAAGTTTTTTAAAATTTTAAACTATTTTAAAAAGTTATAAATTTTTTTAAAAAGATTAATATACCAATAGTTTACAGTTAAAAAGGTTTTTAAAATACAGTTTAAAGTAAACTGGTCAATTGTAAAATTTAAAATTGTCAGAATTTGTCAAACTTGTAAATTTAAAATGTAAAATGTTATGTCAATTTCTTAAAATTATGTAAACTTATAACTAATTTAAAAAGAAAAAACTTATTTGCTAAAGTTAAAACTTATTTGCTAAATATACTGAGTCAATAGACTCAGTATATGTCAATTTATACAACTAAATTTAAAACAAAATACAAGGGGTCAATAAACCCTGTCAATAATTAAATAATTTTAAAAATAAAATTGTAAATTTTAAAACTAATTATAAAACCTTATGCTAATTAAAATAGGGGGTCAATAAACCCTATCACAGCTTTAGAAATCACTTTAAAAGTTTATCACCAATAATTACTAATTTAAAAGTTTTTAAAAATTTTAAAAATTTTTATCAGAATATGTACAATTGTATCATTGATGATAACTTTATAAATATGGGTTCAAAAAATTCGGGGAAGGTGTCCTTTTGTTCTTGATTTGATGCTCTAACTGGTTATATAATAAAATTTATACCTTGTCGCTTTGTTTTTTCATTTATAATTTTTTGAAAATTCACTCAAAACTTTCACTTTTACTTAAATCCTAACTTTCTTCCCCGACGTCCGATTTCAAATATGAAACCGCGGTTCACCTCGTCTTCTTCTCCTCTATTGAAAGAGGTATGTCACCAGTCTCCAGCACTCCTCAGTCCAGGTCCTCGTGGCCACGTGCTTTTTGTTTTTTTGCCTTTTTCTCCTTATTTTTTTACATCAAAAAATCCAAAAAACACTCGGGATCCTAGAGCTCGTCTTGGGCTATCTGGTGATATAAAAATATCACCAGGTCATCGGTCTGGTTTTCGAAGCGTATTTTTTTACAAGTTTTTAACCTCAAAATTTTACTATTTTTAGTTATAACTTTTCGGTCACTTCACTAATTTTAGAACTAATTACATATTGTTGCTCCGCGCATTATTTCGCGTCGTTTGGTATATCACTTTGTCGATTTGGAGAAACTTTTTCAAATTTTTGTAATTTAAATAGATCGCGTACTATCACGGAGCACTCCAGAGCTGCGCGGGACAGTCCTCTCGCCGCGAGGTGTAGCGAGCGACGGTTAGGTTAGGTTAGGTTAGGTTAGGTTAGGTTAGGTTAGGTTAGGTTAGGTTAGGTTAGGTTAGGTTAGGTTTGGTTAGGTTAGGTTAGGTTAGGTTAGGTTAGGTTAGGTTAGGTTAGGTTAGGTTCCCCATCGACCGGGTTCCCGCCTTGTCGTGGCGGTGGGGCTCAGTAACCGTGGGAATGGGTCACCCACGGTGAAGCTAAGAGGAACCCAAGGCCGGTCCGTGAGGTAGGACCGGCCAGAGAGGGCCGCTCGGGGTGGGCTCATTGGAGCCCACCTTCGAGCGCACTGGAGGGCTGCGGGGACTCGTCTCCCCCGCAGTGAGGGTGAGTCGCGGAGGGAGAGGAGTGCTGGTATTGCGGTGCGCCACTCGCCCTGCCCTCCGCGACTCAGCGGGGTCGCACCGCAGATGCGGCGGCGGTGGGGCTGCGAGGGGAAGGGCAACTTTCCCCTTGCAGTTGCATTTCGCGTAATCCCGGCGCCGACGCTGGGACCGCGGGCCTCTGTCTTTTTCAAGACGGAGGCCGCGAGGAGTGAACCTCTATAAAAAACTCAAGGCGGCGCCGGCGGGGGAGGGCGGGGATTCCCGAACCTGCATTGCACACGGTGCCGTCTCCGAGGAGCGCCCTTTTAAGGGCGCAGAGAGGGGCCCCATCCCGGGGCGGCCAGTGGGCGTCGCGGTGTCACGTGTTAACCATGCTCCCGTGGCGCCCACACCATGGCTATGAGGGAACGCGTGTGGTTTTAGTGGGTAGGCCCACTTCGGTGGGAGAGCCCCACAGACCCCCCTGGTGCCCCGACCAGGGGGCGTGCTTAAGGTCGCATTTCCACACCTAAAAAAAAAAAAAAAAAAAAAGGTTAGGTTAGGTTAGGTTAGGTTAGGTTCCACGGACCTGCTGGGTTGTCTCAGTGGGCGGAGAGGTGAACTCCGACGTGGCGCGTCCCCGGGTGGCGGATAGGGGAACGCTCCGGCCTGGTGCGAGCCGGAGTAGGGCGAAAGCCCCGCGGACCAAACACCAAGGGGAGCCTGCGACCTCGGTCGCGGGCGACCCGTTCTGGCGGGCCCACTTGTGGGCTGGCTGGAGTCTGGCCGGCCCTTGATCAAGGGCTGGCCCCAGGGAGGTCGCTGGGGGTGGGCTCTGTGAGTCCGCCCTTTGTAGCGAAACTGCGGGGATTATGGGGTCCCCGCAGTAGTTGTGGTGGTGAGTCGCGGAGGAGGAGGAGTGTTGGTATTTCGGTGCGCCAGTCTCCCTATCCTCCGCGACTCAGCGGCGTCGCACCGCGTCTGCGACGGCAGTGGGGCTGCGGGGGGAGGGGGTTTCTCCGACCCCTCGCGGCCGTATTGCACGCGTAATTCCGGCGGCGACGCTGGGACCGCGGGCTCTTGTCTTTTTCAAGACGGGGGCCGCGAGGAGTGAACCTCTATAAAAAACTCAAGGCGGCACCAGCAGGGGAGGGCGGGGATTCCCGAACCTGCATTGCACTGGTGCCGTCTCCTCAGGTGGAGCCGGAAACGGCTGGCGCTGGCGGGGCCGCGGAGGTAAGCGAAAGCGTTCCCGTAGCCCCTCCGATATGCGCATACGAGGCGTTGTCAGGTTTTAGTCGGTTCGAGTCCGACATAATCCGAACTTGTCCCCGCGAGGGAGGATATGCGTGGGCATTTCCTGACGTAAAAAAAAAAAAAAAAAAAAAAAAAAGGTTAGGTTCCACCCACGGACCTGCTGGGTTGTCTCAGTGGGCGGAGAGGTGAACTCCGACGTGGCGCGTCCCCGGGTGGCGGATAGGGGAACGCTCCGGCTTGTAGCCGGGGTAGGGCGACAAGCGCCCCGCGGACCAAACACCGGGGGGGAAATGGGTAAGGGGGGGGAGGTGGGAAGGTTAGGGGGCGGCCCGGCGTGCATTAACACCGCCGTCGGGTACAACCGTCCAAAACTAGGGGAGGCACGCCGACCCCCTAGCACCCCGTAGCCTAGTGTCTCTTCAACGATCTCCATCGAATCGGCGTTATGGAGTATGTTGAGGCACTAGAGCGGAGGGCTTGCCTTAACCGGCCGGCCCGCGAGAAAGGAAAACTCTATAAAAACCCGACAGCGAAGTCGTTAAAACCTGTAGATACCTGGCGACCTCTACAGTATGTAGCCTTACCCTTCGGAATGGGCGTCACCCGGGGGTGGACCTGTTGATCGACCCTTCTCGTGGGAACACAAATGGAATCATATACTAAATTCAAAAACGTTGTTGATGTAGAGAGGAGTGCGGAGAGCGGAGATGTGATGAGGGAGGAGAAGAAGGTGAAGGAGTTGAGGGTGGTGCTGACGCGCACCCCGACAACAGAGAGGTCATCGGTTCACAAAAGGCTGTCGGAGTCCGATTCGGACTCCCATCATAGCATGGTGTCCGTTACGAGCCTATGCGGCTCTATGGAGTCCCTGGACAGGGATGGGCCTGGGCGCTTCTGGAGCGAAGGCCGAGGTCAGAAGCGGCCTAGGGATGTAGAGCTCAGCGGGAGCTCTACGGAGACCCCCGCCACTAGCACAAAAAGGAAGGGACGCGGCCGTCCGCCAACCACCGGCGACTATGTCGGGCTGGCGGCGGCCAAACAAGCCTTTCTAAAGGCCCAAGCGGAGGAGATGAAAGCCCGCGCCGAGTCCGAACTTTTGGACTCGATCGCAGAGGCCCGCAGGACTCGCTCGGCACTATCGCCAGCGGCTGCGCCGGATCCAAGTAGGACGCAGGCCACCGAAAGCAATACGTCGGCCACTGTCCTAAAGAGGATAGAGATAAACCTCGAGGTTGTGGAAAAGGTGGCACAAAAATCGTCCAACCTAAAAGGGACTTTCGTGCGAGCGCTTCACGACGCCGTAAAGGCGATAAAGGAGGACATCGTTGCGCTCGCACAAAAAACCCTCACTGAGGAAACGCGAGCCCTTCAGGAGGACAACCTGCGCCTGCGCAAGGAACTGGAGGGTCTCAAAAAGCAAATGCAGGAAGTCTCAGTCACACTTCAAAAGAGACCGCAAGCGCAACAATGCCTTGACACCGAGGGGCTAAAGCACGAGCTCCTCCAAATGATAGGCGGCATGGTCAACGCTCGCTTCGAGGATCTGGAGACTCGCCTCCCTCCTGAGCCGGTGCTCAGGCCGCCCCTGAGTGCTGACAGGCGACAGCCGCCGCCGCCCCGTCCCAGAGCACTGCCCGGCAGGGACACTGGCACGGCAAGCAGACCGACTCAGGCCAAACCGGCTGCCCCTTCAAAGCCCCCTCGCTCCTCTCAGCATGGTGGGGGACGGACACCAGCTGAGAAAGGCCAGCAAGGGCAAACACCCGAGGGCCCAACAGGTAAGCCAAAATGGACAGAGGTTGTGGGCCGGAAGGCCAGAAAAAATAAAAACCCCTCGACTAGGCCTGCCCCCACCCCATCTGGTGCGGCACGCCAAAAAGCCGTGGCCCCGCCGAAGCCCCCGAAAATCTCGGTCCCGAAGACGGCGGCCATCATGGTGAGCCTCAAGAAGGGGGAGGCCATCACCATGGCCGAGGTTCTCACCAAGGCCAGGGCCTCCATCCTGCTTCGGGACTTTGGATTGGAGACGGTCAAGATCCGAACGAGCGTGACCGGCTCCAGGCTGATGGAGGTAGGGGGAGAGACCCCGGACGCCGCTGCTGACCGCCTGGCCGCCAGACTGACGGAGGTCATCGGGGCCTGGGCCGATATAGCCCGCCCGACCAAATCGGTCAGCCTCAGGCTCACCGGCTTAGACGAATCCGTTACCCAGGAGGAGCTGGTGGCCAAGGTGGCGGCTGCTGGTGGCTGCTCCCCCAGCCAGGTCAAGGCCGGCCAAATCCGCCGAAGCTTCTGGGGCGACGGCTCGGCCATTATGAAGTGCCCGGCGACGGCTGCCAAGGCAGCCGTCAAAGCAGGAAAGCTGGCCATAGGCTGGACCATGGCCACCGTCAAAGCGATGGAGGCCCGGCCGCTGCGCTGCTACAAGTGCATGCGGCTAGGCCATACACGTGCCCTCTGCCCTGCAGAGTGCCCAACGGAAGCGGACTATGGCAAACTCTGCTTCCGTTGTGGCAAAGAGGGGCATAAGGCGGCCACGTGCGAGGCGCCTGCCAAATGCGCGGTATGCGCGAAGGCAGGTCGCCCGCACGCGCATGCGATGGGGGGTGCCAAATGCACGCCCCCTACCGTAAAGGGGAAGGCTCCACGGGGCAAGCCTTCCCCGCCGCAGAGCCGCCAGGCTAGTGAGGAAATAGAAATGCAAGTGTCATAATGTCAGGACACCCGCACACAGAGTTCCTGCAGACCAACGCCAACCACTGCGCCCGCGCACAGGACCTGCTTATGCAGGTCTTGGCGGAGTGGAAGATTGGCGTCGCCGTTGTGGCCGAGCCCTACCTGGTCCCCCCTCTGCCAAACTGGATCGGGGATACGGAGGGCTCGGTCGCCATAGTGGTGCCGCCCGCTGCCCCCCAGCGCCTCTCCCTCAGGGAGAGGGGTGCAGGGTACGTGGCGGCAAATTGGGGAGGGGTAGTACTCGTAGGAGTCTACTTCTCCCCAAACAGGAACCTCTCGGACTTCGAGAGGTTCCTGGACGGCCTGGAGCCGGTGGTGCGGAGGGCATCGCCCGCCCAGGTCATCGTGATGGGGGATCTCAACGCTAAGTGCGCAGCGTGGGGGTCCTCCATCACCGACGTGAAAGGGGCGCTCCTCCGGGACTGGGCTACAGTCATCGGCCTAGCCCCGGAGAACGAGGGCAACGCCGACACGTGCGTACGAGGACGGGGGGGCTCAGTGGTAGACGTCACATTCGCCACCCCCGCTATCGGCGCCCGCATTTCATGTTGGCGTGTCCTGGAGGAGGTGGAGACCCTGTCCGATCATTTATACATCCGGTTCAGGGTCCCCAACGCGCCCCTGGATCAGCGGGCGCGCGCAGCGGCCGGTCCGCGGCGAGGCGCGGTCTTCCCGCGATGGCAGCTTTCCCGCCTCGACGCGGACCTGGCGGAAGAGGCCGCAATATGCTGCGCGTGGTCGTCGGACCCCCCCCAATCGGTGGGGGTTGAGGAGAGGGCCGTCAGGTTCCGCCGGGACCTGACGGCGATCTGCAACGCCGGGATGCCCAGGGCGCGACGCTTCACGCCCAGGGCGGGCGTCTACTGGTGGTCGCAGGACACCGCGGTACTGCGTGCCGCCAGTAACGCCGCCCGGCGTGCATTCACGCGGTGCCGCAGACGGCGGCACCGTACGGATGTCGAGCTGGAGCGCCTTCAGGCCGACATGCGCGCCGCCAAGAAGGCGCTCGCAGCAGCCATCAGGGTCGCCAAGGACAATGCTTACTCAGAGTTCTTGGCGACCCTCGACGAAGATCCGTGGGGGCGTCCGTACCGCATGGTGCGGGCAAAACTAAAGGTGGCGCCCCCCACAGAACAAATGGAGCCGGCTGTCCTCAGCGCGGTGGTCGAGGGGCTGTTTCCTAACAGCCCTCCCTTCGATCCGCCGCGCATGGCCCCGCCAGATGACAGGGACACTCCCCCCCCTCCTCCTCCGATTACAGAGGAGGAGGTAGCTAGGGCGGCCAGCCGGCTCCGGGGGCCCCGGAAAGCACCGGGGCCCGATGGAGTCCCTGGCAAGGTCCTCCTCATAGCCGCAAAACACCTCGGGGACCGCCTCCGCTGCCTATTCGGCGATTGCCTGGCGGCGGGGCGCTTCCCTGGGGCGTGGAAGGAGGGGCGGCTGGTCCTCATCAGAAAAAACGGCCGCCCCGCGGACTCACCCTCCGGATACCGGCCCCTCGTGATGCTGGACGAGATCGGGAAGCTGCTAGAAAGAGTGATCGCTTCCCGGCTCATCCAGCATCTGACGAGGGATGGGCCGCAGATCTCTGGGAACCAATTCGGGTTCCGGTCGGGGCGATCGACCCTCGATGCCCTGACCGCCCTGAGGAGGTTCACGGAGGATGCGGCCCAGAGGGGGCAGGGGGCTATGGCGGTGTCGCTCGACATCGCTAATGCCTTCGGCTCCCTCCCCTTTGAGGTAATAGAGGAAGCACTCCGATACCACCGAGTGCCTCCCTATCTCCGGAGGGTGGTAGGACACTACCTGCAAGATCGGGTAGTGTCCTACATGGGGAGGACGGCCAGAGAGGAAAGGCGGATGGCCTCCGGTGTTCCCCAGGGGTCCGTACTGGGACCCCTACTGTGGAACATCGGTTTCGATTGGGCCATCCGCGGAAAGGTGCTGCCCCAGATGGCGGTCATCTGCTATGCAGATGACACGCTGGTAGCAGTCCGGGACAGCACCTGGAGGGAGCTGAAGGCGAGGGCTGAGGCCGGAGCCACCCTGCTGGTCCGGAGAATCGAGGCGCTCGGCCTCCGCGTGGCCCTCCAAAAAACTGAGGCCCTCTATTTTAGAGGGCCGAGGTGGAAGGTGCCAGCGGGGGCCAACCTTCGGATCGGCGGGGGCGAGGTCGCGGTGAAGGCCCGGATGAACTATCTGGGCCTCACCCTCGACGGGGGTTGGCGTTTCAGGGACCACTTCCAGACGCTGACCCCCCGGCTCGTGGGGGCGGCAGCAGCCCTGGCTAGGCTCCTCCCCAACACCAGAGGTCCGGGTGTGCAGGCAAGACGCCTGTACACCATGGTCGTCAAAAGTATGGCCCTGTACGGCGCGCCGATCTGGGCAGACGCCCTAAACGCGCCTAACAGGGCCCTCCTTCGCAGGCCGCAACGAATTGTTGCGGCGCGTGCGTGCCGGGCCTACCGCACGGTAGGCCACGCGGCGGCCTGCGTCCTGGCCGGCACTCCTCCTTGGGAGATCGAAGCGAGGGTGCTGGCCGAGGAATACCGGGTGCGGGCCGAGCTCAGAGGCCGGGGTGGCTCTCACACCCCGGAGGAGCACGCCCGCGCTCGGCAGAGGAGGAGGAAAATGACGACCATAGAGCTTTGGGCGACAGGCCTCGCGGACGCCAAATACGGGGTCCGCACAATTGAGGCCATTCGTCCACTGCTCTCGGAATGGTGCGGGAGGGGCCACGGGTCCCTCACCTTCAGACTGACGCAGGTTCTGTCCGGACATGGCTGTTTCGGGCGGTACCTGCGTCGGATTGGAAGGGAGGAGACGGCGTCGTGCCATGGGTGCGGCGAACGGGAGGATACGGCACAGCACACGCTAGAAATGTGTTGTGCCTGGTCTGATGAGCGCCGCACCCTGGTGGCGGCGATCGGCGGAGACCTCTCGCTCCCCGGCGTAATAAGCGCCATGCTAAGAAGCGAGAGGTCATGGGATGGCGTAGCCTCCTTCTGCGAAGCTGTCATCTCGCAGAAGGAGGCGATGGAGCGGGAGCGCGAGATAGACTCCCAGGCGCCCCCAACCCGAAGACGAAGACCGGGAAGGAGAGCGCGGCAATACGTGGCCGCCCTCCCCGACCCTACAGACGGCGCCTAACGGCGAAACGCAGGCGGGGTCGCGGTAGCAAGCTCACGCGTCCCCGTGGCCCCGCCGTAATGCGTCAGAGGGCAGTCAGGTTTTAGTGGGTATTCCGGTCACCTCTTCTTACACCTTCTGTGGCCGGCGAGTCCCACACTCCCTACGCCATTGCACAGCCCGGCGTAGGGGTGCGTAACGCATTTCCTGACTATAAAAAAAAAAAAAAAAAAAAAAAAAAAAAAGGTTAGGTTCCACGGACCCACCCCATCGACCGGGTTCCCGCCTTGTCGTGGCGGTGGGGCTCAGTAACCGTGGGAATGGGTCACCCACGGTGAAGCTAAGAGGAACCCAAGGCCGGTCCGTGAGGTAGGACCGGCCAGAGAGGGCCGCTCGGGGTGGGCTCATTGGAGCCCACCTTCGAGCGCGTTGGAGGACTGCGGGGACTCGTCTCCCCCGCAGTGAGGGTGAGTCGCGGAGGGAGAGGAGTGCTGGTATTACGGTGCGCCACTCGCCCTGCCCTCCGCGACTCAGCGGGGTCGCACCTCAGATGCGGCGGCGGTGGGGCTGCGAGGGGAAGGGCAACTTTCCCCTTGCAGCTGCATTTCGCGTAATCCCGGCGCCGACGCTGGGACCGCGGGCCTCTGTCTTTTTCAAGACGGAGGCCGCGAGGAGTGAACCTCTATAAAAAACTCAAGGCGGCGCCGGCGGGGGAGGGCGGGGATTCCCGAACCTGCATTGCACACGGTGCCGTCTCCGAGGAGCGCCCTTTTAAGGGCGCAGAGAGGGGCCCCATCCCGGGGCGGCCAGTGGGCGTCGCGGTGTCACGTGTTAACCATGCTCCCGTGGCGCCCACACCATGGCTATGAGGGAACGCGTGTGGTTTTAGTGGGAAGGCCCACTTCGGTGGGAGAGCCCCACAGACCCCCCTGGTGCCCCGACCAGGGGGCGTGCTTAAGGTCGCATTTCCACACCTAAAAAAAAAAAAAAAAAAAAAAGGTTCCACGGACCCAGGAGGAAAATGACGACCATAGAGCTTTGAGCGACAGGCCTCGCGGACGCCAAATACGGGGTCCGCACAATTGAGGCCATTCGTCCACTGCTCTCGGAATGGTGCGGGAGGGGCCACGGGTCCCTCACCTTCAGACTGACGCAGGTTCTGTCCTGACATGGCTGTTTCGGGCGGTACCTGCGTCGGATCGGAAGGGAGGAGACGGCGTCGTGCCATGGGTGCGGCGAACGGGAGGATACGGCACAGCACACGCTAGAAATGTGTTGTGCCTGGTCTGATGAGCGCCGCACCCTGGTGGCGGCGATCGGCGGGGACCTCTCGCTCCCCGGCGTAATAAGCGCCATGCTAAGAGACGAGAGGTCATGGGATGGCGTAGCCTCCTTCTGCGAAGCTGTCATCTCGCAGAAGGAGGCGATGGAGCGGGAGCGCGAGATAGACTCCCAGGCGCCCCCACCCCGAAGACGAAGACCGGGAAGGAGAGCGCGGCAATACGTGGCCGCCCTCCCCGACCCTACAGACGGCGCCTAACGGCGAAACGCAGGCGGGGTCGCGGTAGCAAGCTCACGCGTCCCCGTGGCCCCGCCGTAATGCGTCAGAGGGCAGTCAGGTTTTAGTGGGTATTCCGGCCACCTTTCTTAACCTTCTGCGGCCGGCGAGTCCCACACTCCCTACGCCATTGCACAGCCCGGCGTAGGGGTGCGTAACGCATTTCCTGACTATAAAAAAAAAAAAAAAAAAAAAAAAGGTTCCACGGACCCCACGCACCTGCTGGGTTGTCTCAGTGGGCGGAGAGGTGAACTCCGACGTGGCGCGTCCCCGGGTGGCGGATAGGGGAACGCTCCGGCTTGTAGTCGGGGTAGGGCGATTAGCGCCCCGCGGACCAAACACCGGGGGGGGAAATGGGTAAGGGGGGGGAGGTGGGAAGGTTAGGGGGCGGCCCGGCGCGCATTAACACTGCCGTCGGGAACAACCGTCCAAAACTATGGGAGGCACGCCGACCCCCTAGCACCCCGTAGCCTAGTGTCTCTTCAACGATCTCCATCGAATCGGCGTTATGGAGTATGTCGAGGCACTAGAGCGGAGGGCTTGCCTTAACCGGCCGGCCCGCGAGAAAGGAAAACTCTATAAAAACCCGACAGCGAAGTCGTTAAAACCTGTAGATACCTGGCGACCTCTACAGTATGTAGCCTTACCCTTCGGAATGGGCGTCACCCGGGGGTGGACCTGTTGATCGACCCTTCTCGTGGGAACACAAATGGATACATATACTCAAATAAAAAACGTTGTTGATGTAGAGAGGAGTGTGGAGAGTGGAGATGTGATGAGGGAGGAGCAGAAGGTGAAGGAGTTGAGGGTCGTGCTGACGCGCACCCCGACAACGGCGAGGTCATCGGTTCACAAAAGGCTGTCGGAGTCCGATTCGGACTCGCATCGAAGCATGGTGTCCGTTACAAGCCTATGCGGCTCTATGGAGTCCCTGGACAGGGATGGGCCTGGGCGCTTCTGGAGCGAAGGCCGAGGTCAGAAGCGGCCTAGGGATGTGGAGCTCAGCGGGAGCTCTACGGAGACCCCCGCCACTAGCACCAAAAGGAAGGGACGCGGCCGTCCGCCAACCACCGGCGACTATGTCGGGCTGGCGGCGGCCAAACAAGCCTTTCTAAAGGCCCAAGCGGAGGAGATGAAAGCCCGCGCCGAGTCCGAACTCCTGGACTCGATCGCAGAGGCCCGCAGGACTCGCTCGGCACTATCGCCAGCGGCTGCGCCGGATCCAAGAATGACGCAGGCCACAGAAGACAATACGTCGGCCACTGTCCTAAAGAGGATAGAGATAAACCTCGAGGTGGTGGAAAAGGTGGCACAAAAATCGTCGAACCTTAAAGGGACTTTCGTGCGAGCGCTTCACGACGCCGTAAAGGCGATTAAAGAGGACATCGTTGCGCTCGCACAAAAAACCCTCACTGAGGAAACGCGAGCCCTTCAGGAGGACAACCTGCGCCTGCGCAAGGAACTGGAGGGTCTCAAAAAGCAGATGCAGGATGTCTCAGTCCAACTTCATAAGAGACCGCAAGCGCAACAATGCCTTGACACCGAGGGGCTAAAGCACGAGCTCCTCCAAATGATAGGCGGCATGGTCAACGCTCGCTTCGAGGATCTGGAGACTCGCCTCCCTCCTGAGCCGGTGCTCAGGCCGCCCCTGAGTGCTGACAGGCGACAGCCGCCGCCGCCCCGTCCCAGAGCACTGCCAGGCAGGGACACTGGCACAGCAGGCAGACCGACTCAGGCCAAACCGGCTGCCCCTTCAAAGCCCCCTCGCTCCTCTCAGCATGGTGGGGGACGGACACCAGCTGAGAAAGGCCAGCAAGGGCAAACACCCGAGGGCCCAACAGATAAGCCAAGATGGACAGAGGTTGTGGGCCGGAAGGCCAGAAAGAAAGGCAACCCCTCGACTAGGCCTGCCCCCACCCCATCTGGTGCGGCACGCCAAAAAGCCGTGGCCCCGCCGAAGCCCCCGAAAATCTCGGTCCCGAAGACGGCGGCCATCATGGTGAGCCTCAAGAAGGGGGAGGCCATCACCATGGCCGAGGTTCTTACCAAGGCCAGGGCCTCCATCCTGCTTCGGGACTTTGGATTGGAGACGGTCAAGATCCGAACGAGCGTGACCGGCTCCAGGCTGATGGAGGTAGGGGGAGAGACCCCGGACGCCTCTGCTGACCGCCTGGCCGCCAGACTGACGGAGGTCATCGGGGCCTGGGCCGATATAACCCGCCCGACCAAATCGGTCAGCCTCAGGCTCACCGGCTTAGACGAATCCGTTACCCAGGAGGAGCTGGTGGCCAAGGTGGCGGCTGCTGGTGGCTGCTCCCCCAGCCAGGTCAAGGCCGGCCAAATCCGCCGTAGCTTCTGGGGCGACGGCTCGGCCATTATAAAGTGCCCGGCGACGGCTGCCAAGGCAGCCGTCAAAGCAGGAAAGCTGGCCATAGGCTGGACCATGGCCACCGTCAAAGCGATGGAGGCCCGGCCGCTGCGCTGCTACAAGTGCATGCGGCTAGGCCATACACGTGCCCTCTGCCCTGCAGAGTGCCCAACGGAAGCGGACTATGGCAAACTCTGCTTCCGTTGTGGCAAAGAGGGGCATAAGGCGGCCACGTGCGAGGCGCCTGCCAAATGCGCGGTATGCGCGAAGGCAGGTCGCCCGCACGCGCATGCGATGGGGGGTGCCAAATGCACGCCCCCTACCGTGAAGGGGAAGGCCCCACGGAGCAGACCTTCTCCGCCGCAGGCCACTGAGGAACTCGAAATGCAAGTGTCATAATGCCAGGACACCCACACACAGAATTCCTGCAGACCAACGCCAACCACTGCGCCCGCGCACAGGACCTGCTTATGCAGGTCTTGGCGGAGTGGAAGATTGGCGTCGCCGTTGTGGCCGAGCCCTACCTGGTCCCCCCTCTGCCAAACTGGATCGGGGATACGGAGGGCTCGGTCGCCATAGTGGTGCCGCCCGCTGCCCCCCAGCGCCTCTCCCTCAGGGAGAGGGGTGCAGGGTACGTGGCGGCAAATTGGGGAGGGGTAGTACTCGTAGGAGTCTACTTCTCCCCAAACAGGAACCTCTCGGACTTCGAGAGGTTCCTGGACGGCCTGGAGCCGGTGGTGCGGAGGGCATCGCCCGCCCAGGTCATCGTGATGGGGGATCTCAACGCTAAGTGCGCAGCGTGGGGGTCCTCCATCACCGACGTGAAAGGGGCGCTCCTCCGGGACTGGGCTACAGTCATCGGCCTAGCCCCGGAGAACCAGGGCAACGCCGACACGTGCGTACGAGGACGGGGGGGCTCAGTGGTAGACGTCACATTCGCCACCCCCGCTATCGGCGCCCGCATTTCATGTTGGCGTGTCCTGGAGGAGGTGGAGACCCTGTCCGATCATTTATACATCCGGTTCAGGGTCTCCAACGCGCCCCTGGATCAGCGGGCGCGCGCAGCGGCCGGTCCGCGGCGAGGCGCGGTCTTCCCGCGATGGCAGCTTTCCCGCCTCGACGCGGACCTGGCGGAAGAGGCCGCAATATGCTGCGCGTGGTCGTCGGACCCCCCCCAATCGGTGGGGGTTGAGGAGAGGGCCGTCAGGTTCCGCCGGGACCTGACGGCGATCTGCAACGCCGGGATGCCCAGGGCGCGACGCTTCACGCCCAGGGCGGGCGTCTACTGGTGGTCGCAGGACCTCGCGGTACTGCGTGCCGCCAGTAACGCCGCCCGGCGTGCATTCACGCGGTGCCGCAGACGGCGGCACCGGACGGATGTCGAGCTGGAGCGCCTTCAGGCTGACATGCGCGCCGCCAAGAAGGCGCTCGCAGCAGCCATCAGGGTCGCCAAGGACAATGCTTACTCAGAGTTCTTGGCGACCCTCGACGAAGATCCGTGGGGGCGTCCGTACCGCATGGTGCGGGCAAAACTAAAGGTGGCGCCCCCCACAGAACAAATGGAGCCGGCTGTCCTCAGCGCGGTGGTCGAGGGGCTGTTTCCTAACAGCCCTCCCTTCGATCCGCCGCGCATGGCCCCGCCAGAAGACAGGGACACTCCCACCCCTCCTCCTCCGATTACAGAGGAGGAGGTAGCTAGGGCGGCCAGCCGGCTCCGGGGGCCCCGGAAAGCACCGGGGCCCGATGGAGTCCCTGGCAAGGTCCTCCTCATAGCCGCAAAACACCTCGGGGACCGCCTCCGCTGCCTATTCGGCGATTGCCTGGCGGCGGGGCGCTTCCCTGGGGCGTGGAAGGAGGGGCGGCTGGTCCTCATCAGAAAAGACGGCCGCCCCGCGGACTCACCCTCCGGATACCGGCCCCTCGTGATGCTGGACGAGATCGGGAAGCTGCTAGAAAGAGTGATCGCTTCCCGGCTCATCCAGCATCTGACGAGGGATGGGCCGCAGATCTCTGGGAACCAATTTGGGTTCCGGTCGGGGCGATCGACCCTCGATGCCCTGACCGCCCTGAGGAGGTTCACGGAGGATGCGGCCCAGAGGGGGCAGGGGGCTATGGCGGTGTCGCTCGACATCGCTAATGCCTTCGGCTCCCTCCCCTTTGAGGTAATAGAGGAGGCACTCCGATACCACCGAGTGCCTCCCTATCTCCGGAGGGTGGTAGGACACTACCTGCAGGATCGGGTAGTGTCCTACATGGGGAGGACGGCCAGAGAGGAAAGGCGGATGGCCTCCGGTGTTCCCCAGGGGTCCGTACTGGGACCCCTACTGTGGAACATCGGTTTCGATTGGGCCATCCGCGGAAAGGTGCTGCCCCAGATGGCGGTCATCTGCTATGCAGATGACACGCTGGTAGCAGTCCGGGACAGCACCTGGAGGGAGCTGAAGGCGAGGGCTGAGGCCGGAGCCACCCTGCTGGTCCGGAGAATCGAGGCGCTCGGCCTCCGCGTGGCCCTCCAAAAAACTGAGGCCCTCTATTTTAGAGGGCCGAGGTGGAAGGTGCCAGCGGGGGCCAACCTTCGGATCGGCGGGGGCGAGGTCGCGGTGAAGGCCCGGATGAACTATCTGGGCCTCACCCTCGACGGGGGTTGGCGTTTCAGGGACCACTTCCAGACGCTGACCCCCCGGCTCGTGGGGGCGGCAGCAGCCCTGGCTAGGCTCCTCCCCAACACCAGAGGTCCGGGTGTGCAGGCAAGACGCCTGTACACCATGGTCGTCAAAAGTATGGCCCTGTACGGCGCGCCGATCTGGGCAGACGCCCTAGACGCGCCTAACAGGGCCCTCCTTCGCAGGCCGCAACGAATTGTTGCGGCGCGTGCGTGCCGGGCCTACCGCACGGTAGGCCACGCGGCGGCCTGCGTCCTGGCCGGCACTCCTCCTTGGGAGATCGAAGCGAGGGTGCTGGCCGAGGAATACCGGGTGCGGGCCGAGCTCAGAGGCCGGGGTGGCTCTCACATCCCGGAGGAGCACGCCCGCGCTCGGCAGAGGAGGAGGAAAATGACGACCATAGAGCTTTGGGCGACAGGCCTCGCGGACGCCAAATACGGGGTCCGCACAATTGAGGCCATCCGTCCACTGCTCTCGGAATGGTGCGGGAGGGGCCACGGGTCCCTCACCTTCCGACTGACGCAGGTTCTGTCAGGACATGGCTGTTTCGGGCGGTACCTGCGTCGGATCGGAAGGGAGGAGACGGCGTCGTGCCATGGGTGCGGCGAACGGGACGATACGGCACAGCACACGCTAGAGGTGTGTTGTGCCTGGTCTGATGAGCGCCGCACCCTGGTGGCGGCGATCGGCGGAGACCTCTCGCTCCCCGGCGTAATAAGCGCCATGCTAAGAAGCGAGAGGTCATGGGATGGCGTAGCCTCCTTCTGCGAAGCTGTCATCTCGCAGAAGGAGGCGATGGAGCGGGAGCGCGAGATAGACTCCCAGGCGCCCCCAACCCGAAGACGAAGACCGGGAAGGAGAGCGCGGCAATACGTGGCCGCCCTCCCCGACCCTACAGACGGCGCCTAACGGCGAAACGCAGGCGGGGCCGCGGTAGCAAGCTCACGCGTCCCCGTGGCCCCGCCGTAATGCGTCAGAGGGCAGTCAGGTTTTAGTGGGTATTCCGGCCACCTTTCTTACTTTCTGCGGCCGGCGAGTCCCACACTCCCTACGCCATTGCACAGCCCGGCGTAGGGGTGCGTAACGCATTTCCTGACTATAAAAAAAAAAAAAAAAAAAAAAAGGTTCCACGGACCTGCTGGGTTGTCTCAGTGGGCGGAGAGGTGAACTCCGACGTGGCGCGTCCCCGGGTGGCGGATAGGGGAACGCTCCGGCTTGTAGCCGGGGTAGGGCGACTAGCGCCCCGCGGACCAAACACCGGGGGGGAAATGGGTAAGGGGGGGGAGGTGGGAAGGTTAGGGGGCGGCCCGGCGTGCATTAACACCGCCGTCGGGAACAACCGTCCAAAACTAGGGGAGGCACGCCGACCCCCTAGCACCCCGTAGCCTAGTGTCTCTTCAACGATCTCCATCGAATCGGCGTTATGGAGTATGTTGAGGCACTAGAGCGGAGGGCTTGCCTTAACCGGCCGGCCCGCGAGAAAGGAAAACTCTATAAAAACCCGACAGCGAAGTCGTTAAAACCTGTAGATACCTGGCGACCTCTACAGTATGTAGCCTTACCCTTCGGAATGGGCGTCACCCGGGGGTGGACCTGTTGATCGACCCTTCTCGTGGGAACACAAATGGAATCATATACTAAAATCAAAAACGTTGTTGATGTAGAGAGGAGTGCGGAGAGCGGAGATGTGATGAGGGAGGAGAAGAAGGTGAAGGAGTTGAGGGTGGTGCTGACGCGCACCCCGACAACAGCGAGGTCATCGGTTCACAAAAGGCTGTCGGAGTCCGATTCGGACTCCCATCATAGCATGGTGTCCGTTACGAGCCTATGCGGCTCTATGGAGTCCCTGGACAGGGATGGGCCTGGGCGCTTCTGGAGCGAAGGCCGAGGTCAGAAGCGGCCTAGGGATGTGGAGCTCAGCGGGAGCTCTACGGAGACCCCCGCCACTAGCACAAAAAGGAAGGGACGCGGCCGTCCGCCAACCACCGGCGACTATGTCGGGCTGGCGGCGGCCAAACAAGCCTTTCTAAAGGCCCAAGCGGAGGAGATGAAAGCCCGCGCCGAGTCCGAACTTTTGGACTCGATCGCAGAGGCCCGCAGGACTCGCTCGGCACTATCGCCAGCGGCTGCGCCGGATCCAAGTAGGACGCAGGCCACCGAAAGCAATACGTCGGCCACTGTCCTAAAGAGGATAGAGATAAACCTCGAGGTTGTGGAAAAGGTGGCACAAAAATCGTCCAACCTAAAAGGGACTTTCGTGCGAGCGCTTCACGACGCCGTAAAGGCGATAAAGGAGGACATCGTTGCGCTCGCACAAAAAACCCTCACTGAGGAAACGCGAGCCCTTCAGGAGGACAACCTGCGCCTGCGCAAGGAACTGGAGGGTCTCAAAAAGCAAATGCAGGAAGTCTCAGTCACACTTCAAAAGAGACCGCAAGCGCAACAATGCCTTGACACCGAGGGGCTAAAGCACGAGCTCCTCCAAATGATAGGCGGCATGGTCAACGCTCGCTTCGAGGATCTGGAGACTCGCCTCCCTCCTGAGCCGGTGCTCAGGCCGCCCCTGAGTGCTGACAGGCGACAGCCGCCGCCGCCCCGTCCCAGAGCACTGCCCGGCAGGGACACTGGCACGGCAAGCAGACCGACTCAGGCCAAACCGGCTGCCCCTTCAAAGCCCCCTCGCTCCTCTCAGCATGGTGGGGGACGGACACCAGCTGAGAAAGGCCAGCAAGGGCAAACACCCGAGGGCCCAACAGGTAAGCCAAAATGGACAGAGGTTGTGGGCCGGAAGGCCAGAAAGAAAGGCAACCCGTCGACTAGGCCTGCCCCCACCCCATCTGGTGCGGCACGCCAAAAAGCCGTGGCCCCGCCGAAGCCCCCGAAAATCTCGGTCCCGAAGACGGCGGCCATCATGGTGAGCCTCAAGAAGGGGGAGGCCATCACCATGGCCGAGGTTCTCACCAAGGCCAGGGCCTCCATCCTGCTTCGGGACTTTGGATTGGAGACGGTCAAGATCAGAACGAGCGTGACCGGCTCCAGGCTGATGGAGGTAGGGGGAGTGACCCCGGATGCCTCTGCTGACCGCCTGGCCGCCAGACTGACGGAGGTCATCGGGGCCTGGGCCGATATAGCCCGCCCGACCAAATCGGTCAGCCTCAAGCTCACCGGCTTAGACGAGTCTGTTACCCAGGAGGAGCTGGTGGCCAAGGTGGCGGCTGCTGGTGGCTGCTCCCCCAGCCAGGTCAAGGCCGGCCAAATCCGCCGTAGCTTCTGGGGCGACGGCTCGGCCATTATAAAGTGCCCGGCGACGGCTGCCAAGGCAGCCGTCAAAGCAGGAAAGCTGGCCATAGGCTGGACCATGGCCACCGTCAAAGCGATGGAGGCCCGGCCGCTGCGCTGCTACAAGTGCATGCGGCTAGGCCATACACGTGCCCTCTGCCCTGCAGAGTGCCCAACGGAAGCGGACTATGGCAAACTCTGCTTCCGTTGTGGCAAGGAGGGGCATAAGGCGGCCACGTGCGAGGCGCCTGCCAAATGCGCGGTATGTGCGAAGGCAGGTCGCCCGCACGCGCATGCGATGGGGGGTGCCAAATGCACGCCCCCTACCGTGAAGGGGAAGGCTCCACGGGGCAGGCCTTCTCCGCCGCAGGCCACTGAGGAACTCGAAATGCAAGTCGCATAATGTCAGGACACCCGCACACAGAGTTCCTGCAGACCAACGCCAACCACTGCGCCCGCGCACAGGACCTGCTTATGCAGGTCTTGGCGGAGTGGAAGATTGGCGTCGCCGTTGTGGCCGAGCCCTACCTGGTCCCCCCTCTGCCAAACTGGATCGGGGATACGGAGGGCTCGGTCGCCATAGTGTTGCCGCCCGCTGCCCCCCAGCGCCTCTCCCTCAGGGAGAGGGGTGCAGGGTACGTGGCGGCAAATTGGGGAGGGGTAGTACTCGTAGGAGTCTACTTCTCCCCAAACAGGAACCTCTCGGACTTCGAGAGGTTCCTGGACGGCCTGGAGCTGGTGGTGCGGAGGGCATCGCCCGCCCAGGTCATCGTGATGGGGGATCTCAACGCTAAGTGCGCAGCGTGGGGGTCCTCCATCACCGACGTGAAAGGGGCGCTCCTCCGGGACTGGGCTACAGTCATCGGCCTAGCCCCGGAGAACCAGGGCAACGCCGACACGTGCGTACGAGGACGGGGGGGCTCAGTGGTAGACGTCACATTCGCCACCCCCGCTATCGGCGCCCGCATTTCATGTTGGCGTGTCTTGGAGGAGGTGGAGACCCTGTCCGATCATTTATACATCCGGTTCAGGGTCTCCAACGAGCCCCTGGATCAGCGGGCGCGCGCAGCGGCCGGTCCGCGGCGAGGCGCGGTCTTCCCGCGATGGCAGCTTTCCCGCCTCGACGCGGACCTGGCGGAAGAGGCCGCAATATGCTGCGCGTGGTCGTCGGACCCCCCCCAATCGGTGGGGGTTGAGGAGAGGGCCGTCAGGTTCCGCCGGGACCTGACGGCGATCTGCAACGCCGGGATGCCCAGGGCGCGACGCTTCACGCCCAGGGCGGGCGTCTACTGGTGGTCGCAGGACCTCGCGGTACTGCGTGCCGCCAGTAACGCCGCCCGGCGTGCATTCACGCGGTGCCGCAGACGGCGGCACCGGACGGATGTCGAGCTGGAGCGCCTTCAAGCTGACGTGCGCGCCGCCAAAAAGGCGCTCGCAGCAGCCATCAGGGTCGCCAAGGACAATGCTTACTCGGAGTTCTTGGCGACCCTCGACGAAGATCCGTGGGGGCGTCCGTACCGCATGGTGCGGGCAAAACTCAAGGTGGCGCCCCCCACAGAACAAATGGAGCCGGCTGTCCTCAGTGCGGTGGTCGAGGGGCTGTTTCCTAACAGCTCTCCGTTCGATCCGCCGCGCATGGCCCCGCCAGATGACAGGGACACTCCCCCCCCTCCTCCTCCGATTACAGAGGAGGAGGTAGCTAGGGCGGCCAGCCGGCTCCGGGGGCCCCGGAAAGCACCGGGGCCCGATGGAGTCCCTGGCAAGGTCCTCCTCATAGCCGCAAAACACCTCGGGGACCGCCTCCGCTGCCTATTCGGCGATTGCTTGGCGGCGGGGCGCTTCCCTGGGGCGTGGAAGGAGGGGCGGCTGGTCCTCATCAGAAAAGACGGCCGCCCCGCGGACTCACCCTCCGGATACCGGCCCCTCGTGATGCTGGACGAGATCGGGAAGCTGCTAGAAAGAGTGATCGCTTCCCGGCTCATCCAGCATCTGACGAGGGATGGGCCGCAGATCTCTGGGAACCAATTCGGGTTCCGGTCGGGGCGATCGACCCTCGATGCCCTGACCGCCCTGAGGAGGTTCACGGAGGATGCGGCCCAGAGGGGGCAGGGGGCTATGGCGGTGTCGCTCGACATCGCTAATGCCTTCGGCTCCCTCCCATTTGAGGTAATAGAGGAGGCACTCCGATACCACCGAGTGCCTCCCTATCTCCGGAGGGTGGTAGGACACTACCTGCAGGATAGGGTAGTGTCCTACATGGGGAGGACGGCCAGAGAGGAAAGGCGGATGGCCTCCGGTGTTCCCCAGGGGTCCGTACTGGGACCCCTACTGTGGAACATCGGTTTCGATTGGGCCATCCGCGGAAAGGTGCTGCCCCAGATGGCGGTCATCTGCTATGCAGATGACACGCTTGTAGCAGTCCGGGACAGCACCTGGAGGGAGCTGAAGGCGAGGGCTGAGGCCGGAGCCACCCTGCTGGTCCGGAGAATCGAGGCGCTCGGCCTCCGCGTGGCCCTCCAAAAAACTGAGGCCCTCTATTTTAGAGGGCCGAGGTGGAAGGTGCCAGCGGGGGCCAACCTTCGGATCGGCGGGGGCGAGGTCGCGGTGAGGGCCCGGATGAAATATCTGGGCCTCACCCTCGACGGGGGTTGGCGTTTCGGGGACCACTTCCAGACGCTGACCCCCCGGCTCGTGGGGGCGGCAGCAGCCCTGGCTAGGCTCCTCCCCAACACCAGAGGTCCGGGTGTGCAGGCAAGACGCCTGTACACCATGGTCGTCAAGAGTATGGCCCTGTACGGCGCGCCGATCTGGGCGGACGCCCTAGACGCGCCAAACAGGGCCCTCCTACGCAGGCCGCAACGCATTGTTGCTGCGCGTGCGTGCCGGGCCTACCGCACGGTAGGCCACGCGGCGGCCTGCGTCCTGGCCGGCACTCCTCCGTGGGAGATCGAAGCGAGGGTGCTGGCCGAGGAATACCGGGTGCGGGCCGAGCTCAGAGGCCGGGGTGGCTCTCACACCCCGGAGGAGCACGCCCGCGCTCGGCAGAGGAGGAGGAAAATGACGACCATAGAGCTTTGGGCGACAGGCCTCGCGGACGCCAAATACGGGGTCCGCACAATTGAGGCCATTCGTCCACTGCTCTCGGAATGGTGCGGGAGGGGCCACGGGTCCCTCACCTTCCGACTGACGCAGGTTCTGTCCGGACATGGCTGTTTCGGGCGGTACCTGCGTCGGATCGGAAGGGAGGAGACGGCGTCGTGCCATGGGTGCGGCGAACGGGAGGATACGGCACAGCACACGCTAGAAATGTGTTGTGCCTGGTCTGATGAGCGCCGCACCCTGGTGGCGGCGATCGGCGGGGACCTCTCGCTCCCCGGCGTAATAAGCGCCATGCTAAGAGACGAGAGGTCATGGGATGGCGTAGCCTCCTTCTGCGAAGCTGTCATCTCGCAGAAGGAGGCGATGGAGCGGGAGCGCGAGATAGACTCCCAGGCGCCCCCAACCCGAAGACGAAGACCGGGAAGGAGAGCGCGGCAATACGTGGCCGCCCTCCCCGACCCTACAGACGGCGCCTAACGGCGAAACGCAGGCGGGGTCGCGGTAGCAAGCTGACGCGTCCCCGTGGCCCCGCCGTAATGCGTCAGAGGGCAGTCAGGTTTTAGTGGGTATTCCGGCCACCTTCTTACACCTTCCTTGGCCGGCGAGTCCCACACTCCCTACGCCATTGCACAGCCCGGCGTAGGGGTGCGTAACGCATTTCCTGACTATAAAAAAAAAAAAAAAAAAAAAAAAGGTTAGGTTAGGTTCCACGGACCTCCCCCATCGACCGGGTTCCCGCCTTGTCGTGGCGGTGGGGCTCATTAACCGTGGGAATGGGTCACCCACGGTGAAGCTAAGAGGAACCCAAGGCCGGTCCGTGAGGTAGGACCGGCCAGAGAGGGCCGCTCGGGGTGGGCTCATTGGAGCCCACCTTCGAGCGCACTGGAGGGCTGCGGGGACTCGTCTCCCCCGCAGTGAGGGTGAGTCGCGGAGGGAGAGGAGTGCTGGTATTACGGTGCGCCACTCGCCCTGCCCTCCGCGACTCAGCGGGGTCGCACCGCAGATGCGGCGGCGGTGGGGCTGCGAGAGGAAGGGCAACTTTCCCCTTGCAGCTGCATTTCGCGTAATCCCGGCGCCGACGCTGGGACCGCGGGCCTCTGTCTTTTTCAAGACGGAGGCCGCGAGGAGTGAACCTCTATAAAAAACTCAAGGCGGCGCCGGCGGGGGAGGGCGGGGATTCCCGAACCTGCATTGCACACGGTGCCGTCTCCGAGGAGCGCCCTTTTAAGGGCGCAGAGAGGGGCCCCATCCCGGGGCGGCCAGTGGGCGTCGCGGTGTCACGTGTAAACCATGCTCCCGTGGCGCCCACACCATGGCTATGAGGGAACGCGTGTGGTTTTAGTGGGTAGGCCCACTTCGGTGGGAGAGCCCCACAGACCCCCCTGGTACCCCGACCAGGGGGCGTGCTTAAGGTCGCATTTCCACACCTAAAAAAAAAAAAAAAAAAAAAAAAAAAAGGTTCCACGGACCTCCACGGACCTGCTGGGTTGTCTCAGTGGGCGGAGAGGTGAACTCCGACGTGGCGCGTCCCCGGGTGGCGGATAGGGGAACGCTCCGGCCTGGTGCGAGCCGGAGTAGGGCGAAAGCCCCGCGGACCAAACACCAAGGGGAGCCTGCGACCTCGGTTGCGGGCGACCCGATCCGGCGGGCCCACTTGTGGGCTGCTGGAGTTAGCCGGCCCTTGATCAAGGGCTGGCCCCCAGGGAGGTCGCTGGGGGTGGGCTCTTTGAGTCCGCCCTTTGTAGCGAAACTGCGGGGATTATGCGGTCCCCGCAGTAGTTGTGGTGGTGAGTCGCGGAGGAGGAGGAATGTTGGTATTTCGGTGCGCCACTCTCCCTATCCTCCGCGACTCAGCGGCGTCGCACCGCGTCTGCGACGGCAGTGGGGCTGCGGGGGGGAGGGGTTTCTCCGACCCCTCAAGGCCGTATTGCACGCGTAATCCCGGCGGCGACGCTGGGACCGCGGGCCCTTGTCTTTTTCAAGACGGGGGCCGCGAGGCGTGAACCTCTATAAAAAACTCAAGGCGGCACCAGCAGGGGAGGGCGGGGATTCCCGAACCTGCATTGCACTGGTGCCGCCTCCTCAGGAGGAGCCGGAAACGGCTGGCGCTGGCGGGGCCGCGGAGGTAAGCGAGAGCGTTCACGTAGCCCCTCCGACATGCGCATACGAGGCGTTGTCAGGTTTTAGTCGGTTCGAGTCCGACATAATCCGAACTTGTCCCCGCGAGGGAGGATATGCGTGGGCATTTCCTGACGTAAAAAAAAAAAAAAAAAAAAAAAAAAAAAAAAGGTTCCACGGACCTGCTGGGTTGTCTTGTCCCTTTGTAGCGAAACTGCGGGGATTATGGGGTCCCCGCAGTAGTTGTGGTGGTGAGTCGCGGAGGAGGAGGAGTGCTGGTATTTCGGTGCGCCACTCTCCCTATCCTCCGCGACTCAGCGGCGTCGCACCGCGTCTGCGACGGCAGTGGGGCCGCGGGGGGGAGGGGGTTTCTCCGACTATAAAAAAAAAAAAAAAAAAAAAAAAAAAAAAAAAAGGTTCCACGGACCCCACGGACCTGCTGGGTCGTCTCAGTGGGCGGAGAGGTGAACTCCGACGTGGCGCGTCCCCGGGTGGCGGATAGGGGAACGCTCCGGCTTGTAGTCGGGGTAGGGCGACTAGCGCCCCGCGGACCAAACACCGGGGGGGAAATGGGTAAGGGGGGGGAGGTGGGAAGGTTAGGGGGCGGCCCGGCGTGCATTAACACCGCCGTCGGGAACAACCGTCCAAAACTAGGGGAGGCACGCCGACCCCCTAGCACCCCGTAGCCTAGTGTCTCTTCAACGATCTCCTTCTCGTGGGAACACAAATGGAAAAATATACTAAAACCAAAAACGTTGATGATGTAGAGAGGAGTGTGGAGAGTGGAGATGTGATGAGAGAGGAGCAGAAGGCGAAGGAGTTGAGGGTGGTGCTGACGCGCACCCCGACAACAGCGAGGTCATCGGTTCACAAAAGGCTGTCGGAGTCCGATTCGGACTCCCATCATAGCATGGTGTCCGTTACGAGCCTATGCGGCTCTATGGAGTCCCTGGATAGGGATGGTCCTGGCCGCTTTTGGAGCGAAGGCCGAGGCCAGAAGCGGCCCAGGGATGTGGAGCTCAGCGGGAGCTCTACGGAGACCCCCGCCACCAGCACCAAAAGGAAGGGACGCGGCCGTCCGCCAACCACCGGCGACTATGTCGGGCTGGCGGCGGCCAAACAAGCCCCTCTAAAGGCCCAAGCGGAGGAGATGAAAGCCCGCGCCGAGTCCGAACTTCTGGACTCGATCGCAGAGGCCCGCAGGACTCGCTCGGCACTATCGCCAGCGGCTGCGCTGGATCCAAGAATGACGAAGGCCACAGAAGACAATACGTCGGCCACTGTCCTAAAGAGGATAGAGATAAACCTCGAGGTGGTGGAAAAGGTGGCACAAAAATCGTCAAACCTTAAAGGGACTTTCGTGCGAGCGCTTCACGACGCCGTAAAGGCAATTAAGGAGGACATCGTTGCGCTCGCACAAAAAACCCTCACTGAGGAAACGCGAGCCCTTCAGGAGGACAACCTGCGCCTGCGCAAGGAACTGGAGGGTCTCAAAAAGCAGATGCAGGAAGTCTCAGTCCAACTACAAAAGAGACCGCAAGCGCAACAATGCCTTGACACCGAGGGGCTAAAGCACGAGCTCCTCCAAATGATAGGCGGCATGGTCAACGCTCGCTTCGAGGATCTGGAGACTCGCCTCCCTCCTGAGCCGGTGCTCAGGCCGCCCCTGAGTGCTGACAGGCGACAGCCGCCGCCGCCCCGTCCCAGAGCACTGCCCGGCAGGGACACTGGTACGGCAAGCAGACCGACTCAGGCCAAACCGGCTGCCCCTTCAAAGCCCCGTCGCTCCTCTCAGCATGGTGGGGGACGGACACCAGCTGAGAAAGGCCAGTAAGGGCAAACACCCGAGGGCCCAACAGATAAGCCAAGATGGACAGAGGTTGTGGGCCGGTAGGCCAGAAAGAAAGGCAACCCCTCGACTAGGCCTGCCCCCACCCCATCTGGTGCGGCACGCCAAAAAGCCGTGGCCCCGCCGAAGCCCCCGAAAATCTCGGTCCCGAAGACGGCGGCCATCATGGTGAGCCTCAAGAAGGGGGAGGCCATCACCATGGCCGAGGTTCTCACCAAGGCCAGGGCCTCCATCCTGCTTCGGGACTTTGGCTTGGAAACGGTCAAGATCCGAACGAGCGTGACCGGCTCCAGGCTGATGGAGGTAGGGGGAGAGACCCCGGACGCCTCTGCTGACCGCCTGGCCGCCAGACTGACGGAGGTCATCGGGGCCTGGGCCGATATAGCCCGCCCGACCAAATCGGTCAGCCTCAAGCTCACCGGCTTAGACGAGTCTGTTACCCAGGAGGAGCTGGTGGCCAAGGTGGCGGCTGCTGGTGGCTGCTCCCCCAGCCAGGTCAAGGCCGGCCAAATCCGCCGAAGCTTCTGGGGCGACGGCTCGGCCATTATAAAGTGCCCGGCGACGGCTGCCAAGGCAGCCGTCAAAGCAGGAAAGCTGGCCATAGGCTGGACCATGGCCACCGTCAAAGCGATGGAGGCCCGGCCGCTGCGCTGCTACAAGTGCATGCGGCTAGGCCATACACGTGCCCTCTGCCCTGCAGAGTGCCCAACGGAAGCGGACTATGGCAAACTCTGCTTCCGTTGTGGCAAGGAGGGGCATAAGGCGGCCACGTGCGAGGCGCCTGCCAAATGCGCGGTATGTGCGAAGGCAGGTCGCCCGCACGCGCATGCGATGGGGGGTGCCAAATGCATGCCCCCTACCGTGAAGGGGAAGGCCCCACGGAGCAGACCTTCTCCGCCGCAGGCCACTGAGGAACTCGAAATGCAAGTGTCATAATGCCAGGACACCCACACACAGAATTCCTGCAGACCAACGCCAACCACTGCGCCCGCGCACAGGACCTGCTTATGCAGGTCTTGGCGGAGTGGAAGATTGGCGTCGCCGTTGTGGCCGAGCCCTACCTGGTCCCCCCTCTGCCAAACTGGATCGGGGATACGGAGGGCTCGGTCGCCATAGTGGTGCCGCCCGCTGCCCCCCAGCGCCTCTCCCTCAGGGAGAGGGGTGCAGGGTACGTGGCGGCAAATTGGGGAGGGGTAGTACTCGTAGGAGTCTACTTCTCCCCAAACAGGAACCTCTCGGACTTCGAGAGGTTCCTGGACGGCCTGGAGCCGGTGGTGCGGAGGGCATCGCCCGCCCAGGTCATCGTGATGGGGGATCTCAACGCTAAGTGCGCAGCGTGGGGGTCCTCCATCACCGACGAGAAAGGGGCGCTCCTCCGGGACTGGGCTACAGTCATCGGCCTAGCCCCGGAGAACCAGGGCAACGCCGACACGTGCGTACGAGGACGGGGGGGCTCAGTGGTAGACGTCACATTCGCCACCCCCGCTATCGGCGCCCGCATTTCATGTTGGCGTGTCCTGGAGGAGGTGGAGACCCTGTCCGATCATTTATACATCCGGTTCAGGGTCTCCAACGCGCCCCTGGATCAGCGGGCGCGCGCAGCGGCCGGTCCGCGGCGAGGCGCGGTCTTCCCGCGATGGCAGCTTTCCCGCCTCGACGCGGACCTGGCGGAAGAGGCCGCAATATGCTGCGCGTGGTCGTCGGACCCCCCCCAATCGGTGGGGGTTGAGGAGAGGGCCGTCAGGTTCCGCCGGGACCTGACGGCGATCTGCAACGCCGGGATGCCCAGGGCGCGACGCTTCATGCCCAGGGCGGGCGTCTACTGGTGGTCGCAGGACCTCGCGGTACTGCGTGCCGCCAGTAACGCCGCCCGGCGTGCATTCACGCGGTGCCGCAGACGGCGGCACCGGACGGATGTCGAGCTGGAGCGCCTTCAGGCTCACATGCGCGCCGCCAAGAAGGCGCTCGCAGCAGCCATCAGGGTCGCCAAGGACAATGCTTACTCAGAGTTCTTGGCGACCCTCGACGAAGATCCGTGGGGGCGTCCGTACCGCATGGTGCGGGCAAAATTAAAAGTGGCGCCCCCCACAGAACAAATGGAGCCGGCTGTCCTCAGCGCGGTGGTCGAGGGGCTGTTTCCTAACAGCCCTCCGTTCGATCCGCCGCGCATGGCCCCGCCAGATGACAGGGACACTCCCCCGCCTCCTCCTCCGATTACAGAAGAGGAGGTAGCTAGGGCGGCCAGCCGGCTCCGGGGGCCCCGGAAAGCACCGGGGCCCGATGGAATCCCTGGCAAGGTCCTCCTCATAGCCGCAAAACACCTCGGGGACCGCCTCCGCTGCCTATTCGACGATTGCTTGGCGGCGGGGCGCTTCCCTGGGGCGTGGAAGGAGGGGCGGCTGGTTCTCATCAGAAAAGACGGCCGCCCCGCGGACTCACCCTCCGGATACCGGCCTCTAGTGATGCTGGACGAGATCGGGAAGCTGCTAGAAAGAGTGATCGCTTCCCGGCTCATCCAGCATCTGGCGAGGGATGGGCCGCAGATCTCTGGGAACCAATTCGGGTTCCGGTCGGGGCGATCGACCCTCGATGCCCTGACCGCCCTGAGGAGGTTCACAGAGGATGCGGCCCAGAGGGGGCAGGGGGCTATGGCGGTTTCGCTCGACATCGCTAATGCCTTCGGCTCCCTCCCCTTTGAGGTAATAGAGGAGGCACTCCGATACCACCGAGTGCCTCCCTATCTCCGGAGGGTGGTAGGACACTACCTGCAGGATCGGGTAGTGTCCTACATGGGGAGGACGGCCAGAGAGGAAAGGCGGATGGCCTCCGGTGTTCCCCAGGGGTCCGTACTGGGACCCCTACTGTGGAACATCGGTTTCGATTGGGCCATCCGCGGAAAGGTGCTGCCCCAGATGGCGGTCATCTGCTATGCAGATGACACGCTTGTAGCAGTCCGGGACAGCACCTGGAGGGAGCTGAAGGCGAGGGCTGAGGCCGGAGCCACCCTGCTGGTCCGGAGAATCGAGGCGCTCGGCCTCCGCGTGGCCCTCCAAAAAACTGAGGCCCTCTATTTTAGAGGGCCGAGGTGGAAGGTGCCAGCGGGGGCCAACCTTCGGATCGGCGGGGGCGAGGTCGCGGTGAAGGCCCGGATGAACTATCTGGGCCTAACCCTCGACGGGGGTTGGCGTTTCAGGGACCACTTCCAGACGCTGACCCCCCGGCTCGTGGGGGCGGCAGCAGCCCTGGCTAGGCTCCTCCCCAACACCAGAGGTCCGGGTGTGCAGGCAAGACGCCTGTACACCATGGTCGTCAAGAGTATGGCCCTGTACGGCGCGCCGATCTGGGCGGACGCCCTAGACGCGCCAAACAGGGCCCTCCTACGCAGGCCGCAACGCATTGTTGCGGCGCGTGCGTGCCGGGCCTACCGCACGGTAGGCCACGCGGCGGCCTGCGTCCTGGCCGGCACTCCTCCGTGGGAGATCGAAGCGAGGGTGCTGGCCGAGGAATACCGGGTGCGGGCCGAGCTCAGAGGCCGGGGTGGCTCTCACACCCCGGAGGAGCACGCCCGCGCTCGGCAGAGGAGGAGGAAAATGACGACCATAGAGCTTTGGGCGACAGGCCTCGCGGACGCCAAACACGGGGTCCGCACAATTGAGGCCATTCGTCCACTGCTCTCGGAATGGTGTGGGAGGGGCCACGGGTCCCTCACCTTCCGACTGACGCAGGTTCTGTCCGGACATGGTTGTTTCGGGCGGTACCTGCGTCGGATCGGAAGGGAGGAGACGGCGTCGTGCCATGGGTGCGGCGAACGGGAGGATACGGCACAGCACACGCTAGAAATGTGTTGTGCCTGGTCTGACGAGCGCCGCACCCTGGTGGCGGCGATCGGCGGGGACCTCTCGCTCCCCGGCGTAATAAGCGCCATGCTAAGAAGCGAGAGGTCATGGGATGGCGTAGCCTCCTTCTGCGAAGCTGTCATCTCGCAGAAGGAGGCGATGGAGCGGGAGCGCGAGACAAACCCCCAAGCGCCCCCACCCCGAAGACGAAGACCGGGAAGGAGAGCGCGGCAATATGTGGCCGCCCTCTCCGACCCTACAGACGGCGCCTAACGGCGAAACGCAGGCGGGGTCGCGGTAGCAAGCTCACGCGTCCCCGTGGCCCCGCCGTAATGCGTCAGAGGGCAGTCAGGTTTTAGTGGGTATTCCGGCCACCTTCTTACACCTTCTGTGGCCGGCGAGTCCCACACTCCCTACGCCATTGCACAGCCCGGCGTAGGGGTGCGTAACGCATTTCCTGACTATAAAAAAAAAAAAAAAAGGTTCCACGGACCTGCTGGGTTGTCTCAGTGGGCGGAGAGGTGAACTTCGACGTGGCGCGTCCCCGGGTGGCGGATAGGGGAACGCTCCGGCTTGTAGTCGGGGTAGGGCGACTAGCGCCCCGCGGACCAAACACCGGAGGGGAAATGGGTAAGGGCGGGGAGGTGGGAAGGTTAGGGGGCGGCCCGGCGTGCATTAACACCGCCGTCGGGAACAACCGTCCAAAACTAGGGGAGGCACGCCGACCCCCTAGCACCCCGTAGCCTAGTGTCTCTTCAACGATCTCCATCGAATCGGCGTTATGGAGTATGTCGAGGCACTAGAGCGGAGGGCTTGCCTTAACCGGCCGGCCCGCGAGAAAGGAAAACTCTATAAAAACCCGACAGCGAAGTCGTTAAAACCTGTAGATACCTGGCGACCTCTACAGTATGTAGCCTTACCCTGCGGAATGGGCGTCACCCGGGGGTGGACCTGTAAATCGACCCTTCTCGTGGGATTTATATGGACACTGCAATCAAAAACTTTGTTGATGTGGAGGAGAGTGTTGAGAAAGGAGATGTGAAGAAGGAGGAGACAAAAGGGAAGGAGCTAAGGGTCGCGCTTACGCGCACCCCGATACCGGTGAGACGTCTCACCAATAGGGGGTTATCGGAGTCCGACTCTGATTCTGTGATGAGCGTAACATCCGCTGCGTCAGCGAGCCGATTCGGCTCTATGGGGTCTCTGGACAATGACGGTCCCGGTCGCTTCTGGACGGAAAGCCGCGGCCAAAAACGAACGAGGGAGTTAGATCTTAGCGGGAGTTCGACAGATACCCCCGCAAAGACCGGCAAACGCCGCCGGCCGCCCGCCAACCACCGGCGATTACGTCGGGCTGGCGGCAGCCAAACAAGCCTTCCTAAAGGCCCAAACAGAGGAGATGAAAGCCCGCGCCGAGTCCGAACTTCTGGACTCGATCGCAGAGGCCCGCAGGACTCGCTCGGCACTATCGCCAGCGGCTCCGCCGGATCCGAGAATGACGCAGGCCACAGAAGACAATACGTCGGCCACTGTCCTAAAGAGGATAGAGATAAACCTCGAGGTGGTGGAAAAAGTGGCACAAAAATCGTCAAACCTTAAAGGGACTTTCGTGCGAGCGCTTCACGACGCCGTAAAGGCGATTAAGGAGGACATCGTTGCGCTCGCACAAAAAACCCTCACTGAGGAAACGCGAGCCCTTCAGGAGGACAACCTGCGCCTGCGCAAGGAACTGGAGGGTCTCAAAAAGCAGATGCAGGAAGTCTCAGTCCAACTACAAAAGAGACCGCAAGCGCAACAATGCCTCGACATCGAGGGATTGGAGGCCCGTCTCCTCAGAACTGTCGGCGATAAAATCAACGCCCGAATTGACGGCCTCGAGCCACGGCTCAATCCAGGACCGCGTGTCAGGCCTCCCCTAGCAGCGGCTAATAAAGTGGCGAGCAAGAAGTCGCCTGCTGCTGTAGCGGCAGCGGCATCTCACTCAGTCCCGGCGACAACTGCTGCCTCCTCTGCTGCAGAGGAGAAAAAACGGAAGAAGAAGGGAAGGAAGAAGGGCACTCCGTCGACGAGTGATAAGGGGCCCTCCTCTGCCGTCCCCATGGCGCCATCGCAGCCCCTTCCATCCCGCCTCCCGAACCCAGACGTTCTCGATGAGAACTGGAAAACGGTCGGGAGGAACGGGAAAACAAATAAGGAGAAGCCCAAGGTACTACCAGCCTTATCAAGGGCTAAACAAGCGCAATTGGCGCAAAATGGAGGGGCACAACAGCGCAGTGCGAGAAAGGCCCCTCGCACATCAGCACCTAAGACGCCAAAACTTAAGGCGCCTCGAAGCTCAGCCGTCGTGGTCACACTCACGGAAGAGGCCGTGAAGAAGGGCCTCACATACAGCGGTGTTCTTAAGGAGGCGAAGTCCAAGTTGGACTTAAAAGAAGCGATAGGGGTAGACTCGGTGCAATTCCGCCGTGCGGTCACCGGGGCTACCATCATTCGTATCCCTGGCGCCACCAGTGCCCCAAAAGCAGACGTCCTGGCACAAAAGCTCCAAGAGCTGTACCAGGGCGTCACTATTAAAGTGTCCAGGCCGGTGAAATCCCTCGACATCAGAATCGAGGGGCTGGATGAGTCGACAACGCCGGAAGAAGTAAAGCAGGCCATCGCCAAAAAAGGTGAATGTACGCTGCATAACATTAGAATTGGTCAGCTGCGGCCCGATAGATCGGGCATGTTTGGAGTCTGGGCCCATGTCCCCGTAACGGCAGCGAAAAAACTCGCCATCGGACGATTCCTGGTGGGTTGGGTAGCAGCGAGAGTTAAAATCGGCAGACCAAGAGAACTCTGCTGCTACCGCTGCCTGCAGAAGGGTCACGTGGCGAGTCGGTGCGATGCGGAGGATCGCAGCCGACTCTGCTACAAGTGTGGCCAGGAGGGACACAAGGCGGCATCCTGCTCGTCGCAACCGCACTGCGTTCTGTGTGCGGCGGCGGGAAAAGATGCCAAGCACCGCTTGGGGAGCCTAAAATGCTCGGCACCCAAGAAAACGGTCACGAGGAGAGCGCTAGTTGCCCACAATGCGCCCCCACCGAGCGGGGAACAGATGGAGGTAGCAGAAACCGTACACAAATAGTATGTCTCTACGGTTTCTACAGGGCAACCTAAATCACTGCGCCAGGGCCCAGGACTTGTTTATTCAGAGCCTGGCGCAGTGGTCGATAAACATGGCGGTGACCTCAGAACCATACACGGTTCCGGATAGAGACAATTGGATAGGGGACCTCGATCATCTAGTCGCGATATACGTTGGCGACAACCCACCAATTGTCTCCACCAGAAGAGGAAATGGATGTGTAGGCGTCAAGTTCGCCGATTCTACACTAATTGGGGTGTACTTTTCACCGGACCGAACGCTGTCGGAGTTCGAGGCGTATCTCGACGAGGTCGGTACGTTCGTTGAATGGGGGAGACCTCTCGGTGTCATCGTGGCTGGAGACTTAAATGCCAAGTCAAGGGCTTGGGGGTCGTCGGTCTCGGACAGTCGCGGCGAGGTCCTATTGGCGTGGATGGCGCAGCACAACCTGGCGCCATTGAACACAGGCTCCGAACACACGTGCCTGCGCATGCAAGGCGGGTCCGTCGTGGATATCACATTCGCGAGTCCCGCCCTGGCGCGCCGTGTGCAAGATTGGGAGGTGCTAACCGAGGTGGAGACATTGTCGGACCACCGATATATTCGGTGGGATATTCTCCCCTCCTCGGCGTCCCCAATAAGTCGGAGCCCCGCCGTTCCCCCGGAGATCGGTCCGAGGTGGTCTCTAAGATCGTTAGACCGAGACGTAGCTGAACTGGCTACCATTGTCGGGACATGGTCCCACAGGCTAGAGGACACCAGCGTCAACGATGGTGTGAAGTGGCTCGGCGAAACATTGGCGCACATCTCCAACTGCGCCATGTTCAAGGTTGGGCCTTCGCCACGACGGAATCGAGTGTACTGGTGGTCGGATGATTTAGCACGGTTGCGCACTGCCTGTGTGGTTGCCCGTCGCCGGTACACTCGATATCGCAGACGACGTTCTGGATGGGACGAGACTGAGGAACGGCGTCTCTACACTGTATATCAGGGAGCCAAGAAGGCCCTGCGGTGTGAGATCGCCGCTTCCAAAGAACGAGCCTGGGAGGAATTTTTGAGCAGTCTGGAGTTGGACCCATGGGGCCGGCCGTACAAGCTCGTAATGAGTAAGCTGCGCTCCTGGGCTCCTCCCCTTACTTCCACTCTAGACCCGGCACTTTTAACATCCACAGTGTCGGCACTCTTTCCTCCCAGCGCCCGTAACACCGGATATGACTTCTCCGCCTCGATACCGCCCGGTTCTGTCCCGGAGGTAACCGAGTCGGAGATTAACCTGGCCAAGACGAAAGTGCAATGCAAGCGCACCGCCCCAGGTCCCGATGGGATACATGGGAGGGTGCTTGCCCTAGCACTTCACCACGGACTGGACGACCAACTCAGGACACTGCTCACCAAGTGCCTGAAGGAAGGAGACTTCCCGTTAATGTGGAAAACGGGAAGGCTGGTTCTGCTGAGGAAACCCGGGAAACCGGAGAACTCTCCCTCGGCCTATCGCCCGATAGTGCTGCTCGATGAGGCCGGCAAGCTATTCGAGAGGATAATTGCTGGTCGCATCAACCAACATCTGTCCTCAGCAGGACCAGACTTGGCGGATACACAATTCGGGTTCAGACGTTATCGCTCCACGATAGACGCGATCGCCAAACTTAGGAGTGTATGTGAAGAGGCGACATCCAAGGGCAGGGTAGCGATAGCGGTGTCGCTGGACATTGCAAATGCTTTCAACACCCTGCCCTGGGAAATAATAATGGCGGGACTCGAATCCCACGGCATTCCGCTTTACCTGCGGCAGACGGTCGCCTGTTGCCTGCGGGACAGGAAGATCGTGTTCCCTACACGGGACAGCTGGGAAAGCCACACTGTGTCGTGCGGAGTTCCACAGGGGTCGGTCCTCGGGCCGCTCCTGTGGAACATCGGCTATAACTCGGTGCTGCGGGGAGCGTTCGTCCGTGGGGTGCAGCTCATCTGCTACGCGGACGACACGCTTGTCATAGCAACTGGTTCGGATTTGAGAGAGGCAAAACTGCGGGCCACAGCCGGTGCTTCGCAAGTCTCGGCGAAGATCCGCAGCTTGGGCCTGAAGGTCGCCCTCGAAAAGTCGGAGGCGATCCTTTTCCAAGGTCGCATGAGGACGCCCCAGACGGGGCTAGAAATCATAGTCGGCGGTACTCCAATTCCCATCCGGAGTACCCTAAAGTACCTCGGACTGACTCTGGACTCCAAGTGGAGTTTTAGAGCGCACTTTGCGGCACTCGCCCCGAAACTGGACGCCACGGCTGCGGCTTTAAGTCGCATTTTACCCAACGCCGGTGGCCCGAGCTCGGGACGTCGTCGCTTGGTCGCGGGAGTACTGAGGTCGAAGGCCCTTTACGGGTGTCCGATCTGGGCCAACGACCTCTGTCAGCAAAACAGGGCGATGCTTCGGCGGTCGCAGCGGACCATCGCCATACGGGTAGCGAGGGCTTACCGCACGGTGTCGTACGACGCCGGGTGTGTAGTTGCCGGGCTCCCACCATGGCACCTAGACGCGGCCGCTCTAGCCGATGTCTATTGGCGCAGAGCCAGGAGACGGCAAGAGGGTGAAGAGCCATCCGCTGACCTTCTTAAAATCTGGAGAGGCCACGCCCACAACAGGGCGATGGAGTTATGGAAAGAGGAGCTAATGACATCCAGGGCTGGGTCGTGGACACTGGACGCGATCCGCCCGAAACTCCAGGACTGGACGAACAGGCGGTGGGGACACCTCTCCTACCGGCTGGTGCAGACGCTGACCGGCCACGGCTGTTTCGGCAAATATCTGCACCAAATAGCCGGTAAGGAACCAACACCGAGGTGTCACCACTGTCCGGAACAGGTCGACTCCGTCGGCCATACGATCTTTGACTGCCCGGCATGGGAAGCCGAGAGGCGACCCATCGCCAATATCACGGGACTGGGCTCCTCATCGTTCTCAGAGGTGATTGACAACATTCTGAGCAGCGAGGATGCGTGGAATGCGTTCCAGAAGTTCTCAGAACTAGTCATTCAAGCCAAAGAAGATGCCGAGAGGGCACGTGAAGCAGACCCAGAGTCGGCCCCTCTCCGGCGAGAAAGACGAGGTCGTCGCCGACGCATCTTTCAGCGTCTGGCGTAGACCTATGTATATAATGTTGTAAATATAGTTCTTAAGGCTGTATATATACTTAATAAAGGAGAGCCGCGCGACTCATGAGCGGCAACGCAGGTCAGAAGCTTGGTAATGGCATAGCTGGTACGAGCAACGACCAAAGCGACCTGGAGGGCCCGAGGGGTTTTAGTGGGTATGGCCGAACGACTTTAGGCGAGTCCCACACTCCCTACGCCACTGTACATAGGCCCGGCGTAGGGGTGCAGAATTGCATTTCCCCTCGTACAAAAAAAAAAAAAGGTTAGGTTAGGTTAGGTTCTTGTCCACGGACCTGCTGGGTTGTCTCAGTGGGCGGAGAGGTGAACTTCGACGTGGCGCGTCCCCGGGTGGCGGATAGGGGAACGCTCCGGCCTGGTGCGAGCCGGAGTAGGGCGAAAGCCCCGCGGACCAAACACCAAGGGGAGCCTGCGACCTCGGTCGCGGGTGACCCGTTCTGGCGGGCCCACTTGTGGGCTGGCTGGAGTCTGGCCGGCCCTTGATTAAGGGCTGGCCCCAGGGAGGTCGCTGGGGGTGGGCTCTTTGAGTCCGCCCTTTGTAGCGAAACTGCGGGGATTATGGGGTCCCCGCAGTAGTTGTGGTGGTGAGTCGCGGAGGAGGAGGAGTGTTGGTATTACGGTGCGCCACTCTCCCTATCCTCCGCGACTCAGCGGCGTCGCACCGCGTCTGCGACGGCAGTGGGGCTGCGGGGGGGAGGGGGTTTCTCCGACCCCTCGCGGCCGTATTGCACGCGTAATTCCGGCGGCGACGCTGGGACCGCGGGCCCTTGTCTTTTTCAAGACGAGGGCCGCGAGGAGTGAACCTCTATAAAAAACTCAAGGCGGCACCAGCAGGGGAGGGCGGGGATTCCCGAACCTGCATTGCACTGGTGCCGTCTCCTCAGGTGGAGCCGGAAACGGCTGGCGCTGGCGGGGCCGCGGAGGTAAGCGAAAGCGTTCCCGTAGCCCCTCCGATATGCGCATAGGAGGCAATGTCAGGTTTTAGTCGGTTCGAGTCCGACATAATCCGAACTTGTCCCCGCGAGGGAGGATATGCGTGGGCATTTCCTGACTATAAAAAAAAAAAAAAAAAAAAAAAAAAAAAAAAAAAAAAAAAGGTTAGGTTCTTGTAGTCGGGGTAGGGCGACTAGCGCCCCGCGGACCAAACACCGGGGGGGGGAAATGGGTAAGGGGGGGGAGGTGGGAAGGTTAGGGGGCGGCCCGGCGTGCATTAACACCGCCGTCGGGAACAACCGTCCAAAACTAGGGGAGGCACGCCGACCCCCTAGCACCCCGTAGCCTAGTGTCTCCTCAACGATCTCCATCGAATCGGCGTTATGGAGTATGTCGAGGCACTAGAGCGGAGGGCTTGCCTTAACCGGCCGGCCCGCGAGAAAGGAAAACTCTGTAAAAACCCGACAGCGAAGTCGTTAACACCTGTAGATACCTGGCGACCTCTACAGTATGTAGCCTTACCCTTCGGAATGGGCGTCACCCGGGGGTGGACCTGTTGATCGACCCTTCTCGTGGGAACACAAATGGATACAAATTCTAAAATAAAAAACGTTGTTGATGTAGAGAGGAGTGTGGAGAGTGGGGATGTGATGAGGGAGGAGCAGAAAATGAAGGAGTTGAGGGTGGTGCTGACGCGCACCCCGACAACGGCGAGGTCATCGGCGCACAAAAGACTGTCGGAGTCCGACTCGGAATCAAATCGAAGCATGGTGTCCGTCACGAGCCTATGCGGCTCTATGGAGTCCCTGGACAGGGATGGGCCTGGGCGCTTTTGGAGCGAAGGCCGAGGTCAGAAGCGGCCCAGGGATGTGGAGCTCAGCGGGAGCTCTACGGAGACCCCCGCCACTAGCACCAAAAGGAAGGGACGCGGTCGTCCGCCAACCACCGGCGACTATGTCGGGCTGGCGGCGGCCAAACAAGCCTTTTTGAAGGCTCAGAAGGAAGAGATGGAAGCGCGTGCGGAGGCCGAACTGATGTCGTCGCTGTCTGAGGTGAGGTCGACAAGAACATCTTCCGCCGCGTCGGGCGCTCGGAAGGGCGCCAATACGCCTATTCGCGACGCGCAGCCGGCGACAAATGTAGAGGTTCGAGTAGAGACACACCTCGGCGTCATACTGGATGTGGCAAAAAAGTCGTCCCACCTTAAGGGCACTTTTGTCCGCGCTCTAAACGAGGCTGTGGACGCCATTAGGGATAATTTTAAGGCGATCGCGAAGCGCACAGACTCAGAGGAAGCACGGCTGCTTCGCGCGGAAAACGAGCGCATGAAAGCCGAGGTCGCGCTGTTGCGCAAAGAGGTGGCGGATATGAGAGAGTGCCTTCTCCGGGCGAGGCCACAGGCTGATATCGCTGTGCCGAGTCAGCCTGATCAGGCACATAACGAAGACCTCGTGCGGACCATCCTCTGCCAAGTGGGCACGATGCTAAATGCAAGGCTAGAGGCTCTAGAAGAACGTCTGTTGCCTGAACAGCGTCTCCGCCCCCCTCTGGCGGCGGACAAGCGGACTCGCCTCCCTCCTGAGCCGGTGTTCAGGCCGCCCCTGAGCGCTGATAGGCGACAGCCGCCGCCGCCCCGTCCCAGAGCACAGCCCGGCAGGGACACAAGCACAGCAAGGAGACCGACTCAGACCAAACCGGCTGCCCCTTCTAAGCCCCCTCGCCCCTCTCAGCATAGTGGGGGACGGACACCAGCTGCGAAAGGCCAGCAAGGGCAAGCACCCGAGGGCCCAACGAATGAGCCTAGATGGACAGAGGTTGTGGGCCGGAAGGCCAAAAGGAAAGGCAACCCCTCGAATAGGCCTGCCCCCACCCCATCTGGTCAAAAAGCCGCGGCCCCGCCGAAGGCCCCGAAAATCACGGTCCCGAAGACGGCGGCCATCATGGTGAGCCTCAAGAAGGGGGAGGCCACCTCCATGGCCGAGGTTCTCACCAAGGCCAGGGCCTCCATCCTGCTTCGGGACTTTGGATTGGAGACGGTCAAGATCCGAACGAGCGTGACCGGCTCCAGGCTGATGGAGGTAGGGGGAGAGACCCCGGACGCCTCTGCTGACCGCCTGGCCGCCAGACTGACGGAGGTCATCGGGGCCTGGGCCGACATAGCCCGCCCGACCAAATCGGTCAGCCTCAAGCTCACCGGCTTAGACGAGTCTGTTACCCAGGAGGAGCTGGTTGCCAAGGTGGCGGCTGCTGGTGGCTGCTCCCCCAGCCAGGTCAAGGCCGGCCAAATCCGCCGTAGCTTCTGGGGTGACGGCTCGGCCATTATAAAGTGCCCGGCGACCGCTGCCAAGGCAGCCGTAAAAGCAGGAAAGCTGGCCATAGGCTGGACCATGGCCACCGTCAAAGCGATGGAGGCCCGGCCGCTGCGCTGCTACAAGTGCATGCGGCTAGGCCATACACGTGCCCTCTGCCCTGCAGAGTGCCCAACGGAAGCGGACTATGGCAAACTCTGCTTCCGTTGTGGCAAGGAGGGGCATAAGGCGGCCACGTGCGAGGCGCCTGCCAAATGCGCGGTATGTGCGAAGGCAGGTCGCCCGCACGCGCATGCGATGGGGGGTGCCAAATGCACGCCCCCTACCGTGAAGGGGAAGGCCCCACGGAGCAGACCTTCTCCGCCGCAGGCCACTGAGGAACTCGAAATGCAAGTGTCATAATGCCAGGACACCCACACACAGAGTTCCTGCAGACCAACGCCAACCACTGCGCCCGCGCACAGGACCTGCTTATGCAGGTCTTGGCGAAGTGGAAGATTGGCGTCGCCGTTGTGGCCGAGCCCTACCTGGTCCCCCCTCTGCCAAACTGGATCGGGGATACGGAGGGCTCGGTCGCCATAGTGGTGCCGCCCGCTGCCCCCCAGCGCCTCTCCCTCAGGGAGAGGGGTGCAGGGTACGTGGCGGCAAATTAAGGAGGGGTAGTACTCGTAGGAGTCTACTTCTCCCCAAACAGGAACCTCTCGGACTTCGAGAGGTTCCTGGACGGCCTGGAGCCGGTGGTGCGGAGGGCATCGCCCGCCCAGGTGATCGTGATGGGGGATCTCAACGCTAAGTGCGCAGCGTGGGGGTCCTCCATCACCGACGTGAAAGGGGCGCTCCTCCGGGACTGGGCTACAGTCATCGGCCTAGCCCCGGAGAACCAGGGCAACGCCGACACGTGCGTACGAGGACGGGGGGGCTCAGTGGTAGACGTCACATTCGCCACCCCCGCTATCGGCGCCCGCATTTCATGTTGGCGTGTCCTGGAGGAGGTGGAGACCCTGTCCGATCATTTATACATCCGGTTCAGGGTCTCCAACGCGCCCCTGGATCAGAGGGCGCGCGCAGCGGCCGGTCCGCGGCGAGGCGCGGTCTTCCCGCGATGGCAGCTTTCCCGCCTCGACGCGGACCTGGCGGAAGAGGCCGCAATATGCTGCGCGTGGTCGTCGGACCCCCCCCAATCGGTGGGGGTTGAGGAGAGGGCCGTCAGGTTCCGCCGGGACCTGACGGCGATCTGCAACGCCGGGATGCCCAGGGCGCGACGCTTCACGCCCAGGGCGGGCGTCTACTGGTGGTCGCAGGACCTCGCGGTACTGCGTGCCGCCAGTAACGCCGCCCGGCGTGCATTCACGCGGTGCCGCAGACGGCGGCACCGGACGGATGTCGAGCTGGAGCGCCTCCAAGCTGACGTGCGCGCCGCCAAAAAGGCGCTCGCAGCAGCCATCAGGGTCGCCAAGGACAATGCTTACTCGGAGTTCTTGGCGACCCTCGACGAAGATCCGTGGGGGCGTCCGTACCGCATGGTGCGGGCAAAACTCAAGGTGGCGCCCCCCACAGAGCAAATGGAGCCGGCTGTCCTCAGCGCGGTGGTCGAGGGGCTGTTTCCTAACAGCCCTCCGTTCGATCCGCCGCGCATGGCCCCGCCAGATGACAGGGACACTCCCCCCCCTCCTCCTCCGATTACAGAGGAGGAGGTTGCTATGGCGGCCAGCCGGCTCCGGGGGCCCCGGAAAGCACCGGGGCCCGATGGAGTCCCTGGCAAGGTCCTCCTCATAGCCGCAAAACACCTCGGGGACCGCCTCCGCTGCCTATTCGGCGATTGCTTGGCGGCGGGGCGCTTCCCTGGGGCGTGGAAGGAGGGGCGGCTGGTCCTCATCAGAAAAGACGGCCGCCCCGCGGACTCACCCTCCGGATACCGGCCCCTCGTGATGCTGGACGAGATCGGGAAGCTGCTAGAAAGAGTGATTGCTTCCCGGGTCATCCAGCATCTGGCGAGGGATGGGCCGCAGATCTCTAAGAACCAATTCGGGTTCCGGTCGGGGCGATCGACCCTCGATGCCCTGACCGCCCTGAGGAGGTTCACGGAGGATGCGGCCCAGAGGGGGCAGGGGGCTATGGCGGTGTCGCTCGACATCGCTAATGCCTTCGGCTCCCTCCCATTTGAGGTAATAGAGGAGGCACTCCGATACCACCGAGTGCCTCCCTATCTCCGGAGGGTGGTAGGACACTACCTGCAGGACAGGGTAGTGTCCTACATAGGGAGGACGGCCAGAGAGGAAAGGCGGATGGCCTCCGGTGTTCCCCAGGGGTCCGTACTGGGACCCCTACTGTGGAACATCGGTTTCGATTGGGCCATCCGCGGAAAGGTGCTGCCCCAGATGGCGGTCATCTGCTATGCAGATGACACGCTTGTAGCAGTCCGGGACAGCACCTGGCGGGAGCTGAAGGCGAGGGCTGAGGCCGGAGCAACCCTGCTGGTCCGAAGAATCGAGGCGCTCGGCCTCCGCGTGGCCCTCCAAAAAACTGAGGCCCTCTATTTTAGAGGGCCGAGGTGGAAGGTGCCAGCGGGGGCCAACCTTCGGATCGGCGGGGGCGAGGTCGCGGTGAAGGCCCGGATGAACTATCTGGGCCTCACCCTCGACGGGGGTTGGCGTTTCAGGGACCACTTCCAGACGCTGACCCCCCGGCTCGTGGGGGCGGCAGCAGCCCTGGCTAGGCTCCTCCCCAACACCAGAGGTCCGGGTGTGCAGGCAAGACGCCTGTACACCATGGTCGTCAAGAGTATGGCCCTGTACGGCGCGCCGATCTGGGCGGACGCCCTAGACGCGCCAAACAGGGCCCTCCTACGCAGGCCGCAACGAATTGTTGCGGCGCGTGCGTGCCGGGCCTACCGCACGGTAGGCCACGCGGCGGCCTGCGTCCTGGCCGGCACTCCTCCTTGGGAGATCGAAGCGAGGGTGCTGACCGAGGAATACCGGGTGCGGGCCGAGCTCAGGGGCCGGGGTGACTCTCACACCCCGGAGGAGCACGCGCGCGCTCGGCAGAGGAGGAGGAAAATGACGACCATAGAGCTTTGGGCGACAGGCCTCGCGGACGCCAAATACGGGGTCCGCACAATTGAGGCCATCCGTCCACTGCTCTCGGAATGGTGCGGGAGGGGCCACGGGTCCCTCACCTTCCGACTGACGCAGGTTCTGTCAGGACATGGCTGTTTCGGGCGGTATCTGCGTCGGATCGGAAGGGAGGAGACGGCGTCGTGCTATGGGTGCGGCGAACGGGACGATACGGCACAGCACACGCTAGAGGTGTGTTGTGCATGGTCTGATGAGCGCCGCACCCTGGTGGCGGCGATCGGCGGAGACCTCTCGCTCCCCGGCGTAATAAGCGCCATGCTAAGAAGCGAGAGGTCATGGGATGGCGTAGCCTCCTTCTGCGAAGCTGTCATCTCGCAGAAGGAGGTGATGGAGCGGGAGCGCGAGATAGACTCCCAGGCGCCCCCAACCCGAAGACGAAGACCGGGAAGGAGAGCGCGGCAATACGTGGCCGCCCTCCCCGACCCTACAGACGGCGCCTAACGGCGAAACGCAGGCGGGGTCGCGGTAGCAAGCTCACGCGTCCCCGTGGCCCCGCCGTAATGCGTCAGAGGGCAGTCAGGTTTTAGTGGGTATTCCGGCCACCTTCTTACACCTTCCTTGGCCGGCGAGTCCCACACTCCCTACGCCATTGCACAGCCCGGCGTAGGGGTGCGTAACGCATTTCCTGACTATAAAAAAAAAAAAAAAAAAAAAAAAGGTTAGGTTAGGTTACCACGGACCTGCTGGGTTGTCTCAGGTGAACTCCGACGTGGCGCGTCCCCGGGTGGCGGATAGGGGAACGCTCCGGCTTGTAGTCGGGGTAGGGCGACTAGCGCCCCGCGGACCAAACACTGGGGGGGGAAATGGGTAAGGGGGGTGGGAAGGTTAGGGGGTGGCCCGGCGTGCATTAACACCGCCGTCGGGAACAACCGTCCAAAACTAGGGGAGGCACGCCGACCCCCTAGCACCCCGTAGCCTAGTGTCTCTTCAACGATCTCCATCGAATCGGCGTTATGGAGTATGTCGAGGCACTAGAGCGGAGGGCTTGCCTTAACCGGCCGGCCCGCGAGAAAGGAAAACTCTATAAAAACCCGACAGCGAAGTCGTTAAAACCTGTAGATACCTGGCGACCTCTACAGTATGTAGCCTTACCCTGCGGAATGGGCGTCACCCGGGGGTGGACCTGTTGATCGACCCTTCTCGTGGGAACACAAATGGATACAAATTCTAAAATCAAAAACGTTGTTGATGTAGAGAGGAGTGTGGAGAGTGGAGATGTGATGAGGGAGGAGAAGGTGAAGGAGTTGAGGGTGGTGCTGACGCGCACCCCGACAACGGCGCACAAAAGACTGTCGGAGTCCGATTCGGACACGGAACATCGAAGCATGGTGTCCGTTACAAGCCTATGCGGCTCTATGGAGTCCCTGGACAGGGATGGGCCTGGGCGCTTTTGGAGCGAAGGCCGAGGTCAGAAGCGGCCCAGGGATGTGGAGCTCAGCGGGAGCTCTACGGAGACCCCCGCCACTAGCACCAAAAGGAAGGGACGCGGCCGTCCGCCAACCACCGGCGACTATGTCGGGCTGGCGGCGGCCAAACAAGCCTTTTTGAAGGCTCAGAAGGAAGAGATGGAAGCGCGTGCGGAGGTCGAACTGATGTCGTCGCTGTCTGAGGTGAGGTCGACAAGAACATCTTCCGCCGCGTCGGGCGCTCGGAAGGGCGCCAATACGCCTATTCGCGACGCGCAGCCGGCGACAAATGTAGAGGGTCGAGTAGAGACACACCTCGGCGTCATACTGGATGTGGCAAAAAAGTCGTCCCACCTTAAGGGCACTTTTGTCCGCGCTCTAAACGAGGCTGTGGACGCCATTAGGGACAATTTTAAGGCGATCGCGAAGCGCACAGACTCAGAGGAAGCACGGCTGCTTCGCGTGGAAAACGAGCGCATGAAAGCCGAGGTCGCGCTGTTGCGCAAAGAGGTGGCTGATATGAGAGAGTGCCTTCTCCGGGCGAGGCCACAGGCTGATATCGCTGTGCCGAGGCAGCCTGATCAGGCACATAACGAAGACCTCGTGCGGACCATCCTCTGCCAAGTGGGCACGATGCTAAATGCAAGGCTAGAGGCTCTAGAAGACCGTCTGTTGCCTGAACAGCGTCTCCGCCCCCCACTAGCGGCGGACAAGCGGACTCGCCTCCCTCCTGAGCCGGTGTTCAGGCCGCCCCTGAGCGCTGATAGGCGACAGCCGCCGCCGCCCCGTCCCAGAGCACAGCCCGGCAGGGACACTGGCACAGCAAGGAGACCGACTCAGACCAAACCGGCTGCCCCTTCTAAGCCCCCTCGCCCCTCTCAGCATAGTGGGGGACGGACACCAGCTGCGAAAGGCCAGCAAGGGCAAGCACCCGAGGGCCCAACGAATGAGCCTAGATGGACAGAGGTTGTGGGCCGGAAGGCCAAAAGGAAAGGCAACCCCTCGAATAGGCCTGCCCCCACCCCATCTGGTCAAAAAGCCGCGGCCCCGCCGAAGGCCCCGAAAATCACGGTCCCGAAGACGGCGGCCATCATGGTGAGCCTCAAGAAGGGGGAGGCCACCTCCATGGCCGAGGTTCTCACCAAGGCCAGGGCCTCCATCCTGCTTCGGGACTTTGGATTGGAGACGGTCAAGATCCGAACGAGCGTGACCGGCTCCAGGCTGATGGAGGTAGGGGGAGAGACCCCGGACGCCTCTGCTGACCGCCTGGCCGCCAGACTGACGGAGGTCATCGGGGCCTGGGCCGACATAGCCCGCCCGACCAAATCGGTCAGCCTCAAGCTCACCGGCTTAGACGAGTCTGTTACCCAGGAGGAGCTGGTGGCCAAGGTGGCGGCTGCTGGTGGCTGCTCCCCCAGCCAGGTCAAGGCCGGCCAAATCCGCCGAAGCTTCTGGGGCGACGGCACGGCCATTATAAAGTGCCCGGCGGCGGCTGCCAAGGCAGCCGTCAAAGCAGGAAAGCTGGCCATAGGCTGGACCATGGCCACCGTCAAAGCGATGGAGGCCCGGCCGCTGCGCTGCTACAAGTGCATGCGGCTAGGCCATACACGTGCCCTCTGCCCTGCAGAGTGCCCAACGGAAGCGGACTATGGCAAACTCTGCTTCCGTTGTGGCAAAGAGGGGCATAAGGCGGCCACGTGCGAGGCGCCTGCCAAATGCGCGGTATGCGCGAAGGCAGGTCGCCCGCACGCGCATGCGATGGGGGGTGCCAAATGCACGCCCCCTACCGTGAAGGGGAAGGCTCCACGGGGCAAGCCTTCTCCGCCGCAGAGCCGCCAGGCTAGTGAGGAAATAGAAATGCAAGTGTCATAATGTCAGGACACCCGCACACAGAGTTCCTGCAGACCAACGCCAACCACTGCGCCCGCGCACAGGACCTGCTTATGCAGGTCTTGGCGGAGTGGAAGATTGGCGTCGCCGTTGTGGCCGAGCCCTACCTGGTCCCCCCCCTGCCAAACTGGATCGGGGATACGGAGGGCTCGGTCGCCATAGTGGTGCCGCCCGCTGCCCCCCAGCGCCTCTCCCTCAGGGAGAGGGGTGCAGGGTACGTGGCGGCAAATTGGGGAGGGGTAGTACTCGTAGGAGTCTACTTCTCCCCAAACAGGAACCTCTCGGACTTCGAGAGGTTCCTGGACGGCCTGGAGCCGGTGGTGCGGAGGGCATCGCCCGCCCAGGTCATCGTGATGGGGGATCTCAACGCTAAGTGCGCAGCGTGGGGGTCCTCCATCACCGACGTGAAAGGGGCGCTCCTCCGGGACTGGGCTACAGTCATCGGCCTAGCCCCGGAGAACCAGGGCAACGCCGACACGTGCGTACGAGGACGGGGGGGCTCAGTGGTAGACGTCACATTCGCCACCCCCGCTATCGGCGCCCGCATTTCATGTTGGCGTGTCCTGGAGGAGGTGGAGACCCTGTCCGATCATTTATACATCCGGTTCAGGGTCTCCAACGCGCCCCTGGATCAGCGGGCGCGCGCAGCGGCCGGTCCGCGGCGAGGCGCGGTCTTCCCGCGATGGCAGCTTTCCCGCCTCGACGCGGACCTGGCGGAAGAGGCCGCAATATGCTGCGCGTGGTCGTCGGACCCCCCCCAATCGGTGGGGGTTGAGGAGAGGGCCGTCAGGTTCCGCCGGGACCTGACGGCGATCTGCAACGCCGGGATGCCCAGGGCGCGACGCTTCACGCCCAGGGCGGGCGTCTACTGGTGGTCGCAGGACCTCGCGGTACTGCGTGCCGCCAGTAACGCCGCCCGGCGTGCATTCACGCGGTGCCGCAGACGGCGGCACCGGACGGATGTCGAGCTGGAGCGCCTTCAGGCTGACATGCGCGCCGCCAAGAGGGCGCTCGCAGCAGCCATCAGGGTCGCCAAGGACAATGCTTACTCAGAGTTCTTGGCGACCCTCGACGAAGATCCGTGGGGGCGTCCGTACCGCATGGTGCGGGCAAAATTAAAAGTGGCGCCCCCCACAGAACAAATGGAGCCGGCTGTCCTCAGCGCGGTGGTCGAGGGGCTGTTTCCTAACAGCCCTCCGTTCGATCCGCCGCGCATGGCCCCGCCAGATGACAGGGACACTCCCCCCCCTCCTCCTCCGATTACAGAGGAGGAGGTAGTTAGGGCGGCCAGCCGGCTCCGGGGGCCCCGGAAAGCACCGGGGCCCGATGGAGTCCCTGGCAAGGTCCTCCTCATAGCCGCAAAACACCTCGGGGACCGCCTCCGATGCCTATTCGGCGATTGCTTGGCGGCGGGGCGCTTCCCTGGGGCGTGGAAGGAGGGGCGGCTGGTCCTCATCAGAAAAGACGGCCGCCCCGCGGACTCACCCTCCGGATACCGGCCCCTCGTGATGCTGGACGAGATCGGGAAGCTGCTAGAAAGAGTGATCGCTTCCCGGCTCATCCAGCATCTGACGAGGGATGGGCCGCAGATCTCTGGGAACCAATTCGGGTTCCGGTCGGGGCGATCGACCCTCGATGCCCTGACCGCCCTGAGGAGGTTCACGGAGGATGCGGCCCAGAGGGGGCAGGGGGCTATGGCGGTGTCGCTCGACATCGCTAATGCCTTCGGCTCCCTCCCCTTTGAGGTAATAGAGGAGGCACTCCGATACCACCGAGTGCCTCCCTATCTCCGGAGGGTGGTAGGACACTACCTGCAGGATCGGGTAGTGTCCTACATGGGGAGGACGGCCAGAGAGGAAAGGCGGATGGCCTCCGGTGTTCCCCAGGGGTCCGTACTGGGACCCCTACTGTGGAACATCGGATTCGATTGGGCCATCCGCGGAAAGGTGCTGCCCCAGATGTCGGTCATCTGCTATGCAGATGACACGCTTGTAGCAGTCCGGGACAGCACCTGGAGGGAGCTGAAGGCGAGGGCTGAGGCCGGAGCCACCCTGCTGGTCCGGAGAATCGAGGCGCTCGGCCTCCGCGTGGCCCTCCAAAAAACTGAGGCCCTCTATTTTAGAGGGCCAAGGTGGAAGGTGCCAGCGGGGGCCAACCTTCGGATCGGCGGGGGCGAGGTCGCGGTGAAGGCCCGGATGAACTATCTGGGCCTCACCCTCGACGGGGGTTGGCGTTTCAGGGACCACTTCCAGACGCTGACCCCCCGGCTCGTGGGGGCGGCAGCAGCCCTGGCTAGGCTCCTCCCCAACACCAGAGGTCCGGGTGTGCAGGCAAGACGCCTGTACACCATGGTCGTCAAAAGTATGGCCCTGTACGGCGCGCCGATCTGGGCAGACGCCCTAGACGCTCCTAACAGGGCCCTCCTACGCAGGCCGCAACGAATTGTTGCGGCGCGTGCGTGCCGGGCCTACCGCACGGTAGGCCACGCGGCGGCCTGCGTCCTGGCCGGCACTCCTCCTTGGGAGATCGAAGCGAGGGTGCTGGCCGAGGAATACCGGGTGCGGGCCGAGCTCAGAGGCCGGGGTGGCTCTCACACCCCGGAGGAGCACGCCCGCGCTCGGCAGAGGAGGAGGAAAATGACGACCATAGAGCTTTGGGCGACAGGCCTCGCGGACGCCAAATACGGGGTCCGCACAATTGAGGCCATCCGTCCACTGCTCTCGGAATGGTGCGGGAGGGGCCACGGGTCCCTCACCTTCCGACTGACGCAGGTTCTGTCAGGACATGGCTGTTTCGGGCGGTACCTGCGTCGGATCGGAAGGGAGGAGACGGCGTCGTGCCATGGGTGCGGCGAACGGGACGATACGGCACAGCACACGCTAGAGGTGTGTTGTGCCTGGTCTGATGAGCGCCGCACCCTGGTGGCGGCGATCGGCGGAGACCTCTCGCTCCCCGGCGTAATAAGCGCCATGCTAAGAAGCGAGAGGTCATGGGATGGCGTAGCCTCCTTCTGCGAAGCTGTCATCTCGCAGAAGGAGGCGATGGAGCGGGAGCGCGAGATAGACTCCCAGGCGCCCCCAACCCGAAGACGAAGACCGGGAAGGAGAGCGCGGCAATACGTGGCCGCCCTCCCCGACCCTACAGACGGCGCCTAACGGCGAAACGCAGGCGGGGTCGCGGTAGCAAGCTCACGCGTCCCCGTGGCCCCGCCGTAATGCGTCAGAGGGCAGTCAGGTTTTAGTGGGTATTCCGGCCACCTTCTTACACCTTCCTTGGCCGGCGAGTCCCACACTCCCTACGCCATTGCACAGCCCGGCGTAGGGGTGCGTAACGCATTTCCTGACTATAAAAAAAAAAAAAAAAAAAAAAGGTTCCACGCACCTGCCAACATGGTTTCCGGCACGGCCGCTCCACCATCGATGCTATTGCACGGGTGAAGGCCGTCGCCGAAGAGGAGGTCGTTAAGGGTGGCGTCGTCTTGGCGGTATCTTTAGATATCGCCAACGCCTTTAACACGTTACCTCGCGTAAGTATAATGGAGGCCCTGCGGTTCCATGGGGTCCCGTTGTACTTGCGTGAGACGATTAAGGCCTACCTATCGGACAGGACAGTGGTATATCCCACAACTACCGGATTTGGACAGAGGAGAGTGTCGTGCGGCGTTCCACAGGGTTCCGTTTTAGGGCCACTACTGTGGAACGTCGGTTACGACTGGGTCCTCCGCGGCCCGACTCTCCGCGGCGTTAGCGTCGTATGCTACGCGGATGACACACTGGTGTTGGCAAGGGGCGGTAGCTATCGGGAGGCGAGCGTGTTAGCTACCGCTGGAGTAGCCCAAGTAGTGGGCAGGATAAGGAATCTGGGCCTGACGGTGGCCTTGGACAAATCCGAGGCCTTGTGTTTTCACGGGCCTCGCCGAGCACCACCGCCGAGCGCTCAACTGATAGTGGGCGGAGTTTCCATCGGCGTCGGGTCCACAATGAAGTACCTGGGAGTTGTGCTCGACAGCCGGTGGAACTTCAAGGAACATTTCCGGCGGATGGCTCCGAAGCTCGCGCGCACTTCGTTCGCCCTGAGCAGGCTATTGCCTAATCTGGGCGGACCGAGCGCGAGCTGTCGTCGCCTCTATGCCGGAGTTGTACGGTCGATGGCCTTGTACGGGGCCCCCATCTGGGCGGATGCCCTCGGGCGCCACAACAAAGCCCAACTACGCAGATCGCAGAGGGTAGTGGCGCTCCGAGCGGCAAGAGCGTACCGCATGGTTTCGTGGGAGGCGGCATGCGTGCTGGCGGGGACTCCCCCATGGGAACTGGAGGCGTCGGCGTTGGCGGAGGTCTACTGGAAGTCCGCCGACGCCAAAGGTCGGGGTGAAGTCCCAAGTGTTGAAGAGATAGGAGAGTGGCGACAGAGCGCAAGGGACACAGTCCTGCGCAGCTGGCTAGAACATCTGAGCCAACCGGGAGCGGGTCACCGTACCATAGCGGCGATCCGCCCCGCATTACCAGAGTGGCTGACGAGACGGTGGGGTGCGCTCTCATATCGCCTAGTGCAGGTCCTCTCGGGGCATGGCTGCTTCGGGAGGTACCTGTGCAACGTGGCCAAACGGGAGCGCACTCCTCAGTGCCGCTTCTGCGGCGCCGAAGAGGACGACGCGGATCACACCCTCACATGCTGCTCAGCATGGGCAGAGGAGCGAGCCGCGCTCGTGAACCAAATTGGAGATGAAATCTCGCTGCCGGCCGTTGTGTCTGCGATGGTCGGCAGTGAAACTGGATGGGATGCCGTCGCCGCCTTCTGTGAGGCGGTGATGGAGAAGAAAGAAGTGGACGAGCGTCGCCGGGAGGATGATCCGGAGGAGGATCCCGTGCGCCGCCGCCGACCGATGCGCCGACGCCGGGCTTTTGCCCAGACGACGTAATATGGTCGGTGCCGGGTTGGCAAACCCGGTAGGAGTGGGGGGCGATAGTTCTCCGTCGCCTCCTCTCGGAGATGATGTGGCCTAGGCCACGAGAGACGTGTCCTGAGAAGGACGAACGCCCTGCCGGGGACAAGGATAAGGGTAACTGTCACCTTAGCCCCGGCACAAGCGGCGGGCAGAAGTGGGCACTGGGGTTTTAGTGGGTATGGCCGAACGTCTTTAGGCGACCCCCACACTCCCCGCGCCACTTGCACAGCCCAGGCGCGGGGGTCAATAAAAGGATTTCCCCAGATAAAAAAAAAAAAAAAAAAAAAAAGGTTCCACGCACCTCCACGGACCTGCCGGGTTGTCTCAGTGGCCGGAGAGGTGAACTCCGACGTGGCGCGTCCCCGGGTGGCGGATAGGGGAACGCTCCGGCTTGTAGTCGGGGTAGGGCGATTAGCGCCCCGCGGACCAAACACTGGGGGGGGAAATGGGTAAGGGGGGGGGAGGTGGGAAGGTGAGGGGGCGGCCCGGCGTGCGTTAACCCCGCCGTCGGGAACAACCGTCCAAAACTAGGGGGGGCACGCCGACCCCTCTAGCAACCCGTAGCCTAGTGTTCTCTTCAACGATCTCCACCGAATCGGCGTTGTGGAGTATGTCGAGGCACTAGAGCGGAGGGCTTGCCTTAACCGGCCGGCCCGCGAGAAAGGAAAACTCTATAAAAACCCGACAGCGAAGTCGTTAAAACCTGTAGATACCTGGCGACCTCTACAGGATGTAGCCTTACCCTGCGGAATGGGCGTCACCCGGGGGTGGACCTATTGATCGACCCTTCTCGTGGGAACTTTATGGAAACCAAAATTAAAAACGTTGAGGAGAGGAGTGTTGCGAAAGGTGATGAATTGGTTGTGGAGGAGACGAGGCGCACATCGTTAGATGGCGCAAATTTGAAGGAGGCGAGAGTGCGGCTGGAGCGCGTTCCGGTCGTGCGCCAACCAGCGCTCAGTGAAACGGATTCTGACGCTTCGACCGTGGACATGGAGATAGAGCCATCGGAGGACCGCGAAGACCGGCACCCCGGGTATTCCTGGGGGAGTCTCGGTCGGAAGCGGCTGCGGGCCGTCGCAGTTGGCGACGTGGAGACGGGGCCCTCGCCCAAAGTGGCAGGGACGAGAAAAGGCCGAGGACGGCCGCCGACAACCGGCGAGTACGTTGGCCTCGCCCAGGCGAAGCGGGAGCTGGCAGAGGCTACCCAACGCCAACTCGAGCTAGAGGCCGAAAAGGACGTAGCCGAGATGACGAAGGGGCTGCGGTCTACCAGAGCAGGGTCCCGACTTTCGGAGACCTCTGCTTCGGAACTTGAGGGCGAACACGATCTAGGCTCGGCAGAGCTGGGGGGACAAATTGAACTTGGCGCAGCGGCCGTGGCGGCCGTCTGTGAAAAGTCCAACAACCTTAAAGGGACATCTAAGAAGGCGCTCAAGGAGGCGGTTGCGCAGATTCGGGCGGCGTCAAGGCTCCTGATGACGCGCAATATAAATGAAGAGACGAGACTACTGCGAGCGGCCAACTCCCGCCTAAAGGCGGAAATGGCCGCGCTGAAGAAAGAGGTGGCGGAGCTGAAGGCGTGCATGGAGCAGGCGGGGGCGGCACCCAAACCCGTCGCAGCGACATGCCCACAGACGAAAGAAGAGGAACTGGAGAACCGGATCCTGAGCAGGCTCTCGGACCGGCTCAACGCCCGGATAGACGGGCTAGAGCCGCGTCTGAACCCGGAGCCTCGCTTGCGACCGGCACTGGCTCACGACAGGCGTGAGGCGGAAGCCGGGCGGAAACCCTCGGCAAGCCGTCCTCGTCAAAAACCGGAAATAACCCAGGCGGAACGGCCTGAAGTGCGCCTCCCCAAAGCGGTCCAACCGGGTTGGATAAAGGTTGGCGCAAAGGGGAAGGCGAAGGCGTCGACATCTACATCGGCGCCGGCCGCTTCTTCTTCCGCGGCCCAATCCACCCAACAGGGCAAAGAGAAGAACAAGAAGGCCAAGAAGACGAGTCGTCCCCTCCCGCCGGCGCCTGCATCCATGGTGGAGACCATGGCGTCGGTCGTGAAGAGGGGCATAAGGGAAAAGGCGCCGATGGTCACCAGATCGGCGCCCACCATGACGAAGAAGAAGGAGATCAAGCCCTCGCCCAAGCTGCGGGCCCCCAAGACCTCGGCAGTCGTGGTGACCTTAAACCCCACGGCTGTGGAGAAGGGGGTCACATACGCCAAAGCTCTGGCCGAGGCGAGGCAAAGGGTCAACCTTAAGGACCTAGAAATTGGGAGCGTCCGTTTTAGGCGTGCAGCAACTGGGGCCTCAATTATCGAGGTCCCCGGTGCCGCTAGCGCGCCGAAGGCGGACCTCCTCGCGGAAAGGCTCCGCGAGGTGTTCGGAAACGGTGGCGACGTCACAGTCTCCCGGCCAACAAAAATGGCTGAACTTATAGTGGCGGGGCTGGATGACTCCGTGACCAAAGAGGAGGTGGCAGCGGCGGTCTGTGCAAAAGGCGGATGCGCGGCAGACCGTCTCAAAATGGGAACACTCCGCCAGGAGAAGTCTGGTCTCTTCGCCGTATGGGTGGCATGCCCAGTCGAAGCCGCCAAGAAGGTGGTCGAGGGCAAACTGCTCGTTGGCTGGGTCTCGGCCAGGGTGAAGCTCCTCGAACGGAGGGAGTTGAGGTGCTTCAAGTGCCTTCACGCTGGCCACGTCAAGGCACGGTGTACCGCGGAGGTTGACCGGGGGCTACTGTGCTACCGGTGCGGCCAGGCGGGACACCGCGCCGCAGAATGTCACGATGCCCCCCACTGCGCACTGTGTGCGGAGGCTGGGAAGGCATCGAACCATCGCCTGGGGAGCAAGAGATGCTCGGCCCCCAGGAAAAAGATGTTCAGCAGAGCATTTGTTGCGAGCAGCGCCAGCTCGCAACAGACGCAACCACCACCGAGCGGTGTACAAGAGATGGAGACCGATAACTCTACAAAATGACGACAAGGCCTACCAGATATCTACAAGCCAACATCAACCACTGCGCCAGAGCTCAGGATCTTTTGATCCAGAGCATGGCGCAGTGGTCGATAAACATAACGGTGGTGACGGAGCCCTACCTAATCCCAAGGAGGAATAATTGGGTGGGCGATGAAGACGACCTGGCGGCAATCGCGGTGTCAAACGACACCGTGATAAAGAGGTCTCGGAAAGGCCGAGGAGTCGTCGCGGCTCTGTGCGGCGATGTGATGGTGGTCGGGGCGTACTTTTCGCCGAACCGGCCACTATCCGATTTCGAAACCTTCCTCGGGGAGATGGACTCGGTCCTGGCCTGGTGCCGCCCAAACCGGATCATTGTGGCTGGCGATCTGAACGCCAAGTCCACAATCTGGGGGTGCCCTGCCACAGACGCGAGGGGAGAGTTGGTGGAGGAGTGGCTCGCCTCTAATGGGCTGGTCGTCCTGAACACCGGGGACACGGACACGTGCGTGCGGATGCAGGGTGGCTCAATCGTGGACGTGTCCTTCGCCAGTGCGGACCTGGCACGAACCGTCCGGGACTGGGGAGTCCTGGAGGGTGTGGAGACGCTGTCCGATCACCGGTACATCCGGTTCGACGTCTCCCCCCTCTTTGGTGGTCCCGGTCCTGGGCGTGTCGCGGCGGAGATCGGCCCGAGGTGGGCGCTGAAAAAGATGGACGGAGAAGCGGCGATCGAGGCGGCTCTGGTCGCAGGTTGGAACGCAACACCGGACGTGACAACGGTAGAGTCCGAGTCGCGGTGGCTCCACGAAGCGGTCACGCACATCTGTGACGTCGCGATGCCCCGCGTGGTGCGGCCCCCGGCTCGGACGGCGGTGTATTGGTGGTCGGAAGAGCTCGGCCGTCTTCGTGCGTCGTGCGTGTCAGCGAGGCGGCAGTACTCCCGCTACCGTCGTCGCAGACGAGGCGGGCGCACGGAGGACGAGGAGCAGAGGCGCCTCTACACCGCCTACCAGGACGCTAAAAAGGCTCTCAGGGTGGCAATCGCGGAAGCGAAGGAGGGGGCCTGGCAGGAGCTGCTTGCGTCGTTGGACGTCGACCCCTGGGGTCGGCCATATCGGCTCGTCATGAGCAAGCTCAGGCCCTGGGCCCCACCCCTAACGGCTAGCATGGACCCAGTAGTACTGGACAGAGTGGTGGAGACCTTGTTCCCCTCGATGAGGGAAGAATTTGAGGCACCGACAATGGTGTTTGCGCCAGCGACGTCAAATCGCGATGCGGACGACGGGGAAGTTCCGAAAGTGGAAGAAAGGGAACTGTGGGCGGCTGTGGCACGGCTTCAGGCCAAAAACACCGCCCCGGGCCCCGATGGGATCCCCGGGCGCATATGGGTCCTGGCGCTAAAGCACGGGTTGGAGGAGAGGTTCCGAGATCTTTTAACCCGGTGCCTAAAGGAGCAGACTTTCCCAGGTGACTGGAAGACGGGGAAACTCGTACTGATCGGGAAGGAGGGAAGACCGGCAGAGTCACCATCGGCGTATCGCCCGATAGTCCTGCTCGGGGAGGCGGGTAAGCTCTTTGAGCGCGTTATTGCGACTCGCCTCACCGAGCATCTCGAACGAGTAGGGCCAAATTTGGCAGACTGCCAGCATGGTTTCCGGCGCGGCCGCTCCACCATCGATGCTATTGCACGGGTGAGGGCCGTCGCCGAAGAGGAGGTCGTTAAGGGTGGCGTCGTCTTGGCGGTATCTTTAGATATCGCCAACGCCTTTAACACGTTACCTCGCGTAAGTATAATGGAGGCCCTGCGGTTCCATGGGGTCCCGTTGTACTTGCGTGAGACGATTAAGGCCTACCTATCGGACAGGACAGTGGTATATCCCACAAATACCGGATTCGGACAGAGAAGAGTGTCGTGCGGCGTTCCACAGGGTTCCGTTTTAGGGCCACTACTGTGGAACGTCGGTTACGACTGGGTCCTCCGCGGCCCGACTCTCCGCGGCGTTAGCGTCGTCTGCTACGCGGACGACACACTGGTGTTGGCAAGGGGCGGTAGCTATCGGGAGGCGAGCGTGTTAGCTACTGCCGGAGTGGCCCAAGTAGTGGGCAGGATTAAGAACCTGGGCCTGACGGTGGCCTTGGACAAATCCGAGGCCCTGTGTTTTCACGGGCCTCGCCGAGCGCCACCGCCGAGCGCTCATTTGATAGTGGGTGGAGTTTCCATCGGCGTCGGGTCCACAATGAAGTACCTGGGAGTTGTGCTCGACAGCCGGTGGAACTTCAAGGAACATTTCCAGCGGATGGCTCCGAAGCTCGCGCGCACTTCGTTCGCCCTGAGCAGGCTATTGCCTAATCTGGGCGGACCGAGCGCGAGCTGTCGTCGCCTCTATGCCGGAGTCGTACGGTCGATGGCCTTGTACGGGGCCCCTATCTGGGCGGATGCCCTCGGACGCAACAACAAAGCCCAACTGCGCAGATCGCAGAGGGTAGTGGCGCTCCGAGCGGCAAGAGCATACCGCACCGTCTCGTGGGAGGCGGCATGCGTGCTGGCCGGGACTCCTCCATGGGAACTGGAGGCGTCGGCGTTGGCTGAGGTCTACTGGAAGTCCGCCGACGCCAAAGGTCGGGGAGAGGACCCGAGTAGTGATGAAATCGGAGAGTGGCGACAGAGCGCAAGGGACACAGTCCTGCGCAGCTGGCTAGAACATCTGAGCCAGCCGGGAGCGGGTCACCGTACCATAGCGGCGATCCGCCCCGTATTACCAGAGTGGCTGACGAGACGGTGGGGTGCGCTCTCATATCGCCTAGTGCAGGTCCTTTCGGGGCATGGCTGCTTCGGGAGGTACCTGTGCAACGTGGCCAAACGGGAGCGCACTTCTCAGTGCCGCTTCTGCGGCGCCGAAGAGGACGACGCGGATCACACCTTAGCATATTGTACAGCATGGGCGGAGGAGCGAGCCGAGCTCATGAATGAAATCGGAGTCGAAATCTCGCTGCCGGCCGTTGTGTCAGCGATGGTCGGCAGCAAACCCGGATGGAGCGCCGTCGCCGCTTTTTGCGAGGCGGTGATGGAAAAGAAAGAGATGGACGAGCGACGCCGGGAGGATGATCCGGAGGAGGATCCCGTGCGCCGCCGCCGACCGATGCGCCGACGCCGGGCCTTTGCCCAGGCGTCTTAATATGCAAAGACGTGTTGGTCGGTGCCGGGTTGGGAGACCCGGTAGGAGTGGGGGCGATAGTTCTCCGTCGCCTTCACTCGGAGATGGACAATGTGGCCTAGGCCACGAGAGTCGTGTCCTGACAAGGACGAACGCCCTGCCGGGGACAAGGATAAGGGTAACTGTCACCTTAGCCCCGGCACAAGTGGGCGGGCAGAAGTGGGCACTGGGGTTTTAGTGGGTATTGCCGAACGTCTTTAGGCGACCCCCACACTCCCCGCGCCACTTGCACAGCCCAGGCGCGGGGGTCAATAAATGGATTTCCCCAGATAAAAAAAAAAAAAAAAAAAAAAAAGGTTCCACGCACCTGCTGGGTTGTCTCAGTGGGCGGAGAGGTGAACTCCGACGTGGCGCGTCCCCGGGTGGCGGATAGGGGAACGCTCCGGCTTGTAGTCGGGGTAGGGCGACTAGCGCCCCGCGGACCAAACACCGGGGGGGGAAACGGGTAAGGGGGGGGAGGTGGGAAGGTTAGGGGGCGGCCCGGCGTGCATTAACACCGCCGTCGGGAACAACCGTCCAAAACTAGGGGAGGCACGCCGACCCCCTAGCACCCCGTAGCCTAGTGTCTCTTCAACGATCTCCATCGAATCGGCGTTATGGAGTATGTCGAGGCACTAGAGCGGAGGGCTTGCCTTAACCGGCCGGCCCGCGAGAAAGGAAAACTCTATAAAAACCCGACAGCGAAGTCGTTAAAACCTGTAGATACCTGGCGACCTCTACAGTATGTAGCCTTACCCTGCGGAATGGGCGTCACCCGGGGGTGGACCTGTTGATCGACCCTTCTCGTGGGAACATATATGGAAACCAAAATTAAAAACATTGTGGAGAGGAGTGTTGCGAAAGGTGATGAGTTGGTTCAGGAGGAGACGAGGCGTCCATCAATAGATGGCGCAAATGTGAAGGAGGCGAGAGTACTGCTGGAGCGCGTTCCGGCTGTGCGCCAACCGGCGCTCAGTGATACGGATTCCGACGCGTCGACCGTGGATATGGAGTTAGAGCCATCCCAGGACCGTGAAAACCGGCACCCCGGGTATTCCTGGGGGAGTCTAGGTCGTAAGCGGCTGCGGGCCGTCGCAGTTGGCGACGTGGAGACGGGCCCCTCGCCCAAAGTGGCAGGGACGAGAAAAGGCCGAGGACGGCCGCCGACAACCGGCGAGTACGTCGGCCTCGCCCAGGCGAAGCGGGAGCTGGCAGAGGCTACTCAACGCCAACTCGAAATGGAGGCGGAAAAGGACGTAGCCGAGATGACGAAGGGGCTGCGGAATACCAGAGCAGGGGCCCGACTTTCGGAGACCTCTGCATCTGAACTTGAAGATGAACACGAACTAGGCTCCGCGGAACTAGGGGGACAAATAGAGCTTGGCGCAGCAGCCGTGGCGGCCGTCTGCGAAAAATCTAACAACTTGAAAGGGACATCCAAGAAGGCGCTCAAGGAAGCGGTAGCGCAGATTCGGGCAGCGTCAAGGCTCCTGATGACGCGCAATGTCAACGAGGAGACGAGGCTTTTGCGAGCGGCCAACTCTCGCCTACAGGCGGAAATGGCCGCATTGAAGAAAGAAGTGGCGGAGCTAAAGGCGTGCATGGAGCAGGCGGGGGCGACACCCAAACCCGCCGCAGCGACATGTCCGCAGACAAAGGAAGAGGAACTGGAGAACCGGATCCTGAGCAGGCTCTCGGACCGGCTCAACGCCCGAATAGACGGGCTAGAGCCGCGTCTGAACCCGGAGCCTCGCTTGCGACCGGCACTGGCTCACGACAGGCGCGAGGCGGAAGCCGGGCGGAAACCCTCGGCAAACCGTCCACGTCAAAAACCGGACATGACCCAGGCTGAACTGCCTGAAGTGCGCCTCCCTAAACCGGTCCAACCCGTCTGGATAAAGGTTGGCGCAAAGGGGAAGGCGAAGGCGTCGACCTCAAAAACGGCGCCGGCCGCTTTTTCTTCTTCCGCGGCTAAACCCACCCAGCCGGGAAAAGAAGTGACGAAAAAGGCCAAGAAGACGAGTCGTCCCCTCCCGCCGGCGCCTGCATCCATGGTGGAGACCATGGCGTCGGTCGTGAAGAGGGGCATAAGGGAAAAGGCGCCGATGGTCACCAGATCGGCACCCACCACGACGAAGAAGAAGGAGATCAAGCCCTCGCCCAAGCTGCGGGCCCCCAAGACCTCGGCAGTCGTGGTGACCTTAAACCCCACGGCTGTGGAGAAGGGGGTCACATACGCCAAAGCTCTGGCCGAGGCGAGGCAAAGGGTCAACCTTAAGGACCTAGAAATTGGGAGCGTCCGTTTTAGGCGTGCAGCAACTGGGGCCTCAATTATCGAGGTCCCCGGTGCGGCTAGCGCGCCGAAGGCGGACCTCCTAGCGGAAAGGCTCCGCGAGGTGTTCGGGAACGGTGGCGATGTCACCGTCTCTCGACCTACGAGAATGGCGGAGCTTATAGTGGCGGGGTTGGATGACTCCGTCACTAAAGAAGAGGTGGCAGCAGCGGTCTGTGCAAAAGGCGGATGCGCGGCAGACCGACTCAAAATGGGAACACTCCGCCAGGAGAAGTCTGGTCTCTTCGCCGTATGGGTGGCATGCCCAGTCGAAGCCGCCAAGAAGGTGGTCGAGGGCAAACTGCTCGTTGGCTGGGTCTCGGCCAGGGTGAAGCTCCTCGAACGCAGGGAGCTGAGGTGCTTCAAGTGCCTTCACGCTGGTCACGTCAAGGCACGGTGTACCGCGGAGGTTGACCGGGGGCTTCTGTGCTACCGGTGCGGCCAGGCGGGACACCGCGCCGCCGTATGTCACGATGCCCCCCACTGCGCACTGTGTGCGGAGGCCGGGAAGGCATCGAACCATCGCCTGGGGAGCAAGAAATGCTCGGCCCCCAGGAAAAAGATGTTTAGCAGAGTGTTTGTTGCGAGCAGCGCCAGCCCGCAACAAGCACAAACACCACCGAGCGGTGTACAGGAGATGGAGACCGAAAACTCAACATCATGAAGACAAGGCCTACTAAATATCTGCAAGCCAACATCAACCACTGCGCCAGAGCTCAGGATCTCTTGATCCAGAGCATGGCGCAGTGGTCGATAAACATAACGGTGGTGACGGAGCCCTACCTAATCCCAAGGAGGAACAATTGGGTGGGCGATGACGACGAGTTGGCGGCAATCGCGGTGTCAAACGACACCGTGATAAGGAGGTCGCGGAAAGGCCGAGGAATCGTCGCGGCTCTGTGCGGCGATGTGATGGTGGTCGGGGCGTACTTTTCGCCGAACCGGCCACTATCCGATTTCGAGACCTTCCTCGGGGAGATGGACTCGGTCCTGGCCTGGTGCCGCCCAAACCGGATCGTTGTGGCTGGCGACCTGAACGCCAAGTCTACGGTCTGGGGGTGCGCTGCCACGGACGCGAGGGGAGAGCTGGTGGAGGAGTGGCTCGCCTCGAATGGGCTGGTCGTCCTGAACACCGGGGACACGGACACGTGCGTGCGGATGCAGGGTGGCTCAATCGTGGACGTGTCCTTCGCCAGTGCGGACCTGGCACGAACCGTCCGGGACTGGGGAGTCCTGGAGGGTGTGGAGACATTGTCCGATCACCGGTACATCCGGTTTGACGTCTCCCCCCTCTCTGGCGGTCCCGGTCCCGGGCGTGTCGCGGCGGAGATCGGCCCGAGGTGGGCGCTGAAGAAGATGGACGGAGAAGCGGCGATCGAGGCGGCTCTGGTCGCAAGTTGGAACACGACACCGGACGTGACAACGGTAGAGTCCGAGACGCGGTGGCTCCACGAAGCGGTCACGCACATATGTGACGTCGCGATGCCCCGCGTGGTGCGACCTCCGGCTCAGACGGCGGTGTATTGGTGGTCGGAAGAGCTCGGCCGTCTTCGTGCGTCTTGCGTGTCAGCGAGGCGGCAGTACTCCCGGTACCGTCGCCGCAGACGAGGCGGGCGCACGGAGGACGAGGAGCAGAGGCGCCTCTACACCGCCTACCAGGACGCTAAAAAGGCTCTCAGGGTGGCCATCGCGGAAGCGAAGGAGGGGGCCTGGCAGGAGCTGCTGGCGTCGTTGGACGTCGACCCCTGGGGTCGGCCATATCGGCTCGTCATGAGCAAGCTCAGGCCCTGGGCCCCACCCCTAACGGCCAGTATGGAACCGGTAGTACTGGACAGAGTGGTGGAGACCTTGTTCCCCTCGATGAGGGAAGAATTTGAGGCACCGACAATGGTGTTTGCGCCAGCGACGTCAAATCGCGATGCGGACGACGGGGAAGTTCCGGAAGTGGAAGAGAGGGAACTGTGGGCGGCTGTGGCACGGCTTCAGGCCAAAAACACCGCCCCGGGCCCCGATGGGATCCCCGGGCGCATATGGGTCCTGGCGCTAAAGCACGGGTTGGAGGAGAGGTTCCGAGATCTTTTAACCCGGTGCCTAAAGGAGCAGACTTTCCCAGGTGACTGGAAGACGGGGAAACTCGTACTGATCGGGAAGGAGGGAAGACCGGCAGAGTCACCATCGGCGTATCGCCCGATAGTCCTGCTCGGGGAGGCGGGTAAGCTCTTTGAGCGCGTTATTGCGACTCGCCTCACCGAGCATCTCGACCGAGTAGGGCCAAATTTGGCAGACTGCCAGCATGGTTTCCGGCGCGGCCGCTCCACCATCGATGCTATTGCACGGGTGAGGGCCGTCGCCGAAGAGGAGGTCGTTAAGGGTGGCGTTGTCTTGGCGGTATCTTTAGATATCGCCAACGCCTTTAACACGTTACCTCGCGTAAGTATAATGGAGGCCCTGCGGTTCCATGGGGTCCCGTTGTACTTGCGTGAGACGATTAAGGCCTACCTATCGGACAGGACAGTGGTATATCCAACAAATACCGGATTTGGACAGAGAAGAGTGTCGTGCGGCGTTCCACAGGGTTCCGTTTTAGGGCCACTACTGTGGAACGTCGGTTACGACTGGGTCCTCCGCGGCCCGACTCTCCGCGGCGTTAGCGTCGTCTGCTACGCGGACGACACACTGGTGTTGGCAAGGGGCGGTAGCTATCGGGAGGCGAGCGTGTTAGCTACTGCCGGAGTAGCCCAAGTAGTGGGCAGGATTAAGAACCTGGGCCTGACGGTGGCCTTGGACAAATCCGAGGCCCTGTGTTTTCACGGGCCTCGCCGAGCGCCACCGCCGAGCGCTCATTTGATAGTGGGTGGAGTTTCCATCGGCGTCGGGTCCACAATGAAGTACCTGGGAGTTGTGCTCGATAGCCGGTGGAACTTCAAGGAACATTTCCGGCGGATGGCTCCGAAGCTCGCGCGCTCTTCGTTCGCTCTGAGCAGGCTATTGCCTAATCTGGGCGGACCGAGCGCGAGCTGTCGTCACCTCTATGCCGGAGTGGTGCGATCGATGGCCTTGTACGGGGCCCCTATCTGGGCGGATGCCCTCGAGCGACACAACAAAGCCCAACTGCGCAGATCGCAGAGGGTAGTGGCGCTCCGAGCGGCAAGAGCATACCGCACCGTCTCGTGGGAGGCGGCATGCGTGCTGGCCGGGACTCCTCCATGGGAACTGGAGGCGTTGGCGTTGGCGGAGGTTTATTGGAAGTCCGCCGACGCCAAAGGTCGGGGTGAGGTACCAAGTGGAGAAGTAATAGGAGAGTGGCGACAGAGCGCAAGGGACACGGTCCTGCGCAGCTGGCTACAACAGCTGAGCCAGCCGGGAGCGGGTCACCGCACCATAGCGGCGATCCGCCCCGCATTACCAGAGTGGCTGACGAGACGGTGGGGTGCGCTCTCATATCGCCTAGTGCAGGTCCTCTCGGGGCATGGCTGCTTCGGGAGGTACCTGTGCAACGTGGCCAAACGGGAGCGCACTCCTCAGTGCCGCTTCTGCGGCGCCGAAGAGGACGACGCGGATCACACCCTCACGTGCTGCTCAGCATGGGCAGAGGAGCGAGCCGCGCTCGTGAACCAAATTGGAGATGAAATCTCGCTGCCGGCCGTTGTATCTGCGATGGTCGGCAGCAAACCCGGATGGAGCGCCGTCGCCGCCTTTTGCGAGGCGGTGATGGAAAAGAAGGAGGTGGACGAGCGACGCCGGGAGGATGATCCGGAGGAGGATCCCGTGCGCCGCCGCCGACCGATGCGCCGACGCCGGGCTTTTGCCCAGACGACGTAAAATGGTCGGTGCCGGGTTGGGAGACCCGGTATGAGTGGGGGTGATAGTTCTCCGTCGCCTCCACTCGGAGATGGACGGTGTGGCCTAGGCCACGAGAGTCGTGTCCTGACAAGGACGAACGCCCTGCCGGGGACAAGGATAAGGGTAACTGTCACCTTAGCCCCGGCAAAAGTGGGCGGGCAGAAGTGGGCACTGGGGTTTTAGTGGGTATGGCCGAACGTCTTTAGGCGACCCCCACACTCCCCGCGCCACTTGCACAGCCCAGGCGCGGGGGTCAATAAACGGATTTCCCCAGATAAAAAAAAAAAAAAAAAAAAGGTTAGGTTAGGTTCCACGGACCTGCTGGGTTGTCTCAGTGGGCGGAGAGGTGAACTCCGACGTGGCGCGTCCCCGGGTGGCGGATAGGGGAACGCTCCGGCTTGTAGTCGGGGTAGGGCGACTAGCGCCCCGCGGACCAAACACCGGGGGGGAAATGGGTAAGGGGGGGAGGTGGGAAGGTTAGGGGGCGGCCCGGCGTGCATTAACACCGCCGTCGGGAACAACCGTCCAAAACTAGGGGAGGCACGCCGACCCCCTAGCACCCCGTAGCCTAGTGTCTCTTCAACGATCTCCATCGAATCGGCGTTATGGAGTATGTCGAGGCACTAGAGCGGAGGGCTTGCCTTAACCGGCCGGCCCGCGAGAAAGGAAAACTCTATAAAAACCCGACAGCGAAGTCGTTAAAACCTGTAGATACCTGGCGACCTCTACAGTATGTAGGCTTACCCTGCGGAATGGGCGTCACCCGGGGGTGGACCTGTTGATCGACCCTTCTCGTGGGATTTATATGGACACTGAAATCAAAAAATTTGCTGATGTGGAGAAGTGTGTTGCGAAAGGTGATGGATTGGTTGTGGAGGAGACGAGGCGCACATCGTTAGATGGCGCAAATATGAAGGAGGCGAGAGTGCGGCTGGAGCGCGTTCCGGTCGTGCGCCAACCAGCGCTCAGTGAAACGGATTCTGACGCTTCGACCGTGGACATGGAGATAGAGCCATCGGAGGACCGCGAAGACCGGCACCCCGGGTATTCCTGGGGGAGTCTCGGTCGGAAGCGACTGCGGGCCGTCGCAGTTGGCGACGTGGAGACGGGGCCCTCGCCCAAAGTGGCAGGGACGAGAAAAGGCCGAGGACGGCCGCCGACAACCGGCGAGTACGTTGGCCTCGCCCAGGCGAAGCGGGAGCTGGCAGAGGCTACCCAACGCCAACTCGAACTAGAGGCCGAAAAGGACGTAGCCGAGATGACGAAGGGGCTGCGGTCTACCAGAGCAGGGTCCCGACTTTCGGAGACCTCTGCTTCGGAACTTGAGGGCGAACACGATCTAGGCTCGGCAGAGCTGGGGGGACAAATTGAACTTGGCGCAGCGGCCGTGGCGGCCGTCTGTGAAAAGTCCAACAACCTTAAAGGGACATCTAAGAAGGCGCTCAAGGAGGCGGTTGCGCAGATTCGGGCGGCGTCAAGGCTCCTGATGACGCGCAATATAAATGAAGAGACGAGACTACTGCGAGCGGCCAACTCCCGCCTAAAGGCGGAAATGGACGCACTGAAGAAAGAGGTGGCGGAGCTGAAGGCGTGCATGGAGCAGGCGGGGGCGGCACCCAAACCCGTCGCAGCGACATGCCCACAGACGAAAGAAGAGGAACTGGAGAACCGGATCCTGAGCAGGCTCTCGGACCGGCTCAACGCCCGGATAGACGGGCTAGAGCCGCGTCTGAACCCGGAGCCTCGCTTGCGACCGGCACTGGTTCACGACAGGCGTGAGGCGGAAGCCGGGCGGAAACCCTGGGCAAGCCGTCCTCGTCAAAAACCGGAAATAACCCAGGCGGAACGGCCTGAAGTGCGCCTCCCCAAAGCGGTCCAACCGGGTTGGATAAAGGTTGGCGCAAAGGGGAAGGCGAAGGCGTCAACATCTACATCGGCGCCGGCCGCTACTTCTTCCGCGGCCCAATCCACCCAACAGGGCAAAGAGAAGAACAAGAAGGCCAAGAAGACGAGTCGTACCCTCCCGCCGGCGCCTGCATCCATGGTGGAGACCATGGCGTCGGTCGTGAAGAGGGGCCGAAGGGAAAAGGCGCCGATGGCCATCAGATCGGCGCCCACCACGATGAAGAAGAAGGAGCAGGAGAAAGCCAAGGCTTCGCCTAAGCTGCGGGCCCCCAAGACCTCGGCAGTCGTGGTGACCTTAAATCCCACGGCTGTGGAGAAGGGGGTCACATACGCCAAAGCTCTGGCCGAGGCAAGGCAAAAAGTTAACCTGAAGGAACTAGAGATCGAGAGCGTCCGTTTCAAGCGCGCAGCAACTGGGGCCTCAATTATCGAGGTCCCCGGTGCCGCTAGCGCGCCGAAGGCGGACCTCCTCGCGGAAAGGCTCCGCGAGGTGTTCGGGAACGGTGGCGACGTCACAGTCTCCCGGCCAACAAAAATGGCGGAACTTATAGTGGCGGCGCTGGATGACTCCGTGACCAAAGAGGAGGTGGCAGCGGCGGTCTGTGCAAAAGGCGGATGCGCGCCAGACCGTCTAAAAGTAGGGACACTCCGCCAGGAGAAGTCCGGCCTCTTTGCCGTATGGGTGGCATGCCCAGTAGAAGCCGCCATAAAGGTAGCCGAGGGCAGGCTGCTCGTAGGTTGGGTCTCGGCCAGGGTGAAGCTCCTCGAACGCAGGGAGCTGAGATGCTTCAAGTGTCTTCACGCTGGCCACGTCAAGGCACGGTGTACCGCGGAGGTTGACCGGGGGCTTCTGTGCTACCGGTGCGGCCAGGCGGGACACCGCGCCGCAGAATGTCACGATGCCCCCCACTGCGCACTGTGTGCGGAGGCCGGGAAGGCATCGAACCATCGCCTGGGGAGCAAGAGATGCTCGGCCCCCAGGAAAAAGATGTTCAGCAGAGTATCTGTTGTGAGCAGCGCCAGCTCGCAACAGACACAACCACCACCGAGCGGTGTACAAGAGATGGAGACCGAGAACTCTACAAAATGATGACAAGGGCTTCCAAATACCTGCAAGCCAACATCAACCACTGCGCCAGAGCTCAGGATCTTTTGATTCAGAGCATGGCGCAGTGGTCGATAAACATAATGGTGGTGACGGAGCCCTACTTAATCCCAAAGAGGAACAACTGGGTGGGCGATGAAGACGAGCTGGCGGCAATCGCGGTGTCAAACGACACCGTGATAAAAAGGTCCCAGAAAGGTCGAGGAGTCGTTGCGGCTTTGTGCGGCGATGTGATGGTGGTCGGGGTGTACTTTTCGCCGAACCGGCCACTATCCGAGTTCGAGGCGTTCCTCGGGGAAATGGACTCGGTCCTGGCCTGGTGCCGACCAAACCGGATCGTTGTGGCTGGCGACCTGAACGCCAAGTCCACAGTCTGGGGGTGCCCTGCCACGGACGCGAGGGGAGAGCTGGTGGAGGAGTGGCTCGCCTCGAATGGGCTGGTCGTCTTGAACACCGGGGACACGGACACGTGCGTGCGGATGCAGGGTGGCTCAATCGTAGACGTGTCCTTCGCCAGTGCGGACCTGGCACGAACCGTCCGGAACTGGGGAGTCCTGGAGGGTGTGGAGACGCTGTCCGATCACCGGTACATCCGGTTTGACGTCTCCCCCCTCTCTAGCGGTCCCGGTCTCGGGCGTGTCGCGGCGGAGATCGGCCCGAGGTGGGCGCTGAAGAAGATAGACGGAGAAGCGGCGATCGAGGCGGCTCTGGTCGCAAGTTGGAACACGGCACCGGACGTGACAACGGTAGAGTCCGAGTCGCGGTGGCTCCACGAAGCGGTCACGCACATATGTGACGTCGCGATGCCCCGCGTGGTGCGACCTCCGGCTCGGACGGTGGTGTATTGGTGGTCCGAAGAGCTCGGCCGTCTTCGTGCGTCCTGCGTGTCAGCGAGGCGGCAGTACTCCCGCTACCGTCGCCGCAGACGAGACGGGCGCACGGAGGACGAGGAGGAGAGGTGCCTCTACACCGCCTACCAGGACGCGAAGAAGTCCCTCAGGGTGGCCATAGCGGAAGCGAAGGAGGGGGCCTGGCAGGAGCTGCTGGCGTCGTTGGACGTCGACCCCTGGGGTCGGCCATATCGGCTCGTCATGAGCAAGCTCAGGCCCTGGGCCCCACCCCTAACGGCCAGTATGGACCCGGTAGTACTGGACAGAGTGGTGGAGTCCTTGTTCCCCTCGATGAGGGAGGAATTTCGGTCACCCAAAATGGTGTTTGCGCCAGCGACGTCAAATCGCGATGCGGACGACGGGGAAGTCCCGGAAGTGGAAAAGAGGGAACTGTGGGCGGCTGTGGCACGGCTTCAGGCCAAAAACACCGCCCCGGGCCCCGATGGGATCCCCGGGCGCATATGGGTCCTGGCCCTAAAACACGGGTTGGAGGAGAGGTTCCGAGCCCTTCTAACTCGGTGCCTTAAGGACCATACTTTCCCAGGCGACTGGAAGACGGGGAAACTCGTATTGATTGGAAAGGAGGGAAGACCGGCAGAGTCACCGTCGGCGTATCGCCCTATAGTCCTGCTCGGGGAGGCGGGTAAGCTCTTTGAGCGCGTTATTGCGACTCGCCTCACCGAGCATCTCGACCAAGTAGGGCCAAATTTGGCAGACTGCCAACATGGTTTCCGGCGCGGCCGCTCCACCATCGATGCTATTGCACGGGTGAGGGCCGTCGCCGAAGAGGAGGTCGTTAAGGGTGGCGTCGTCTTGGCGGTATCTTTAGATATCGCCAACGCCTTTAACACGTTACCTCGCGTAAGTATAATGGAGGCCCTGCGGTTCCATGGGGTCCCGTTGTACTTGCGTGAGACGATTAAGGCCTACCTATCGGACAGGACAGTGGTATATCCCACAACTATTGGATTTGGACAGAGGAGAGTGTCGTGCGGCGTTCCACAGGGTTCCGTTTTAGGGCCACTACTGTGGAACGTCGGTTACGACTGGGTCCTCCGCGGCCCGACTCTCCGCGGCGTTAGCGTCGTCTGCTACGCGGACGACACACTGGTGTTGGCAAGGGGCGGTAGCTATCGGGAGGCGAGCGTGTTAGCTACTGCCGGAGTAGCCCAAGTAGTGGGCAGGATTAAGAACCTGGGCCTGACGGTGGCCTTGGACAAATCCGAGGCCCTGTGTTTTCACGGGCCTCGCCGAGCGCCACCGCCGAGCGCTCATTTGATAGTGGGTGGAGTCTCCATCGGCGTCGGGTCCACAATGAAGTACCTGGGAGTTGTGCTCGATAGCCGGTGGAACTTCAAGGAACATTTCCGGCGGATGGCTCCGAAGCTCGCGCACACTTCGTTCGCCCTGAGCAGGCTATTGCCTAATCTGGGCGGACCGAGCGCGAGCTGTCGTCGCCTCTATGCCGGAGTTGTACGGTCGATGGCCTTGTACGGGGCCCCTATCTGGGCGGATGCCCTTGGACGCCACAACAAAGCCCAACTGCGCAGATCGCAGAGGGTAGTGGCGCTCCGAGCGGCAAGAGCATACCGCACCGTCTCGTGGGAGGCGGCATGCGTGCTGGCCGGGACTCCTCCATGGGAACTGGAGGCGTCGGCGTTGGCGGAGGTCTACTGGAAGTCCGCCGACGCCAAAGGTCGGGGTGAGGTTCCAAGTGGAGAAGAAATAGGAGAATGGCGACAGAGCGCAAGGGACACGGTCCTGCGCAGCTGGCTACAACAGCTGAGCCAGCCGGGAGCGGGTCACCGCACCATAGCGGCGATCCGCCCCGTACTACCAGAGTGGCTGACGAGACGGTGGGGTGCGCTCTCATATCGCCTAGTGCAGGTCCTCTCGGGGCATGGCTGCTTCGGGAGGTACCTGTTGCACAGGTACCTCCCGACGTGGCCAGACGGGAGCGCACTCCTCAGTGCCGATTCTGCGGCGCTGAAGAGGACGACGCGGATCACACTCTGACATGCTGCCCAGCATGGGCGGAGGAGCGAGCCGTGCTGGTTAACCAAATAGGAGACGAAATCTCGCTGCCGGCCGTTGTGTCTGCGATGGTCGGCAGCAATCCTGGATGGAGCGCCGTCACCGCCTTTTGCGAGGCGGTGATGGAAAAGAAGGAGGTGGACGAGCGACGCCGGGAGGATGATCCGGAGGAGGATCCCGTGCGCCGCCGCCGACCGATGCGCCGCCGCCGGGCTTTTGCCCAGACGACGTAACATGGTCGGTGCCGGGTTGGGAGACCCGGTAGGAGTGGGGGCGATAGTTCTCCGTCGCCTCCACTCGGAAATGGACAATGTGGCCTTGGCCACGAGAGTCGTGTCCTGACAAGGACGAACGCCCTGCCGGGGACAAGGATAAGGGTAACTGTCACCTTAGCCCCGGCACAAGTGGGCGGGCAGAAGTGGGCACTGGGGTTTTAATGGGTATTGCCGAACGACTTTAGGCGACCCCCACACTCCCCGCGCCACTTGCACAGCCCAGGCGCGGGGATCAATAAACGGATTTCCCCAGAAAAAAAAAAAAAAAAAGGTTAGGTTAGGTTAGGTTTTTTTTTTTTTTTTTTTTTTTTTTTTTTTTTTTTTTTTTTTTTTTTTTTTTGGGCGGCGCTATGCCGCCCTCTCGTTCCCCCGGCATGTTTGGGCCGGAGCCTTTGCATGCTATTATTTATTTTATTCAGTCTTTATTTTTTTTTTTTTTATTTAAGTAGTACTAAATCTATATACAATTTCTTATATCCTATACATTATCATAATATCTATGTGTTATTTTGTTTTATTTCTTTTAATTACATTTTCCGCCACTTTCTTACAATATTTAAGGAATCTATGTACAATTTTCTTATTACCTATTATATTACAAATGTTTTCTTCATTTATCTTACTTTCTATTTCAATTTCACACTCTGCCCTCGCCGCTTCGTGGACGGGGCATTCGGTCAGGAGATGCAGCACAGATTCCTGCTTGTCCGGTTCACAGATGCACGAAGGGCTCTCCTTACACCTGAACCTATTCAGGTATTCTGAGAACCCTCCGTGCCCCGTGAAGATTTGGACCATTACCGGATCCAACTCAATCTTCCGCAGGATGGGGTAGGCACCCACGACGTCCGGGAAGAAGATTTTTGTCGTTGAGGCCGTGTCGCCCTCCCTGTAGCGCCTGTTCCATTCATCAAGCGAGTCCAACCGGATCCGTTGCTTGATGAATGAAACAGGGCATTTCTCGTAGTTGGGCTTCGTCTTCATCCGCAGTGCAGCCTCCTTCGCCAACTCGTCAGCCCTTTCATTTCCCTCCACCCCCACATGTGCCTTGACCCAATACAACTCCACTCTCTTCCCCATTTCCTTACATTTCCTCAAATTCTTCCTTATTCCTGCCGCGAGGGGGTGAAGGGAATCCGCACTCGTTACCGTTTCAAGGGCTGATCTGGAGTCTGAATGAATGGCGAAGCCCAACCTCGAGTCGGCGCACACAAACCTTGTAGCCTCGTGCAGGGCTAGCAGTTCCGCCTGGTATACGGTGCAGAAGTGTCCCAGCTTTAATTTCCGGCAAGAAGTCTCCGCGGCGCCATGCCATACGGATAGCGCCGCGCCGACCTTGCCGTTGATTTTGCTGCCGTCGGTGTAGATGTTTACATCGACGGCAGCTCGCTGGGACACTTCGTCACCGTCGACCTGGCTGCCGAACTGTAGCCCCTCCAGGTGCGCGGGGTGAATTGTTCGAGCGTACGGGACCGGCCTCTCCAGTTCTAAATCTCCCAGCACTCGCTGGGTGTGGCCCCTCTTTACCTCGTAAAGAAGGGCCGCCTCTTGGACCCTGAGGTCCAGAGGAAGCAACCCAGCGAGTGCTAGGGCCGCATTCAGAGACACGGTCCTGTACGCCCTCACAATTTTTTGTGCAAAACCCCGCTGCACCCGGTCTAGCGACTTTATCATCCCCTTCCTTTTCGCCGCCGGCGCCCACGCGCTGGGTTAGGTTAGGTTAGGTTAGGTTAGGTTAGGTTAGGTTAGGTTAGGTTAGGTTAGGTTAGGTTAGGTTAGGTTAGGTTAGGTTAGGTTAGGTTAGGTTAGGTTAGGTTAGGTTCCACGGACCTGCTGGGTTGTCTCAGTGGGCGGAGAGGTGAACTCCGACGTGGCGCGTCCCCGGGTGGCGGATAGGGGAACGCTCCGGCTTGTAGTCGGGGTAGGGCGACTAGCGCCCCGCGGACCAAACACCGGGGGGGAAATGGGTAAGGGGGGGGAGGTGGGAAGGTTAGGGGGCGGCCCGGCGTGCATTAACACCGCCGTCGGGAACAACCGTCCAAAACTAGGGGAGGCACGCCGACCCCCTAGCACCCCGTAGCCTAGTGTCTCTTCAACGATCTCCATCGACTCGGCGTTATGGAGTTTGTCGAGGCACTAGAGCGGAGGGCTTGCCTTAACCGGCCGGCCCGCGAGAAAGGAAAACTCTATAAAAACCCGACAGCGAAGTCGTTAAAACCTGTAGATACCTGGCGACCTCTACAGTATGTAGCCTTACCCTTCGGAATGGGCGTCACCCGGGGGTGGACCTGTTGATCGACCCTTCTCGTGGGAACACAAATGGAAAAATATACTAAAACCAAAAACGTTGATGATGTAGAGAGGAGTGTGGAGAGTGGAGATGTGACGAGAGAGGAGCAGAAGGCGAAGGAGTTGAGGGTGGTGCTGACGCGCACCCCGACAACAGCGAGGTCATCGGTTCACAAAAGGCTGTCGGAGTCCGATTCGGACTCCCATCATAGCATGGTGTCCGTTACGAGCCTATGCGGCTCTATGGAGTCCCTGGACAGGGATGGTCCTGGCCGCTTTTGGAGCGAAGGCCGAGGCCAGAAGCGGCCCAGGGATGTGGAGCTCAGCGGGAGCTCTACGGAGACCCCCGCCACCAGCACAAAAAGGAAGGGACGCGGCCGTCCGCCAACCACCGGCGACTATGTCGGGCTGGCGGCGGCCAAACAAGCCTTTCTAAAGGCCCAAGCGGAGGAGATGAAAGCCCGCGCCGAGTCCGAACTTCTGGACTCGATCGCAGAGGCCCGCAGGACTCGCTCGGCACTATCGCCAGCGGCTGCGCCGGATCCAAGAATGACGAAGGCCACAGAAGACAATACGTCGGCCACTGTCCTAAAGAGGATAGAGGTAAACCTCGAGGTGGTGGAAAAGGTGGCACAAAAATCGTCAAACCTTAAAGGGACTTTCGTGCGAGCGCTTCACGACGCCGTAAAGGCAATTAAGGAGGACATCGTTGCGCTCGCACAAAAAACCCTCACTGAGGAAACGCGAGCCCTTCAGGAGGACAACCTGCGCCTGCGCAAGGAACTGGAGGGTCTCAAAAAGCAGATGAAGGAAGTCTCAGTCCAACTACAAAAGAGACCGCAAGCGCAACAATGCCTTGACACCGAGGGGCTAAAGCACGAGCTCCTCCAAATGATAGGCGGCATGGTCAACGCTCGCTTCGAGGATCTGGAGACTCGCCTCCCTCCTGAGCCGGTGCTCAGGCCGCCCCTGAGTGCTGACAGGCGACAGCCGCCGCCGCCCCGTCCCAGAGCACTGCCCGGCAGGGACACTGGTACGGCAAGCAGACCGACTCAGGCCAAACCGGCTGCCCCTTCAAAGCCCCGTCGCTCCTCTCAGCATGGTGGGGGACGGACACCAGCTGAGAAAGGCCAGCAAGGGCAAACACCCGAGGGCCCAACAGATAAGCCAAGATGGACAGAGGTTGTGGGCCGGAAGGCCAGAAAGAAAGGCAACCCCTCGACTAGGCCTGCCCCCACCCCATCTGGTGCGGCGCGCCAAAAAGCCGTGGCCCCGCCGAAGCCCCCGAAAATCTCGGTCCCGAAGACGGCGGCCATCATGGTGAGCCTCAAGAAGGGGGAGGCCATCACCATGGCCGAGGTTCTAACCAAGGCCAGGGCCTCCATCCTGCTTCGGGACTTTGGCTTGGAAACGGTCAAGATCCGAACGAGCGTGACCGGCTCCAGGCTGATGGAGGTAGGGGGAGAGACCCCGGACGCCTCTGCTGACCGCCTGGCCGCCAGACTGACGGAGGTCATCGGGGCCTGGGCCGATATAGCCCGCCCGACCAAATCGGTCAGCCTCAAGCTCACCGGCTTAGACGAGTCTGTTACCCAGGAGGAGCTGGTGGCCAAGGTGGCGGCTGCTGGTGGCTGCTCCCCCAGCCAGGTCAAGGCCGGCCAAATCCGCCGAAGCTTCTGGGGCGACGGCTCGGCCATTATAAAGTGCCCGGCGACGGCTGCCAAGGCAGCCGTCAAAGCAGGAAAGCTGGCCATAGGCTGGACCATGGCCACCGTCAAAGCGATGGAGGCCCGGCCGCTGCGCTGCTTCAAGTGCATGCGGCTAGGCCATACACGTGCCCTCTGCCCCGCAGAGTGCCCAACGGAAGCGGACTATGGCAAACTCTGCTTCCGTTGTGGCAAGGAGGGGCATAAGGCGGCCACGTGCGAGGCGCCTGCCAAATGCGCGGTATGTGCGAAGGCAGGTCGCCCGCACGCGCATGCGATGGGGGGTGCCAAATGCACGCCCCCTACCGTGAAGGGGAAGGCCCCACGGAGCAGACCTTCTCCGCCGCAGGCCACTGAGGAACTCGAAATGCAAGTGTCATAATGCCAGGACACCCACACACAGAATTCCTGCAGACCAACGCCAACCACTGCGCCCGCGCACAGGACCTGCTTATGCAGGTCTTGGCGGAGTGGAAGATTGGCGTCGCCGTTGTGGCCGAGCCCTACCTGGTCCCCCCTCTGCCAAACTGGATCGGGGATACGGAGGGCTCGGTCGCCATAGTGGTGCCGCCCGCTGCCCCCCAGCGCCTCTCCCTCAGGGAGAGGGGTGCAGGGTACGTGGCGGCAAACTGGGGAGGGGTAGTACTCGTAGGAGTCTACTTCTCCCCAAACAGGAACCTCTCGGACTTCGAGAGGTTCCTGGACGGCCTGGAGCCGGTGGTGCGGAGGGCATCGCCCGCCCAGGTCATCGTGATGGGGGATCTCAACGCTAAGTGCGCAGCGTGGGGGTCCTCCATCACCGACGTGAAAGGGGCGCTCCTCCGGGACTGGGCTACAGTCATCGGCCTAGCCCCGGAGAACCAGGGCAACGCCGACACGTGCGTACGAGGACGGGGGGGCTCAGTGGTAGACGTCACATTCGCCACCCCCGCTATCGGCGCCCGCATTTCATGTTGGCGTGTCCTGGAGGAGGTGGAGACCCTGTCCGATCATTTATACATCCGGTTCAGGGTCTTCAACGCGCCCCTGGATCAGCGGGCGCGCGCAGCGGCCGGTCCGCGGCGAGGCGCGGTCTTCCCGCGATGGCAGCTTTCCCGCCTCGACGCGGACCTGGCGGAAGAGGCCGCAATATGCTGCGCGTGGTCGTCGGACCCCCCCCAATCGGTGGGGGTTGAGGAGAGGGCCGTCAGGTTCCGCCGGGACCTGACGGCGATCTGCAACGCCGGGATGCCCAGGGCGCGACGCTTCACGCCCAGGGCGGGCGTCTACTGGTGGTCGCAGGACCTCGCGGTACTGCGTGCCGCCAGTAACGCCGCCCGGCGTGCATTCACGCGGTGCCGCAGACGGCGGCACCGGACGGATGTCGAGCTGGAGCGCCTTCAGGCTGACATGCGCGCCGCCAAGAAGGCGCTCGCAGCAGCCATCAGGGTCGCCAAGGACAATGCTTACTCAGAGTTCTTGGCGACCCTCGACGAAGATCCGTGGGGGCGTCCGTACCGCATGGTGCGGGCAAAACTAAAGGTGGCGCCCCCCACAGAACAAATGGAGCCGGCTGTCCTCAGCGCGGTGGTCGAGGGGCTGTTTCCTAACAGCCCTCCTTTCGATCCGCCGCGCATGGCCCCGCCAGATGGCAGGGACCAGGACTACGCTGTCCTGGACACTCCCCCGCCTCCTCCTCCAATTACAGAGGAGGAGGTAGCTAGGGCGGCCAGCCGGCTCCGAGGGCCCCGGAAAGCACCGGGGCCCGATGGAGTCCCTGGCAAGGTCCTCCTCATAGCCGCAAAACACCTCGGGGACCGCCTCCGCTGCCTATTCGGCGATTGCCTGGCGGCGGGGCGCTTCCCTGGGGCGTGGAAGGAGGGGCGGCTGGTCCTCATCAGAAAAGACGGCCGCCCCGCGGACTCACCCTCCGGATACCGGCCCCTCGTGATGCTGGACGAGATCGGGAAGCTGCTAGAAAGAGTGATCGCTTCCCGGCTCATCCAGCATCTGACGAGGGATGGGCCGCAGATCTCTGGGAACCAATTTGGGTTCCGGTCGGGGCGATCGACCCTCGATGCCCTGACCGCCCTGAGGAGGTTCACGGAGGATGCGGCCCAGAGGGGGCAGGGGGCTATGGCGGTGTCGCTCGACATCGCTAATGCCTTCGGCTCCCTCCCCTTTGAGGTAATAGAGGAGGCACTCCGATACCACCGAGTGCCTCCCTATCTCCGGAGGGTGGTAGGACACTACCTGCAGGATCGGGTAGTGTCCTACATGGGGAGGACGGCCAGAGAGGAAAGGCGGATGGCCTCCGGTGTTCCCCAGGGGTCCGTACTGGGACCCCTACTGTGGAACATCGGTTTCGATTGGGCCATCCGCGGAAAGGTGCTGCCCCAGATGGCGGTCATCTGCTATGCAGATGACACGCTGGTAGCAGTCCGGGACAGCACCTGGAGGGAGCTGAAGGCGAGGGCTGAGGCCGGAGCCACCCTGCTGGTCCGGAGAATCGAGGCGCTCGGCCTCCGCGTGGCCCTCCAAAAAACTGAGGCCCTCTATTTTAGAGGGCCGAGTTGGAAGGTGCCAGCGGGGGCCAACCTTCGGATCGGCGGGGGCGAGGTCGCGGTGAAGGCCCGGATGAACTATCTGGGCCTCACCCTCGACGGGGGTTGGCGTTTCAGGGACCACTTCCAGACGCTGACCCCCCGGCTCGTGGGGGCGGCAGCAGCCCTGGCTAGGCTCCTTCCCAACACCAGAGGTCCGAGTGTGCAGGCAAGACGCCTGTACACCATGGTCGTCAAAAGTATGGCCCTGTACGGCGCGCCGATCTGGGCAGACGCCCTAGACGCGCCTAACAGGGCCCTCCTTCGCAGGCCGCAACGAATTGTTGCGGCGCGTGCGTGCCGGGCCTACCGCACGGTAGGCCACGCGGCGGCCTGCGTCCTGGCCGGCACTCCTCCTTGGGAGATCGAAGCGAGGGTGCTGGCCGAGGAATACCGGGTGCGGGCCGAGCTCAGAGGCCGGGGTGGCTCTCACACCCCGGAGGAGCACGCCCGCGCTCGGCAGAGGAGGAGGAAAATGACGACCATAGAGCTTTGGGCGACAGGCCTCGCGGACGCCAAATACGGGGTCCGCACAATTGAGGCCATCCGTCCACTGCTCTCGGAATGGTGCGGGAGGGGCCACGGGTCCCTCACCTTCCGACTGACGCAGGTTCTGTCAGGACATGGCTGTTTCGGGCGGTACCTGCGTCGGATCGGAAGGGAGGAGACGGCGTCGTGCCATGGGTGCGGCGAACGGGACGATACGGCACAGCACACGCTAGAGGTGTGTTGTGCCTGGTCTGATGAGCGCCGCACCCTGGTGGCGGCGATCGGCGGAGACCTCTCGCTCCCCGGCGTAATAAGCGCCATGCTAAGAAGCGAGAGGTCATGGGATGGCGTAGCCTCCTTCTGCGAAGCTGTCATCTCGCAGAAGGAGGCGATGGAGCGGGAGCGCGAGATAGACTCCCAGGCGCCCCCAACCCGAAGACGAAGACCGGGAAGGAGAGCGCGGCAATACGTGGCCGCCCTCCCCGACCCTACAGACGGCGCCTAACGGCGAAACGCAGGCGGGGTCGCGGTAGCAAGCTCACGCGTCCCCGTGGCCCCGCCGTAATGCGTCAGAGGGCAGTCAGGTTTTAGTGGGTATTCCGGCCACCTTTCTTACACCTTCTGCGGCCGGCGAGTCCCACACTCCCTACGCCATTGCACAGCCCGGCGTAGGGGTGCGTAACGCATTTCCTGACTATAAAAAAAAAAAAAAAAAAAAAAAAAAAAAAGGTTGGGGAAGTCCCCCACGGACCTGCTGGGTTGTCTCAGTGGGCGGAGAGGTGAACTTCGACGTGGCGCGTCCCCGGGTGGCGGATAGGGGAACGCTCCGGCTTGTAGTCGGGGTAGGGCGACTAGCGCCCCGCGGACCAAACACCGGGGGGGAAGTGGGTAAGGGGGGGGAGATGGGAAGGTTAGGGGGCGGCCCGGCGTGCATTAACACCGCCGTCGGGAACAACCGTCCAAAACTAGGGGAGGCACGCCGACCCCCTAGCACCCCGTAGCCTAGTGTCTCTTCAACGATCTCCATCGAATCGGCGTTATGGAGTATGTCGAGGCACTAGAGCGGAGGGCTTGCCTTAACCGGCCGGCCCGCGAGAAAGGAAAACTCTATAAAAACCCGACAGCGAAGTCGTTAAAACCTGTAGATACCTGGCGACCTCTACAGTATGTAGCCTTACCCTGCGGAATGGGCGTCACCCGGGGGTGGACCTATTGATCGACCTTTCTCGTGGGAACATATATGGAAACCAAAATTAAAAACGTTGAGGAGAGGAGTGTTGCGAAAGGTGATGAAATGGTTCAGGAGGAGACGAGGCGCCCATCGATAGATGGCGCAAACATTAAGGAGGCGAGAGTGCGGTTGGAGCGCGTTCCGGTCGTGCGCCAACCAGCGCTCAGTGAAACGGATTCTGACGTGTCGACCGTGGACATGGAGTTAGAGCCATCGGAGGACCGCGAAGACCGGCACCCCGGGTTTTCCTGGGGGAGTCTCGGTCGGAAGCGGCTGCGGGCCGTCGCAGTTGGCGACGTGGAGACAGGGCCCTCGCCCAAAGTGGCTGGGACGAGAAAAGGCCGAGGACGGCCGCCGACAACCGGCGCGTACGTTGGCCTCGCCCAGGCGAAGCGGGAGCTGGCAGAGGCTACCCAACGCCAACTCGAAATGGAGGCAGAAAAGGACGTAGCCGAGATGACGAAGGGGCTACGGACTACCAGAGCAGGGGCCCGACTTTCGGAGACCTCTGCATCTGAACTTGAAGATGAACACGAACTAGGCTCCGCGGAACTAGGGGGACAAATAGAGCTTGGCGCAGCAGCCGTGGCGGCCGTCTGCGAAAAATCTAACAATTTGAAAGGGACATCCAAGAAGGCGCTCAAGGAAGCGGTAGCACAGATTCGGGCAGCGTCAAGGCTCCTGATGACGCGCAATGTCAACGAGGAGACGAGGCTTTTGCGAGCGGCCAACTCTCGCCTACAGGCGGAAATGGCTGCATTGAAGAAAGAAGTGGCGGAGCTAAAGGCGTGCATGGAGCAGGCGGGGGCGACACCCAAACCCGTCGCAGCGACATGTCCGCAGACAAAGGAAGAGGAACTGGAGAACCGGATCCTGAGCAGGCTCTCGGACCGGCTCAACGCCCGAATAGACGGGCTAGAGCCGCGACTGAACCCGGAGCCTCGCTTGCGACCGGCACTGGCTCACGACAGGCGCGAGGCGGAAGCCGGGCGGAAACCCCCGGCAAACCGTCCACGTCAAAAACCGGACATGACCCAGGCTGAACTGCCTGAAGTGCTCCTCCCTAAACCGGTCCAACCCGACTGGATAAAGGTTGGCGCAAAGGGGAAGGCGAAGGCGTCGACCTCAAAAACGGCGCCGGCCGCTTTTTCTTCTTCCGCGGCTAAACCCACCCAGCCGGGAAAAGAAGTGACGAAAAAGGCCAAGAAGACGAGTCGTCCCCTCCCGCCGGCGCCTGCATCCATGGTGGAGACCATGGCGTCGGTCGTGAAGAGGGGCATAAGGGAAAAGGCGCCGATGGTCACCAGATCGGCACCCACCACGACGAAGAAGAAGGAGATCAAGCCCTCGCCCAAGCTGCGGGCCCCCAAGACCTCGGCAGTCGTGGTGACCTTAAGCCCCACGGCTGTGGAGAAGGGGGTCACATACGCCAAAGCTCTGGCCGAGGCGAGGCAAAGGGTCAACCTTAAGGACCTAGAAATTGGGAGCGTCCGTTTTAGGCGTGCAGCAACTGGGGCCTCAATTATCGAGGTCCCCGGTGCGGCTAGCGCGCCAAGGGCGGACCTCCTAGCGGAAAGGCTCCGCGAGGTGTTCGGGAACGGTGGCGATGTCACCGTCTCTCGACCTACGAGAATGGCGGAGCTTATAGTGGCGGGGTTGGATGACTCCGTCACTAAAGAAGAGGTGGCAGCAGCGGTCTGTGCAAAAGGCGGATGCGCGGCAGACCGACTCAAAATGGGAACACTCCGCCAGGAGAAGTCTGGTCTCTTCGCCGTATGGGTGGCATGCCCAGTCGAAGCCGCCAAGAAGGTGGTCGAGGGCAAACTGCTCGTTGGCTGGGTCTCGGCCAGGGTGAAGCTCCTCGAACGCAGGGAGCTGAGGTGCTTCAAGTGCCTTCACGCTGGTCACGTCAAGGCACGGTGTACCGCGGAGGTTGACCGGGGGCTTCTGTGCTACCGGTGCGGCCAGGCGGGACACCGCGCCGCCGTATGTCACGATGCCCCCCACTGCGCACTGTGTGCGGAGGCCGGGAAGGCATCGAACCATCGCCTGGGGAGCAAGAAATGCTCGGCCCCCAGGAAAAAGATGTTTAGCAGAGTGTTTGTTGCGAGCAGCGCCAGCCCGCAACAAGCACAAACACCACCGAGCGGTGTACAGGAGATGGAGACCGAAAACTCAACATCATGAAGACAAGGCCTACTAAATATCTGCAAGCCAACATCAACCACTGCGCCAGAGCTCAGGATCTCTTGATCCAGAGCATGGCGCAGTGGTCGATAAACATAACGGTGGTGACGGAGCCCTACCTAATCCCAAGGAGGAACAATTGGGTGGGCGATGAAAACGAGTTGGCGGCAATCGCGGTGTCAAACGACACCGTGATAAAGAGGTCTCGGAAAGGCCGAGGAGTCGTCGCGGCTCTGTGCGGCGATGTGATGGTGGTCGGGGCGTACTTTTCGCCGAACCGGTCACTATCCGATTTCGAGACCTTCCTCGGGGAGATGGACTCGGTCCTGGCCTGGTGCCGCCCAAACCGGATCGTTGTGGCTGGCGACCTGAACGCCAAGTCTACGGTCTGGGGGTGCGCTGCCACGGACGCGAGGGGAGAGCTGGTGGAGGAGTGGCTCGCCTCGAATGGGCTGGTGGTCCTGAACACCGGGGACACGGACACGTGCGTGCGGATGCAGGGTGGCTCAATCGTGGACGTGTCCTTCGCCAGTGCGGACCTGGCACGAACCGTCCGGGACTGGGGAGTCCTGGAGGGTGTGGAGACATTGTCCGATCACCGGTACATCCGGTTTGACGTCTCCCCCCTCTCTGGCGGTACCGGTCCCGGGCGTGTCGCGGCGGAGATCGGCCCGAGGTGGGCGCTGAAGAAGCTGGACGGAGAAGCGGCGATCGAGGCGGCCCTGGTCGCCAGCTGGAACCCAGTACTGGACGTGACAACGGTAGAGTCCGAGTCGCGGTGGCTCCACGAAGCAGTCACGCACATCTGTGACGTCGCGATGCCCCGCGTGGTGCGGCCCCCGGCTCGGACTGCGGTGTATTGGTGGTCGGAAGAGCTCGGCCGTCTTCGTGCGTCGTGCGTGTCAGCGAGGCGGCAGTACTCCCGCTACCGTCGTCGCAGACGAGGCGGGCGCACGGAGGACGAGGAGCAGAGGCGCCTCTACACCGCCTACCAGGACGCTAAAAAGGCTCTCAGGGTGGCAATCGCGGAAGCGAAGGAGGGGGCCTGGCAGGAGCTGCTTGCGTCGTTGGACGTCGACCCCTGGAGTCGGCCATATCGGCTCGTCATGAGCAAGCTCAGGCCCTGGGCCCCACCCCTAACGGCTAGCATGGACCCAGTAGTACTGGACAGAGTGGTGGAGACCTTGTTCCCCTCCATGAGGGAAGAATTTGAGGCACCGAAAATGGTGTTTGCGCCAGCGACGTCAAATCGCGATTCGGACGACGGGGAAGTCCCGGAAGTGGAAGAGAGGGAACTGTGGGCGGCTGTGGCACGGCTTCAGGCCAAAAACACCGCCCCGGGCCCCGATGGGATCCCTGGGCGCATATGGGTCCTGGCGCTAAAACACGGGTTGGAGGAGAGGTTCCGAGCCCTTCTAACTCGGTGCCTTAAGGACCATACTTTCCCAGGCGACTGGAAGACGGGGAAACTCGTATTGATTGGAAAGGCGGGAAGACCGGCAGAGTCACCATCGGCGTATCGCCCGATAGTCCTGCTCGGGGAGGCGGGTAAGCTCTTTGAGCGCGTTATTGCGACTCGCCTCACCGAGCATCTTGACCAAGTAGGGCCAAATTTGGCAGACTGCCAACATGGTTTCCGGCGCGGCCGCTCCACCATCGATGCTATTGCACGGGTGAGGGCCGTCGCCGAAGAGGAGGTCGTTAAGGGTGGCGTCGTCTTGGCGGTATCTTTAGATATCGCCAACGCCTTTAACACGTTACCTCGCGTAAGTATAATGGAGGCCCTGCGGTTCCATGGGGTCCCGTTGTACTTGCGTGAGACGATTAAGGCCTACCTATCGGACAGGACAGTGGTATATCCCACAACTACCGGATTTGGACAGAGGAGAGTGTCGTGCGGCGTTCCACAGGGTTCCGTTTTAGGGCCACTACTGTGGAACGTCGGTTACGACTGGGTCCTCCGCGGCCCGACTCTCCGCGGCGTTAGCGTCGTATGCTACGCGGATGACACACTGGTGTTGGCAAGGGGCGGTAGCTATCGGGAGGCGAGCGTGTTAGCTACCGCTGGAGTAGCCCAAGTAGTGGGCAGGATAAGGAATCTGGGCCTGACGGTGGCCTTGGACAAATCCGAGGCCCTGTGTTTTCACGGGCCTCGCCGAGCGCCACCGCCGAGCGCTCATTTGATAGTGGGTGGAGTTTCCATCGGGGTCGGGTCCACAATGAAGTACCTGGGAGTTGTGCTCGATAGCCGGTGGAACTTCAAGGAACATTTCCGGCGGATGGCTCCGAAGCTCGCGCGCACTTCGTTCGCCCTGAGCAGGCTATTGCCTAATCTGGGCGGACCGAGCGCGAGCTGTCGTCGCCTCTATGCCGGAGTTATACGGTCGATGGCCTTGTACGGGGCCCCTATCTGGGCGGATGCCCTTGGACGCCACAACAAAGCCCAACTGCGCAGATCGCAGAGGGTAGTGGCGCTCCGAGCGGCAAGAGCATACCGCACCGTCTCGTGGGAGGCGGCATGCGTGCTGGCCGGGACTCCTCCATGGGAACTGGAGGCGTCGGCGTTGGCGGAGGTCTACTGGAAGTCCGCCGACGCCAAAGGTCGGGGTGAGGTTCCAAGTGGAGAAGAAATAAGAGAATGGCGACAGAGCGCCAGGGACACGGTCCTGCGCAGCTGGTTACAACAGCTGAGCCAGCCGGGAGCGGGTCACCGCACCATAGCGGCGATCCGCCCCGTATTACCAGAGTGGCTGACGAGACGGTGGGGTGCGCTCTCATATCGCCTAGTGCAGGTCCTCTCGGGGCATGGCTGCTTCGGGAGGTACCTGTGCAACGTGGCCAGACGGGAGCGCACTCCTCAGTGCCGCTTCTGCGGCGCCGAAGAGGACGACGCGGATCACACCCTCACGTGCTGCTCAGCATGGGCAGAGGAGCGAGCCGCGCTCGGGAATGAAATCGGACATGACATCTCGCTGCCGGCCGTTGTGTCTGTGATGGTCGGCAGCGAAACCGGATGGAGTGCTGTCGCCGCCTTTTGCGAGGCGGTGATGGAGAAGAAAGAAGTGGACGAGCGACGCCGGGAGGATGATCCGGAGGAGGATCCCGTGCGCCGCCGCCGACCATTGCGCCGACGCCGGGCTTTTGCCCAAACGACGTAATATGGTCGGTGCCGGGTTGGCAAGCCCGGTAGGAGTGGGGGCGATAGTTCTCCGTCGCCTCCTCTCGGAGATGATGTGGCCTAGGCCACGAGAGACGTGTCCTGAGAAGGACGAACGCCCTGCCGGGGACAAGGATAAGGGTAACTGTTACCTTAGCCCCGGCACAAGCGGCGGGCAGAAGTGGGCACTGGGGTTTTAGTGGGTATGGCCGAACGTCTTTAGGCGACCCCCACACTCCCCGCGCCACTTGCACAGCCCAGGCGCGGGGGTCAATAAAAGGATTTCCCCAGATAAAAAAAAAAAAAAAAAAAAAAAAAAAGGTTGGGGAAGTCCCGGAAGTGGAAGAGAGGGAACTGTGGGCGGCTGTGGCACGGCTTCAGGCCAAAAACACCGCCCCGGGCCCCGATGGGATCCCCGGGCGCATATGGGTCCTGGCGCTAAAGCACGGGTTGGAGGAGAGGTTCCGAGCCCTACTAACTCGGTGCCTTAAGGACCATACTTTCCCAGGCGACTGGAAGACGGGGAAACTCGTATTGATTGGAAAGGAGGGAAGACCGGCAGAGTCACCATCGGCGTATCGCCCGATAGTCCTGCTCGGGGAGGCGGGTAAGCTCTTTGAGCGCGTTATTGCGACTCGCCTCACCGAGCATCTCGACCGAGTAGGGCCAAATTTGGCAGACTGCCAGCATGGTTTCCGGCGCGGCCGCTCCACCATCAATGCTATTGCACGGGTGAGGGCCGTCGCCGAAGAGGAGGTCGTTAAGGGTGGCGTCGTCTTGGCGGTATCTTTAGATATCGCCAACGCCTTTAACACGTTACCTCGCGTAAGTATAATGGAGGCCCTGCGGTTCCATGGGGTCCCGTTGTACTTGCGTGAGACGATTAAGGCCTACCTATCGGACAGGACAGTGGTATATCCCACAAATACCGGATTTGGACAGAGGAGAGTGTCGTGCGGCGTTCCACAGGGTTCCGTTTTAGGGCCACTACTGTGGAACGTCGGTTACGACTGGGTCCTCCGCGGCCCGACTCTCCGCGGCGTTAGCGTCGTCTGCTACGCGGACGACACACTGGTGTTGGCAAGGGGCGGTAGCTATCGGGAGGCGAGCGTGTTAGCTACTGCCGGAGTAGCCCAAGTAGTGGGCAGGATTAAGAACCTGGGCCTGACGGTGGCCTTGGACAAATCCGAGGCCCTGTGTTTTCACGGGCCTCGCCGAGCGCCACCGCCGAGCGCTCATTTGATAGTGGGTGGAGTTTCCATCGGCGTCGGGTCCACAATGAAGTACCTGGGAGTTGTGCTCGATAGCCGGTGGAACTTCAAGGAACATTTCCGGCGGATGGCTCCGAAGCTCGCGCGCACCTCGTTCGCCCTGAGCAGGCTATTGCCTAATCTGGGCGGACCTAGCGCGACCTGTCGTCGCCTCTATGCCGGAGTTGTACGGTCGATGGCCTTGTACGGGGCCCCTATCTGGGCGGATGCCCTCGGACGCCACAACAAAGCCCAACTGCGCAGATCGCAGAGGGTAGTGGCACTCCGAGTGGCAAGAGCATACCGCACCGTCTCGTGGGAGGCGGCATGCGTGCTGGCCGGGACTCTTCCATGGGAACTGGAGGCGTCGGCGTTGGCGGAGGTCTACTGGAAGTCCGCCGACGTCAAAGGTCGGGGTGAGGTTCCAAGTGGAGAAGTAATAGGAGAGTGGCGACAGAGCGCAAGGGATACGGTCCTGCGCAGCTGGCTACAACAGCTGAGCCAGCCGGGAGCGGGTCACCGCACCATAGCGGCGATCCGCCCCGTATTACCAGAGTGGCTGACGAGACGGTGGGGAGCGCTCTCATATCGCCTAGTGCAGGTCCTCTCGGGGCATGGCTGCTTCGGGAGGTACCTGTGCAACGTGGCCAGACGGGAGCGCACTCCTCAGTGCCGATTTTGCGGCGCCGATGAGGACGACGCGGATCACACCCTCATGTGCTGCACAGCATGGACGGAGGAGCGAGCCGCGCTCGTGAACCAAATTGGAGATGAAATATCGCTGCCGGCCGTTGTGTCTGCGATGGTCGGCAGCGAAACTGGATGGACTGCCGTCGCCGCCTTCTGCGAGGCGGTGATGGAGAAGAAAGAAGTGGACGAGCGTCGCCGGGAGGATGATCCGGAGGAGGATCCCGTGCGCCGCCGCCGACCGATGCGCCGACGCCGGGCTTTTGCCCAGACGACGTAACATGGACAAGGACGAACGCCCTGCCGGGGACAAGGATAAGGGTAACTGTCACCTTAGCCCCGGCACAAGTGGGCGGGCAGAAGTGGGCACTGGGGTTTTAGTGGGTATTGCCGAACGACTTTAGGCGACCCCCACACTCCCCGCGCCACTTTGCACAGCCCAGGCGCGGGGGTCAATAAACGGATTTCCCCAGAAAAAAAAAAAAAAAAAAAAAAAAAAAAGGTTAGGTTAGGTTAGGTTCCACGGCCACGGACCTGCTGGGTTGTCTCAGTGGGCGGAGAGGTGAACTCCGACGTGGCGCGTCCCCGGGTGGCGGATAGGGGAACGCTCCGGCTTGTAGTCGGGGTAGGGCGATTAGCACCCCGCGGACCAAACACTGGGGGGGGAAATGGGTAAGGGGGGGGGGGAGGTGGGAAGGTTAGGGGGCGGCCCGGCGTGCGTTAACACCGCCGTCGGGAACAACCGTCCAAAACTAGGGGGGGCACGCCGACCCCTCTAGCAACCCGTAGCCTAGTGTTCTCTTCAACGATCTCCACCGAATCGGCGTTGTGGAGTATGTCGAGGCACTAGAGCGGAGGGCTTGCTTTAACCGGCCGGCCCGCGAGAAAGGAAAACTCTATAAAAACCCGACAGCGAAGTCGTTAAAACCTGTAGATACCTGGCGACCTCTACAGTATGTAGCCTTACCCTGCGGAATGGGCGTCACCCGGGGGTGGACCTGTTGATCGACCCTTCTCGTGGGAACTTTATGGAAACCAAAATTAAAAACGTTGAGGAGAAGAGTGTTGCGAAAGGTGATGAATTGGTTGTGGAGGAGACGAGGCGCACATCGTTAGATGGCGCAAATTTGAAGGAGGCGAGAGTGCGGCTGGAGCGCGTTCCGGTCGTGCGCCAACCAGCGCTCAGTGAAACGGATTCTGACGCTTCGACCGTGGACATGGAGATAGAGCCATCGGAGGACCGCGAAGACCGGCACCCCGGGTATTCCTGGGGGAGTCTCGGTCGGAAGCGGCTGCGGGCCGTCGCAGTTGACGACGTGGAGACGGGGCCCTCGCCCAAAGTGGCAGGGACGAGAAAAGGCCGAGGACGGCCGCCGACAACCGGCGAGTACGTTGGCCTCGCCCAGGCGAAGCGGGAGCTGGCAGAGGCTACCCAACGCCAACTCGAACTAGAGGCGGAAAAGGACGTAGCCGAGATGACGAAGGGGCTGCGGTCTACCAGAGCAGGGTCCCGACTTTCGGAGACCTCTGCTTCGGAACCTGAGGATGAACACGAACTAGGCTCGGCAGACCTGGGGGGACAAATTGAACTTAGCGCAGCGGCCGTGGCGGCCGTCTGTGAAAAGTCCAACAACCTAAAAGGGACATCTAAGAAGGCGCTCAAGGAGGCGGTTGCGCAGATTCGGGCGGCGTCAAGGCTCCTGATGACGCGCAATATAAATGAAGAGACGAGACTTCTGCGAGCGGCCAACTCCCGCCTAAAGGCGGAAATGGCCGCACTGAAGAGAGAGGTGGCGGAGCTGAAGGCGTGCATGGAGCAGGCGGGGGCGGCACCCAAACCCGTCGCAGCGACATGCCCCCAGACAAAGGAAGAGGAACTGGAGAACCGGATCCTGAGCAGGCTCTCGGACCGGCTCAACGCCCGGATAGACGGGCTAGAGCCGCGTCTGAACCCGGAGCCTCGCTTGCGACCGGCACTGGCTCACGACAGGCGTGCGACGGAAGCTGGGCTGAAACCCTCGGCAAGCCGTCCACGCCGAACACCGGACATGACCCAGGCGGAACTGCCTGAAGTGCGCCTCCCCAAACCGGTCCAACCGGGCTGGATAAAGGTAGGCGCAAAAGGGAAGGCGAAGGCGTCGACCTCTACATCGGCGCCGGCCGCTTCTTCCTCTTCCGCGGCCCAATCCACCCAGCCGGGCAAAGAGAAGAACAAGAAGGCCAAGAAGACGAGTCGTCCCCTCCCGCCAGCGCCTGCATCCATGGTGGAGACCATGGCGTCGGTCGTGAAGAGGGGCCGAAGGGACAAGGCGCCGATGGTCATCAGATCGGCGCCCACCACGATGAGGAAGAAGGAGCAGGAGAGAGCCAAGGCTTCGCCTAAGCTGCGGGCCCCCAAGACCTCGGCAGTCGTGGTGACCTTAAATCCCACGGCTGTGGAGAAGGGGGTCACATACGCCAAAGCTCTGGCCGAGGCAAGGCAAAAAGTTAACCTGAAGGAACTAGAGATCGAGAGCGTCCGTTTCAAGCGCGCAGCAACTGGGGCCTCAATTATCGAGGTCCCCGGTGCCGCTAGCGCGCCGAAGGCGGACCTCCTCGCGGAAAGGCTCCGCGAGGTGTTCGGGAACGGTGGCGACGTCACCGTCTCCCGGCCAACAAAAATGGCGGAACTAATAGTGGCGGGGCTGGATGACTCCGTCACTAAAGAAGAGGTGGCAGCAGCGGTCTGTGCAAAAGGCGGATGCGGGGCAGACCGTCTTAAAGTCGGGACACTCCGCCAGGAGAAGTCTGGTCTGTTTGCCGTATGGGTGGCATGCCCGGTCGAAGCCGCCAAGAAGGTGGTCGAGGGCAAACTGCTCGTTGGCTGGGTCTCGGCCAGGGTGAAGCTCCTCGAACGGAGGGAGCTGAGGTGCTTTAAGTGCCTTCACACTGGCCACGTCAAGGCACGCTGTACTGCGGAGGTTGACCGGGGGCTTCTGTGCTACCGGTGCGGCCAGGCGGGACACCGCGCCGCAGAATGTCACGATGCCCCCCACTGCGCACTGTGTGCGGAGGCCGGGAAGGCATCGAACCATCGCCTGGGGAGCAAGAGATGCTCGGCCCCCAGGAAAAAGATGTTCAGCAGAGTATTTGTTGCGAGCAGCGCCAGCTCGCAACAGACGCAACCACCACCGAGCGGTGTACAAGAGATGGAGACCGAGAACTCTACAAAATGACGACAAGGGCTTCCAAATACCTGCAAGCCAACATCAACCACTGCGCCAGAGCTCAGGATCTTTTGATTCAGAGCATGGCGCAGTGGTCGATAAACATAACGGTGGTGACGGAGCCCTACCTAATCCCAAGGAGGAACAATTGGGTGGGCGATGACGACGAGTTGGCGGCAATCGCGGTGTCAAACGACACCGTGATAAGGAGGTCGCGGAAAGGCCGAGGAATCGTCGCGGCTCTGTGCGGCGATGTGATGGTGGTCGGGGCGTACTTTTCGCCGAACCGGTCACTATCCGATTTCGAGACCTTCCTCGGGGAGATGGACTCGGTCCTGGCCTGGTGCCGCCCAAACCGGATCGTTGTGGCTGGCGACCTGAACGCCAAGTCTACGGTCTGGGGGTGCGCAGCCACGGACGCGAGGGGAGAGCTGGTGGAGGAGTGGCTCGCCTCGAATGGGCTGGTCGTCCTGAACACCGGGGACACGGACACGTGCGTGCGGATGCAGGGTGGCTCAATCGTGGACGTGTCCTTCGCCAGTGCGGACCTGGCACGAACCGTCCGGGACTGGGGAGTCTTGGAGGGTGTGGAGACGCTGTCCGATCACCGGTACATCCGGTTTGACGTCTCCCCCCTCTTTGGCGGTCCCGGTCCCGGGCGTGTCGCGGCGGAGATCGCCCCGAGGTGGGCGCTGAAGAAGATGGACGGAGAAGCGGCGATCGAGGCGGCTCTGGTCGCAGGTTGGAACGCAACACCGGACGTGACAACGGTAGAGTCCGAGTCGCGGTGGCTCCACGAAGCGGTCACGCACATCTGTGACGTCGCGATGCCCCGCGTGGTGCGGCCCCCGGCTCGGTCGGCGGTGTATTGGTGGTCGGAAGAGCTCGGCCGTCTTCGTGCGTCGTGCGTGTCAGCGAGGCGGCAGTACTCCCGCTACCGTCGTCGCAGACGAGGCGGGCGCACGGAGGACGAGGAGCAGAGGCGCCTCTACACCGTCTACCAGGACGCTAAAAAGGCTCTCAGGGTGGCCATAGCGGAAGCGAAGGAGGGGGCCTGGCAGGAGCTGCTGGCGTCGTTGGACGTCGACCCCTGGGGTCGGCCATATCGGCTCGTCATGAGCAAGCTCAGGCCCTGGGCCCCACCCCTAACGGCCAGTATGGACCCGGTAGTACTGGACAGAGTGGTGGAGACCTTGTTCCCCTCGATGAGGGAAGAATTTGAGGCACCGACAATGGTGTTTGCGCCAGCGACGTCAAATCGCGATGCGGACGACGGGGAAGTTCCGGAAGTGGAAGAGAGGGAACTGTGGGCGGCTGTGGCACGGCTTCAGGCCAAAAACACCGCCCCGGGCCCCGATGGGATCCCCGGGCGCATATGGGTCCTGGCGCTAAAGCACGGGTTGGAGGAGAGGTTCCGAGATCTTTTAACCCGGTGCCTAAAGGAGCAGACTTTCCCAGGTGACTGGAAGACGGGGAAACTCGTACTGATCGGGAAGGAGGGAAGACCGGCAGAGTCACCATCGGCGTATCGCCCGATAGTCCTGCTCGGGGAGGCGGGTAAGCTCTTTGAGCGCGTTATTGCGACTCGCCTCACCGAGCATCTCGACCGAGTAGGGCCAAATTTGGCAGACTGCCAGCATGGTTTCCGGCGCGGCCGTTCCACCATCGATGCTATTGCACGGGTGAGGGCCGTCGCCGAAGAGGAGGTCGTTAAGGGTGGCGTCGTCTTGGCTGTATCTTTAGATATCGCCAACGCCTTTAACACCTTACCTCGCGTAAGTATAATGGAGGCCCTGCGGTTCCATGGGGTCCCGTTGTACTTGCGTGAGACGATTAAGGCCTACCTATCGGACAGGACAGTGGTATATCCCACAACTACCGGATTTGGACAGAGGAGAGTGTCGTGCGGCGTTCCACAGGGTTCCGTTTTAGGGCCACTACTGTGGAACGTCGGTTACGACTGGGTCCTTCGCGGCCCGACTCTCCGCGGCGTTAGCGTCGTATGCTACGCGGATGACACACTGGTGTTGGCAAGGGGCGGTAGCTATCGGGAGGCGAGCGTGTTAGCTACCGCTGGAGTAGCCCAAGTAGTGGGCAGGATAAGGAATCTGGGCCTGACGGTGGCCTTGGACAAATCCGAGGCCCTGTGTTTTCACGGGCCTCGCCGAGCGCCACCGCCGAGCGCTCAACTGATTGTGGGCGGAGTTTCCATCGGCGTCGGGTCCACAATGAAGTACCTGGGAGTTGTGCTCGACAGCCGGTGGAACTTCAAGGAACATTTCCGCCGGATGGCTCCGAAGCTCGCGCGCACTTCGTTCGCCCTGAGCAGGCTATTGCCTAATCTGGGCGGACCGAGCGCGAGCTGTCGTCGCCTCTATGCCGGAGTTGTACGGTCGATGGCCTTGTACGGGGCCCCTATCTGGGCGGATGCTCTCGGACGCCACAACAAAGCCCAACTGCGCAGATCGCAGAGGGTAGTGGCGCTCCGAGCGGCAAGAGCGTACCGCACGGTATCGTGGGAGGCGGCATGCGTGCTGGCCGGGACTCCCCCATGGGAACTGGAGGCGTCGGCGTTGGCGGAGGTCTACTGGAAGTCCGCCGACGCCAAAGGTCGGGGAGAGGACCCGAGTAGTGATGAAATCGGAGAGTGGCGACAGAGCGCAAGGGACACAGTCCTGCGCAGCTGGCTAGAACATCTGAGCCAGCCGGGAGCGGGTCACCGTACCATAGCGGCGATCCGCCCCGTATTACCAGAGTGGCTGACGAGACGGTGGGGTGCGCTCTCATATCGCCTAGTGCAGGTCCTTTCGGGGCATGGCTGCTTCGGGAGGTACCTGTGCAACGTGGCCAAACGGGAGCGCACTTCTCAGTGCCGCTTCTGCGGCGCCGAAGAGGACGACGCGGATCACACCCTCACGTGCTGCTCAGCATGGGCAGAGGAGCGAGCCGCGCTCGTGAATGAAATCGGACATGACATCTCGCTGCCGGCCGTTGTGTCTGTGATGGTCGGCAGCGAAACCGGATGGAGTGCTGTCGCCGCCTTTTGCGAGGCGGTGATGGAGAAGAAAGAAGTGGACGAGCGACGCCGGGAGGATGATCCGGAGGAGGATCCCGTGCGCCGCCGCCGACCGATGCGCCGACGCCGGGCTTATGCCCAGGCGTCTTAATATGCAAGACGTGTTGGTTGGTGCCGGGTTGCTCCCAACCCGGTAGGAGTGAGGGCGATAGTTCTCCGTCGCCCCACTCGGAGATGATGTGGCCTAGGCCACGAGAGACGTGTTCTGAGAAGGACGAACGCCCTGCCGGGGACAAGGATAAGGGTAACTGTCACCTTAGCCCCGGCACAAGTGGGCGGGCAGAAGTGGGCACTGGGGTTTTAGTGGGTATTGCCGAACGTCTTTAGGCGACCCCCACACTCCCCGCGCCACTTGCAGGTTAGGTTCCACGGACCTGCTGGGTAGTCTCAGTGGGCGGAGAGGTGAACTCCGACGTGGCGCGTCCCCGGGTGGCGGATAGGGGAACGCTCCGGCTTGTAGTCGGGGTAGGGCGACTAGCGCCCCGCGGACCAAACACCGGGGGGGGAAACGGGTAAGGGGGGGGAGGTGGGAAGGTTAGGGGGCGGCCCGGCGTGCATTAACACCGCCGTCGGGAACAACCGTCCAAAACTAGGGGAGGCACGCCGACCCCCTAGCACCCCGTAGCCTAGTGTCTCTTCAACGATCTCCATCGAATCGGCGTTATGGAGTATGTCGAGGCACTAGAGCGGAGGGCTTGCCTTAACCGGCCGGCCCGCGAGAAAGGAAAACTCTATAAAAACCCGACAGCGAAGTCGTTAAAACCTGTAGATACCTGGCGACCTCTACAGTATGTAGCCTTACCCTGCGGAATGGGCGTCACCCGGGGGTGGACCTGTTGATCGACCCTTCTCGTGGGAACATATATGGAAACCAAAATTAAAAACATTGTGGAGAGGAGTGTTGCGAAAGGTGATGAGTTGGTTCAGGAGGAGACGAGGCGTCCATCAATAGATGGCGCAAATGTGAAGGAGGCGAGAGTACTGCTGGAGCGCGTTCCGGCTGTGCGCCAACCGGCGCTCAGTGATACGGATTCCGACGCGTCGACCGTGGATATGGAGTTAGAGCCATCCCAGGACCGTGAAAACCGGCACCCCGGGTATTCCTGGGGGAGTCTAGGTCGTAAGCGGCTGCGGGCCGTCGCAGTTGGCGACGTGGAGACGGGCCCCTCGCCCAAAGTGGCAGGGACGAGAAAAGGCCGAGGACGGCCGCCGACAACCGGCGAGTACGTCGGCCTCGCCCAGGCGAAGCGGGAGCTGGCAGAGGCTACTCAACGCCAACTCGAAATGGAGGCGGAAAAGGACGTAGCCGAGATGACGAAGGGGCTGCGGAATACCAGAGCAGGGGCCCGACTTTCGGAGACCTCTGCATCTGAACTTGAAGATGAACACGAACTAGGCTCCGCGGAACTAGGGGGACAAATAGAGCTTGGCGCAGCAGCCGTGGCGGCCGTCTGCGAAAAATCTAACAACTTGAAAGGGACATCCAAGAAGGCGCTCAAGGAAGCGGTAGCGCAGATTCGGGCAGCGTCAAGGCTCCTGATGACGCGCAATGTCAACGAGGAGACGAGGCTTTTGCGAGCGGCCAACTCTCGCCTACAGGCGGAAATGGCCGCATTGAAGAAAGAAGTGGCGGAGCTAAAGGCGTGCATGGAGCAGGCGGGGGCGACACCCAAACCCGTCGCAGCGACATGTCCGCAGACAAAGGAAGAGGAACTGGAGAACCGGATCCTGAGCAGGCTCTCGGACCGGCTCAACGCCCGAATAGACGGGCTAGAGCCGCGTCTGAACCCGGAGCCTCGCTTGCGACCGGCACTGGCTCACGACAGGCGCGAGGCGGAAGCCGAGCGGAAACCCTCGGCAAACCGTCCACGTCAAAAACCGGACATGACCCAGGCTGAACTGCCTGAAGTGCGCCTCCCTAAACCGGTCCAACCCGGCTGGATAAAGGTTGGCGCAAAGGGGAAGGCGAAGGCGTCGACCTCAAAAACGGCGCCGGCCGCTTTTTCTTCTTCCGCGGCTAAACCCACCCAGCCGGGAAAAGAAGTGACGAAAAAGGCCAAGAAGACGAGTCGTCCCCTCCCGCCGGCGCCTGCATCCATGGTGGAGACCATGGCGTCGGTCGTGAAGAGGGGCATAAGGGAAAAGGCGCCGATGGTCACCAGATCGGCACCCACCACGACGAAGAAGAAGGAGATCAAGCCCTCGCCCAAGCTGCGGGCCCCCAAGACCTCGGCAGTCGTGGTGACCTTAAACCCCACGGCTGTGGAGAAGGGGGTCACATACGCCAAAGCTCTGGCCGAGGCGAGGCAAAGGGTCAACCTTAAGGACCTTGAAATTGGGAGCGTCCGTTTTAGGCGTGCAGCAACTGGGGCCTCAATTATCGAGGTCCCCGGTGCGGCTAGCGCGCCGAAGGCGGACCTCCTAGCGGAAAGGCTCCGCGAGGTGTTCGGGAACGGTGGCGATGTCACCGTCTCTCGACCTACGAGAATGGCGGAGCTTATAGTGGCGGGGTTGGATGACTCCGTCACTAAAGAAGAGGTGGCAGCAGCGGTCTGTGCAAAAGGCGGATGCGCGGCAGACCGACTCAAAATGGGAACACTCCGCCAGGAGAAGTCTGGTCTCTTCGCCGTATGGGTGGCATGCCCAGTCGAAGCCGCCAAGAAGGTGGTCGAGGGCAAACTGCTCGTTGGCTGGGTCTCGGCCAGGGTGAAGCTCCTCGAACGCAGGGAGCTGAGGTGCTTCAAGTGCCTTCACGCTGGTCACGTCAAGGCACGGTGTACCGCGGAGGTTGACCGGGGGCTTCTGTGCTACCGGTGCGGCCAGGCGGGACACCGCGCCGCCGTATGTCACGATGCCCCCCACTGCGCACTGTGTGCGGAGGCCGGGAAGGCATCGAACCATCGCCTGGGGAGCAAGAAATGCTCGGCCCCCAGGAAAAAGATGTTTAGCAGAGTGTTTGTTGCGAGCAGCGCCAGCCCGCAACAAGCACAAACACCACCGAGCGGTGTACAGGAGATGGAGACCGAAAACTCAACATCATGAAGACAAGGCCTACTAAATATCTGCAAGCCAACATCAACCACTACGCCAGAGCTCAGGATCTCTTGATCCAGAGCATGGCGCAGTGGTCGATAAACATAACGGTGGTGACGGAGCCCTACCTAATCCCAAGGAGGAACAATTGGGTGGGCGATGACGACGAGTTGGCGGCAATCGCGGTGTCAAACGACACCGTGATAAGGAGGTCGCGGAAAGGCCGAGGAATCGTCGCGGCTCTGTGCGGCGATGTGATGGTGGTCGGGGCGTACTTTTCGCCGAACCGGTCACTATCCGATTTCGAGACCTTCCTCGGGGAGATGGACTCGGTCCTGGCCTGGTGCCGCCCAAACCGGATCGTTGTGGCTGGCGACCTGAACGCCAAGTCTACGGTCTGGGGGTGCGCTGCCACGGACGCGAGGGGAGAGCTGGTGGAGGAGTGGCTCGCCTCGAATGGGCTGGTCGTCCTGAACACCGGGGACACGGACACGTGCGTGCGGATGCAGGGTGGCTCAATCGTGGACGTGTCCTTCGCCAGTGCGGACCTGGCACGAACCGTCCGGGACTGGGGAGTCCTGGAGGGTGTGGAGACATTGTCCGATCACCGGTACATCCGGTTTGACGTCTCCCCCCTCTCTGGCGGTACCGGTCCCGGGCGTGTCGCGGCGGAGATCGGCCCGAGGTGGGCGCTGAAGAAACTGGACGGAGAAGCGGCGATCGAGGCGGCCCTGGTCGCCAGCTGGAACCCAGTACTGGACGTGACAACGGTAGAGTCCGAGTCGCGGTGGCTCCACGAAGCAGTCACGCACATCTGTGACGTCGCGATGCCCCGCGTGGTGCGGCCCCCGGCTCGGACTGCGGTGTATTGGTGGTCGGAAGAGCTCGGCCGTCTTCGTGCGTCGTGCGTGTCAGCGAGGCGGCAGTACTCCCGCTACCGTCGTCGCAGACGAGGCGGGCGCACGGAGGACGAGGAGCAGAGGCGCCTCTACACCGCCTACCAGGACGCTAAAAAGGCTCTCAGGGTGGCAATCGCGGAAGCGAAGGAGGGGGCCTGGCAGGAGCTGCTTGCGTCGTTGGACGTCGACCCCTGGGGTCGGCCATATCGGCTCGTCATGAGCAAGCTCAGGCCCTGGGCCCCACCCCTAACGGCTGGCATGGACCCAGTAGTACTGGACAGAGTGGTGGAGACCTTGTTCCCCTCCATGAGGGAAGAATTTGAGGCACCGAAAATGGTGTTTGCGCCAGCGACGTCAAATCGCGATGCGGACGACGGGGAAGTCCCGGAAGTGGAAGAGAGGGAACTGTGGGCGGCTGTGGCACGGCTTCAGGCCAAAAACACCGCCCCTGGCCCCGATGGGATCCCCGGGCGCATATGGGTCTTGGCGCTAAAACACGGGTTGGAGGAGAGGTTCCGAGCCCTTCTAACTCGGTGCCTTAAGGACCATACTTTCCCAGGCGACTGGAAGACGGGGAAACTCGTATTGATTGGAAAGGCGGGAAGACCGGCAGAGTCACCATCGGCGTATCGCCCGATAGTCCTGCTCGGGGAGGCGGGTAAGCTCTTTGAGCGCGTTATTGCGACTCGCCTCACCGAGCATCTTGACCAAGTAGGGCCAAATTTGGCAGACTGCCAACATGGTTTCCGGCGCGGCCGCTCCACCATCGATGCTATTGCACGGGTGAGGGCCGTCGCCGAAGAGGAGGTCGTTAAGGGTGGCGTCGTCTTGGCGGTATCTTTAGATATCGCCAACGCCTTTAACACGTTACCTCGCGTAAGTATAATGGAGGCCCTGCGGTTCCATGGGGTCCCGTTGTACTTGCGTGAGACGATTGAGGCCTACCTATCGGACAGGACAGTGGTATATCCCACAACTACCGGATTTGGACAGAGGAGAGTGTCGTGCGGCGTTCCACAGGGTTCCGTTTTAGGGCCACTACTGTGGAACGTCGGTTACGACTGGGTCCTCCGCGGCCCGACTCTCCGCGGCGTTAGCGTCGTATGCTACGCGGATGACACACTGTTGTTGGCAAGGGGCGGTAGCTATCGGGAGGCGAGCGTGTTAGCTACCGCTGGAGTAGCCCAAGTAGTGGGCAGGATAAGGAATCTGGGCCTGACGGTGGCCTTGGACAAATCCGAGGCCCTGTGTTTTCACGGGCCTCGCCGAGCGCCACCGCCGAGCGCTCAACTTATAGTGGGCGGAGTTTCCATCGGCGTCGGGTCCACAATGAAGTACCTGGGAGTTGTGCTCGACAGCCGGTGGAACTTCAAGGAACATTTCCGGCGGATGGCTCCGAAGCTCGCGCGCACTTCGTTCGCCCTGAGCAGGCTATTGCCTAATCTGGGCGGACCGAGCGCGAGCTGTCGTCGCCTCTATGCCGGAGTTGTTCGGTCGATGGCCTTGTACGGGGCCCCTGTCTGGGCGGATGCCCTCGGACGCCACAACAAAGCCCAACTACGCAGATCGCAGAGGGTAGTGGCGCTCCGAGCGGCAAGAGCGTACCGCACGGTTTCGTGGGAGGCGGCATGCGTGCTGGTGGGGACTACCCCATGGGAACTGGAGGCGTCGGCGTTGGCGGAGGTCTACTGGAAGTCCGCCGACGCCAAAGGTCGGGGTGAGGTTCCAAGTGGAGAAGTAATAGGAGAGTGGCGACAGAGCGCAAGGGACACGGTCCTGCGCAGCTGGCTACTACAGCTGAGCCAGCCGGGAGCGGGTCACCGCACCATAGCGGCGATCCGCCCCGTATTACCAGAGTGGCTGACGAGACGGTGGGGAGCGCTCTCATATCGCCTAGTGCAGGTCCTCTCGGGGCATGGCTGCTTCGGGAGGTACCTGTGCAACGTGGCCAGACGGGAGCGCACTCCTCAGTGCCGATTTTGCGGCGCCGATGAGGACGACGCGGATCACACCCTCATGTGCTGCACAGCATGGACGGAGGAGCGAGCCGCGCTCGTGAACCAAATTGGAGATGAAATATCGCTGCCGGCCGTTGTGTCTGCGATGGTCGGCAGCGAAACTGGATGGACTGCCGTCGCCGCCTTCTGCGAGGCGGTGATGGAGAAGAAAGAAGTGGACGAGCGTCGCCGGGAGGATGATCCGGAGGAGGATCCCGTGCGCCGCCGCCGACCGATGCGCCGACGCCGGGCTTTTGCCCAGACGACGTAATATGGTCGGTGCCGGGTTGGCATACCCGGTAGGAGTGGGGGGCGATAGTTCTCCGTCGCCTCCTCTCGGAGATGATGTGGCCTAGGCCACGAGAGACGTGTCCTGAGAAGGACGAACGCCCTGCCGGGGACAAGGATAAGGGTAACTGTTACCTTAGCCCCGGCACAAGCGGCGGGCAGAAGTGGGCACTGGGGTTTTAGTGGGTATGGCCGAACGTCTTTAGGCGACCCCCACACTCCCCGCGCCACTTGCACAGCCCAGGCGCGGGGGTCAATAAACGGATTTCCCCAGATAAAAAAAAAAAAAAAAAAAAATAAAAAAAAAAAAAAAAAAAAAAAAAAAAGGTTAGGTTAGGTTAGGTTCCACGGACCTCCACGGACCTGCTGGGTTGTCTCAGTGGGCGGAGAGGTGAACTTCGACGTGGCGCGTCCCCGGGTGGCGGATAGGGGAACGCTCCGGCCTGGTGCGAGCCGGAGTAGGGCGAAAGCCCCGCGGACCAAACACCAAGCCGACCGATCCGGCGGGCCCACTTGTGGGCTGCTGGAGTCTGGCCGGCCCTTGATCAAGGGCTGGCCCCAGGGAGGTCGCTGGGGGTGGGCTCTGTGAGTCCGCCCTTTGTAGCGAAACTGCGGGGATTATGGGGTCCCCGCAGTAGTTGTGGTGGTGAGTCGCGGAGGAGGAGGAGTGTTGGTATTTCGGTGCGCCACTCTCCCTATCCTCCGCGACTCAGCGGCGTCGCACCGCGTCTGCGACGGCAGTGGGGCCGCGGGGGGGAGGGTTTCTCCGATCCCTCGCGGCCGTATTGCACGCGTAATCCCGGCGGCGACACTGGGACCGCGGGCCCTTGTCTTTTTCAAGACGGGGGCCGCGAGGAGTGAACCTCTATAAAAAACTCAAGGCGGCACCAGCAGGGGAGGGCGGGGATTCCCGAACCTGCATTGCACTGGTGCCGTCTCCTCAGGAGGAGCCGGAAACGGCTGGCGCTGGAGGGGCCGCGGAGGTTGTGCGAAAGCGTTCCCGTAGCCCCTCCGATATGCGCATACGAGGCAATGTCAGGTTTTAGTCGGTTCGAGTCCGACATAATCCGAACTTGTCCCCGCGAGGGAGGATATGCGTGGGCATTTCCAGACTATAAAAAAAAAAAAAAAAAAAAAAAAAAAAAAAAAAAAAAAAAAAAAAAAAAAAAAAAAAAAAAAAAAAAAGGTTCCACGGACCTGCTGGGTTGTCTCAGTGGGCGGAGAGGTGAACTCCGACGTGGCGCGTCCCCGGGTGGCGGATAGGGGAACGCTCCGGCTTGTAGTCGGGGTAGGGCGACTAGCGCCCCGCGGACCAAACACCGGGGGGGGAAATGGGTAAGGGGGGGGAGGTGGGAAGGTTAGGGGGCGGCCCGGCGCGCATTAACACCGCCGTCGGGAACAACCGTCCAAAACTAGGGGAGGCACGCCGACCCCCTAGCACCCCGTAGCCTAGTGTCTCTTCAACGATCTCCACCGAATCGGCGTTGTGGAGTATGTCGAGGCACTAGAGCGGAGGGCTTGCCTTAACCGGCCGGCCCGCGAGAAAGGAATACTCTATAAAAACCCGACAGCGAAGTCGTTAAAACCTGTAGATACCTGGCGACCTCTACAGTATGTAGCCTTACCCTGCGGAATGGGCGTCACCCGGGGGTGGACCTGTTGATCGACCCTTCTCGTGGGAACTTTATGGAAACCAAAATTAAAAACGTTGAGGAGAGGAGTGTTGCGAAAGGTGATGAAATGGTTCAGGAGGAGACGAGGCGCCCATCGATAGATGGCGCAAACATTAAGGAGGCGAGAGTGCGGTTGGAGCGCGTTCCGGTCATGCGCCAACCAGCGCTCAGTGAAACGGATTCTGACGTTTCGACCGTGGACATGGAGTTAGAGCCATCGGAGGACCGCGAAGACCGGCACCCCGGGTTTTCCTGGGGGAGTCTCGGTCGGAAGCGGCTGCGGGCCGTCGCAGTTGGCGACGTGGAGACAGGGCCCTCGCCCAAAGTGGCTGGGACGAGAAAAGGCCGAGGACGGCCGCCGACAACCGGCGCGTACGTTGGCCTCGCCCAGGCGAAGCGGGAGCTGGCAGAGGCTACCCAACGCCAACTCGAAATGGAGGCGGAAAAGGACGTAGCCGAGATGACGAAGGGGCTACGGACTACCAGAGCAGGGGCCCGACTTTCGGAGACCTCTGCATCTGAACTTGAGGATAAACACGAACTAGGCTCCGCGGAACTAGGGGGACAAATAGAGCTTGGCGCAGCAGCCGTGGCGGCTGTCTGCGAAAAATCTAACAACTTGAAAGGGACATCCAAGAAGGCGCTCAAGGAAGCGGTAGCGCAGATTCGGGCAGCGTCAAGGCTCCTGATGACGCGCAATGTCAACGAGGAGACGAGGCTTTTGCGAGCGGCCAACTCTCGCCTACAGACGGAAATGGCCGCATTGAAGAAAGAAGTGGCGGAGCTAAAGGCGTGCATGGAGCAGGCGGGGGCGACACCCAAACCCGTCGCAGCGACATGTCCGCAGACAAAGGAAGAGGAACTGGAGAACCGGATCCTGAGCAGGCTCTCGGACCGGCTCAACGCCCGAATAGACGGGCTAGAGCCGCGTCTGAACCCGGAGCCTCGCTTGCGACCGGCACTGGCTCATGACAGGCGTGAGGCGGAAGCCGGGCGGAAACCCTCGGCAAACCGTCCACGTCAAAAACCGGACATGACCCAGGCTGAACTGCCTGAAGTGCGCCTCCCTAAACCGGTCCAATCCGGCTGGATAAAGGTTGGCGCAAAGGGGAAGGCGAAGGCGTCGACCTCAAAAACGGCGCCGGCTGCTTTTTCTTCTTCCGCGGCTAAACCCACCCAGCCGGGAAAAGAAGTGACGAAAAAGGCCAAGAAGACGAGTCGTCCCGTCCCGCCGGCGCCTGCATCCATGGTGGAGACCATGGCGTCGGTCGTGAAGAGGGGCATAAGGGAAAAGGCGCCGATGGTCACCAGATCGGCGCCCACCACGACGAAGAAGGAGATCAAGCCCTCGCCCAAGCTGCGGGCCCCCAAGACCTCGGCAGTCGTGGTGACCTTAAACCCCACGGCTGTGGAGAAGGGGGTCACATACGCCAAAGCTCTGGCCGAGGCGAGGCAAAGGGTCAACCTTAAGGACCTAGAAATTGGGAGCGTCCGTTTTAGGCGTGCAGCAACTGGGGCCTCAATTATCGAGGTCCCCGGTGCGGCTAGCGCGCCGAAGGCGGACCTCCTAGCGGAAAGGCTCCGCGAGGTGTTCGGGAACGGTGGCGATGTCACCGTCTCTCGACCTACGAGAATGGCGGAGCTTATAGTGGCGGGGTTGGATGACTCCGTCACTAAAGATGAGGTGGCAGCAGCGGTCTGTGCAAAAGGCGGATGCGCGGCAGACCGACTCAAAATGGGAACACTCCGCCAGGAGAAGTCTGGTCTCTTCGCCGTATGGGTGGCATGCCCAGTCGAAGCCGCCAAGAAGGTGGTCGAGGGCAAACTGCTCGTTGGCTGGGTCTCGGCCAGGGTGAAGCTCCTCGAACGCAGGGAGCTGAGGTGCTTCAAGTGCCTTCACGCTGGTCACGTCAAGGCACGGTGTACCGCGGAGGTTGACCGGGGGCTTCTGTGCTACCGGTGCGGCCAGGCGGGACACCGCGCCGCCGTATGTCACGATGCCCCCCACTGCGCACTGTGTGCGGAGGCCGGGAAGGCATCGAACCATCGCCTGGGGAGCAAGAAATGCTCGGCCCCCAGGAAAAAGATGTTTAGCAGAGTGTTTGTTGCGAGCAGCGCCAGCCCGCAACAAGCACAAACACCACCGAGCGGTGTACAAGAGATGGAGACCGAGAACTCTACAAAGTGATGACAAGGGCTTCCAAATACCTGCAAACCAACATCAACCACTGCGCCAGAGCTCAGGATCTTTTGATTCAGAGCATGGCGCAGTGGTCGATAAACATAATGGTGGTGACGGAGCCCTACTTAATCCCAAAGAGGAACAACTGGGTGGGCGATGAAGACGAGCTGGCGGCAATCGCGGTGTCAAACGACACCGTGATAAAAAGGTCCCAGAAAGGTCGAGGAGTCGTCGCGGCTTTGTGCGGCGATGTGATGGTGGTCGGGGCGTACTTTTCGCCGAACCGGCCACTATCCGAGTTCGAGGCGTTCCTCGGGGAGATGGACTCGGTCCTGGCCTGGTGCCGACCAAACCGGATCGTTGTGGCTGGCGACCTGAACGCCAAGTCCACAGTCTGGGGGTGCCCTGCCACAGACGCGAGGGGGGAGTTGGTGGAGGAGTGGCTCGCCTCGAATGGGCTTGTCGTCCTAAACGTCGGGGACACGGACACGTGCGTGCGGATGCAGGGTGGCTCAATCGTGGACGTGTCCTTCGCCAGTGCGGACCTGGCACGAACCGTTCGGGACTGGGGAGTCCTGGAGGGTGTGGAGACTTTGTCCGATCACCGGTACATCCGGTTTGACGTCTCCCCCCTCTCTGGCGGTCCCGGTCCCGGGCGTGTCGCGGCGGAGATTGGCCCGAGGTGGGCGCTAAAGAAGTTGGACGGAGAAGCGGCGATCGAGGCGGCTCTGGTCGCAGGGTGGAACGCAATACCGGACGTGACAACGGTAGAGTCCGAGTCGCAGTGGCTCCACGAAGCAGTCACGCACATCTGTGACGTCGCGATGCCCCGCGTGGTGCGGCCCCCGGCTCGGACGGCGGTGTATTGGTGGTCGGAAGACCTCGGCCGTCTTCGTGCGTCCTGCGTGTCAGCGAGGCGGCAGTACTCCCGCTACCGTCGCCGCAGACGAGGCGGGCGCACGGAGGACGAGGAGGAGAGGCGCCTCTACACCGCCTACCAGGACGTGAAGAAGTCCCTCAGGGTGGCCATAGCGGAAGCGAAGGAGGGGGCCTGGCAGGAGCTGCTGGCGTCGTTGGACGTCGACCCGTGGGGTCGGCCATATCGGCTCGTCATGAGCAAGCTCAGGCCCTGGGCCCCACCTCTAACGGCCAGTATGGACCCGCAAGTACTGGACAGAGTGGTGGAGACCTTGTTCCCCTCCATGAGGGAAGAATTTGAGGCACCGAAAATGGTGTTTGCGCCAGCGACGTCAAATCGCGATGCGGACGACGGGGAAGTCCCGGAAGTGGAAGAGAGGGAACTGTGGGCGGCTGTGGCACGGCTTCAGGCCAAAAACACCGCCCCGGGCCCCGATGGGATCCCCGGGCGCATATGGGTCCTGGCGCTAAAGCACGGGTTGGAGGAGAGGTTCCGAGCCCTTCTAACTCGGTGCCTTAAGGACCATACTTTCCCAGGCGACTGGAAGACGGGGAAACTCGTATTGATTGGAAAGGAGGGAAGACCGGCAGAGTCACCGTCGGCGTATCGCCCTATAGTCCTGCTCGGGGAGGCGGGTAAGCTCTTTGAGCGCGTTATTGCGACTCGCCTCACCGAGCATCTCGACCAAGTAGGGCCAAATTTGGCAGACTGCCAACATGGTTTCCGGCGCGGCCGCTCCACCATCGATGCTATTGCACGGGTGAGGGCCGTCGCCGAAGAGGAGGTCGTTAAGGGTGGCGTCGTCTTGGCGGTATCTTTAGATATCGCCAACGCCTTTAACACGTTACCTCGCGTAAGTATAATGGAGGCCCTGCGGTTCCATGGGGTCCCGTTGTACTTGCGTGAGACGATTAAGGCCTACCTATCGGACAGGACAGTGGTATATCCCACAACTACCGGATTTGGACAGAGGAGAGTGTCGTGCGGCGTTCCACAGGGTTCCGTTTTAGGGCCACTACTGTGGAACGTCGGTTACGACTGGGTCCTCCGCGGCCCGACTCTCCGCGGCGTTAGCGTCGTATGCTACGCGGATGACACACTGGTGTTGGCAAGGGGCGGTAGCTATCGGGAGGCGAGCGTGTTAGCTACCGCTGGAGTAGCCCAAGTAGTGGGCAGGATAAGGAATCTGGGCCTGACGGTGGCCTTGGACAAATCCGAGGCCCTGTGTTTTCACGGGCCTCGCCGAGCGCCACCGCCGAGCGCTCAACTGATTGTGGGCGGAGTTTCCATCGGCGTCGGGTCCACAATGAAGTACCTGGGAGTTGTGCTCGACAGCCGGTGGAACTTCAAGGAACATTTCCGCCGGATGGCTCCGAAGCTCGCGCGCACTTCGTTCGCCCTGAGCAGGCTATTGCCTAATCTGGGCGGACCGAGCGCGAGCTGTCGTCGCCTCTATGCCGGAGTTGTACGGTCGATGGCCTTGTACGGGGCCCCTATCTGGGCGGATGCTCTCGGACGCCACAACAAAGCCCAACTGCGCAGATCGCAGAGGGTAGTGGCGCTCCGAGCGGCAAGAGCGTACCGCACGGTTTCGTGGGAGGCGGCATGCGCGCTGGCCGGGACTCCCCCATGGGAACTGGAGGCGTTGGCGTCGGCGGAGGTCTACTGGAAGTCCGCCGACGCCAAAGGTCGGGGTGAGGTCCCAAGTGTTGAGGACATTGGCGAGTGGCGACAGAGCGCAAGGGACACAGTCCTGCGCAGCTGGCAACAACAGCTAAGCCAGCCGGGAGCGGGTCATCGCACCATAGCGGCGATCCGCCCTGTATTAACAGAGTGGCTGACGAGACGGTGGGGTGCGCTCTCATACCGCCTAGTGCAGGTCCTCTCGGGGCATGGCTGCTTCGGGAGGTACCTGTGCAACGTGGCCAGACGGGAGCGCACTCCTCAGTGCCGCTTCTGCGGCGCCGAAGAGGACGACGCGGATCACACCCTCACGTGCTGCTCAGCATGGGCAGAGGAGCGAGCCGCGCTCGGGAATGAAATCGGACATGACATCTCGCTGCCGGCCGTTGTGTCTGTGATGGTCGGCAGCGAAACCGGATGGAGTGCTGTCGCCGCCTTTTGCGAGGCGGTGATGGAGAAGAAAGAAGTGGACGAGCGACGCCGGGAGGATGATCCGGAGGAGGATCCCGTGCGCCGCCGCCGACCGATGCGCCGACGCCGGGCTTTTGCCCAGACGACGTAACATGGTCGGTGCCGGGTTGGGAGACCCGGTAGGAGTGGGGCGATAGTTCTCCGTCGCCCCACTCGGAGATGGATGACGTGGTCTAGGCCACAAGAGATGTGTCCTAAGAAGGACGAACGCCCTGCCGGGGACAAGGATAAGGGTAACTGTCACCTTAGCCCCGGCACAAGAGGCGAGTAGAATTGGGCACTGGGGTTTTAGTGGGTATGGCCGAACGACTTTAGGCGACCCCCACACTCCCCGCGCCACTTGCACAGCCCAGGCGCGGGGGTCAATAAACGGATTTCCCCAGATACAAAAAAAAAAAAAAAAAAAAGGTTAGGTTAGGTTAGGTTCCCCCCCACGGACCTGCTGGGTCGTCTCAGTGGGCGGAGAGGTGAACTCCGACGTGGCGCGTCCCCGGGTGGCGGATAGGGGAACGCTCCGGCTTGTAGTCGGGGTAGGGCGACTAGCGCCCCGCGGACCAAACACCGGGGGGGAAATGGGTAAGGGGGGGGAGGTGGGAAGGTTAGGGGGCGGCCCGGCGTGCATTAACACCGCCGTCGGGAACAACCGTCCAAAACTAGGGGAGGCACGCCGACCCCCTAGCACCCCGTAGCCTAGTGTCTCTTCAACGATCTCCATCGAATCGGCGTTATGGAGTATGTCGAGGCACTAGAGCGGAGGGCTTGCCTTAACCGGCCGGCCCGCGAGAAAGGAAAACTCTATAAAAACCCGACAGCGAAGTCGTTAAAACCTGTAGATACCTGGCGACCTCTACAGTATGTAGCCTTACCCTTCGGAATGGGCGTCACCCGGGGGTGGACCTGTTGATCGACCCTTCTCGTGGGAACACAAATGGATACATATACTCAAATTAAAAACGTTGTTGATGTAGAGAGGAGTGTGGAGAGTGGAGATGTGATGAGGGAGGAGCAGAAGATGAAGGAGTTGAGGGTCGTGCTGACGCGCACCCCGACAACGGCGCACAAAAGACTGTCGGAGTCCGATTCGGACACGGAACATCGAAGCATGGTTTCCGTTACAAGTCTATGCGGCTCTATGGAGTCCCTGGACAGGGATGGGCCTGGGCGCTTTTGGAGCGAAGGCCGAGGTCAGAAGCGGCCCAGGGATGTGGAGCTCAGCGGGAGCTCTACGGAGACCCCCGCCACTAGTACCAAAAGGAAGGGACGCGGTCGTCCGCCAACCACCGGCGACTATGTCGGGCTGGCGGCGGCCAAGCAAGCCTTTTTGAAGGCTCAGAAGGAAGAGATGGAAGCGCGTGCGGAGGCCGAACTGATGTCGTCGCTGTCTGAGGTGAGGTCGACAAGAACATCTTCCGCCGCGTCGGGCGCTCGGAAGGGCGCCAATACGCCTATTCGCGACGCGCAGCCGGCGACAAATGTAGAGGGTCGAGTAGAGACACACCTCGGCGTCATACTGGATGTGGCAAAAAAGTCGTCCCACCTTAAGGGCACTTTTGTCCGCGCTCTAAACGAGGCTGTGGACGCCATTAGGGACAATTTTAAGGCGATCGCGAAGCGCACAGACTCAGAGGAAGCACGGCTGCTTCGCGCGGAAAACGAGCGCATGAAAGCCGAGGTCGCGCTGTTGCGCAAAGAGGTGGCGGATATGAGAGAGTGCCTTCTCCGGGCGAGGCCACAGGCTGATATCGCTGTGCCGAGTCAGCCTGATCAGGCACATAACGAAGACCTCGTGCGGACCATCCTCTGCCAAGTGGGCACGATGCTAAATGCAAGGCTAGAGGCTCTAGAAGACCGTCTGTTGCCTGAACAGCGTCTCCGCCCCCCTCTGGCGGCGGACAAGCGGACTCGCCTCCCTCCTGAGCCGGTGTTCAGGCCGCCCCTGAGCGCTGATAGGCGACAGCCGCCGCCGCCCCGTCCCAGAGCACAGCCCGGCAGGGACACAAGCCCAGCAAGGAGACCGACTCAGACCAAACCGGCTGCCCCTTCAAAGCCCCCTCGCCCCTCTCAGCATGGTGGGGGACGGACACCAGCTGAGAAAGGCCAGCAAGGGCAAACACCCGAGGGCCCAACAGATGAGCCTAGATGGACAGAGGTTGTGGGCCGGAAGGCCAAAAAGAAAAGCAACCCCTCGAATAGGCCTGCCCCCACCCCATCTGGTCAAAAAGCCGTGGCCCCACCGAAGCCCCCGAAAATTACGGTCCCGAAGACGGCGGCCATCATGGTGAGCCTCAAGAAGGGGGAGGCCATCACCATGGCCGAGGTTCTCACCAAGGCCAGGACCTCCATCCTGCTTCGAGACTTTGGCTTGGAGACGGTCAAGATCCGAACGAGCGTGACCGGCTCCAGGCTGATGGAGGTAGGGGGAGAGACCCCGGACGCCTCTGCTGACAGCCTGGCCGCCAGACTGACGGAGGTCATCGGGGCCTGGGCCGATATAGCCCGCCCGACCAAATCGGTCAGCCTCAAGCTCACCGGCTTAGACGAGTCTGTTACCCAGGAGGAGCTGGTTGCCAAGGTGGCGGCTGCTGGTGGCTGCTCCCCCAGCCAGGTCAAGGCCGGCCAAATCCGCCGTAGCTTCTGGGGTGACGGCTCGGCCATTATAAAGTGCCCGGCGACCGCTGCCAAGGCAGCCGTAAAAGCAGGAAAGCTGGCCATAGGCTGGACCATGGCCACCGTCAAAGCGATGGAGGCCCGGCCGCTGCGCTGCTACAAGTGCATGCGGCTAGGCCATACACGTGCCCTCTGCCCTGCAGAGTGCCCAACGGAAGCGGACTATGGCAAACTCTGCTTCCGTTGTGGCAAGGAGGGGCATAAGGCGGCCACGTGCGAGGCGCCTGCCAAATGCGCGGTATGTGCGAAGGCAGGTCGCCCGCACGCGCATGCGATGGGGGGTGCCAAATGCACGCCCCCTACCGTGAAGGGGAAGGCCCCACGGAGCAGACCTTCTCCGCCGCAGGCCACTGAGGAACTCGAAATGCAAGTGTCATAATGCCAGGACACCCACACACAGAGTTCCTGCAGACCAACGCCAACCACTGCGCCCGCGCACAGGACCTGCTTATGCAGGTCTTGGCGGAGTGGAAGATTGGCGTCGCCGTTGTGGCCGAGCCCTACCTGGTCCCCCCTCTGCCAAACTGGATCGGGGATACGGAGGGCTCGGTCGCCATAGTGGTGCCGCCCGCTGCCCCCCAGCGCCTCTCCCTCAGGGAGAGGGGTGCAGGGTACGTGGCGGCAAATTGGGGAGGGGTAGTACTCGTAGGAGTCTACTTCTCCCCAAACAGGAACCTCTCGGACTTCGAGAGGTTCCTGGACGGCCTGGAGCCGGTGGTGCGGAGGGCATCGCCCGCCCAGGTCATCGTGATGGGGGATCTCAACGCTAAGTGCGCAGCGTGGGGGTCCTCCATCACCGACGTGAAAGGGGCGCTCCTCCGGGACTGGGCTACAGTCATCGGCCTAGCCCCGGAGAACCAGGGCAACGCCGACACGTGCGTACGAGGACGGGGGGGCTCAGTGGTAGACGTCACATTCGCCACCCCCGCTATCGGCGCCCGCATTTCATGTTGGCGTGTCCTGGAGGAGGTGGAGACCCTGTCCGATCATTTATACATCCGGTTCAGGGTCTCCAACGCGCCCCTGGATCAGCGGGCGCGCGCAGCGGCCGGTCCGCGGCGAGGCGCGGTCTTCCCGCGATGGCAGCTTTCCCGCCTCGACGCGGACCTGGCGGAAGAGGCCGCAATATGCTGCGCGTGGTCGTCGGACCCCCCCCAATCGGTGGGGGTTGAGGAGAGGGCCGTCAGGTTCCGCCGGGACCTGACGGCGATCTGCAACGCCGGGATGCCCAGGGCGCGACGCTTCACGCCCAGGGCGGGCGTCTACTGGTGGTCGCAGGACCTCGCGGTACTGCGTGCCGCCAGTAACGCCGCCCGGCGTGCATTCACGCGGTGCCGCAGACGGCGGCACCGGACGGATGTCGAGCTGGAGCGCCTTCAGGCCGACATGCGCGCCGCCAAGAAGGCGCTCGCAGCAGCCATCAGGGTCGCCAAGGACAATGCTTACTCAGAGTTCTTGGCGACCCTCGACGAAGATCCGTGGGGGCGTCCGTACCGCATGGTGCGGGCAAAACTAAAGGTGGCGCCCCCCACAGAACAAATGGAGCCGGCTGTCCTCAGCGCGGTGGTCGAGGGGCTGTTTCCTAACAGCCCTCCCTTCGATCCGCCGCGCATGGCCCCGCCAGATGACAGGGACACTCCCCCCCCTCCTCCTCCGATTACAGAGGAGGAGGTAGCTAGGGCGGCCAGCCGGCTCCGGGGGCCCCGGAAAGCACCGGGGCCCGATGGAGTCCCTGGCAAGGTCCTCCTCATAGCCGCAAAACACCTCGGGGACCGCCTCCGCTGCCTATTCGGCGATTGCCTGGCGGCGGGGCGCTTCCCTGGGGCGTGGAAGGAGGGGCGGCTGGTCCTCATCAGAAAAGACGGCCGCCCCGCGGACTCACCCTCCGGATACCGGCCCCTCGTGATGCTGGACGAGATCGGGAAGCTGCTAGAAAGAGTGATCGCTTCCCGGCTCATCCAGCATCTGACGAGGGATGGGCCGCAGATCTCTGGGAACCAATTTGGGTTCCGGTCGGGGCGATCGACCCTCGACGCCCTGACCGCCCTGAGGAGGTTCACGGAGGATGCGGCCCAGAGGGGGCAGGGGGCTATGGCGGTGTCGCTCGACATCGCTAATGCCTTCGGCTCCCTCCCCTTTGAGGTAATAGAGGAGGCACTCCGATACCACCGAGTGCCTCCCTATCTCCGGAGGGTGGTAGGACACTACCTACAGGATCGGGTAGTGTCCTACATGGGGAGGACGGCCAGAGAGGAAAGGCGGATGGCCTCCGGTGTTCCCCAGGGGTCCGTACTGGGACCCCTACTGTGGAACATCGGTTTCGATTGGGCCATCCGCGGAAAGGTGCTGCCCCAGATGGCGGTCATCTGCTATGCAGATGACACGCTGGTAGCAGTCCGGGACAGCACCTGGAGGGAGCTGAAGGCGAGGGCTGAGGCCGGAGCCACCCTGCTGGTCCGGAGAATCGAAGCGCTCGGCCTCCGCGTGGCCCTCCAAAAAACTGAGGCCCTCTATTTTAGAGGGCCGAGGTGGAAGGTGCCAGCGGGGGCCAACCTTCGGATCGGCGGGGGCGAGGTCGCGGTGAAGGCCCGGATGAACTATCTGGGCCTCACCCTCGACGGGGGTTGGCGTTTCAGGGACCACTTCCAGACGCTGACCCCCCGGCTCGTGGGGGCGGCAGCAGCCCTGGCTAGGCTCCTCCCCAACACCAGAGGTCCGGGTGTGCAGGCAAGACGCCTGTACACCATGGTCGTCAAAAGTATGGCCCTGTACGGCGCGCCGATCTGGGCAGACGCCCTAGACGCGCCTAACAGGGCCCTCCTTCGCAGGCCGCAACGAATTGTTGCGGCGCGTGCGTGCCGGGCCTACCGCACGGTAGGCCACGCCGCGGCCTGCGTCCTGGCCGGCACTCCTCCTTGGGAGATCGAAGCGAGGGTGCTGGCCGAGGAATACCGGGTGCGGGCCGAGCTCAGAGGCCGGGGTGGCTCTCACACCCCGGAGGAGCACGCCCGCGCTCGGCAGAGGAGGAGGAAAATGACGACCATAGAGCTTTGGGCGACAGGCCTCGCGGACGCCAAATACGGGGTCCGCACAATCGAGGCCATCCGTCCACTGCTCTCGGAATGGTGCGGGAGGGGCCACGGGTCCCTCACCTTCCGACTGACGCAGGTTCTGTCCGGGCATGGCTGTTTCGGGCGGTACCTGCGTCGGATCGGAAGGGAGGAGACGGCGTCGTGCCATGGGTGCGGCGAACGGGACGATACGGCACAGCACACGCTAGAGGTGTGTTGTGCCTGGTCTGATGAGCGCCGCACCCTGGTGGCGGCGATCGGCGGAGACCTCTCGCTCCCCGGCGTAATAAGCGCCATGCTAAGAAGCGAGAGGTCATGGGATGGCGTAGCCTCCTTCTGCGAAGCTGTCATCTCGCAGAAGGAGGCGATGGAGCGGGAGCGCGAGATAGACTCCCAGGCGCCCCCAACCCGAAGACGAAGACCGGGAAGGAGAGCGCGGCAGTACGTTGCCGCCCTCCCCGACCCTACAGACGGCGCCTAACGGCGAAACGCAGGCGGGGTCGCGGTAGCAAGCTCACGCGTCCCCGTGGCCCCGCCGTAATGCGTCAGAGGGCAGTCAGGTTTTAGTGGGTATTCCGGTCACCTCTTCTTACACCTTCTGTGGCCGGCGAGTCCCACACTCCCTACGCCATTGCACAGCCCGGCGTAGGGGTGCGTAACGCATTTCCTGACTATAAAAAAAAAAAAAAAAAAAAAAAAAAAAAAAAAAAGGTTAGGTTCCCCCCCACGGACCTGCTGGGTTGTCTCAGTGGGCGGAGAGGTGAACTCCGACGTGGCGCGTCCCCGGGTGGCGGATAGGGGAACGCTCCGGCTTGTAGTCGGGGTAGGGCGACTAGCGCCCCGCGGACCAAACACCGGGGGGGAAATGGGTAAGGGGGGGGAGGTGGGAAGGTTAGGGGGCGGCCCGGCGTGCATTAACACCGCCGTCGGGAACAATCGTCCAAAACTAGGGGAGGCACGCCGACCCCCTAGCACCCCGTAGCCTAGTGTCTCTTCAACGATCTCCATCGAATCGGCGTTATGGAGTATGTCGAGGCACTAGAGCGGAGGGCTTGCCTTAACCGGCCGGCCCGCGAGAAAGGAAAACTCTATAAAAACCCGACAGTGAAGTCGTTAAAACCTGTAGATACCTGGCGACCTCTACAGTATGTAGCCTTACCCTTCGGAATGGGCGTCACCCGGGGGTGGACCTGTTGATCGACCCTTCTCGTGGGTACATATATGGAAACCAAAATTAAAAAAGTTGAGGAGAGGAGTTTTGCGAAGGATGATGAGTTGGTTCAGGAGGAGACGAGGCGGCCATCGATAGATGGCGCAAACTTGAAGGAGGCGAGAGTGCGGCTGGAGCGCGTTCCGGTCGTGCGCCAACCGGCGCTCAGTGAAACGGATTCTGACGCTTCGACCGTGGACATGGAGTTAGAACCATCGGTGGACCGCGAAGACCGGCACCCCGGGTATTCCTGGGGGAGTCTCGGTCGGAAGCGCCTGCGGGCCGTCGCAGTTGGCGACGTGGAGACGGGGCCCTCGCCCAAAGTGGCTGGGACGAGAAAAGGCCGAGGACGGCCGCCAACAACCGGCGAGTACGTTGGCCTCGCCCAGGCGAAGCGGGAGCTGGCAGAGGCTACCCAACGCCAACTCGAACTGGAGGCGGAAAAGGACGTAGCCGAGATGACGAAGGGGCTGCGGTCTACCAGAGCAGGGGCCCGACTTTCGGAGACCTCTGCATCTGACCTGGAGGATGAAAACGAAATAGACTCGGCGGAGCTAGGGGGACAAATTGAACTTGGCGCAGCGGCCGTGGCGGCCGTATGTGAAAAGTCCAATAACCTAAAAGGGACATCTAAGAAGGCGCTCAAAGAGGCGGTAGCGCAGATCCGGGCGGCATCGAGGCTCCTTATGTCGCGCAATGTAAACGAGGAGACGAGGCTTCTGCGAGCGGCCAACTCCCGCCTACAGGCGGAGATGGCCGCATTAAAGAAAGAGGTGGCGGAGCTGAAGGCGTGCATGGAGCAGGCCGGGGCGGCACCCAAACCCGTCGCAGCGACATGCCCCCAGACAAAGGAAGAGGAACTGGAGAACCGGATCCTGAGCAGGCTCTCGGACCGGCTCAACGCCCGGATAGACGGGCTAGAGCCGCGTCTGAACCCGGAGCCTCGCTTACGACCGGCACTGGCTCACGACAGGCGTGCGACGGAAGCTGGGCTGAAACCCTCGGCAAGCCGTCCACGCCGAACACCGGACATGACCCAGGCGGAACTGCCTGAAGTGCGCCTCCCCAAACCGGTCCAACCGGGCTGGATAAAGGTTGGCGCAAAAGGGAAGGCGAAGGCGTCGACCTCTACATCGGCGCCGGCCGCTTCTTCCTCTTCCGCGGCCCAATCCACCCAGCCGGGCAAAGAGAAGAACAAGAAGGCCAAGAAGACGAGTCGTCCCCTCCCGCCGGCGCCTGCATCCATGGTAGAGACCATGGCGTCGGTCGTGAAGAGGGGCCCAAGGGAAAAGGCGCCGATGGTCACCAGATCGGCGCCCACCACGACGAAGAAGAAGGAGATCAAGCCCTCGCCCAAGCTGCGGGCCCCCAAGACCTCGGCAGTCGTGGTGACCTTACATCCCACGGCTGTGGAGAAGGGGGTCACGTACGCCAAAGCTCTGGCCGAGGCGAGGCAAAGGGTCAACCTGAAGGACCTGGAAATTGGGAGCGTCCGTTTTAGGCGTGCAGCAACTGGGGCTTCAATTATCGAGGTCCCCGGTGCCGCTAGCGCGCCGAAGGCGGACCTCCTCGCGGAAAGGCTCCGCGAGGTGTTCGGGAACGGTGGCGACGTCACAGTCTCCCGGCCAACAAAAATGGCGGAACTTATAGTGGCGGCGCTGGATGACTCCGTGACCAAAGAGGAGGTGGCAGCGGCGGTCTGTGCAAAAGGCGGATGCGCGCCAGACCGTCTAAAAGTAGGGACACTCCGCCAGGAGAAGTCCGGCCTCTTTGCCGTATGGGTGGCATGCCCAGTAGAAGCCGCCAAAAAGCTAGCCGAGGGCAGGCTGCTCGTAGGTTGGGTCTCGGCCAGGGTGAAGCTCCTCGAACGCAGGGAGCTGAGATGCTTCAAGTGTCTTCACGCTGGCCACGTCAAGGCACGGTGTACTGCGGAGGTTGACCGGGGGCTTCTGTGCTACCGGTGCGGCCAGGCGGGACACCGCGCCGCAGAATGTCACGATGCCCCCCACTGCGCACTGTGTGCGGAGGCCGGGAAGGCATCGAACCATCGCCTGGGGAGCAAGAGATGCTCGGCCCCCAGGAAAAAGATGTTCAGCAGAGTATCTGTTGTGAGCAGCGCCAGCTCGCAACAGACACAACCACCACCGAGCGGTGTACAAGAGATGGAGACCGAGAACTCTACAAAATGATGACAAGGGCTTCCAAATACCTGCAAGCCAACATCAACCACTGCGCCAGAGCTCAGGATCTTTTGATTCAGAGCATGGCGCAGTGGTCGATAAACATAATGGTGGTGACGGAGCCCTACTTAATCCCAAAGAGGAACAACTGGGTGGGCGATGAAGACGAGCTGGCGGCAATCGCGGTGTCAAACGACACCATGATAAAAAGGTGCCAGAAAGGTCGAGGAGTCGTTGCGGCTTTGTGCGGCGATGTGATGGTGGTCGGGGTGTACTTTTCGCCGAACCGGCCACTATCCGAGTTCGAGGCGTTCCTCGGGGAGATGGACTCGGTCCTGGCCTGGTGCCGACCAAACCGGATCGTTGTGGCTGGCGACCTGAACGCCAAGTCCACAGTCTGGGGGTGCCCTGCCACGGACGCGAGGGGAGAGCTGGTGGAGGAGTGGCTCATCTCGAATGGGCTGGTCGTCTTGAACACCGGGGACACGGACACGTGCGTGCGGATGCAGGGTGGCTCAATCGTAGACGTGTCCTTCGCCAGTGCGGACCTGGCACGAACCGTCCGGAACTGGGGAGTCCTGGAGGGTGTGGAGACGCTGTCCGATCACCGGTACATCCGGTTTGACGTCTCCCCCCTCTCTGGCGGTCCCGGTCCCGGGCGTGTCGCGGCGGAGATCGGCCCGAGGTGGGCGCTGAAGAAGATAGACGGAGAAGCGGCGATCGAGGCGGCTCTGGTCGCAAGTTGGAACACGGCACCGGACGTGACAACGGTAGAGTCCGAGTCGCGGTGGCTCCACGAAGCGGTCACGCACATATGTGACGTCGCGATGCCCCGCGTGGTGCGACCTCCGGCTCGGACGGCGGTGTATTGGTGGTCGGAAGAGCTCGGCCGTCTTCGTGCGTCCTGCGTGTCAGCGAGGCGGCAGTACTCCCGCTACCGTCGCCGCAGACGAGACGGGCGCACGGAGGACGAGGAGGAGAGGTGCCTCTACACCGCCTATCAGGACGCGAAGAAGTCCCTCAGGGTGGCCATAGCGGAAGCGAAGGAGGGGGCCTGGCAGGAGCTGCTGGCGTCGTTGGACGTCGACCCCTGGGGTCGGCCATATCGGCTCGTCATGAGCAAGCTCAGGCCCTGGGCCCCACCCCTAACGGCCATTATGGACCCGGTAGTCCTGGACAGAGTGGTGGAGTCCTTGTTCCCCTCGATGAGGGAGGAATTTCGGTCACCCAAAATGGTGTTTGCGCCAGCGACGTCAAATCGCGATGCGGACGACGGGGAAGTCCCGGAAGTGGAAGAGAGGGAACTGTGGGCGGCTGTGGCACGGCTTCAGGCCAAAAACACCGCCCCGGGCCCCGATGGGATCCCCGGGCGCATATGGGTCCTGGCCCTAAAACACGGGTTGGAGGAGAGGTTCCGAGCCCTTCTAACTCGGTGCCTTAAGGACCATACTTTCCCAGGCGACTGGAAGACGGGGAAACTCGTATTGATTGGAAAGGAGGGAAGACCGGCAGAGTCACCGTCGGCGTATCGCCCTATAGTCCTGCTCGGGGAGGCGGGTAAGCTCTTTGAGCGCGTTATTGCGACTCGCCTCACCGAGCATCTCGACCAAGTAGGGCCAAATTTGGCAGACTGCCAACATGGTTTCCGGCGCGGCCGCTCCACCATCGATGCTATTGCACGGGTGAGGGCCGTCGCCGAAGAGGAGGTCGTTAAGGGTGGCGTCGTCTTGGCGGTATCTTTAGATATCGCCAACGCCTTTAACACGTTACCTCGCGTAAGTATAATGGAGGCCCTGCGGTTCCATGGGGTCCCGTTGTACTTGCGTGAGACGATTAAGGCCTACCTATTGGACAGGACAGTGGTATATCCCACAAATACCGGATTTGGACAGAGGAGAGTGTCGTGCGGCGTTCCACAGGGTTCCGTTTTAGGGCCACTACTGTGGAACGTCGGTTACGACTGGGTCCTCCGCGGCCCGACTCTCCGCGGCGTTAGCGTCGTCTGCTACGCGGACGACACACTGGTGTTGGCAAGGGGCGGTAGCTATCGGGAGGCGAGCGTGTTAGCTACTGCCGGAGTAGCCCAAGTAGTGGGCAGGATTAAGAACCTGGGCCTGACGGTGGCCTTGGACAAATCCGAGGCCCTGTGTTTTCACGGGCCTCGCCGAGCGCCACCGCCGAGCGCTCATTTGATAGTGGGTGGAGTTTCCATCGGCGTCGGGTCCACAATGAAGTACCTGGGAGTTGTGCTCGATAGCCGGTGGAACTTCAAGGAACATTTCCGGCGGATGGCTCCGAAGCTCGCGCGCACTTCGTTCGCCCTGAGCAGGCTATTGCCTAATCTGGGCGGACCGAGCGCGAGCTGTCGTCGCCTCTATGCCGGAGTTGTACGGTCGATGGCCTTGTACGGGGCCCCTATCTGGGCGGATGCCCTTGGACGCCACAACAAAGCCCAACTGCGCAGATCGCAGAGGGTAGTGGCGCTCCGAGCGGCAAGAGCATACCGCACCGTCTCGTGGGAGGCGTCATGCGTGCTGGCCGGGACTCCTCCATGGGAACTGGAGGCGTCGGCGTTGGCGGAGGTCTACTGGAAGTCCGCCGACGCCAAAGGTCGGGGTGAGGTTCCAAGTGGAGAAGAAATAGGAGAATGGCGACAGAGCGCAAGGGACACGGTCCTGCGTAGCTGGCTACAACAGCTGAGCCAGCCGGGAGCGGGTCACCGCACCATAGCGGCGATCCGCCCCGTATCACCAGAGTGGCTGACGAGACGGTGGGGTGCGCTCTCATATCGCCTAGTGCAGGTCCTCTCGGGGCATGGCTGCTTCGGGAGGTACCTGTGCAACGTGGCCAGACGGGAGCGCACTCCTCAGTGCCGATTCTGCGGCGCTGAAGAGGACGACGCGGATCACACTCTGACATGCTGCCCAGCATGGGCGGAGGAGCGAGCCGTGCTGGTTAACCAAATAGGAGACGAAATCTCACTGCCGGCCGTTGTATCTGCGATGGTCGGCAGCAAACCCGGATGGAGTGCCGTCGCCGCCTTTTGCGAGGCGGTGATGGAAAAGAAGGAGGTGGACGAGCGACGCCGGGAGGATGATCCGGAGGAGGATCCCGTGCGCCGCCGCCGACCATTGCGCCGACGCCGGGCTTTTGCCCAAACGACGTAATATGGTCGGTGCCGGGTTGGCAAACCCGGTAGGAGTGGGGGGCGATAGTTCTCCGTCGCCTCCTCTCGGAGATGATGTGGCCTAGGCCACGAGAGACGTGTCCTGAGAAGGACGAACGCCCTGCCGGGGACAAGGATAAGGGTAACTGTTACCTTAGCCCCGGCACAAGCGGCGGGCAGAAGTGGGCACTGGGGTTTTAGTGGGTATGGCCGAACGTCTTTAGGCGACCCCCACACTCCCCGCGCCATTTGCACAGCCCAGGCGCGGGGGTCAATAAAAGGATTTCCCCAGAAAAAAAAAAAAAAAAAAAAAAAGGTTAGGTTCCCCCCCATCGACCGGGTTCCCGCCTTGTCGTGGCGGTGGGGCTCAGTAACCGTGGGAATGGGTCACCCACGGTGAAGCTAAGAGGAACCCAAGGCCGGTCCGTGAGGTAGGACCGGCCAGAGAGGGCCGCTCGGGGTGGGCTCATTGGAGCCCACCTTCGAGCGCGTTGGAGGACTGTGGGGACTCGTCTCCCCCGCAGTGAGGGTGAGTCGCGGAGGGAGAGGAGTGCTGGTATTACGGTGCGCCACTCGCCCTGCCCTCCGCGACTCAGCGGGGTCGCACCGCAGATGCGGCGGCGGTGGGGCTGCGAGGGGAAGGGCAACTTTCCCCTTGCAGCTGCATTTCGCGTAATCCCGGCGCCGACGCTGGGACCGCGGGCCTCTGTCTTTTTCAAGACGGAGGCCGCGAGGAGTGAACCTCTATAAAAAACTCTATGCGGCGCCGGCGGGGGAGGGCGGGGATTCCCGAACCTGCATTGCACACGGTGCCGTCTCCGAGGAGCGCCCTTTTAAGGGCGCAGAGAGGGGCCCCATCCCGGGGCGGCCAGTGGGCGTCGCGGTGTCACGTGTTAACCATGCTCCCGTGGCGCCCACACCATGGCTATGAGGGAACGCGTGTGGTTTTAGTGGGTAGGCCCACTTCGGTGGGAGAGCCCCACAGACCCCCCTGGTGCCCCGACCAGGGGGCGTGCTTAAGGTCGCATTTCCACACCTAAAAAAAAAAAAAAAAAAAAAAAGGTTAGGTTCCCTGCTGGTCCGGAGAATCGAGGCGCTCGGCCTCCGCGTGGCCCTCCAAAAAACTGAGGCCCTCTATTTTAGAGGGCCGAGGCGGAAGGTGCCAGCGGGGGCCAACCTTCGGATCGGCGGGGGCGAGGTCGCGGTGAAGGCCCGGATGAACTATCTGGGCCTCACCCTCGACGGGGGTTGGCGTTTCAGGGATCACTTCCAGACGCTGACCCCCCGGCTCGTGGGGGCGGCAGCAGCCCTGGCTAGGCTCCTCCCCAACACCAGAGGTCCGGGTGTGCAGGCAAGACGCCTGTACACCATGGTCGTCAAAAGTATGGCCCTGTACGGCGCGCCGATCTGGGCAGACGCCCTAGACGCGCCTAACAGGGCCCTCCTTCGCAGGCCGCAACGAATTGTTGCGGCGCGTGCGTGCCGGGCCTACCGCACGGTAGGCCACGCGGCGGCCTGCATCCTGGCCGGCACTCCTCCTTGGGAGATCGAAGCGAGGGTGCTGGCCGAGGAATACCGGGTGCGGGCCGAGCTCAGAGGCCGGGGTGGCTCTCACACCCCAGAGGAGCACGCCCGCGCTCGGCAGAGGAGGAGGAAAATGACGACCATAGAGCTTTGGGCGACAGGCCTCGCGGACGCCAAATACGGGGTTCGCACAATTGAGGCCATCCGTCCACTGCTCTCGGAATGGTGCGGGAGGGGCCACGGGTCCCTCACCTTCCGACTGACGCAGGTTCTGTCAGGACATGGCTGTTTCGGGCGGTACCTGCGTCGGATCGGAAGGGAGGAGACGGCGTCGTGCCATGGGTGCGGCGAACGGGACGATACGGCACAGCACACGCTAGAGGTGTGTTGTGCCTGGTCTGATGAGCGCCGCACCCTGGTGGCGGCGATCGGCGGAGACCTCTCGCTCCCCGGCGTAATAAGCGCCATGCTAAGAAGCGAGAGGTCATGGGATGGCGTAGCCTCCTTCTGCGAAGCTGTCATCTCGCAGAAGGAGGCGATGGAGCGGGAGCGCGAGATAGACTCCCAGGCGCCCCCAACCCGAAGACGAAGACCGGGAAGGAGAGCGCGGCAATACGTGGCCGCCCTCCCCGACCCTACAGACGGCGCCTAACGGCGAAACGCAGGCGGGGTCGCGGTAGCAAGCTCACGCGTCCCCGTGGCCCCGCCGTAATGCGTCAGAGGGCAGTCAGGTTTTAGTGGGTATTCCGGCCACCTTCTTACACCTTCCTTGGCCGGCGAGTCCCACACTCCCTACGCCATTGCACAGCCCGGCGTAGGGGTGCGTAACGCATTTCCTGACTATAAAAAAAAAAAAAAAAAAAAGGTTAGGTTAGGTTTTTTTTTTTTTTTTTTTTTTTTTATTGGGCGGCTCTATGCCGCCCTCTCGTTCCCCCTGATGTCGATTCAGGGACCTTATTTTCAAGGGGTAATAAGTTTTTCAGCATTTTGTTTATTTTAGTTAAAATGAATAAAATACCTAATACAGAATCAATAAAAAGATAAAAACTACTACTATTTACAATTTTACATTATTAAAACACTAAATTTACAATTCATTAAAATCTACTACACTACTAGTTAAAATTTAATAAAACAATAAAATGTACTTTAAAATACTAAACATTAAAACTAAATCATTAAAAATACTACAAACATTACAGTAAAAACAATGATAAAAATGCTAAATTACAGTTAATAAATACCCCTAACCTAATATCACAGCTATTGTACAGTCTTATTCCTCTTTATTACTACTCTCGCCACCGATTCACAATATTTTAGGAATATGTTTCTTGTATTTTTGTCTGCTATTATGTTCTTAATGTTTCCAGTACTAATTTTCTCTTTTATTTCAGTCTCGCAGTCTAACCTCGCCGCTTCATGGACAGGGCATTCTGTTAGTAGGTGCAGCACGGACTCCTGTTTTCCGGGTTCGCAGATGCACGAAGGGCTCTCCTTGCACCTGAATCTATTCAGGTATTCGGAGAACCCCCCGTGCCCAGTCAAAATCTGCACCAAGGTCGGTTCGGGCTGTATTTTCCTCAGGATGGGGTAGGCAGCCACGGCGTCCGGGAAGAAGACTTTGGTCGTTGAGGCGGTGTCCCCCTCCCTGTAGCGCCTGTTCCATTCGTCAAGCGAGTCCAAACGGATCTGTCGCTTGACGAATGAAACAGGGCATTTTTCGTAGCTGGGCTTGGTCTTCATTCCGATTGCTGCCTCCTTGGCGAGTTTATCGGCTCTTTCGTTCCCCTCCACCCCCACGTGCGCTTTCACCCAATTCAATCTTATATTCTTCCCTTTCTTTCTACTCTCTATTATTCTTCTCCTTGTATCTACTGCGAGTGGGTGGAGGGAATCGACGCTCGTCACTGCCTCAAGGGCCGATCTGGAATCGGAATGAATTCCAAAGCCCAGCCTCGAGTCCGCACAAGCGAACTTCACCGCCTCGTGCAGGGCCAACAGTTCCGCCTGGTATACGGTGCAGAATTTGCCCAGCTTTAATTTCCGGCAATATGTCTCCGCGGCGCCATTCCATACGGATAGCGCCGCGCCGACTTTGCCGTCAATTTTGCTGCCGTCGGTGTAAATGTTTACCTCGACGGCAGCTCGCTGGGCCTCTTCGTCACCGTCCGCCAGGCTGCCGAACTGCAGCCCCTCCAGGTGCGCGGGGTGTATTGTCCGGGCGTACAGGACCGGCCTCTCCAATTCCAAGTCCCCCAGCACTTGCCGGGTATGACCCTTCTTTATCTGGTAAAGAAGGGCCGCCTCTTGGACCCTTAGGTCCAGAGGAAGCAACCCGGCGAGTGCTAGGGCCGCGTTCAGAGACACAGTCCTATACGCCCTAACAATTTTTTGTGCGAATCCCCGCTGCACCCGGTCCAACAGCACCCTGGTCCCCTTCCGTTCCGCCGCTGGTGCCCACGCGCTGGCCGCGTATAGGATGATGGGCTCGACCACCGCCACGTATATGGTTCTGACGATCTCCGGGTTAAGGCCCCACGAGACCCTGGCTGCTCTTGACAGCTGACGATGGAGCCCCTGTGCTTTCTTGCACACATTGGCGATGTGCGCCTTGAATGTGAGCCCATCGTCAACTGTCAAGCCCAGAATTTTAATTTCTTTGACGAGCTCAATGGGCTTTCCGCCCATGCTCAGACGTGGGGAGTCGTACTTGATCCTCTTTGTGAGGACCATAGCTTTGCTGGTTAGGTTAGGTTAGGTTAGGTTAGGTTAGGTTAGGTTAGGTTAGGTTAGGTTAGGTTAGGTTAGGTTAGGTTAGGTTAGGTTAGGTTAGGTTAGGTTAGGTTAGGTTAGGTTAGGTTTTTTTTTTTTTTTTTTTTTTTTTTTTTTTTTTTTTTTTTTTTTTTTTTTTTTTTTTTTATGGGCGGCTTTTTGCCGCCCTCTCGTCCCCTAACATGGGTAGGTCAGGGACCTTTTTTACGGGGTAAATAATTTTTTCAGTTTTTGTTTTATTTCAGGGTATTTACAAATTAAGAGCTAATATTTATACAGTTAAAATACAATTTAAAAAACTTATTAATGTACACTAATTAAAATGACTATTTAAATACAATTTATATACAATTTTGATTTAAAATTTACTTAAAAATACGGTCTAAAATACAAGTTAAAATGATAAAATAAAATTACGAATTCATACAATAAATTTTTAAAAAAGTTAAAAATACAATCTAATAATTAAAATACAATAAATACCCTAATATCTAATATCACAATTTATTTCTTTCTATGACTTTTAGGGCTAAGGACTTACAGTATGCTATGAAATACTCTCTACTCTCCTTTTCTTTTATTAGTAAGCTTAAGTTTTCCTTGCTGATTTTGTTTCCAACTATAGTTTCTAACTCTGATCGCTTGGCCTCGTATATTGGGCATTCAACCAGAATGTGCAGCACGGTCTCTTCCCGTGCTGGATCACAGAGGCACGAGGGGCTCTCCTTGCACTTGAACCTGTGCAAGTACTCTGAGAACCCCCCGTGCCCCGTCAAAATTTGAACCAGCACGGGATCAAGGTCAATCTTCCTGAGTGAGGGGTGGGCGCTCGTTACGTCGGGGAAGAAGAGCTTGGTTGTCGAGGCCGTGTCTCCTTCCATATATCTCCGGTTCCACGTGTCAAGCGTGCCCAGACGAATCTGTCGCTTGACAAATGAAACCGGAGCCCTTTCATAGTGTGCCCTGGTCTTTATCCCGACTGCTGCCATCTTGGCAAGTTCGTCCGCTCTTTCGTTCCCTGCCATCCCTGCATGTGCTTTCACCCAATATACTCTAACATGCTTCCCTTGCTCTCTAGCTTCTTTCATATTCTTCCTTATACTCTCTGCTAAGGGATGGAGGGACATACCTGATCGTACGGTTTCTAGAGCGGATCTGGAGTCGGAATAAATACCAAAGCTCCTTGCTTTCGTCTTCACCACATGCTTCACGGCCTCATGCAGGGCCAACAGTTCCGCCTGATATACGGTGCAAAAGTTGCCCAGCTTTAATTTCCGGCAGGAAGTCTCCGCTGCGCTATCCCATATGGATAGCGCAGCGCCGACCCTGCCGTCAATTTTGCTACCGTCGGTGTAAATATTTACATCGACGGCAGCTCGCTGGGCAGCTTCGTCGCCGTCCGTCAGGCAGTCGAACTGCAGCCCCTCCCGGTGGGCGGGATGCGCAGAATCTACAAATGGAACCGACCCCTCTAGCTCGCGGTCATCCAATACCTGCTGGGTATGACCCTTTTTTACTGAGGGTTAGGTTAGGTTAGGTTAGGTTAGGTTAGGTTAGGTTAGGTTAGGTTAGGTTAGGTTAGGTTAGGTTAGGTTAGGTTAGGTTAGGTTAGGTTAGGTTAGGTTAGGTTAGGTTAGGTTAGGTTAGGTTAGGTTAGGTTAGGTTAGGTTCCCCATCGACCGGGTTCCCGCCTTGTCGTGGCGGTGGGGCTCAGTAACCGTGGGAATGGGTCACCCACGGTGAAGCTAAGAGGAACCCAAGGCCGGTCCGTGAGGTAGGACCGGCCAGAGAGGGCCGCTCGGGGTGGGCTCATTGGAGCCCACCTTCGAGCGCGTTGGAGGACTGCGGGGACTCGTCTCCCCCGCAGTGAGGGTGAGTCGCGGAGGGAGAGGAGTGCTGGTATTACGGTGCGCCACTCGCCCTGCCCTCCGCGACTCAGCGGGGTCGCACCGCAGATGCGGCGGCGGTGGGGCTGCGAGGGGAAGGGCAACTTTCCCCTTGCAGCTGCATTTCGCGTAATCCCGGCGCCGACGCTGGGACCGCGGGCCTCTGTCTTTTTCAAGACGGAGGCCGCGAGGAGTGAACCTCTATAAAAAACTCAAGGCGGCGCCGGCGGGGGAGGGCGGGGATTCCCGAACCTGCATTGCACACGGTGCCGTCTCCGAGGAGCGCCCTTTTAAGGGCGCAGAGAGGGGCCCCATCCCGGGGCGGCCAGTGGGCGTCGCGGTGTCACGTGTTAACCATGCTCCCGTGGCGCCCACACCATGGCTATGAGGGAACGCGTGTGGTTTTAGTGGGTAGGCCCACTTCGGTGGGAGAGCCCCACAGACCCCCCTGGTGCCCCGACCTGGGGGCGTGCTTAAGGTCGCATTTCCACACCTAAAAAAAAAAAAAAAAAAAAAAAAAGGTTAGGTTAGGTTAGGTTAGGTTAGGTTAGGTTAGGTTAGGTTAGGTTAGGTTAGGTTAGGTTAGGTTAGGTTAGGTTAGGTTCCACGGACCTGACGAGATCGGGAAGCTGCTAGAAAGAGTGATCGCTTCCCGGCTCATCCAGCATCTGACGAGGGATGGGCCGCAGATCTCTGGGAACCAATTTGGGTTCCGGTCGGGGCGATCGACCCTCGACGCCCTGACCGCCCTGAGGAGGTTCACGGAGGATGCGGCCCAGAGGGGGCAGGGGGCTATGGCGGTGTCGCTCGACATCGCTAATGCCTTCGGCTCCCTCCCCTTTGAGGTAATAGAGGAGGCACTCCGATACCACCGAGTGCCTCCCTATCTCCGGAGGGTGGTAGGACACTACCTACAGGATCGGGTAGTGTCCTACATGGGGAGGACGGCCAGAGAGGAAAGGCGGATGGCCTCCGGTGTTCCCCAGGGGTCCGTACTGGGACCCCTACTGTGGAACATCGGTTTCGATTGGGCCATCCGCGGAAAGGTGCTGCCCCAGATGGCGGTCATCTGCTATGCAGATGACACGCTGGTAGCAGTCCGGGACAGCACCTGGAGGGAGCTGAAGGCGAGGGCTGAGGCCGGAGCCACCCTGCTGGTCCGGAGAATCGAAGCGCTCGGCCTCCGCGTGGCCCTCCAAAAAACTGAGGCCCTCTATTTTAGAGGGCCGAGGTGGAAGGTGCCAGCGGGGGCCAACCTTCGGATCGGCGGGGGCGAGGTCGCGGTGAAGGCCCGGATGAACTATCTGGGCCTCACCCTCGACGGGGGTTGGCGTTTCAGGGACCACTTCCAGACGCTGACCCCCCGGCTCGTGGGGGCGGCAGCAGCCCTGGCTAGGCTCCTCCCCAACACCAGAGGTCCGGGTGTGCAGGCAAGACGCCTGTACACCATGGTCGTCAAAAGTATGGCCCTGTACGGCGCGCCGATCTGGGCAGACGCCCTAGACGCGCCTAACAGGGCCCTCCTTCGCAGGCCGCAACGAATTGTTGCGGCGCGTGCGTGCCGGGCCTACCGCACGGTAGGCCACGCGGCGGCCTGCGTCCTGGCCGGCACTCCTCCTTGGGAGATCGAAGCGAGGGTGCTGGCCGAGGAATACCGGGTGCGGGCCGAGCTCAGAGGCCGGGGTGGCTCTCACACCCCGGAGGAGCACGCCCGCGCTCGGCAGAGGAGGAGGAAAATGACGACCATAGAGGTTTGGGCGACAGGCCTCGCGGACGCCAAATACGGGGTCCGCACAATCGAGGCCATCCGTCCACTGCTCTCGGAATGGTGCGGGAGGGGCCACGGGTCCCTCACCTTCCGACTGACGCAGGTTCTGTCCGGGCATGGCTGTTTCGGGCGGTACCTGCGTCGGATCGGAAGGGAGGAGACGGCGTCGTGCCATGGGTGCGGCGAACGGGACGATACGGCACAGCACACGCTAGAGGTGTGTTGTGCCTGGTCTGATGAGCGCCGCACCCTGGTGGCGGCGATCGGCGGAGACCTCTCGCTCCCCGGCGTAATAAGCGCCATGCTAAGAAGCGAGAGGTCATGGGATGGCGTAGCCTCCTTCTGCGAAGCTGTCATCTCGCAGAAGGAGGCGATGGAGCGGGAGCGCGAGATAGACTCCCAGGCGCCCCCAACCCGAAGACGAAGACCGGGAAGGAGAGCGCGGCAATACGTGGCCGCCCTCCCCGACCCTACAGACGGCGCCTAACGGCGAAACGCAGGCGGGGTCGCGGTAGCAAGCTCACGCGTCCCCGTGGCCCCGCCGTAATGCGTCAGAGGGCAGTCAGGTTTTAGTGGGTATTCCGGTCACCTCTTCTTACACCTTCTGTGGCCGGCGAGTCCCACACTCCCTACGCCATTGCACAGCCCGGCGTAGGGGTGCGTAACGCATTTCCTGACTATAAAAAAAAAAAAAAAAAAAAAAAAAAAAAAGGTTCCACGGACCTACCAGAGGTCCGGGTGTGCAGGCAAGACGCCTGTACACCATGGTCGTCAAAAGTATGGCCCTGTACGGCGCGCCGATCTGGGCAGACGCCCTAGACGCGCCTAACAGGGCCCTCCTTCGCAGGCCGCAACGAATTGTTGCGGCGCGTGCGTGCCGGGCCTACCGCACGGTAGGCCACGCGGCGGCCTGCGTCCTGGCCGGCACTCCTCCTTGGGAGATCGAAGCGAGGGTGCTGGCCGAGGAATACCGGGTGCGGGCCGAGCTCAGAGGCCGGGGTGGCTCTCACACCCCGGAGGAGCACGCCCGCGCTCGGCAGAGGAGGAGGAAAATGACGACCATAGAGCTTTGGGCGACAGGCCTCGCGGACGCCAAATACGGGGTCCGCACAATCGAGGCCATCCGTCCACTGCTCTCGGAATGGTGCGGGAGGGGCCACGGGTCCCTCACCTTCCGACTGACGCAGGTTCTGTCCGGGCATGGCTGTTTCGGGCGGTACCTGCGTCGGATCGGAAGGGAGGAGACGGCGTCGTGCCATGGGTGCGGCGAACGGGACGATACGGCACAGCACACGCTAGAGGTGTGTTGTGCCTGGTCTGATGAGCGCCGCACCCTGGTGGCGGCGATCGGCGGAGACCTCTCGCTCCCCGGCGTAATAAGCGCCATGCTAAGAAGCGAGAGGTCATGGGATGGCGTAGCCTCCTTCTGCGAAGCTGTCATCTCGCAGAAGGAGGCGATGGAGCGGGAGCGCGAGATAGACTCCCAGGCGCCCCCAACCCGAAGACGAAGACCGGGAAGGAGAGCGCGGCAATACGTGGCCGCCCTCCCCGACCCTACAGACGGCGCCTAACGGCGAAACGCAGGCGGGGTCGCGGTAGCAAGCTCACGCGTCCCCGTGGCCCCGCCGTAATGCGTCAGAGGGCAGTCAGGTTTTAGTGGGTATTCCGGTCACCTTCTTACACCTTCTGTGGCCGGCGAGTCCCACACTCCCTACGCCATTGCACAGCCCGGCGGAGGGGTGCGTAACGCATTTCCTGACTATAAAAAAAAAAAAAAAAAAAGGTTCCACGGACCTGCTGGGTTGTCTCAGTGGGCGGAGAGGTGAACTCCGACGTGGCGCGTCCCCGGGTGGCGGATAGGGGAACGCTCCGGCCTGGTGCGAGCCGGAGTAGGGCGAAAGCCCCGCGGACCAAACACCAAGGGGAGCCTGCGACCTCGGTCGCGGGTGACCCGTTCTGGCGGGCCCACTTGTGGGCTGGCTGGAGTCTGGCCGGCCCTTGATTAAGGGCTGGCCCCAGGGAGGTCGCTGGGGGTGGGCTCTGTGAGTCCGCCCTTTGTAGCGAAACTGCGGGGATTATGGGGTCCCCGCAGTACTTGTGGTGGTGAGTCGCGGAGGAGGAGGAGTGTTGGTATTTCGGTGCGCCACTCTCCCTATCCTCCGCGACTCAGCGGCGTCGCACCGCGTCTGCGGCGGCAGTGGGGTCGCGGGGGGGGAGGGGCTTCTCCGACCCCTCGCGGCCGTATTGCACGCGTAATCCCGGCGGCGACGCTGGGACCGCGGGCCCTTGTCTTTTTCAAGACGGGGGCCGCGAGGAGTGAACCTCTATAAAAAACTCAAGGCGGCACCAGCAGGGGAGGGCGGGGATTCCCGAACCTGCATTGCACTGGTGCCGTCTCCTCAGGTGGAGCCGGAAACGGCTGGCGCTGGCGGGGCCGCGGAGGTGAGCGAAAGCGTTCCCGTAGCCCCTCCGATATGCGCATACGAGGCGTTGTCAGGTTTTAGTCGGTTCGAGTCCGACATAATCCGAACTTGTCCCCGCGAGGGAGGATATGCGTGGGCATTTCCTGACGTAAAAAAAAAAAAAAAAAAGGTTAGGTTAGGTTAGGTTAGGTTAGGTTAGGTTAGGTTAGGTTAGGTTAGGTTAGGTTAGGTTAGGTTAGGTTAGGTTAGGTTAGGTTTTTTTTTTTTTTTTTTTTTTTTTTTTTTTTTTTTTTATGGGCGGCTCTATGCCGCCCTCTCGTTCTCCCCCTGGCGCGATTAGTCCAAGGACTTTGTCATTCTTTATTTATTTTTGTCATAGTACATTTTCTTAACCTAATACATTTTCAGTCTTTAAAAATTATATATACATTGTTTACTTAAAGCTACTTAAACTATTATTGTAAATGACTAGTTTTAATTATACTTTATTTCTTAAAATTACTTTACGTGCTATGTATTTACAGTAACTTAGGAAGGTGTCTCTTATTTTCTTGTTTTTTATTATTTCAGTGATTTTATCTGCTTTTATTTCCTCATTTATCTCTAATTCACAATCTGTTCTCTCTTTTTCATGTACTGGACACTCCGTGATGACGTGCAACACTGTTTCTTCCCGTGCTGGGTCGCAGATACACGAGGGGCTCTCCTTGCACTTGAATTTGTGCAAGTAGTGCGAGAACCCCCCGTGTCCTGTTAGTACCTGTACCAGCACGGGATCCAGCTCTATCCTGCGAAGTACGGGGTAGGCGCCTACTGCGTCGGGAAAGAAGACCCTCGTTGTCGAGGCCGTCTGTCCTTCTTTGTACCTCCTGTTCCATTCGTCAAGCGCTTCCAACCTAAGTTGTCGCTTGACGAATGAAACGGGGCACAAGTCATAGTGAGGCCTGGTCTTTACCCCAACTGCGGCTAGTTTCGCCAATTCGTCCGCCCTCTCGTTGCCCTCCACCCCCACGTGTGCCTTAATCCAAAACCAGCTGATCCTCTTCCCCATGTTCTCACTCTCCTTCATTAATTTCCTAATCCTTGCTACTAAGGGGTGGAGGGAATCTACGCTTTTTAAAGTTTCTAGGGCGGACCTTGAGTCGGAGTAAACACCAAACCTCACTGCGGGACTCTTCACTACAAATTTGACGGCCTCATATAGGGCATACAGTTCCGCCTGATATACGGTGCAGAAGTTCCCCAGCTTTAATTTCCGGCAGTACGTCTCCGAGGCGCCATCCCATACGGATAGCGCCGCGCCGACCCTGCCGTCAATTTTGCTGCCGTCGGTGTAAATCCTTACATCGACGGCAGCTCGCTGGGCAACCTCGTCACCGTCCGTCAGGCAGCCGAACTGCAGCCCTTCCAGGTGAGCGGGGTGCTGGGTATCCTCGTATTTGGTCGGCCTCTCCAGATCGCGGTCCCCCAACACTCGCCGGGAATGACCCTTCTTTACTTCGTAAAGAAGGGCCGCTTCTTGGACCCGAAGGTCCAGAGGAAGCAACCCGGCGAGTGCTAGGGAAGCGTTCAGAGAGACCGTCCTGTAGGCCCGTACAATTTTTTGAGCAAAGCCTCGCTGCACCCGGTCTAACAACTTTTGAGTGGTCCTCTTCCGCGCTGCCGGCGCCCACACACTGGCCGCGTAGAGGATGATGGGCTCGATTACGGCCACGTACATGGTTCTGACAATCTCGGGGTTCAGGCCCCACGAGATCTTGGCTGCGGTTGACAGTTGACGATAGAGGCTTAGTGCTTTCTTAGTTACTTCACTTATGTGCACATTGAAAGTGAGCTTATCGTCAACTGTCAACCCCAGGATCTTTATCCTATTTACATACTCTATGGGGCGCCCGCCCATGCTCAGGCGTGGGGAGTCGTACTTTAGCTTCCTCGTGAGGATCATTGCTTTAGTTTTTGCAGGCGCGAAGTTTAGCTTATTCCGAGCTCCCCACGCCCGAACATGTTCGAGTGCCCCATTTGCTCCATCCTGCATTCCCGTGGCCCCGTCTCCCGAGAATATCAGAACCACGTCGTCGGCAAAGGCCTGACATCGAACTCCCATCTCCTCCAGTTCCCCCAGGAGCGGATTCAGCAGTAGGTTCCAGAGCGTAGGACCCCCAATAGAGCCCTGCACGCACCCCTTGGTTTGTCGGCGGGTCCACTCGGCCCCCGCATACCTGAGGCGCACTGTTCTCTCACTAAAGTAGTGATCGAGCAGGCGCCTCAGGTTCACGGGGCACCGAGTTCCGGCTAAACTGCACCTCATAGCCGGCCACCAGGCATTATCGAAGGCTCCCTCTATGTCCAACGATATCAGCACAACGAGCTTCCGTCTTTCGACTTCGGCCCGTATGTGCTGAATCATGTCATAGAGGGAGTCCTCGGTGCTGCGCTGGGGCATGAAGCCGTATTGCCGCCGGCTAATCACTGGTGCAGTATGCCATCTGACCCGCCTCACCATCATCTTTTCCAGGACCTTGCCCATTACGGGCAAGAGTCCTATTGGGCGATATGACTTAGGGTGCGTGCAGTCTTCTCTATTGGGTTTCCTAAGCGCTACAACCACTGCCTCTTTCCACCTCCTAGGGAAACACGCTAATGCCAGGCAGCGATTTGCTAAGGCAAGGAATAGTTCCGGATCCAGGGTGATGGCCACTAGGCAGATATCTGCCGTGAGGCCGTCTGGGCCAGGGGCTTTTTTCGGGTTAAAGCTTGACGCGGCCCACATGAGCTCGTCCTGTTGTGAATGGGGGGTCGCATGAATCATCATGCACCCCCCCGTTTACTTCTTCGGCTAATTTTCTCATTTGTTTGTGGGCCGCGTCGTCGCTTTCCCGTTCGTCTTCCGCGAAAAACGTCTCTGCGAGCACCCTGGCCGATTCCTCCCCGTTCAGCGCCACCCCATTCTGTACGAGGGGAATCTCTTCGCGCCTCACCGTTGTGCGGCCGATCACCCTGTAGATCCCCTCCCACATGGTCTCCCGGGTCTGCCGTCCGCAGAAGTCTTTCCAACTTTGGGTCTGAGCCCTCTTCACCTCCGCTTGGTATTCCACTTTGGCGTCGACATACTGCTGCACCACCCACTCTCTCCGAACCGGCGCCGCGCATGATATCCGTCTCCTTTTTCTCAAAACCTCAGTTTTGAGTTTGGAGAGCTTTTCCGACCACCAGGGCAATCCTATTCGTCTCCTCTTCGAAATTCTGGGCATGGTATCCCTACAAGCCTCTACCACGGTTTCCACGTATCTGCTTACCTCCTTTTCTAGTTCTTCCTTATCCTCTATTTCCTTAATTTTGGCCGGTGTTGTGCCCTTTCCCTCCCATAATGAGGCGAGTTTCGAACGAAACTCGTCCCATTTCGCCTTCCTTGTGTTGTACTCCCGGGTAGAGCTGACGATATCCACGCCCAGAGATTTCTGTAGGTTAATGTCGAGTAGAATTGCCCTGTGGTCGGAACTAGATATATAATCTGCGAGGCGCCAGTTCACCACCCTTCCAAGCAGAGGGGTGGTGCAGACAGTTATGTCCACGCAACTTGTGTACCTTATACCCCCGCGTATGGTATCAAAAGTGGGCTCAGACCCCTGGTTGAGTACATGCAGACCCAGCTCGTCAAGCTTTTCTGCCACTCCCTGTCCCCTCTTGTCCGTTTTGCGGCTGCCCCACCAAACATTCCACGCGTTCAGGTCTCCGCCTAGTATCACACCTGTGGTACCTAGGCTCTCCACGACGTTGCCGATCTCGTCCAGGTAGGGTTCGACGGGCCGGTTCGGCTCCACGTAGACGGACACCAAGCCTATCTCCCACGCCGCGGTCCTCACTACTGCAACCGCAATGTTGCAGGTTGTGAGGTCCGGACGTTGGGAGACAGTCACGGCGTCATCGAACAGTACAATGGCCGCCTTGACCACCGTATCGGGGGCCCTGGCGACACATTGTACCGTTCTCGTCCCCGGGTGCTGCCTCATCTCCCCCTTGTTCCCCGTGTATGGCTCCTGGACGAGTGCGAACAAAAGATTTCTCTTTGTCGCTTCGGTTAGGTTAGGTTAGGTTAGGTTAGGTTAGGTTAGGTTAGGTTAGGTTAGGTTAGGTTAGGTTAGGTTAGGTTAGGTTAGGTTAGGTTAGGTTAGGTTAGGTTAGGTTAGGTTAGGTTAGGTTAGGTTAGGTTAGGTTAGGTTAGGTTAGGTTAGGTTAGGTTAGGTTAGGTTAGGTTAGGTTAGGTTAGGTTAGGTTAGGTTAGGTTAGGTTAGGTTAGGTTAGGTTAGGTTAGGTTAGGTTAGGTTAGGTTAGGTTAGGTTAGGTTAGGTTAGGTTAGGTTAGGTTAGGTTAGGTTAGGTTAGGTTAGGTTAGGTTAGGTTAGGTTAGGTTAGGTTAGGTTAGGTTAGGTTAGGTTAGGTTAGGTTAGGTTAGGTTAGGTTAGGTTAGGTTAGGTTAGGTTAGGTTAGGTTAGGTTAGGTTAGGTTTTTTTTTTTTTTTTTTTTTTTTTTTTTTTTTTTTTTTTTTTTTTTTTTTGGGCGGCGCTATGCCGCCCTCTCGTTCCCCCTAGCGTAGTAAAAGCCAGAGACGTTGTTTACTTTATTAAATTATAAAATCAATATACAATTTTCTTACATCTAATTACGACTAATACAATTTTAAAACCTGTAAAAAAATTTTTTAAAAATACAATAAAACTTATTTCCTACAATAAAATCTTAATTTAAAACCAGTAACAATTTAAACAATATAATAAAACTTATTTCCTACAATAAAATCTTAGTTTAAATCAGGTACTTGCGTTCTTGTTGTCTGTGTTCGGTTCTATTCTTTATTTTTCTTTATCACTTTTTCGGCTATTATTTTACAAAATTCTATAAATTTACTTCGTGTTTCCTTGTTTCTTAGTAGACTACTTATATTTTCTAAAGTTATTCTTTCTTTTATTTCTATTTCTAGGTCTACCCTACTTCTGCCGAACACCGGACATTCAGTGATAATGTGCAACACGGACTCTTCCCGTGCTGGATCACAGGTGCATGAGGGGCTCTCCCTACACTTAAACCTGTGTAGGTATTGAGCGAACCCCCCATGCCCCGTAAACACCTGAACCAGCACGGGATCCAATTCTATGCTGCGAAGTACCGGGTAGGCGCTAACCGCATCTGGGAAGAAGACCTTCGTTGTCGAGGCCGTCTCCCCGGTGGTTAGGTTAGGTTAGGTTAGGTTAGGTTAGGTTAGGTTAGGTTAGGTTAGGTTAGGTTAGGTTAGGTTAGGTTCCACGGACCTGCTGGGTTGTCTCAGTGGGCGGAGAGGTGAACTTCGACGTGGCGCGTCCCCGGGTGGCGGATAGGGGAACGCTCCGGCCTGGTGCGAGCTGGAGTAGGGCGAAAGCCCCGCGGACCAAACACCAAGGGGAGCCTGCGACCTCGGTCGCGGGCGACCCGTTCTGGCGGGCCCACTTGTGGGCTGCTGGAGTCTGGCCGGCCCTTGATCAAGGGCTGGCCCCAGGGAGGTCGCTGGGGGTGGGCTCTGTGAGTCCGCCCCTTGTAGCGAAACTGCGGGGATTATGGGGTCCCCGCAGTAGTTGTGGTGGTGAGTCGCGGAGGAGGAGGAGTGTTGGTATTTCGGTGCGCCACTCTCCCTATCCTCCGCGACTCAGCGGCGTCGCACCGCGTCTGCGACGGCAGTGGGGCCGCGGGGGGGAGGGGGTTTCTCCGACCCCTCGTGGCCGTATTGCACGCGTAATCCCGGCGGCGACGCTGGGACCGCGGGCCCTTGTCTTTTTCAAGACGGGGGCCGCGAGGAGTGAACCTCTATAAAAAACTCAAGGCGGCACCAGCAGGGGAGGGCGGGGATTCCCGAACCTGCATTGCACTGGTGCCGTCTCCTCAGGAGGAGCCGGAAACGGCTGGCGCTGGAGGGGCCGCGGAGGTTGTGCGAAAGCGTTCCCGTAGCCCCTCCGATATGCGCATACGAGGCAATGTCAGGTTTTAGTCGGTTCGAGTCCGACATAATCCGAACTTGTCCCCGCGAGGGAGGATATGCGTGGGCATTTCCTGACTATAAAAAAAAAAAAAAAAAAAAAAAAGGTTAGGTTAGGTTAGGTTAGGTTAGGTTAGGTTAGGTTAGGTTAGGTTAGGTTAGGTTAGGTTAGGTTAGGTTAGGTTAGGTTAGGTTCCACGGACCTGCTGGGTTGTCTCAGTGGGCGGAGAGGTGAACTCCGACGTGGCGCGTCCCCGGGTGGCGGATAGGGGAACGCTCCGGCTTGTAGTCGGGGTAGGGCGACTAGCGCCCCGCGGACCAAACACCGGGGGGGGGTATTGTGTAAGGGGGGGAGGTGGGAAGGTTAGGGGGCGGCCCGGCGCGCATTAACACCGCCGTCGGGAACAACCGTCCAAAACTAGGGGAGGCACGCCGACCCCCTAGCACCCCGTAGCCTAGTGTCTCTTCAACGATCTCCATCGAATCGGCGTTATGGAGTATGTCGAGGCACTAGAGCGGAGGGCTTGCCTTAACCGGCCGGCCCGCGAGAAAGGAAAACTCTATAAAAACCCGACAGCGAAGTCGTTAAAACCTGTAGATACCTGGCGACCTCTACAGTATGTAGCCTTACCCTTCGGAATGGGCGTCACCCGGGGGTGGACCTGTTGATCGACCCTTCTCGTGGGAACTTATATGGAAACCAAAATTAAAAACGTTGAGGAGAGGAGTGTTGCGAAAGGTGATGAGTTGGTTCAGGAGGAGACGAGGCGCCCATCGATAGATGGCGCAAACATTAAGGAGGCGAGAGTGCGGCTGGAGCGCGTTCCGGTCGTGCGCCAACCAGCGCTCAGTGAAACGGATTCTGACGCTTCGACCGTGGACATGGAGATAGAGCCATCGGAGGACCGTGAAGACCGGCACCCCGGGTTTTCCTGGGGGAGTCTCGGTCGGAAGCGGCTGCGGGCCGTCGCAGTTGGCGACGTGGAGACGGGGCCCTCGCCCAAAGTGGCTGGGACGAGAAAAGGCCGAGGACGGCCGCCGACAACCGGCGAGTACGTTGGCCTCGCCCAGGCGAAGCGGGAGCTGGCAGAGGCTACCCAACGCCAACTCGAAATGGAGGCGGAAAAGGACGTAGCCGAGATGACGAAGGGGCTGCGGTCTACCAGAGCAGGGGCCCGACTTTCGGAGACCTCTGCATCTGAACTGGAGGATGAAAACGAAATAGGCTCGGCAGAGCTAGGGGGACAAATTGAACTTGGCGCATCGGCCGTGGCGGCCGTATGTGAAAAGTCCAATAACCTAAAAGGGACATCTAAGAAGGCGCTCAAAGAGGCGGTAGCGCAGATCCGGGCGGCATCGAGGCTCCTTATGTCGCGCAATGTAAACGAGGAGACGAGGCTTCTGCGAGCGGCCAACTCCCGCCTACAGGCGGAGATGGCCGCATTAAAGAAAGAGGTGGCGGAGCTGAAGGCGTGCATGGAGCAGGCGGGGGCGGCACCCAAACCCGCCGCAGCGACATGCCCCCAGACAAAGGAAGAGGAACTGGAGAACCGGATCCTGAGCAGGCTCTCGGACCGGCTCAACGCCCGGATAGACGGGCTAGAGCCGCGTCTGAACCCGGAGCCTCGCTTGCGACCGGCACTGGCTCACGACAGGCGTGCGACGGAAGCTAGGCTGAAACCCTCGGCAAGCCGTCCACGTCAAAAACCGGACATGACCCAGGCTGAACTGCCTGAAGTGCGCCTCCCTAAACCGGTCCAATCCGGCTGGATAAAGGTTGGCGCAAAGGGGAAGGCGAAGGCGTCGACCTCAAAAACGGCGCCGGCCGCTTTTTCTTCTCCCGCGGCTAAACCCACCCAGCCGGGAAAAGAAGTGACGAAAAAGGCCAAGAAGACGAGTCGTCCCCTCCCGCCGGCGCCTGCATCCATGGTGGAGACCATGGCGTCGGTCGTGAAGAGGGGCATAAGGGAAAAGGCGCCGATGGTCACCAGATCGGCGCCCACCACGACGAAGAAGAAGGAGATCAAGCCCTCGCCCAAGCTGCGGGCCCCCAAGACCTCGGCAGTCGTGGTGACCTTAAACCCCACGGCTGTGGAGAAGGGGGTCACATACGCCAAAGCTCTGGCCGAGGCGAGGCAAAGGGTCAACCTTAAGGACCTAGAAATTGGGAGCGTTCGTTTTAGGCGTGCAGCAACTGGGGCCTCAATTATCGAGGTCCCCGGTGCGGCTAGCGCGCCGAAGGCGGACCTCCTAGCGGAAAGGCTCCGCGAGGTGTTCGGGAACGGTGGCGATGTCACCGTCTCTCGACCTATGAGAATGGCGGAGCTTATAGTGGCGGGGTTGGATGACTCCGTCACTAAAGAAGAGGTGGCAGCAGCGGTCTGTGCAAAAGGCGGATGCGCGGCAGACCGACTCAAAATGGGAACACTCCGCCAGGAGAGGTCTGGTCTCTTCGCCGTATGGGTGGCATGCCCAGTCGAAGCCGCCAAGAAGGTGGTCGAGGGCAAACTGCTCGTTGGCTGGGTCTCGGCCAGGGTGAAGCTCCTCGAACGCAGGGAGCTGAGGTGCTTCAAGTGCCTTCACACTGGTCACGTCAAGGCACGGTGTACCGCGGAGGTTGACCGGGGGCTTCTGTGCTACCGGTGCGGCCAGGCGGGACACCGCGCCGCCGTATGTCACGATGCCCCCCACTGCGCACTGTGTGCGGAGGCCGGGAAGGCATCGAACCATCGCCTGGGGAGCAAGAAATGCTCGGCCCCCAGGAAAAAGATGTTTAGCAGAGTGTTTGTTGCGAGCAGCGCCAGCCCGCAACAAGCACAAACACCACCGAGCGGTGTACAGGAGATGGAGACCGAAAACTCAACATCATGAAGACAAGGCCTACTAAATATCTGCAAGCCAACATCATGCGCCAGAGCTCAGGATCTCTTGATCCAGAGCATGGCGCAGTGGTCGATAAACATAACGGTGGTAACGGAGCCCTACCTAATCCCAAGGAGGAATAATTGGGTGGGCGATGAAGACGACCTGGCGGCAATCGCGGTGTCAAACGACACCGTGATAAAGAGGTCTCGGAAAGGCCGAGGAGTCGTCGCGGCTCTGTGCGGCGATGTGATGGTGGTCGCGGCGTACTTTTCGCCGAACCGGCCACTATCTGATTTCGAGACCTTCCTCGGGGAGATGGACTCGGTCCTGGCCTGGTGCCGCCCAAACCGGATCATTGTGGCTGGCGATCTGAACGCCAAGTCCACAGTCTGGGGATGCCCTGCCACGGACGCGAGGGGAGAGTTGGTGGAGGAGTGGCTCGCCTCGAATAGGCTGGTCGTCCTTAACGTCGGGGACACGGACACGTGCGTGCGGATGCAGGGTGGCTCAATCGTGGACGTGTCCTTCGCCAGTGCGGACCTGGCACGAACCGTCCGGGACTGGGGAGTCCTGGAGGGTGTGGAGACTTTGTCCGATCACCGGTACATCCGATTCGACGTCTCCCCCCTCTCTGGCGGTCCCGGTCCTGGGCGTGTCGCGGCGGAGATCGGCCCGAGGTGGGCGCTGAAGAAGATGGACGGAGAAGCGGCGATCGAGGCGGCTCTGGTCGCAGGTTGGAACGCAACACCGGACGTGACAACGGTAGAGTCCGAGTCGCGGTGGCTCCACGAAGCGGTCACGCACATCTGTGACGTCGCGATGCCCCGCGTGGTGCGGCCCCCGGCTCGGACGGCGGTGTATTGGTGGTCGGAAGAGCTCGGCCGTCTTCGTGCGTCGTGCGTGTCAGCGAGGCGGCAGTACTCCCGCTACCGTCGTCGCAGACGAGGCGGGCGCACGGAGGACGAGGAGCAGAGGCGCCTCTACACCGTCTACCAGGACGCTAAAAAGGCTCTCAGGGTGGCCATAGCGGAAGCGAAGGAGGGGGCCTGGCAGGAGCTGCTGGCGTCGTTGGACGTCGACCCCTGGGGTCGGCCATATCGGCTCGTCATGAGCAAGCTCAGGCCCTGGGCCCCACCCCTAACGGCCAGTATGGACCCGGTAGTACTGGACAGAGTGGTGGAGACCTTGTTCCCCTCGATGAGGGAAGAATTTGAGGCACCGACAATGGTGTTTGCGCCAGCGACGTCAAATCGCGATGCGGACGACGGGGAAGTTCCGGAAGTGGAAGAGAGGGAACTGTGGGCGGCTGTGGCACGGCTTCAGGCCAAAAACACCGCCCCGGGCCCCGATGGGATCCCCGGGCGCATATGGGTCCTGGCGCTAAAGCACGGGTTGGAGGAGAGGTTCCGAGATCTTTTAACCCGGTGCCTAAAGGAGCAGACTTTCCCAGGTGACTGGAAGACGGGGAAACTCGTACTGATCGGGAAGGAGGGAAGACCGGCAGAGTCACCATCGGCGTATCGCCCGATAGTCCTGCTCGGGGAGGCGGGTAAGCTCTTTGAGCGCGTTATTGCGACTCGCCTCACCGAGCATCTCGACCGAGTAGGGCCAAATTTGGCAGACTGCCAGCATGGTTTCCGGCGCGGCCGTTCCACCATCGATGCTATTGCACGGGTGAGGGCCGTCGCCGAAGAGGAGGTCGTTAAGGGTGGCGTCGTCTTGGCTGTATCTTTAGATATCGCCAACGCCTTTAACACCTTACCTCGCGTAAGTATAATGGAGGCCCTGCGGTTCCATGGGGTCCCGTTGTACTTGCGTGAGACGATTAAGGCCTACCTATCGGACAGGACAGTGGTATATCCCACAACTACCGGATTTGGACAGAGGAGAGTTTCGTGCGGCGTTCCACAGGGTTCCGTTTTAGGGCCACTACTGTGGAACGTCGGTTACGACTGGGTCCTTCGCGGCCCGACTCTCCGCGGCGTTAGCGTCGTATGCTACGCGGATGACACACTGGTGTTGGCAAGGGGCGGTAGCTATCGGGAGGCGAGCGTGTTAGCTACCGCTGGAGTAGCCCAAGTAGTGGGCAGGATAAGGAATCTGGGCCTGACGGTGGCCTTGGACAAATCCGAGGCCCTGTGTTTTCACGGGCCTCGCCGAGCGCCACCGCCGAGCGCTCAACTGATTGTGGGCGGAGTTTCCATCGGCGTCGGGTCCACAATGAAGTACCTGGGAGTTGTGCTCGACAGCCGGTGGAACTTCAAGGAACATTTCCGCCGGATGGCTCCGAAGCTCGCGCGCACTTCGTTCGCCCTGAGCAGGCTATTGCCTAATCTGGGCGGACCGAGCGCGAGCTGTCGTCGCCTCTATGCCGGAGTTGTACGGTCGATGGCCTTGTACGGGGCCCCTATCTGGGCGGATGCTCTCGGACGCCACAACAAAGCCCAACTGCGCAGATCGCAGAGGGTAGTGGCGCTCCGAGCGGCAAGAGCGTACCGCACGGTATCGTGGGAGGCGGCATGCGTGCTGGCCGGGACTCCCCCATGGGAACTGGAGGCGTCGGCGTTGGCGGAGGTCTACTGGAAGTCCGCCGACGCCAAAGGTCGGGGAGAGGACCCGAGTAGTGATGAAATCGGAGAGTGGCGACAGAGCGCAAGGGACACAGTCCTGCGCAGCTGGCTAGAACATCTGAGCCAGCCGGGAGCGGGTCACCGTACCATAGCGGCGATCCGCCCCGTATTACCAGAGTGGCTGACGAGACGGTGGGGTGCGCTCTCATATCGCCTAGTGCAGGTCCTTTCGGGGCATGGCTGCTTCGGGAGGTACCTGTGCAACGTGGCCAAACGGGAGCGCACTTCTCAGTGCCGCTTCTGCGGCGCCGAAGAGGACGACGCGGATCACACCCTCACGTGCTGCTCAGCATGGGCAGAGGAGCGAGCCGCGCTCGTGAATGAAATCGGACATGACATCTCGCTGCCGGCCGTTGTGTCTGTGATGGTCGGCAGCGAAACCGGATGGAGTGCTGTCGCCGCCTTTTGCGAGGCGGTGATGGAGAAGAAAGAAGTGGACGAGCGACGCCGGGAGGATGATCCGGAGGAGGATCCCGTGCGCCGCCGCCGACCGATGCGCCGACGCCGGGCTTATGCCCAGGCGTCTTAATATGCAAGACGTGTTGGTTGGTGCCGGGTTGCTCCCAACCCGGTAGGAGTGAGGGCGATAGTTCTCCGTCGCCCCACTCGGAGATGATGTGGCCTAGGCCACGAGAGACGTGTTCTGAGAAGGACGAACGCCCTGCCGGGGACAAGGATAAGGGTAACTGTCACCTTAGCCCCGGCACAAGTGGGCGGGCAGAAGTGGGCACTGGGGTTTTAGTGGGTATTGCCGAACGTCTTTAGGCGACCCCCACACTCCCCGCGCCACTTGCACAGCCCAGGCGCGGGGGTCAATAAACGGATTTCCCCAGATAAAAAAAAAAAAAAAAAAAAAAGGTTAGGTTAGGTTAGGTTAGGTTAGGTTAGGTTAGGTTAGGTTAGGTTAGGTTAGGTTAGGTTAGGTTAGGTTAGGTTAGGTTAGGTTAGGTTAGGTTAGGTTAGGTTAGGTTAGGTTAGGTTAGGTTAGGTTAGGTTAGGTTAGGTTAGGTTAGGTTAGGTTAGGTTAGGTTAGGTTAGGTTAGGTTAGGTTAGGTTAGGTTAGGTTAGGTTAGGTTAGGTTAGGTTAGGTTAGGTTAGGTTAGGTTAGGTTAGGTTAGGTTAGGTTAGGTTAGGTTAGGTTAGGTTAGGTTAGGTTAGGTTAGGTTAGGTTAGGTTAGGTTAGGTTAGGTTAGGTTAGGTTCCCCATCGACCGGGTTCCCGCCTTGTCGTGGCGGTGGGGCTCAGTAACCGTGGGAATGGGTCACCCACGGTGAAGCTAAGGGGAACCCAAGGCCGGTCCGTGAGGTAGGACCGGCCAGAGAGGGCCGCTCGGGGTGGGCTCACTGGAGCCCACCTTCGAGCGATTGGAGGGCTGCGGGGACTCGTCTCCCCCGCAGTGAGGGTGAGTCGCGGAGGGAGAGGAGTGCTGGTATTGCGGTGCGCCACTCGCCCTGCCCTCCGCGACTCAGCGGGGTCGCACCGCAGATGCGGCGGCGGTGGGGCTGCGAGGGGAAGGGCAACTTTCCCCTTGCAGCTGCATTTCGCGTAATCCCGGCGCCGACGCTGGGACCGCGGGCCTCTGTCTTTTTCAAGACGGAGGCTGCGAGGAGTGAACCTCTATAAAAAACTCAAGGCGGCGCCGGCGGGGGAGGGCGGGGATTCCCGAACCTGCATTGCACACGGTGCCGTCTCCGAGGAGCGCCCTTTTAAGGGCGCAGAGAGGGGCCCCATCCCGGGGCGGCCAGTGGGCGTCGCGGTGTCACGTGTTAACCATGCTCCCGTGGCGCCCACACCATGGCTATGAGGGAACGCGTGTGGTTTTAGTGGGTAGGCCCACTTCGGTGGGAGAGCCCCACAGACCCCCCTGGTGCCCCGACCAGGGGGCGTGCTTAAGGTCGCATTTCCACACCTAAAAAAAAAAAAAAAAAAAAAAAAAAAAAAAGGTTAGGTTAGGTTAGGTTAGGTTAGGTTAGGTTAGGTTAGGTTAGGTTAGGTTAGGTTAGGTTAGGTTAGGTTAGGTTAGGTTAGGTTAGGTTAGGTTTTTTTTTTTTTTTTTTTTTTTTTTTTTTTTTTTGGGCGGCTCTTTGCCGCCCTCTCGTTCTCCCCCTGGCATGGTTGGGCCAGAGACCTTTTTTTTACTTTATTTAATAAAAAAAAACAATTTATATTTACAATTTCTTACACGATTACAATTTTGGAAGGACTAGATTTTATACATTTATTATTTCTAATTATTGCTACTTATTATGACTAGAGTATTTTTTGCTTTACACTTTATTTCTTTCTATTATCTTTTCAGTTATGTCTGTACAATATTTTATGAAGGTGGGACCGGTCTTCTTATCGCTTATTAATACATTTATGTTGTCTAATTTAATTTTCACTTTTTCTTTCATTTCAAAATCTATTCTGTTTCTCTCGAAGACCGGACATTCTAATATGGCGTGCAACACAGTCTCTTCCCGTGCCGGATCGCAGATGCACGAGGGGTTCTCCTTACACCTAAATCTGTGCAAGTACTCCGAGAACCCCCCGTGACCTGTAAGGACTTGGACCAGCACGGGATCTAATTCCATCCTGCGGAGTACTGGGTAGGCTCCGACAGCATCTGGGAAGAAGACCCTCGTTGTCGAGGCCGTTTGTCCGTCTTTATACCTCCTGTTCCATTCGTCAAGCGACTCCAATCTAAGTTGTCGCTTGACGAATGAAACAGGGCATTTGTCGTAGTGAGGTCTGGCCTTCACCCCGACTGCTGCTATTTTGGCTAACTCGTCCGCCCTCTCATTTCCCTCCACCCCCACATGTGCCTTTACCCAGTTCCATCTAATGCTCTTACCCTTCTCCTTACTATTCTTTACCATTCTCCTTATTTCCACTACTAGGGGGTGGAGGGAATCAACACTCTCTAACGTCTCTAGGGCGGACCTCGAGTCGGAGTAAATGCCAAAACTCACTGAGGGACTCTTCACTACAAATTTAACGGCCTCATATAGGGCATACAGTTCCGCCTGATATACGGTGCAGAAGTTTCCCAGCTTTAATTTCCGGCAGTGTGTCTCCGCGGCGCTATCCCATATCGATAGCGCTGCGCCGACCCTGCCGTCAATTTTGCTGCCGTCGGTGTAAATCCTTACATCGACGGCAGCTCGCTGGGCGACTTCGTCACCGTCCGTCAGGCAGTCGAATTGTATCCCTTCCAGGTGGGCGGGATGCTGAGTTTCTGCATATTCGGTCGGCCTCTCCAACTCGCGATCCCCCAACACTCGCTGGGAGTAACCCCTCTTCACTTCAAAGAGGAGGGCGGCCTCTTGGACCCTAAGGTCCAAGGGCAGCAGCCCAGCGAGTGCTAGGGCCGCGTTCAGAGAGACCGTCCTATACGCTCTGACTATTTTCAAAGCAAACCCGCGCTGCACCCGGTCTAACAACTTGCGAGTGGTCTTCTTCCGCGCCGCAGGAGCCCACGCACTGGCCGCGTAGAGGATGATGGGTTCTATCACCGCTAAGTACATGGTTCTGACGATCTCGGGATTAAGGCCCTCAGGAGATCCTCGCGGCGGTTGACAGTTGACGATAGAGGCTGATTGCTTTCTTGCAAATTTCTTTTATGTGTTCGTTAAATGTTAGCTTATCGTCAACTGTCAACCCCAGGATCTTGATGCTGCTTGTGTATTCAATGCTTCTCCCGCCCATGCTCAGGCGTGGGGAGTCGTACTTATGCTTCCTCGTGAATAACACTGCTTTTGTCTTTGCAGGTGCGAAGTTAAGCTTATTTCTTCTTCCCCACGCCTGAACATGGTCGAGAGCCGCATTTGCATCATCCTGTATATCTGAGGCCTTTTCTCCCGAGAACATCAGAACCACGTCATCGGCGAAGGCTTGACAATGAGCCCCCATCTCCTCTAGTTCGCCCAGGAGCGGATTCAGCAGCAGGTTCCAGAGCGTAGGACCCCCAATAGAGCCCTGCACGCACCCTTTGGTGGGTCTTCGGGTCCACTCGGACCCCGCATACCTGAGGCGTACTGTTCTGTCACTTAAATAGTGATCGAGCAGACGCCTCAGGTTTACGGGGCACCGAGTCTCGGCTAACCTGCACCTCACAGCCGGCCACCAAGCGTTATCGAAGGCTCCCTCTATGTCCAGGGATATCAGCACGACGAGCTTCCGTCTTTCGACTTCGGCCCGTACGTGCTGGATCATGACATAGAGGGAGTCCTCGGTGCTACGCTGTGGCATAAAGCCAAATTGGCGCCGGCTGATCATCGGTGCAGTGTGCCAGCGGACCCGCCTCACCATCATCTTCTCGAGGATTTTCCCCATAACCGGTAATAGTCCTATAGGACGATATGATTTCGGGTGCGTGTAGTCGTCTCTATTGGGTTTCCTAAGCGCTACAACCGCTGCCTCTTTCCATCTCCTGGGAAAACATGCCACGGCCAGGCAGCGATTTGAAATGGCGAGGAACAATCCCGGATCCAGGGTGATAGCCGCTTTGCAGATGTCTGCAGTAAGGCCGTCTGGGCCAGGGGCTTTCTTGGGGTTGAAGCTCGACGTGGCCCACGTGAGCTCGTCCAGTGTGAAGGGGGGGTCGCATGTTGCATCATGCGACCCCTCGTTTACTTTTTCGGCTAATTTTCTCACTTCTTTGTGGGCCACGTCGTCCTCGGTTAGGTTAGGTTAGGTTAGGTTAGGTTAGGTTAGGTTAGGTTAGGTTAGGTTAGGTTAGGTTAGGTTAGGTTAGGTTAGGTTAGGTTAGGTTAGGTTAGGTTAGGTTAGGTTAGGTTAGGTTAGGTTAGGTTAGGTTAGGTTAGGTTAGGTTAGGTTAGGTTAGGTTAGGTTAGGTTAGGTTAGGTTAGGTTAGGTTAGGTTAGGTTAGGTTAGGTTAGGTTAGGTTAGGTTAGGTTAGGTTAGGTTAGGTTAGGTTAGGTTAGGTTAGGTTAGGTTAGGTTAGGTTAGGTTAGGTTAGGTTAGGTTAGGTTAGGTTAGGTTAGGTTAGGTTAGGTTAGGTTAGGTTAGGTTAGGTTAGGTTAGGTTAGGTTAGGTTAGGTTAGGTTAGGTTAGGTTAGGTTAGGTTAGGTTAGGTTAGGTTAGGTTAGGTTAGGTTAGGTTAGGTTAGGTTAGGTTAGGTTAGGTTAGGTTAGGTTAGGTTAGGTTAGGTTAGGTTAGGTTAGGTTAGGTTAGGTTAGGTTAGGTTAGGTTAGGTTAGGTTAGGTTAGGTTAGGTTAGGTTAGGTTAGGTTAGGTTAGGTTAGGTTAGGTTAGGTTAGGTTAGGTTAGGTTAGGTTAGGTTAGGTTAGGTTAGGTTAGGTTAGGTTAGGTTAGGTTAGGTTAGGTTAGGTTAGGTTAGGTTAGGTTAGGTTAGGTTAGGTTAGGTTAGGTTAGGTTAGGTTAGGTTAGGTTAGGTTAGGTTAGGTTAGGTTAGGTTAGGTTAGGTTAGGTTAGGTTAGGTTAGGTTAGGTTAGGTTAGGTTAGGTTAGGTTAGGTTAGGTTAGGTTAGGTTAGGTTAGGTTAGGTTAGGTTAGGTTAGGTTAGGTTAGGTTAGGTTAGGTTAGGTTAGGTTAGGTTAGGTTAGGTTAGGTTAGGTTAGGTTAGGTTAGGTTAGGTTAGGTTAGGTTAGGTTAGGTTAGGTTAGGTTAGGTTAGGTTAGGTTAGGTTAGGTTAGGTTAGGTTAGGTTAGGTTAGGTTAGGTTAGGTTAGGTTAGGTTAGGTTAGGTTAGGTTAGGTTAGGTTAGGTTAGGTTAGGTTAGGTTAGGTTAGGTTAGGTTAGGTTAGGTTAGGTTAGGTTAGGTTAGGTTAGGTTAGGTTAGGTTAGGTTAGGTTAGGTTAGGTTAGGTTAGGTTAGGTTAGGTTAGGTTAGGTTAGGTTAGGTTAGGTTAGGTTAGGTTAGGTTAGGTTAGGTTAGGTTAGGTTAGGTTAGGTTAGGTTAGGTTAGGTTAGGTTAGGTTAGGTTAGGTTTTTTTTTTTTTTTTTTTTTTTTTTTTGTGGGCGTCTTTATGCCGCCCTCTCGTTCCCCCTGATGTCGATTCAGGGACCTTATTTTCTAGGGGTAATAATTTTTTCAGCATTTTGTTTTTATTTTAGTTAAAATGAATAAAATACCTAATACAGAATCAATAAAAAGATATAAACTACTACTATTTACAATTTTACATTATTAAAACACTAAATTTACAATTCATTAAAATCTACTACACTACTAGTTAAAATTTAATAAAACAATAAAATGTACTTTAAAATACTAAACATTAAAACTAAATCATTAAAAATACTAATAACATTACAGTAAAAAAAACAATGATAAAAATGCTAAATTACAGTTAATAAATACCCCTAACCTAATATCACAGCTATTGTACAGTCTTATTCCTCTTTATTACTACTCTCGCCACCGATTCACAATATTTTAGGAATATGTTTCTTGTATTTTTGTCTGCTATTATGTTCTTAATGTTTCCAGTACTAATTTTCTCTTTTATTTCAGTCTCGCAGTCTATCCTCGCCGCTTCATGGACAGGGCATTCTGTTAGTAGGTGCAGCACGGACTCCTGTTTTCCGGGTTCGCAGATGCACGAAGGGCTCTCCTTGCACCTGAATCTATTCAGGTATTCGGAGAACCCCCCGTGCCCAGTCAAAATCTGCACCAAGGTCGGTTCGGGCTGTATTTTCCTCAGGATGGGGTAGGCAGCCACGGCGTCCGGGAAGAAGACTTTGGTCGTTGAGGCGGTGTCCCCCTCCCTGTAGCGCCTGTTCCATTCGTCAAGCGAGTCCAAACGGATCTGTCGCTTGACGAATGAAACAGGGCATTTTTCGTAGCTGGGCTTGGTCTTCATTCCGATTGCTGCTTCCTTGGCAAGTTTGTCGGCTCTTTCGTTCCCCTCCACCCCCACGTGCGCTTTCACCCAATTCAATCTTATATTCTTCCCTTTCTTTCTACTCTCTATTATTCTTCTCCTTGTATCTACTGCGAGTGGGTGGAGGGAATCGACGCTCGTCACTGCCTCAAGGGCCGATCTGGAATCGGAATGAATTCCAAAGCCCAGCCTCGAGTCCGCACAAGCGAACTTCACCGCCTCGTGCAGGGCCAACAGTTCCGCCTGGTATACGGTGCAGAATTGGCCCAGCTTTAATTTCCGGCAATATGTCTCCGCGGCGCCATTCCATACGGATAGCGCCGCGCCGACTTTGCCGTCAATTTTGCTGCCGTCGGTGTAAATGTTTACCTCGACGGCAGCTCGCTGGGCCTCTTCGTCACCGTCCGCCAGGCTGCCGAACTGCAGCCCCTCCAGGTGCGCGGGGTGTATTGTCCGGGCGTACAGGACCGGCCTCTCCAATTCCAAGTCCCCCAGCACTTGCCGGGTATGACCCTTCTTTATCTGGTAAAGAAGGGCCGCCTCTTGGACCCTTAGGTCCAGAGGAAGCAACCCGGCGAGTGCTAGGGCCGCGTTCAGAGACACGGTCCTATACGCCCTAACAATTTTTTGTGCAAAGCCTCGCTGCACCCGGTCCAACAGCACCTTAGTCCCCCTCCGTTCCGCCGCCGGTGCCCACGCGCTGGCCGCGTATAGGATGATGGGCTCGACCACCGCCACGTATATGGTTCTGACAATCTCCGGGTTGAGACCCCACGAGACTCTGGCTGCTCTTGACAGTTGACGATGGAGCCCCTGTGCTTTGCTGCACACATTGGCGATGTGCGCCTTAAAGGTGAGCCCATCGTCAACCGTCAAGCCCAGTATCTTAATTTCTTTAACGAGCTCAATGGGCTTCCCGCCCATGCTCAGACGTGGGGAGTCGTACTTGATCCTCTTAGTGAGGACCATAGCTTTGCTCTTATGAGGAGCGAACCTGAGCTTATTACGAACTCCCCACCTCTGAACACGAGCGAGGGCCGCATTGGCCCGTTCCTGTATGTCAACGGGGTCGTCCCCGGAGAATATCAGAACCACATCATCGGCGAAAGCCTGGCAGTGGTCACCCACGCTATCCAGCTCCACCAGAAGAGGATTCAGCAGCAAGTTCCATAGGATAGGCCCCCCGATGGAGCCCTGCACGCAGCCCTTGGTGGCACTTCTGGTGACCTCCGCTCCCGCGAACCTGAGGCGCACCGATCGCTCGCTAAAATAGCTGTCGATCATGCGCCTCAGATTCACGGGACAGCGGGTCTCGGCCAACCTGCACCGGACCGCGGGCCACCACGCGTTGTCGAAGGCTCCCTCTATGTCAAGTGACACGAGCACGGTAATTTTCTTTGCTCTGATGTTGTTCCTTATGTGTGTCAACATGTCATAGAGGGAGTCTTCGGTGCCGCGCTGCGGCATAAATCCGTATTGGCGCCCGCTGATCGACGGTGCAGTGTGCCACCTTACGCGTCTTATAGCCATCTTTTCGAGAATCTTCCCGAATATGGGAAGAAGGCCGATTGGTCTATAAGACTTGGGCTGCGTGTAGGTCTCCTTCCCGGGTTTGGGCAGGACAACGATTGCTGCCTCTTTCCACCTCCTGGGGAAGCTGGAGAGGCCTAGGCACTTATTGGCTAGAGCCAGGAACATTTCCGGTCTCAGGGTGATCGCCGCCAAACATACATCGGCAGTGAGGCCATCGCTACCAGGAGCCTTCTTGGGATTGAAACTGGACGCGGACCACATCAGTTCCTCCATCGTAAAGGGCGGGTCACATGAATCATCATGTGACCCCTCATTCACCGCTTCTGCTCTATTCCTTATTTCTTTGTGGTCCGCGTCATCCTCCCCCGGATCATCCTCCGGGAAGAAGGTTTCTGCAAGGCTCCTGGCTGACTCTGCCCCTTCCAAAACTCTTCCATCCTTCACCAGTTGTACATCCTCCTTCCTTACCTCTGTGCGACGAATCACCCTATATATTCCGTCCCACATACTTTCACGGTCTTGCCTTTCGCAAAATCTCTTCCAGCTCTGGGTCTGAGCCTTCTTCATCGCTAGCCTGTAGTGTTCTCTCGCGTCGATGTATTGCTGCACGACCCAGTCTCTGCGAACTGGCGCCGCGCAGGAGATCCGCCTCCGTTTCCTTAAGACGTCAGTCTTAAGTTCGGAAAGCTCTTCGGACCACCAAGGCAATCCTGGACTCTTCCTCTTACCTATCTTAGGCAGCACTTCTTCGCACGCCTCTACCACAGTTTCCACATATACACCAACCTCCTCTTCCAAACTCTCTTTCGTGCATATTCTTTCATAACCTCTCGCTGTCATTCCCTTTCTCTCCCACAACTGGGCGAGCTTCTTACGAAACTCGCCCCAGTCTGCATTCTTGGTGGTGTACTTCCGGGTAGAGGAGACGATTCTGGTGCCCTTCGGCTTACCCAAGTTTAGGTCGAACAGAATTGCCTTGTGGTCCGAACTAGACACATCCTCCGCTAGGCGCCAGTTTTCGACTTTACCGAGCAATTGGGCCGTGCAGGCTGTAACATCCACGCGGCTCGAGAACCTACTCCCGCCCCTGATGACTTCGAATGTGGGCTCAGACCCCTCATTCAGTACATGCAACCCGAGCTCGTCGAGCTTTTCCGCTGCCACAATCCCCCGCTTGTTATCCTTCCGGCTGCCCCACCAGGTGTTCCACGCATTCAGGTCACCACCCAGTACCACGCCTACAGTGCCTAATCCCTCCACAGCGGATCCCATCATGTCCAGGAGGGGCTCGATGGGCTTATCTGGCTCCAGGTAGACGGACACCACGCCCACCTCCCACGCCGCGGTACCCAACTTTGCAACAGCAATGTTGCAAGTGGTTAGGTCCGGGCGATGGGTGATGGTAATGGTGTCGTCAAACAGCACAATGGCCGCCTTTACCACCGAATCGGTGGGCTGGCTCCTGGCGCATTGTACTGTCCTTGTCCCTGGATGCTGCCTCATCTCACCGCGACTCCCAATGTAGGGCTCCTGGACTAAGGCGAACGAAAGCTTGCGCTTGGTCGCCTCCATGATGAGCTCCGCCGTGGCGAGCTCGGACCGTTGCAGGTTCGCCTGCAAGACGCGATACTGAGGCCGCCCGGTAGAAGGGAAACTTGGTACGCCTGGGGTGCCCTTAGCAATATGCTACTGACGACCTCGCCAGGGATTCCCACTTCCTCCTAACCGGGCATTCTTCGCTGAATGCCGTGTGATCCCTCCTGTCGATCTTCGCAATAGCGCAGTTGCGACAGGTCGGTGGTTTCCTGGCTTGCCGGTCGGGGCACACTGTCCCGAGGTGCGGCCCACCGCAGTGGCAGCAGGAGTCCTCGGACTCCTTACACTGCCGCTTGGTGTGCCCGTACCCCAGGCATCGTGTGCACTGCACAAGGGGGGACTGATCCCGCACTCGAACTCTCTGGAGGTCCACATGTAAGGCCCCAACTTCCGTACATCTCTTCCACAACCGCGGTGAGACTCTGAGTACTATGTGGGACGTGTATTCATTCCTGGCCCGCCTGCGAAACCTAACATCCATCCTATCATCCTCACTTGCTATACCTTGGTTAGGTTAGGTTAGGTTAGGTTAGGTTAGGTTAGGTTAGGTTAGGTTAGGTTAGGTTAGGTTAGGTTAGGTTAGGTTAGGTTAGGTTAGGTTAGGTTAGGTTAGGTTAGGTTAGGTTAGGTTAGGTTAGGTTAGGTTAGGTTAGGTTAGGTTAGGTTAGGTTAGGTTAGGTTAGGTTAGGTTAGGTTAGGTTAGGTTAGGTTAGGTTAGGTTAGGTTAGGTTAGGTTAGGTTAGGTTAGGTTAGGTTAGGTTAGGTTAGGTTAGGTTAGGTTAGGTTAGGTTAGGTTAGGTTAGGTTAGGTTAGGTTAGGTTAGGTTAGGTTAGGTTAGGTTAGGTTAGGTTAGGTTAGGTTAGGTTAGGTTAGGTTAGGTTAGGTTAGGTTAGGTTAGGTTAGGTTAGGTTAGGTTAGGTTAGGTTAGGTTAGGTTAGGTTAGGTTAGGTTAGGTTAGGTTAGGTTAGGTTAGGTTAGGTTAGGTTAGGTTAGGTTAGGTTAGGTTAGGTTAGGTTAGGTTAGGTTAGGTTAGGTTAGGTTAGGTTAGGTTAGGTTAGGTTAGGTTAGGTTAGGTTAGGTTAGGTTAGGTTAGGTTAGGTTAGGTTAGGTTAGGTTAGGTTAGGTTAGGTTAGGTTAGGTTAGGTTAGGTTAGGTTAGGTTAGGTTAGGTTAGGTTAGGTTAGGTTAGGTTAGGTTAGGTTAGGTTAGGTTAGGTTAGGTTAGGTTAGGTTAGGTTAGGTTAGGTTAGGTTAGGTTAGGTTAGGTTAGGTTAGGTTAGGTTAGGTTAGGTTAGGTTAGGTTAGGTTAGGTTAGGTTAGGTTAGGTTAGGTTAGGTTAGGTTAGGTTAGGTTAGGTTAGGTTAGGTTAGGTTAGGTTAGGTTAGGTTAGGTTAGGTTAGGTTAGGTTAGGTTAGGTTAGGTTAGGTTAGGTTAGGTTAGGTTAGGTTAGGTTAGGTTAGGTTAGGTTAGGTTAGGTTAGGTTAGGTTAGGTTAGGTTAGGTTAGGTTAGGTTAGGTTAGGTTAGGTTAGGTTAGGTTAGGTTAGGTTAGGTTAGGTTAGGTTAGGTTAGGTTAGGTTAGGTTAGGTTAGGTTAGGTTAGGTTAGGTTAGGTTAGGTTAGGTTAGGTTAGGTTAGGTTAGGTTAGGTTAGGTTAGGTTAGGTTAGGTTAGGTTAGGTTAGGTTAGGTTAGGTTAGGTTAGGTTAGGTTAGGTTAGGTTAGGTTAGGTTAGGTTAGGTTAGGTTAGGTTAGGTTAGGTTAGGTTAGGTTAGGTTAGGTTAGGTTAGGTTAGGTTAGGTTAGGTTAGGTTAGGTTAGGTTAGGTTAGGTTAGGTTAGGTTAGGTTAGGTTAGGTTAGGTTAGGTTAGGTTAGGTTAGGTTAGGTTAGGTTAGGTTAGGTTAGGTTAGGTTAGGTTTTTTTTTTTTTTTTTTTTTTTTTTTTTATTGGGCGGCGCTATGCCGCCCTCTCGTTCTCCCCCTGGCATGGTTGGGCCAGAGACCTTTTTTTTACTTTATTTATTTAAAAAACAATTTATATTTACAATTCTTACACTATTACAATTTTTAAAAGGACTAGATTCTATACATTTGTTATTTCTACTTATTACTATTTATTTTGACTAGAGTATTTTTCTTTACACTTTATTTCTTTCTATTATTTTTTCTGTTATGTCTTTACAATATTTTATGAAGGTGGGACCGGTCTTCTTATCACTTATTAGTACATTTATATTTTCTAATTTAATTTTCTCTTTTTCTTGTATCTCAAAATCTGTTCTATTTTTCTCGAAGACCGGACATTCTAATATGGCGTGCAACACAGTCTCTTCCCGTGCCGGGTCGCAGATGCACGAGGGGCTCTCCTTACACCTAAATCTGTGCAAGTACTCCGAGAACCCCCCGTGACCTGTAAGGACTTGGACCAGCACGGGATCTAATTCCATCCTGCGGAGTACTGGGTAGGCTCCGACAGCATCTGGGAAGAAGACCCTCGTTGTCGAGGCCGTTTGTCCCTCTTTATACCTCCTGTTCCATTCGTCAAGCGACTCCAATCTAAGTTGTCGCTTGACGAATGAAACAGGGCATTTGTCGTAGTGAGGTCTGGCCTTCACCCCGACTGCTGCTATTTTGGCTAATTCGTCCGCCCTCTCATTTCCCTCCACCCCCACATGTGCCTTTACCCAATTCCATCTTATAATCTTACCCTTCTCCTCACTATTCTTTAACATTCTCCTTATTTCCACTACTAGGGGGTGGAGGGAGTCAACACTCTCTAACGTCTCTAGGGCGGACCTCGAGTCGGAGTAAATGCCAAATCTCACTGAGGGACTCTTCACTACAAATTTAACGGCCTCATATAGGGCATACAGTTCCGCCTGATATACGGTGCAGAAGTCGCCCAGCTTTAATTTCCGGCAGTGTGTCTCCGCGGCGCTATCCCATATCGATAGCGCTGCGCCGACTCTGCCGTCAATTTTGCTGCCGTCGGTGTAAATCCTTACATCGACGGCAGCTCGCTGGGCGACTTCGTCACCGTCCGTCAGGCAGTCGAACTGTATCCCTTCCAGGTGGGCGGGATGCTGAGTTTCTGCATATTCGGTCGGCCTCTCCAACTCGCGATCCCCCAACACTCGCTGGGAGTAACCCCTCTTCACTTCAAAGAAGAGGGCGGCCTCTTGGACCCTAAGGTCCAAGGGCAGAAGCCCAGCGAGTGCTAGGGCCGCGTTCAGAGAGACCGTCCTGTACGCTCTGACTATTTTCAAAGCAAACCCGCGCTGCACCCGGTCTAACAACTTGCGAGTGGTCTTCTTCCGCGCCGCAGGAGCCCACGCACTGGCCGCGTAGAGGATGATGGGTTCTATCACCGCTAAGTACATGGTTCTGACGATCTCGGGATTTAGGCCCCAGGAGATCCTTGCGGCGGTTGACAGTTGACGATAGAGGCTGATTGCTTTCTTGCAGATTTCTTTTATATGTTCATTAAATGTTAGCTTATCGTCAACTGTCAACCCCAGGATCTTGATGCTGCTCGTGTATTCAATGCTTCTCCCGCCCATGCTCAGGCGTGGGGAGTCGTACTTGTGCTTCCTTGTAAATAATACTGCTTTTGTCTTTGCAGGTGCGAAGTTAAGCTTATTTCTTCTTCCCCACGCCTGAACATGGTCGAGAGCCGCATTTGCATCATCCTGTATATCTGAGGCCTTTTCTCCCGAGAACATCAGAACCACGTCATCGGCGAAGGCTTGACAATGAGCCCCCATCTCCTCTAGTTCGCCCAGGAGCGGATTCAGCAGCAGGTTCCAGAGCGTAGGACCCCCAATAGAGCCTTGCACGCACCCTTTGGTGGGTCTTCGGGTCCACTCGGACCCCGCATACCTGAGGCGTACTGTTCTGTCACTTAAATAGTGATCCAGCAGACGCCTCAGGTTTACGGGGCACCGAGTCTCGGCTAACCTGCACCTCACAGCCGGCCACCAAGCGTTATCGAAGGCTCCCTCTATGTCCAGGGATATCAGCACGACAAGCTTCCGTCTTTCGACTTCGGCCCGTACGTGCTGGATCATGACATAGAGGGAGTCCTCGGTGCTACGCTGTGGCATAAAGCCAAATTGGCGCCGGCTGATCATCGGTGCAGTGTGCCAGCGGACCCGCCTCACCATCATCTTCTCGAGGATTTTCCCCATCACCGGTAGTAGTCCTATAGGACGATATGATTTCGGGTGCGTGTAGTCGTCTCTATTGGGTTTCCTAAGCGCCACAACCGCTGCCTCTTTCCATCTCCTGGGAAAACATGCCACGGCCAGGCAGCGATTTGAAATGGCGAGGAACAATCCCGGATCCAGGGTGATAGCCGCTTTGCAGATGTCTGCAGTAAGGCCGTCTGGGCCAGGGGCTTTCTTGGGGTTGAAGCTCGACGTGGCCCACGTGAGCTCGTCCAGTGTGAAGGGGGGGTCGCATGTTGCATCATGCGACCCCTCGTTTACTTTTTCGGCTAATTTTCTCACTTCTTTGTGGGCCACGTCGTCCTTCCCGGCATCGTCGTCCTGGAAGAATGCTTCTGCCAGCTCCCTGGCCGATTCCTCCTCGCTCAGCGCCACTCCATTCCGTACGAGGGGAATTTCTTCATGCCTTACTGTTGTGCGACCTATCACCCTATAGATTCCTTCCCACATGGTCTCACGGGTCTGCCGTCCACAGAACTGCTTCCAGCTTTGGGTCTGAGCCCTCTTCACCTCCGCTAGGTACTCGAGCTTAGCGTCGACATACTGTCGCACCACCCACTCTCGTCGAACCGGCGCCGCGCAGGATACCCGTCTCTTCTTCCTCAAAACGTTAGTTTTGAGTTGAGAGAGCTTTTCGGACCACCAAGGCAATCCTACTCGTCTCCTCTTTGAAATTCTGGGCATGGTCTCCCTACAAGCCTCTACCACGGTTTCCACGTAATTATCCACCTCTTTCTCTAGGTTTTCCTTGCTATCTATTTGACTCACTCTGGCTGATGTTATACCCTTTTCTTTCAATTTGGAGGCGAGTTTCGAACGAAAGT